>CM038675.1:135490969-136740098 GCA_021605145.1 Aegilops bicornis | reverse complement strand
AAAGGTGCACCGGTATCGTATCACCATCACACTCCTATCTTTACCGTTTTTCTTAGTAATATCTTGATCTAGTAGAATAAAGTTTTGGTTAGATCTAGTTTTGAGGTTTGCTTTATGATCTTTCTATGTAATCGAGTCCGTGAGCTATATATAATAAAGATTAGTGTTGAGTCAAGGGCTTGATTGTCTTGCTATGATCTTGAGTGAATAAAAGAAAGAGAAAAGAATAAAAAGAAACAAAGAGATCATATTGATCTTATGGAGAGTAATGACTTCACATAGAAAGAGTATGATGATTAAAGTTTGTTGGGAGTTGGCAAACATAGCTTTGGTCATCGATGCAATTAATAGGAAGTAATAGAGAGAGAGAGAGAGAGAGAGAGAGGTTTCACATATAAATATACTATCTTGGACGTCTTTTATGATTGGGAGCACTCATTAAAATATGAAATGCTAAAGAGTTGATGTTGGACAAGGAAGATAACGTAATGGGTTATGTTTTCTTATATCTGAGATAAAGTATATTGTCATGGATCATACAACATGTTGAGCTTGCCTTTCCCCCTCATTCTAGCCAAATTATTTGCACCAAGTAGAGATACTACTTGTGCTTCCAAAAACCCTTAAACCAGTTTTGCCATGAGAGTCCACCATACCTACCTATTGATTCAGTAAGATCCTTCAAGTAAGTTGTCATCGGTGGAAGCAATAAAATTTCTCTCTAAATATGTATGATTGATTGGTGTGGAGGAAATAAGCTTTATACGATCTTGTGATGTGGAAGAAATAAAAGCGACGGACTGCATAATAAAGGTCTATATCACAAGTGGCAATATAAAGTGATGTTCTTTCGCATTAAGATTTTGTGCATCCAACCCTGAAAGCGCATGGCAACCTCTGCTTCCCTCTGCGAAGGGCCTATCTTTTATTATTACCTTCTACCTTATGCAAGAGTCATGGTGATCTTCACCTTTCCTTTTTACATTTTATCCTTTGGCAATCACAGGATGTTGGAAAGATCCTGATATATATATCTAATTGGATGTGGGTTAGCATGAATTATTATTGTTGACATTACCCTTGAGGTAAAAGGTTGGGAGGCGAAACTATAAGCCCCTTTCTTTCTCTGTGTGTGATTAAAACTCCGTAACCACAAGTATTGCGTGAGTGTTAGCAATTATGAAAGACTAAATGATAGTTGAGTATGTGGACTTGCTAGAAAGATCTGACATAGACTCTTTCTGATGTTATGATAAATTGCAATTGCCTCAATGACTGAGATTATAGTTTGTTAGTTCTCAATAAAGTTTCTGATTCATACTTTGCATTGTGAATAGATTATTACTTGAGCATAAGAAATCATATGACAATATCCATATATGTTGCTGTTATGAGAATAATCATGATGCCCTCATGTCCGTATTTTATTGTATCGACACCTCTGCCTCTAAACATGTGGACATATTTATCGTTATCGGCTTCCGCTTGAGGACAAGCGAGGTCTAAGCTTGGGGGAGTTGATACGTCCATTTTGCATCATGCTTTTATATCAATATTTATTGCATTATGGGTTGTTATTACACATTATGTCACAATACTTATGCCTATTCTATCTTATTTTACAAGGTTTACATAAGGAGGGAGAATGCCGGCAGCTGGAATTCTGGGCTGGAAAAGGAGCAAATATTAGAGACCTATTCTGCACAACTCCAAAAGTCCTGAAACTCCATGAAAGTTATTTTTGGAAATAATAAAAAATACTGAGCGGAAGAAATACCAGAGGGGGCCCACACCCTGGCCACGAGGGTGGGGGGCGCGCCCTACCCCTGGGTGCGCCCCCTGCCTCGTGGGCCTCCTGTTGGCCCTCCGATGCCCATCTTCTGCTATATGAAGTCTTTCATCCGAAGAAAAATCATAAGCAAGCTTTCGGGACGAGACTCCGCCGCCACGAGGCGGAACCTTGGCGGAACAAATCTAGGGCTCCGGCAGAGCTGTTCTGCCGGGGACACTTTCCTCCGGGAGGGGGAAATCATCGCCATCGTCATCACCAACACTCCTCTCATCGGGATAGGGCAATCTCCATCAACATCTTCACCAGCACCATCTCCTCTCAAACCCTAGTTCATCTCTTGTATCCAATTCTTGTCTCTAAGTGCAGGATTGGAACACATGGTTGCTAGTAGTGTTTATTACTACATTTAGTTGATGATAGATGCTATATTTGGTGGAAGATAATATGTTCAGATCCTTTATGCATATTAATACTCCTCGGATTATGAACATGAATATGCTTTGTGAGTAGTTACGTTTGTTCCTGAGGACATGGGAGACTCTTGCTATTAGTAGTCATGTGAATTTGGTATTCGTTCGATATTTTGATGAGATGTATGGTGTCTATCCTCTAGTGGTGTTATGTGAATGTCGACTACATGACACTTCACCATTGTTTGGCCTAGAGGAAGGAATTGGAAAGTAATAAGTAGATGATGGGTTGCTAGAGTGACACAAGCTTAAACCCTAGTTTATGTGTTGCTTCGTAAGGGGCTGATTTGGATCCACATGTTTCATGCTATGGTTAGGTTTACCTTAATACTTCTTTTGTAGTTGCAGATGCTTGAAATAGGGGTTAATCATAAGTGGTATGCTTGTCCAAGTAAGGGCAGCACCCAAGCACCGGTCCACCCACATATCAAATTATCAAAGTACCGAACATGAATCATATAAACGTGATGAAAACTAGCTTGACGATAATTCCCATGTGTCCTCGGGAGCACTTTTCTCTATATAAAGGTTTGTCCAGGCTTGTCCTTTGCTACAAAAAGGATTGGGCAACCTTGCTGCACTTTATTTACTTTCGTTACTTGTTGCTCGTTACAAATTATCTTATCACAAAACTATCTGTTACCTATAATTTTAGTGCTTGTAGAGAATACCTTGCTGAAAACCGCTTATCATTTCCTTCTGCTCCTCGTTGGGTTTGACACTCTTACTTATCGAAAGGACTACGATAGATCCCCTATACTTGTGGGTCATCAGCGCTAGCCCCGGATGATTAGCGATATGGTAAACTCCTTGAGCGGGGGCACGATTGCTTCTCCTGTTCGCCGAGCTGGGGAATTGTTTTCCCACTTCGTCTTGCAGCACTGCTAGTACTTCCCGATGGTCGCGCTTCATCATATGTCTTTTCGATACAGCGGTCATAGTGTGATTGAGGTGGAGGCGGTGGTGGTCGCCAAAGGGCATCAAGAGAGCGCTCCGCTTTCACCGGATCTATTTTCTCCTTTGGAGGTGGAGGTTTTTGTTCAAAATGGGCCTTCACTTTGGCAGCCACGATGTCCTTGTTTTCCATGTCAGTCTTCTCATATGGTGACTTTGGAGGAGCCCTGAGGCTTGGACCAGCTCTGAATTTCTTCCCTATTATACTGCTAGCCATCGAAGCGGTGGCGCCTCTCCTCCATCGTTGCTGAGGTTGCGAAGGAGGGGAAGTCCGCTGACGCGGCGAAGACAGTTGAGGCGGAGGAGGATTCTACTGAGGGGCCTCCTCCATCGGAGTTCGCTGACACGGTGGAGTCTGCTGAGGCGGCGGAGACGGCTGATGCACCGAAGAGGACTCAGGCAGCGGAGATAGCTGAGTTGGACTGTGAGGAGTCTCCTGAGGGGCCTCCTCTGGCTGAGTCTGCTGAGGTGGCGTCCAGTTGGAAGCAGGATGTTTTCCTTTCTCCATAGACAGGTAGTCCTTAAGGCATTTTTTCAGAAGAATATCCCCTTCACCTGTAGGGTAGTCAAGCTACAGCCCCTCAAATCCATCCATTATTTCATCCACCCCGACAACAACAAAGCCATGTGAAATCAGACGGAAATGGAAAGTTCCCTTGGGTCGAGGAGGTAAGACATAGCCGACCGCCACCTTCAAGGTTAGGTTATGGTATTTTGCCATTAGCTCACAATGTTCAATCTCCGTGATACCATCCTCGGGGTCGCGAGGAGCCGTGATATCAGGTTGAACAAGCTCCGTGGAAGCCATGGTGCTTCTCCGTAGAGATGGTGGGGTAGCTTCGTGTGCAGTATCCAATGAAGGATCTTTGTGCCGCTGAGATGGTTGATGTCTACTACACAACTTTATTCTTGTAGACACGTGTTGGGCCTCCAAGCACAGAGTTTTGTAGGACAGTAGCAATTTTCCCTCAAGTGGATGACCTAAGGTTTATCAATCCGTGGGAGGCATAGGATGAAGATTGTCTCGCTCAAATGATCCTGCAACCAAATACAAGAAATCTCTTGTGTCCCTAACACACCCAATACAATGGCAAATTGTATAGGTGCACTAGTTCGGCAAAGAGATGGTGATAAAAGTGTAATATGGATGGTAGAAATATATTTTTATTATCTGAATAAATAAAAACAGCAAGGTAGCAAATAGTAAACGGGCACAAAAACGGTATTGCAATGCTTGAAAACAAGGCCTAGGGTCCATACTTTCGCTAGTGCAACCTCTCAACAATGCTAACATAGTTGGATCATATGATTAACCCTCAAAGTGCAATAAAGAATCACTCCCGAGTTCCTATTAGCAGAGAACAAAAGATAGAAATTTTTTGTAGGGTATGAAACCACCTCAAAGCTATTCTTTCCGTTCGATCTATCCTAGAGTTCGTACTAAAATAACGCAAGCTATTTTTTCTGATCGATCTAATCAAGAGTTCGTAGTAAAGTAGCACCAAAGCAAATTCATATTCATAATGCTCAATCCACACAAAGAACTACAAAGATACCCCAAAGTTTCTATTAGATAAAAGATAATAAAAACTTGCATCAACCCCTATACATAGATTACCCCAATATCACCGCGGGAATCCGCGGGTTGAATGCCAAGACACATATCAAGTGAATCAATATGATACCCCAATTGTAACCTCAAGTATTCATACCGCAAGACATACATCATGTGTTCTCATCTCTGAATATTCAATCTGACATGACAAAACTTCAGAGGGTAAAGACTCAATTCATCACAACAAGAGTATAGAGGGGAGAAACATCATATGGTCCGACTATATTAATAAAGTCCATGATATAGATCATGAGAGAGAGAGAGAGAGATTAAACACATAGCTACTGGTACAAACCCTCAACCCCGAGGGTGGACTACTCCCTCCTCATCGTGGTGGCCACCGGGATGATGAAGATGGCCACCGGAGATGATTCCCCCCTCCGGCAGGGTGCCGGACCGGGTCTAGATTGGTTTTCGGTGGATACAGAGCCTTGCAGCGGCGGAACTTCTGATCTAGGTTAACCCCGAAGGGTTTCGGAATATTTTGGAATTTATAGTGCAAAGAAGGGGTGCGGGAGGCCACCGAGGTGGGCACAACCCACCCGAGGCGCCGAGGCCTGGCGCACCACAGTGGATTGTGCCCCTCGAGCACCCCCAGTGCTGCTCTGGCCCAATGGGTGTCTTCTGGTTCATAAAAAATCTCCGTGGAGTTTCGTTGCGTTTGGACTCCGTTTGATATTGATTTCCTACGATGTAAAAAAACAAGCTAAAAATAGCAACTGGCACTGGGCACTGGGTCAATAGGTTAGTCCCAAAAATGATATAAAGTTGCTATGAAATGATTGTAAAACATCCAAGAATAATAAAATAACAGCATGAATACTTCATAAATTATAGATATGTTGGAGACGTATCAGCATCCCCAAGCTTAATTCCTTCTCGTCCTCGAGTAGCTAAAGGATAAAAGAAATAATTTATGAAGTGTGAATGCTAGCAAAGTGCACAAGTTTGATCAATATAATGACAATTTCAATCACTTTTCCTAGCATCATAATAGCAATTCTTTCTTATAAAACTTCTCATGTTATAGTAGAAACCAACTCACATGTTAAGGTTCAAACAATGAACTCTCTTGAAACTCAACAACCTATGTTCTCAGTCACCCAACAATTGCAATTCAACTTATTCGACAGAGTTTAAGTAAGATTTCCACATACTCAACCATCATATAGTCTTCTATAATTTCTAACACTACCGCATACACATGAGCAAAATGTTTCAACCGGACACATAGAAAGACAGGGGCTTATTGTTTTGCCTCCCAACGTATTCACCTCAAGGGTGATGTCAACAATAATAACTCATGCTACCCATATTCAACTAGACATATGTGCCTAGATCTTTCCTCGCCACATGATGCTTGACAAAGGAGAAAAATAGAAGGAATAGAGATAATAACTTTGACTCTTTGCATAAAAATAAATACTGAAAAGTAAAAGATAGGCTCTTCGCAGAGGGAAGCAGAGGTTTCCATGCGCTTATTTGTTTGTATGCTCAACCCCTTACTGCAAAAGAACGTCACGTTATATTGCCCCTTATGATAGCAACCTTTATTATGCAGTCTGTCGCTTTTATTGCTTTGCCATCACAAGTTCGTACAACGCTCAATTTTCTCTTACACTAAATGATCTAACACTTTTAGAAGCAATTTTTATTGCCTTATTGCACCGATGACAACTTACTTGAAGGATCTTGCTCAATCTTTAGGTAGGTATGGTGGACTCTTGAAAATAATATTTGGGTTTAAAGGTTTTTGGATGCACAAGTAGTATCTCTACTTGGTGCGGAATTTTTGGCTAGCAAAGATGGGGGGCAAGCACCACATGTTGAAGGATTTATCACAATATAACTTCTATGTGAATATGAACAAACATAAATCATTACGTTGTCTTCCTTGTCCAACGTCAACAATTTTGTCATATAATATTTTGATGGGGGCTCACAATCACAAAAGATTTCCAGGATAGTGTATTTGCATGTGAAAGTTCTCTTCCTTATACTAATTATTCGTGAATTGCTTGTGTGACCAATATTGTGATTGCCAAGCCTCAAAATATTTCACTTTCTAAACCCAATTTGAATCTACCACTAGGCATGAGAAGATATTAACTTCATGGCATTCAATTTATTCAACAATTTACTCATGGGATATAAGTGAAGCACAAGAGTAAATGACATAGAAAAGGGCTTCGTTGACGGGATGTGAATGCCGCTTACTTAGCCTCCCTGGCAACTATTTGAAGACTCTATTTTATTTAAAAACATTCATATCTAAGTATTTTATTAAAATATCAAGCAAAACAAAATAAAATGACATTCTAAGAATAGCACAACTCATGTGAAGAAGCAAAAACTTAGGCTCAACCGATACTAACCGATAATTGTTGAAGAAGAAAGTTGGGAAGCCTACCGGGGCATCCCCAAGCTTAGATGCTTGAGAATTCTTGAGATATTATCTTGGGATGCCTTGGGCATCCCCAAGCTTGAGCTTTTATGTCTCCTTAATTCCTCTCATATCACGGTTTTCCTAAATCTTAAAAGCTTCATCCACACAAAACTCAATAAGAACTCGTGAGATAAGTTAGTATAAACCAATGCAAAACCTTATCATACTATACTGTAGAAAATCACAAAAAATATTACTCAACATTGCATACTAAATGCCTCTGCATATTTAATACTCCTATCATCAAATAGAATCATTAAACAAGCAAACATATGCAAATAATGCAAACATAACAGAAATCTGCCAAAACAGTACAACCTGTAAAGAATGCAAGAGTATAAATACTTCCCTAACTCCAAACATTATTAAATTCTACCACACTGTAGAAAATTTATCAGAGCTTATTATGCAAAAAGTTTCAACATTTTATCACATTCTGACTTTCCTCGGGAATTTTTGCAACATCGATAAACTTTCTGTTTTCAAACAGCAACATGTATACTTGCAAGATAAGCATGGCAAATGCTATCAATGCCACTTTTATTGAAATAAAAGATGCAAAACATTATTATAAATAACAGCAAGAAAATTCTTAAGAGAATAAATTGACGCTCCAAGCAAAAAACATATCATGTGACGGATGAAAACATAGCTCCAAGTGAGGTTACCGATATTGTTGGAGACGAAAGAGGGGATGCCTTCCGGGGCATCCCCAAGATTAGTTGCTTGGATATTCCTTGAATATTACCTTGGGGTGCCTTGGGCATCCCCAAGCTTATGGTCTTGTCCTCCTTATTCTCCTCATATCGATATCTCACCCAAAACTTGAAAACTTCAATCACACAAAACTTAACGGAACTTTGTGAGATAGGTTAGTATGATAAAGAGCAAACCATTTCACTTTTGGTACTGTCAAAGACAAGATTCATAATTGTTATCACACAATTCCTACTGTAGCATATCATTTCCACAATTTATATTGAGCAATATAAGCCCTATAAACTAGGAAACAAGCAAACTATGCATTGAAAACAGAATCTGTTAAAAACAGAACGGTCTGTAATGATCTGTATAACTACCATACTTCTGCTACTCCAAAAATTATGGAAAAATTAGGAACACATGAGAAATTTTTATATTAAAATTCTGCAAAAAGAATCAACTCAAAAAACACTCTTATGCTAAAAGGAGACTTATTTTCGTGAGCGCAATTTTTTTGTTTTTCAGCAAGATCAAATCAACTATCACCCAACATGATCCCAAAGGCTTTACTTGGCACTTTATTGAAACAAAAGCAATAAAAAATGATCAATACAGTAGCATAATCATGTGAACACACAAAAATAGTAAGTAAAAGTTTTGGGTTGTCTCCCAACAACCGCTTTTCTTTAATGCCTTTTAAGCTAGGCATGATGATTCCAATTATGCTCGCATAAAAGATAAGAATTGAAACATAAAGAGAGCATCATGCATCATAAATTCCTCTCTCATAATAATTTTCAGTAGCATCATGAATAGATTCATCAATATAACCATTACATAAAGATTTCTTTTCATGATCCACAAGCATAGAAAATTCATTACTCTCCACATAAGCAATTTTATTCTCATTCACAATAGTGGGAGTATCATATGAGACTTGAATACTAAAATTGTTCCCACATTAAGAGAGTAATGTTCAGTAAAAGGATATTCAAAATTATGACAATAATTATCACTACTTTTTATAACATAAGTGTCATCACAATAATCATCATAAGTAGCAACTTTGTTCTCATCATAGATAGGAGGCATGCAACCATCATAGCAAGTTTGATCATTCAAAGTAGGGGGACTAAAAAGATCATCTTCATTAAACATAGCATCCCCAAGCTTGGGACAAACATTAATTGCAGCAAATAAATTCTCAAACATTTCATTCTCATCAAACATAGTATCCCCAAGCTTGTGGCTTGACATATCATAAGCATAATCACTCTCATCATTAATAGTATGAATAGCACCAACAGTATAACAATTGCTATCATCATAATTTCTCAAGTCGGTGCCAAAAAGATTTCCAAGATTATAAGAAGTATCATTATCTTCCCAATCATAATCATCATAACCAGCAATAGGCATAACAAAATCATCATCAAGTGCATCATCTTCCACAATTATTTTTTACTCATTTTCATGAGGCACAACAATAATAGGAGCAACATTATTTGGGAGAGATACCTTTTTACCTCTATTCTTTCTTCTTTTCTTATTCTTCACCACATCATGTGTGGGTTTAATTAATCTTTTCAAGCTTCTTATTGATGAGATTGGTTGGATAGGAAGCTCCTCCTCGTCACCTGATTCATCATCATAAACACTAGGAGGGTATTGGGAAATATTTTCCCTTTCATTAGTACTCTCTTCATATTCTATTTGCTTTCTTGACTTTAGATAGTTGGCAATATAAGGATTCTCAATGCAATTTACCGCACAAAACATATAAATTTCCTCTAGATCAAAATCAAGAAATATCTCAAAATTAAATTTTGGAATACCGTTAGTTATACGTTTCATTCTTCATACCCCAAAAGAAGACTAAGATCTTTATGATGCTCAAGGGTAATCAAGTTATCACAATTTTTTGACATGATTTGATCATGAAAGAATTTGCATTGGAGATTTAAATGGCCACATTCATTGCAAAGTTCACAAGGATGGCAAAAAAATTACATCTTTCAGCACAATCATCTAGCCTCTCTTGCAAATGTTTTGTTTCTAAATATTTATGCTTCTTACAAAATCTATCTTCCCTTTTTGATGTGCAAAGGCACTCCCAATTCACTCCGCAAAAAGTGACATGCTTATAAGAAACATTTTTGTCATGACTTGTGCAATCATCATTAGCATTTTGAATATTCAAAGAATTCACAGTAACAACATTGCAATCATGCTCATCATTCAAATATTTTGGGCCAAGAATTTTATTGACTTCTTCTTCTAACAATTGAGCACAATTTTTCGAACCATCATTTTCAAGAAAAATATTATTAAGATGATCAATAATATGTTGCAACCTAAATTCCATTTTTTTGTATTTTTATTTTATAGACAAAACTAGTGATAAAACAAGAAACTAAAAGATTCAATTGCAAGATCTAAAGATATACCTTCATGCACTCACCTCCCTGGCAACGGCGCCAAAAAAGAGCTTGATGTCTACTACGCAACTTTATTCTTGTAGACACGTGTTGGGCCTGCAAGCGCAGAGTTTTGTAGGACAGTAGCAATTTTCCCTCAAGTGGATGACCTAAGGTTTATCAATCCGTGGGAGGCGTAGGATGAAGATGGTCTCTCTCAAATGATCTTGCAACCAAATACAAGAAATCTCTTGTGTCCCTAACAGACTCAATACAATGGCAAATTGTATAGGTGCACTATTTCGGTGAAGAGATGGTGATAAAAGTGTAATATGGATGGTAGAAATATATTTTTATAATCTGAATAAATAAAAACAGCGAGGTAGAAAATAGTAAACGGGCACAAAAACGGTATTGCAATGCTTGAAAACAAGGCCTAGGGTTCATACTTCCGCTAGTGCAACCTCTAAACAATGCTAACATAGTTGGATCATACGATTATCCCTCAAAGTGCAATAAAGAATCACTCCCGAGTTCCTATTAGCGGATAACAAAAGATAGAAATTTTTTGTAGGGTCCAAAACCACCTCAAAGCTATTCTTTCCGTTCGATCTATCCTAGAGTTCGTACTAAAATAATGCAAGCTATTCTTTCCGATCGACCTAATCACGAGTTCGTACTAAAGTAGCACCAAAGCAAATTCCTATTCATAATACTCAAGCCACACAAAGAACTACAAAGAGACCCCAAAGTTTCTATCGAGAAAAGATAATAAAAACATACATCAACCCCTATGCATAGATTACCCCAATATCACTGCGGGAATCCGCGGGTTGAATGCCAAGACACATATCAAGTGAATCAATATGATACCCCAATTGTAACCTCAAGTATTCATACCGCAAGACATACATCATGTGTTCTCATCTCTGAATATTCAATCTGACATGACAAAACTTCAGAGGGTAAAGACTCAATTCATCACAACAAGAGTATAGAGGGGAGAAACATCATATGATCCGACTATATTAACAAAGTCCATAATATAGATCACGAGAGAGAGAGAGAGAGAGAGAGAGATTAAACACATAGCTACTGGTACAGACCTTCAACCCTGAGGGTGGACTACTCCCTCCTCATCGTGGTAGCCGCCGGAATGATGAAGATGGCCACCAGAGATGATTCCCCCCTCCATCAGGGTAGCGGACCGGGTCTAGATTGGTTTTCAGTGGATACGGAGCCTTGTGGCGGTGGAACTTCTAATCTAGGTTAACCCCGAAGGGTTTCGGAATATTTGGGAATTTATAGTGCAAAGAAGGGGTGCGGGAGGCCATCGAGGTGGGCACAACCCACCTGGGCGCGCCAGGGGGCCCTAGCGCCCTGGTGGGTTGTGCCCCCCTCGGGGAACCCCCCATGTGTTGCTCTGGCCCAATGGGTGTCTTCTGGTCCATAAAAAATCTCCGTGGAGTTTCGTTGCGGTTGGACTCTGTTCGGTATTGATTTCCTGCGATGTAAAAAAACAAGCAAAAAATAGCAACTGGCACTGGGCACTGGGTCAATAGGTTAGTGCCAAAAAATGTTATAAAGTTGTTATAAAATGATTGTAAAACATCCAAGAATGATAAAATAACAGCATGACTACTTCCTAAATTATAGATACGTTGGAGACGTATCAATGGTGGGCCGGTAGGTCGCTGGCTCTCAAGTGCCTCTAGTTTCGCTAATCTTTGTTCCATTATCTGCATCTGGTTTGCTTCCTCTTTCTTCTTTCTCCCTCGACTTCTATAACCAGTGATGTCGGGAAAACCAAGCTTCCACGGCATGGAGCCTGATGTGCCTCGTGTTCATCCAGGGTGTTCTGGATTCCCGAGGGCCTTTGACAGGTCGTCTTGCTCTCTATCAGAATGGAACTTCCCTTCCTGCGCTTCCTTGATTGCTTCCTCAAGCTTTTTGATGGGTGTTTCAAGTTGAGCTTTCGTGAAAATACACTTCCTTGTTTCTGGTCCAAAGTTCCTCCAACCCCGAAGAACCAAGCCCTCGCCCGATCCGACCAGTTCAGCGTTGCTGGTTGGACCCCTTTAGCAACCAGGTCATTCTCAGCTTTGTCCCACATAGGCCAGGCTTTGCTGTAGCCACCTGACCCCGTAACATGGTGATACTTCTTTTTTGCAGCATTTTGCTTATTTATCTGTCACCTTTGCTTAGCACTACTAGGAAAACGCTTATAGATAGAAGTTTACCAGTAGCGTTTGTTTATGACCCCACGCTACTAGTAGTTAGTAGTAGCGCTGGCTAGAAAGAGCGATATTTTTATCAGTTAGCAGCGGCGCTTGTTATATAAACCCACGCTACTGCTAAGTGTAACACGCCACAATATCTGATCAATAAATATTAGCAGCGCTTGTCGCCCAACCAGCGCTACTGTTAGTTCTGGATCTATAGCACCTGTTGGTATAAACGCGCTACTGCTATTTTTTTCTATCTATAAAATTTTACCATTAGCGTGTTTTTTAACCCGCGCCATAGGTAGTGGACCACCAGCCGTAGATATTTTGCAAGCTGCCATAGCAGTAGCGCGCATAGGAGACCCGCGCTACTGCTATGCCCGCCACCCACCTACCACCTTTCCCCTCCTTCCTCCCCTTTCCTCTTCCTCCCCCTTCCTTTCTCCCCCTTTCCTTGCACCTTGCTTGTTCCAATGCTCCCCCTCCACTACCCCTCCATTAGAGCTGTCCCTTCCCCTCTTCTTTGCCCTTCCATCACCCTCTTCTTATATGCTCCTCCACCACCCCTCCATTAGAGCCCTCCCTTCCCCTCTTCTTTGCCCTTCCATCACCCCCCTCTTCTTTGCCCCGCCACCACACCCCTCCATTAGAGCCCCTCCTCCCCTCTTCTTTGCCCTCCACCACCCCCTCTTCTTTGCCCTCCACCACCACCCCTCCATTAATGCCCTCCCTCCCCTCTTCTTTGCCCTCCACCACCCCTTCCATTAATGCCTTCCCTCTTCTCCTCTCCCTCTCCTCCCACTCTCTCCCTAGCTAGCTAGCTAGTTAGAGCTATATATCTATAGAGCTACTAGGTAATTAAGAAGAAAGGTGCTCGATATCCCTCTCGACAGATAGGTGAGCAAAAAAAGTGTTTGTGTGGATAGGACCGAAACTATATATATATGGGCGATATGAGAATATACCGAATTGTGTGTGTCATAATTTGGGTTGCCTACATTGTGTATTTGATGAAATAATGTGGGTGACATGAGTTGCCTATGTTTTGCCGAATTGTCGATTCAATTCCGTTTCAGCGAATTTCGGGCAAACTCATTATGTCCTATGTTTAGGGAAGGTCATGCCGAATTTTTGTATGAATTTGATCCATGCATGCATATATACGTGGTTATAATATTTGCTCCGCGCGGTGATCATGAAGGTCAATGGAAGGATGGTAGAAAGATATTGGCAATCCGCTGTGGATGACATGTATGAAAAAAGACTGAGGGATGTTTTGTGTCCGTGTCGAAAATGCAAAGGAAGAGTCAGGCTCAACCCCTTTAAGGGTGGTAAATTCAAGCCGCACCTGCTCATGCATGGCCATACTTGGTGGATAAGTGAAGATGATGATGATGATGATGATGATGATGATGATGATGATGATGATGATGAGGACGTCGACGGGGCAGGAAATAATGACATGGGGCCACCAGATGAAGAGATGACCGATTATGTGCCTGAAGAGGAAGACGGACTCGGAAATGTCGATGGCGAAGAGGCAGTTCAAGGCGGAGAAGATGCGGACACGCCACCGTCTTCGTCGCTACTAAGTTCAGCCATGCGGGACCCGCATGTTCGAGACCTGCTTCTCAAGAAGACGACTAGCGACAGAGCTGGTTCTAGAGAGGAGGCCAAACTGGCGCAACTGGAGGTTGACTCGATGACTCCTTTGTATGATGGTTGCAATAATCCCGAGGTGACCCGCTTGAGTTTCACACTAGAACTTCTAAAGATGAAGGCAAAAACAAATGGACAGATACAAGCCTGGATGAGCTTCAAGTACCTAAAGAAGGTTCTTCTGCGAGAAGCCGTGGTCCTACTAGTGTCGAGGAGGCAAAGAAAATCGTGTGCCCTCTTGATCTGCCACATATTAGATATCAGGCGTGCATCAATGATTGCATCATATATCGGAATGAGCACGCGGAAAAAACCATCTGTCCAAAGTGCAATGCTTCACGATATAAAAAGGCCGGAAAGAAAGCTCCACAGAAAGGTTCAGTGGGAAAAAAGGTTCAGTGGGATGAAGTCTCATGACTGTCATGTGATGAGGACGCAGTTACTCTCGGTTGCACTTAGAGGGATTATGGACACACATGTGCATGAGACGCTTACTGACCTATGCCACTTTTTTGATGCTATCTCTCGAAAGTCGATCAGTGTGACGCAACTCCATAGGCTACAGGAAGAGATCATTGTCATACTGAATGAGCTAGAGATGTACTTCCCGCCCGCGTTCTTTGATGTCATGGTGCATCTATGTGTCCACATCATGGACGACATCATCGACCTAGGGCCAACATTCCTGCATAGCATGATGCCGTTCGAGAGGATGAATGGGGTCATCAAAGGATTCGTTCGTGACATGTCCCGTCCAGATGGAAGCATAGCCTGTGGATATCGACCAAAGAGTGCATCTCTTTCTGTGAGAGTTATCTGACCAAAGACCGTGTTGTTGGTTTGCCCATCAACAAGCACTGTGGAAGGCTCGAAGGCGAAGGTCACACCAACGGTCATAGGGATGTGAATGTGTTACGCTCGGGCCGACAAAACGACATTGACAGGGCAAACTTAGTAGTGCTACAACACCTAGATGTGCTAGAAGATTTCGTGACACTGCACAAAGAGACCATCGCAAAGAAATACCGTGACCGTGGGTTGCACAGGACGGACGCTGAAGTTATTAGAGAACACAACTCCACTTTCGTGCATTGGTTCAAAGAGCGAGTTCTAGCTAATCCTCCGGAAGAGGGTTGTCCGAACGGAACACTCATATACGCCTTATCACATGGCCCCTCGACCAACCTCGCGACCTATCAAGATACGATATCAACGGATACACGTTCTACACGGAGGAGAAAGATATAAACAGTGATGACCAAAACTCAGGGGTGGCGATGGAAGCCATGACCGGGAATGTAATTGAATGATATTACGGAAAGGTCAAAGAGATATGGGAGCTTAACTACTCTGGATTGCATAGCACGACGATGTTCCGTGTCAGATGGGCTAAAAATGTACACAGAGAAAACCGACATTTCACTACCATGTGTATACCCGACTCCGATGATAGCAGTATCGTCAACGCCACCGCCAAAATTGAGCCATGGGTACACGCTAAACACGTGACACAATGTTTCTTCATAACGGATCCGATCAATCCCAGCCGTGTTGTCGTGAGGAGAAGCAAAAGGAGCATCTCCGGAATGTATGGAATCGCCAACGAGGAAGACTATGACCAGTACGGTGATCCGATGAGGGAAGATGATGCTGATGACGACGAAACATATGTCAAAAGAAGAATGAAGACTACATTACCTACGAAAGATCGTAATCCCTGGAGAAGGAAAAGTCACGACCATGGGCTCAATTATTCGACAACGAACAAAGAGGGAAGAAGATCACCAAGCATCGCTGCCGCCCAAGTTGACAAACTAATCCCCAAAGGTTGTGTGTGTCTTTTTATACCGGTGTTAGCGGTCAAATCATGTAATATATATTATACTAATTATTATCCGAGGGTAATAAGTGGTATTGCTCTAACGATGCATCAAATTAAAGGAAAGAAAGTGCAAAAGAAAGATAAGAAAAATAAAAGTGCAAATGAAATAAAAAGAAAAAGAAGAAGAAAAAGAAAAAGAAAGGAAGTTTTCCAAAATGAAATGAAAAAAAAAGAAAAAAGAACTAATAAGTTGTGGAAACTGAAATGAAAGAAAAATAAAAAAGAAAAAGGAAGTTTGTGGAATATGATAAAGAAAAAGAAAAAGTAAAAGAAAAAGAATAATAAATATAAAAATAGAAATATAAATAAAATAAAAAGGAAGAAAGTTTGTGGAATATGAAAAATAAAAAAGAAAAATAAAAATAAAAAAACAAAAAAAATTAGCAGTAGCGTGTTTTGGCTTGGGCAGCGCTATAGCTAACTTAGTTATAGCGCGTTTTGCCAACACGCGTTATAGCTAAGTTGCCTACATCACTGTCCGCTAGATCCTATCTCTTTCCTCTCTCTCACTCTCGCTCGAATCCCCTTTCTCTGAGCTCGCCACCGCCGACGCCTCAAGACTCGCACGCTACCACGCCTGTTGATGCCCGCACCACGCCCACGACGCCACACCACGCCCGACGCCCGCACCCGCCCATGCCACCGTCAACGCCCGCTGAGGGAGTCCTGGATTAGGGGGTGTCCAGATAGCCGGACTATGACCTTTGGTCGGACTCCTAGACTGAAGATACAAGATTGAAGACTTCGTCCCGTGTCCGGATGGGACTTTCCTTAGTGTGGAAGGCAAGCTTGGCGATACGGATATGTAGATCTCCTACCATTGTAACCGACTCTTTGTAACCCTAACCCTCTTCGGTGCCTATATAAACCGGAGGGTTTTAGTCCGTAGGACGAACAACAATCATACCATAGGCTAGCTTCTAGGGTTTAGCCTCTCTGATCCCGTGGTAGATCTACTCTTGTACTACCCATATCATCAATATTAATCAAGCAGGAGTAGGGTTTTACCTCCATTGAGAGGGCCCGAACCTGGGTAAAAACATCGTGTCCCTTGTGTCCTGTTACCACCCGCCTAGACGCACAGTTCGGGACCCCCTACCCGAGATCCGCCAGTTTTGACACCAACATTGGTGCATCCATTGAGAGTTCCTCTGTGTCGTCGTCTTTAGGCCCGATGGCTCCTCCGATCATCAACAACGATGCGCTCCAGGGTGAGACTTTACTCCCCGGACATATCTTCGTATTCGGCGGCTTTGCACTGCGGGCCAATTCGCTTGGCCATCTTGAGCAGATCGAAAGCTACGCCCCTGGCCACCAGGTCAGATTTGGAAGTTTGAACTACACGGCTAACGTCCGCTGAGACTTGATCTTCTACGGGTTCGAGCCACAGCCAAGCGCGCCGCACTGTCACGAGGGGCATGATCTAGCTCTGTCGCCGAGCAGTCTCCTAGAGGCCGCACCAGTGTCCACTCCGACCTTTTGGCTCGGAGCCGATTGCGCCGATCGAGGACAGGTGGCTGGACACCGCCTCGAGGGCTGCGATCTCTATGGTGATTGAGCCGTACACCTACCCCGTTCTTGGCGAAGCTCGTGACTCCAAGGTGCCGGACTCCTCTCCGGACTCCGAACCTTCCGCGCCCCCGCCAATCGAATCAGATTGGGCGCCGATCATGGAATTCACTGCCGCGGACATCTTTCAGCACTCGCCCTTTGGCGACATCCTGAACTCACTAAAGTCTCTCTCTTTATCAGGAGAGCCCTGGCCGGATTATGGTCAGGAAGGTTGGGATGCGGACGACGAAGAAATTCAAAGCCCACCCACCACCCACTTCGTAGCCACTGTCGATGATTTAACCGACATGCTCGACTTCGACTCCGAAGACATCGACGGTCTAGACGACGATGCAGGAAACGATCAAGAACCAGCACCCACAGGGCACTGGAAGGCCACCTCGTCATACGACATATACATGGTGGACATCCCAAAAGATGGGAATGGCGATGGAACAGCGGAGGATGACCCCTCCAAGAAACAGCCTAAGGGTCGGCGTCAGCGGCGCCGCTCTAAATCCCGCCACAGCAAAAACGGTGATTCCGGCACGGGAGACAATAACACCC
Source organism: Aegilops bicornis (assembly GCA_021605145.1). Lineage (NCBI taxonomy): Eukaryota > Viridiplantae > Streptophyta > Magnoliopsida > Poales > Poaceae > Aegilops > Aegilops bicornis. Next base: position 136,721,818 of record CM038675.1, on the reverse strand, counting down.
CGGACAGTGCCAAAGACAACCCCCTCCAGCAGGATTTAGCGTAGGAGGATGGAGAAGCCAGCCCTCGTGAGAGAGCGGCAGAAAGAGAGGTAGAGGACGATAATTACATGCCTCCCTCCGAAGATGAGGCAAGCCTCGACGACGAATTATTCGTCGTGCCCGAGGATCCCGTCGAACAAGAGCGTTTCAAACGCAGGCTTATGGCCACGGCAAGCAGCCTCAAGAAAAAGCAGCAACAGCTTAGAGCTGACCAAGACTTGCTAGCTGACAGATGGACTGAAGTTCTTGCGGCCGAAGAGTATGAACTCGGCGCCTCCAAGAGCTACCCAAAACGCAGGCTGCTACCCCGATTAGAGGAGGAAGCACCCAAACCTACATCACCAGCACATGATACGGGCTGACCGCCACCTCGTGGTCATGACAGAGAGGCCTCTCGCCTCAACTCAAGCTGCACCCAGCGCCGCTCAAAAAATACCAAGGCGCGGGGAAATGCGCCAGACCTGCGAGATATATTGGAGGACAAGGCAAGGCAAACAAGATCGACCTACGGATCGCGTGGGCGCCTCACGACACGTGACGATAACCGTCACGCCAGATATGGCAACTCCGGTCGGGCCGAACACAGTAGACAAAGCTCATTTGAGTTGCGTCGTGATATAGCCCAACATGTAGGCGCCAAGACACCCACTATGCTTCACGGATGAAGTGATGGATCATCAAATCCCCGAGGGTTTCAAACCCGTAAACATTGAATCATACGATGGCACAACAGATCCTGCGATTTGGATCGAGGACTATCTCCTTCACATCCACATGGCCCGCGGTGATGATCTACACGCCATCAAATACCTCCCACTTAAGCTTAAAGGACCAGCCCGGCATTGGCTTAACAGCTTGCCAGCAGAGTCAATTGGTTGTTGGGAAGACCTGGAAGCCGCATTCCTCGACAATTTCCAAGGCACATATGTGCGACCACCAGACGCCGATGACCTAAGCCACATAATTCAGCAGCCAGAGGAATCGGCCAGACAATTCTGGACACGGTTCCTAACCAAGAAAAATCAAATCGTCGACTGTCCGGATGTAGAGGCCCTTGCAGCCTTCAAACACAACATCCGCGACGAGTGGCTTGCCCGGCACCTAGGACAGGAAAAGCCGAAATCCATGGCAGCCCTCACAACACTCATGACCCGCTTTTGCGCGGGAGAGGACAGCTGGCTAGCTCGTAGTAACAACATGACCAAGATCCCTGGTAATTCGGATACCAAGGACAGCAATGGCAGGTCGCGTCGCAACAAGCACAAGCGTCGCATTAACGGCGATAATGCTGAGGATACGGCAGTCAATGCCGGATTCAGAGGCTCTAAACCCGGTCAGCGGAAAAAGCCATTTAAAAGAAATACTCCGGCCCGTCTAATTTGGACCGAATACTCAATCGCTCGTGCGGATACACAAGACTTCGAAAAACCAGCCAACCAGACCAACAGGGATTGTTGGGTGTTCAAGCAGCAGGCAAGTTAAACGCCGAAAACAATGACAAGGGGCTGCTTAGCGATGACGAGGAGGAGCCCCGGCCGGCAAACAATAGAGGACAGAAGGGCTTCCCCCCACAAGTGCGGACGGTGAACATGATATACGCAACCCACATACCCAAAAGGGAGCGGAAGCGTGCACTAAGGTACGTATATGCGATGGAGCCAGTCGCCCCAAAGTTCAACCCGTGGTCTTCCTACCCGATAACTTTTGATCGAAGGGACCACCCCACTAGCATCCGCCATGGCGGATTGGCCGTATTGGTTCTAGACCCAATCATTGACGGATTTCACCTCACTAGAGTCCTAATGGACGGCGGCAGCAGCCTGAACCTGCTTTATCGGGATACGGTCGTAAAATGGGAATAGACCCATCAAGGATTAAACCCACGAAGACGACCTTTAAAGGCGTCATACCAGGTGTAGAGGCCAACTGTACAGGCTCAGTTACACTTAAAGTGGTCTTCGGATCCCCGGATAACTTCGGAAGCGAGGAGTTAATCTTTGACATAGTCCCGTTCCGCAGCGGCTATCACGCACTGCTCGGACGAACCGCATTTGCAAAGTTCAATGTGGTGCCGCACTACGCATATCTCAAGCTCAAGATGCCAGGTCCTCGAGGAGTCATTACGGTCAATGGAAATACCGAATGCTCTCTCCGGACGGAAGAGCATACGGCGGCCCTCGTGGCGGAAGTACAAAGCAGCCTCTTAAGGCAATTCTCGAGTCCGGCTATTAAACGACCGGACACCGTCAAGCGTGCCCGGAGTAACCTACAACAAGACCGCCTGGCACGTTCCGAGCACGCATAGCAATGCGGCCCAAACCCCAGCCCTCGCAAAATTGCGAAACTAGTACTACGCGTACATAACTACGCTCTGGAAATACCATGGGCATAGGGGCACGACCACGGCATGCCCGAAATGCGCTCAACCGCACCAGGGGCTCCCGATTGTGTCATTCTTTACTTTTCTTCTTTCTTTTTTACTTTCAGGACTCCGTTATCACGAAGCCCTGTCCAGCAGTAGAATCGCCGAACACATGATGCAACAGCCAGGGAAGCAGAAAGCTACGTCGAGTGTCCAGGTGGTCTCTATTACGAGCAGTATACCTGTTTTACATACCATCCCGCAGCTTACCCCTGGGGGGGGCATGTTAAAGAGTCCCGTCCCTTGCTTATCGTGACTGTTTGTATCGCTCGCTTCTTCATCGCAGCCCTTATAAATAAACAATACATATATATATATATTGTTGAATTCCTTTTTTCTATATATATATATATGTTCAGTTATGACATTGTGCAACCGTACACTTTGGTACGGGCAATACACCAAGGGCTTAAGTACCCCACAATATGGTGTGATAAGTCCGAACAATTTCACAAGTGCGGCACCCCGAACTAATAGCATTATATGCATCGGCTCCGAATCATGTCTTGGGTCAATAGTTGGGTTTGCCCGGCTCCCATGTTATGGTACCTTATGTTCCGTTATATCGGCTAAGGTAGCGCTGGGAGAACCACTGCGATTGTGTCCCGGTTGAGCTGGGTTAAGCACCTCAGTGGAGAAAGCTAAAACTAACCGTCATGATAGGGCAAGAGTCGGTCGCTGTTCGAGAGGTTTTCGAGTCCCTAAAGACTTATGCCGCTTAGAGCGAGGAGTCGGCATTGTCCGGCCTAGGCGTGGATAGCGCCCCAAAATCGGTGTTCCGAATACCAGGGGCTTCGCCGAAATTTAAAATTATAGAATTCTATGGCTGAGTGAGAGTGTTCAAGCATTATAGTTTGGTTGCCTTGTTCGTTGCATTGAGCGCCTCCCTCGAAGGACCCAAGAATGGGAACAAGAGCGCTCAACTTTATCCCGAACACCCCAAAGACTGTGGCATGGGGTCAAGCCGACGACTCGCCATCTCTCAAATTTAATAAACGGCCGCACAAAAGGTAATATTTTAAATTCAAAAGTGTTGCTTAGCGCATATGAACAAGTTTTCATCATACATGATAACAAATGCGAGTCTACTAAAAAATTACATCTTTGGAGCATTCACCCGCTATAAGGCGGGCACCCTTCAGGACGCACTCATAATACATTTCAGGCTTGCGATGCTCCTTGCCCGGTGGTGGTCCGTCCGTCACAAGCTTCTCAGCGTCCATCTTGCCCCAGTGCACCTTAGCACATGCAAGGGCCCTACGAGCACCTTCGATGCAGACGGAGCGCTTGACGACTTCAACCCATGGACAGGCGTCCACCAGCCGCCTCACCAGCCAAGTAGCTCCTGTGCATGGCTTCCTTAGGCCATAGCCGAACTATGAGGCCCTTCATGGCCTGTTCGCCACCTTATGGAGCTCGACCAGCTGCTTCAACTGGTTGCTTAAGGGCACGGTTGTCCGCCTCAAAGATATCTGAGACTGAACACCTTCTACATCGAGCTTCCTCCTTGGCTCGGTAGAAGGCGGCAAGATCGGACACACTGCGGGCAGATCTGCGAATGCTCTGGAGAGCTCCGGATTCGGGTAAGTAACAGATAATTCACTTTCACATGCTTGCTTTGCATAAAGAATGCCTTACCCGCCGCTATCTTCTTCATCGCCTCAATTTCCTGGAAGGCTTTTTGGGCTTCGGTCTTAGCGGCTCTGGCACTCTCAAGGGCCGAGGCGAGCTCGGACTCTCGAGTCTTCGAGTCACGCTCCAAACTCTCGTGTTTTTTCCACGAGAGCCTGGAGCTCTTGCCGCACCTCCGCCACCCGCGCCTCCTGTTTCTCTCGCTTGATGCGCTCTGCGGCCACATTGCTTTCGGCCTTGGACACCGCTTCCTTCAGGGTCGCCACCTCGTTCGTGGCCCCTGCAATATTCAAGTTATTCCTGTCATTTTTTGCAACCACATTTTTTAATACTCCCATAGGTATTACTTACCTTCCTTGTCCTCGAGCTGCTTTTTGGCAAGGCCAAGCTCGTTCTCGGACCGCTCGAGGCTCTGCTTCAATGCATCAACCTCCGCAGTCAGTGCGGCAGAGGTCAGCAGAGCCTGCATTCCCATATTGACATACTTATGTTAGACTCCTGCGTATATCTTTTAGATCCTCAGTTCGGTTTTTCTTTCCAAACACCAAACTGAGCATCAGGGGCTACTGTCTATGCGGTAATAATTTTACATATCTTAAAATACATACCTCAAAGCCTGTTAGAAGGCTGGCACAGGCTTCAGTCAGCCTGCTCTTGGCGGACTGAACTTTCTGGATCACCACACATATAACAGTGCGGTGCTCCTCGTCAATGGAAGCGCCGTTAAGCGCCTCCATCAAATTATCCGGTGCCTCCGGTTGGACGGAGGTCACCGGTGTCACAGTCTTGCCCTTCTTACAAAGGGGTCGCCTGCCGGACTCCGGAACCACTGAAGGTTCCGGTACGGAGTCCGGCACAGGGCCAGACTTAAAGCCCTTCGGGGTTTTATCCCCTTTGCGCCTGGAGTCCGGGAGGTCTCCTTGCGGCGCCTCCATGGCCACCTCCTCCTGGCTGGGCCCCTTTTGGGACTCCACCCTAGCGTCATCCATGGCGGGAGGAGACGAGGCGGTCGGAAGTGAGGTGCTATTCACATCCGACGAATCTAGGGAGCCGCTCGACGAAGCGTCGAGCCCGTCCTTGGGCGGGCTGCATGGTTATATTCGGCGTTAGAAGATGTTGTCCGACAAATGGAACGCCATGAGTTATTCTGGTGTCCGGACACTTACGATTTCGCCAGGGGCTTGGTCCTTGGTGGCCACTCCTCTCCGCCGTCGTCGGCATTGGTGGTGTAGTCCGGAGGGAGGGTCCTTCCCTTCTTGGACCCTCCGGCCTCCCCAGTTGGGGCGGCCTTCCTTTTCTTCTCTCCCCCCGCTGGGGGAGAGGCCTCTTTTTCCTCCTCCTCGTCTTCGCGGGAGGAGTCCGCCTCGGAGTCGCTTGGACAATGAGTCCAACGACACAGCGCCGGGAACTCTTCGAAGTTCCGTGGCCTTCTTCTTGGCCTTCTTCTCCGGCACCACGTAAGGTCTGGAACCAGCAGCCCCGTCAATCGGGCGTCCGCTGGTCTTCGGCAAGGGAGCCGGACAGTCAACCTGTCGGGCGTCTTCTGCCGATCTGTCAAAGGTGAGGGAGTTTTAGATCCCGCATAGAGTCAAACTATGAAAAAAGAGTCCCGTAAAGGGTAAAATAGCTTACCTCGCTGGCTTGATGCCGCGAGCTGAATCCACGATCTTCGGTAGCGGATGCGGGAGCCTCGGCGCCCTTGAACAGCACCTTCCAGGAATCTTCGTACGTAGTGTCAAAGAGCCGGCTCAAGGTTTGGTGTTGTGCCGGATCAAACTCCCACAAGTTGAAGGCCCGTTGCTGGCATGGGAGGATCCAGTGGATGAGCATAACCTGGATTACGTTGACAAGCTTGAGCTTCTTGTCCACCAGGTTTCTGACGCAGGTTTGGAGTCCGGTCAGCTCTTCCGAATTACCCCACGTCAGGCCCGTCTCTTTCCATGAGGTGAGCCATGTAGGGAAGCCAGATCGGAATTCGGGGGCCGCCGCCCATTTAGAGTCGCGAGGCTTGGTGATGTAGAACCACCCCGATTGCCACCCCTTTATGGTCTCCACAAAGGATCCCTCGAGCCATAGGACGTTGGCCATCTTGCCCACCATCGCACCTCCGCACTTCGCTTGGCGGCCGCCCACTACCTTCGGCTTGACATTGAAGGTCTTCAGCCATAAGCCGAAGTGGGGCTGGATGCCGAGGAAGGCCTCGCACATGACGATGAACGCCGAGATGTTGAGGATGAAATTCGGGGCCAGATCGTGGAAATCTAGGCCGTAGTAGAACATGAGCCCCAGGACAAATGGGTGAAGTGGAAAACCTAGTCCGCGGAGGAAGTGGGGGAGGAACACCACCCTCTCATGGGGCCTGGGGGTGGGGATGAGTTGCCCCTTGTCGGGGAGCCGATGCGCGATGTCGTCGGACAAGTATCCGGCCGTCTGTAGCTTTGTGATGTGCCCCTCCGTGACGGAGGAGGCCATCCACTTGCCTCCCGCTCCGGACATAGTTGGAGAAGGTTGAGGTGGGATGTGCGGACTTGGGCGCTGGAGCTCGAGTGCGCGGAAATGGATAAGCAAAGGAGGAAGAAGGCGTGTGTGAAAAAGTGGATCCTTATCCCCTTATATGGACGGACAAAGCTATGTATCCCCAACGGCCTGATAAAACTCGCTTATCTCCCAAGCGTCGTAATCAATGGCGCGGTTGGGTTACCCACGCCCGTATTGATGAGAATCCCGGAATAAGGGGACACGATCTCTGCTTTGACAAGACGTGCTAAGGAAACCGCCTTGCTAAACGCTACCGAGGTGGGACAAGAAAACGATTCGAATAAAGGCTTGGTCGTGGTGTGATGTCGCGCTGCGGAATACGTCAGCAGATTGAACTTGTGTAAATATTATTCTCTCTACGGTGGTATGTGGAACTTATTTTGCAGAGCCGGACACTATCCTTGTGTTCAAAATCTTCTATGAAGTATTCGGAGGAGGAACCCGCCTTGCAATGCCAAAGACAATATGCGCGCCGGACTCGTCTTCATTGAAGCATGGTTCAGGGGCTACTGAGAGAGTCCTGGATTAGGGGGTGTCCGGATAGCCGGACTATGACCTTTGGCCGGACTCCTGGACTATGAACATACAAGATTGAAGACTTCGTCCCGTGTCCGGATGGGACTTTTCTTGGCGTGGAAGGCAAGCTTGGCGATACGGATATGTAGATCTCCTACCATTGTAACCGACTCTGTGTAACCCTAACCCTCTTCGATGCCTATATAAACCGGAGGGTTTTAGTCCAGAGGACGAACAACAATCATAGCATAGGCTAGCTTCTAGGGTTTAGCCTCTCCGATCTCGTGGTAGATCTACTCTTGTACTACCCATATCATCAATATTAATCAAGCGGGGAGTAGGGTTTTACCTCCATCGAGAGGGCCCGAACTGGGTAAAACATCGTGTCCCTTGTCTCCTGTTACCATCCGCCTAGACGCACAGTTAGGGACCCCCTACCCGAGATCCGCCGGTTTGACACCGACACCGCACCTGCCCACGCTGTTGCCGACGCCGCACAGACCTCGACTCGACAAGCGTGGCGGCGACCCGACGCCCTCCCCCCGTGCTGCCCCCTGCCCGAGGTGCACCCCCGCCCGACCCCTCCCCATGTGCCGCCCCTACTCTCTCTCTCTCTCTCTCTCTCTCTGACCAAATATGGTCTCTCTGCATATCGACGAGGAGGAGAAGGACCCCGGCCCCTCTGCCCAGGCGACCCCGACCCTGATCCCAACCCCGGCCGAGGTATGCCACCCCCTCTTCCCTCCCTTTTCATATGCTTGTTTTGTTCAAATGCTTGCTGTCCAAATGTTGAATGCTGTTAAAATGCATGTTGTTAGAGTGTTAAATGTCTGTTGTTAGAGTGTTCAAATGTGTGTTGTTAGAGTGTTCATTTGCTGTTAAAATGCCTATTATTAGAGTGTTCAAATGCTAGCTGTTAAAATGCATGTTGTTCAAATGCTTGCTGTTAAAATGCCTATTGTTAGAATGCTGTTAATATGCTTGTTTTGGATTTTGTCGCTAGAGTAAATGAAAATGAGTGTTTAGTTTGTTTATAGAGTAAATAAAATGAAAATCAACATTTTATTAGGCAGATTGTAGGTCCACAATTGATCTTGTGTGTCTACAATAATTTATCTTGTGTGTCTACAATAATTTATCTTGTGAATGCTTGGCCTTACGGGTAGATCACCGATGTGCCGCTCGACGACGCCGCTCGAAGATCATCGACACCACACCCTCATCCTCGACAGGCAGATAGTGAGCATCCCAAAATCCACACTATATAGAGCTCTATCCATGCAGATGCTAGAGGAGAGTACATGTGCATGTGGTTGTTGTGCTGCTATAGTGAGCATCCTATATTGTTGTGCTGCTGTAGTTCTACCGGACTTTGGTTGTTGATTCATTTACCGATTGCGAGTGACCTATGTTTTACCAAAAATGTTGATTCATTGCCATTCTGGCAAATTTCAGGCGCTCTATATGTGCACTTTCTAGCAAAGGTCATGCCGAAATTTTTCGTGAATTTCGGCCTGACTTGTGCTAGAAAGTTGGGCATATCGAGTGCTTGAGATTTGTCGCGACGGGAATGAAACGACATTTCTGGCAAAACAAAGGTCACTTTTTTGTCATTATTCACTTTATTATATAAAGCTCAATAATTAAACGACTACGACATTGAACCCTAGGAAACATGACCAACACCACCGATGAGGCCAGAGGTTCTCACTCCCAATTAGGTCGAGCACACGCCTACCTCGACTTTCTGGAGGATTAGGAGAGACAGGAAGCTGGGTGTTCATACCTCCTTGTCATGAAGGATGACGACGGTGGTGGCGCCGGCGCCGACATTGATGCCACCAACGACACCGGCCTTTGAGGCCGGCCGATGATGTTCCTAACTATAGCACGGAAGGTGGGACCTCCCAAGCCGTTGAGGGAAAGAAGGAAAAGAGGACACGACGCCCAAATGAGCTCGGCACCGAAGGCCCGGTGGTCATGGCGGTGCACCCTGGCGAGTTTGAGCCAATAGAGCCGCGAGAAGTGGCAGCGTGTTATGGCAACCAACTAGCATGCATCCTACGGGATACCGCTAACATCAACACCACAAAAATACGGAAGAATGAACATTTGAAGAAGCTGCTTCTAACTAGGTTGCATGCAAGATTCCAGTTCCCCGGTTGGAATGACGAAGTCGACCCATGGGATGATGATGCCATGAAAAAAATCAACAACAAAGCCCTAGGGAAGTTCAGCAACGCATTGAGCGCTTGGAAATCTAGGGTGAAAAAGGCGATTCAAGTAGACCATGAAACCTCCGCCGAGATTGTTGCAGAAAATCTGAAAATTATGATAGAGGACTTTGAAAAGTTCAAGGAGACTTACAATGAAGAAGCTGCCAAGGCCAGGTCAGAGAGAGGCAAGCAGCTGCAGGCAAAGAACATGGGGAACCACCGCCTTGGAAGTCGTGGTTACACGGTAAAGAGGCCCGTGCTGGCTAAGGAGGATGCAGAACGTGAACATCAGGGGATCCCAGACCCATTGGCTGAGTTCACCGACCAGCAGGAGCACAACTTCATCAGGGCCCGATTCTCGTGGGACCCCAAGCAAAAGATTTTTTTTCACCAATGGGTCGACTAGGAAATTCATGAGATTACTGGTAATTATCCTTTTACCACCTTACATATTAGGTTCTGATCAACGAAGTCTACTACATTCTAGTCGCATTCGTAAATGATTCATGGTCCATTTTGCAGAGAGAGCAACACAAGCTTGCGGCCGAGAGCGACTCGTCGACTCAGTCGTCGACGAAGTACAAGTGGGACACTCCTTTCAACCGGGCCATGAACATAATGATGGGACACCCGCCCGGCGAGCGGCTGCAATATGGACGTGTGCATGGCGCCGGGGATGGGGCCACTTGGAAGTACTATTATAACAAGGACCCCGAGACCAAAAGACGGAGAAAGAAGTTCAGTCAAATGACTATCGACGAGATGGTGGCGCCAGGCGATGGAGAAAGCAAAAGCTGAGACCAAAGCTGAGATAATCGCTGCCTGTAGATCTGATATGGTGGCTGCCTTTACAAGCTTGATTCCAACAGTGGTCACATGGGTGCAAAAAATCCAAATGCGCCACCAAGTGATTTTTCCATGCCCAGCTTCACCGGGAGCAACTCAATGAACACCGCACCCATACCCGTACCTAGTATGGCAACCGGCGCACCCGCACCTCCTCTAGCACCTGCTCCTCCGCCCAGCTCTCACAGTAGCTCTAGCTCCATCTCCGGCTTGAATGTCGGGCCGTCGACATTGGCTGAGCTCGACGCCCTCACGGTAAATCCGCGTCATCGCACCTTCATCAACTCAACTAATTAATTAATCTTCAGTTGCCGTTCTTTTTGGATCTCTGACGCCGCACGTATATGTCTTTGTAGGCCGACTCCACTCCGTACCCTCCTTTACAACATGAAGGCGGGTTGGTGGATGTGGGGAAGGGTACTATAGTGAAGCCTAAGGATCGATTGTTTCACCGCCGGTAGATGCCTGATAACGCCTTAAGGGTCTCCGTGGCGAGTGTGAAAGCAGGCTACGAGGGTCTCCCTCATTCGATACAAACCGATGGAGACGATGACGAGACCCCCACGCAGCTTGGGCAATGCAAAAATTGGCCGATCCTGTGGCGGAAAAATCTTCTTCGTGTCGAGGTGGCCGGGAGCACACCAACGGGACCTCAGGAAGGTATGACCACAACACCACCTACACAAGTGCAACCATCGTTTGTGCTGCTTGCTGAGATCGAGAGACATGAGGAAGGAGGGCCAACCGTTCATTGGCGAGATGATGCCATCTGCCCCATGGAAGAGGATAGGGATCATGACATAGAGGAGGCCGACGATGACCCCGATACGTCTCCAACGTATCTATAATTTTTACTGCTCCATGCTACTTTATCTACTGTTTTAGGCAATATTGGGCTTTATTATCCACTTTTATATTATTTTTGGGACTAACCTATTAACCGGAGGCCCAGCCAGATTTCTTTGTTTTATGCCTATTTCAGTGTTTTCGAGGAAAAGGAACATCAGACGGAGTCAAAACGGAACGAAATCAACTGGAGAAGTTATTTTTGGAAGGAAACCCACCTGATGGACTTGGACCCCATGTCAGAAGATACAGGAGGTGCTCACGAGGGTGGGGGGCGCGCCCACCCCCCAGGGCGCGCCCCCCTGCCTCGTGGGGCCCCCGTAGCTCCACCGACGTACTCCTTTCACCCATATATACCTACGTACCCGAAAACTTCCAGAACCGAAGAGAGATCGGAGTTCCGCGCCGCAAGCCTCCGTAACCACCAAAACCAATCAGACCCCTTTCCAGATTCTGCCGAGGGGGGATCCATCACCGGTGGCCATCTTCATCATCCGGCGCTCTCCATGACGAGGAGGGAGTAGTTCACCCTCGGGGCTGACGGTATGTACAAGTAGCTTGTGTTTGATCTCTCTCTCTCTCATGTTCTCTCTCGTGTTCCCTCTATGGCACGATCTTGATGTATCCCGAGCTTTGCTATTGTAGTTGGATCTTATGATGTTTCTTCCCCTCTACTCTCTTGTGATGAATTGAGTTTCCCCTTTGAAGTTATGTTATTGGATTGAGTCTTTAAAGATTTGAGAACACTTGATGTATGTCTTGGTGATCAACTTGCGGGTTTCGTGACATTGGGAACCTATGCATAGGGGTTGGCACACGTTTTCGTCGTGATTCTCCGGTAGAAACTTTGGGGCACTCTTTGAAGTACTTTTATGTTGGTTGGATGAATCTGAGATTGTGTGATGCATATCGTATAATCATGCCCACGGATACTTGAGGTGACAATGGAGTATCTAGGTGACATTAGGGTTTTGTTTGATTTGTGTCTTAAGGTGTTATTCTAGTACGAACTCTTTTATAGATTGATCCGAAAGAATAGCTTTGAGGTGGTTTCGTACCCTACCATAATCTCTATGTTTGTTCTCCGCTATTAGTGGCTTCGGAGTGACTCTTTTTTGCATGTTGAGGGATTGTTATATGATCTATCTATGTTATTATTGTTGAGAGAACTTGCACTAGTGAAAGTATGAACCCTAGGCCTTGTTTCCTATCATTGCAATACCGTTTACGCTCACTTTTACCGCTTGTTACCTTGCTGTTTTTATATTTTCAGATTACAAATACCTATATCTACCATCCATATTGCACTTGTATCACCATCTTTTTGCCGAACTAGTGCACCTATACAATTTGCCATTGTATTGGGTGTGTTGGGGACACAAGAGACTTTTTGTTATTTGGTTGCAGGGTTGTTTGAGAGAGACCATCTTCCTCCTACGCCTCTCGCAGATTGATAAACCTTAGGTCATCCACTTGAGGAAATTTGCTACTGTCCTACAAACATGTGCACTTGCAGGCCCAACACCATCTACAAGAAGAAGGTTGTGTATTAGACATCAAGCTCTTTTACGGCGCCGTTGTCGGGGAGGCTAGGTAAGTGAAGGTATATCTTTAGATCTTGCAATCGAACCTTTTTTTTCTTGTTTTAGCACTAGTTAGTTTATATAAGAAAACTACAAAAAAATGGAATTGAGTTTTTCTCATACGCTTCATCTTTTAATATCTTTCGTGAGTATGATGGGAAGGAAAATTGTGCCAAAGTGTTAGAAGAAGAATGCATTAAAATATTTGGCACTAAATATTTGAATGATGAGCATCATTGCAATGTTGTTAGTATGAACTCCTTGAATATCCATGATGCTAATGATATGCAAAGCCACAAGCTTGGGTAAGCTTTGTTTGATGAGGATGATATTTTTTGTCCCCCAAGCTTTGATGAGCAAATTTATTATGATGAAAGCATGCCTCCTATCTATGATGATTATTGTGATGACACGTATGCTATAAAGAATAATGATAACCATGAAACTTGTCATCTTGATCTTAATTCTCAATCATATGATAGTTATTTTGTTGAGTTTGCTCCCACTACTATTGATGAGAAGAATTTTGCTTATGTGGAGAGTAGTAAATTTTCTATGCTTGTAGATCATGAAAAGAATGCTTTAGGTGCTGGTTATATTGTTGAATTCATTCATGATGCTACTGAAAATTATTATGAGAGAGGATCATATGCTTCTACATATTGCAATAATATCAAGTTTCCTCTATATGTGCTTAAAGTTTTGAAGTTATGCTTGTTTTACCTTCCTATGCAAGTTGATTATTGTTCCCATAAGTTGTTTGCTCACAAAATCCCTATGCATAGGAAGTGGGTTAGACTTAAATGTGCTAGTCATATTCTTCATGATGCTCTCTTTATGTTTCAGTTCTTATCTTTTGTGTGAGCATCATTGAAATCATCATGCCTAGCTAGGGGCATTAAACGATAGCGCTTGTTGGGAGGCAACCCAATTTTATTTTAATTTCTTGCTTTTTGGTTCTGTTTAGTAATAAATAATCCATCTAGCCTCTGTTTAGATGTGGTTTCATGTTTTAATTAGTGTTTGTGCCAAGTAGAACCTTTGGGAAGACTTGGGTGAAGTCTTTATGATCATGCTGTAAAAAACAGAAACTTTAGCACTCATGAGATTAGCTAGAACTTTTTACTGGAGAGTACTATTTAGTTGATTCTTTTTGAAGATGATTACTAGACAAATTACTCAGGTCCACCAATTTATTTTAGAATTTTTGGAGTTCTAGAAGTTTGCGTTAGTTACAGATTACTACAGACTGTTCTGTTTTTGACAGATTCTGTTTTCATTGTGTTGTTTGCTTATTTTGATGAATCTATGGCTAGTAAAATAGTTTATAATACATAGAGAAGTTGGAATACAGTAGGTTTAACACCAATACAAATAAATAATGAGTTCATTACAGTACCTTGAAGTGGTCTTTTGTTTTCTTTCGCTAACGGAGCTCACGAAGTTTTTTTACATTAAGTTTTGTGTTGTGAAGTTTTCAAGTTTTGGGTAAAGATTCGATGGATTATGGAACAAGGAGTGGCAAGATCCTAATCTTGGGGATGCCCAAGGCACCCCAAGGTAACATTCAAGGATAACCAAGAGCCTAAGCTTGGGGATGCCCCGGAAGGCATCCCCTCTTTCGTCTTCGTTCATCGGTAACTTTACTTGGAGCTATATTTTTATTCACCACATGATATGTGTTTTGCTTGGAGAATCATTTTATTTTCTTTAGCTTTTCTTGATGTTAGTTATAATAATGTTTTGCATCTTTAGTTTCAATAAAAATGTCAAGGATAGCCTTTGCCATGCTTATTTTGCTACTATACATGTTGCTGTTAAAAACAGAAAGTTTACCGCTGTTGCAAAAATTCTCTAGAAAAGTCAGAAAGTGGTATAATGTTGAATCTTTTTTCATATTGATCTCTGATAAGTTTATCACAGTGGTAATTTTAGTTCATAATTTTTGGAGTTAGGGAAGTATCATGAATCTTGCATTCTTTACAGACTGTACTGTTTTGGCAGATTGCTATTATGTTTGCATATGTTTGCTTGTTTAATGATTCTATTTGATGATAGGCATATTAAATATGCAGAGGCATTTAGTATGCAATGTTGAATAATAATTTTAGTGGTTTGTTACAGTAGGAAATGATAAGGTTTTGCATTGGTTTATACTAACCTATATCACGAGTTCTTGTTGAGTTTGTTGTGAATGAAGCTTTTGATAAAGAGAGAAACCATGATATGAGAGGAATTAAGGAGACACAAAAGTTCAAGCTTGGGGATGCCCAAGGCACCCCAAGATAATATTTCAAGAAGTCTCAAGCATCTAAGCTTGGTGATGCCCAGTAGGCATCCCACCTTTCTTCTTCAATAACTATCGGTTAGTATCAGTTGAGCCTAAGTTTTTGCTTCTTCACATGAGTTGTGCTATCTTTGCAATGTAGTTTTATTTAGCTTTGCTTGATGTTTGAATACAATACCAAGATCTGAAACTATTAAATGGGAGAGTCTTCACATAGTTGCGTAATTATCCGACTACTCATTGATCTTCACTTATATCTTTCGGAGTAGTTTGTCATTTGCTCTAGTGCTTCACTTATATCTTTTAGAGCATGGTGGTGGATTTTTTCTAAGGAAACTTGATCTCTCATGATTCACTTAGATTATTTTGAGATTCGTTAATAGCATGGTAATTTTCTTAATGTTAATATACTTGGTATTCAAGATATGTGAAACTTTCTTTTGAGTGAATTGAATACTAAGATAAGTTTAATGCTTGATAATTGTGTTGAGATATGGAGGTAATAATATCAAAGTCGTGCTAGTTGATAATTGTGAATTTGAGAAATACTTGTGTTGAAGTTTGCAAGTCCCGTAGCATGCATGTATGGGTAAAGTTGTGTAACAAATTTGAAACATGAAGTGTACCTGGCTTGTGCATCCTTATGAGTGGCGGTCGGGGACGAGCGATGGTCTTTTCCTGCCAATCTATCCCCCTAGGAGCATTGTGCGTAGTACTTGATTTTCGATGGCTTCTAAGTTTTTGCAATAAGTATATGAGTTCTTTTGACTAATGTTGAGCCCATGGATTATACGCACTTTTATCTTTCCGCACTTGCTAGCCTCTTCGGTACCGTGCATTGCCCTTTCTCACCTTGAGAGTTGGTGCAAACTTCGCCAGTGCATCCAAACCCCGTGATATGATACACTCTTTCACACATAAACCTCCTTATATCTTCCTCAAAACAGCCACCATACCTACCTATCATGGCATTTCCATAGCCATTCCGAGATATATTGCCATGCAGCTTCCATCATTATTATGACATACATTACTTTTGTCATATTGCCATTGCATGATCATGTAGCTGACATCGTATTTGTGGCAAAGCCACCATGCATTATTTTCCATACATGTCACTATTGATTCATTGCACCATCCGGTACACCGCCGGAGGCATTCATATAGAGTCATATTTTGTTCTAAGTTTCGAGTTGTAATTGTTGAGTTGTAATAGAAATAAAAGTGTGATGATCATCATTATTAGAGCATTGTCCCAAGTGAGGAAATGATGATGGAGACTATGGCCCTGTTTGGTTCAGCTTTTATCGACGGATTCCGCTGCCGCGCAGCAGAATCTGAACCAAAGGGTGAATTCAGCAGAATCCGATTCCAGAAATCCGTTGCCAAAATCTAAACCAAAAGCGGAAGCAGCCCAGGACGTGCTTTCCAAAATCTGATTCCGCTGCGGGCCAAAATCTGAAAAAGCTGTATCAGCTGGTTTGCCAAATGACCTAAATCTTTTTTACATCAGATTTTCCGCATCTGTTTTTCCACAAAGAGATTTTTTCACAGCTGCTTTTAGAAATCCACAGCCGAACCAAACAGGGCCTATGGGTGTGTTTGGTTCTAGAACCAAGTGGAATGGAATGTAATGGTTCCATTCCACTGGAATGGAATGGTTACATCTCCATGTTTGGTAGAGCTAATAAGATGGAATGGAATGGTTCCGTCTCGGTGTTTGGTTAGAGGAGTAGGATGTAATACGTGCAACTAATTATTACTTGTTTCCAAGTGCTAGTATCAGTGGTAAACATCATTTAGCATCTACGTATTAAATCCGTATCAACCACTAATAATGATACTAAGCACCAACAGAGGCGCATCATCAACTAGTAATAATTCATATCAATCAGGGTGGAAGGAAGCAAGGAATTGATTTCTTGCGATGCTCTCGCCATCAAATTCAGAAGTACTCGTATCAATTCAGGCAAATCAATCAACTAGTAATGATTAGTATCAAGGTTGCTGCACCAACGGCAACGACGTTAGGAACAAGGCGCAGGAAAAGAACATCCACCAGCCCGTCAGGACGACGCGGCGGTCAGCGTCAACGAGAGAAACAGGCAACAGCGGCAGCCATGGCCTGCCACCCGTTGCTAGGTCGTAGTCACACCGCCGATAACTCATCGCTGGCCCGCCGCCCGCTGCTAGGTCGCTACCAAGCTACTGCTGGACGCCATGGGAGAGGGGATACGATGGGCACGCGAGGGAGCGGCGCTGAGAGGGAAAGGCGCGAGATGGGGGCCGGCGGCGGCTCAGATCGAGAAAGGGAGCGGCGTTGAGAGGGAAAGGCGCGAGAGGGGGGCGGCGCTGAGAGGGAGATGCGCGCGACAGAGGTGGTTCCGGGCCGTTCGCTCGTTTTCGAGGAACTACCCGGTTCCGCATAAACACGGAATATGCCGTTCTCTAGAACGTACGGGTTCCGGTTCCTTCGACCAACTAAACACGGGAATGGGCCGTGGGGACAGATCCGACCCATTACATTCCACCCCATGCCAGAAACTGAACACACCCTATGATTCCCCCATAAGTCGGGATGAGACTCCGGACGAAAAAAAAAAAAGAGGCCATAAGAAAAAGAGAAAAGGCCCAAATAAAAAAATAAAAAAAATGAGAGAAAAAGAGAGAAGGGACAATGCTACTATTCTTTTACCACACTTGTGCTTCAAAGTAGCACCTTGTTCTTCATGTAGTGAGTCTCATATATTGTGCTTCAAAGTAGCACTAAGATCTTCATAATAGAGAGTCTCTCATTTTGTCACTTTCATATACTAGTGGGAATTTTCATTATAGAACTTGGCTTGTATATTCCAATGATGGGCTTCCTCAAAGTGCCCTAGGTCTTCGTGAGCAAGCAAGTTGGATGCACACCCACTTAGTTTCTTTTGTAGAGATTTCATATACTTATAGCTCTAGTGCATCCGTTGCATGGCAATCCCTACTCCTCATGTTGACATCAATTGATGGGCATCTCCATAGCCCGTTGATTAGCCTCGTCAATGTGAGACTTTCTCCTTTTTTGTCTTCTCCACACAATCCCATCATCATATTCTATTCCACCCATAGTGCTATATCCATGGCTCGCGCTCATGTATTGCGTAAAGGTTGAAAAAGTTTGAGATTATTTAAGTATGAAACAATTGCTTGGCTTGTCATCGGGGGTATAGAAGTTGGGAACATCTTTGTGTGTGAAAATGAAGCATAGCCTAACTATATGATTTTTTAGGGATGAACTTTCTTTTGCCATGTTATTTTGAGAAGACATGATTGCTTTGATTAGTATGCTTGAAGTATTATTATATCTGTGTCAATATGAACTTTTGTCTTAAAACTTTCGGATCTGAATATTCATATCACAAGTAATAAGATTTATATTGAAATTATGCCAAAGTATCACTCCGCATCAAAAATTCTTTTTTATCATTTACCTACTCGAGGACGAGCAGGAATTAAGCTTGGGGATGCTTGATACGTCTCCAACGTATCTATAATTTTTTTTATTGCTCCATGCTACTTTATCTGCTATTTTAGGCAATACTGGGCTTTATTATCCACTTTTATATTATTTTTGGGACTAACCTATTAACCGGAGGCCCAGCCAAGATTTGTTGTTATGCCTATTTCAGTGTTTCGAGGAAAAGGAATAACAGACGGAGTCAAAACGGAACGAAATCAACTGGAGAAGTTATTTTTGGAAGGAAACCCACCTGATGGACTTGGACCCGACGTCAGAAGATACGGGAGGTGCTCACAAGGGTGGGGGCGCGCCCATCCCCCTGGGCGCGCCCCCCTACCTCGTGGGGCCCCCGTAGCTCCACCGACGTACTCCTTTCACCCATATATACCTACAAACAGATCGGGAGTTCCGCCGCCGCAAGCCTCCAGAACCACCAAAAACCAATCGGGACCCCTTTCCGGTACCCTGCCGGAGGGGGGATCCATCACCGGTGGCCATCTTCATCATCCCGACGCTCTCCATGACGAGGAGGGAGTAGTTCACCCTCGGGGCTGAGGGTATGTACCAGTAGCTATGTGTTTGATCTCTCTCTCTCTCGTGTTCTCTCTCGTGTTCCCTCTATGGCACGATCTTGATGTATCCCGATCTTTGCTATTGTAGTTGGGTCTTATGATGTTTCTTCCCCTCTACTCTCTTGTGATGAATTGAGTTTCCCCTTTGAAGTTATGTTATCGGATTGAGTCTTTAAAGATTTGAGAACACTTGATGTATGTCTTGGTGATCAACTTGCGGGTTTCGTGACATTGGGAACCTATGCATAGGGGTTGGCACACGTTTTCATCGTGATTCTCCGGTAGAAACTTTGGGGCACTCTTTGAAGTACTTTTATGTTGGTTGGATGAATCTGAGATTGTGTGATGCATATCGTATAATCATGCCCACGGATACTTGAGGTGACAATGGAATATCTAGGTGACATTAGGGTTTTGGTTGATTTGTGTCTTAAGGTGTTATTCTAGTACGAACTCTTTTATAGATTGATCCGAAAGAATAGCTTTGAGGTGGTTTCGTACCCTACCATAATCTCTACGGTTGTTCTCCGCTATTAGTGGCTTCGGAGTGACTCTTTGTTACATGTTGAGGGATTGTTATATGATCTATCTATGTTATTATTGTTGAGAGAACTTGCACTAGTGAAAGTATGAACCCTAGACCTTGTTTCCTATCATTGCAATACCGTTTACGCTCACTTTTACGGCTTGTTACCTTGCTGTTTTTATATTTTCAGATTACAAATACCTATATCTACCATCCTTATTGCACTTGTATCACCATCTCTTCGCCGAACTAGTGCACCTATACAATTTGCCATTGTATTGGGTGTGTTGGGGACACAAGAAACTTTTTGTTATTGGGTTGCAGGGTTGTTTGAGAGAGACCATCTTCCTCCTACGCCTCTCGCGGATTGATAAACCTTAGGTCATCCACTTGAGGGAAATTTGCTACTGTCCTACAAACCTGTGCACTTGCAGGCCCAACAACGTCTACAAGAAGAAGGTTGTGTAGTAGACATCAGACCCTAACCAGTATTTCAATACTGCCTTTGACAACGAAGTAACAATGAGTCAACCATATGAATATGAGATGCATGTACGAGAGCCCGAACGTCCTCGGGAGTGCAAGAAGTCTTAGTTCATGCAATCCTCACAGGACACGCCTCCAGATGCCGGCTCCACCCAAGCTCAACTAATTAGCCAGAGTCGTCCAAAGCTGAGCCCGACAACACTAGGGGTGGTGCTTAGGGAGGTCAGCAGACCCACTAGCACCGAGCCCACCAAGAAGAAGCGAGAGGAAGAGACGTGGCGAGAAAATCCAATAAAGCTGGCAATGTTGGTTCTAGCAGCCAGCCGCCTTCGACCAAGGTTGACCGTGTACCGATGAAACATGCGCCATTAATCCATGTCGCGGGAGAGCCAATGGTACCGGCGAATGCACTAGCTGCCATAGAAGGGGATCGCAGGAGACTCCATGACCATGTGCTTTCGACAAAGAGAGCCTCCTCGCCTCGGATGATCCAGGATACCCACTTTATACGGCTCATGTGTCGAGCAGTTGCAAGAGGTATGTCCACACATGCCCCGTGGACCTCTTCTTCCTGAGGTTTGATTACATCTTCCAGATATTTCAAATGAGGACACTCGATTTTACCTTCGTCCGCCTGTATGCGCTGCAATGAACTACATCGTCAGGAGAGAGCAAGTCATCGGTCTTGCGGTCCCGGAACCATACTACATGCATGAGGGCTTCTTGTCAATCAACGACGCCAACCGTCAATATGCGAGTCAGTACATCAAAGAATTCTTGGTCAGCAATAAGGACAAAGAAACGATTCTCCTACCTTATCATCCCGGAGTAAGTCATCCGCGGATAGCACTATAACACATACATCCTTTCGTGCATTTCAATAGTTACTTTGCACGCTGCGTGGAGGCTAAACTTGATCGTATATTTTTGCTTGTGCGGGGGTGTCGTGCCGTTCTCATTGTTCTTTACCCGCCTTACTCCCACGCTCTATATTTGGACCCGTCAAAGAACATACAGAAGAAAGATTACACACACATAAAGTATGTTCTGGATAGAGCTATGCTGGGCTTCAGCATGCGGGTGGCTACGTCCAATGCAAAAAAAACAAATAAGGTCGGGCTTTGTTTTAGCCACAAGACTGACTTCTGTTGCATCCAGCAACCGGCAAGAAGTGAGAATGATGGATTCTACGTCATCCATCTAATGATGTAGTACAGAAGGGATGTGCAATCACTTTGCATGAAATCTTCATCCGATACCCATATCCAGAGATGGGCTGAAGCCTTTGGAGCCGTGCCGGATAATCGACTTCGAAATGATTTCTACCGGATCCAACAGGAAATTGCGTCCATCATCATCAAAGATGTCCTCGAAGAGAATGGGATGTTCTATGGCAGCCCAATATCGCGAGCTGACGTCCGAACCCGCATTTCCCTACAACGTCAGAACATGACGCCTTTCACTAAGCTTGGGTGCACCCTTCCGGATATGGACAGATGGGAAGAGTGCACTGCTTAAAAACAATGTGTCTGTTAAAAAGAAGCATTAATACTTCGCCGGACTTTGCAACAGTTAAGGCTCCAACATCGACGAAGCCATCATATCCTCCCTCCTCCGTTCGATCACCGGAGCTGTCGTGATCTCTTCCTTCCTCCATTCGATAACCGGAGTTGCCACCCTCTCTTTCCTCACCATCGGTGTCATTGAGAAACGACAAGGTGATATCATCTCCGTCGCGGATTATAGCCCCCAACAACTCTTCTTTTTAAGTCTCTGCCCATAGTTTACGCAAATATTACAACATGGCAATATACAACCATGAGAGATGGATTAGTGTGGCACATAGACCTAATCACAACAATGAATCATATGCATATATGAGCAAAGGATTAGTCGCAAGCATCATGCAAAGTTATCGGGGGTTATACTTTCAAGAGAGGATATTTTGCGGGCCGCCTCTCTCATGCATGTCCGACGTCCCCCCCCCATGTCAAATTTATCGGGGTTATACTTCCGGGAGAGGACACTTTGCAAAAATTTTGTTCTCCAATTTGAATTCCTGAGAGAGTTACGAACAATCACTATATGATATTATTGTTCGGTTCACTAAGGTAAGACCAGTGAATTAGACGTCAATAGTATTATACATAACAACAGTGCTATATGATACTCCCTCCGTTCCTAGATATAGGGTGTATAGTTTTTTGCACGGAAATTAAAGAACGCATGTGGAGGGAAAATTTCACAAGTTTTGGACGAGATTACACCTGACTAATTGACATGAGGAAATAGAGGAGCTTGCCCGATATAAGGAAATGTAAAGAAATCCCTAAAAAAATTATCCAAATGAGTGGTGCAATGCAATACACCTTATATTTCAGACTTTTTCTCAAAAATCTATACACCTTATATCAAGGAACGGAGGGAGTATTATTGTTGTAGCGTTATATATAAGACCCCACCCGCCATCTTCGACAAACAGGTAGGGGCGGGAGGGGGTAGGAGATCGACAACATTAACGCTCTTTCTTCTAGGGTTTCGGTGGCCTCGAGAGTTGGTCGGGCGAGTGGACCAGGAGTAATATTGAAGTTATGATTTGTTACTCCCTCTCTAACCTTAGTAAATTTCATTATCATCATGCCCATTTAGTAAAGTTGCCTCTCCCCGATTTTAATTTAGTAAATTTTATCCAAGTCTATAGTAAAACTTAGTAACTTCGTAAATTTTAACTAATTTCTATGAACAAAGAAATCATCATATGAACATTTTCTATATACATCCATGCATACATACATGGATAAAAAAATGATATGAACAGAAAAATCATCATATGAACATTTTCTATATACATCCATATCCATCCATCCATACATACATACATACTCCCTCCTTAAACCAATATAAGAGCGTTTAGATCACTAAAATAGTGATCTAAACACTCTTATATTAGTTTACAGAGGGAGTACATGGATAAAAAATGTTATGAACAAGGGGCGGCGGCGGCTAAGCAGATTAGAGCAGGGGTGGCGGCGGCTGCTAAGAGAGCAGGGGCGACGGCGGCTAGCACAGCGGGGGGGCGGCGGCGGAAGCGTAGGGGAAGGGGATGGGGAGCTCACTGGGGGTTAGCGTTGGGGCAGGGAGCAACCGCGGGCGTCGGGGCAAGGAGCAGCGGCCGGCGGCGGGGGCGAGGGACAGCGACGAGGAGCGGCGGAGCAGCCTAGCGGCGTCGTGCGTTCGGCATCGGGGGAGAGAATGGGGAGAAAACTGCTAAGAGCTTGTTATATACCCCCCCCCCCCCACCCTTTGGTCCCGGTTGGTGGCTCCAACTGGGACTAAATGCCCCATTTAGTCCCGGTTGGAGCCACCAACCGGGACCAAAGGTGTATTTCGCCAGGCGAAAGGGCGGGAAGCCTAGGGCTTTGGTCCCGGTAGGTGGCTCCAACCGGGACGAAAGGGGGGCCTTTCGTCCCAGTTCGAGCCACCAACTGGGACCAAAGGCCTGGCACAGCGGTGTCGAAAGTTTAGTCCCACCTCGTTAGTTGAGAGGTGCTTGCACCAGTTTATAAGCCCCGCCGCAGCTTCCGTTTCAACCTCCTCTCTAAAGCAGGCATGTGTGGGCCTAACGAACCTCTGACTGCCCTGTGGGGCCTACTTTCCCTGGGCTCAGATCCCGCCCAACTAGTAGTTGGGTTTCTAGTCGTATGCAGGCCATTGTGGCCTAGTAGGTGGGCATTTTTTTATTTTTTACGTTATTATAGTTTGCTATTAAATTTTTTAACAAAAAATACTTTATGAAAATTCTTTTTTCTATTAAAGTTTTTAACAAAAAATACTTTGGTAATTTTAGTTGCATAAATTTTATATAATTTTAAGTTAATATTATTTTAATAATTACTAGAGCTTTATAAAAGCTTTTTAGTTGATTATTTTAGTTTTATTTTAGTTGATCATAACAAAATATTTTAGTTGATTCTATTTAGTTCAGTCTTTTTGCTATGAGAGTTTTATAAAAGCTTTTGCCTAGTAGGCGGGCATTTTTTATGTTATTTTAGTTTGCTATTAAATTTTTTAACAATAAATACTTTATGAAACTTCTTTTTGCTATTAAAGTTTTTAACAAAAAATACTTTGATATTTTTAGTTGCATAGATTTTATATATTTTTAAGTTAATATTATTTTGATAATAACTAGAGGTTTATAAGCTTTTTAGTTGGTTCTTTTTGCTATTGAAGAATATTATAGTTTTGTTTTAGTTGATTGTAACAAAATATTTTAATTGATTCTTTTCAGTTCATTCTTCTTGCTATTAGAGTATTATAAAAGCTTTTTAGTTCATTCTTTTTGCTATTAGTTGATTCTTTGAGCTAAATGACCCTGAAATTGAAAAGCACTACAAATGAACTCTGAAAAGGTTAAAACTTGGCATGGTATCATAATTTCACCCACATAGCATGTGCTAAAAAGTTGATAGGGTTACGGGAAAAACTGGATGCACTTCATGTACAAACCGGACAATCTCTTTCGAAGTATCTGGGTTTTGGACGAAAACTCATCTATTACAAAAGGGATTTCATTTCTTGACATGTAACTGCAGTGATATTCTAGATCAAATCCATCATCAGAATAGTTGTGGAGCATAACTATGGCTTTCAACCCAGAATGTAACTGAAGTGATATGTTGTCTTCAGCAGAGAGAAAGTCTTGACTTTTTCTTCACTAGAGAGAAAGTCTTCACTTTTTCTTCGCGTGTGTCCCTTGATTATTGCGCCGTAACCATGGATAATCTTCATCATTTAACATGATGCTTGGGTCAGCCTTCACTTTGAAGGGAGGAATTTCATGAAACTTTTCATAATCTTCAGACATGTATGTCTTGTCCTCCACTCCCACGATGTTTCTTTTCCCTAGAAGAACTATGTGGCGCTTTGGCTCATCGTATGATGTATTCGCTTCCTTATCTTTTCTTTTTCTCAGTTTGGTAGACATGTCCTTCACACAAAACCTCGCCACATCATTGGCTAGGACGAATGGTTCATCTGTGTACCCAAGATTGTTGAGATACACTGTTGTCATTCCATAGTGTGATCTACCTGCATTCTGCCTCTGACGGATTGACCCATTTGCACCAAAAAGGGACCTTAAAATCATGGCCATAGTCAAGTTCCCATGTGTCCACTATGTAACCATAATACGTGTCCTTTCCCCTGTTGGTTGCAAGATCAAAGTGAACACCACTGTTTTGGTTGGTGCTCTTTTTATCTTCGGCGATCGTGTAAAATGTATTCCCATTTATCTCGTACCCTTGGTAAGTCAATACAGTCGAAGATAGTGTCCTGGCCAACGAGTACATCTCATCTCCAACAATGTTGTTACCCATGAGATGTGTTTCAACCAACTGCCAAAAGTCCTGATGTGTTCACATGTAATCCAGTCGTCAGACTGCTCCGTGTGTTTGGAGCGTAGAATATTGTTGTGTTCATTAACATACGGGATCACCAAGGTAGAGTTATGTAGAACTGTGTAGTGTGCTTGAGCCCGAGAATGCCTGTCCGTACATATTATCGAATCCGCTCTTATCGTGACTTTTCCACTCAGTCTCCCATCATACCGCGATTCAGGGACACCAATCGGCTTAAGGTCAGGAATAAAGTCAACACAAAACACAATGACCTCCTCTATTTGATGGCCCATGGAGATGCTTCCTTCTAGCCTAGCACGGTCATAAACATATTTCTTTAGTACTCCCATGAACCTCTCAAAGGGGAACATATTGTGTAGAAATACAGGACCCAGAATGGCAATCTCGTCGACTAGATGAACTAGGAGTGTGTCATGATATTGAAGAAGGATGGTGGGAACACCAACTCGAAGCTGACAAGACATTGCACCAAATCATTCCATAACCTTGGTAGGGTTTTGGAACCGATTACCTTCTAAGAGATTACATTGAGGAATGCACATAGCTTCACAATGGCTAATTGAACATTTTTCGGTAAGCCCTCTCAATGCAACCGTGAGCAATTGCATCATAATCATGTGGCAGTCATGAGACTTTAGGTTCTGGAACTTTTTCTCTAGGATGTTTATTATTCCCTTTATATTGGACGAGAAGCCAGACGGGACCTTCATGCTGAGCAGGAATTCAAAGAAGATTTCCTTCTCTTCTTTGGTAAGAGCATAGCTGGCAGGACTGTAGGTGTCAAAACCGGCGGATCTCGGGTAGGGGGTCCCGAACTGTGCGTCTAGGCGGATGGTAACAGGAGACAAGGGACACGATGTTTTTACCCAGGTTCGGGCCCTCTCGATGCAGGTAAAACCCTACTCCTGCTTGATTAATATTGATGATATGGGTAGTACAAGAGTAGATCTACCACGAGATCGTAGAGGCTAAACCCTAGAAGCTAGCCTATGGTATGATTGTTGTTCGTCCCACGGACTAAAACCCTCCGGTTTATATAGACACCAAAGAGGGCTAGGGTTACACAGTCGCTTATAATGGGAGGAGATCTACATATCCAGACGCCAAGCTTGCCTTCCACGCCAAGGAAAGTCCCATCCCGACACGGGACGAAGTCTTCAATCTTGTATCTTCATAGTCCAGGAGTCCGCCAAAGGTTATAGTTCGCTATCCGGACACCCCTAATCCGGACTCCTCAAGAGCTCCCTGAACCAGGCTTCAATGACGATTTAGTCCGCGCGCAGATTGTCTTCGGCATTGCAAGGCGGGTTCCTCCTCTGAATACTTCATAGAAGATTTTGAACACAAGGATAGTGTCCAGCTCTGCAAAATAATTTCCACATACCACCGTAGAGAGAATAATATTTACACAAATCCAATTTGCTGACGTATTTCGCAGCGTGACAGCACACCACGGCCAAGCCTTTATTCGAATCATTTTTACTGTCCCACCTCGGTAGCGTTTAGCGAGGCGATTTCCTTGGCACGCCTCGTCAAGCGTAGATCGTGTCCCCTTATTCCGGATTCTCATCAATACGGGCGTGGGTAACCCAATCGTGCTGTTGGTATATTTCCCCAATCGGGCGAGTCCCAAGCGGTCACGGGAGGGCTCTTGGTATTCAACCTCTTTATAAAGAGACCAAGGCTCTACTCCTTTCTTTCAATCTCAATCAAATCCGCCTCGCCTCGAGTTCCAACACCCAAAGCTCCAGATTCAGCGCCGGACCTTCAATGATGTCCGACTCCGGCCTTCAAGGCCGGTGGATGCCTTCCTCCGTTACGGAAGAAGACGCGCTAAAGCTGAGAGATGCCAGGTATCTAACCGGCGAAATCTCGCATAGGCTGCCTGCTCAAGGGCAGGTTATTCCCACTCCCAAGCCTGGTGAGAGCATGGTGTTCGCGTCTCACTTCCTTCAGGGGCTAGGCTTCCCGACGGACCCCTTCGTGAGGGGGCTCATGTTTTATTATGGGCTGGAATTTCACGACTTGACTCCGGAGTCCATCCTCCACATCTCATCGTTCATCGTCGTGTGAAGCCTTCCTCCGCATTACTCCTCACTTCGGATTGTGGCTTAAGACCTTCAAAGTAGAGCCGAAGATGATCGAGGGGCAGCACGCGGAGTGAGGAGGCGCTGTTATAAGCAAGAATGCTGACGCTCCATGTCCCAAGGGCTTTTTCCAAGAGGAGTTAAGCTTATGGCAACGAGAGTGGTTTTATATCACAGCTCCCAGGGGCACCAAGTGGGTGGCACCACATGCCTTTCGCTCGGGTCCCCCACCGCAGCTAGCGTCATGGGTCAATAAAGGATTTAACTGGGGGCCGTCCAAGGACGTGCCCTTGTTGTAGGGCCGCATTTGAGATCTCCTAGAAAGAGACATCAATTTGGTCATAGTGACGCAGGTCATGCTGATTCGCCGCACCCCGCCCTGCAAACGTCGCCCCCTGCGCCTGTGGGAGTTTAATCCGGAGGGACCACGAGCCCTCCAACATTTTACGGGCGTGACACCCATGGAGATGTACAAATTGTTCTTCGGATCACAAGCAGTGTGTCCGGACTCGACCAAGGACGCAGGTCTGAGCTGCAACCGCCCGGATACTCAAGTAAGTAGTCATGTACCCGGACACACCATCCATATGTTTATCATAAAATTGCCCTTAAAAGAGATGTCCCTTAAACAGGAGTGGATACCGAAAGCAAAGCTAATCAGGTGTCCGGCCCCCCTCCCTGAGACCATGTCGGATCCCGTGTTAACCAGGATGCTGGAGGTTGCGCCTTTGGAAGAAGGCGAAGGGGGAACAAGGAAGCTACCGCCTCCCCGAAGGAGGCTGTTAGGAAAGGAGGAATCGAGAATCCCTCCATCCAAAGAAGAAGAGGACCGCCTCTGAAGACCCGGAGACCATGGTCTCAAAGCGGGGGAAGAAATCTTCGTCAGAGGGTCCTGCACCGGGAGATGCCTCGGACACACTATGCCCCCAAGGGGATCAACCCTCGAGCGAGCCATAAGTAGAGAGGGGAGTTTTAAAATAAGAGACATCCCTGTTCTATTTCTGAGGAAGATAACCGAATTTTTACCTTGTAGTTCGGATCTCAGCCCTTCTCAGCAGAGCTCATCTTCAGGGGATCTTCGTCCGGAGATGATGGAGAGCGGAACACCTCCCCCTGCCATACCGCCTTGCGAGGCGGGCGACCCTGAGGTGTCTTCACGGAGGGTTTCTCCGAATCCGGCAGGGCCGGAAAGCAGTCGTATGGCTCCCCAAAGCCCTCCGTGTCCGGCCTTCGAAAAAGGCCATCGGACGAGTTCGGCACCGTCCGATGCACGGTCGGAGGAGCTGAAGGATCTGCTCGGGCAAGCATATCTCAGAAGAACACCGTGCATTGATGGGAACGGTGATTGAAAGGATTTCATCCGCGGAGAGCGGGTTGCACGAGGCCGTCAGGAGTTTACTGACAGGTTTTGAGGTACGCGAAATGATGTACCTCTTGACAGTTTCGCATATAAAAGATGCGCCCTGTATAGATAGTAGCCCCTGAGACTCGGTGCATTGTCAAAAACGACGGCGCGCCGAGGATCATAATCCCAGGTATGATATGTCGCCTTTCCTATGTAGGTGGCGAAGTGTCCGGTGGCTAGCAGGACTGATGAATTTGCCGAGCTAAAGCGGCAACTTGACGTGGCAGATGCCGACATCACGCTTGTCAACAAGCGGCTTGACGAGTCCCAAGGTATGCGATTTCTCTGCAGACACCTGGTAAGGGGGCTTGATGCCCATGCCTTACAACATGTATGCTTGATGCAGATGGTGCCGCTGCCATGGAGAACCTTCGGGCGGAACTCGCCCGAGCCAAGGAGCAGGCCAGGAAAAGTGATGAGGCTGCCTTAAAGGCGGCCGAAGAGCTGAAAGCCGAACAGGCTGCTCGCGCCAAGCAAGAAGGAAATGGCCGAGATGGCTGTGAAGTTGAAGAATGCTGCCGACCGCTGCAAGCTTCTTGAAAAAGAAGATCGGGCGAGCAGAAGGACCGGAGAAGGCCACTACCGAGGACAAGGATGCTCGCCCGCAATGAGAGCTATGAAGGAGGAGCTACGTCAGGCCGGAGATATCGCGGCTAGAAAGCCCTTTATGCTGCGGATGAAGTTCGGGGATCCTAAATATGCTCAATTGGACCGGTTTTGGAGTGCGGCGGATATATACCTAGACTTGGCAGCTAGTGCCGCGGACGCGGCCGAACACTTCCAAGATCAAAAGGATCACGAAGTGGAAAAGCTTTTTTGGTCGCAGTTCCACAATCCAGAGTGCTCACTTCCATTAACCGATCATTTGGCCGCATGGGCGGAGCTGAATAGGTTATCCGGACTCGCCATGAAGTATGTCGTGAGTCATCTGTGGCCGGAAAGGCCCGAGCCGAAGAGTTATTTTAGCTTGGTGCAGCAGTTCCTTGGTGCGGTGCCGCATATCAATGCAATGAAGAGGTCAGCATGCATAGAGGGTGCGCGGATGGCTCTTGCCCGTGTCAAGACATACTGGGCAGAGATGAAGGCCACCGATGTTGCATCCCAAGATTCGGACGGGAGCCGAGTACCTGCCGAGCACTATTTTCAGGAAGTTCTGCAGGGCGCTCGTTTAATAGAAACGCAGTGCTCGAAGGATATTATGTTCGAATAACATGTATTATTGTAAAACGATGTTTCGAGGGAATATAAAAGCTTTTTATACTTGTGCCTTCAAGAATTAAAATACCTCATGTGTGGCCGTTTAATGTATATGTATGTATAACCTGAAAGATGGCGTTAAATGGCTTCAGCCCCACGCATATAATGCGGGGTGTTCGCAGTATGCATTTTCACACTTGATCCAACGTCTTGGTCCTATAAAGTAGGTGATAGCGCAGCGAACTAGGCAACCAGACTATAATGCTTTATCACTTTCGCGTAGCCATAGGAGTTTGACAGTGGGGCTACTATATAGCCCCTGGGGGCACCGCGCTCACCCGAATTCGGGGCGCGTGTGTGCCTGGCCGGGAAACGGCCCTTCGTTAATGCGGAGGAATCCTAAAGATTCCGGCGGGTCATCGAGTGGTTGACCAGTCTCACGCTATATCATGACAGTCAGTTTTCGGCTTTCTCTACTGAGGTGCTCGCCTGGCCCAACTGGGGCACAATCGCAGTAGTTCTCCTCGTGTCGCCTTAGCCGATAGAGCGGAACATAAGGCAGCAAAACACAGGAGTCAGGCAAACCCAACATTTGACCAAAGACATGATTCAGAGCTGATGCATATAAGGCCAAACTCGCGACGCCGAACACTCCCTAAGGTATTCGGCCTTTATGAAAACGGGCTGAAGAACGCCCTTAGTAATAAGCCCACAAGTGTCTGTGCACGCGCAAAATTCTGACGTGGCCACATGCCAAGACGCCAGTCTCCACCTCGGTTATGCCAAGAAACCGGGGGATGTGTATCAACAAGAGACAGTAAAAAAGGTTTACGCAGGGTCTTAATCTGAAAAGAATCCTTGGAACGGGTCCCTACTGCACGTCTGCGCCTGTGTCTCTGTTGTGCCGTATCCTAGACGAGCGTAGCACGGTGTTCATCTGTAAAAGAGAGGAACTTAGTTGAAAGAGCTCGTGCGAAAATGTACGTTATATTAAATAAACAAAGTACAATTCAAAAAATGAATAAAATTGAGCTTTATTTGTCTCTTGTTGTACATGTGCGGAGCCCCTTGTACGGGGGTATGCGGCTAGTAAGCCCTTGTATGTTTACACCGGACTCGTCTAGCCATGTCCGGGGTCTGAACGACCTGTTTAGGTGCTTTGATTAGTGAAGCTGGTTTAGTGTGTGGCTATCAAGGCAGCCGCACAATCTTCCATGCTCGAGGAACACTCAATATTTCCCTTTAATGAGATGATGCCTCGCGGACCGGGCATTTTAAGTATAAGAGATGCATAATGCGGTATCAAGATTAAAGCGGGCGAAAGCTTCACATCCCAGTAGTGCTTGATAGCTACTTGTAAATGGGGCGATGTGGAAGGTTAGCTTTTCGCGGCGGAAGTTGTTGGGTGAGTCGAACATAACTTCTAGCAGGATAGAGCCCGTACAATGGGCATCTGGGCCTGGCGTTACCCCTTGAAAGGAAGTGTTGCTATGGCGAATTGTTGTTGGGTCTATCCCCATTTTGCGGATTGTGTCCTGATATAGCAGGTTTAGATCACTGCCGCCGTCCATTAGGACTTGTGTAAATTGGAGTCCATCAATTATCGGATCTAATACCAAGTTAGCCCAGCCTGCGTTCCAGATACTTCTAGAGTAATCATGTTGGTCGAAGGTGATTTGTTTTAACAACCAGTGGCGGGACTCCTCTGGGATAGGTCGTATGGCGTGTATCTCTATAGGCGCCACTATGTTTTTCCCTTTTGTCACGTGAAGTGAGTTTACTGTTTTGACTTCTTGTGGGAAATTCTTTTGTTTTCCGGTGCTCTGCTTGTGGGGTTCGTCATCGTCCTCGCTTGGTGTGTAGATCCCCTTGTGTTCGGCGTTGAGTTTGCCGGATTGCTTGAAGACCCAACAATCTCTGTGGGTATGGTTTGCAGGCTTCCCGGGAGTACTATGGATTTGACATATCTTGTCCAGGATTTTGTTTAGGTTAGATAGCTCGTCCCTGTTATCCTTGAGGGGCAGCTTTTTCTGATTCTGCCGAGAGCTTTTGAATCCGGCGTTAACTGTCGTGCTCTTTGGGCTATTTCCCTTGGTCCGGCGCTGGTCCTTGCTGCGTCGCGGTTTCTCGTTTCCATCCCTAACTTCGGATGTACTTGGGTCGTTGGTACTGCATCTTGCCAACCAGCTATCCTCTCCTGCGCAAAAGCGGGTCATGAGGCTTGTTAATGCGGCCATTGTTCTTGGCTTTTCTTGGCCGAGGTGTCGGGCGAGCCATTCGTCTCGAACGCTGTGTTTGAAATCTACTAAGGCTTCGGCGTCCGGACAATCGACTATCTGGTTCTTTTAGTAAGAAATATGTTCCAGAGTTTCCGGACTGACTCTCCGGGTTGTTGAGTTATATGACTTAAATAAATGCGCATCCGGAGGTCGGACATAGGACCCTTGAAAATTTGCCCGAAAAGCACCCTCGAGCTCTTCCCAACTTCCAATGGTGTTTTTAGGAAGGCTTTTAAGCCGATGCCGGGCTGGCCCTTTGAGCTTGAGGGGTAAGTATTTTATGGCGTGGAGATCATCTCCTCTAGCCATGTGTATGTGGAGGATGTAATCCTCAATCCGCATCTCAGTGCATTGTTCCGTCATATGCCTCTATGTTTACGGGCTTGAATCCCGCTGGAAATTCATGATCCAGCACCTCATCGGTGAAACATAGGGGGTGTGTGGCACCCCTATATTTGGGTGTACCGTGATATTCGGATACTTGATGCGTTGCATTGCTTACTAGAGCTTGCTTTCTTGGCCCGTAGATAGATCTAGCTGGGCCATCTTTTTTATGTGAATCCTTGTGCGGATCGCGTGCCGGCTTGTGTGCGGCGCCCTTTGCCGCTCTATGTTGGCCATGGGTTGTTCACCCTACCGGGTGGCTTCCTTATTTTTTGATTGCGGGGGCTCTAAGGCCTCCTCATCAAATTCCGGCAGTAATTTTCGCTTCGGGTAGCTCTTTGTGCGGCGCGTCAGCCCGTATTTGTCTCATGATGTTGAGTACTTTGCTCCATCTAGTTATAAGTGCATCTTCTGCTGTTTTGAGCTTCTGCTTCTGCTTTTTCAGGCTACGCGCAGTGGCGACGAGCCTTTTGTGGAGGTTCTTCTGCTCCGGTAGCTTGTCTGGCGTGAGGACGTCCGGACTGTTATCTTCGCCGGGGACGGATTGTTTATCCAAGTTGCCATGTTCGGACGGTTGCTCGATGGCATGTTCGTCGTCCGCCGGTTCGCCCTGCTCTATGGCTGGGTCTGTATGGCTACTGTCTCTGTCGAGGTGGGGTTTGGAGCGGCGCTTACACCGCCGCTTTTGGCCTTTTAGGGAACGATCCCTTGTTGCGTCCCTTTGTTCCTCGTCGTCGTTTCTTTTAGGTGTGTCCACCATGTATACATCGTGAGATGGGGTGGTTGTCCAGTGCCCTATAGGAAACATGACCAACACCACCGATGAGGCCGGAGATTCTCACTCCCAATTAGGTCGAGCACATGCCTACCTCGACTTTCTGGAGGATCGGGAGAGACAGGAAGCTGGGTGTTCAGACCTCCTTGTCATGACGGATGACGACGGTGGTGGCGCCGGTGCCGACACTGATGCCACCAACGACACTGACACTGAGACTGGCGCTGATGATGTTCCTAACTATAGCACGGAAGGTGGGACCTCCCAAGCCAGTGAGGGAAAGAAGGAAAAGAGGACACGACGCCCAAATGAGCTCGGCACCGGAACACTGGTGGTCATGGCGGTGCACCCTGGCGAGTTCGAGCCAATAGAGCCGCGAGAAGTGGCAGCGTGTTATGGCAACCAACTAGCATGCATCCTACGGGATACCGCTAACATCAACACCACAAAAATACGGAAGAATGAACATTTGAAGAAGCTGCTTCTAACTAGGTTGCATGCAAGATTCCAGTTCCCCGGTTGGAATGACGAAGTCGACCCATGGGATGATGATGCCATGAAAAAAATCAACAACAAAGCCCTAGGGAAGTTCAGCAACGCATTGAGCGCTTGGAAATCTAGGGTGAAAAAGGTGATTCAAGTAGACCATGAAACCTACACCGAGATTGTTGCAGACTATCTGAAAATTATGATAGAGGACTTTGAAAAGTTCAAGGAGACTTACAATGAAGAAGCTGCCAAGGCCAGGTCAGAGAGAGGCAAGCAGCTGCAGGCAAAGAACATGGGGAACCACCGCCTTGGAAGTCGTGGTTACACGGTAAAGAGGCCCGTGCTGGCTAAGGAGGATGCAGAACGTGAACATCAAGGGATCCCAGACCCATTGGCTGAGTTCACCGACCAGCAGGAGCACAACTTCATCAGGGCCCGATTCTCGTGGGACCCCAAGAAAAAGATTTTTTTTTCACCAATGGGCCGACTAGGAAATTCATGAGATTACTGGTAATTATCCTTTTACCACCTTACATATTAGGTTCTGATCAACGAAGTCTACTACATTCTAGTCGCATTCGTAAATGATTCATGGTCCATTTTGCAGAGAGAGCAACACAAGCTTGCGGCCGAGAGCGACTCGTCGACTCAGTCGTCGACGAAGTACAAGTGGGACACTCCTTTCAACCGGGCCATGAACATAATGATGGGACACCCGCCCGGCCAGCGGCTGCAATATGGACGTGTGCATGGCACCGGGGATGGGGCCACTTGGAAGTACTATTATAACGAGGACCCCGAGACCAAAAGACGGAGAAAGAAGTTCAGTCAAATGACTATCGACGAGATGGTGGCGCGGGCGATGGAGAAAGCAAAAGCTGAGACCAAAGCTGAGATAATCGCTGCCTGTAGATCTGATATGGTGGCTGCCTTTACAAGCTTGATTCCAACAGTGGTCACATGGGTGCAAAAAATCCAAATGCGCTACCAAGTGATTTTTCCATGCCCAGCTTCACCGGGAGCAACTCAATGAACACCGCACCCATACCCGTACCTAGTATGGCAACCGGCGCACCCGCACCTCCTCCAGCACCTGCTCCTCCGCCCAGCTCTCACAGTAGCTCTAGCTCTAGCTCCATCTTCGGCTTGAATGTCGGGCCGTCGACATTGGCTGAGCTCGACGCCCTCACGGTAAATACGTGTCGTCGCACCTTCATCAACTCAACTAATTAATTAATCTTCAGTTGCCGTTCTTTTTGGATCTCTGATGCCGCACGTATATGTCTTTGTAGGCCGAC
This sequence comes from Aegilops bicornis, assembly GCA_021605145.1. Lineage (NCBI taxonomy): Eukaryota > Viridiplantae > Streptophyta > Magnoliopsida > Poales > Poaceae > Aegilops > Aegilops bicornis. Next base: position 136,686,476 of record CM038675.1, on the reverse strand, counting down.
TCCACTTCGTGCACCCTCCTTTACAACATGAAGGGCGGGTTGGTGGATGTGGGGAAGGGTACTATAGTGAAGCCTAAGGATCGATTGTTTCACCGCCGGTAGATGCCTGATAACGCCTTAAGGGTCTCTGTGGCGAGTGTGAAAGCGGGCTACGAGGGTCTCCCTCATTTGATACAAACCGATGGAGAGGATGACGAGACCCCCACGCAGCTTGGGCAATGCAAAAATTGGCCGATCCTGTGGCGGAAAAATCTTCTTCGTGTCGAGGTGGCTGGGAGCACACCAACGGGACCTCAGGAAGGTATGACCACAACACCACCTACACAAGCGCAACCATCGTTTGTGCTGCTTGCTGAGATCGAGAGACATGAGGAAGGAGGGCCAACCGTTCCGCTGGCAGATGATGCCATCTGCCCCATGGAAGAGGATAGGGATCATGACATAGAGGAGGCCGACGATGACCCTGATACGTCTCCAACGTATCTATAATTTTTGACTGCTCCATGCTACTTTATCTACTGTTTTAGGCAATATTGGGCTTTATTATCCACTTTTATATTATTTTTGGGACTAACCTATTAACCGGAGGCCCAGCCCAGATTTGCTGTTTTATGCCTATTTCGTTTCGAGGAAAAGGAATATTAGACGGAGTCAAAAGCGGAACGAAATCAACTGGAGAAGTTATTTTTGGAAGGAAACCCACCGATGGACTTGGACCCCCACGTCGAAGATACGGAGGTGCTCACGAGGGTGAGGCGCGCCACCCCACAGGCGCCCCGCCTCGTGGGGCCCCGTAGCTCCACCGACGTACTCCTTTCACCCATATATACCTCGTAACCTAAAACTTCCAGAGCAGAAGATAGATCGAGTTCCGCCGCAAGCCTCCAGAACCACCAAAAACCAATCAGGACCCCTTTCCGGTACCCTGCCGGAGGGGGGATCCATCACCGGTGGCCATCTTCATCATCCCGGCGCTCTCCATGACGAGGAGGGAGTAGTTCACCCTCGGGGCTGACGGTATGTACAAGTAGCTATGTGTTTGATCTCTCTCTCTCTCATGTTCTCTCTCGTGTTCCCTCTATGGCACGATCTTGATGTATCCCGAGCTTTGCTATTGTAGTTGGATCTTATGATGTTTCTTCCCCTCTACTCTCTTGTGATGAATTGAGTTTCCCCTTTGAAGTTATGTTATTGGATTGAGTCTTTAAAGATTTGAGAACACTTGATGTATGTCTTGGTGATCAACTTGCGGGTTTCGTGACATTGGGAACCTATGCATAGGGGTTGGCACACGTTTTCGTCGTGATTCTCCGGTAGAAACTTTGGGGCACTCTTTGAAGTACTTTTATGTTGGTTGGATGAATCTGAGATTGTGTGATGCATATCGTATAATCATGCCCACGGATACTTGAGGTGACAATGGGGTATCTAGGTGACATTAGGGTTTTGTTTGATTTGTGTCTTAAGGTGTTATTCTAGTACGAACTCTTTTATAGATTGATCCGAAAGAATAGCTTTGAGGTGGTTTCTTACCCTACCATAATCTCTATGTTTGTTCTCCGCTATTAGTGGCTTCGGAGTGACTCTTTTTTGCATGTTGAGGGATTGTTATATGATCTATCTATGTTATTATTGTTGAGAGAACTTGCACTAGTGAAAGTATGAACCCTAGGCCTTGTTTCCTATCATTGCAATACCGTTTACGCTCACTTTTACCGCTTGTTACCTTGCTGTTTTTATATTTTCAGATTACAAATACCTATATCTACCATCCATATTGCACTTGTATCACCATCTTTTTGCCGAACTAGTGCACCTATACAATTTGCCATTGTATTGGGTGTGTTGGGGACACAAGAGACTTTTTGTTATTTGGTTGCAGGGTTGTTTGAGAGAGACCATCTTCCTCCTACGCCTCTTGCAGATTGATAAACCTTAGGTCATCCACTTGAGGGAAATTTGCTACTGTCCTACAAACATGTGCACTTGCAGGCCCAACACCATCTACAAGAAGAAGGTTGTGTATTAGACATCAAGCTCTTTTCTGGCGCCGTTGTCGGGGAGGCTAGGTAAGTGAAGGTATATCTTTAGATCTTGCAATCGAACCTTTTTTTTCTTGTTTTAGCACTAGTTAGTTTATATAAGAAAACTACAAAAAAATGGAATTGAGTTTTTCTCATACGCTTCATCTTTTTAATATCTTTCGTGAGTATGATGGGAAGGAAAATTGTGCCAAAGTGTTAGAAGAAGAATGCATTAAAATATTTGGCACTAAATATTTGAATGATGAGCATCATTGCAATGTTGTTAGTATGAACTCCTTGAATATCCATGATGCTAATGATATGCAAAGCCACAAGCTTGGGTAAGCTTTGTTTGATGAGGATGATATTTTTTGTCCCCCAAGCTTTGATGAGCAAATTTATTATGATGAAAGCATGCCTCCTATCTATGATGATTATTGTGATGACACGTATGCTATAAAGAATAATGATAACCATGAAACTTGTCATCTTGATCTTAATTCTCAATCATATGATAGTTATTTTGTTGAGTTTGCTCCCACTACTATTGATGAGAAGAATTTTGCTTATGTGGAGAGTAGTAAATTTTCTATGCTTGTAGATCATGAAAAGAATGCTTTAGGTGCTGGTTATATTGTTGAATTCATTCATGATGCTACTGAAAATTATTATGAGAGAGGATCATATGCTTCTACATATTGCAATAATATCAAGTTTCCTCTATATGTGCTTAAAGTTTTGAAGTTATGCTTGTTTTACCTTCCTATGCAAGTTGATTATTGTTCCCATAAGTTGTTTTCTCACAAAATCCCTATGCATAGGAAGTGGGTTAGACTTAAATGTGCTATTCATATTCTTCATGATGCTCTCTTTATGTTTCAGTTCTTATCTTTTGTGTGAGCATCATTGAAATCATCATGCCTAGCTAGGGGCGTTAAACGATAGCGCTTGTTGGGAGGCAACCCAATTTTATTTTAATTTCTTGCTTTTTGGTTCTGTTTAGTAATAAATAATCCATCTAGCCTCTGTTTAGATGTGGTTTCATGTTTTAATTAGTGTTTGTGCCAAGTAGAACTTTTGGGAAGACTTGGGTGAAGTCTTTATGATCATGCTGTAAAAAACAGAAACTTTAGCACTCATGAGATTAGCTAGAAATTTTTACTGGAGAGTACTATTTAGTTGATTCTTTTTGCAGATGATTACTAGACAAATTACTCAGGTCCACCAATTTATTTTAGAATTTTTGGAGTTCCAGAAGTTTGCGTTAGTTACAGATTACTACAGACTGTTCTGTTTTTGACAGATTCTGTTTTCATTGTGTTGTTTGCTTATTTTGATGAATCTATGGCTAGTAAAATAGTTTATAATCCATAATAAGTTGGAATACAGTAGGTTTAACACCAATACAAATAAAGAATGAGTTCATTACAGTACCTTGAAGTGGTCTTTTGTTTTCTTTCGCTAACGGAGCTCACGAGTTTTCTGTTAAGTTCTGTGTTGTGAAGTTTTGAAGTTTTGGGTAAAGATTCGATGGATTATGGAACAAGGAGTGGCAAGATACTAAGCTTGGGGATGCCCAAGGCACCCCAAGGTAACATTCAAGGATAACCAAGAGCCTAAGCTTGGGGATGCCCCGGAAGGCATCCCCTCTTTCGTCTTCGTTCATCGGTAACTTTACTTGGAGCTATATTTTTATTCACCACATGATATGTGTTTTGCTTGGAGCGTCATTTTATTTTCTTTAGATTTTCTTGCTGTTAGTTATAATAATGTTTTGCATCTTTAGTTTCAATAAAAATGTCAAGGATAGCCTTTGCCATGCTTATTTTGCTACTATACATGTTGCTGTTAAAAACAGAAAGTTTACCGCTGTTGCAAAAATTCTCTAGAAAAGTCAGAAAGTGGTATAATGTTGAATCTTTTTGCATATTGAGCTCTGATAAATTTATTACAGTGGTAATTTTAGTTCATAATTTTTGGAGTTAGGGAAGTATCATGAATCTTGCATTCTTTACAGACTGTACTGTTTTGGCAGATTGCTATTATGTTTGCATATGTTTGCTTGTTTAATGATTCTATTTGATGATAGGCATATTAAATATGCAGAGGCATTTAGTATGCAATGTTGAATAATAATTTTAGTGGTTTGTTACAGTAGGAAATGATAAGGTTTTGCATTGGTTTATACTAACCTATATCACGAGTTCTTGTTGAGTTTGTTGTGAATGAAGCTTTTGATAAAGAGAGAAACCATGATATGAGAGGAATTAAGGAGACACAAAGTTCAAGCTTGGGGATGCCCAAGGCACCCCAAGATAATATTTCAAGAAGTCTCAAGCATCTAAGCTTGGTGATGCCCCGGTAGGCATCCCACCTTTCTTCTTCAATAACTATCGGTTAGTATCGGTTGAGCCTAAGTTTTTGCTTCTTCACATGAGTTGTGCTATCTTTGCAATGTAGTTTTATTTAGCTTTGCTTGCTGTTTGAATACAATACCAAGATCTGAAACTATTAAATGGGAGAGTCTTCACATAGTTACGTAATTATCCGACTACTCATTGATCTTCACTTATATCTTTCGGAGTAGTTTGTCATTTGCTCTAGTGCTTCACTTATATCTTTTAGAGCATGCTGGTGGATTTGTTCTAAGGAAACTTGATCTCTCATGCTTCACTTAGATTATTTTGAGAGTCGTTAATAGCATGGTAATTTGCTTAATGTTAATATACTTGGTATTCAAGATATGTGAAACTTTCTTTTGAGTGAATTGAATACTAAGATAAGTTTAATGCTTGATAATTGTGTTGAGATATGGACGTAATAATATCAAAGTCGTGCTAGTTGATAATTGTGAATTTGAGAAATACTTGTGTTGAAGTTTGCAAGTCCTGTAGCATGCATGTATGGGTAAAGTTGTGTAACAAATTTGAAACATGAAGTGTACCTGGCTTGTGCATCCTTATGAGTGGCGGTCGGGGACGAGCGATGGTCTTTTCCTGCCAATCTATCCCCTAGGAGCATTGTGCGTAGTACTTGATTTTTGATGGCTTCTAAATTTTTGCAATAAGTATATGAGTTCTTTTGACTAATGTTGAGCCCATGGATTATACGCACTTTTATCTTTCCGCACTTGCTAGCCTCTTCGGTACTGCAGCATTGCCCTTTCTCACCTTGAGAGTTGGTGCAAACTTCGCCAAAGGCATCCAAACCCCGTGATATGATACACTCTTTCACACATAAACCTCCTTATATCTTCCTCAAAACAGCCACCATACCTACCTATCATGGCATTTCCATAGCCATTCCGAGATATATTGCCATGCAACTTCCGTCATTATTATGACATACATTACTTTTGTCATATTGCCATTGCATGATCATGTAGCTGACATCGTATTTGTGGCAAAGCCACCATGCATTATTTTCCATACATGTCACTCTTGATTCATTGCACCATCCCGCACATCACCGGAGGCATTCATATAGAGTCATATTTTGTTCTAAGTTTCGAGTTGTAATTGTTGAGTTGTAATAGAAATAAAAGTGTGATGATCATCATTATTAGAGCATTGTCCCAAGTGAGGAAATGATGATGGAGACTATGGCCCTGTTTGGTTCAGCTTTTATCGACGGATTCATTGCCGCAGCAGAATCTGAACCAAAAGGGCGAATTCAGCAGTAATCCGATTCCGTAAATCAAGCCAAAATCTAAACCAAAAGCGGAAGCAGCCCAGGACGTGCTTTCCAAAATCTGATTCCGCTGCGGGCCAAAATCTGAAAAAGCTGTATCAGCTGGTTTGCCAAATGACCTAAATCTTTTTTACATCAGATTTTCCGCATCTGTTTTTCCACAGCAGATTTTTCACAGCTGCTTTTAGAAATCCACAGCCGAACCAAACAGGGCCTATGGGTGTGTTTGGTTCTAGAACCAAGTGGAATGGAATGTAATGGTTCCATTCCACTGGAATGGAATGGTTCTGTCTCCATGTTTGGTAGAGCTAATAAGATGGAATGGAATGGTTCCGTCTCGGTGTTTGGTTAGAGGAGTAGGATGTAATACGTGCAACTAATTATTACTTGTTTCCAAGTGCTAGTATCAGTGGTAAACATCATTTAGCATCTACGTATTAAATCCGTATCAACCAGTAATAATGATACTAAGCACCAACCGAGGCGCATCATCAACTAGTAATAATTCATATCAATCAGGGTGGAAGGAAGCAAGGAATTGATTTCTTGCGATGCTCTCGCCATCAAATTCAGAAGTACTCGTATCAATTCAGGCAAATCAATCAACTAGTAATGATTAGTATCAAGGTTGCTGCACCAACGGCAACGACGTTAGGAACAAGGCGCAGGAGAAGAACATCCACCAGCCCGTCGGGACGACGCGGCGGTCAGCGTCAACGAGAGAAACAGGCAACAGCGGCAGCCATGGCCTGCCACCCGTTGCTAGGTCGTAGTCACACCGCCGATAACTCATCGCTGGCCCGCCGCCCATTGCTAGGTCGCTACCAAGCTACTACTGGACGCCATGGGAGAGGGGATACGATGGGCACGCGAGGGAGCGGCGCTGAGAGGGAAAGGCGCGAGATGGGGGCCGGCGGCGGCTCAGATCGAGAAAGGGAGCGGCGTTGAGAGGGAAAGGCGCGAGAGGGGGGCGGCGCTGAGAGGGAGATGCGCGCGACAGAGGTGGTTCCGCGTCGTCCGCTCGTTTTCGAGGAACTACCCGGTTCCGCATAAACACGGAATATGCCGTTCTCTAGAACGTACGGGTTCCGGTTCCTTCGACCAACTAAACACGGGAATGGGCCGTGGGGACGGATCCGACCCATTACATTCCACCCCATGCCAGAAACTGAACACACCCTATGATTCCCCCATAAGTCGGGATGAGACTCCGGACGAAATAAAAAAAAGAGGCCATAAAAAAAGAGAAAAGGCCCAAATAAAAAAATGAGAGAAAAAGAGAGAAGGGACAATGCTACTATCCTTTTACCACACTTGTGCTTCAAAGTAGCACCTTGTTCTTCATGTAGTGAGTCTCATATATTGTGCTTCAAAGTAGCACTAAGATCTTCATAATAGAGAGTCTCTCATTTTGTCACTTTCATATACTAGTGGGAATTTTCATTATAGAACTTGGCTTGTATATTCCAATGATGGGCTTCCTCAAAGTGCCCTAGGTCTTCGTGAGCAAGCAAGTTGGATGCACACCCACTTAGTTTCTTTTGTAGAGATTTCATATACTTATAGCTCTAGTGCATCCGTTGCATGGCAATCCCTACTCCTCATGTTGACATCAATTGATGGGCATCTCCATAGCCCGTTGATTAGCCTCACAATGTGAGACTTTCTCCTTTTGTCTTCTCCACACAATCCCATCATCATATTCTATTCCACCCATAGTGCTATATCCATGGGTCGCGCTCATGTATTATGCGTAAAGGTTGAAAAAGTTTGAGATTATTTAAGTATCAAACAATTGCTTGGCTTGTCATCGGGGTATAGAAGTTGGGAACATCTTTGTGTGACAAAAATGAAGCATAGCCTAACTATATGATTTTTTAGGGATGAACTTTCTTTTGCCATGTTATTTTGAGAAGACATGATTGCTTTGATTAGTATGCTTGAAGTATTATTATATCTATGTCAATATGAACTTTTGTCTTAAAACTTTCGGATCTGAATATTCATATCACAAGTAATAAGATTTATATTGAAATTATGCCAAAGTATCACTCCGCATCAAAAATTCTTTTTTATCATTTACCTACTCGAGGACGAGCAGGAATTAAGCTTGGGGATGCTTGATACGTCTCCAACGTATCTATAATTTTTTATTGCTCCATGCTACTTTATCTGTTGTTTTAGGCAATACTGGGCTTTATTATCCACTTTTATATTATTTTTGGGACTAACCTATTAACCGGAGGCCCAGCCAAGATTTGTTGTTTTATGCCTATTTCAAAGGTTTCGAGGAAAAGGAATATCAAACGTAGTCAAAACGGAACGAAATCAACTGGGGAAGTTATTTTTGGAAGGAAACCCACCTGATGGACTTGGACCCAACGTCAGAAGATACGGGAGGTGCTCACAAGGGTGGGGGGCGAGCCCATCCCCCTGGGCGCGCCCCTACCTCGTGGGGCCCCCGTAGCTCCACTGACGTACTCCTTTCACCCATATATACCTACGTACCCTAAAACTTCCAGAACAGAAGATAGATCGGGAGTTCCGCCACCGCAAGCCTCTGTAGCCACCAAAACCAATGGGACCCCTTTCCCACCTGCCGGAGGGGGATCCATCACCGTGGCCATCTTCATCATCCCGACGCTCTCCATGACGAGGAGGGAGTAGTTCACCCTCGGGGCTGAGGGTATGTACCAAGAGCTATGTGTTTGATCTCTCTCTCTCGTGTTCTCTCTCGTGTTCCTCTATGGCACGATCTTGATGTATCCCGATCTTTGCTATTGTAGTTGGGTCTTATGATGTTTCTTCCCTCTACTCTCTTGTGATGAATTGAGTTTCCCTTTGAAGTTATGTTATCGGATTGAGTCTTTAAAGATTTGAGAACACTTGATGTATGTCTTGGTGATCAACTTGCGGGTTTCGTGACATTGGGAACCTATGCATAGGGGTTGGCACATCGCTTTCATCGTGATTCTCCGTAGAAACTTTGGGGCACTCTTTGAAGTACTTTTATGTTGGTTGGATGAATCTGAGATTGTGTGATGCATATCGATAATCATGCCCACGGATACTTGAGGTGACAATGGAATATCTAGGTGACATTAGGGTTTTGGTTGATTTGTGTCTTAAGGTGTTATTCTAGTACGAACTCTTTTATAGATTGATCCGAAAGAATAGCTTTGAGGTGGTTTCGTGCATCTACCATAATCTCTATGTTTGTTCTCCGCTATTAGTGGCTTCGGAGTGACTCTTTGTTACATGTTGAGGGATTGTTATATGATCTATCTATGTTATTATTGTTGAGAGAACTTGCACTAGTGAAAGTGTGAACCCTAGACCTTGTTTCCTATCATTGCAATACCGTTTACGCTCACTTTTACCGCTTGTTACCTTGCTGTTTTTATATTTTCAGATTACAAATACCTATATCTACCATCCATATTGCACTTGTATCACCATCTCTTCGCCGAACTAGTGCACCTATACAATTTTCCATTGTATTGGGTGTGTTGGGGACACAAGAAACTTTTTGTTATTTGGTTGCAGGGTTGTTTGAGAGAGACCATCTTCCTCCTACGCCTCTCGTGGATTGATAAACCTTAGGTCATCCACTTGAGGGAAATTTGCTACTGTCCTACAAGCCTGTGCACTTGCAGGCCCAACAACGTCTACAAGAAGAAGGTTGTGTAGTAGACATCAGACCCTAACCAGTATTTCAATACTGCCTTTGACAACGAAGTAACAATGAGTCAACCATATGAATATGAGATGCATGTACCAGAGCCGGAACGTCCTCGGGAGTGCAAGAAGTCTTAGTTCATGCAATCCTCACAGGACACGCCTCCAGATGCCGGCTCCACCCAAGCTCAACTAATTAGCCAGAGTCGTCCAAAGCTGAGCCCGACAACACTAGGGGTGGTGCTCAGGGAGGGTCCGATGCACCCACTAGCACCGAGCCCACCAAGAAGAAGCGAGCAAGAGACCGTGGCGATAAAATCCAATAAAGCTGGCAATGTTGGTTCTAGCAGCCACCGCCGACCAAGGTTGACCGTGTACCGATGAAACATGCGCCATTAATCCATGTCGCGGGAGAGCCAATGGTACCGGCGAATGCACTAGCTGCCATAGAAGGGGATCTCAGGAGACTCCATGACCATGTGCTTTCGACAGAGAGAGCCTCCTCGCCTCGGATGATCCAGGATACCCACTTTATACGGCTCATGTGTCGAGCAGTTGCAAGAGGTATGTCCACACATGCCTCGTGGACCTCTTCTTCCTGAGGTTTGATTACATCTTCCAGATATTTCAAATGAGGACACTCGATTTTACCTTCGTCCGCCTGTATGCGCTGCAATGAACTACATCGTCAGGAGAGAGCAAGTCATCGGTCTTGCGGTCCCGGACCCATACTACATGCATGAGGGCTTCTTGTCAATCAAGGACGCCAACCGTCAATATGCGAGTCAGTACATCAAAGAATTCTTGGTCAGCAATAAGGACAAAGAAACGATTCTCCTACCTTATCATCCCAGGTAAGTCATCCGCGGATAGCACTATAACACATACATCCTTTCGTGCATTTCAATAGTTACTTTGCACGCGTGGAGGCTAAACTTGATCGTATATTTTGCGCAGCGGGGGGTGTCGTGCCGTTCTCATTGTTCTTTACCCGCGTTACTCCCACGCTCTATATTTGGACCCGTCAAAGAACATACAGAAGAAAGATTACACACACATAAAGTATGTTCTGGACAGAGCTATGCTGGGCTTCATCATGCGGGTGGCTACGTCCAATGCAAAAAAACAAATAAGGTCGGGCTTTGTTTCAGCCACAAGATCGACTTCGCTGCATCCAAAGAACCGCAAGAAGTGAGAATGATGGATTCTACGTCATCCATCTAATGATGTAGTCTGTAAGGGATGTGCAATCACTTTGCATGAAATCTTCATCCGATACCCATATCCAGAGATGGGCTGAAGCCTTTGGAGCCGTGCCGGATAATCGACTTCGAAATGATTTCTACCGGATCCAACAGGAAATTGCATCCATCATCATCAAAGATGTCCTCGAAGAGAATGGGATGTTCTATGGCAGCCCAATATCGCGAGATGACGTCCGAACCCGCATTTCCCTACAGCGTCAGGACATGACGCCTTTCACTAAGCTTGGGTGCACCCTTCCGGATATGGACAGATGGGAAGAGTGCACTGCTTAAAAACAATGTGTCTGTTAAAAAGAAGCATTAATACTTCGCCGGACTTTGCAACAGTTAAGGCTCCAACATCGACGAAGCCATCATATCCTCCCTCCTCCGTTCGATCACCGGAGCTGTCGTGATCTCTTCCTTCCTCCATTCGATAACCGGAGTTGCCACCCTCTCTTTCCTCACCATCGGTGTCATTGAGAAACGACAAGGTGATATCATCTCCGTCGCGGATTATAGCCCCCAACAACTCTTCTTTTTTAAGTCTCTGCCCATAGTTTCTGCAAATATTACAACATGGCAATATACAACCATGAGAGATGGATTAGTGTGGCACATAGACCTAATCACAACAATGAATCATATGCATATATGAGCAATGGATTAGTCGCAAGCATCATGCAAAGTTATCGGGGGTTATACTTTCAAGAGAGGATATTTTGCGGGCCGCCTCTCTCATGCATGTCCGATGTCCCCCCCATGTCAAATTTATCGGGGTTATACTTCTGGGAGAGGACACTTTGCAAAAAATTTGTTCTCCAATTTGAATTCCCGAGAGAGTTACGAACAATCGCTATATGATATTATTGTTCGGTTCACTGAGATAAGACCAGTGAATTAGACGTCAATAGTATTATACATAACAACAGTGCTATATGATATTATTGTTGTAGCGTTATATATAAGACCCCACCCGCCATCTTCGACAAACAGGTAGGGGCGGCAGGGGGTAGGAGATCGACAACATTAACGCTCTTTCTTCTAGGGTTTCGTGGCCTCGAGAGTTGGTCATGAGTGGACCAGGAGTAATATTGAAGTTATGATTTGTTACTCCCTCTCTAACCTTAGTAAATTTCATTATCATCATGCCCATTTAGTAAAGTTGCCTCTCCCCGATTTTAATTTAGTAAATTTTATCCAAGTCTATAGTAAAACTTAGTAACTTCGTAAATTTTAACTAATTTCTATGAACAAAGAAATCATCATATGAACATTTTCTATATACATCCATGCATACATACATGGATAAAAAATGCTATGAACAAAAAAATCATCATATGAACATTTTCTATATACATCCATATCCATCCATCCATACATACATACATACTCCCTCCTTAAACCAATATAAGAGCGTTTAGATCACTAAAATAGTGATCTAAACACTCTTATATTAGTTTACAGAGGGAGTACATGGATAAAAAATGTTATGAACAAGAGGCGGCGGCGGCTAAGCAGATTAGAGCAGGGGTGGCGGCGGCTAAGAGAGCAGGCGGCGGCTAGCACAATGAGGCGGCGGAGCGTAGGGAAGGGATGGGAGCTCACTGGGGGTTGGCGTTGGGGCAGGGAGCAACCGCGGGCGGGGGCAAGGAGCAGCGGCCGGCGGCGGGGGCGAGGGACGGTGACGAGGAGCGGCGGAGCAGCCTAGCGGCGTCGTGCGTTCGGCATCGGGGGAGAGAATGGGGAGAAAACTGCTAAGAGCTTGTTATATACCCCCCACCCTTTGGTCCCGGGTGGTGGCTCCAACCGGGACTAAATGCCCCCCTTTCATCCCGGTTGGAGCCACCAACCGGGACCAAAGGTGTATTTCGCCAGGCGAAAGGGCGGGAAGCCTAGGGCTTTGGTCCCGGTAGGTGGCTCCAACCGGGACGACAGGGGGGCCTTTCGTCCCAGTTCGAGCCACCAACTGGGACCAAAGGCTAACGCACAATGTCGAAAGTTTAGTCCCACCTCGTTAGTTGAGAGGTGCTTGCACCAGTTTATAAGCCCCGCCGCAGCTTCCGTTTCAACCTCCTCTCTAAAGCAGGCATGTGTGGGCATAACGAACCTCTGACTGCCCTGTGGGGCCTACTTTCCCTGCGGGCCTGCATCCTGGCCCAACTAGTAGTTGGGTTTCTAGTCGTATGCAGGCCATTGTGGCCTAGTAGGTGGGCATTTTTTTATTTTTTACGTTATTATAGTTTGCTATTAAATTTTTTAACAAAAAATACTTTATGAAAATTCTTTTTGCTATTAAAGTTTTTAACAAAAAATACTTTGGTAATTTTAGTTGCATAAATTTTATATAATTTTAAGTTAATATTATTTTAATAATTACTAGAGCTTTATAAAAGCTTTTTAGTTGATTATTTTAGTTTTATTTTAGTTGATCATAACAAAATATTTTAGTTGATTCTATTTAGTTCAGTCTTTTTGCTATGAGAGTTTTATAAAAGCTTTTGCCTAGTAGGCGGGCATTTTTTATGTTATTTTAGTTTGCTATTAAATTTTTTAACAAAAAATACTTTATGAAACTTATTTTTGCTATTAAAGTTTTTAACAAAAAATACTTTGATATTTTTAGTTGCATAAATTTTATATATTTTTAAGTTAATATTATTTTGATAATAACTAGAGGTTTATAAGCTTTTTAGTTAGTTCTTTTTGCTATTGAAGAATATTATAGTTTTGTTTTAGTTGATTGTAACAAAATATTTTAATTGATTCTTTTCAGTTCATTCTTCTTGCTATTAGAGTATTATAAAAGCTTTTTAGTTCATTCTTTTTGCTATTAGTTGATTCTTTGAGCTAAATGACCCTGAAATTGAAAAGCACTACAAATCAACTCTGAAAAGGTTAAAACTTGGCATGGTATCATAATTTCACCCACATAGCATGTGCTAAAAAGTTGATAGGGTTACGGGAAAAACTGGATGCACTTCGTGTACAAACCGGACAATCTCTTTCGAAGTATCTGGGTTTTGGACGAAAACTCATCTATTACAAAAGGGATTTCATTTCTTGACATGTAACTGCAGTGATATTCTAGATCAAAGCCATCATCAGAATAGTTGTGGAGCATAACTATGGCTTTCAACCCAGAATGTAACTGAAGTGATATGTTGTCTTCAGTAGAGAGAAAGTCTTGACTTTTTCTTCACTAGAGAGAAAGTCTTCACTTTTTCTTCGCGTGTGTTCCTTGATTATTGCGCCGTAACCATGGATAATCTTCATCATTTAACATGATGCTTGGGTCAGCCTTCACTTTGAAGGGAGGAATTTCATGAAACTTTTCATAATCTTCAGACATGTATGTCTTGTCCTCCACTCCCACGATGTTTCTTTTCCCTAGAAGAACTATGTGGCGCTTTGGCTCATCGTATGATGTATTCGCTTCCTTATCTTTTCTTTTTCTCAGTTTGGTAGACATGTCCTTCACACAAAACCTGCGCCACATCATTGGCTAGGACGAATGGTTCATCTGTGTACCCAAGATTGTTGAGATACACTGTTGTCATTCCATAGTGTGATCTACCTGTACCCTGCCTCCTGACGGATTGACCCATTTGCACCAAAAAAGGGACCTTAAAATCATGGCCATAGTCAAGTTCCCATGTGTCCACTATGTAACCATAATACGTGTCCTTTCCCCTGTTGGTTGCAGCATCAAAGTGAACACCACTGTTTTGGTTGGTGCTCTTTTTATCTTCGGCGATCGTGTAAAATGTATTCCCATTTATCTCGTACCCTTGGTAAGTCAATACAGTCGAAGATAGTGTCCTGGACAACAAGTACGTCTGATCTCCAACAATGTTGTTACCCATGAGATGTGTTTCAACCAACTGCCAAAAGTCCTGATTTGTTCACATGTAATCCAACCGTCGACCGCCTCCGTGTTTGGAGCGTAGAATATTGTTGTGTTCATTAACATACGGGATCACCAAGGTAGATTCTGTAGAACTGTGTAGTGTGCTTGAGCCCGAGAATGCCCGTCCGTACATATTATCGAATCCGCTCTTATCGTGACTTTTCCACTCAGTCTCCCATCATACCGCGATTCAGGGACACCAATCGGCTTAAGGTCAGGAATAAAGTCAACACAAAACACAATGACCTCCTCTATTTGATGGCCCATGGAGATGCTTCCTTCTAGCCTAGCACGGTCATAAACATATTTCTTTAGTACTCCCATGAACCTCTCAAAGGGGAACATATTGTGTAGAAATACAGGACCCAGAATGGCAATCTCGTCGACTAGATGAACTAGGAGCGTGTCATGATATTGAAGAAGGATGGTGGGAACACCAACTCGAAACTGACAAGACATTGCGCCACATCACTCCTTAGCCTTGGTATCGATTTTTGGAATCGATTACCTTCTAAGAGATTACATTGAGGAATGCACATAGCTTCACAATGGCTAATTGAACATTTTTCAGTAAGCCCTCTCAATGCAACCGGGAGCAATTGTATCATAATCATGTGGCAGTCATGAGACTTTAGGTTCTGGAACTTTTTCTCTAGGATGTTTATTATTCCCTTTATATTGGACGAGAAGCCGACGGGACCTTCATGTCGAAAGGAATTCAAAGAAGATTTCCTTCTCTTCTTTGGTAAGAGCATAGCTGGCGGGGATCGGTGTCAAAACCGCGGATCTCGGGTAGGGGGTCCCGAACTGTGCGTCTAGGCGGATGGTAACAGGAGACAAGGGACACGATGTTTTTACCCAGGTTCGGGCCCTCTCGATGGAGGTAAAACCCTACTCCTGCTTGATTAATATTGATGATATGGGTAGTACAAGAGTAGATCTACCACGAGATCAAAGAGGCTAAACCCTAGAAGCTAGCCTATGGTATGATTGTTGTTCGTCCTACGGACTAAAACCCTCCGGTTTATATAGACACCGAAGAGGGCTAGGGTTACACAGAGTCGGTTACAATGGGAGGAGATCTACATATCCGTATCGCCAAGCTTGCCTTCCACGCCAAGGAAAGTCCCATCCGGACACGGGACGAAGTCTTCAATCTTGTACCTTCATAGTCCAGGAGTCCAGCCAAAGGTTATAGTTCGCTATCCAGACACCCCTAATCCGGGACTCCTCAAGAGCCCTGAACCAGGCTTCAATGACGCACGAGTCCCGCGCGCAGATTGTCTTCGGCATTGCAAGGCAGGTTCCTCCTCTGAATACTTCATAGAAGATTTTGAACACAAGGATAGTGTCCGGCTCTGCAAAATAATTTCCACATACCACCGTAGAGAGAATAATATTTACACAAATCCAATCTGCTGACGTATTCCGCAGCATGACATCACACCTCGGCCAAGCCTTTATTCGAATCATTTTTACTGTCCCACCTCAGCGCGTTTAGCGAGGCGATTTCCTTGGCACGTCTCGTCGAAGCAGAGATCGTGTCCCCTTATTCCGGGATTCTCATCAATACGGGCGTGGGTAACCCAATCGTGCCTGTTGGTATATTTCCCCAATCGAAGGCGAGTCCCAAACGGTCACGGGGAGGGCTCTTGGTATTCAACCTCTTTATAAAGAGACCAAGGCTCTACTCCTTTCTTTCAATCTCAATCAAATCCGCCTCTCGCCTCGAGTTCCAACACCCAAAGCTCCAGATTCAGGCGCTTCGG
The DNA here is from genome assembly GCA_021605145.1 of Aegilops bicornis. Taxonomy (NCBI): domain Eukaryota; kingdom Viridiplantae; phylum Streptophyta; class Magnoliopsida; order Poales; family Poaceae; genus Aegilops; species Aegilops bicornis. The sequence continues at coordinate 136,670,161 of CM038675.1, read as the reverse complement.
ACCTTCAATGATGTCCGACTCCGGCCTTCAAGGCTGGTGGATGCCTTCCTCCGTTACGGAAGAAGAAGTGCTAAAGCTGAGAGATGCCAGGTATCTAACCGGCGAAATCTGTGATAGGCTGCCTGCTCAAGGGCAGGTTATTCCCACTCCCAAGCCTGGTGAGAGCATGGTGTTCAAGGCCTCACTTCCTTGAGGCTAGGCTTCCCAGCGGACCCCTTCGTGAGGGGCTCATGTTTTATTATGGGCTGGAATTTCACGACTTGACTCCGGAGTCCATCCTCCACATCTCATCGTTCATCGTCGTGTGTGAAGCCTTCCTCCGCATTACTCCTCACTTCGGATTGTGGCTTAAGACCTTCAAAGTAGAGCCGAAGATGATTGAGGGGCAGCACGCGGAGTGAGGAGGCGCTGTTATAAGCAAGAATGCTGACGCTCCATGGCCCGAGGGCTTTTTTCAAGAGGAGTTAAGCTTATGGCAACGAGAGTGGTTTTATATCACAGCTCCTGTGGGCACCAAGTGGGTGGCACCACCTGCCTTTCGCTCGGGTCCCCCACCGCAGCTAGCGTCATGGGTCAATAAAGGATTTAACTGGGGGCCGTCCAAGGACGTGCCCTTGTTGTAGGGCCGCATTTGAGATCTCCTAGAAAGAGACATCAATTTGGTCATAGTGACGAAGGTCATGCTGATTCGCCGCACCCCGCCCTGCAAACGTCGCCTCCTGCGCCTGTGGGAGTTTAATCCGGAGGGACCACGAGCCCTCCAACATTTTACGGGCGTGACACCCATGGAGATGTACAAATTGTTCTTCGGATCACAAGCAGTGTGTCCGGACTCGACCGAGGACGCAGGTCTGAGCTGCAATCGCCCGGATACTCAAGTAAGTAGTCATGTACCCGGACACACCATCCGTATGTTTATCATAAAATTGCCCTTAAAAGAGATGTCCCTTAAACAGGAGTGGATAGCGAAAGCAAAGCTAATCAGTGTCCGCCCTCCCTGAGACCACGCCGGATCCCGTGTTAACCAGGATGCTGGAGGTTGCGCCTTTGGAAGAAGGCGAAGGGGGAACAAGGAAGCTACCGCCTCCCCGAAGGAGGCTGTTAGGAAAGGAGGAATCGAGAATCCCTCCATCCAAAGAAGAAGAGGACCGCCTCTGAAGACCCGGAGACCATGGTCTCAAAGCGGGGGAAGAAATCTTCGTCAGAGGGTCCTACGTCGGGAGATGCCTCGGACACACTATGCCCCCAAGGGGATCAGCCCTCGAGCGAGCCATAAGTAGAGAAGGGAGTTTTAAAATAAGAGACATCCCTGTTCTATTTCTGAGGAATATAACCGAATTTTTACCTTGTAGTTCGGATCTCAGCCCTTCTCGTGAGCTCATCTTCGAGGATCTTCGTCCGGAGATGATGGAGAGCGGAACGCCTCCCCCTGCCATACCGCCTTGCGAGGCGGGCGACCCTGAGGTGTCGTCACGGAGGGTTTCTCCGAATCCGGCAGGGCCGGAAAGCAGTCGTATGGCACCCCAAAGCCCTTCGTGTCCGGCCTTCGAAAAAGGCCATCGGACGAGTCCGGCACCGTCCGGTGCACGGTCGGAGGAGCTGAAGGATCTGCTCGGGCGAGCGTATCTCAAAAGAACACCGTGCATTTATGGGAACGGTGATTGGAAGGATTTCATCCGCGGAGAGCGGGTTGCACGAGGCCGTCAGGAGTTTACTGACAGGTTTTGAGGTACGCGAAATGATGTACCTCTTGACAGTTTTGCATATAAAAGATGCACCCTGTATAGATAGTAGCCCCTGAGACTCGGTGCATTGTCAAAAATGACGGCGCGCCGAGGATCATAATCCCAGGTATGATATGTCGCCTTTCCTATGTAAGTGGCGAAGTGTCCGGTGGCTAGCAGGACTGATGAATTTGCCGAGCTAAAGCGGCAACTTGACGTGGCAGATGCCGACATCGCGCTTGTCAACAAGCGGCTTGACGAGTCCCAAGGTATGCGATTTCTCCGCAGACACCGGTAAGGGGCTTGATGCCCATGCCTTACAACATGTATGCTTGATGCAGATGGTGCCGCTGGCATGGAGAATCTTCAGGCGGAACTCGCCCGAGCCAAGGAGCAGGCCAGGAAAAGTGATGTGGCTGCCTTAAAGGCGGCTGAAGAGCTGAAAGCCGAACAGGCTGCTCCTTTGCCAAGCAAGAAGGAAATGGCCGAGATGGCTGTGAAGTTGAAGAATGCCGCCGACCACGCAAGCTTCTTGAAAAAGAAGATCGGGCAGAACAGAAGGACCTGGAGAAGGCCACTACCGAGGACAAGGATGCTCGCTCTGCAATGAGAGCTATGAAGGAGGAGCTACGTCAGGCCGGAGATATCGTGGCTAGAAAGCCCTTTATGCTGCGGATGAAGTTCGGGGATCCTAAATATGCTCAATTGGACCGGTTTTGGAGTGCGGCGGATATATACCTGGACTTGGCAGCTAGTGCCGCGGACGCGGCCGAACACTTCCGAGATCAAAAGGATCACGAAGTGGAAAAGCTTTTTTGGTCGCAGTTCCACAATCCAGAGCGCTCACTTCCATTAACCGATCATTTGGCTGCATGGGCGGAGCTGAATAGGTTATCCGGACTCGCCATGAAGTATGTCGTGAGTCATCTGTGGCCGGAAAGGCCCGAGCCGAAGAGTTATTTTAGCTTGGTGCAGCAGTTCCTTGGTGCGGTGCCGCATATCAATGTAATGAAGAGGTCAGCGTGCATAGAGGGTGCGTCGATGGCTCTTGCTCGTGTCAAGACATACTGGGCAGAGATGAACGCCACCGATGTTGCATCCCAAGATTCGGACGGGAGCCGAGTACCTGCCGAGCACTATTTTCAGAAAGTTCTGCAGGGCGCTCGTTTAATAGAAACGCAGTGCTCGAAGGATATTATGTTCGAATAACATGTATTATTGTAAAACGATGTTTCGAGGGAATATAAAAGCTTTTTATACTTGTGCCTTCAAGAATTAAAATACCTCCTGTGCGGCCGTTTAATGTATATGTATGTATAACCTGAAAGATGGCAGTCGTCGGCTTCAGCCCCCACGCATATAATGCGGGGGTGTTCGCAGAAGGCGCATTTTCACACTTGATCCAACGTCTTGGTCCTATAAAGTAGGTGATAGCGCAGCGAACTAGGCAACCAGACTATAATGCTTTATCACTTTCGCGTAGCCATAGGAGTTTGACAGTGGGGCTACTATATAGCCCACAGGGCACCGCTCACCCGAATTCGGGCGCGTGTGTGCCTAGCCGAAACGGCCCCTTCGTTAATGCGGAGGAATCCTAAAGATTCGGCGGGTCATCAAGTGGTTGACCAGTCTCACGCTATATCATGACAGCCGTTTTGGCTTTTTTCTCTTGAGGTGCTCGCTTTGGCGGAATCGGGGCACAATCGCAGTAGTTCTCCTCGTGCCGCCTTAGCCGATAGAGCGGAACATAAGGCAGCAAAACACATGAGTCGGGCAAACCCAACATTTGACCAAAGACATGATTCAGAGCCGATGCATATAAGGCCAAACTCGCGACGCCGAACACTCCCTAAGGTATTCGGCCTTTATGAAAACGAGCTGAAGAACGCCCTTAGTAATAAGCCCCTGGTGTCCAGGTACGCGCAAAATTCTGACGTGGCCACATGCCAAGACGCCAGCCTCCACCTCGATTATGGCAAGAAACCGGGGGATGTGTATCAACAAGAGACAGTAAAAAAGGTTTACGCAGGGTCTTAATCTGAAAAGAATCCTTGGAGCAGGTCCCTCACTGCGTCTGCGCTGTGTCTCCGTTGTGCCGTATCACCGGGCCAGGCGTATGCGGTGTTCATCTGTAAAAGAGAGGAACTTAGTTGAAAGAGATCGTGCAAAAATGTACGTTATATTAAATAAACAAAGTACAATTCAAAAAATGAATAAAATTGAGCTTTATTTGTCTCTTGTTGTACATGCGCGGAGCCCCTTGTACGGCGGTATGCGGCTAGTAAGCCCTTGTATGTTTACACCGGACTCGTCTAGCGATGTCCGGGGTCTGAACGACCTGTTTAGGTGCTTTGATTAGTGAAGCCGGTTTAGTGTGTGGCTGTCAAGGCAGCCGCACAATCTTCCATGCTCGAGGAACACTCAATATTTCCCTTTAATGAGATGATGCCTCGCGGACCGGGCATTTTAAGTATAAGAGATGCATAATGCGGTACTGCGTTAAAGCGGGCGAAAGCTTCACGTCCCAGTAGTGCTTGATAGCTACTTGTAAATGGGGCGATGTGGAAGGTTAGCTTTCGCGGCAGAAGTTGTCGGGTGAGCCGAACATAACTTCTAGCAGGAGAGAGCCCGTACAATGGGCATCTGGGCCTGGCGTTACCCCTTGAAAGGAAGTGTTGCTATGGCGAATTGTTGTTGGGTCTATCCCCATTTTGCGGATTGTGTCCTGATATAGCAGGTTTAGATCACTGCCGCCGTCCATTAGGACTTGTGTAAATTGGAGTCCATCAATTATCGGATCTAATACCAAGGCAGCCCAGCCTGCGTTCCGGATACTTCTAGAGTAATCATGTTGGTCGAAGGTGATTTGTTTTAACAACCAGTGGCGGGACTCCTCTGGGATAGGCCGTATGGCGTGTATCTCTATAGGCGCCACTATGTTTTTCCCTTTTGTCACGTGAAGTGAGTTTACTGTTTTGACTTCTTGTGGGAAATTCTTTTGTTTTCGATTGCTTTCTGCTTGTGGGGTTCGTCATCGTCCTCGCTTGGTGTGTAGATCCCTTGTGTTCGGCGTTGAGTTTGCGGATTGCTTGAAGACCCAACAATCTCTGTGGTTATGGTTTGCGTGCTTCCCGAGTACTATGGATTTGACATATCTTGTCCAGGATTTTGTTTAGGTTAGATAGCTCGTCCCTGTTATCCTTGAGGGGCAGCTTTTTCTGATTCTGCCGAGAGCTTTTGAATCTGGCGTTAACTGGAGTGCTCTTCGGGCAATTTCCCTTGGTCCGGCGCTGGTCCTTGCTGCGTCGCGGTTTCTCGTTTCCATCCCTAACTTCGGATGTACTTGGGTCGTTGGTACTGCATCTTACCAACCAGCTATCCTCTCCTGCGCAAAAGCGGGTCATGAGGCTTGTTAATGCGGCCATTGTTCTTGGCTTTTCTTGGCCGAGGTGTCAGGCGAGCCATTCGTCTCGAACGCTGTGTTTGAAAGCTACTAAGGCTTCGGCGTCCGGACAGTCGACTATCTGGTTCTTTTTAGTAAGAAATATGTTCCAGAGTTTCCGGACTGACTCTCCGGGTTGTTGAGTTATATGACTTAAATCGTCTGCATCCGGAGGTCGGACATAGGACCCTTGAAAATTTGCCCGAAAAGCACCCTCGAGCTCTTCCCAACTTCCAATGGTGTTTTTAGGAAGGCTTTTAAGCCGATGCCGGGCTGGCCCTTTGAGCTTGAGGGTAAGTATTTTATGGCGTGGAGATCATCTCCTCTAGCCATGTGTATGTGGAGGATGTAATCCTCAATCCGAGACTCCAGTGCATTGTTCCGTCATATGCCTCTATGTTTACGGGCTTGAATCACCGGAAATTCATGATCCAAAGCACCTCATCGGTGAAACATAGGGGGTGTGCGGCACCCCTATATTTGGGTGTACCGTGATATTCGGATACTTGATGCGTTGCATTGCTTACTAGAGCTTGCTTTCTTGACCTGTAGATAGATCTAGCTGGGCCATCTTTTTTATGTGAATCCTTGTGCGGATCGCGTGCCGGCTTGTGTGCGGCGCCCTTTGCCGCTCTATGTTGGCCATGGGTTGTTCACCCGACCGGGTGGCTTCCTTATTTTTGATTATGCGGGTTTAAGGCCTCCTCATCAAATTCAGCAGTAATTTTCGCTTGGGTAGCTCTTTGTGCGCGATCGTCAGCCCGTATTTGTCTCATGATGTTGAGTACTTTGCTCCATCTAGTTCTAAGTGCATCTTCCGCTATTTTGAGCTTCGCTTGCTTTTTTTCAGGCTACAGCGATGGCGGCGAGCCTTTTGTGGAGGTTCTTCTGCTCCGTAGCTTGTCCGGGCGTGAGGTCGTCCGGACTATTATCTTCGCCGGGACGGGTTGTTTATCCAAGTTGCCATGTTAAATGCACGGTTGCTCGATGGCATGTTCGTCGTCCGCCGGTTCGCCTGCTCTATGGCTGGGTCTGTATGGCTCTTGTCTCTGTCGAGGTGGGGTTTGAGCGGCGCTTACACCGCCGCTTTGATCGCTTTTCGAGGAACGATCCCTTGTTGCGCCCCTTTGTTCCTTGTCGTCGTTTCTTTTAGGTGTGTCCACCATGTATACATCGTGAGATGGGGTGGTTGTCCGATTGCCCTATAGGCGCTGGTTCCTGTCGCCTCCTCCTACATCGTCGTCCATACCGTCGATGTCTTCGGAGTCGAAGTCGAGCATGTCGGTTAAATCATCGATAGTGCCTATGAAGTGGGTGGTGGGTGGGCTTTGAATTTCTTCGTCGTCCGCATCCCAACCTTGCTGACCATAGTCCGGCCAGGGCTCCCCTGATAAAGAGAGAGATTTTAATGAATTCAGAATGCCGAAGGGCGAGTGCTGAAAGATGTCCGCGGCGGCGAACTCCATGACCGGCGCCCAATTGGATTCTATTGGCAGGGGCGCGGAAGGTTCAGAGTCTGGAGAGGAGTCTGGCACCTTGGAGTCGCGGGCTTCTCAAAGGACAAAGCTGGTGTTCGGCTCGATCGCTGTAGAGATTGCAGCCCCCGAGGCGGTGTCCAGCCACCCGTCCTCGATTGGCGCAGTCGGCTCCGAGCTAAGGGTCGGAGCGGACACTGGTGCGGCCTCCAGGGCACTGCTCGGCGGCAGAGCTAGATCATGCCCATCGTGACAGTGCGGCGCGCTTGGCTGTGGCTCGAACCCGTCGAAGATCAAGTCTCCGTGGACGTCAGCCACAGTAGTTCAAACTTCCAAATCTGACTGATGGCCGGGCGTAGCTTTCGATCTGCTTCCAGATGGCCAAGCGAATTGGCCCGCAGTAAAGCCGCCGAATCGAAGATCTGTCCGGGAGAAAAATCTCACCTGGACCGCGTCGTTGTTGATGATCGGAGGAGCCATCGGGCCTAAAGATGACGACACGGAAGGAACTCTCAATGAAAACACCAATGTCGGTGTCAAAACCGGCGGATCTCGGGTAGGGGGTCCCGAATCGTGCGTCTAGGCGGATGGTAACAGGAGACAAGGGACACGATGTTTTTACCTGTGTTCGGGCCCTCTCGATGGAGGTAAAACCCTACTCCTGCTTGATTAATATTGACGATATGGATAGTACAAGAGTAGATCTACCACGAGATCAAAGAGGCTAAACCCTAGAAGCTAGCCTATGGTATGATTGTTGTTCGTCCTACGGACTAAAACCCTCCGGTTTATATAGACACCGAAGAGGGCTAGGGTTACATAGAGTCGGTTACAATGGGAGGAGATCTACATATCCGTATCGCCAAGCTTGCCTTCCACGCCAAGGAAAGTCCCATCCGGACACGGGACGAAGTCTTCAATCTTGTATCTTCATAGTCCAGGAGTCCGGCCAAAGGTTATAGTTCGGCTATCCGGACACCCCCTAATCCGGGACTCCCTCAAGGACCTTGATACTGCTTTGGATGCATGTTGTCGTTGTTGTGCACACGTTGCTGGTCCTGTCGTGCCTCCGGTGTATCTTCGCCACGTGCATTACATCGATTGCAGAGCGTACCTCTAGGTCTTTCCAATAGGGTAGGTCCCAAAATATAGATTTCTTCTTCCACATGGGTGCGCGTCCCTCAGCATCATTCAGAACAGACTGTCCGACAGGACCCTTTCCAAGGATTACATCTAAATCCTTGACCATATCAAGTATGTCATCACCAGTACGGAGGGCAGGCTTCTTCCGGTGATCTGCCTCACCTTTGAAATGCTTGCCTTTCTTTCTTAAGGAATGCTTGGTCGGAAGAAATCGATGATGTCCCAGGTACACATTCTTCTTGCATTTGTCCAAATATATACTGTCAGTCTCATGTAATAGTGTGTGCATGCATGGTATCCCTTGTTTGTCTATCCTGAAAGGTTACTAAGAGCAGGACAATCATTGATGGTGACAAACAGCAACGCATGTAGGTCAAATTCATGTTGTTTGTGCTCATCCCACAATGTACACCTTTTCCATTCCATCGTTGTAAAAGTTCTTCAACTAATGGCCTTAGGTACACGTCAATGTCGTTGTCGGGTTGTTTAGGGCCTTGGATGAGCACTGGCATCATAATGAACTTCCTCTTCATGCACAACCAAGGAGAAATGTTATAGATACATAGAGTCACTGGCCAGGTGCTATGATTGCTGCTCTGCTCCCCAAAAGGATTAATGCCATCTGCACTTAAAGCAAATCATACGTTCCTTGCGTCACCTAAAAAGTCCCTCCACTTTCTCTTGATTTTCTCCACTGCGCCCCATCAGCGGGTGCTCTCAACTTCTCATCTTTCTTACGGTCTTCCTTGTGCCATCGCATCAACTTGGCATGCTCTTTGTTTCTGAACAAAAGTTTCAACCGTGGAATTATAGGAGCATACCACATCACCTTGGCAGGAACCCTCTTCCTGGAACGCTCGCCCTCAACATCTCCAGGGTCATCTCATCTGATATTATACCGCAATGCATTGCATACCAGGCATGCGTTCAACTTATCATACTCCTCACCGCGGTAGAGGATGCGGTCATTAGGGCATGCATGTACCTTCTGCGCCTCTAATCCTAGAGGGCAGAGAACCTTCTTTGCTTCTTACGTACTATCACGCAATTCGTTATCCTTTGGAAGCTTCTTCTTCATTATTTTAAATAGCTTCCCAAATCCCTTGTTAGATACACCATTGTCTGCCTTTCATTGCAGCAATTCTAGTGTGGTACCGAGCTTTGTGTTGTCATCTTCGTAATTTGGGTACAACACTTTTTTGTGATCCTCTAACATGCACTCGAACTTCAACTTCTCCCTTTCACTTTTGCATTCTCTCTGTGCATCAACAATGACCTGGTAAAGATCATCATCAGGCACATCTGGTGCCTCTTGATCTTCAGCGTCCCCCGTTGCAGTATCACCGTATTCAAGGAACATAGAATAGTTTTCATCATCCTCTTCTTCTTCATTGTCTTCCATCATAACCCCTATATTTCTTCGTGCTTGGTCCAAACATTATAGTGTGGTGTGAAACCCTTCTCAAGCAGGTGAAAGTGAAGGGTTTTCAGGGAAGAGTAATCCTTCATATTCCCACAGACAGTACATGGACAATACATAAAACCATTCTGTTTGTTTGCCTCACCTACTTGGAGAAAATTATGCAGGTCGTCAATGTACTCAGAGGTGTGTCGGTCCATGTACATCCATTGTCGGTTCATCTGCGTGCATTATATAATTAAGTGTATCAAAAACCATTACAGAACATCATGAATAGAGAAGTGACCAAATTAATACAAGTTCATCATCACATTAAAACCAAACTACAGTAGTGATCAAATGTTATTCAAAAAATACATAAAGTTCATACATAGTTCTCATAGAACAACATACAGCTCTCTAGAGCATCTAATTAAATCATACATTGGTACTAACATACAACTATGTAAAACATTTAAATGCAACAACAAATGCGATCATAATCGCAATTAAGGTAACAATTGATCCAACAGCATAATGATACCAAGCCTCATTATCAATGGCATATTTTCTAATCTTTCTAAACTTCAAGCGCATTGCATCCATCTAGATCTTGTGATCATCGACGACATCGGCAACATGCAATTCCAATTTCATCTTCTCCACTTCAATTCTTTACAATTTTTCTTTCAAATAATTGTTTTCTTTTTCAACCTAATTTAACCTCTCGACAAGAGGATCGATTGGAATTTCCGGTTCACATACCTCCTAGATAAAAACATCTATGTCACTTTGGTCGGCATAATTGTCATAAACACTAATTGAAACAAATAGTTATAAAAGATAATGTACCACATCTGAATCATAGACCGGACGAGAGCCGACGGGGGCGGATACCAAAACCATGGCACTATATAATAACAAAGAATAATAAAAGTAAGAAAATTATACAAGTAGCTATCTAAATCATACAAGTAAGAATGTTTTCTTTTACAAAGAAGATAAGAACAAGAGGCTCACCACGGTGGTGCCGGAGACGAGATCGGCGCGGTCGATCGACGACGGTGAGGACGGGGACGGGACGGGACGGATCATCAAACCTAGAAAAATCTTGGGGAAAATGGAGCTTGAAGGTCGAGCTTGAAGAGGAGAAAGCTTAAGTGTGGCTCGGGCATTTCATCGAACACCTCATGTGCATAGGAGGTGAGAGCAAAGCAGCACACACCTCCCACACATCGTCCGGCCAAAAAACAAAGGAGTGAGAGGGCAGGGGCGACCATATATATAGGCATCTCTTCAATCCCGGTTGGTGGCTAGAACCGGGACAGAAGACAGACCTTTAGTCCCGGTTCCAGCCACCAACCGGGACTACAGGGGCTGCGCCAGGAGTGAGGCCCTTTAGTCCCGGTTCGTGTCTGGAACCGGGACTAAAGGGGTCAGACGAACTGGGACTAGTTCCTGCCGAGGCCCAGCCGGCGCCACTAGTAGAAAAAGGGTCAAATGTGAGACACATTAGTGTCGGTTTGCATTTGAGCCGGCACTAATGTGTCCATTAGTGCCGGTTCAAACGGCTAGGCGGGAGGAGATCTTTAGTACCGGTTCGGGGCAAACCTTTAGTACCGGTTCATGCCACGAACCGGTACTAAAGAGGATGGGGCCCGGCCAACACCTGTAGTACCGGTTCGTGGCACGAACCGGTAGTAAAGAGGTTGTGGCAGGCTGTTTGTAGTCCCACCTTGCTCCCCTAGCAAGATTTTTACCACCTTAAATATGTTACTTCTCAAACTATCACAAGCACTTGGTCTTCATTGAACTCTGTGTGTAGAATTTGTGGTCACAATATGAGTCTTCGCCGGTTTCTAAACCGTTGAGGACTCATATTGACAATTCAGATTGTACACAAAAAGATCATTGATAATCAATGTATTTTTTATGATAATCAATGTTTTTTAAACTTATTTGAACTCCAGCCTAATTTTGCATTCAGTATGCATCATTCAAAGCGACGTCATCAATTTCCAACACGTTCTGACATCATTTGATGTTTTTTAGTCATTTACCGATTTGTTTAGAGAGCTAAATGACGGTGAAATTGAAAATCACTACAAAATGAACTCTGAAAATGTTGGAACTTGGCATGGTATCATCATTTCACCCGCATAGCATGTGCAAAAGAGTAGAGAGGGTCACGGCGAAAACTGGACGCACCTCGTGTACAAACTGGACAATCTCTTTCGGAGTATCAGGGTTTCGGACGAGAACTCATCTGTTACACGGGCACTTCAATGTTTTTTAAACTTATTTGAACTCCAGCCTATTTTTGCGTTCAGTATGCATCATTCAAAGCGACGTCATCAATTTCCAACACGTTCTGACATCATTTGTTGTTTTTCAGTCATTTACCGATTTGTTTAGAGAGCTAAATGACGGTGAAATTGAAAATCACTACAAAATGAACTCTGAAAATGTTGGAACTTGGCATGGTATCATCATTTCACCCGCATAGCTCTGAAAATTGTTATATTCACAAAGAAACTAAATACAGCAAAAAAAACTACTCAGAAATAAATAGAACAAAATAAATAAAATAGAAAAGACAAAAACTATATAAAAAATTTACTCAAAAATAAATAGAAGAAAATAAATAATGCAGAAAAGAAAAAACTATATAAAAAATTGTTGGGGCGCTGCCCAATGGGCCTGCCAGACCTAGGGTTTGCAAATACAGGCCCAGAAGGGCCAGCACGCTCACAGGGCAGCGCGCCGAAGTTAGGCCCAGAAGCTTGCTATATAGAGAAGTTCGGAGGAGCAGCCGCGGCTGGGTTTATAAACTAGTGCGGCTGCCCTTCGCTCGGTGAGGTGGGACTAAACATTGTGCACCGCTGGTGGCAGCGCACAACCATTAGTATCGGTTAGTGGCTCCAACCGGTACTAATGCGTGGGCCTTTAGTACCGGTTCGAGCCACGAACCGGTACTAAAGGGGGCCGTTTCCTGCCGCTTGACCTGGCGAAAATTGGCCTTTAGTACCGGTTGGTGGCTCCAACCGGTACTAAAGGCCCCTCCTATATATATGGCACTTACGAAAAAATCAGTTTCATCGACCCACTTCTTCTCCAACTTCTTCGCGCGACATCGCCGCCGCCGCCGCGCCGTCGCCCATCGCACGCCACCCTCGCCGGCCCCGCCGCCCGTCGTCGCTGTCACCGCCGTCGCCTGTCAGACGCCGTCATCGCCGCTTCGCCGCCCGTCGCCTCCACCCCATACTACGTCGCCGTCTTGATCGCGTCGTCACCCCCCGGCCCGCCGCCCGTCGTCGTGTCGTCCCCGTCGCATCGTCGTCTCGCGCGGCCGCCCGTACGCCGCCTCCCCCCGCTCGTACACACACATACACACATACACACACACACACACACACACACACACACACACACACACACACACACATTTTTTTACTTATTTTCTATTTTTGTTGTTTAGATTAATGTTAGATGAATTACGTAGATAAGAATGTTAGAATGTTAATGTTAGATGAATTATATGGAAAAGATGTTAAATATTAATGTCAATTTTAGATGAATTAGCTAGATATTAATTAGGTATATATATGAGATTTGAACTAGTTGAATTAATATAACTAGTTTATTTTTAGTATGAAAATTAATATAACAAGTTTATTTTTAGTAAGAAAATTTAGGTATATGAGATTATTTGAACTAGTTGAATAATATAACTAGTTTATTTTTAGTAATGCTTAGTTGAACTAGTTGAATTAGTAGAACTAGTTTATTTTTAGTAAGAAAATTTAGGTATATGAGATTTGATGATCTAATTAAAATATTACTATATATAGCTACTTTATATATTTTAGTAAGAAAATTAATAGAACTAGTTTATTTTTAGTAAATTCTTAGTTGAATTAATAGAACTAGTTTATTTTTACTAAGAAAATTTAGATATCTGAGATTTGATGATCTAATTAAAATATTACTATATAGAAGTAGCTACTTTATTTTAGTAAGTAAATTAATAGAACAAGTTTATTTTTATTAAATGCTTAGTTGAATTAGTTGAATTAATAGAACTAGTTGAACTAATAAAAGTAGTTGAATTAGTAAGAGAACTAGTAAGTGTTTAATGTTTCACCTATATGAACATAGGAAATGTCGTCTGACGACGAAAAAGATTTCATTAAGTGCGAATACTGTGAAGACCAGCGCGGCCTGTGCGACAGAAATTTCCTTGTTGATGATAGGCGCTTCAGCATCAAGCTGGATGAGACCTTCGAAGTGGATACAGTAAGTCACAACGACAAGTCTTTTTTCGTAATTAAGCATGACTTATATATGCTTCATTTGCTTCAACTTATAATTTTAAATTTTCACTATTCTACTAGTGCATCCCCTCCCATGCAAGAATTTTTGTCTTGGATAAGATAGGTTTTAGTGTTATGGAAACTATGGAAGTAAAGAGAGTTTACTTGAAGACCAAGCATGGTTATACTTTCAACGTCAAATTATACAATGCAGACACGTACACCTATTTTGAATGCAAAACTTGGCAAGCACTATGCAAGGCTTATGCATTTGAGCCTGATATGGTTATCACCTTTGATATTCGTCCGGAAGATGATATTGAAGGTAATAGAGACATCTGGGTCGATGTGCAGACGCATCCAGTTCTACCATTATGTGAGTTTCTCAACCATATTTATGTCTTTGATATTGTTTATTCAAAAATAGTTGACAACTAATTTCTATTGACAGCTTATTTCGATTCAAGCAAACATGTCCGGCGCTTGGTAGACAGGACCTACTACTGTCCCGGAGCTGAACTAAACTGCGAGGAGATAAGTCATTATGTTTCATGGCTTGAGGATCTTCATACTGTTAAGACAAAATTTCTTCCTGCACTTAGAAATGTTAGTACTCAAAACGTGCGACCAATAGTGATCGTATTTAACTACGGTCACATCTATTTACGAAAGATGGTAAGATTTTTACTATTTGTCCTTAGTGCATCTTTTGCATACATTATTTTTTTGCTAAACTTTCATTGCTAAGTATATTAATTACTATACGATGTTCTTCAACAGGGACTCCCGATGACAGTTGTGCCTCAGTGGATCGAGACTAAAGGTCACATGTCAATGGTTAGCTTATGGCCAAGATATCCTACATTGCACATGAGTGCATTCAGGATTTCTAAAAGCGATGAATGCTTAATAGTGAAGGATTGGAGCAAAATTGTTAACGATCCCAGAGAAGTACTAGGGGGCAGCAATGAGAAGCGCAGCCCACGATTAGGAGACAGGTTCATCTGCATGCTCCAGTATGATAAATCAGGAGAGCTATACATGTTCTATGCTATTTTACCTGAGAGAGAGCAGCAGGAGTGATTTAGCTAGTTCATGCTCTTAGTACTTTTGTCCTCTCATGTCCGTGTTCTTCGTCCTGAACTTAATCTCAAAGGGTGATTTGATTTTGTGGTGTTATGAACGCTTATAATATGATAACCATGTTGAACTCGATGATATCTTTGCTTCCGGTACAAGTGAATGTTTTTTAAGCTAGTGTTGGTGCTGATTAGATAGCGGTAATGACTATGATGATTAAACGGTGGTAATGACGACTATGATGATTTTTAGCTAGCTAGTTTACTATTGTTGATGATATGATGCAAGAGTTTTTATATTAATATGATGATGATGATGATGATGATGATGATGATGATGAGTTATTATATCATTTATGAAAGAAACCGCAGATTAGTTTCAGCTGGATGGATCCTAGCTAAGTGATCAAGTATATGCCATATCCATATTATAGGTGATCAAGTATAATATGGTTATATGGATATGGCATATACTTGATCACTTAGCTAGGATCCACATGCATCCAGTCGAAACTAATCTGCGGTACTTTCACCTAATGATTTAACAACTAAAATAATCACTAAATTAAATTGAAAACACAAAATTAAAGGAAAAAAAAAATAATACCAAAACATCCCCAAGCATTTAGTACCGGTTGGTGTTACCAACCGATGGTAATGTCCTGCACGCACCCGGGCCTAGATCGTGCCATGTGGTGGCACTTTAGCGCCGGTTCGTGATGAACCGGTACTAAAGGGGGACCTTTAGTTCCCACTCTTTAGTTCCGGTTGTGGAACCGGCACTAAAGGCCCTTACGAATCGGCACTAAAGCCCGGTTCTGCACTAGTGCGCCCTGGCCGCTCGAACCGGGACTGATGCACCCATTGGTCCCGGTTCGTAACAGAACCGGGACTAATGCTCTGATCTGGCCAGTACCAAAGTCATGTTTTCTACTAGTGTAGATCATAAAATCCACGGTGCATTAATCGTCGACAAGATGTCACTATGCTTTTTTTTCTTTAGCAAACCATCCAAGTTTAGTTAGCCATAGTAAACCATGTTGAATAAACTAAAACACATTGAACCAATAAAGATCCATGATACAACAAAAAATAATAGACATTTATCGTCATCTTTGGCACCACCTCTTGCACATAGATGTCCTCCAGAACTCCAATAAAAAAACTACAGAATCCCAAATGAACTAAACTAATCTTGTAGATTTTGTAGAGTCGTTTGTACTCATTACATAGGTGAGAATCTTAGACCACCCGAGGCGATATGACTCGGAATACATCCTTGGTGAGAGGGGCCCACGAACCTCCAATTCGTTATCATATTCTCTCTATCTTCCTTGAAATACTTGTGCTTCTACACTTCTAATGCAATTTTAATCTCCATTTCTCTTGTGCCCCTACTCTATGTGAAAATATGTAGTTGACTTCTTTTGTGATTGATATCTTGTTTTGAGGAAAAAAATAACTATTTTTACGTCTTGGTGAAAGAAAAGAGAAAGTTAAAATAAAGATACTCGGAAAATATTTAATGATCATACCGACAATCCACACAATCATTTACCTTGTTGAAGGCATTGAACCGATATGCGCGTACTTGTTCTTCAGGGTGAAACCCTAGAATCTAGCCTCTTTATAGTTGGATCTGGTGATGCCGACGCTTGAGCGACGTTCCCTTCCTGAAGGCGTTGATGTTAAACAATAATGTTGTCCTTGTGATGTTAGAGATGATTGGGTGGATATGATCACTGTTGTATTTTGTCGATCGCTTTGGAGATTTTTCCCTTTCATCGGATAGGCATAACTTTGGTATTGTATGACTTTGCCCTTGTCAGCGTGTTTTTTTTGTGTGCGTTGGTGTTATTTATGTTCATCCTACCTATTCAGAGACCTAGTGTGTCCTCATTGTGTTCGTATTCACTGAGAGCATCTACATGCAGTTGAGCCCCCCTACGTCCAGATGGACAGCCTAGTCAGTGACTGATCATAAAACCGTGACAGGCTCCTCAAACTGACCCTATACGTTCGGGCCGACCGGCACTGCTCATATCCAACCCAAAATTTAGGACGGATATGACGAGGCCCGACCGCATCCACCACGTCATCCAACAGACATGACCCACCAGAAATTGCACCAAATTGATCAAGTCCCACCCAATCCACCGCCCACCTCCCGCGTCCGTCTACCATTTACCGTGCCCTAGCCATCGTCTTGACCATCCTTGCCGCCACCCCTACTCATCACTCTAGGTGTCGTCGTCGGGTACCCCATCCCCCACTGAAGCAGCGAATGTTGCCTCGTCGTCGGTCGTGGGACTCCTGTCCATGGCGCCGAGTTGCAAGACGGGGAATTCGAGGATAATGTTTGTTGACGCAAGCCTCATGGATAGGCAAGCAAGGAAGTGGCTTCAGATGAAGAAGGAGATCAACGAATATAGAGAGTACGAGGCCGCGAGAGCGGCAATGGCAGTTGCGGACGCGGAACAGAAGGTGGCATGGATGGCATCAGAAAACTCCCATCATGTTGGGCAGCCATGGCCCGGACTTGAATTTCATTTTGGCAATGCCCGGATTGTTGAACCGTGATTTGTTTTGCTTTGTTGCATTGTTGAATTGTGACGAATTTGTGCTATATGAGCCACATGTATGGATTGCATTGATTTGAGGGTTTAGATTTGAGGAGTGTGGCTGGCTGGCAAGACATATGTGTGAATTAACTCATAAAAATACTAGTGGGAAGTTCTGCAGCTATACCATCTCATCTGTCACCAATGAACATGCAGCGTACCCCATCAATTATATTGGTTCATGGATACAAAATCCCAAAACATCATCCGTTTCCAATCGTTCTAATTTCCACTGGATATTTACCGAGTGCTCCAGCGTGCAAAGCTAAGCCATGCACGGTCGTAGTGGAACATTAACAGGTACCCAGAATAATTATGGTTTCCCCGGCCGGCCGGGCCGATAAGAGTTCACACTGACCGAAATTATGACTCAGTCCAGGCCTAGTCGTGTTCTTCCTCGCGGGCGCACCGTCCCAAAGCAGCCAGGCTCCCCTGCTTATTCCTGCCGCTCGCCAGGAGCTAGCCTCGCTTCCAAGGCACATGGACCATGCTGCTACTGATGCGTCAAGTCACGCAGCGACCCACAGCATCCGTCGCATTTCCTCCGGTCCACTGCGAGATTGCCACTGAGCGCGCCAGTCAATTCCAAGGTGTGTCCGTTGTATAGGGGCCTAGCGTTGCACGCTAGTATACTAATACTACATTTTTCTGTTTACCCATGCAGCAAAGTAGGGGTTTGGGAAAAAAAATCTGCCGATAGGGGCAGTCAGGCCAACTCCACCGCTACGACCTTATCCTCGTCTCGCCCAATCCGTTTGGGATAAAAGCAGAGACAAAGAGACGGCCTTACGGCCTCAAACGGACAAATGTCCGAATTTCGTCCGTTTTCGACCCATCCCCGGTCCAAACTTGCGCTCGGTTTGGGGTGAAAGCAGACGCCTTGTGACGCGCACGCCCTTGTCCCCCCCGTGGCCCGCCTGTCGGGGACACTACCAGTCCCTCCGCTCCCAACGCTTCACCCTCTCTCCCCGCCCCCCCCCGCCCCCGGCGCCGCCCCAATTATCCGGCCGCCACCACACCGCGCCGCCCCCCCGCCGTCCCAACCAAACCACGTCTCGACAAGGCCCCCACCACGCCCCCGCGTTCGCCGTAGTTTTGGTCGTCTATCGGGGAGGTTTGGCTGTCGCCGCCCCTTGCCGGTGGCGGAGGGGACACGACTGCCGGCGACGGACCACGGAGGCCGAGGCAGATTCCAAGGAGAGCTCCAGAGCGACCAGTGGCCGGCCGGCAACCACTCCTACTGCGTCGAGGTGATCATCGCGGCCTCTTCGCCACCACGACCGCAAGGTGTTCGACCTTTTGCCATCAAAGGTATGGACAGTGGAGACGAGTTTTTCTTTCATCACTTCCTTTGTTCATCGGACGATTCGTCGTCGGATGATGAAGATCTTGTGGTGGCTGCACTGGTCGTTCATGACCATATTCAACGGCAGCTTCCTCGATGCGGTCACTCACGGCCGTGCTCCCCAACCTGAAACGCATAGCAGAGAGAGAGGCCACGCCCTGCTCTATGCCGATTACTTTGCCAACACCCCGCTCTTCAAGCCGGATAAATTCCGTCGCCGTTTTCGTATGGCAAGGCATGTGTTCAATCGTATCCGAGAGGGAGTGGTTGCTCATGACCCATACTTCGAGTGCAAGACGGATGCCCTTGGCAAGCTTGGATTCTCCTCTTACCAAAAATGCAACGCGCCATCCGCATGCTTGCATATGGTATTCCAGCGATCCGTGGACGAGTATGTGCGTATGAGTGAGACAACATGTCCGATGTCAATGTACAAGTTTTGACAGGCTGTGATCGAGGTGTTTGGCCCAGAGTACTTGAGGCAGCCAATTGCACCGATCTGAGAGATTGTTGGCGACCAACGCAGCTAGAGGCTTTCGGTGCATGCTTGGCAGCATAGATTGTATGCATTGAGAGTGGAAGAACTGTCAATTTGCTTGGCAGGGCCAGTACAAGGGGCATGTTAACGGGTGCACTGTCATATTAGAAGCGGTGGCATCGCAAGATCTTTGGATATGGCATTCTTTCTTCGGTATGGCAGGTTCTCACAATGATATCAACGTGCTGCAACGTTCTCCAGTCTTCGCGAGGCTTGCAGAAGGCCACTCCCCACCTGTCAACTTTGAGATCAACGGGCATCAGTACAATAAGGGATACTATCTAGCAGATGGTATATATCCTCAGTAGTCAACTTTTGTGAAGACAATCTCAAAACCCCAAGGTGAGAAGAGAAAGAGATTTGCCCAAATGCAAGAGAGTGCTAGAAAGGATGTGGAACATGCTTTTGGTGTGCTTCAATCCAGGTGGGGTATCGTTCGAAACCATGCACTGTCATGGGATGAAAGGAAGCTTTGGGAGGTGATGACTGCTTGTGTGATCATGCACAACATGATCGTCGAGGAAGAGCGTGACGAGAGTATCTTCGACCAAGGATTTGATTATCAAGGTGAAAATATTGAGCCCTGCACCAAGACCCGGCCACATTTGAACAGTTTGTCCAATTCCACCGTGAGATGCGTGATTGGCACACTCATTTGAATCTTTAAAATGACTTGGTTGAGCACGTCTGGGATCACATTGGCAACCAATAGATGTATTGGTTCATTTTATGTTCGTTGAAAACAATTTCGATTTGGTTGTAAAACTATTTTATTAGAGACAATTTCGATTGGGTTGTAAAACTATTTTTATTTTCAGACAATTAATGTTTGGACGTGCAAACTAGTTTTCATATGAATATATGGGCATTTTTGGCCCTGATGGACAGGATGGGGCAAATGGATGCGGCTGCGCGCTGGGCGCACGGCCACCGCATCCCAGGACAGGCCCGGACACGACCCCAAATCCCTACCCAAATGGACAGAATCCGGACAAAACGGACGTCCGTCTGGGGTCGCGCGGTGGAGTTGGCCTCACATGCTCCCATGCTCCGAGGGCAGATGTACACCAAAGCACAATTCCAGGAATCTTTGGGAGTTTTCCGCAAAAGCATGCGACCTTTCCCACTGACCGACGATGACCATTGGATCAAAGATTCAACAGCCGAGAATCTCTGAAGCATGGGAGCATGTAAGACCCCGTGTCATCTCATACTTGCATAAGATGATAGTGCGCAGAAAATAGATAAATCATGGAAATGATATTTCATTGCATGTTTATAATTCCATACAAATGAAATGATGTGGTGCTCCTATATTTCATCCGGATAGAATGTTTTCGGGACTCTCCTAACAATACCTTTTGAACTATGAGGGCTGACTCAGGACACCCCAAATATGTATCCTATATGGAGAGAGAGAGAGAGAGAGAGAGAGAGAGAGAGAGAGAGAGATTTACATAGTGATATTTGTAGCCATATACTTTTTTTCACCCGATCTCTCTATGTATGGCGGCATGCCTACATAGAGGGAGAAGGGCTACACCGCGTGACGCCTATGCGTCAGCGCAGTGGTGCCTTCGCAGGTGCTCGAATGGCGCAGGATGCCACGAGTGGGTGACGGGGGTGACACTTGAGGTGGCAACGACGATGTAGTGGTTGACAGTGGAGGTCCGGTGGCCGGGCGACAAGAGATAACGACGGTTGGGGTTGAGCCGGATTTGTCGGGCTAGGTGTGACCGGGATGAAAAAAATTGAAGGTTGATGTCCACCATAGGGTTGGAAACATATTGGGGAGTTTTTTTTTTACAATTGGAACCCTCTTTATTCATTGTTGATCAAAGTTACATCCGCTAGCAAGAGGGGGACCAACTTGGTGCCTCTTCTATCCACTCATCACAAGGGAAAGTTTTATAAATTCTAGCCAGTTCATGAGCTCCAGGATTAGCTTCTCTAAAGCAGTGCTCAAAAGAGATTTCCGCAAAATTACACACCATATGATAACAATTATCATATATATATATATATATATATATATATATATATATATATATATATATATATATATATATATAGCAGCAGTTGTGCGTGCCGATTGGCCACCCTCCTTCCTAGTTTTGATGACTCCATATTACGAGAGTTGACATTCATTCTATTACAACCAATTGTTGTTGCGAGTGAGAGACCAAACTTTAGGGCGGTAGCCTCAACAATGAGAGCGTTTGAACAATATTCAGTTGTTCTATTTCTTGCAGCTACCATGTTTCCTTTGTAATCCGTGAGAACAACACCCGTAGATCTATTGAGAAGGTCATCGTCAAAGTAATTATCTACATTTATTTTAACCTGGTCATGGGGTGGCTGGATCCGTCTACCCTTTCTGCTTATAGCCTTATGGGAGTTGCAGTTAAGTGAAGACGAGAAAATATGTTAGAGCTAGGTTTTCTTGTCTAACTACTACAATAGTGATAGTTTATTAAAGAAGGGGATCTGTTGACATACTTGATGTTATTTGTCCTAATTATTTTATTATCTTACTTGTTCTCGGAGGATTATACATGTCATAGCTGCCATTAAACTACTTTTTAGACTGCGTGCAAAATAAACCATATCGAAAGTAACTCTGGTTCTAAACCTATAAGCCCAAAACTCCATAAGTAGGTGCAATGGAGAATTGGCAAACGTTTGAGACTTTGCTTGGCTCTAGGGGAGGGATAAAGGACATCGCCTCTTTGATCTTTGGAATCTCGACCAAGAAGTTTTGGACTATTAAAATTGGCTTTAAGACATGTATAACTGGAATGGGCTAATCTAACCCTCTATATGTTCAAGGACGCGTCCGCGGACAGGAGACAACTACCACTCATTTGTCGACGTCCACGGTCGTTTCCCTCATATATAAACACCTAAACTCATACACAAGCATGCAATGTGGATCAATCCACGTACTTCCCTCCATAAGACATATAGTTCATGCATATAGTTTGCACATAGCATATGGGACCCATACCATCGGACTACCAAAATGATGGCATGTTCTACTAGTTCATCATAAATCTAGTACTACATATAGTAGAAGTTCACCAAGGGCCTTCACCCTTTCCCTTGCAATTCTCATCTTCGTCAAGGAAGTAGTGCTCGAAGGCGACACAGGGTTCGAGGCGGAACTACTAGGCACCGAAGCTTTGTGTCGAACGTGCCACTCAAGTCTTCCTCATTGGGAAATGCCTTGGAAGGCACGAACAACCCGGGCTTGCTCCACCACAAGGGCATGGTCGTTTCCAGGCCTGCCGCAATTTTTTGTCTTCTTTTTCCAAATATATGTTTATTTTCTTAATACACGTTGCACATTTTTGTATACATGCACAATGTTTTTGTTTTGATACAAGCTGAACATTTTTCAAATACATCATTAACTTTTTTAACTACATGTTTGGTAATTTTAAATAAATGTTAAACATTTTTCAAATACAGGTCACATTTTTTAAATGGTATGAAACATTTATTTAACATTATATTAGCAAGCATTTTTCAAAAATGTCATGAACATATTTTTAAAATCTGTGAACTTTATTTCAAATGTGTGCATTACTCTGAAACGTATGCAAACATTTTTTTACATTATATTTTTTAAATGTCACCACAGTTTTTCGAAACATATGTATGTTTTTAAATATCAGAAATATGAGTGGTACGAATTTTTTTAATAAATTACATGAACATTATTTAACATTGTATTAGCTTTGTTTTAATATCACGAACCAATTTTTGATATGAACGGACATTTTTGAATGTCATGAACATTTTCCTGACTGCCATCAACATTTTTTAAAAGCAAAATAGAAAGAGAAATTTTTTAAAAACGAAAAGAGAACAACTAACGGAAGCGACATGTCCAACTGAGCCAGGCTAGTAGAGGTGCACTGAGGGGAGCAGCCGAGACAACAACAAAAAACAAAAGCAGCCGAAACAACGAAGCTCTCGCAATTGATATATATCGCTCGGTGCGAGCGCTATGGCTCCGATCGCCTGCAGGGCCGCCCGCAGCGGGTCGGCCCATTCAATCGCGCTACGGGGTGCTCGCTGCAGCAGGTGTTGGGAACATTCTCCAGACATCCCAGGTTTTTTATCTTTTTTGCTGTTTATTTACAAGTTCAGCAGGTGTTGGGAACATTCTCCAGACATCCCAGGTTTTTTATCTTTTTTGCTGTTTATTTACAAGTTCTGTTTATTATTTTCGATTTTTACTACCCTTCTTTATTTATATTTTCTTTTTCTAATGTTTGTTTGGAGAATTATTATTTTTCAAAAATAGTTTGTGCTTTTAAAAAAATGTTCAAAGGTGTGTTTTCTCAAAAATGTTTGGGTTTAAAATTTTGTACGAAGTTTTCTGACATATTTTAAGAAAAAATTAGATGTTCCAAAAGTATTAGGGATGTCAGAACTGTTTGAAATTTCAAAATTTGTCTTGAATTTTTTTTATTTGCGTGAACATTTTCTGCATTCGCAAATATTTTTTCAATTGTATAAGTTTTTTTAATTGTCGAACTTTTTGAATTCTTGATTTTTTTAATTCAAGAACATTCTTTGTATAGGCGTGGTTTTTTTCTAATTATTTTGAATTCGCTAATATTTTTAATTCATGAACATTTTTCATATTTCGTGAACAGTTTTTCAATTCTCGAACATTCTTTTTCTATTGCATGAAAATTTTCTTATTTCATGATTATTATTTGAATTTCATTAATTTTGTAAAATGGCGAACATTTTTGGTATTCAAGAACATTTTGTGAACATTTTATCGAATTAACAACTTTTTGCTGGTGTGTTGGCAAATTTTTAAAATTATAAATTAAACAGATCAGAAAATATGAAATGAGAAAAGAGAAAGAAAACAGACGCACCCCATCAGGCTAGACTAGGCTCATTTTGCGTAAGAAATGCCGCTCGCGTGCGTCCGTCTGCTGCGCTTCCGCTGAAGCGGGCGAGCGAGCAGTGCGAACTGGCCGGCCCATTCGGCCATTGAAACAGGGCCAGGCAAACGGTTTTGGGAACCTTCTAGAGGGTTCCCTCAACCGGCTTTTTCATGTTTTTTCTTTTATTGGTTTTCGGTTTTTCTTGTTTTTTTTCTGTTCCTTCTTTTTCTGTTTCTGTTTCTATTTCTTGTATTTTCCTTTCATTTCCTTTTATTCTTTTTCGTTTTTATTTTTATTCTTTGTTCTACATATGATAGAAATTCCAAATTTTATTCATGATTTCAAAACTTATCCACAGGTTTAAAAAATTATTTTTTCACAATGTATATTTAAAAATTGTTCATCATATATCACAAAAATGTTCAGTGTCTATTTAAATATATCACACAAATGTTCAATCTGTAGTTCAAAAATGTTCATCGTATTTTTATGAAAAAAAAATGTATATTCAATAAAATATATAGTGTATATCACAAAAATATTCAATGTGTATTTCAAAATTGTTCAGCATGTATCCAAATATGTTCTTGTCTATTTAGAAATTGTCCGTGGTATATTTACAAAAATGTTCAATGGTTGAATTTCTTTTGTTTTTTCTTTTCTGGATCTGCCAACGCATGGAGTTCAAATAAGTTTGCGCGACCTAGTAACCACGAATACATAGCAACTCAACTGGTGAGTAATGCTTCCCCACGATACAAACGGTTGTAAGTTCGAATCCTCGATAGACCAATTTTCTACTTTTATTTTTAGTAGCGGCTTCCCTATGATGCAATCGAATGGGCCGGCCATCTACAAGTATTTTTCCCCTGCGCGAAAGCTCGTCTTTTTAACGCTAGCGGGCGTCAGCTAGGGACTCTCAGAAAGAAGGGCGCTGATATGTCTGGCTTTACGCGAGGTCTGATCGATCTCCCGCTTCAGCGTACTCGCGAGTGGGCCGGCCCTGGTCGCTTCGCTAAAAAAATGTTTTAAAAAATACTTGTTCTAAAAAAATGTTGAACGGGTATTGAAATTTTCTTAAACAAGTATTTGAAAAATGTTAAATAGTTATTAGAAAATGTTGAAAAAGTATTTGAAAATGTTGAATAAGTATTAGCAAATGTTGAATGAGTATTTTAAAAATGTTGGTATAAATATCAAATGTAGAACAAATATTTGAGAAATGTGAGTTCGAACCCTCGATAGACCATTTTTCTACTTTTATTTTTAGTAGCGGCTTCCCTATGATGCAATCGAATGGGCCAGCCATCTACAAGTATTTTTCCCCTGCGCGAAAGCTCGTCTTTTTAACGCTAGCGGGCGTCAGCTAGGGACTCTCAGAAAGAAGGGCGCTGATATGTCTTGCTTTACGCGAGGTCTGATCGATCTCCCGCTTCAGTGAACTGGCGAGTGGGCCGGCCCTGGTCGCTTCGCTAAAAAAATGTTTTAAAAAATACTTGTTCTAAAAAAATGTTGAACAGGTATTGAAATTTTTTTAAACAAGTATTTTAAAAATGTTAAATAGTTATTAGAAAATGTTGAAAAAGTATTTGAAAATGTTGAATAAGTATTAGCAAATGTTGAATGAGTATTTTAAAAATGTTGGTATAAATATCAAATGTAGAACAAATATTTGAGAAATGTGAGTTCGAACCCTCGATAGACCATTTTTCTACTTTTATTTTTAGTAGCGGCTTCCCTATGATGCAATCGAATGTGCCAGCCATCTACAAGTATTTTTCCCCTCTTGTGAAAGCTCGTCTTTTTAACGCTTAGCGGGCGTCAGCTAGGGACTCTCAGAAAGAAGGGCGCTGATATGTCTTGCTTTACGCGAGGTCTGATCGATCTCCGCTTCAGCGAACTCATGAGTGGCCGGCCCTGGTCGCTTCGCTAAAAAAATGTTTTAAAAAATACTTTTTCTAAAAAAATGTTGAACGGGTATTGAAATTTTTTTAAACAAGTATTTGAAAAATTTTAAATAGTTATTAGAAAATGTTTAAAAAGTATTTGAAAATGATGAATAAGTATTAGCAAATGTTGAATGAGTATTTTAAAAAAATTGGCATAAATATCAAATGTAGAACAAATATTTGAGAAATGTTGAATAAGTGCTGCGACAATGATGAACATGTATACAAAAAATGTTTAAAACATGTTAAATAACAATTAAAATGTTAAAGAAGTATTTTAAAACTGTTGAACAAATATTTAAGAAAATGTGTAACAATTATTTGAAACATGTTAAATAAGTATTCGAAAAAAATGTTCACTAGTATTTGAGAATATGCTGAACAAGCATTGAAAAATGTTGAACACGCATTTGAAGGAAAAACCAAACAAGAAACAAAAACCCAGAGAAGAGAAGAAGGCGAAAAAACGAGAAAGAAAAATTAAACAAAAAGTGGAGAAGAAAAAATAAAAAAACCGAAGAAAAACCCAAAACCGAAAACAGAAGAAAAAAACAATGAAAAAAATGGAAAACCAGCTTCTCATACTTAACACAAGTGGGACTTGGGCGATGTGCCAAGCAGGGCAAGCTCTCGCCAAGGATAGCAGCGATCGAATCTTGGTTTTCACATATATTAATTGTCCATTTCTGCCCAAACATGGGCCGGCCCGATTACTCGAAACGCTTCAGCTAGACTTCCCGCCGTGATCGCTTACTGTGATAAATAGTCGCTGTGTAGCAAGACAGCCTGGCAAATCCTATTTGGCGCTTATGCTCGGCATTTCCTATTTAGCGCCACAGGCGCTGGTTTCTTCTGTTTTTCGCAATCTGGCGCCTGCAGCAGGTTTCTCGCGCTTCTAGATGGGCCGGCCCATATTCCTTTATTTCCTGCTAAAATCAAAAAATGGCGCAGCGACTGCGGTTCAAACTCGCGACCTCAAGAATCCCGCAGATAAGCACTAACCACTAGGCCACCTTCACGCTCGTGGGTAACATTCTCTTTTTCGCTTTCTATTATGTTTCAAGTTTGCTGTGAATCGAGATTTCATTTTTCCTTTATCACTTTCTTGTCTGTATTTTTTGATTATCCCTTCTTTTTCTGTTTCTTTTCTTTTTCTTTATCCTTTTCCAAAATGCACGAGGTTTCATGAACTTTTTCTTCAAACCGATGAACTAATTTATTGAAATTGATGATTTGAACTATTTTCATATTCTATGCACTATTTTGAAATTCTATGAACTTTTTTACAAATTTGATGAACTTTTTAACCAATCAATGACCTTTTTTTCAAATTCAATGAACGCTTTTCGATTTTGATGAACTTTTTTCAAATCGATGAACTTTTCTTCAGATTCGATGAACTTTTTTCTATGAACTTTTTCTCAAATTCGATGAACACCTTTCAATTTTGATGAACTTTTTTTCCAGATAGATGAACTTTTCTTCAGATATGATGAACTTTTTTTCAAATTCGATGAACTTTGTTTTAGAATTGTTGAACTTTTTTTCAAATTTGATGTTTTTTTTAATTCACTGAACTTTTTTCAGATTCGATGAACTTTGTTTCAAAACTGATGAACTTTTTACAAAACTTGATGAACTTTTTTCAGTTTTGTTAATTTGTTTCAAAATTGATGAATTTGTTTCAAAATTTTCATGAACTTTTTTATTTTTGTGAACTATTTTTTAAAATTGATGAACGTTTTTCACATTCAATGAACTTTCCTAGAGTAGGGGCAACGTTTTTTGCATGTTCACGAACCTTTTTCCGAAATCTGCGATGTTAAGATTTTTTTTAAAGAAAGTCATGTATGGGCAGGTAGTTTTTAAAGTGTTGGAGCTGCATACGATCACTAGTAAGAACATGCGGTAGCGGTTAGCCGAACACTTGTAGATAGTGACGGGCACGAGTTCGATTCCTAATGGGAGCATAATTTTTTGAATTCTATTCGAGATTCAGCTTCCGACTGGGCTTAGAAAGAGTAGTCCGCTTAGCTTCCCTGTAGGCGCTAGGTATGGTAACCGGCGCAGAAGGCGCCCATTAGGAGCTCTCCTTATGCTCCCCTAAAAAAATGGCGCTTATGCGCCGGTCGGCCAATGGGCTCCTGTAGGCGCATCTAATTGGGCTAGGCCCATATTGCCATTTTCTTCTTCTTTCTGTACAAGACACAAAAAATTGATGAATGTTTTTGAATTCAACGGACTTTCCTTGAGTAGGGGCAACGTTTTTTGCATGTTCACGAACTTTTTTCCGAAATCTGTGAAGTTGTGATATTTTTTTAAAGAAAATCATGTATGGGCAGGTAGTTTTTAAAGTGTTGGAGCTGCATTCGATCACTAGTAACAACATGCCGTAGCGTCTAGCCGAACGCTTGTAGATAGTGAAGTGCGCGAGTTCGATTCCTAGCGGGAGCGTAATTTTTTGAATTCTATTCGAGATTCAGCTTCCGACTGGGCTTCAAAAGAGCAGTCCACTGAGCTTCCCTGTTGCTCCCCTAAAAGAATGGCGCTTATGCGCGGGTCGGCAACTGGCGCCTGCATGGGCATCTAGTTGGGCTCGGCCCATATTGCCATTTTCTTCTTCTTTCTGTAGAAGAGACAAAAAATCAATGCGTAGGGCGTATTTCAAACCTAGGATCTCCTCGTCGTCCGCAACCTGCGCTAGCCACCCCACCTTCCTCACCTCTTCCGCTCATTTACACTTTTTTTTACTTATTATCTCTTTTTTCTTTTGTTTTTCTTGTTTATTTAAGAATGTTTTTTTTCTCGGTTTTTTCATTTTTTTCTATTTTTTCTTTTGCTCACTTGAATAAACCTTTTTGAATCGATGAATTTTTTTCAATACCGGCAGACTTTTTCAAATTCGATGAACTTTCTTCGAATTGGGTGAACTTTTTTCAAATTCGATGAACTATTTTTGAATTCGATGAACATTTTTCCAAATTGGATGAACTTTTTTCGAATTCGATGAACTTTTTTCGAATTCGATGAACTTTTTTTAAAAATCAATGAACTCTTTTTTAAATTGGGTGAACCATTTCTCAAAATCTATGAACATTTTTCAATGTTGTGTTTTTCTCAAATTCATAACTGTTTTGAATTTGCCCATTTTCCAAAATACATTGAATTTTTGTTAAAAAAATTAACTTCTTTGAATTCATGAACTTTTTCCATTTGATGAACTTTTTTTTTGAATACGTGAACTTTGTTTGCATGTTCGTGAACTTCATTTCAAATATGTGAACATGTTTTTAGATATTTTAAAAATCTAGACAGTACTGTTAATGTACAATAAATAGCGTGTCTGCTATTTTCGTTCTTAAGACATATCGCGCTGTACAGAGTCACGAACTGTTAGTTTGCCGGGTGGATAGGCAACCTGCACATCAGCGCGACAGTGCATGTTGAATTCCAGGTCACAGCGATTTTTTGCAGGTATTTTCTCGCGCTGCTCTTGTTTTTGGGCCGGCCCACCGAGACACGACTGTGAGCGCCGGTTGCGTTCCCCGGCGCCTGCTGCGCCCAATAGGACCTCCTTGCCTGATTAGCGAGCGCGAGTCGGGGTTGGACCTGGGCTAGAGGCCTCAAAGCGCTTGTATTTTTTTTCACCTTTTGACATCTTCTTATTTTCCATTTTTTTTCTTTATTTTCTTTACCTTTGTTTATACTTCCAAATGTTCTACATATATTACAAAAACGAATTTACAAAATTCTTTTAAAAAATTAATCATGCATTTAAAAATTTAATATGTATAGGAAAAATGTTTCTAATGTACACGAAACTTGTATACAAAACATATACGATGTGTAAGAAAAAGTAGACATCAAAAATATTTTAAAAAATATTAATCATGTATTTAAATAATGTTAAATATGTATAAAGAATGTTCCTAATGTATATGAAAAATGTAAAACATGTATAAAAACTTAGACATTAACATGTATTTACCAAATTGCTAATTCTGCATTTAAAAATGTTAAACGTGTATATAAAAATGTTGCTGATGTATACAAAAACTGTACATTATGGGTGAAAAGTGTAGACATAAAAACATATATTTTATAAAAAACTTTAATGATTTATTTGAGAACTGTTAACCATGTACAAAATATTGTTTCAAATGTGTAAAAATATATACAGTTTGTATGAAAAATAGGCATAAAATAGAAGAATGATAAATCTTTAAAAATACTATAATGTCTAAATAATGCTCCTTGTGTACGCAAAAAATGTACAATGTATATAAAAAATACAAGACATCACTACCATTTATTTGAGAAAAATGTTAATCACATATTTAAATATTTTGAACATGTACAGAAAATATTTCAGACGAATAAGGATTTTTTTTCATGCATATAAAAATGTTCTTGATCTATACGAAAAATGTATATTGTGTGTGAAAGAAATTGTTTATTATAATCAAAAAATGTCCACCATGTATTTGAAAAATGTTGCCTATGTATTGAAAAAAGTGCTCAAAGCATCTATTTAAGAAAAAAATGTATATCGTGTATTTTAAAAATATTCAATGTGTATCAGGAAAATGTTTTCGTGCACACAAAAATGTACCTTGTATACTAAAAAAAGTTGAAATGTGTTGATAAATGAAGTAATCGATGAAAGCGACAAATAAACAAAGAGAAATTAGGAAAACCAAGAAAAAAGTTACCCGGATCAAAAGAGAAACAAAAAAATCAAAAAAAGAGAAACAAAGAGAAACGTGTGAAGAAACAAAGAAAAACAAAAAAAAAACAGAAGAAAACCGGATCAAAAACAAGTACAACGATCGATCCCAAGCCAGCGAGCGAGGACCATTACAGTGCGACATGAAAAACTTTCAATGAGCAACAAAAAGAAAGGAGAGCTGTTAGGTGTCTTTAGATTAATAAGAAGAAGAAAGAGCAACATTCCTCCTTCACTTTAGGTAAAATACATTCCTCGTTCAGTTATAAAATTCATTGAACAAGCCGCGTGCGCAATTTTCTCTAAAAATCTCGAAATGTTAAGGAAAATTTATCAAAGTGGCAAGTGCCTCTTGATGCAAATGCAACTTTCGAATATGAGCAGTGTCATCACGAATTCACGCTTCAGTCTTGATGAATTGGAGAATTCACAAAAAGCTCTCTTTTGTATGCAAGTTGATTAGTGGGCTCATCTTTCCATTGTCTAAGGATGTGTCAGGCTCCGCCATGCAGTTTTTTTTAAACCGGGCATTATCCCTTTTCATTACTTTGACATAACGAAAATACAAACATCCAAGTCTTAAGGAAATTGGAAAGGGTAAAGCGAGCTCAAGACATTACTGGGAAACCCACTGCGAGCACTCGTCGTCGAGCAGCTCGCCATGGGGCGACAACCCAGTGCCATCTAAAACCACCTATCCTAACCAGAGCAAGCAAAGGTGTCTGAAGATAATCTCCAACCCAGAGAGAAAGGCTCACAGTTTGAGCAGACAGCATAGCCCACGCAGGAGCAAACAGACCAACTTAAACAGAACTAAAAGGCAGCAGCTACATGAAAGGTAGATGAAGGCAAGATCAACGGCAGCATCCTCAGTCCATCGCCGTTCCAGCTGGGGCCACACAGATCCTCATCATTGCAGTTGCGTTGGTCTTGAGCATCTTGGCGCCGCGCTCCATAGCCTCGCGATCAGCTCCCTCCATCAGACCTGCCCAATAGTTCATATAACCACATGCAGAGAAAACCACATCAAAAGGGGTTCTCAGTTTTTTGAATTCGAATGTGGCCCGATTACGACAATTCCACATAGCCCAACAAATCGCAGCAAGGCCAAAAGTATAGATTTAGCACAACCGGTAAGAAGATATAGCACCAGGAAAAATATTGTCACAGGTTATCAGGGCATAAATTTGTGCCGAAGACACATCCCACCGTCCTCCAAACTACCCTCGCAACTGGGCAGGTGAAGACATATCCGCCATGCAGTTTTGGGCTGTTTTGTAGCGTGCTTCCATTCTCTGATGACATGTCACATTTTCTGCATGCATTTTTTGCCCGTTTGGGAGGCTGCAGCCGTTATTGAACATGCATGGCATGTTGTTTAAAACATCTCTCGGCATGGCTTTGAAACGATCGATTGACCGACCCGAGCAAGCGCAAAAAGTCTTCATAAAACCAACCTGATGGGGATCCAGCTTGTATATGCAGGTGTGTGGATTTTTCTGTTTCGCTCACATAATCCCTTTTAATCTACACAACGATAATTTTGATAAAGTTTACACAAAAATATGGGCATCGATGTTGTGGTTTCACTCAGGCGATCGATTCCTAATTTCGCGGACTATTAATTTGAATTCTGTATTTATGTTTAGAGCTTTTTAGACATATTTTGTCAAATTTGTCGCACACAGTCGACGTTTGAAATTTTCTTTGACGAGTAGCTTCATCTCGCTGTTTCAAATAACTTTCATGTTGTAAGTGTTTTGTTTCAGCGATAACAAACAAGTAGATCTATATTTTAGACGAATTTTGACAAATTAAATGCATACTGATAGACCATTTGAGATTCTCCTTGACCACTAGATTCATCTCGTTGTTCCACATGACTTTTGTTTTGAAGGTCTTAGAGCAGTGAAGTGCACTGTACAAAAGTTTTCATGTGTGCATGTTATTTTAGACGAATTTAAGCAAATTATTCGTACGGTCTACCGTCGTTGTTCCAAACAACTTTCATGTTGTAAGTTTTTATTTGACGCTCATAGACAAGTTATTTAAGCATGGCGGTGTGAGATAAGTTCAGCACATGGACAAAAGGTGAGATTAAACCAACGATCTGGAAATAACTAAACAACCACCTGTTGTTCTGGGGAGCGCTCCCATGCAACCAAACGTTGTGCTAGTGTTTCTGCTCTAATGCGGTCTGAGTTTTTTGGGCAACCTAACAAATATCACAACATGGTTTAGAGCTTGCGTTCAGTCAGGCTCAACCGGGCCACGGATGCAAGGAGGATAAAACTGATGCACGGAACCAAACACACCATAAATTCCCTAGGAAGGGGAGTCTCTGGCGGTGACACTATCAGATGTGGCTAATGCCTTATGCACGGTGTTGTGGTTGTCAAGGAAAGGCGTTAGAGCATCTCTAACTGATCTCCTATATTTTAGCCCTCAAATGCCTCCTCAAACCTTAACTCCTCAAATTTGAGGAGTTACAAAACAAGTTCCTAACTGAACTCTTAAAACATAACTCCCAACTTTTGTTAACATACATTCATTTATTTAGGCCATCGAGTTAAGACTTCACTACCTTACTAGCTACTTCATAGTTCACCAGTTATTCACTAGAGAAATGATCCAAACAGGGCGATAAGAACAAACATCAACAGAAGCACAACTTCCTTGACACAAGTGCAATCAATACTTTCTCCATCTCCTTATGTTCATTGCCAACAATTTTGCCCTTGTTTATGGACTTCTTTGGCATGACCACTTGTTTCTTCTCTGCCCCCACATGATGAAATTGGACATTCTGTCATTTGTAATCTCATTTCTAGAAACTAGCGCACCAACATCCAGTAGGCATCTCTGATTCAATATATCAATGTATTCTTCATAGTAACAAATGTTCCAACCTTTATGCACAATATTAAGCACACGTTGCACATACTTTATATTTTTCACGCTTATAGAAGATTCATCCCAGATGTTTTTCTGTTATGGAGCGGTGTAGCACTAGCTGTCAGTAGGCATCCGATTTTATCAGCGGTAGAGTTGAGTCAACGAGTTGCTGGGTGACGGTTGAGCCCAGCCGAACAGAGGATTAGGATTTACCAATAGTCGGAGGAGCGGTGAGAGGCAAGCGGTGCAAGGAGGACGACATCCTGAGAGGAGCTCCGGAGGTGGCATGAGACGCTCGGGGTGGTGCACGGTTCCATTCCCTGCGAAATGCGGCTTCTCGGCGGCCCTTCTCATTGATGAGCTCGCGGCTGCAACGAGACCCGCCGACGCCGGAAGGCAAGGCGGCAGTCACTAGCCCGCTCCGCCCGATGGGACAAATCAGCCGAAGGGTGCCGATACTAGATCTAGGTGCCCGCACATCGAGCCGCAACCTCTACACGACCAAGTTCACCCCTCCCGACATCTCCACACAGCCATTGCGCCACCTCATCTAGCCAGCACCGTCCTTAGAGTCCTAGCAGTCATTGCGCCATCACACCCTGTTCACCGCAACGTCTCTGCCCGCACCAACTACCCCGTGAGGAAGGGAAAAGGGGGGCCCATGATACGTCCCCAACGTATCTATATTTTTTGATTGTTCCATACTATTATAGTATAAATATTGGATGTTTTATATACACTTACAAGCAATTATATATCATTTCTTGGGACTAACCTATTAACTTAGTGCCCAGTGCTAGTTGTTCTTTTTGCCTGTTTTGGTTTTTCAGAATATCAGTACCAAATTTTTGGATATTTTTTTGGACATAAGAGACCCTGGAAGCTTCGGGAGGGGACGATAAGATGCAGCAGTGGCTCACGAGGCACCATGGGTGCCTTGGTGGCTCGTGGGACCCACGTGGCTCCGTTTGACCTAACTCCACCATCTATAAATTCTCTAAAATCGGGAAACCAACAGAGGAGTCTACGAAATACTTTTTCTGCCGCCGCAAGTTCCTGTTCTCGAGATATCCCATCTGGAGGGCTTTTTCGGCACTCTGCTGGAGGGGGAATCAATCACGGAGGGGCTCTACATCAACCTTGTCGCCCTTCCGATGATGTGTGAGTAGTTTACAACAGACCTACTGGTCCATAGTTAGTAGCTAGATGGCTTCCTCTCTCTATTTGATCTTCAATACAATGTTCTTCTCGATGTTCTTGGAGTTTTATCCAATGTAATCACTTTTTATGGTGTGTTTATTGGGATCCGATGAATTGTGAGTTTATGATCATATTATCCATGACTATTATTTGAGTTTTATTTGAACTCTTTTATGCATGATTATTATAGCTTCATACTTCTGTCCGATCTATTGATTTGGTTTGGCCAACTAGATTGATTTATCTTGCAATGGGAGAGGTGCTTTGTAATGGGTTCGATCTTGCGGTGCTCAATCCCAGTGACAGAAGGGGACATGACACGTATTGTATCGTTGCTATTAAGAGTAAAAAGATGGGGTTTATTCATGCGTGAGTTTACTTTGTCTACATCATGCCATCTTGCTTAAGGCGTTACTCCGTTCTTTATGAACTTAATACTCTAGATGCATGCTGGATAGCGGTCGATGTGTGGAGTAATAGTAGTAGATGCAGCAGGAGTCGGTCCACTTGTCTCGGGCGTGATGCCTATATACATGATCATTGCCTTGGATATCGTCATGATTATTTGTTTTTTTATCAATTGCCCAACAGTAATTTGTTCACCCACCGTACGCTATTTCCAAGAGAGAAGCCTCTAGTGAAAACTATGGCCCCCGGGTCGACCTTTATCATATATTAAAAATCCTAAAATACCTTGCTGCAATTTTATTTATTTAATTTAATATGTATTTCTGTTCGATCTATCTATCTATCACCATATAATTTAATTTTGTAATTAACCACCAAGGGATTGACAACCCCTTGTTCGTGTTGGGTGCAAGGATTTGTTATTTTGTGTGTAGGTGTTGTTAACGAGTTGTTGCATGATTCTCCTACTGGATTGATAACATTGGTTTCATAACTGAGGGAAATACTTATCTTTATTGTACTGCATCATCCCCTCCTCTTCTGGGAAATCTCAATGCAGCTCAAGAGTAGGAGGAAGAATTTCTGGCGCCGTTGCCCTGTAGACATCATCATGTCACAGCCCCAGATCAGCCCTAGAGCTTGCTTGTAACTAGTGGCATTGCATCCATGCATCATGTTTGAATTTTCATGAAATTTGAAATGGGGATGACCAAGCCCTAGCACTAAAACAATTCAAATAGGTTCAACTTCAAAGTATCTTCAAAGAACCCAAATTGGTTTGCAAAATGTTCATGATTAATGGAAAAAGGTGAAAACCATATCCAGAGATGATGGATATTTTTCCAAGACATTTTTGGATATTTGAATAAACCATATTGTATTTGAATTGGGGCATTTAAAAAAAACTATTAATATTTTTAAATGCTCCAACAATTCTGTAAAATAGTTAAGGGCCTCTGTAATATTTCAGTTAATGCCCAAAATTATTTTCAGGATTTATGAAATGATTTGGTTTATAAACTAAATCAAAAGCAGAGCAAATAATAGAAAAACAAAAAGCAGTTAAAAAGGAAAGAGAGAGAGATCACCTGGCAGCCACTTACCTGGCCCACGAACCGGCCCAGCCTTCTCCCCCTTCCCTCGCTGGCCCAGCTGGTGGCCCAGCCCACCACCGCCTCGCCGCTCGTCGTCTTCCTCTGCCAGTAGGCAGAGGCGAGGCGTGGCGCTTGCCCGACGCCCCCGACGCCACCTCCTGCTTCGTGCTGGCGGCCTCCCCGACCTCCTCGCGACGCCACGACGACGCCCCGTGCCCCCTCGCTCCTCTCCCTCACTCGCTGCTCCCTCTCTTTCCCCTCGGCCCCTCTTCCCCGAGCTCACCGAACGGAGCCGCCGCCACCGACGCTGTCACGCGGCCACTTCCACCGCTTAGCCACCCCAAAGATGTCTAGGAGATCCGCCTCCGTCGTCTCGCCTCCTCGAGGACACACACACCACCGGACGCCCCACATCATCGTCATCCTCAACATCTTCATTGCCGTCCGCGGAGATCCTCGCCGCTTCGCTCGCTCGGTGCTTCCCGAGCCACCCGACACCGTCAAGCAGCCTTGTGAGATTCTGCTCGGACCCTCTTCTCCCTCTCTCATTTGCGCCCGCTAGCCTCGTCCCCAACCATGACCGAAGCTCGCCTCTGCCCGAGCTCGTCGTCGGCGCTATTCCGGCGACCTTTTGGTCACACCACCATGTCCAACGGATTCGTGGGCACGCGTATGTCATGCATATGCCGTTAGCTAGTCGATCTAAACGCCAGAGCTACTGAAACCGCCGCCAACCGAACCATGGCAGCCGCAAACCTCGTCGCCGGCGCATTTTCCGGCGACCGAGCCCAACTATCTGCACCACCGATGCGGCGCTCTTCCGACTACCGTAGAGCCCTCCCCGTCCGTTTGGTGGCGGAGCAAGAAACCGAAGGCCTCCGCCGTCTCGGCCTCGCCGGCGACTTCGACGCCGGTGGATTAGCCCGATTGACCGAGGATTTGACCCCCACAGGTCACCGGCGAGTGGGCCCGGCCACTAACTAAACAAGGTTAACACTAACCGATATTAGTTAGTTAAACTAACTACTGACCAGTGGGCCCCAGCATCAGAGTTGACCTGGACAGCGACCCAGTTGACTCGCTGACGTCACATCGACGTCAGGCTGACGCAATAACTAGTTTTCTGGATTTAATATAATTTAGGAAATTTCAGAAAACACCCCAAACTTCAAATATTCATAACTTTTAATCTGTAACTCCAAATTAAATAAATTATATATGAAAAATGATCAGAAAAATATGAAGAATCTGTTTATGGCATTTTCATGCATGATTGAACAAGTTAACCTCACTGAATAGGATGAATCATGATTAGGGCAAATTATGAAATAACATTTGGAGTTGGAGTTTAACCTTGGTTGAATTCCACTTCAATTAACTTGGCTAGATATTGCATTAGGTGAATTCAGTACCTTAACATGACATG
Source organism: Aegilops bicornis (assembly GCA_021605145.1). Taxonomy (NCBI): domain Eukaryota; kingdom Viridiplantae; phylum Streptophyta; class Magnoliopsida; order Poales; family Poaceae; genus Aegilops; species Aegilops bicornis. The sequence continues at coordinate 136,632,471 of CM038675.1, read as the reverse complement.
TCATTCATGTGAATATGCATTGCATTGATTGTGTTCTCTCTTGTTTGTTTGCCGGTAACTGTCCCCTCTCGATGAGCGACGTCTGAAGCGATGAATTCGATGACACCGATGAAGAACTATATTATCTTGAAGTGCCGGGCAAGAAAAACCTCCTTTTTCATTCCGATATAATCCCACTCTCTCGCTCCTGCTCTATTTTACTGCATTAGGACAACAACGACTCATGTGTTACTTGCTGCGGTAGTTGAACCCCTTGATCCTCTGCATGACCTGTCATTCCACAGTAATTAGATGAAACCCACTAGCATGAGTAGGAGTTGTTTGAGCCATGTTGTGCCTACTCATTCATGCTTGTTGTCATGCACACTCTTTGCTTAGAGTTGAGTCAGTCTGATTCATCGGGAATGAATTGGAATGGTTGTGTGAACATGTCCTCGTGTGTGAGCTAAGTGTGTGAACACGATTTGGTAAAGGTAGCGGTGAGAGGCCATGTAGGAGTACATGGTGGGTTGTCTCATTGCAGCCGTCCTCGAGGAACTGAGTTACGTGTTTGTGATCCATGAAAGCAGTTACTACCACACATTGGGATCCTTAATTGACCCTCTCGGCTTCTTAACCACCCTTGTCCTCGGTCAGGGAGTTGCAAGTAGTTTACGGTGTTTGTAGTATCTTTGGGGCCGCCTGCTTGACCATAGGGGTGGGTTGTGTTGCGGTAGGCACCGTGGTCTGATGTACCGATTCGCCCGTTTGGTGTCTCGGGAACCTGCACACATCGTTCGGGGCTGTATGGGAAACCTCGGCGGACTCCTGCGGATGGAACCCGAATAGGCGATAAACCTGGACTTGGGACTTGTGTGTTTAGGTAGGTCGTGGCCGACACCCACGTTGGGCTTCCGCTTGAAGGTTGCCGAGTACATGTCGTGTAAACGGCGGTAAGTGGTGAGCGTGTGTGAAGAAGTATACCCTGCGGGGTTAATATGATCTATTCGAATAGCCGTGTCCACGGAGAAGGACTTCTGGGTTGCCTATATCGGTTCATAGACAAGTGAAAGTGGATACTCTAAAATGCAAGATAAGCGTGAGTGCTATGGATGGCGTTCTCGTAGGGAGGCGGGCGGGTCCATAGTGGTGTATTGATATGGTGAATATGTGGACTCGTGTGCATACCTCAAAAGAGTTACTTGCGATGTAGTTTAGGATAGCCACCGAGTCAAAGCTGGCTTGTCATGCGGTCAAACTCCACCACCCCTTTTGATAATGATGCATATGTAGTTAGTTACGATGTAAGTCTTCTTTGAGTACGTTTGTACTCACGTTTTCTTAATTTATGTTTTGCGAGAGGCGTCGGTCTCTCTAGTAGTTCCGCTTGGACTTGACGTTTAGCTTGTTACCTCATTACGATCTTGTGCCTCGGCGGGATCTGGTAGATAGTCGGGCTTCTCACCTTTTTCATTTATAGTTATGCGTACTCGGGCATGTTTAGCTTCGCTTGTGCTTTGACTTGTATGCTCTGAGTGTTGGGTCATGAGACCCATGTTTGTAATATCTCGCTCTTCGGAGCCTAATGAATAATATTTGAGTCATAGAGTTATGTTGTGATGCCATGTTGTATCTACGCATATTGAGCATAATGTGTGTATGTTTGAAATGCTTGGTATGTGCGGGATCCGACAAACTAGTTGTTTATCCTTGGCAGCCTCTCATATGGGGAAATGTAGTCTCGTGCTTACGGCGATAGTAGTCCGCTTCTGACCCGGTTCACGGAGTCCTGCTAGCCCAAAGCACTCTTGCTTGGACACTTGACTGGCGGCATGTGTTTCACTTCGTTCCTATATACATCCCTTCGGAAATGTCACGCGGTGATATTCGAGTCCTGCCTAGCTTTCTGACCGGGATACCGGAGTCCTGTTAGCCAGTGCTACAGCCAATTTATACGTTGATGACCGACATGCTCGATGTGATTCATGTATACTGTCCCCATGGGTTAGCGCCGCTTTGGGTTCCACGACTAGCCATGTCGGCCCGGGTTCTTTGTCATATGGATGCTAGCGACACTATCATATCGTGAGCCAAAAGGCGCAAGCGGTCCCGGGCCATGGTAAGGCGACACCGGTAGAATACCGTGTGTGAGGCCGCAAAGTGATATGATGTGTTACATGCTAGATCGGTGTGACTTAGGATCGGGGTCCCGACAGCGTTGGTATCGAAACTGTTGCTGTGGGATTACCAAGCCAAACTGGTCGGTTGTGTCTAGAAATGCTTTAGCTATGTAAGGGAATTGATTGTGGAAGGGAACGTAAGGCTCTTTTACTCCTTATACCTCATGGCCTTGATCCGAGTCATCCTCTTCTCTTCTCTGGGGTTTAAGAATTAGGCTTCTCATCTATCTATCGTGATGACGTGTTACTAATCCATAGACTTATAAGATTGTTGGTTTTAAGCCCAGTTCAGTTCCTACTAATTCTGTATGATTACTGTTGATCTCGGAACCTTGTTATTGTGATGTTGAGTGGTTATGCCACCATTTTTGCAGGATGTCTCAAATCATTTTGAGCATTTACAGCCGTTATCTTTGTCCGAGTCATCCCAGTCTCTAAATAGTCCGATGCATTTGCAAATCCTTTTCTTCATTTCCGATGTCCTTTTGGTCAATAAGCACACTAATCGGTAAGTTGAGGTATTTTGTTGCCTCGGCATAGATGTTGGAGCTATTATTATGACCCTAGGTGTTTAGGAAGTCACCTAGCAATTTAGCAATGCTTTTGTATCCCCAGTGTGATGTTTCTGACCATTGTTCTTGAAAGCATCCAGTGATGTTATTAGTTAGTAGACATTCTATTCCTGGGTTCTTGAACCCGAGATTCACCCTACTTCATGTTTTTAGTATTTGCTAGTTCCTTTAGGATATTAGTAACCTTTGCATTAGTCCTCGAGGTCCGTGGTATTTCCTTCTTCCAAATACTATGAACCGCCTATGGCAGAAGTTCCTCGCTGAACCAAAAGATCACAACCAGAGCGCTCTTGAGGAGTTCTCCATTCATATTGTGACTCTGCCAATTCTACCTCTCTGCATGGGTTATCCGGGAGAAATGTTGAGCTTTGCTCGATATACTAATCCACGCCTCGACAACTCGAAAAGTTATATGCTCCTCGAGTTGTTCCTCCCTAGTTGTATTCCGATTCCGTCTATCGGTTGATAGGCGGGAGTAGTCGTGTTCTCGTCCTCATCAATGCCTATTATTCTTGTGGTCCATCAAGCCATTACATTGCGGAATGACTAGGAGAAACAAACTCCGATTACCTCATCCATTTCTAGGATTGGGTCAAAGCGATTTGTATTCCGCAGATCAAAATGCCAACCCAGCTTTGATTACGCTCTACCTTGAGTGTTACCATCTTTATGTCGGGAACATCATGAGAATTGCACCTTCTCTTATGAATTCCTGACGAAGTGATACTTCTCGCTATCATTATTCATTCCTCGGTTCCGTGTTGATGCAACCGGAATGTCGACAAGTGAATTGTGATGTGTGAAATCAATACTCCGAGCAACTCGTTGCTTGGCAGCTAATGGACAATATCCTCATTCTTAGCGTGTTGGTTATTAAATCATCATCCTAAGATTGATCGTGCTACCTAGTCCTTATTTACGGTGCACACCTCGATTGATGAGTTAGGATTATATCAAGTCCTCACTCATTTGATCATATCGTCTTGCCCTCAAAAGCAAGGTTGTTCTCGAGCTTAGTAACATATCGGTGGTTTGTGATTTTCCGAATATCTTCTCGGAAGTATTACCAGGTTGTCCCCTGACTGTTATGTTGAGCTCGTGATCAAGTTGGTTACTTGTGAACCACCCTTTCTCCAAGAATCTGTGTTGGATATCCCTGAGCTAGTTGGTTAAGCTAGACAACAACTTGGAGAGTTGGAAGATAAAAGTTTGCCTAACTTAGTTCGCTCCAAAGGGATATTCTTGTGTAGTGTGTGTTGAAGAAAGATGATATCTTCATCGATTGGTCCTCGTGCTCGATTCTTTGGACCTATTGTCTTATCAATCCTTTGACTTGAGTATGGGCTATTATTAAGTCAAATCAGAACCAACGATGTTCGTAATGTTGTCTTACTCGTGGTTGATCCCTCGAGCATACCCCATTACATCCTTTGGTCTGACCAATGCTATCACCGTGTTCACATGATGGTGGAAGTCCAGTGATATGGAAATTCCGATGAGTTGCTGTTGAGCCCATCAGTAGCATTTTGTCTCCCCCGTGAGTCATGTTGAACATCAACCTAGCGTTGGAAACTTGTGTAAGCATTTCTTCGTGTTCCGTTCATGAAGCCTATGCTTGGATGGAAAGAGTGACTTCCTCGAATTCATGTGCTTTAGGTGTAAGTTGCCGCCATGAATTTGAGAAAGGTTTGTTTTGTTTCCTTTGGAATCATCCCAAGTCAGTCATGCACGTGCGAAGTATTCTATGGTCTGATAGGTGATCATCTTCATTCTATATGAATTCCATAGCACACCAAGCCACCGATTGATTTGTTCAAGGAAAAGGAGTTCTTTGTCTGAATACTAGTTCTTGCACAAGATTCCAATATCCTCGAAGATGGTTCCCCACGAACTTCGGTAGTGTTTTGTTGTAAGACTACCTTGTGGTCATGCTTATGCAGGACAACGTGTTCACATGTGTGTAGCGTAACCAGCTCATGTTTTGGAGCTTGCTATCGTAGTTCATATCCGAGAATCTCGCAACATTATCTCGTCGATTTGTGTTGCGACCTTTCTTTCGAGACATGCTTTGAGTCCGGAGTATCCTATTACCAATCGGATCTGAATCTCGGTGCAGATATGATGGTTGGAACATTCAACAGTTGTATTTCGTTCCCAACTTACACCGTCCTTGTGCCATTTCACTATGGGCTGCCTTCTTAGTAATTCTTGTCTAGGATCATCCTCAAAAGTGGACTTACCATGGGTCCCCTCCACCTCCGATGATAAGCAAAAATCATCCATTGCGTTGTCTTCAACAAGGTAGTCCACATCATCCATTCTAGTCCGGGTATACCATTCCTTTGCACTCCGTCAAACGATCGTTGTGAATTGCCTTAGGCTGGTATGAAGAGTTTCAATGATCTTTGTATCAGAAGTAATTCTTTTTGCCACTTAAGGGAATGGTTCCTCGCGTCACCTCCACGAGGTGCCCCGCTATTGAATCATGACAATTATTTCCTCGCCACCTTGACACCATCCACCATCTTTCAAAGCGTGGAATTGTTGCCACCAATCAAACCCCGGCGTTTGTTCTTCCATCCCTTTCGATGTGTTTTGTGTCTCAACTTGAGATGTGTCCCATCCCAGTCCGTGAGTCGATCATGTTTATTTGATCTTCGTGAAGATCGAATCATATAGGGTTTCCCCCTTCTTTCTGTTGTCGTGTCGGGTGAAGATCTCAAGGCGTCAAGACCAAGATGATGGGATGAATCAACATCTTCGGAAGGGCAAATGGATCATGAAGATTGTGATAGTTGCGACTCCCTTTTCCTCTTACCTCACGTCTTGAATCTCAAGCAGATTCTTGTTTAGTGGGGTGAGTTGTCACAGCCCAGATCAGCCCTAGAGCTTGCTTGTAACTAGTGGCATTGCATCCATGCATCATGTTTGAATTTTCATGAAATTTGAAATGGGGATGACCAAGCCCTAGCACTAAAACAATTCAAATAGGTTCAACTTCAAAGTATCTTCAAAGAACCCAAATTGGTTTGCAAAATGTTCATGATTAATGGAAAAAGGTGAAAACCATATCCGGAGATGATGGATATTTTTCCAAGACATTTTGGATATTTGAATAAACCATATTGTATTTGAATTGGGGCATTTAAAAAACTATTAATATTTTTAAATGCTCCAACAATTCTGTAAAATAGTTAAGGGCCTCTGTAATATGTTAGTTAATGCCCAAAATAATTTTCAGGATTTATGAAATGATTTGGTTTATAAACTAGATCAAAACAGAGCAAATAAGAGAAAAAACAACAGTTAAAAGGAAAGAGAGAGAGCTCACTGGCAGCCACTTACAGCCCACGAACCGGCCCAGCCTTCTCCCCCTCCCTCATTGGCCCGGTGGTGGCCCAGCCCACCACCGCCTCATTGCTCGTCGTCTTCCTCTGCCCGGTGGCGAGAGGTGAGGCGTGGCGCTTGCCCGACGCCCAGCGCCACCTCCTGCTTCGTCTTTGGCGGCCTCCCGACCTCCTCGCGACGCCACAGCGATGCCCGTGCCCCCTCGCTCCTCTCCCTCACTCATTGCTCCCTCTCTTTCCCCTCTGGCCCTCTTCCACAGAGCTCACCGAGCAGCCGCCGCCACCGACGCCCGTTCGCCATGCCACTTCCACCGCTTAGCCACCCCAAAGATGTCTAGGAGATCCGCCTCCATCGTCTCGCCTCCTCGAGGACACACACACCACCGGACTCCCCACATCATCGTCATCCTCAACATCTTCATTGCCGCCGCGGAGATCCCCCTCGCCCGCTTCGCTCGCTCGGTGCTTCCCGAGCCTCTCGACACCGTCAAGCGACACGCTGTGAGATTACGCTCCGGACCCCTCTTCTCCCTCTCTCATTTGCGCTGCTAGCCTCGTCCCCAACCATGACGAAGCTTCGCCTCACGCCCGAGCTCGTCGTCGGCGCTATTCCGGCGACCTTTTGGTCACACCACCATGTCCAACGGATTCGTGGGCACGCGTATGTCATGCATATGCCGTTAGCTAGTCGATCTGCACGCTGTAGCTACGAAACCGCCGCCAACCGAACCATGGCAGCCGCAAACCTCGTCGCCGGCGCATTTTCGGCGACCAGCCCAACTATCTCTGCACCACCCGATGTGGCGCTCTTCCGACTACCCAGAGCCCTCCCGTCCGTTTGGTGGCGGAGCAAGAAACCGAAGGCCTCCGCCGTCTCGGCCTCGCCGGCGACTTCGGCGCCGGTGGATTAGCCCGATTGACCAGGATTTGACCCCCACAGGTCAGCGGCGAGTGGGCCCGGCCACTAACTAAACAGGTTAACACTAACCGATATTAGTTAGTTAAACTAACTTCTTGACGATGGGCCCCAAAGATCGAGTTGACCTAGACAAGCGACCGATTGACTTCACGACGTCACATCGACGTCAGGCTGACGCAATAACTAGTTTTCTGGATTTAATATAATTTAGGAAATTTCAGAAAACACCCCAAACTTCAAATATTCATAACTTTTAATTTGTAACTCCAAATTAAATAAATTATATATGAAAAATGATCAGAAAAATATGAAGAATCTGTTTATGGCATTTTCATGCATGATTGAACAAGTTAACCTCACTGAATAGGATGAATCATGATTAGGGCAAATTATGAAATAACATTTGGAGTTGGAGTTTAACCTTGGTTGAATTCCACTTCAATTAACTTGGCTAGATATTGCATTAGGTGAATTCAGTACCTTAACATGACATGTCATTCATGTGAATATGCATTGCATTGATTGTGTTCTCTATTGTTTGTTTGCCGATGCTTGTCCCTCTCGATAGATGACGTCTGATCGATGAATTCGATGACACCGATGAAGAACTATATTATCTTCGAAGTGCGGGCAAGCAAAACCCCTTGTTCATTCCGATATAATCCCACTCTCGCTCCTGCTCTATTTTACTGCATTAGGACAACAACGACTCATGTGTTACTTGCTGCGGTAGTTGAACCCCTTGATCCTCTGCATGACCTGTCATTCCACAAGAATTAGATGAAACCCACTAGCATGAGTAGGAGTTGTTTGAGCCATGTTGTGCCTACTCATTCATGCTTGTTGTCATGCACCTCTTTGCTTAGAGTTGAGTCAGTCCGATTCATCGGGAATGAATTGGAATGGTTGTGTGAACATGTCCCTCGTGTGTGAGCTAAGTGTGTGAACACGATTTGGTAAAGGTAGCGGTGAGAGGCCATGTAGGAGTACATGGTGGGTTGTCTCATTGCAGCCGTCCTCGAGAACTGAGTTACGTGTTTGTGATCCATGAAAGCAGTTACTACCACGCATTGGGATCCTTAATTGACCCTCTCGGCTTCTTAACCACCCTTGTCCTCGGTCCGGGAGTTGCAAGTAGTTTCGGTGTTTGTAGTATCTTTGGGGGCCGCCTTTAGCGCTGACCATAGGGGTGGGTTGTGTTGCGGTAGGCACCGTGGCCGGTGTACCGATTCGCCCGTTTGGTGTCTCGGGAACCCTGCACACATCGTTCGGGGCTGTATGGGAAACCTCGGCGGACTCCTGCGGATGGAACCCGAATAGGCGATAAACCTGGACTTGGGACTTGTGTGTTTAGGTAGGTCGTGGCCGACACCCACGTTGGGCTTCCGCTTGAAGGTTGCCGAGTACATGTCGTGTAAACGGCGGTAAGTGGTGAGCGTGTGTGAAGAAGTATACCCTGCAGGTTAATATGATCTATTCGAATAGCCGTGTCCACGGAGAAGGACTTCTGGGTTGCCTATATCGGTTCATAGACAAGTGAAAGTGGATACTCTAAAATGCGCAAGATAAGCGTGAGTGCTATGGATGGCGTTCTCGTGAGGGAGGCAGGCGGGTCCATAGTGGTGTATTGATATGGTGAATATGTGGACTGCGTGTGCCACCTCAAAAGAGTTACTTGCGATCGTAGTTTAGGATAGCCACCGAGTCAAAGCTTCTTTGCGGGCAAACTCCACCACCCCTTTTGATAATGATGCATATGTAGTTAGTTCTTATGTAAGTCTTGCTGAAATGCGTTTGTACTCACGTTTGCTTAATTTATGTTTTGCGAGAGAGACGTCGGTCTCGCTAGTAGTTCCGCTTAGACTTGACGTTTAGCTTGTTACCTCATTTACGATCTTGTGCCTCGGCGGGATCTGGTAGATAGTCGGGCTTCTCGGCCTTTTTCATTTATAGTTATGCGTACTCGGGCATGTTTAGCTTCCGCTTGTGCTTTGACTTGTATGCTCGAGTGTTGGGTCATGAGACCCATGTTTGTAATATCTCGCTCTTGAGCCTAATGAATAATATTTGAGTCGTAGAGTTATGTTGTGATGCCATGTTGTATCTACGCATATTGAGCATAATGTGTGTATGTTTGAAATGCTTGGTATGTGTGGGATCCGACAAACTAGTTGTTTATCCTTGGCAGCCTCTCATATGGGGAAATGTAGTCTCGTGCTTCTGAGCGATAGTAGTCCGCTTCTGACCGGTTCACCGAGTCACGCTAGCCCAGCACTACCGCTTGGACACTTGATCGGGCGGCATGTGTTTCACTTCGTTCCTATGTCCGTCCCTTCGGGAAATGTCACGCGGTGATATTCGAGTCCTGCCTAGCCTCGCTACAGCCCGGATACCGAGTCCTCATAGCCCAAAGGTTACAGCCCGAATTTATACGTTGATGACCGACATGCTCGATGTGATTCATGTATACTGTCCCCATGGGTTAAGCGCCGCTTTGGGTTCACGACTAGCCATGTCGGCCGGGTTCTTTGTCATATGGATGCTAGCGACACTATCATATACGTGAGCCAAAAGGCGCAAACGGTCCCGGGCCATGGTAAGGCGACACCCGTGGGAGTACCGTGTGTGAGGCCGCAAAGTGATATGATGTGTTACATGCTAGATCGGTGTGACTTAGGATCGGGGTCCTGACACATCAACATCTATCAAGTACCTACACATGAATTTTCATCTCCTTGCATTTATTTTATTTGCCTTTGCTGCTCGTTTTCATCACCCCCACTTCTAAAATGTTTTTACAAAAATTACAAAAAAATCCTTTTTCCTTTTTGCGAGTTTTCTTGTTTGTTTGCTTGAAGTTGCTATCATGGGTGATTTTGGCATGGCGGAAAGTGAGGATGGTAAAACTCCTAAATTTGAAATTTCTACCAATCTTGATGCGAAAACTTTTGTGATGGGACAAGGAAAAGTTATAGGAAAAAGTGTTATCCAAGAATTCTTTAATTGCATTGGAACCTTGTCTTGTGATGATGATTCTATACTTAAAAGAACAAAAAATTATGCGAAGCTATTTCGCACTTGTTCTTAAACTAGAGAGAAGATTTATCCGTACCCATTCTACTTTGCAAAGATTGTTTTACGAGTTGCTAGTTATTAAAAATCCTAGAGCTAAGAAGATAGCTTCCCTTGTCCTCATAAATGAATTTAATTACATAGTGCGAGAAGCTAGAGATCTTTGCTTTTACGGTATGAACCTTGAAAAAGCAGTGATAGATAAGATTTTATACAATAATGATTACTTGCTGTGATATTTATTTCGCGATGATCACACTTTTGATGAGAATACTAAAAAGGAGGTCCCTCCTTTAAACATGATCCAACAAGTTTTCAATGGTATTAATAAACAATATTCTTGGATTGTAAAAGGGAATCACGAGGGATTCGAAGATGGTCAAGTTAGTAATGCTAAAATTCCCATGGATGATGTGTTTCATATTATCTTTGAAAAGCCTCCTGGTGAGAACACATCCTTAGGAAAGGAGAAGAAAGATGACAATACTTGAACCTATGCATTATGCCTAGCTAGGGGCGTAAAATAATAGCGCTAGTTGGCTGGCAACCCAATAGTTATCTTAATTTTTTAGTTTATTTTTCTATTTTATTGTGTGTGCACAATTATGCTAATATAATGATTGTATTTTTGTGTTTAAATTGGTGTTTGTGCCAAGTAAAGCCTTTGGGATGATTTGGATTATAGTTGTTTTGATTCTGTGCAAAAACAAAAACTTTTGCATCCAGTACCAGAATTGTTAAACTTTTTTGGAGAATGATAAAATTCTGAATTTTTTACACGTCATTGACATACAAATTGCCCATGTTTTCCTAATTTTTCATAAATTTTGAAGTTACAGAAGTATGGTCAATGTTCAAATTACTACAGAATTTTCTGTTTTTGACAGATTCTATTTTTGTTGCGTTGTTTGCTTGTTTTGATGAATGTATGGATTGTATCTGGGGGTATAAGCCATGGTGAAGTTATAATACAGTAGGTATAATGCAATAATAAAATATGAATGGGTTTGCAACATTATTTAAAGTAGTGATATGATTTATTACTGACGGATCTCATGAAGGTTTTGTTGAGTTTTGTGTGATTGAAGTTTTCAAGTTTTGGGTGAGATCACAATGGATGAAGCATTAAGGAGTGGCAAGAGGCTAAGCTTGGGGATGCCTGAGGCACCCCAAGGTAATATTCAAGGACTCCCAAGCAACTAATCTTGCGGATGCCCCGGAAGGCATTCGCTTTTTCTTCTACCGACCATCGGTAATTTTACTTGGAGCTATATTTTTATTCGTCACATATTATGAGTTTTGCTTGGAGCATAATGTATTATATGAGTCTTTGCTTTGTTTGATTTTTAGTTTGACACAATCATATTTGTTGGATACACCTATTTGAGAGAGCCACAAATTTATCATGATTTGTTAGAATATTCTCTGTGTTTCACTTAAATCTTTTGAGCTAGGCACTTGCTCTAGTGCTTCACTTATATCTTTTTGAGCACGACGGTGATAAAATTTTGAAGAAATATTTGTACTCTCATGCTTCACTTATACCTTTTTGAGAGTTGATAATAGTAATGGTAATTTGCGCAAGATATGAATTTGGTCCCAAAGTGATGAATATTCATGAGGGATATAATAAAAACTTTCATGAAAGATCATTAGATATGATAAGTCTGATTCCTTGCAATAGTTTTTGCGATATGGAGATGATTATATGTGAGTCATGTTAGTGAGTAATTGTGGTTTAGTAAGAATATTGGTGTTAAGGTTCGTGATTCCCTATGCATGCACGTAAAGTCAATAGTTATGCAACAAAGTTATATCCTACTTATGGTGCATTATTCGGTGTTAGTTATGTTCAATGCATGTTTATGATCATTTTTGCTTTTTTGGTTGGTCGCTTCTCAATCTATTTGCTAGCATTCATTTGTACTAACCGGGAATGCTGCTTGTGCATCTAATTCCTTAAACCCAAAGTTGTGCCAAATGAGACCAACATACCTACCTATATGCGGTATTTCCATGCCGTTCCAAGTAAATTTGCATGTGCCAACTCTAATTTTTCAAAATAATTTTCCATTTTGTGTGGCGTACCGCTCATGAAGCGGTAGGGGGTGGCCAATATTTTCCATGCTAGGTCGGTTATTCTGATGATGAATGTTTATTCACTTGTCATTGCATGAGAAAGTGGCAGGTAATAGGGATGACCAGTCCCGAAATAAATAATAATATGATGATGATAATAATAAATTCCTTGGAAAGTGTTGGTATTGAAGGCACGCGTGGATACGGCTAGCCATGGATTGTGAAAGAATGGTGGAAAGAAAATAAACTTTATTTTCTGTTTGGGAACCGCCTATAATGTCTCTAGCATGGAAGCTATTGGGAATTCTCGGTCGTTTTCGTTGACAGGAAAAGCATGCCTCTCAAAATAATTTTATCTCTCTAATTTGAGCCTGGAGCTCTGGCACCTCTACAAATCTCTGTTTCCCTCTGCGAAGGGCCTATCTATTTACTTTTATGCTATTTTTATTTTTATTTTGAGTCTCCATCTTCTCTTGCAAAGCACCAACTAGAGAGCACTATTTTCATAATTGTGCATTAGGTGTAGCTAATGTTGAGTGTGTTTCATGAATGGATCAATGATTGAGCATAATGGGTTAGGATAACTTTCTTTAGCGTTGATATTTTGAAAGACATGGTTGCTTGTTAGTATGCTTGAGTATTTAGGTCTTCATGTCAAACTATAGACTATTGCTTTAAATCATTCAAGTTCAAATGTCCATGCCACAAAAGAAAAGAATATATGATGAATATGATAGGTAGCATTCCACATCAAAATTCTATTTTATCATTTGCCTACTCGAGGATGAGCAGAAATTAAGCTTGGGATGCTTGATACGTCTCCAACGCATATATAATTTTTTTATTGTTCCATGCTATTATAGTATCAATCTTGGATGTTTTATATACACTTACAAGAAATTGTATATCATTTTTTGAGACTAACCTATTAACTTAGTGCCCAATGCCAGTTGCTGTTTTTTGCCTGTTTTTGGTTTTTCAAAATATCAGTACCAACCAAAGTCCAAATGCCACAAAACTTTTTGGAGATTTTTTCTGGACATAATAGATCGTGGAAGCTTCGAGAGGGGACAAGAAGATGGAGCAGTGGCCCACGAGTTACCAGGACGCGCCCTGGTGGCTTGTGGGGCCCACGTGGCTTCGTTTTACCTAACTCCGCCTCTATAAATTCTCTAAAATTGGGAAACAAATAGAGGAGTCCACAAAATACTTTTTTCACCGCCGCAAGTTCTAGTTCTCGAGAGATCCCATCTGGAGGCCTTTTCCGGCACTCTGCCGGAGAGGGTATCAATCACGGAGGGGCTCTACATCAACCTTGATGTCCTTTCGATGATGTGTGAGTAGTTTACCACAGACCTACGGGTCCATAGTTAGTAGCTAGATGGTTTCTTCTCTCTATTTGACCTTCAGTACAATTTTCTCCTCCGTGCTCTTGGAGTTCTATCTATTGTAATAACTTTTTGTGGTGTGTTTATTGGGATCTGATGAATGGTGAGTTTATGATCAAATTATCCATGAATATTATTTGAGTTATCTCTGAACTCTTGTATGCATGATTATTATAGCTTCGTATTTCTCTCTGATCTATTAATTTGGTTTGGCCAACTAGATTGATTTATCTTGCAATGGGAGAGGTGCTTTGTAATGGGTTCGATCTTGCGTTTCTCAATCCTAGTGACAGAAGGGGACATGACACATATTGTATCATTGCTATTAAGGATAAAAATACGGGGTTTATTCATGTGTGAGTTTACTTTGTCTACATCATGTCATCTTGCTTAAGGCGTTACTCCGTTCTTTATGAACTAAATACTCTAGATGCATGTTGGATATCGGTCGATGTGTGGAGTAATAGTAGTAGATGCAGCAGGAGTCGATCTACTTGTCTCGGACGTGATGCCTATATACATGATCATTGCCTTGGATATCGTCATGATTATTTGTTTTTCTATCAATTGCCCAACAGTAATTTGTTCACCCACTGTATGCTATTTTCAAGAGAGAAGCCTCTAGTGAAAACTATGGCCCCTGGGTCTACCTTTATCATATATTAAAAATCCTAAAATACCTTGCTAAAATTTTACTTTATTTGTTTTATTCTGTATTTTTGTTCGATCAATCTATCTATCACCATGCAATTGAATTTTGCAATTAACAGCCAAAGGATTGATAACCCCTTGTTCACGTTGGGTGCAAGGATTTGTTATTTTGTGTGCAGGTGCTGTTAACAAGTTGTTGCGTGATTCTCCTACTGGATTGATAACCTTGGTTGCATAACTGAGGGAAATAATTATCTCTACTGTACTGCATCATCCCCTCCTCTTCGGAGAAATCCCAACGCAGCTCACAAGTAGTAGCCCACCATCGCGAGTGCCTGGCAGAATGAGCCAGCGGCCGCGAGGGAGAGGAAGGGTTGCGGAGGAGATAGAGGCGGCGGCGCTATGGTTCGCCCTCCCGCTCACTGGAGCAAGATGGCACAACACGAATCAGCTAATTTGCCATTTGTGGTAAATAGACGGCAAAGGCCTAAAAACAGAGGACAAAGAATTTGCTGATAGGAAAATCTGCGGCAAAGTGTATGTCACCAAAGAGTTGCTTTGCCGTCAACAATTCATCGCACTGATGACAAAGACTTTGCCGTCAGCCAATCTCCGTCTTTGCCGTAAACCAAATAATAATAGACGTCAAAGAAAAGCATCTTTCTTTGTCGGCCAGACTTCGTTTTCCTTCAGACAGACTACGTTACAGACGGGAAAGATTTTAACCAACAATGCATAGGTGAGTGTCAGATAACAAATATCGCACAGGACAGTCGATGCTGTCTAGGAAATCCATGAGCAAGCGCGGTTGGAGGATAGAGTAACGTGCAGAGGGACACCTCCTCTCGATGTGGATGCGTGCGAGTCGCTCGGTGGACCTCGCAGGATCCAGTTGATCTGGCGGTAGCGACGCAGACGTCTCGACTCGACCGCATTGGGTGCGGAGGAGCTCGAGGCAGCACTCCATTGGCTTGGCGGGAGAAAGCTTTGATGGTGGCCGGTCCGGCTAGTTGCGCCGTCGGTGAAGAGCCTGCAGTCAGGCGGCTCCTGCGTGGCGATGGAGAAAGCTCGGCGGCTCCACAATGGGGTCAGGCGGCTCTCTGCGGGGCCGGCGGAGAAAGAGAGCTTAGAGTGAGGGAGAGGAGCACGAGAGGGACAAGGATAGGAGAGAGGAGCACAGGTGACCGTGGCGGCTTCGGGAGAGAATTAGGGAGAGAGAGAGAGAGAGAGAGGAGAAGGAGAGGTGGGTGGGGGCTAGTCCGACAGGCGTGGTGGGTGAGGGCGTGGGGGCGTGTGGTGCGCGTGCATCATGGGGTTGTGTGGTGTGCATGTGTCAAGATCTTGTCACGACATCAATCCGTGTGTTGTGCTTTCTCTTTGTCGTCTGTAAGAGCCCCGATGAAAAGCTGACGGCAAAGACCCTCATAGACTACAAATTAGTTAATTTCTGTAGCACGGGCGAGATGGGACAAAATGTTTTTTAGGTGACAATATGGGGAGCCATTTGAGACTTCCCGTGCTAACCCCCAGGTGCGGAGTTGGGCCCACGCACCTAGGGCCCAGGCGAGGGGTGTGGTTTTTTCCAGCCTGTTACTTGTATAGATTTCATGTTAGGCCCGAGGTTCAGATTTGAGCCTAGGAGCAGCCCTGGCAATTTAAAGCCCGAACCCCAGTCTGGCTCGCACGCACGCATCACGGTATATCGCTCGCGCCGGAAATCTCTATTTGTCGCTCGTTGCGGCAAGTTGTCGGGGCGGCACGTAGGGTGATTGAAGATCCCTCGGGATGGCCCGGCCCGTTAAACGTTTCAGCGATATACAGTTTTTGAAACCTTCTAGGTGGTTCACAGTTTTTTTTCTTTAGTTTTGCAACTTTCTAGGAGGTTCCCAAGCCATTCCCCCCTTGTTTTTCCTCTTTTTTTTATCTTTTTCTTTTTTCCGGTTTCTTTTCCTTTCATTTCTCGCCTTTTTATTTTTTCGGTTTCTTTTCTTTCCTTTTTTTTAATTTTCTTTCATTTCTCATTTTTATTTTTGAGTTTATTTTTGCTTTTTCACGAAATGTTCACAAATTTGAAAAATGTTTGGAGTTTCAAAAATTGTTCATTTTTCCAAAAAATGTTTCTATTTTCAAATTTTGTTTAGAAATTTCAAAAAATGTTTAGTATTCCCGAATTTGTTCACTTATTTTCAAAAAATGTTCAAAAATTCAAAGATTTATAAAAAATCAGAATTTTAAGTTTGTCCACAAATTCAAAAATTGTTTGTGAATTACAGGAAATTGTTATGTTTTCAAATTTAGTTCACAAGTTCGAAAATGTGCATGTCTTCAAAATTTGTTCGCAGATCCAAATTATTTGGGGAATTTCATAAAATATTTTATTTTTCCAAAAATGTTCCAGTTTCTAAAATTTGTTCACAAATTAAAAAATGTTTCTGTTTCCAAATTTTGTTTGCAAATTCAAAACACGTTTGGATAATTTCATAAAATGGTCGTGCTTTTTAGAAAATGTTCATGTTTTCCAAACTTGTTCTCAAATTCAAAAATGTTCATGTTTTCATAATTTTTCACAAATTTAAAAAGTGTTTGGGGAACTTCATGAAATGTTTGCGTTTCCCATTTTGTTCCTGTTTGTGGGAAAATGTTCATATTTTCAAAAAGTTATTCGTAGTTTTAAAAATGTACTAGTTTTCAATTTTTTTCCTTTTTTCAGAGAATGTTTGAGATTCTCAAAAAAATTATCGAGTCTTTACAAATTTTATTCGATTTTCAAAAGGATTGACCGTGTCGCACTGGCTAGGAGCTTTAGCTTGCCTGCTGTAGGTCATTAGCTAATCGTCGACTGTGTTCAAACATGAGAATCGCCTTGTGACCACTAAGCCCACCAACTAGGTTCCCTGTGCTAAACCCCAGCAACCTGACGCAGAACACGTCACATAGGAGCAGCCCTGGCAAATTAAAGACTGAAACCCAGGCTGGCTCGCACGCACACAACACAGTATGTCACTCGTGCGCCCCCCGCCTCTCGCCTTTTCGCATCCTGTCTCCACCGCCCACCCCCTCCCCCCCTCCCCCGAAAAGAGCTTTTTACTGGGTTCCGGGAGCTAGAGGCGAAGCATCCACCGTCCGCCCGTGCCACGATTCGTGCGATCTCGAGGCCACATCTCATGTATATTAGCGTATCCCAAACAGTCTATCTTATTCAACATTATGTCACATCAGATGGCGGGCCCATGTCAGTAATAAAGTACTCTCTCCGGCTCTTTTTAGTTTGCATATAAGCTTTGTCCGAAGTCAAATTATCGCTAGTTTGACTGAACTTATAAAAGAAGAGGCAAATACACAGGGAGTCAAAGAACTTGCACACGGTCAATTTAGTGCATAAACTTGTAAAATATGTGCTTTCAGTTATTTAACTTGTCCTCTCGCTCATATACGGTGCTTTCTACCATATTCGGCCGTATCCCGTGCACAGGTGGTGCAGGTAATCCACGTGCAGTGTATTTTTCTTCAGAAAGCACCCTTGCATTTTATTTATTTACGCAGAAAATCCTCAAATAAAATTATAAATAATAGCGCAGGGGTGACATTCAAACGCATGACCTGCTGCAATATGAATCGAATAGGTAGTCACTCGACCAACTCATCTTTGACATTTAAATAGCACAGTTAACTTTATACTATATAATATGGACAGTATGAATTTAAATAAAAATCAAAATGGAAAATGGGCGTGCAAGAAAGGAGAAGCCCGGTTGACCTGCTAATAAGGTCGCTGCGTGCGCGAGCGCCAACCATCCGGCCACAATGATAGCTCATGGGATGAACACAATTTATCTTTTGCATTCTACTTTCTTTTTTCTATGTGTAAGAAAACAACTTATATTCTAGATAATCTTTTCGGTCAAACCAACTAAATTTATTTTTGAATTTGAATAATTTTATTTATAAATCAAGATAAAAGTTAGTGAAGAATGAATGTACATAATTTTTGGACGAAACAGCGGGAATTTTGTTTGTGTTTGAATAAATGAACTATGAAAATTTAGATAAAAGAAAACATAGTTCAGACTGTATACTTTTATCGTAAAGGATATATACATTTAGTGCAGAATGAATTAAAAATCTAGGCAAAATAATTTTTTGTTGAATTTAAATAATATTAAATTAAAAAACTTGTGAAGAATGAATATACATAAATTCTTTTGGACAAATCAGCGATCTTTTATTTGAATTCAAATAATTTTAAATTTGAAAATCTAGATAAAAGAAAATATAGGTCAAAATGAATGTACATAAGTGTTCGGACAAATAAACAGAATTTTGTTTGAATTCGAATAAATTTCAATTTTTAAATCTACATAGGAGTATATACGTTTATATGCATGTACATATTTTTTGACAAATCAAGTAATTTTTAATTCAAATAATTTTAAAATAAAAAATCTTGATAAAAGAAAATATAGTGCAGAATGAATGTGTGTAAAGTTCTTTCGGACAGATAAGCGGAAATTTTGATTGAGTTCGAACAATTTAAAATTTGAAAATCTGGATAAAAGAAAATATGGTCCAGAATGTGTGCTTTTATCTTTCCTTTTTACAAAATGTGCACTTTGATCCTAAAGGATATATGCGATAGTAGTCCAAATTAAATACCAAGGGACATCAAATGTGGTGCTTAGAGCATCTCTAGCAGACCCCGCAAAAAGCAGCGACCGTAAAATAACCGTCAAAATGTGGGTCAGCACAGAAAAAGCTGCCCAACTAGACCCCGCAAACGCGTCCGACCCGTAAATATTTTTGAGGTGCGCAGCAAAAAACTCGGCCACAACCCGTGAATATGCAGGTTTCCGCCTCGCCCCTACGGTGCCCCGTATCCCAGGAAAGCGGTTGGCGGGAGGGACATTTCAGCCCGCGCCCTTTCCCCACCTCCTTCCGCCGCCACCCGCCAATGGTTTCGCCCGTCCGTCGCCGGCGATTCCGGCTAAATCTGCGGGCGGAATCGCGTCGCGTGGGTGCCCCCACCCTCTACCACCGATATGCTGCACCGCCCCGCCCCGGATCCGGCGACACGAGCCGCCCCTGGTCGCCGTCGCGGCCGGGGATCAACCGCCCTCGAGCTGCCCCTAGTCACCGTCGCCGCCCGGGATCGCCCGCCCCCGAACCGCCAGAGAGCCACCACTCACGAGCAGTGATGTCGCTTCAAGCTACGTCGGTATTTCCCCAAAGAGGAAGGGATGATTTAGCACAGCAGCTGTAGGTATTTCCCTCAGAAATGAAACCAAGGTTATCGAACCAGTAGGAGAACCAAGCAACACAACATAAACATCCCCTGCACACAAATAACAACACCTCGCAACCCGACGTGTTAAAGGGGTTGTCAATCCCTTCGAATGTAACGCCTTGAAGCGGTGCGGACGGGAGAAAGTTGTAATAGATTGAATAAATAGATCGTAAATAAAATAAAGTGCAGGAAAGTATTTTATATTTTTGGTTTAATAGATCTGAAAATAAATGCAAGAGAAAAGTAGATCGCAAAGGCAAATATATGAGAAAGAAGACCCGAGGGCCGTATGTTCCACTAGTGGCTTCTCTCGAGAAAAATAGCAAACGGTGGGTAAACAAATTATTATTGGGCAATTGATAAGAACTTCGAATAATCATGACGATATCTAGGCAATGATCATTATATAGGCATCACGTCCAAAATTAGTAGACCGACTCCTGCCTGCATCTACTACTATTACTTCACACATTGACCGCTATCCAGCATGCATCTAGTGTATTAAGTTCATGGAAAAACGGAGTAATGCAATAAGAACAATGACATGATGTAGACAAGATCTATCTATGTAGATATAGACCCCATCGTTTTATCCTTAGTAGCAACGATACATACGTGCAGTTCTTACATCCTTTGGGATCAAGCACCGTAAGATTAAACCCACTACAAAGCACCTCTTCCCATTGCAAGATAAATAGATCAAGTTGGTCAAAGAAAACCCAAATATCAGAGAAGAAATACGAGGCTATAAGCAATCATGCATATAAGAGATCAAAGAAACTTAAATAATTTTCATGGATATAAAAACATAGATCTAATCATAAACTCAAAGTTCATCGACCCCAACAAACACACCGCAAAAGAGTTACATCAACTTTGATGGATATAAAAAAATAGATCTGATCATAAACTCAAAGTTCATCGATCCCAACAAACACACCGCAAAAAAGTTACATCATATGGATCTTCAAGAGACCATTGTATTGAATTCAGCGAGAAAGAGGAAGCCATTTAGCTACTAACTACGGACCCGAAGGTCTACAAAAACTACTCACGCATCATCGGAGAGGCACCAATAGAGGTGATGAACCCCATCCGAGATGGTGTCTAGATTGGATCTGGTGGTTCTAGACTCTGCGGCGGCTGGATGAATATTTCGTCGACTCTCATAAGGTTTCTGGAATATTGAGGTATTTATAGAGCAAAGAGGCGGTCGGGGGGCACCCGAGGTGGGCACAACCCACCAGGGCGCGCCTGAGCCTCCTGGCGCGTCCTGGTGGGTTGTTCCCCCCTCGGGGCACCCCCCAGGCTCAGCCAGGGCCCATTACGTTCCTTCTGGTCCATAAAAAATCATCATAGAGTTTCATTGCATTTAGACTCCGTTTGATATTGATTTCCTGCGATGTAAAAAACATGCAGAAAATAGCAACTGGCACTATGTCAATAGGTTAGTACCAAAAAATGATATAAAATCTTTATCTAATAATAAAGAAAATTGGGTTTCTAGTCGTCCATCGTCGTCATTTTTGCAGAAAAGCCTCTCCATTTTGTAGTATTCAACCCACAATCCTTTTTTCAAGTGGCTCTCTAAGAAAACGTTTTGTTCTTACAAAAAAGGCCCTGTGTTTTATAGTATTTATCCCGTGGTCATGTCCAACGTGAGAAATAACATAGTTTCTGCCCGTACATCCAACCCTCACGCACGCACACAAATTTTGTTTGGCCGTGCGTTGATTCCTTTCGATTTTGTGTCCTGCCTCGCTGCCTTAAAACGATTCTCATCAATTTATATACATGGGACAAAAGGGAACGAAGGAACAACGAGAGAATCCTTGGGCGAGGCAACGAATTTAACCCAGCGAAGGGAAGCGCTGTCGTTGGTTCTTGTCGGCAGTCGTCGAGGAGGAAGATTCCGATGGGGTGGCCTGTGACACGGGCGTGACGGGGGCGGGATCCGGCAGCGGCCCTCTGGATCCCAGTGGTCTGCAATGGGGGAGCAGCGACGACTTTGACTACCAGGCTTCACATCAGCCTACAAAAATGCACTCGACATAATTAGATCGAGAGATGAGCAAATGAGAGATAGATAGAGACGCGGAGGGGAGGGGGCAGATCTGGCTACTTCTTATCAGGGATGTCAGGCAGTTGCCGCACTCGTTCTCTCTTTGTCTCGCTCTGGATGAACACACAAGAAACAGTGATATTTGCGCATCGCACAACTTCTAGCTGCTTTTCTGTTTTCCTACTCTTCTTATTTTGTTCGTCCTAAACAACCCGACTGATTTGCACGCCTCAACCCCGCTCGTTTGAACGTGCCATACCATGTTCATGGAGTGTGCGTGCTCACCACGGCCACCTCCTACTCCTAGTGGCGCACGACACGCGCATGACCATGACCATGCACCTTATTGCATGCAAAAGCAAACTAGAGAACTGGGAAACCGGCTCAGCTACGATCGGTTCAGGTTTTAACTAACATTGCCTCCCTAAACCACTGAACCACTCTTGGATATGAACCACACCAATCTCTTCTCGAAGCTCCACGAAACTTGGCGCTTGGCGCCTTTGTCAGGATGTCGGCGAGCTGCCCACTGGTGCCGATGAACTCTACCTCAACGCGCCCATCTTCAACGAATTCGCGCAGGAAATGAAACCTTGTGTCAATGTGCTTACTGCGATCGTGGAAGATGAGGTTCTTGCTGAGGGAGATAGCTGCCTTGTTGTTAATCTTCAGCGTGACCTGCTCGGCCTCCTCGTTCTTGATGTCACCAAGTAGCCGAGCGAGCCAGACGCCCTGGCAGGCAGCCGTTGCGGCAGCGATGTACTCCACCTCGCAGGTGGACAGGGCCACCACTCGTTGCTTGTGTGACTGCCAGCTGATCAAGCTCCGCACGAAGAAGAAGAGGACGCCGGTCGTGCTCTTGCGCGTGTCAACGTCGCCTGCCATGTCGCTGTCGCTGAAGCCGACCAGGGATGCCCCGGTTGTGCCCCTTGCATAGAAGCAGCCGTAGTGCTGCGTTCCGGCGACATATCTGATGATTTGCTTGACAGCGGCAAGATGCTCCGTTGTCGGTGCCTCCATGAACCAGCTCACATAGCCTACAGAGTAGGCCAGGTCCAGGCGCGTGAGCACCAGATAACGCAGTGCGCCCATGACGCTTCTGTACGCCGTCTCGTCTGTGCCCGGAGCTGAACTCACTCTGGTGAGCTTGAACCGTGGCTCCATGGGAGTGTGGCACGGGTTACACCCCAGCAGGCCGGCCTTCTCGATGATCTTGCCGGCGTACGCTGCCTAGCTGAGGGAGATGTCGTTCCTCATCTGCTTCACTTCAATGCCGAGGTAGAAGCTCAGCAAACTCAGGTCGCTCATGCGAAAAAGCCTCTGCATCTCCATCTTGAACCTGCTGATCTCGTCGTGGTCGTTACCGGTGATGATCAGGTCATCCACGTACACGCCGACGAGCAGGCGTGCCGCCCCCGTTCCTCGTCCGTAGACGGCATGCTCCGCCGGGCTCCTGGTGAAGCCGAGACCCAGCAGACAACTGTCGAGCTTTGCGTTCCACGCGTGCGGCACTTGCCGCAGCCCGTAGAGAGCTTTGTCGAGGCGGAGCACCTTGTGCTCCTGGCCCTCGACGATGTAGCCCGGCGGCTGCGTGACGTACACCTCCTCCTTCAGGTCGCCGTTGAGAAACGCGCTCTTGATGTCCATGTGGTGAACTTGCCATCCCTCGTGCACGGCGAGAGCGATCAGCAGCCGCACGGACTCGAGTCTCACCACGGGAGCGAACACCTCCTCGAAGTCGACTCCTTGCTTTTGGACGTAGCCCTTCGCAACCAAGCGCGCCTTGTGCTTTTGGATGTCGCCATTTGCATCGCGCTTGAGCTTGTACACCCATTTGAGCCCGATCGCCTTGTGGCCTGCAGGTAGATCGACGAGGCGCCAGGTGTTGTTGGAGATGATCGAGGCCATCTCCTCGTCCATGGCGTGACGCCAGGTTCCCTCGCCCTCGGCTTCAGCAAAGGTCTTGGGCTCGTCGATCTCGCCGAGGTACAGTCCATCGTCGTGAGCGAGCATGACGTAGTCCTCGTACTGCTTGTTCGGCAGTACAACGTCGTCCCGTGCACGCGTCGTCATGGGATGCCGTGGACGCGGTGCCTCGTTGTCGTTGGCGTGGGAGGCGGCCGTGGCCTCTCCTTGCTCCGGAGAGGGTTCTGGGCTCGGCGGCGACGTTTTCGCTCGCCCTGGCGAGGCCGTCCCAGGGACAGCGCTTTCGCCACGCGCGCTCGCCGCGGTTGGAGCCCCTCCGCATGGTGAAGGTGGTGCCGCCGGCCGTGTCACCGTGTAGGAGTAGGTGTCAACGGTGAACTCCATGGCCATCGGTGCTGCTCCATTGCTCCCCCAGTCCCACCGTGCGGCCTCGTCGAAGACGACATCACGAGACACCTGCACACGGTTGCGGACTGGGTCGTAGACGCGATACCCCGCCGTTCCAGGCTCATATCCCAGGAACACCATGGGAGCGCTCCGGTCGTCGAGCTTGGCGGCGTGCGGCTTCACCACCTTGACATGTGCAACGCAGCCGAACACGCGTAGGTGATCCACATTAGGTTTATGCCCATGCCATACCTCGTAGGGATTCTTGCCGTCCACGCTCTTCGTAGGTGATCGGTTCAAGAGATAGACGGGGGTCGCCACCGCCTCTCCCCAGAACCTCGCCGGCACCCCCTGTTGGGGAACGTTGCGGAAATTAAAATTTTCCTACGGTTTCACCAAGATCTATCTATGAGTCCATCTAAGCAACGAGTTACGAGAGAGAGTTTGCATCTACATACCACTTGTAGATCGAGTACGGAAGCGTTCGAGAGAGTGGTGATGATGAAGGCGTTCCCCAACGTGATTCCGATCACCGATGACCAGAAAT
Organism: Aegilops bicornis; assembly: GCA_021605145.1. Lineage (NCBI taxonomy): Eukaryota > Viridiplantae > Streptophyta > Magnoliopsida > Poales > Poaceae > Aegilops > Aegilops bicornis. Next base: position 136,608,081 of record CM038675.1, on the reverse strand, counting down.
CTTGAAGGACAGCACCTCCGTGTTCAACACACGTGCAGGAGACGATGGCGTCTCCTCCGTCTTGATCCAGCAAGAGTGAAGGAGAGGTTGAGGAAGACAATTCCAATGGCAGCCACGGCGTGGTGCGGTTGGTCTGGCAGTTCTCTGGCGAGGCTTCGCCAAGCTTGCGTGGAGAAAGAGAGGTGTTGGGGAGGGAGGGCTGCGCCTACAATTGTGTATGCAGCCTCCCCCCCACCCCTCTATTTATAGGAGGAGAGGGCAAAGGGCCCGGCCCTCTAGGGAAAAACCCTAGGGGCGGCCAAGGGAGAGGAGGAAAGGGTGGCTTGCCCCAAGCCAAGGCGCCCCTTTTCCCCTTAGGGTTTCCTCCTCCCCAAACCCTAGCCAAGCATGGGCCTAGGTGGGAGGCGCGCCCAGCCCACCGGGGCTGGCTCCTCTCCCACTTAGCCCATGTGGCCCCAGGAGGTGGCCCCTCGGTGGACCTCGGAACCCTCCGGTGGCCCGGTACTTTACCGGTATAACCTCGAAACTTTCCGGAGTCCGTTTAACCACTTTCCATATATAAATCTTTACCTCCGGACCATTCCGGAACTCCTCGTGACGTCCGGGATCTCATCCGGGACTCCGAACACCATTCGGTAATCACATACTTGTCTTCCTATTAACCCTAGCGTCACCGAACCTTAAGTGTGTAGACCCTACGGGTTCGGGAGACATCTGAGACATGACCGAGACTACCTCAAGTCAATAACCAACAGCGGGATCTGGATACCCATGTTGGCTCCCACATGCTCCTCGATGTTGTCATCGGATGAACCCACGATGTCAAGGGTTCGAGCAATCCCGTATTCTATTCCCTTTGTCTTGGCGGTATGTTACTTGCGAGACTTCGATCGTCGGTATCCCAATACCTCGTTTAGTCTCGTTACCGGCAAGTCACTTTACTAAATCTGCAATGCATGATCCCGTGACCGGACACTTGATCACTTTGAGCTCATTATGATGATGCATTACCGAGTGGGCCCAGTGATACCTCTCCGTGTCTGAGTGACAAATCCGATCTCGATCCGTGTCAACCCAATGGTCACTTTCGGAGATACCTGTAGTGCACCTTTATAGTCACCCGATTACGTTGTGACGTTTGATACACCCAAAGCACTCCTACGGTATCCGGAATTGCACGATCTCATGGTCTAAGGAAGAGATACTTGACATTGGAAAAGCTCTAGCAAAAGCGAACTACACGATCTTTGTGCTATGCTTAGGATTGGGTCTTGTCCATCACGTCATTCTCCTAATGACGTGATCCCGTTGTCAATGACATCCGATGTCCATAGTCGAGGAAACCATGACTATCTGTTGACCAACGAGCTAGTCAACTAGAGGCTCACTAGGGACGTATTGTAGTCTATGTATTCACGTGTATTACAATTTCCGGATAATACGGTTATAGCATGAATAAAGACAATTATCATGAATAAGGAAATATAATAATAATGCTTTTATTATTGCCTCTAGGGCATATTTCCATAGTCTCCCACTTGCACTAGAGTCAATAATCTAGTTTACATTGTGATGAATCGAACACCCATAGAGTTACGGTGTTGATCATGTTTTGCCCATGGAAGAGGTTTAGTCAGCGGATCTGCGACATTCGGATCCGTATGCACTTTACAAATTTCTATGTCTCCATCCTGAACATTTTCACGGATGGAGTTGAAGCGACGCTTGATGTGCACAGTCTTCTTGTGAAACACAGGCTCCTTGGCAAGGGCAATAGCTCGGTGTTGTCACGCGAAGAGTTTGATCGGCCCCGACGCATTGGGTATGACTCCTAGGTCGATGATGAACTCCTTCACCCAAATTGCTTCATGCGCTGCCTCCGAGGCTGCCATGTACTCCGCTTCACATGTAGATCCTGCCACGACGCTTTCGCTTGCGGTACTGCACCATCTTGCTCCACCATTCAACATATACACGTATCCGGTTTGTGACTTAGAGTCATCCGGATGCGTGTCGAAGCTAAGCGTCGACGTAACTTTATTCTGACGAGCTCTTCGTCACCTCCATAAACGAGAAACATGTCCTTTGTCCTTTTCGTGTACTTCAGGATATTCTTGACGCTGTCGGTGTTCCTTGCCGGGATTACTTTGGTACCTTCCTACCAAACTTACGGCAAGGTTTACATCAGTCTGCAGTACACAGCATGGCATACATAATAGATCCTATGGCTGAGGCATAGGGATGACACTCATCTCTTCTTTATCTTTTGCCGTGGTGGGGCATTGAGCTGAGCTCAATCTCACACCTTGCAAAACAGGCAAGAACCCTTTCTTGGACTGATCCATTTTGAACTTCTTCAAAATCTTATCAAGGTATGTACTTTGTGAAAGACCTATGAGGCGTCTCGATCTATCTCTATAGATCTTGATGCCTAATATATAAGCAGCTTCTCCAAGGTCCTTCATTGAAAAACACTTATTCAAGTAGGCCTTAATGCTGTCCAAGAATTCTATATCATTTCCCATCAAAAGTATGTCATCTACATATAATATGAGAAATGCTACAGAGCTCCCACTCACTTTCTTGTAAACGCAGGCTTCTCCATAAGTCTGCATAAACTAAACGCTTTGATCATCTCATCAAAGCGAATGTTCTAACTCCGAGATGCTTGCACCAGCCCATAAATGGATCATTTGGAGCTTGCATACCTTGTCGACATTCTTGGGATCGACAAAACCTTCCGGCTGTATCATATACAACTCTTCCTTAAGATAGCCGTTAAGGACGCTGTTTTGGCGTCCATCTGCCATATCTCATAATCATAGTATGCGGCAATTGCTAACATGATTCGGACGGACTTAAGCTTCGCTACGGGAGAGAAAGTCTCATCGTAGTCAATCCCTTGAACTTGCCGATAACCCTTAGCGACAAGTCGAGCTTTATAGATGGTGACATTACCATCTGCGTCCGTCTTCTTCTTAAAGATCCATTTGTTTTCTATCGCTCGCCGATCATCGCAAGTCGATCAAAGTCCACACTTTGTTTTCATACATGGATTCTATCTCGGACTTCATGGCTTCTAGCCATTTGTTGGAATCTGGGCCCGCCATTGCTTCTTCATAGTTCAAGGTTCACCGTTGTCTAACAACATGATTTCCGGGACAGGTTGCCGTACCACTGCAGTGCGGAACGTGTCCTAGTGGACCTACGAAGTTCGGTAGCAACTTGATCTGAAGTACCTTGATCATCATCATGAATTTCCTCTTCGGTTGGTGTAGGCATCACAGAACATTTTCCTGAGCTGCACTACTTTCCTGTTCAAGAGGTAGTACTTCATCGAGTTCTACTTTCCTCCCACTTACTTCTTTCGAGAGAAACTCTTTTTCGAGAAGGTTCCGTTCACGGCAACAAAGATCTTGCCTTGATTTAAGGTAGAAGGTATACCCAAAGGTTTCCTTAGGGTATCCTATGAAGACGCATTTTCCGACTTGGGTTCGAGCTTTTCAGGTTGAAGTTTCTTGACATAAGCATCGCATCCCCAAACTTTTAGAAAGCGGACCTTAGGTTTCTTCCCAAACCATAATTCATACGGTGTCGTCTCAGCGGATTTAGACGGTGCCCTATTTAAAGTGAATGTAGCTGTCTCTAGAGCGTATCCCCAAAATGATAGCGGTAAATCGGTAAGAGACATCATAGACCGCACCATATCCAATAGAGTGCGATTACGACGTTCGGACACACCATTACGCTGAGGTGTTCCGGTAGCGTTAGTTGTGAAACGATTCCACATTTTCTTAAGTGTGTACCAAATTCGTGACTTAAATATTCTCCTCCACGATCGATCGTAAGAATTTTATCTTTCGGTCACGTTGATTCTCTACTTCATTCTGAAATTCCTTGAACTTTTCAAAGGTCTCGGACTTGTGTTTCATCAAGTAGACATATCCATATCTACTCAAGTCATCTGTGAGAGTGAGAACATAACGATATCCTCCATGAGCCTCAACGCTCATTGGACCGCACACATCGGTATGTATGATTTCTAACAAGTTGGTTGCTCGCTCCATTGTTCCGAGAGAATGGAGTCTTGGTCATCTTGCCCATGAGGCATGGTTAGCATGTGTCAAATGATTCATAATCAAGAGACTCCAAAAGTCCATCAGCATGGAGCTTCTTCATGCGCTTGACACCAATGTGACCAAAGGCGGCGATTACCACAAGTATGTGGGACTATCGTTATCAACTTTACATCTTTTGGTATTCACGCTATGAACATGTGTAATACTACGCTCGAGATTCATTAAGAATAAACCATTGACCATCGAGCATGACCATAAAACATATCTCTCATATAAATAGAACAACCATTATTCTCGGATTTAAATGAGTAGCCATCTCGCATTAAACGAGATCCGGATACAATATTCATGCTCAAACTTGGCACCAAATAACAATTATTAAGGTTCATAACTAATCCGTGGGTAAATGAAGAGGTAGCGTGCCGGCAGCGATCACATCGACTCTGGAACCATTCCCGACGCGCATCGTCACCTCGTCCCTTCGCCAGCCTCCGCTTATTCCGCAGCTCCTGCTGTGAGTTACAAATATGAGCAACAGCGGCACGGTATCAAATACCCGGGAGTTACTACGATTCATGGTAAGGTACACATCAATTACATGTATATCAAATATACCTTTGGTGTTGCGGCCTTCTTGTCCGCTAAGTATTTGGGGCAGTTCCGCTTCGATGACCCTTCCCTTGCAATAAAAGCACTCGGTCTCGTGCTTGGGTCCATTCTTTGACTTCTTCCGGTAACTTGCTTGCGGTAGCGCAACCTCCTTGCCGTCCTTCTTGAAGTTCTTCTTGCCCTTGCCCTTCTTAAACTTAGTGGTCTTATTGACCATCAACACTTGATGTTCTTTCTTGATTTCAACCTCGGTGACTTGACATAGAGAACACTTCAGAATGGTCTTTACCATTCCCTGCATGTTGTAGTTCATCACAAAGCTCTTGTAGCTTGGTGGGAGGGACTGGAGGATTCTGTCAATGACCGCCTCATCGTGGAGGTTAATATTCATTTGGGTCATACGGTTGTGCAACCCAGACATCTTGAGAATGTGCTCCTTGTGAACTGTTTTCCTCCATCTTACAATCTGTAGAACTTGTCGGAGATGTCATATCTCTCGACCAGGCGTGAGCTTGAAAAACCAGTTTCAGCTCTTGAACATCTCATATGCTCCGTGATGCTCAAAAGCGCTTTTGGAGCCCCGGTTCTAAGTCGTAAAGCATGCCGCCTTTGAAACGAGGGAGTAATCATCGTACGAGGACTGCCAAGCATTCATAATGTCTTGGTTCTGCAGACGGAGCGTCACCTAGCGGTCCTTCTAGGGCGTATTGTTTCTGGCAGCTATGAGGATGATCCTCGGGTTAGGACCCAGTCCGTATAGTTCTTTGCCGTCATCTTTCAACTTGGTTTTCTCTAGGAGCAGCGTTGAAGTTCAAGTTGACATGAGCGTTAGCCATTTGATATACAAGACATATTATTCAAAATTTTTAGACTAAGTTCATGATAATTAAGTTCATCTAATCAAATTATTAATGAACTCCCACTTAGATTAGACATCCCTCTAGTCATCTAAGTGTTACACGATCCGAGTGGACTAGGCCGTGTCCGATCAACACGTGAGACGGACTAGTCTGCGTCGGTGAACATTCTCATGTTGATCGTATCTTCCATACGACTCGTGTTCGACCTTTCGGTCTCCGTGTTCGAGGCCATGTCTTAACATGCTAGGCTCGTCAAGTTAACCCTAAGTGTTTACTGCGTGTGTAAATCTTGCTTACACCCGTTGTATGTGAACGTAAGAATCCATCACACCCGATTAACACGTGGTGCTTAGAAGCGACGAACTGTAGCAACGGTGCACAGTTAGGGGAGAACACTTCTTGAAATTGTTCTAAGGGATCATCTTATTTACTACCGTCGTTCTAAGCAAACAAGATGTATACTCATAATAAACATCACATGCAATTATAAAGTAGTGACATGATATGGCCAATATCATATAGCTCCTTGATCTTCATCTTGAGGGCTCCATGATCATCCTGTCACCGGCATGACACCATGATCTCCATCATCATGATCTCCATCATCGTGTCTTCATGAAGTTGTCACGCCAGCGACTACTTCTACTTCTATGACTAACGCGTTTAGCAATGAAGTAAAGTAGATTACATGGCGTTCTTCAATGACACGCAGTCATACAAAAATAAAGACAACTCCTATGGCTCCTGCCGGGTGTCCTACTCATCGACCTGCACGTCGTGAGTCCTATTACAAGAACATGATCTCATACATCACAATATATCATCATTCATCACAACTTGGCCATATCCGTCACATGACAATTGCCGCAAAAACAAGTTAGGCGTCCTCTAATTGTTGTTGCATCTTTTACGTGGCTGCAATTGGGTTCTAGCAAGAACGTTTTCTTACCTACGAATAACCTGGCGTGATCTTGTCAACTTCTATTTACCCTTCATAAGGACCCTGTTCATCGAATCCGCTCCAACTAAAGAAGGAGAGACAGACACCCGCCAGCCACCAAATGCAACTAGTGCATGTTAGTCGGTGGAACCGGTCTCACGTAAGAATGCGTGTTAGGTTGGTCCGGGCGCTTCATCCCACAATACCGCGGAAGCAAGAAACGACTAGTAACGGCAAGTAAGTTGACAAGATTCACGCCCACAACTAAATTGTGTTCTACTCGTGCAAAGAGAACTACGCATAGACCTAGCTCATGATGCCACTGTTGGGGAACGTTGCGGAAATTAAAATTTTCCTACGGTTTCACCAAGATCTATCTATGAGTCCATCTAAGCAACGAGTTACGAGAGAGAGTTTGCATCTACATACCACTTGTAGATCGAAATGCAGGCGTTCGAGAGTGGTGATGATGAAGGCGTTCCCAACGTGATTCCGATCACCGATGACCAAATCTTGAAAGGACAGCACCTCCGTGTTCAACACACGTGCGGAGACGATGGCGTCTCCTCCGTCTTGATCCAGCAAGAGTGAAGGAGAGGTTGAGGAAGACAATTCAATGGCAGCACGACGGCGTGGTGCGGTTGGTCTGGCAGTTCTCGGCGAGGCTTCGCCAAGCTTGCGTGGAGAAAGCGAGGTGTTGGGGCGGGGCGGGGCTGCGCCGACAATTGGGTCTGCAGCCCGCCCCCCACCCCTCTATTTATAGGAGGAGAGGGCAACGGGGGCCGGCCCTCTAGGGAAAAACCCTAGGGGGGGCGGCGGCCAAGGGAGAGGAGGAAAGGGGTGGCTTGCCCCCCAAGCCAAGGGGGGGCGCCCTTTTCCCTTAGGGTTTCCTCCTCCCCAAACCCTAGCCATGGGCCCTAGGTGGGGAGGCGCGCCCAGCCCACCAGGCTGGCTCCCTCTCCCACTTAGCCCATGTGGCCCCCGGGAGGTGGCCCCTCAGTGGACCTCCGGAACCCTCCCGGTGGCCCCGGTACTTTACCGGTATAACCCCGAAACTTTCCGGAGTCCGTTTAACCACTTTCCATATATAAATCTTTACCTCCGGACCATTCCGGAACTCCTCGTGACGTCCGGGATCTCATCCGGGACTCCGAACACCATTCGGTAATCACATACTTGTCTTCCTATTAACCCTAGCGTCACCGAACCTTAAGTGTGTAGACCCTACGGGTTCGGGAGACATGCAGACATGACCGAGACTAACTCAAGTCAATAACCAACAGCGGGATCTGGATACCCATGTTGGCTCCCACATGCTCCTCGATGTTGTCATCGGATGAACCACGATGTCAAGGGTTCAGGCAATCCCGTATTCTATTCCCTTTGTCTTGACGGTATGTTACTTGCCCGAGACTCGATCGTCGGTATCCCAATACCTCGTTTAGTCTCGTTACCGGCAAGTCACTTTACTCGTACCGCAATGCATGATCCCGTGACCAGACACTTGATCACTTTGAGCTCATTATGATGATGCATTACCGAGTGGGCCCGGTGATACCTCTCCGTAATACGGAGTGACAAATCCAGTCTCGATCCGTGTCAACCCAATGGTCACTTTCGGAGATACCTGTAGTGCACCTTTATAGTCACCCGATTACGTTGTGACGTTTGATACACCCAAAGCACTCCTACGGTATCCGGGAATTGCACGATCTCATGGTCTAAGGAAGAGATACTTGACATTGGAAAAGCTCTAGCAAAAGCGAACTACGATCTTTGTGCTATGCTTAGGATTGGGTCTTGTCCATCACGTCATTCTCCTAATGACGTGATCCCGTTGTCAATGACATCCGATGTCCATAGTCGAGGAAACCATGACTATCTGTTGACCAACGAGCTAGTCAACTAGAGGCTCACTAGGGACGATTGTAGTCTATGTATTCACACGTGTATTACGATTTCCGGATAATACAGTTATAGCATGAATAAAAGACAATTATCATGAATAAGGAAATATAATAATAATGCTTTTATTATTGCCTCTAGGGCATATTTCCAACACCCCCTTGGCCTTCATGAGGCACCTTGCCGCAGCGACGATCGTTTGGTTGCGCCGCTCAACGACGCCGTTCTGCTGCGGAGAGTAGGGTGCCGTTAGCTGGCGGCCCACCCCCTCATCGATGCAGTAGGTGGCGAACGTGGCGGCGGTGAATTCTCCGCCGCGGTCCGTGCGGAGGAGGCGTAGCTTTCGGCCAGTCTCGACCTCGACGCCAGCCTTGAAGTGCCTGATCTCCGCGGCCGCCTCGTCCTCCGTGGTGAGCAGCCTGATCCACATGTAGCGGCTCAGGTCATCGACGAGGAGGAGGAAGTACCGCCTCCCTCCCGCGATGGCCGGAGCGATCGGCCCGCAGAGATCACCATGCACGAGGTCTAGGAGTCCCTCCGCGCGGCGTGTGGCAGCTTGCGGGAACGGTGCCCGCCTCTGCTTTCCCACCAGGCAGCTGTCGCATAGCTGATGTGCGTGTCCGTGCACAATGCCGTGGCGTGCGAGCTTCCGGAGCGCGTCGAAGTTCAGGTGCCCATAGCGCTCGTGCCATGTCGAGGCCGCCTCACTAGCGTGCGCGGAGAGGCACACCGGCTGCGTGATGGCCAGCGTGACCACGTATAGGCGGTTCCTCGTGCGATGCACCTTGACGAGGAGCTGCCGCTGCTGATCACGTAGGCGAAGGACATCGTGCTCGATGAGGGTCTGACATCCCGTTTCGTCGAGCTGCCCGAGGCTGACGATGTTGCTGCGTAGTCGTGGGATATAGTAGACGTCAGTCAGAGCGCGGTGCTCACCGTTGCGACAGGCGAAGAGGATCGTGCCGCGCCCCTGGATGTCGACTAGCGAGCCGTCCCCGAACTTCACCGTGCCCGTGACTCCAGTGTCGAGCTCGGCGAAGACTCTCCTCGCGTCGGTCATGTGGTTGCTGGCTCCCATGTCGAGGAACCAGACGTCATCGCCACATCCCTCCTTGGCCAGGTGCACATGGTCCTCGACCAGCTCGACATAGGTGGGCGCGCCGATGGCGGTCCTGTGCGCTGCGGCGACGCCCTCCACCTCCTTGTGCGCGCCGGCCGGGAGAACGGTGGCCATCGAAACTGAGCTCCCGCTCGTGAAGGGTGCAAGTCTGCGCCAGTAGAAGGCCAGCCTCGTCGTCGTCGATCCGGGCCAGATTGGCCCTCTGCTGAGGCTAGGCCGCCGGCGGTTGGCCCGGCGCGCCCTGTCCCTGTCCACGCCGTTCGCGGCGTGGTTCCTTGCAATCCCTGGAGAAGTGCCCTAGTTTATTGCAATTATAGCACTTCACCTTTGAAATGTCACGGCCGCGCCGCTGCCCGCCGCTGCGGGGCGGCTTGCCTTGTCGTTGCCCGCTGTTGCCGTTCGCGCCACCGTGCGAGCTAGAGCCTTGCCCGAGCTCGCGCTGGCTCTTGCGCGCCTCCCACTCCTGCTCCGTGAATAGAAGCTGGCCTCTCTGGTTCTTCGTGTCGCCGGCGTATCGTTCCTCCGCGGATTGGAGGCGGCCGACGAGCTCCTCTACCGTCAGCGTCGACAGGTCAAGGAGAGTCTCGATGGCGCAGGCGATCTGCGCGTAGCGAGCCGGCACCACACGCAGGATCTTTCGGACAACGCGTACCTCCTCCACGTCGTCGCCCAGCGATAGGAGGTTGTTGGCGAGGCCGGTGATGCACATGGCGAAGGCGTCCAGGGTTTCGCCGTCCCTGAACGTGATCTGTTCGAAGTCGCTGCGGAGGCGTTGGGCCGCCGCCTCCCTGACGCGGGTCGCCCCTAGCCGCATTGTGCGTACGGCCTCCCAGGCTTCATACGCGGTGTTCTTGACGGCGAGGACGCCGTGCATCTCTGGAAACCTGGCCGCGAGATGAGTCTGCGGCGCCGCCATGTCCTCCCGATCGGTGACCATGCCATCGCCGAGCATGGCCTCCCATAGGCCCTGCGCGCGGAGGTTGATCTGCATGATCCGGGCCCACTCAATGTAGTTGGTGGGCGTCAGGGTGGATTAGACGATCGCGCCGCCGTGCCCGCTTGCTTCCCGGATCACGCGCTCATGGACGATCACCTCGCCCGGGTTCCTTCTGACGCGGCTGCGTCCGCGGCTCCGTCCCCGCGTCTCCGTTTGCGCCCGTGGCGTCGCCTCCCTGCCGAGTCCTTGGGCAGCTGCTGCCAGTGCCTCGTCGGCGCCGGCCTCCCTGCTGCCCGCTATGGCCCTCGTCGCCGGTGGCTCTGATGCCAATTGTCGAGGCGATCGCCGCTCGTTCTCTCTTTGTATCGCTCTGGATGAACACACAAGAGACAATGATGTTTGCGCAGCGCACAACTTCTAGCTGCTTTTCTGTTTTCCTTTTCTTCTTATTTTGTTCGTCCTAAACAGCCCGGCCGATTTGCACGCCTCAACCCCGCTCGTTTGAACGTGCCATTCCACATTCACGGAGAGTGCAACCTCCTACTCCTAGTGGCGCACGACACGCACAGACCGCGGCCATGCACCTTATTGCATGCAAAAAGCAAACTAGAGAACCGGGGAAACCGGCTCAGCTACGATCGGTTCACGGTTTAACTAAGGGAGTCCTCGAGGAGGAGGGTTCCGGCGGTTGTCCCTTGACACGCACAGGCGTGACGGGGACGGGATCCGGCAGCGGCCCTATGGATCCGGTGGTCTGGAACGAGGAGCAGTGGCGACTTGACTAGGAGGCTTCACATCAGGCTGCAAAATGCACTAGACAGAATTAGATCGAGAGATAAGAAAACGAGAGATAGCAAATGAGAGCCAGAGATACACAGAGGGGGAAAGGGGAGGGGGCGGGATCTGGCTGCGGCCCTTCTGTGGGAAAGAGACGCCAACGACCAGATTGACACACGCCGGCAGCCTGGGAACGACGCTCGCCGCGGCAGCCGACTCCCAGCGCGGCAAATCCCGCTGGCTCTGCAACGTCGAAGCAATGACTGCGCATGTCAGTGGAAGCGCATATGGATGGGGATGATAAAGAGAGATGGAGCGAGAGAAGGATACGAGTACAGAGCCGCATCTCGCTGGAGAAGAATGGGTAGGCTAAAAGCTGTGGAGGTACACGTGATGGCCTGATGGGCGGTGTACGTGCCGGCCGCTTGACCACAAGGCTGGACACGTGGACTATGAAGATATTTTCTTGAGTTTGGCCTTAACTAGAGGTAGTCGCGTGCTTCGCTGCGCCGTTCTCCGCTCATGGTATTGACTCTCTTTTTCCTTAGCATGTCATTGCAGTTGATTTTGTCATTTTGATTCTATCTATGTTGGCTTGGATTTTAATTATGTTTTGACCACCGTTTCTTTTCATTCATATATCATGTTCGGCTATTGTTTAAAATTGTATTTATTTTGAGAGGAGAGTGGAGTTGATCGATGCGGGTTGTTGTGTTCTTCACATTTCATCATCAGTGTCAACTGATGGTGCTTGTGCGATCCCCCTGAGAGCTCTTATTCCACGTTGAGACCATGAAATTTGCTGCTATAAACTCTTATGGCCCGGCCAACGAAACTCTCGGTTGCTCAGTTCGGCTCCTGCTCTGCTTGCTTAGCTTTTTTTTTCCGCTCGCTACACTGCTAGCTTAGACAAAACCGACTTATATTTTTATTTGAATTTTTTATGAAATAAAAAATGTTTACAATTGTTAAAAAATATATTTTAAAAGTGATTTAGTATACGAAGAGCTAGATATAGGAATCTCTCGTTCAAATTCTTAGGAAAGATAAAACAGATGCACGCACAATATAAAGTGTCACGTTTCTAGCCGATTGGTTTAGCATTTATCCCGTCCAGAGTTGACAGCTGCAATCCCACGAGCCCCGACGTGGGAGAACAGGACATGTGTAAACAAAGCTTGGGCTTAAGGCGGTAAATACATCCCTTTCAGTGAATGACATGATGGCCCCACATCCCCAATTCACCCAAGGAGCTTCATTTCTTGGGAGCTTAGAAACTGTAAAGATAATGCAAAAGATGGGAATGAATTCCAAATCTAACAGCCTTTAAATAAAAAAACTACATAATAAAAAATCCTTAGAATTCGAATATTTTGCTAATGTTATAAAATACTATAAATGAATTATTAAAATCTCAAAGAGTATGTAAAGACATCTCCAACGCCAACCCGTAATTGTTCGGATCTACTTTTTTCCGTAAACCAAAAACAAACTAGGGGCTTTATGGACGTCTGAATCACTACCACGCTCGATTCTGACTGCCCTGGTCCACCCAAAAAACCCTTCCTCCCGATGTCCCTTCTTGCCTGAAGTGGCCAGCGCCGCTCTAGAGCACCGGTGTGGCATTCATGCTGGGTTAGAGCGATGCAACCTCTCATTGACGTTCTGACATTAAAGCGGTGGCTCGGCCAAGAGCGGCGCCCCGCGCGCGCTTCCTGGTGCACGCGACTTCTTCGCGTTCAAACGATAGGCCATTGTTCCGCCTCCCTACATTTAACATGCACCGTTGCCGAGGAACCTACTCCGGCGCCGCTCGTTTGTTTGTGTGTCGTCCACCATTAGCCACCCCACCGATTGCCATGTCAACCTCCACATATTTGAACTCCAGCCCGATCATAGCCTCATCCATCCTCCTCCGCTCCTTTTCTCCTCTTTGCACCATGCCTGCCTAGCCTCCTCGAGCTCCAAAGCCAATTGAGACAGTCTCTCGCCCGAGTAGAAGACGAAGATCGCCACCATTGCTGTCGGTGGGCAGACGGAGGCTGGCATTGCGGACGTCCCAATGGAGGACGCAACTGACGATGAGCCAGCGCCACCCTCCTCGCTGGTCCATGCCGGCATCACCATGGGTGATGCCCGTGCTTACTACACCGAAATGGTGTTGGCCGAGCAGGAGGCCTTGTTCCAGCAGGTGCAGGTCGACCATGAGTACAACCTCCGTCTCCTCAACGAGCACCAGAATGCGGTGGAGCACATCGTCACTGGCACGACAATCGCCTCGGATGTGGAATAGGTCGAGCAGGAGGTGCTGGTCAACTCCTATCGCACTGCCTGCCAAAATCTGTCACGACTGCTGGCGGTACCGCCAATGTCAGGCGCTAGAAATCGTCTTCAAGAAGATCGACGAGGTGGTCGACGAAGTCAATTTTTTCACCTGTTGCAACGCACGGGCATATGTACTATGACTATAAAATAATTATAAAACATCCAAGATTGATAATATAACAACATGCAACAATCAAAAATTATAGATACGTTGGAGACGTATCAAGCAGCCGGTGAGTGCTTACTTGTGCTTTGTGCGGCGCTATGCATAGTTGGTTGACGCGACGTGCGATTTTTGGTCATGTAGACGGAATTGAGATGTGCGAGAAGTTTTTGCTCGACGATTTGTGTGATTCGGACGACTCAGATGTTGAGACGTTGCTTGCAAACTATCGGCAGCAGACGTTGGTGATGGCCCTTGCCGTGAACGAGCACGAAGATGAGAACCGAAAGAGGCGGCGAGGATCGACCGTCGGCCGTCTTTGCATTCCTCGAAATCGCCATCTCGGGAACGAGATGTTGATGCAAGACTACTTCGTAGAGAATCCAACATATCCGTTGCGCCTCTTCCAGAGAAGGTACCGAATGCACATTTGTCAAGAGCATCAAAGAACCCAAAACTAGAAAACAATGTGAATTTGTAAGGGTGCAAGAGGCAGCCCGAAAAGACATTGAAAGAGCATTCGGTGTTTTACAATCTAGGTTTGCCATTGTTCATGGTCCTGTTCGTTTTTGGGACAAAGCGGACCTTGAAAAACATCATGACATGTTGTGTTATTCTTCACAATATGATTCTCGAAGATGAGAGAGGAATGAATTTGGAGTTCTTCTACGACAATGTGGTTAGCCGTGTCAAACCAGCTAGAGACCTAATCGCATTGGAGATTTTCTTCAGACATACAAGGAGATTGAAAATGCAAACACCCATTTTCAGCTTCTGGAGGATCTCATTGAGCACGATTGGCAAAGGGCTGGATAGTAAGAAAACTCATTTTTCTATTCATTTTCATTTAATTCATGTGTGATTTGTATTCGGGACAAGTTTTTCTATTGCATTATTTAGTTTGCTTTGATGATTTGAATAATTATTTGTAATGTGGATGATTGTTGTATTTATGCTATGGTATTGATATTTTTCCTGAATAATTACTTGTAGTGTGGATGATTGTTGTATTTGTGGTGTGGTAGTGATATTTGCGGACCGGCGGCAGCGGCGCAAGAACAGACCCCGCAAAGTCGACCCGTAAAAGAGCATATTCTGCGAATATTCTTTTATACGGACCCATTTTTGCGGTATGTACATGGCGCTGCGCCGCATATAACCGTTTTCCGCAAACTGCAAAGGCGTTTTGTGGGTCGCCTTTTTACGGGGTCAGCTAGAAATGCTCTTAGGACGCCTGCCCGCGCTGGTGCAGCAGGTTGCCGGTCCAAAGTCCCATCATTCCCATTTTTTCAGCCTGATTTATTTGCGCTGAGGGGTGGGACCCATCGGGCTACAATGTTTAATTTGAAGGGTGTCTTATACGAAGTTAAAAAATGAGGTTGTTTCTGCAGAAAAAACATCTCGTGCACCGCGCTTCGGCCGCTACTAACCACTGACAGTGGGCCCTGGCCACACTGGCATGCCACGTAGGCAGCGAACACACCCGCATACGAGTAATGTGACCGTATTTGCACGTCCGGACAAGTTTGATGACCAGAAACACGTATTTTGCAAGTTTATGAACCAAATTGACCGTCCCACGCAAGTTCTAAGACTCTTAGTGTATTTACCTCTAAAAAAGTATCAACACTCACAATGCCAAATCAATATCATTGGATTCATTATGAAATGCAGTTTCATAGTATGTATATTTGATATTGTAGATGTTGGTAATTTTTAATACATTTTTTGTCAAACTTTGCAAAAGTTGACTTGACACAAATCTAATATACGAAGTAAAAGGATCGGAGAGAGTAGTACTTGATGCATGTTTAATCCATTCTCTCTCCTTTTTCACGTGAAGGTGCATCAACATGCGAGATTAAATCCTGCGCCTTTTATCCTCTCTTTGGCAATTTCATTCATTCATGTCTTTCAAACTATAATTTCATTTTAAAAATATTTTATGTATTTGAACTCCTGGCGCTTGAGACCTTTAGAACAAGATCAATCTTGAATACATTCAAACATGTTTAAATTTCATTGTTTCAAATGAGTGAAATAAGTTTTCCAAAATAAGCAAAATAAGTTCTTTGCATTACGTGAAATTAATATTTTAAAATGAGTATTTTTTTTCATGCATACAAAACATAATTCAGTGTGAAATATGTGAAACTTATAATTTCAAAAATGCGAAACTAGTTATGTAAAAAATATGAAACTGATTATTTCAAAAAAAGAGTGAAATCTAGTTTTGAAACTAGTGAATTTGTTTTTTTAAATGATGTTTTCTAGAAGTAAATGAAAACAGTTTTCTGAAAACTATTTTTTTGAGATGGGCGACATCTTTGTTTCATACACATATTTCGGTGTGAAATAGATGAAACTTTTCATTTCAAAATTTTGAAACTGGTTATTTGAAAACTTTATTTAAAATGAGCAATTTTTTATGAAGCGAGTGAAATTAGTTGTGAAAATAATTGAAATTAGCTGTGACATGTCTTTCAAATGAAACAAGTGGAATTCATCTTTTGAAATGAGTGAAACTAGTCTTTTAAAATTGAAATGTGGTTTTTTGAAACTCCATATTTCAGTGTGTTTATTTTGAAGTTGCTTCGTTCATTCCTTTCAATTTTAGTTATATTTAACATGTCCCTCTTCTTGAAATCAATAGATTTTTTTTCAAATGGGTGAAATTAGCTTTTAAAAATAACAGAAACACGTGTGTTTCTCGAATCAATTGTTTGAAATGAGTGAAATAAGTTTATAAAATGAGTCAAATAAGTTTTTTTAATGAGTGAAATTTATTTTTGAAATCAGTGAAATACATTTTTGAATTGAGTGAAATATGTTTTTATATAGTGAGTGAAATTTGTTTTATGAAATCGGTAAAAGTAAAGCTAGTTCAACATCCATAATTGATCTTGTTCTAACGATCTTCTCACTATGAATTCTCATATACAAAAAGTTTCAAAAATGGAGATTTAGTTCGAAATACACCGATCATCCAAAATATGACTGCATCGTTTACACCGATCATTCAAAAAAATCAATGCTGTAATTTCATGCTGTAATTTTGCAAGATAGGAAAATATTTGAAAGCTAGGAGTACAATTTATTCAGCTAGTGAAATAGAATTGAAAGTAATTCATGCATTTGATCAATGTCTGTACTAAAATTGATTCATTTTTGTGTCAATTTTATTTTTGGTTATAGAACTGGGAACGTTATAATGTGTTTCATGTTTTCGGATAGTTATTTTAGGTGCCAAAGTTTTCCCATCTTGCCAAAACTGAAAAATAAAGGAGACACAAAGAAGAGACATATAGTAAAATATTTGGACTTGCACGTTGCACATGATAGACAAAATTCATAAAAAAAATGTTGCTAAATTCAAACTAAAATGAGGTCGTCGGGTTGATCTTAATTACTCTCCACAAACATGCATGCACCATTAATGCTCTCAATGGCTGCGTGTACGCACTAGCTATGCTGCATGCATGCAGTAGTGTACGCGTGTGTTTGGAAAACAGAATCGACTGACCATAGTAGAATTTTCAGTCACCTGAACCTGAAGTATATAGCTAAAGTGTAAGTCTGTAGTTGGTCGAGAGCAATTCCTTCGTTTGGGGTCACTGTAACATCTGAATTGAAGTGAAGACATATCCCCCAACCACCAAATAAAAATGTTCAGCAAATGTAGCACCCTAAGACAAATCTCTATACAATGATACAATCCCCAGAGATTTTCACAGATCATAAGCACGAGGAGTCCACAAGAGCAACAATCATCACAAGAACCACCCCGGTGACAGCCTGCAAGAGACTGGGAGCCCCTGCCTGCCGGCGTGCACTCGACGGTAACTTGTGGGGGAGCGCGCACTCCTCGCCGTCGAAGTACACCCGCTTGGGGAAGCCTCCTCCTTTGGGGATATTGATGTTTGGCACGTCCTTCTTCTTGAACGAGATGACGGACTGCTGCTTCCCGGGCAGCCTCGGGTACGCCGACGTTCTGCCGTCGGTGATGGGCTCCAGGAATTCGAGTCCCGGCAGGGCCTGCATGAATATGGTGTTGTTGAAGGGCGCGTCCAACCTGGTACCATTGAAGGAGTAGACGTTCTCGTAGCCACTGTAGTGCTCGCCCATTTTGACGGCGGCGAACCAGTTCTTGAACGTGTAGTCCTGCCAGTTGAAGATGGTCATGCGCACCGACCAGCCGGACTTGTAGTTGTTCGCGACGTGCCAGTTGATGCTGACGCCGCAGTTGTCGCCGCAGGGCATGGGGTTGGGCACGCGCCAGTGCTTGATCTTGGCCCACGCCCGGGCCTTGGCCGTCCGGTTGTCGAACGGCGCGAGCATGGCCTCCGACGGCAGCAGGACTGGGTGGGCGTCCGGGTCGCACGTGGCGGTGTCGTTGCCGCAGCCACAGGCGCAGGTGTTGCACGGCACCGTGGAGTCGTTGTAGTAGGCCGAGAAGGAGACGCAGCACTTGGAGGCGCGCTTCTTGGGGCGGGTGATCTTGCACGCCACCTGCCACGACGCCACGGCGGGGTCGTCGACATGAGCCCCGACCCGTCAGGGAACTCCATGGGGCTCACCCGGATCGGCTGCCTGCAAACGTAGTGCGGGTTCAGCTTCCCGGTGATCTTCCAGTTGGACGGCGGGTAGAGCGCCGTCCGGTTGAGGTCCGGCGGCATCTTGAACACCGTGAGCTGGAAGATGGCCCGTGACTTGGACTCGTCCATGATGGGCGGCAGCAGCGTGCCGTTCTTGCAGCAGAAGGGCAGGTTGCCCACGTCGTTGTCCTTCTCCCGATCTGGCGGGAGGTCGACGATGATGGGCCGCTTCTCGCAGTTGTACACGGGCGTGAAGTCGAAGTCCTTGTAGTAGCTCGCCGCCGGGCTGTAGACGCAGGCGGGGCCTTCCTTGAGCAGCGTGTAGGCGCCGCGCATCTTCTCGATGAACTCGCCGCGCTTCCACTCCCAGGTGAGGTTCCAGTTGTCCAGCCGGCTCATGGGGCTCCAGTTGTCGATGGTCACCTGCGCGATGTACTTGTTGCCGTACGACGTCAGCACGTCGTAGGCTATGGTCAGGTCGGCCTTCTGCCGTGGCAGGTACCGCGTGCTGTTGGCCTTCTTCGCCTTGAACTTGGGATCCTTGACGCAGCACACGAACATCACGCTATCTGCACCCACATTCTGTGAGTTTAAGCATGCATGCAGCGATTCGATAAGTCGTGGTGGCGAAGTACGTACCTTTGTGGGTGGGCGCGGGGCATCGGTAGCCGGGATTGGTGAGCTTGATGGTCTTGGGCATGGGCTTGCCGGGGGGCTTGACGCCGAACTGCGTGCCGGTGATGTCCATCTGGATCTGTATCTGCGTCAGGTCGCCGGCGGTGTCGATGGAGTTGAGGAGGTCGGCCATCGGGTATCCCGCAAATGTAACGCCACCGGAGACGTTTGCGGGGAAGTCAGTGCCGTCGAGGAGCACGGCGCCGCTGACTGACACAAGGATCTCCTTCTGCTGGAACCCGACGAACATCTGCCACGCCTTGAGGTCCGTCGTCATGGTGTTGAGCACCGTGGCCTGCGCCTTGAACGCGTACGCCTGCGCCGTCGCGTTCTTGAGGTGCGGGAACTCCTTGGCGCGCTCAATGAACGTGTACGACAGGAACGCGCCGTTGCACGCCTCCTGCGCCTTGAGCTGCGGCTTAGGCTTCTCCTCCTCGTCATCGCCGTTATTGTAATCCTGTGCCCGCGCGGCGGTGACGACGGCAAGGACGACCGCGGCGGCGAGCAAGTACGCCGGCCATCGCCGCCGCCGAGGCGGCATAGGCGCTGCCTTGGTCATTTTATTTAGCTCGATCGATCCAGGACTAATGCCACGCGCCGTCGCCCGATCGAGCTGGCTAGCGTGGGAGCGATCGAGACAAGAAGGGCTAGCTCGCTCGCTCGAGGGGTAAGGCCAGGAATGGTGGGAAGCAAACGCGTTCCAACGGCGGAGGAGGTGGAAAGAGGGTATAATTAGGCATGCAGAATTTAGGAGGTCGGAGGCGTGCTGCATTCGCGGTCGTTTTGGGTCGTTTGTTCAGAGGAAGATGGGAGACCATGTCAAATGGCCGGAATTGGACGCCGGGTTTGGCAGTGGCGGAGCCAGGATTCAAATAAACCCGGGCCAAAATACTTTGGGGCCTATAATAGGGCGCTGATCTGCGCCGACGCACCGGCCCAACTGTTGGGTCGGTCGAGCACCAACCGTCTGATGCGCGAGCCAGGGCCGTCAGATCTACGCGAGATCCCTTCAAAAAAATCCTCCCGCACAGCACCCACCCCCTCGCTGCACCGCACCACGGGACGCCCCCCACTAGCCGTTGACCTCGCAGCAGGCTGCACCTCGCCACCCCAGCCTCCCCACGGATGGCAGCTAGCCACCTCCGCCGTCGGCCGCAATTGGGCGATGAAGCCGTCGCAACTCCGTCGCCGCCAGCCATTGACACATGCAACACTCGCAACGGTTGCAGCTAATCTGTGGATGGACGTAGCAAAATTCAAAGACAGTTGTAGCAAAACCGCTACCGGAACTCGCCGCCGCGCTTGAAGCAGCATAGCCTCATGAATGGATGTAGCAAAACATGTCTCCGGTATTAGCAAAAAACAAGGTTGTTGCAACAAAAATATCGTCTTCGTCGTTGCCGGGCACATCTCAGTCGTAAAAAAGCACCACGGCTTCATGAATGGATGTAGCAAAACACACAGACGATAGTAGCAAAAATTTAACATGGTTGTAGCAAAAATGGCCACCGTCGCCGTCGCCGTCGCCGGTCGCAAAAAATAGCCGTCGCCGGTTGTAGCATTTTCCTTCCTGATGCTCGTGCTTGTTCCAGCAAAAAATAATGACGGATGTAGCAAAAAAATTCGCTGGATGCAGCTAATTCCCACCACGTAGTCTTCTGTGATGTAGCAAAAACAAAGGTTGGTTCCAGCAAACACAATTCCATGGCGGCCATGTTGTCGCCGACGAGCACTATCATCTCCCTATTGCAGCAAAAATGCAAGCAGGTTCCAGCAAAAATCAAACCTGGTTCCAGCAAAAACAAATCAAAAAAATAGCAACTTATTCTCCGCCACCGCCATCGCTGCCAACCACAGTCGTCGTCGCCTGAAGCAAAATCCCCCTGGATGGGGCTCAGCGCCGCACATGGTGGGTTTCCAGCATACCGGCACTCGACCGGCGGGGGGGGGGGGGGGGGGGGGGGGTGGGCTCTAGGTGCGCCAGCGCCGGAGAGGTCTGAAGAGAGAGGAGTAGGCGAGCTCTGTCAAGAAATCAGCGGCGCAAGCTAGACGAAAGGGAAACAAGTAGATGAGGCCGGACTTAGAGATAAGGAAAGAAAAAAAAAAGCGGTGCGGGCTGGGCCTGGGTGATGTGGCTTGTGTGCAGGAACCCAACGCGCGTACTGAGTGAGGCGACCGGCCGAAGTTTCGGCCGGTTCGTCGATTGTAAACTTTTCCCCCTATAAATAACTATCCGAAAACACGGAACACGTTATAACGTTCCCAGTTGTATAACCTAAAATAAAATTAACACAAAAATGAATCAATTTGAGTACAGACAATGATCAAATGCATGAATTACTTTCAATGCTATTTCACTAGTTGAATAAATCATACTCCTAGCTTTCAAATATTTTCCTAGCTTGCAAAATTACAGCATGAAATGACATTCATGAAAAATGTGGCAAGAAAAGAAAACAAAATCGGTGCTCCCAAATGTTCTGGTGCTCCAAAATGTGTTTGAAAAGAACATTTTGGAGCATCTATTTGTTTTTTTTTTGCCACGATTTCCACGAATGTCATATGGCATTGTAATTTTGCAAGCCAACAAACCTTTTGGCAATGTTTCACACAAAAAAAAGAACCTTTTGCATTTGTTTTCATTTTTTCTTTATGTGACTGTTCACCCGAGCTCATATGAGCTCAGGATTAGAATAGCCGCGTCCGATTTGTGCTAGATTTATAGGTATAACATGAGATATCTTTTCCTATGTAATAAGTATTGGAATTCGTAGTGAGAAGATCGTCAGAACAAGAGCAACTATGGATGTTGAACTAGTTTTACTTTTATTGATTTCATAAAACAAAATTTCACTCATTGAGCATATTTCACTCAATTCAAAAATGTATTTCACTCATTAAGAATACTTATTTGACACATTTTATAATCTGATTTCACTCATTTCAAACAACTGATTTCACTCGTTCCAATTGAAAGGAAGACACATGTTTCCATTATTTTCAAAAGCTAATTTCACCCATTTGACAAAAAAATCTATTGGTTTCAAGAAGAGGGATATGTGAAATATAACTAAAATTGAAAGGAGGAACGAAGCAACTTCTAAATAAACACACTGAAATATGGAGTTTCAAAAAATCATATTTCAATTCTAAAAGACTAGTGTCACTCGTTTCAAAAGACGAATTGCGGTAGTTTCATTTGAAAGGCATGCTTCCATTATTTTCATAGCTAATTTCACTCGCTTCTTAAACAAATTGCTCATTTAAAATAAAATTTTCAAATAACCAGTTTCACATGTCTGAACATACTAGTTTCAAAATTTTGATATAAAAAGTTTCACGCATTTCACACCGAAATATGCGTCATGTGTATGAAACAAAGATTTCACCCATTTAAAAAAATAGTTTTCAGAAAACTGTTTTCACTTATTTCCAGAAAACATCATTTTAAAAAACAATTTCACTAGTTTCAAAACTAGATTTCACTCTTCTTTTTTTTGAAATAATCAGTTTCACATTTTTTCAAATAAATAGTTTCGTATTTTTGAAATAACAAGGTATGCATGGAAAACAATTTTTACTCTTTTAAAAAAATTGATTCCTCTTAATTCAAAGAACTTATTTTGCTTATTTCAGAAAACTTATTTCACTCATTTGGATAAAACTTATTTCACTCATTTGGAACGTTGAAATTTAAACATGTGTAAATGTATTCAAGATTGAGCTTCGTCTAAAGGTCTCGGTGCCGGGAGTTCAAATACACAAAATATTTTTAAAATGAAATTACAGTTTGAAAGATATGAATGAATGAAATTGCCAAAGAGAGAATAAAAGGCAGGATTTAATCTTGCATGCTGATGCACCTTCACGTGAAAGAGAAGAAAGAATGGACCAGACATGCATCAAGTACTGCTTTATTACTGATATGGGCCCACCATCTGATGTGACATAATGCTGAATACAATAGACTGTCTGGGCATACACTAATATACATGAGACGTGGCCTCGAGACTGTTGAGAACCGACATCAACGAAGCGGCTTTAGCGAATCGTCGTTAGGAAACGTAGTTAGCGGTTATTAGTGTCCAAGCGTCGTACGGACGCATCTGTCCGTACAGGCGCCTCTTTGTACAGACGCCTTCACAATGCGTCCCAAATCTTGTATAAATATGTGATTCTCAATCAATGAAAGCATCAGATCATTCGTACAATCACTTTTATCTTTACACGTTATCAGCACTGCTCTGCCGAAAGAGAGAGCCATCACCGGGAAGGACAAGAAAAGGTAGGTCATGGCAGGGAGAAACCTGTCATCTGCGGCTTTCGCTTTCGCTCGCTTTATCCAAAGAGAGAGCCGTCGCCTTTCCCGCACTCCTCGCCACAGTGCCGCACGTCGCCGTCATGGCCTTGGTGTAAGGCGGCCCACGTTGCCGCTTCTTCGCCTGGAACCACCGCCAGAACCGCCGCCGTGGATATGCACGCCATGGCAACCACCCTGTGCACCAGGCTGGGCCTTCCGCCATGGCCACTGCTGCAAATGGAGAGATACCTGCAATGCACCATGCCGGGCCTTCGGCTCCGGCAGTCGTCAACGAGTACGTCGGACACGCGACTACACCAACTGTCTTCTCCATCCCTCCGATGGAGTGGTTGCTTGCAGGGCCATCGGCGCCGTTTCTCGGAGAAGAGGAGATGTTCCCTTGTGAACTCGCGCCGCCACCACTGCCCCCGTACTGCCTGCAGCACGAGTTTGGACCGTGCCCAGCGCGTACGGGCGCACAACCGCGGCTGCCGTCACCGACGCCGTCGGATGAACTGCCGGAGCACTTCTTCCCTCCTGGATACGGTCCTGTCCCGGATCTCCCGTCTCCGACGCCGGCAGCAGTGGAAGTCCACGCCTACTCCACCATCCCCGATCTGAACATGACCATCAAGGAAGAAGAAGAGGAGATGGAAGGACAGGGCTCGTCGTCGACGCCGCCGCCGCCTCACTCATCACCGGCGACACCACCCTTGCCTCCAGCGCCACCCCTCCCTCCCACACCTCCACCGGAGGCGCGTCGGATACTGCGGCAGTTCGCCGCGGCCATGGCGCAAAACCGCGCAGCCGTCCGGGGCGCGTGGTCGCCGGCGGCCCTCGGCCTCACCAGCACCCCCGGGGCGTGCAGCAGCGGCGGGGGCCGTGCGGAGATGCGGGGCACACCCCGCCTCCCTTGAAGACGACGCCATGAGCAGAGATGAGACGGTGTGGTGAGGTGTTGTGCCAGATCGAGCAGAGAAGTGGGGAACGGGAGAAGCGGCGCTGTGTGGGAAACCCTCGTGCGTGCTATCCTTATCCTTCTCTCTGTCGGTGCATGGGCCAACCCAAGTCACGTACGTTCTCACCAAACAGGCCTACATGCCTAGAAATCACATAACTGGCTGCTTGCGCTGTGTCGTTTCCAACAGGAAATAGCCATAGTGTATATATTGTACAGCAGCTTGTTCTTTCTATTTGAGAGTAGTATTTTATTGTATTAAGAACCTCTGCTTATCATATTCAGTACTGTATTATAAGTGTGAATATTTAGACTATGTATCGTCTAACATAAAGTCTCAGACTATGTGTACATATTCTATATGATTGCTTCAGCATTTATTTATTTTTAGAATATGTAATTCTTAAGTACAACAATTTTATTTTACAATTCAAAATTTGGGATCACAAGGCAGATGAGGCATCTACTGCACTTTGCAGATTACCCTCATCGCTGAAAGATCTACATTTTGCCTTTTCTATTTTGGCAAAATGACTATCTTCGAGTGCTCTCTCAAATATGCGAATTGATGTGATTACCTTGAATATTATACTTGCAAAGCACAAGGTAACTGTGTGATCTACTGCATCAAATTGCAGACTATCCACTCTTACTGTGAGGTCTACATCTAGTTATTTGACAGATGACTACCTTCAAAGTGTTTTTGAAAAAAATGTAGTATGGCACAAGGTAATGGATATATGAACATCTACTGGTCTAAACCAGATTATGTTCTCCATTGCTGTGAGATCTACACCACAACGGTGACTATCTTCAAAGTGTCATTTACATAAAATGAGGTCTACACATATAAGTATAAAGCATCAGCTATACTTCAAAACTTTGTTCCTTCAAAGCATTTGTTGTCACTTATATTTTACTCTCGTAGTAAAACTAATTCATGCATGATCAAATCATGCAGGAAATGGCTGGCGTCATGAACAGAGAATTTCATGAACTTGAACTAGATGGTAGTAACTATTTACCATGGGCTATGGATGCAAAGATAGCCCTTGAAAGTCGTAAACTCGGTTCCACCATCATCACACCCATTGAAGGCGCCGGAGAAATCCCCACGGCAGCCAAATATACCGCTTTAAGTTTCTTAAGGCACCATCTCCATCCGGACTTAAAGTCGGAATATTTGATGGAAGAAGATCCACTAGTTTTGTGGAACTCTCTCAAGGAGAGATATGACCAACAAAGAGCAGTTATGCTGCCAGAAGCACAGAGAGAATGGTCCCTCATAAGGTTCCAAGATTTCAAATCTGTGGCAGCATATAACTCTGCAGTTCACAAGGTTAATTCTAAACTAAGATTTTGCAACCAAGCAATTTCAGAAGAAGATCTTATTGAGAAGACCTTGTGCACTTTCCACCCTCAATGAGAGTACTACAACAGCGATGCCGTCAACAAAAATACAAAAAGTATTCTGAGCTCATATACACTTTACTTGAGTTGAGAAACATGATGAACTTCTCATGAAGAATCATCGACACGCCTAACGGGCTCCATGCCACTCCACAAGCACATGCTAACACTCAGTCTACTAAAAAGTATGGGGGAAATAAAATGAATTTCAAGAAATTCAATGGAAAGTGGAAAAGGAACAACAAGCAGAAAACATTTGGTCAATCTAAAGGTAAAGGTCATTTCAAGAAAGATGACCGAAACACCAAATCCGAGATTTGTCAAAGGTGTGGATGTACTAACCATCGTACTAGCAAATGCCGAACTCCCAAGCATCTAGCGGATTTATATCTTAAATCCACCGGGAAAGGCAAACAAGTTCATGGAAAAGCGTGCTCACTTCAACGCTTTACAACAAGAAGAGAACCTTGAAGCTAGCACTTCTCAAAAGCGCTCCTCGGGAAACAAGGAAGAAGGATGAAGATCTTCTTGATGTCGACAACATGATGGTGGAATACACCCAAGACGCATATGGAGATCTCATATAATCTCCACATCACTCATTTGATGTTATCAGCTATTTTATTGTAATAATGGAAGTTATAATTTGTATAACTCTAAGTAGAATAAAGTCCTACGGACCAATCATATTATGTAATTCAGACACAATGTCATATTTATATTTGTAACTGTAATATGAATACTTTGTATGTATTTATATGTGAGTAATGAATAAAATTTTATCCTAAAATATTCTCTCACTCTATATAGATTTTACGGAAAATAATCCAATGGAAGAAGAATTATGTTTGGTGGACAGTTGTACCACTAACACAATATTAAGGAAATAAAATATTTCCAAACTCTAACTAAGAGAAAAGGGAATATTATGACCATCGCCGGTCGCGATGATCGTCGATTATTGGTTCAGGACGAGCCACACTCGTTCTACCTATGGGTACTACAATTGTAATTGAGGATGCACTCTTGTATCCTGAATCTACACGCACCCTTCTAAGTTTCAAAGACCTCAGATCAAATAATTTCCATCTGGAAACAATTTCTGAAAATAATTCTGAATATTTACTTTTAACAAAGAGTACTGGTCCTGGAAACAAATTCTTGAGAAATTCCCTCGCTTTCATCTGGATTATATTATAGTTATACAAAACCCGTTCCACATGTTGCGTACAAAATAATTTTCAAGACCTTGATAAATTCAAGACTTGGCATGATCGCCTAGGTCATCCTGGCATAGGGATGATGAGAAAAATTATTGACAATTCTATTGGTCACAGCCTTCCAACTAAAAACTTCCCTAAATCATCAGATTTTGTGTGCACTGCATGTGCAACTGGGAAATTAATTATAAGACCATCTTATCTTAAAGTAAAAAATGAGTCACTTAATTTTCTTGAACGCATTCAAGGAGATATATGTGGTCCAATTCAACCACTATCGGGACCTTTTAGATATTTCATGGTACTCATAGATGCATCTACTAGATGGTCACATGTGTGTCTATTGTCCACACGAAATCATGCTTTTGCCAAGATAATTGCTCAAATTATCAAATTAAGAGCAAATCATCCTGAAAATAGGATAAAAACAATTGAATGGATAATGCCGCTGAATTTTCTTCACGTGCATTCAATGACTATTGCATGGCTATGGGCATTCATTTAGAACGATTCTGTGCCATATGTTCATACTCAAAATGGTTTGGCTGAATCTCTCATCAAAAGAGTAAAATTAGTTGCTCGACCACTATTACAGAATTGTAATTTACCAGCATCTTGTTGGGCACATGCGGTATTACACGCCGCCGATCTGATACAAATCAGACCAACTGCATATCATACAACCTCCCGATACTGAGATAGTACGTGGCACTCAGCCTAGTATTTCCCATCTGCGAAAATTCGGTTCTTGCGATAATGCGTGCGATATCACCACCCCATCGTACATCTATGGCCCCCACAGAAAACTAGGGATCTATGTGGGTTATAATTCTCCGTCAATTATAAAATATCTTGAACCTCTTACAGGGGACCTGTTTACTGCCCGCTATGCTGATTCTATTTTTGATGAGGACCATTTTCCGGCATTAGGGGGAGAATCAAACCACAAAGAATGCCAGGAAATCGATTGGAATGTAACAGGCATCCAGTCCTTAGATCCACGTACTAAAGAATCTGAAACTGAAGTTCAGAGGATTATAGATTTGTAACACATTGCAAATAACCTGCCAGATGCATTTACTGACCATAAAGGTGTCACTAAATCACATATTCCCGCTGTTAATGCACCGAGCAGTGGAGGTACCAAGTAAAACCACTCAAACCCCAAATGAGAGTAAGAGGGGGAGAAATCTGGTTAGCCGGAATATAACTTCTCAAAAGCCTCCGCGGAAACAGAGGAAGTCAAATCCTCTACCAGTAAATGCAATTCAATCTCAAGTTGAAGGACACCAATCAGATGCTCAACATCTAGAACCCAGCATAAATGCGCATACAAATATAATAGCTGGGACATCGGAACACCATGACTCTATTGTTGTGGGAAATCACATAGAGTCTGAAGGTATAAAAGAAATTTCCATAAACTATATAGAATCAGGAGAATCATACAACAGAGAGACTACAATTGTCGACATATATTTTGCCTCCGAAATTGCTGAAATTCTTCAACTGGATCCAGAACCAAAGACCGTCAGGGAGTGCCTCAAGCGTCCTGATTGGCCTAAATGGAAGGAAGCAATTGAGGCGAGAACTGCCGCTCAATAAGAGAGAGGTATTTTCCTCGATAATACCTACTCCTCATAATGTCTTCCCTGGGAGCGAAATGGGTTTTTGTTCGAAAAGGAATGAAAACAATGAGGTGGTGAGATACAAAGCGAGGCTTGTAGCACAAGGGTTCACGCATAAAGACCGGCATCGATTACGATGACACATACTCTCCTGTTATGAGTGGAATAACGTTTGATACTTAATATCTATGGCGGTACAAATGAGTTTATCTATGCAGTTGATGGATGTAGTGACAACATACTTATATGGGTCACTCAAATCGGACATATATATGAAAGTCCCTGAAGGACTTAAAATGCGAATCCAAAAGCAAATATAGCATATTGTGTAAAATTACAAAAGTCACTCTATGGCTTAAAACAGTCGGGTAGAATGTGGTATAACCGACTAAGTGAGTTCCTTATTCGAAGGCTACTCAAATAATGATGATTGCCCTTGTGTATTTATAAAGAAATCCTCAAATGGATTTTGCATTATCTCTGTAATGCGTTGATGACCTCAATATCATTGGGAGTACACCTGATATAGGAGAAGCACGCAATCATCTAATGGCGGAATTTGAGATGAAAGATTTGGGAAAGACCAAATTCTGCTTAGGCTTACAGCTTGAGCACCTTCCTCAGGAATTTTAGTATACCAACCTGCTTATATTCAAAAGGTTTTGGAGAAATTTAATATGGATAAATCATATCCAACCAAGACACCCATGGTTGTCAGATCCCTTGATATGAATAAAGATCCTTTTAGACCTCGGGATGATGACGAAAATATATTAGGACCTGAGTTCCCATATCTCGGTGCCATTGGTGCGCTAATGTACCTTGCAAATTGCACCAGGCCTGATATTGCATTTGCGGTAAATTTACTAGCTAGACATAGCGCTGCTCCAACAAAAGCGTCATTGGGCGGGGAGTAAAGAATATCCTTAGATATTTACATGGCACAAAAGATCTTGGTTTATTCTATCGGAAAAACCAAGATATGACTATGGTAGGATATCTTGGCGCTGGCTATCTATCTGATCCTCATAACGCCAGTCACAGACAGGTTTTGTATTCTTATATGGTGGAACTGCTTTTTCTTGGAAGTCAACAAAACAGACTCTTGTAGCAACTTCCACTAATCATTCTGAAATTATTGCATTATTTGAAGCATCAAAGGAATGTGTATGGCTTCATAGGATGATTAACCACATTCAAACTGCATGTGGTGTTGGTTCATTAGGATCACCAACTATTATTTATGAAGATAATGCAGCTTGTGTTGCTCAAATGCAAATGGGTTATATAAAAGTAATATCACAAAACACATTTCTCCTAAGTTGTTCTATCCTCATGCATTACAGAAAAATGGAGAAATTGATATTTTGCAAACTAAATCATGTGACAATCTAGCAGATTTGTTCACAAAGTCTTTACCAAATTCAACATTCCAGAAATGCATTCATGGAATTGGTATGAGACGACTTCGAGATTTGCAAAGTTCAGGGGGAGAAATCTCCTAAAAATATAATCCTTTTTAGTTATCAGCAGATAATGAATATTGTACTCTTTTCCTTTATGAGTTTTTCCAATAGGTTTCTCATAAGAGGTTTTAACGAGACAATTAAATACAAGCGTTAATGTATGCCATATCATATTTCTCCTTATATTTTTCCTACTAGGTTTTAAAGGAGTTTTTCATGGCACATCTGATTGCACTCTTTTCATTATGAGTTTCTTTGAAAATTTTCTCATGATGTTTTTAATGAGGCAAATATCTTCATAAAAGATTATATGCTATACTTTCTATTT
Organism: Aegilops bicornis; assembly: GCA_021605145.1. Lineage (NCBI taxonomy): Eukaryota > Viridiplantae > Streptophyta > Magnoliopsida > Poales > Poaceae > Aegilops > Aegilops bicornis. Next base: position 136,577,786 of record CM038675.1, on the reverse strand, counting down.
TTCCTATGAAGGTTTTTAAAGGAAAGTATCTAAAGCATGTTTATTGTTCTCTAACTCACTAATAATTTTCTCCTTCTTTGAAGATTTTTCTCATATGAGTTATCAAGAGACAATAATCTCTATATGTTGCATCATTTTCTCCTTATTATTTTTCCCACTGGGATTAAAGGAGTTTTAGCAACATATCTATACCATTCTCCTCATATTTTTTCCCACAGGGTTTTTGGAAGAGACTCTCAAGAGATGAATGATAAATATACAAGAAGCTTTCAAAGATGAATCAAAAGAGGAGACGTTGTACAAGGGGGAGTGTTGAGAACCGACATCAACGAAGCGGCTTTAGCGAATCGTCGTTAGGAAACGTAGTTAGCGGTTATTAGTGTCCAAAGCGTCGTCAGACGGACGCATCTGTCCGTCTGAGCGCCTCTTTATCTGACAGACGCCTTCACAATGCGTCCCAAATCTTGTATAAATATGTGATTCTCAATCAATGAAAGCATCAGATCATTCGTACAATCACTTTTATCTTTACAGAGACCTCACGAATTTTGGCACGGGCGGACGACGGATGCTTCGCTGCTAGCTCCCGGAACCAGTAAAAAGTTCTTTTCGGTGGGACCACGGTGGAGATAGGATGCGAAAAGGCGAGAGGTGGGGGGCGCACGAGCGACATACCGCGCTGCGTGCGCGCGAGCCAGCCCGGGGTTCGGACTTTAATTTGCCAGGGTTGCTCCTATGTGACGGGTTCTGCGTCAGGTTGCTGGGGTTTTGCAGAGGGAACCTAGTTGGCGGGCTTAGTGGGTCGCACGTGCGATTCTTGTGTTTGAACACGGTCAATGATTAGCTGATGACTTACCGCAGGCATGCTGAAACTGCTAGCCAGTGCGACATGGTTACTTTCGTGCAAATTTTACAGGGCGACCTTTTATTCACAAAAGAAAAAAAAACAGCGCAACCTTAAAAAAAACAAACAACAACGGCAAAACTTAAACAAGAAAGTGTACATCAGTAGGATCAAACACACGATCTAACGTGAGTGAACCACGTCCCTACCAACTGTAATACATAATGTCTAAATCTGGCAGCTCAGTTTATATAAAATATAGGCAACAAAAGATTTAATATTTTTCTGAAATCTCGAACATAATTTTTCTTTTTCACAAAAGTCAATGCTTTTTGAAAATTAAAAAAATTTGTTAAGACTCAACATTTTTGAGGAATCTCAAACATTTTTTGAAAAAGGAAAAGAAATTTAAAACGAGTACATTTTCAAAAAAACGAATAACTTTTTGAAATGCGAACATTTTCCCAAAAATAGGAATAAAAATGGGAAACACAAACGTTTTACAAAATTGCCAAAACATTTTTTTTAAATATGTGAAAAAATTAAGAAAACATGAACATTTTTGAATTTGAGAACAAGTTTTGAAAACATGAACATTTTTTGAAAAACACAAACATTTTATGAAATTTCCCAAACAGTTTTTGAATTTGCAAAAACAAACTGGAAACATAAACATTTTTGAATATTTAAAATAAAAGTAAAATCAGGAACGTTTTATGGAAAAAACAAATATTTTATGAACATTGAATATTCGAACGAATTTTGAAAACATGAACATTTTTGAACTTGTGAACTACTCCCTCCGTAAGAGCATTAAAACAGAACCACTGTAATTTGTAGACAAAACTTAAAAATTGATTTGGAATATTTTAAATTTCTTTGAATTTTGAACATTTTCTGAAAACAAGTGAAAAAATTCAGGAATACTAAACATTTTTAAAATTTCTGAAAAAAGTTTGGAAGCAGAAATATTTTTTGAAAAATTGACAACTTTTAAAATTGCAAACATTGTTGAAATTATGAACATTTCTTGTAAAAGAAAAAATAAACTTGAAAATAAAAATGAGAAATGAAAGAAAATAAAAAAGGAAAGAAAAGAAACAAAAAAAAAACAAAAAAGGGGAGAAATGAAAGGAAAAGAAACATGAAAAAGGATAAAGATAAACAAAAAAGAAAGAGGAAAAACAAGGGGGGAAATGGCTTGGGAACCTCCTAGAAAGTTCCAAAACAGAAAAAACAACAACTCCGAACCACCTAGAAGGTTCCAAAAACTGTATACGCTCAAATGTTTAACTGTCGGACCATTCCGAACGATCTTCAATCTCCCTGTGCATCACCTCGACAGCTTGCCGCAAAGAGCGGGAGGGATTTACCGCGTGAGCGACATACCGTGTTGCGTGCATGCGAGCCAGCCAGGGGTTCGGGCTTTAAATCACAAGGGCTGCTCCTAGGCTCAAATCTGAACCTCGGGCCTAACATGAAATATTTACAAGTAAGAGGCTGAAAAAACCCTCCCTGGGCCCTGGGTGCGTGGGCCCAACTCTGCACCTTAGGGGTAGCACGAGAAGTCTTGAATGGCTCCCCGTGTTGCCGGCTAAAAAACATTTTATCTCATCTTACCGCTTCTGAGGAATCGGCTAATTTCTAAATGCATGAGGGTCTTTGTAAATCACCTTTTAAAGGGCTCTTTGTCGTCTTACAGATGACAAAGAGAAAGCACACCACACGCGGATCGATGACATGGCAAGATTTTGACACATGCACACCATACAACCCCATGATGCACGCGCACCACACACCCCCACGCCCTTACCCACTACGCGTGTCATACTAGCCCCGACCCACCTCTCCTTTTCCTTTCTCTCTCTCCCTAATTCTCTCCTGGAGCCATCATGGTCACTTGTGCTCCTCTCTCCTTATCCTTCTCACTCTCACGCTCCTCTCCCTTACTTTAAGCTCTCTTTCTCTGTCGGCCCCGCAGGGAGCCATCAAAGCTTTCCCTCTCCACCGTCCACGCAGGGATCCGCCCCCGACCGCGCGGGCTCTTCGCCGACGATGGCAACTAGCCGAACCGCTCACCATCGGAGCTTTCTCTCCCCGGCCAAGCCAATGGAGCGCCGCACTGGAGCTCCTCCGCGCCCGATGCCGGCAGAGCCAAGACGTCTGCGTCTGCTGCCGCCCGCATCAACGGGATCCCGCGAGGTCCACCGAGCGACTTCGCATATAAGCACTTAAAACATTTGTTATTCTTTGCCACCAACTTTTTTTTTGAATTTTTTGTTTTTTTTTAGATTTTACTGTTCATGGTGGTATGATAAGAGCTAAAATTTGGATGGGCACTTACCAACAGTTTTGTCATGAATGCAAGTGACATTGACATACATGTGATGTTTTTCCGAACATTTTGGTATCTTATTTGCATTTTTCTGATTTAGTATGAATTAGTTACGAAGTTTTCAAAGTGACGATCAAACGGTCAAAGGGCAAAAGCACAAGATGCCAAAGTGGGTTGGGCAAGACCACGTGTTTTCAAAAACTAGGGGCAATCCTCACGAGGGGGACACAACTAAGGGTATAAAACCAATTATCCTTACTTTATTTTGCACTTTTATTTATCTTTTATACCTATCTCTATTGGAGCTCATCATTGCAAGTAACCGTGAAGGGATTGACAACCCCTTTATTGTGTTGGGTGCAAGTATTTGTTTGTTTGTGTAGGTGCTAACCTTGGAGACTTGTGTGTTCCTCCTACTAGATTGATACATTGGTTCTTAACTGAGGGAAATACTTATCTCTACTTTGCTGCATCACCCTTTCCTCTTCAAGGAAAAACCAACATAGCTCACGTATAGCACTCCTCCGCAACCCTTCCTCTCCCTCGCAGCTGCCGGCTCATTCCGGAAGGCATCGGCGATGGCGGGCCCCCTTTTTCCCTTCCTCACGGGGTTGTTGGTGCGGGGCGGAGACGTTGTGTTGTCCAGGGTGTCGTGGCACAGCGACCGTTGGGACTCCGGGGACGGTGGTGGCTAGATGTGGTGGCACAAATTGTTGTGTGGTGGTGTCCGAAGGGGTGAACTTGGTCGGGTAGAGGTTGCAGCTCGATGGGCGGGCACCCAAATTTGGTATCGACACCCTTCTATCGATTTGTCCCATTGGGCAGAGCGGGTTGGTGACTGCCGCCTTGCCTTCCGGTGGTGGCGGCTCTCGTTGCAGCCGCGAGCTCATCGACGAGAAGGGCCACCGAGAAGTCGCCATTTCACAGGGAATGGAACTGCGCATGATGGCGGCTTGAAGCTCCGTCGGTATTTCCCCAAAGAGGAAGGGATGATGCAGCAGAGCGGTGGTAGGTATTTCCCTCAGATACGATACCAAGGTTATCGAACCAGTAGGAGAACCAAGCAACACAACGTAAACATCACCTGCACACAAATAAAAAATACTCGCAACCCGACGTGTAAAAGGGGTTGTCAATCCCTTTCGGGTAGCGGCGCCCCAAGATAGGCAAATGGACGTGAATTAAATTGTAGTAGATTGATAGATCGAACGCCAAATAAAATTGTAGCGACCCGACCTCAGACAGTCAAGTCTCTGTGCATAAGTGTCATTCCTGGATCGGTGTCGGAGTTATTGGCGACGGGTATCCCGAAGACGGCAAGACGATATTTCAAGACATCGGGGCTAGCAAAGCCCCTCAGTCCAACTACCCGGCCGTTGTTGCTCCACCAGCCGATCACTGGCTGCCGATCGCTTCCACCAGCCGATCATTGGCTGCCGACTTCCCGGCCGTCGAGGCCGGCTGGTCTTGACTGCTCCACTAGGCATTGGCTGCCGATTGCCACCACCAGCCGATCATTGGCTGCCGATCTGCCGACTTCCGGCCGCCAGTCGACCATTGGCTGTTGCTCCACCAGACCGGCTGTTGGCTGCCGACTACCCGGCCACCCCTGCAGACTGCTGGTTGCCGACTTCACGCCGCTGCCGGCTGGCTGCCGCGCTCCACAGTCGGCCTGGCTGCCGACTCCAACCAGCCGGCCGAAATCAACTGCAGCCTGACGCGACCCTGATGTGACGACCATACCCGACACTGTTCACGTGTCAGCTCAGCCATCATGTACAATGTTCCTTGTCCCTGGGCACTATTTATGAAGTGACCCAGGGGACAAGGATGACACTCACCCATGCCCCCATGCCACTAGCCAGCTTACATACTAAGCTACCTCACACTATAAAAGGAGGCCTCATCCATCCATCCAGGAGGATGGGCACTAACGCACCCACACTCAAGCAAGGTAGCAAGCTAGCTAGCCATCCATCCATACACTCAACCCACACACGCATGAGCATACCCATGCTCACGGCCATGAGCCATGAGCATGGCCGGCCACTAGAGCATGCCACATACATGCATATATGAAATCAGATGCATGTGGCACTCCTTTCAGATACAGCTCCAGGAGCACTCTGTACCAGATATACCACATATACTCAGACATGCAGGAGTAGGGGTATTATCTCTCCGGAGAGCCCCGAACCTAGGTAAACTACCGCGTGCTATTCGCATACCCGCTCCCGGGCCTATCAGCAGCAGTCTTGCCCTCACACGAAGCCACCTTGTGGCATATGTCGTCTAGCACCCCCCGTGAGAATACCACGACAATCGGTAATGCTGACACACACAGTACTCGAAGGATTTATAACAGAGTAGCAATCACACACTTAGTACATCGAATGTCTCAAAAGAGAACTTATTACAATAAATATGGCTTAAGGCCATCTAATACGATAACAGCGGAACACTTGGAAGATAAAGTGAGTCCATCAACTCCAACGGCATAGCTGAGTGCACGACAATGACCTAGCGAACCTTACTCCTTGTCTGAAAAGTCTACAACATGAAACGTTGCAGCCCGAAAGTGGGTCAGCACATGGAATATGCTGGCATAGTAACACAGTAGAGTAATGAACAAAATAAATGCTATCACTACATGCATATATGGCTGGTGGAGGCTGTATGGTTAATATGTTTTCTTGAAAAGCCAATTTTCCCTACAACAAAGGAATATATTTTATTTAACTATCATGGTAGTTGAAACATTAAGAATGGTACCCCCATCTCAATCCCAATTAAAAGTAATTAACAACCCAACAAATTAATTTAGAGTGATGAGATCCATATGATAATCCAAGAACCAGATACTCAAGATGTCTATAACCGGGGACACGGCTAACCATGATTAGTTTGTACACTCTGCAGAGGTTTGTGCACTTTTCCCCACAAGACTCGATCTCCTCCGTTGGATTTCTCGCAATGCATAGTGTTTGAGAAACGGATGACCGAGACACAGTCTTTCAGAAGCATTAACTCTAACCCCGGGTAGACAGTACCAACCTAATCCCCTACATCTGCTAGCCTACCATTGGAAGAGGTCATGCAACCTACTCAACTATGCTAGAGCCCATAATAGCTTGTGGCTGCACACGGAAGTTTCTAGCATGAATAGTCTTATGATCCCTTTGAGCCTGGGTGGCGGACCGTAGGAGGATCACACGGTATAACCCCGGGATCTCCTAGGACAACACTGGTATAACCCCAGGTGCCCAATACCAACAATCCACCCAGATGTGTATTAAAGTTGCCACCTTAAGTTAACCATTAATTAAATACTCACATCTGTCATGGATCTCTCAAACCAAACCACGTCTACGAGCATAGCATGGCAATATAAGCATAACGTAGAAGTAACTCCCAAGGGTTTGATAATATAACAGGTAATAGGTTCTACCTCATCAACTACTTCCCAATACCCACATGTTATCAATCCTACTCATGCAATGTTTGAGGGTTGAAACTAATGCATAAAAACTGGGTATGAAAAGAGTATGATCAATGTGTTACTTGCCTTGCTGACGATCTGCAAATCCTAAAGACTCGTAGTAGCACGCTCCGCAGTCCGGGAATTCTATCGCAAACAAAAAATAGCTTACATAAGCAATCAAGCAAAGATGCACGGATAAATCTCAAATAAGAAGATATAACCAGAAAGTTCAACTGAAGAACTCTGGTTTGCAAAAAGAATCAAATCAAACGGAGCAACGAAACTCAAACTGCAAAAGAAACAAGATCCGATTACTAATCTGGACTAAAGTCAAATTTTACAGTACCAAAATCTTGCTCAAGTTGGTTAAACAGAAAGAGGGCTTCGAGACGAACATCTAGGCGCTTGAATCGCCTGATTCCGATAAACGAGCGAAAAGATAAACTAAAACAAAGATCAGGGTAGAAATCGCGATCGAGAATTATCGCGGAAAAACCCTGGAAAAAGAAAAACCGACGAACAGGATAACGAACGAACGTTCGCTGTCTGTGACTAACGGATGAACGTCGTTCGTTAAACGAACGTACATCCTCTATTTAGCTAACCGCGGAAAACCGAACAAAAACCGATCTAAATAAAAAAACCGAATCTTAGGGTTTCGAAAAAAAACCGAGCGGCTTTCTAACAAAAACCGGCAGCGGCAGGCGGCTACCTCGGCGAGGTCCGGCGGGGTCGGCGGCGAGCGGACCCGGTGGCGGGGCGGCGGATCGGGCGGCGGCGTTAGAGGCGGCGCTAGGGTTTTGGCGTGGCGCGACTTGGGCCGAGAATTCGCGGGCCTCGGCTTATAAAGCCGCCCGAGTATGATGTCGGGTCGGACCACGGCCCGATAAGTCGATTCGCGTTTTATTATAAATCCTGCCGCAGAAAAACAAAGAAAAGAAATACTAAACGGACTCCAAAAATCATGAAATAAATTTTCACGGTCCTGTGATAATATTGCGGACAAAGTGAACATTTATTTGAGCCTCTTATGCAATTTTGAAATACGCATATTTTCCTAATTCAAATAAAATAGCGATAAAACCCAAATAAAATATATTATTTGATTTTAGTATTTTTCCTCCAATATTTCATTTGTTTTGAAGAAGTCATATTATCTCCTCTTGTACATTTTTTGGTAAGAAATATTTTCGGAGAGAAAAATAATTAAAACCAAAGTGATCCTTGTTTTTATATTTGATAAAATTCAAATATGAGAACTATGAAATCCCCAACTCTCCAAGTGTCCTTGAGTTGCTTAGAATTTCGAGGATCGCGAAACGAAATGCAATAAAATATGATATGCATGAATGACCTATGTATAACATTCCAAATTGAAAATTTGGGATGTTACAAACCTACCCCCCTTAAGATGAATCTCGCCCTCGAGATTACGGTTAACTAGAAAATAGGTGTGGGTGGTCCTTGCGTAGATCATCCTCTCTTTCCCAGGTGGCTTCATCCTCGGTATGGTGGCTCCACTGAACTTTGCAAAACTTGATAACCTTGCTGCGAGTAACTCGGCTGGCAAATTCGAGAATTTTGACAGGTTTCTCCTCATATGTCAAATCGCTATCCAACTGAATTGCTTCCAGGGGCACTGTATCTCTCAAAGGAATATCGACCATCTCTGCATGGCACTTCTTCAACTGGGAAACGTGAAACACATCATGAACTCCCGACAGTCTTTCAGGTAACTCCAACTTGTAGGCAACCTCTCCCATACGTTCCAAAACTCGGTATGGTCCTACAAATCTCGGTGCTAACTTTCCCTTAACTCCAAAATGCTTAACTCCTCGCAGAGGCGACACACAAAGATATGCTCTGTCTCCGATTTCATAGGTGACCTCCTTGCGTTTTGAATCGGCGTAACTCTTCTGCCTGGACTGAGCTACTTTCAGTCTATCTCAAATCAGCTTAACCTTCTCTTCTGACTCTTTAATCAAATCCGATCCAAACAACTGACGGTATCTAACTTCATCACACATCAACGGGGTTCGGCATCTTCTTCCATACAGGGCTTCAAACGGTGCCATCTTCAAACTGGCCTGGTAGCTGTTGTTGTACGAGAACTCCGCGTATGGAAAATTATCGTCCCAACTAGACCCATAGTCTAGCGCACAAGCTCTCAACATGTCCTCCAGAATCTGATTGACTCTCTCGGTCTGTCCATCTGTCTGCGGGTGAAAAGTTATCTTGAACTCCAGCACAGTACCCAAGGTCCGTGCAACTGATGCCAAAATTTTGAAGTAAACTGTGTTCCTCTATCTGATACGATGGTCCTCGGAACTCAGTGCAGACATACGATCCTGGTCATGTATATCTTCGCCAAGTTCGCACTGGTATAGGTGGTTTTCACTGGGATAAAGGGAGCTACCTTGTTCAAGCGATCCACTACTACCCAGATAGAATCATATCCCGATCGGGTCCTGGGTAATCCGGTTATAAAATCCATGCCAAGCTTATCCCACTTCCATTTGGGTATCGGCATAGGCTGCAGTAATCCTGCTGGCTTCTCATGTTCTGCCTTCACTCTCTGACATACATCACATACGGCTACATCACTAGTGCAGAACCGGGCAATAGCACCGGTTCGTAAGGCCCTTTAGTGCCGGTTCCACAACCGGCACTAAAGTGTGGTCACTAAAGGCCCCCCCCCTTTAGTACCGGTTCAGCACGAACCGGTGCTAAAGGCCAACCACGTGGCACGAGGCAGCTCCGGGGGCAGGGAGCCCTTTAGTACCGGTTGGTAACACCAACCGGTACTATAAGGTTTGGGGGGTTTTTAGTTTTATGATTTCTTTTTCATTTAATTTTGTGTTTCCATTTTAATTCTTTTTCGGTTTCTGGTATTTTACGATACTACACATTGTACACGTTATATATATATATATATATATATATATATATATATATATATATATATATATATATATATATATATATATATATAGAATTTCTAGTAGAACCAATCATGCATATATATATCATCAATGTCTCACAAACCACCATATTAATTAATTCACACATACACACATGTATAGCTATATACAATTTCTCCTACATATGCATGTTGCCTTCTGAGCCAAGTGGCATTAGCCTAATTGGTGCCTTGAACACGATGACAATTGGAAGTGGTTTTCATGGGGCGGTGGCGGGTAATAGTATTCTCCTTCGGATTTATGACCTGGTCGAGCAAAAATCCCGCTATTTCCTCTTGAAGTGCTTCTCTGGCGCTCCGCTTTCTAGGAGCTTGTCCCGCACCTCTGTGAACTATTAAGAAGGAGATCAATATGCATGTGTATTAGTTGTGTGACTAGATATCGATAATGGTGTAAAAATTGCGAATAGTGTTCTGACAAGCGTACCCATTCCTGTCTTTGAGATCTGCTCCTTTCGGACGCCATCATGCGAATGTTCTCGCAAACGCAGAATGCACACATATCAGTCCCTACCGCTTTGCAGGCCTTTCTGAGAATGGAATTTGATCAGATAATAATTAATCAAGCATGATAATTAAAGAGATGGCAGCTAGCTAGCTAGCTAGTACTATAATTACTTACCTTGGGTCGAAACCATTTAAGCTTTTTTTCCATTCGCCTTCCGTGACGCCGATGAACCTTGCCCAAGCCCTGCCCGCCGACAAAGAAAATGAATAAAGGGGTTATTAAATAGTTCATATCATGAAATGACGAACTAAATAGGCCGAGATATATAGTTAATAATGATTGAAATTACCTGTTGACTATCCCAAACAAGATGTTATAGTCAGTATTTGCTTTGAGTAGTGAGTCCAGATTTCAACTGTTCGGCGTCAACTTTAATGATACACAAGATCCAGTGAAATCTGCATGCACACACGTTTGCATGTCTTAATTAAGCGGGCATATGTAAGCAAAAACATGTAGCTAGCTAGTAGGCAAAAACAGAGAATTTGTAGTACTCCCTCCGTCCGGAAAAACTTGTCATCAAAATGGACAAAAAAGGGTGTATCTAGAATTAAAATACATCTAGATACATCCCCTTTTATTCATTTTGATGACAAGTATTTCCGGACGGAGGGAGTACAAGACAATGTGACTCACTGGAAGTTGTAAGGAAGTAGTATATCTTCATTGTATTTGAGGCGCTTCAAGAACTCTAGCATGTTGTCCTCTACGGCCTTTTGATGATGTGGATTTATTTTCCATGTGTATTCATTAACGGTGTTTGGGTCAATGAACCCAATGCCAAAGCGTCCACCTTTTCTCATTTCATACATCTTCATCCTGCATAATACCACAAAAAAGAATATAGTGAGGATAATTACAGGTAATGATTGATCAAAAGGATCACTACAGCTAGCTTGAGACTTAAATTACGTAAAGAAATCACTTACGCACAATAGCAACTCGATTTATAGATTTGTCGAGTGCGTCTTGATTGTATAACTGAAACAGTTCGTAATACTCAGCAGACAGAGCTTTCTCATGGAAGTAATGCTCCTCCTTGACATTCACCATGAGGGACAATCGATTGGAAATCTTGGTAATGTTCATGTACCATTGATGAAATTCATACATTCTCGTTGGGAGGTTCTTGACCTTGTCTGGCTTGACCAAAGGTTGGCCCCGGACATATTTCCGTTTTATTTCATCCTCTGTAAGCACAGGCATGGGCTCGATCTCGAGGAGTTGTCCAACAGTGATGTTGAGAACTTCGCTTCTCTTTCTTATTCTTATTTATATAACTGTCACTTTACCGGGCCGGAAAAGATTTAAAATGGTCAGCCTGCGCAGCAGAAAAAAAGGCGCTCTAATCGTACTCGGATTTTATAAAAGGGATTGGTCTATCTACCAAATTAGTTCCATTTCCACCAGCCTGCATTATATAGTCCTTGGTTATTACCACATTGTCCACCTCGGGAACGTAAACTGTTTGCCCACAATAATATTGGGCGCGCGTACTGTCACGTGTTGTTGGCACAACAAGCGAGGGATCGATTGCGCCGCTGTTCTCCCACCGGGAATGGTTTTCCGCATTTTTGACAAATGCTTGTTGTTTTGCTCGATCCCGAGCTCGCCTCCTTACGTGGGCGTGCTCGAGTTAACTTCCGATGTGGCGCTCATAGTCTGTGTCAACAGGCTTGGGAGCTGGTGATTGAGCCATCTGAATGAAGTGGTCAATCGCTTCCTTAGGCATTTTCTCCCTTGGCGGCGGTGGCGGTTTCGGTGCAAAATGGGCTTCCACACAGGCCTTTGATATGGCTGCGTTTTCCTCCTCGGACCTGTCATAAGGCCTCTGCGGAAGAGGCGTGAGGCTTGGACCATATTTATATCGCTTGCCTCTGCCTGTACTTCTTGTACTACCTCGACTCGTACCGCTACGCACCATAGCAGCGGGGTGTCTCTTCTGCGATTGCTTATGCGGCGGAGATGGCTGACGGGGCTGAGTTGGACGAGGAGGAGTGGCCTCAAGTCTTGGGACTTGGAGGAGGTGGCTGAGGTTGTGCCAGACTTGGAGGAGGAGTGGACGTCGCTGTGGCGGACTTGGAGGAGGAGGTGGCCTGACACTTTGCGGACTTGGAGGAGGAGGGCGTCTGACGCTGTGGCGGACTTGGAGGAGGAGGTGGCTGACACTTGCCGGACTTGGAGGAGGTGGCGACACTTTGCCGGACTTGGTGGACTTGCAGGAGCGGAGTCTCTGCTGACTCGGTGGCGTGCCGACGAGGAGTCGGCCGACGCGTGTCGGTGGCCTTCGAAGATGATGCAATCCTTTTCCATAGGATGATACGATGTTTGGCCTCTCCGAGAAAGTGCTCGTCGTCACCTCCGTGAATGTCAAGCTGTAGGTCCGAATATGGGTCCACCACCTCATCAACCAAGACACGAGCATAGCCATTTGGAATCGGGTTGCAATGGAAGGTTGCCTTGGGGATTTGTAAAAGCAACGGCGTCCGCCACCTTCATGGATATGTTCTTCATTTTGACGTGTAGCTCGCGATTAGTGTTATCCGTGATGTCATCCACGGGTATCTATCCAAAGCATTGCATCGTCTGGGCGGAACCCACGCTGCTTCTCGGCATGGATGGGGCGGTGCTATCCAATGCTGGATCATCCGCTAGCTACTGCAGCTGCTGAGACCCCCTTTGCTGGCTAAGTGAGTCGATCTGCTCCTGCTGCCGCTGGAATTTGATTACCAATTCCGCTTGACTTGCTTCTAGTCCTTGAAGGCATTCATAGTCCCGCTTCCTCTGCTCCTCCTCCATCTTCCTCTTCTTCTCCTCCGCAATCTTCTTTCTCGCACGGGTTCTGTAGTCATTGTTCCAGTCTGAAAACCCCTCATACCACGGAATAGTGCCCTTGCCTCGTGTTCTTCCCGGTGTTCAGGATTTCCCGAAGTGCAGCGTAAGCTCGTCGTTCTCTCTGTTGGGCTGGAACACCCCGATCGTGCCTCTTCTATTGCAACAAGTATCGCATCGCCGGCTCCCTTCAGACTTGCCCTCGTCGAAACATTGCACATCTTCGGTCCAACTCCCCCATGCGCATAGAACCAAGTCCCGCACTGGGGGCCAGCTCTAGTAACCGGAGTGACACCTGCATCCTCCATCTCTTTCTTAGACTTATCCCACTTAGGCATTGCCACCGCATAGCCACCGCCCCAAATTTTATGGAACTTATCCTTTTTTTCGGCATTCTTCTTGTTTATTCTCGACCGCTCCTTAGCTAATTCCGAATCCTTGAATTTCACGAAATCGTCCCAATGAGCATGTTGGTTCTCTAGTGTTCCCTCGAATACCAGAGTCTTCCTTCCTCCCTTGACGTACTTGTCCCATTCACGATTCTTGTGGTTCTTGAATGCAACCGCCATCTTCCTAAGACCAGCGTCCTTGACTTTCTGCACATCTGCTTCTGTGAAATGATCTGGTAGGGTGAAATGTTCCATGAGAGTATCCCAAAGCAGTTCTTTTTGTCTTTTGTCGACAAAAGTAACATCTGGACGTGGAGCAGCGTCCTTTTTGTCCTTTTGTCTTTTGTCTTCTGCTGGCTCTCTCCATTCTTGAAGGGAGATCGGGAGTTGGTCCTTCACAACAACTCCAAGACCGACGAACGAACTTGTCCGCAATCTTCTTATGCGCTAATGGTTCGCCATTAGGTCTGATTGCCTCGATATTGTACTTTACGCCCTCCTTCAAATTTTTGTTCGGGCCTCGTTTCGTCCTTTTGCCTGAAGATTTGCTCGATCCCGATGGCTGAAAAAACAAAGATCGATTCGTTAATATATCTTCAAGTCATTTAAAACATGTGATGATCACCAGATGCCTGCTTATATAAATATATATACCTCACGGTCTTTGTTGTTTCAAGATCAACATTTTCTTTGTCATCATCATAATCATAGTTCATGACTTCATCAATTCGGTCGTCGCGATCGAATATCATATCACCCTCTCCGGTGTTGTTTAGAAATTTGGAGCCGTCATAATCTTCTTCATTCTGATCATCATCTGACCCGTGAGGATGGCGTATCATATCGAACGTGGCCTGTTCTCCCTCTCTGCCGGTATTGTCCGCCGTAGCTTTTATTTAACTAATCCAAAATAAATATAAAACAATTTAGTATTCAAATTACATCGTCTCGAGTAATAGATATAGTCTCGAATACATCGTCTCGAATAATAGATATAATCTCGAAAACATCGTCTCGAATAATAGATATAATCTCGAATACATCGTCTCGAATAATAGATATAATCTCGAATACATCACTGGCTAGGTAGCTAATAAAGATCGAATACTACGTAAGAATCTAGGACACTTTCGCGGTTCTGCGGGCGCGGCTGTGGACACCCAAAGAGAAGGAACCCTCACAGGATCATAGCTGAAGTGAGATCCTCAAGAAACTGCAAGGTATTGGAGAACTGCCGCCCTCTAACGCAACCATGTAGCGATGGACGTGCTCGTCCTCCTCCCCGACACGGCGACGTACCACCTCCCGGCGGGCCGCTCCTCCGCACCAAAACTAGCCCACGCGAACGCCACCAAACGAGATCGTGGTCGATGACGGGACCCGGGGCCGGGTTCCTCATCAAGCGGCGCGCCTCCGAGCAGCACCTCCGGTGCTAGCCAGTGAGCCAGTCCGGACATGGGTCAGCCGGACGTCGTCGCCGGACGTGTCGGCCAGCGAGGATGCGGGCGGGCATCGTCGAGAACAAATACTAGCTATATGCCCGCAAAAGGTAACATTTTTAATGATTGGATTTTGATAACTAAAATTTCTAACATTTCTATATAACACTAATTATGCTATCATTGCATATGTCAAAATTCTATATGCTATTTCATACTAATTAAGCATCTAACACTAAAAACAGAAAAAATAACTTCTATACATCCATTAAAAACAGAAAAACAACATTGTATAAAAAAATTCCATACTAATTAAACACTAATTATATCCATCTAACATGCATTCATACATATATACTAGTGAAAAAATAATAATCTGAAAATCTAAACTAATTAAACATACAAAATACGTATATACTAATATATACATGCATTCATACATATATACGTGTGTGTGTGTGTGCGTTCATCATGCTTGTGTGTGTGTGTATGGGCTCGGGGAGGGGCGGCGCCCATGGTGGCCGCCGGGCGAGGAGAGGGGTTAGAGGAGAGCTCACAGGGCGACGGGCGACGGCGACGGCGGGGGCAGCGACGGGCCAGGCGTGTGTGAGGGCGGTGTCACGGGACGGTCGACGACGGGCCACTGGCGGCGAAGGAGACGAGGGCGGCGACGAGGGCGGCGGCGATGGGGACGGGCCCAGGCGGCGAAGGAGAGGCGGCGGCAGGACGGGAAGCGGCGATGGGGACGGGCGGCGACGGGACGGCGGTGCTTCAATGGGGAAACAGAGGAAGAAAGAGGGAGAATGAATTTTTGAAGTGTTGTATATCTGAAGACACCTTTAGTACGGTTGGAGCCACCAACCGGTACTAAAGGCCAGTTTGGCCAGCCCAAGCGGCGGGAAGCGACCCCCTTTAGTACCGGGTGGTGGCACAAACCGGTACTAAAGGCCCCTTTAGTACCGGTTGGTGCCACGACCCGGTACTAAAGAAATCTTATTGCGCAGTCTTGATGTGACAAGTTTAGTCCCACCTCGCTAGCCGAGGGGTGACCGTGACCGGGTTTATAAACCCCGTGCGGTCGCTCTCTCGAGCTCCTCTCCAAAGCAGGCCTCACTGGGCCTCGTGTTCTTTGCTGCCTGTGGCCCACTTGCCTTTGCGGGCCTGCATCCTGGCCCAACAACAGGTTGGGTTTCTAGTCGTATGCAGGCCGCTCTGGCCTAGTAGGCGGGCTTTTTTATTTTTTTTGCTTTATTTATTTTTGTGTTTTTTTGTGTATTTAGAGTTTCTTTGTGAATATTTTTGCTTTAGGTACAAAAAATTACAAATTTCTGTTAGTGCCCGTAGTTTTCAAATTTGAATAGTTTAAATTTTGAATTATTTGAAATTAGTGTGAATCACTAGTTTGTGAATAATTTAACTTTAAAAATCAGTAAAGGCATGAAAGAATTTGTTTGCACATAAAATTTCTTCGCGTTTCAAATGCCAAAACACATAACTACCCTAACTATTACAGAGATTCCCCTCCGGGTGTGAAACACGTAAGAAAGTGATGATAGTGAAGCCGATCACATCCCAGATCTTTGGGTGTGAAACTTTTTCTTCAGCGTGTGTCCCTTTGCGCCGTAACCATGGAAAATCTTCATCATTTAACGGGATGCTCGGGTCAATATTCACCGTGAATGGAGCAATTTCATCAAACTTTTCATAATCTTCCGACTTGTCTGTCTTGTCATCCACTCCCACGATGTTTCTCTTCACGTAAAGAACTATGTGCCGCTTTGGCTCATCGTAAATGCGATGCATTCGCTTCCTTATCTTTTCTTTTTCTTGGCTTGGTAGACATGTCCTTCACATAGAAAACCTGTGCCACATCATTGGCTAGGACGAATGGTTCGTCTGCATACGCAAGATTGTTGAGATCCACTGTTGTCATTCCGCATCAAGGGTCTTCCTTTACCCCGCCTCGTGTCATATTGACCCATTTGCACCGAAACAAAGGGACCTTTAAACCACGTCGATAGTCAAGTTCCCATATGTCCTGTATATACCATAATATGTTTCCTTTCCCGTCTTGGTTTCTGCATCAAAGCGGACACGACTGTTTTGGTTGGTGCTCTTCTTATCTTGGGCGATCGTGTAAAATGTATTACCATTTATCTCGTACCCTTTGAAAGTCATTATATTCGAAGATGGTAACTGGGACAGCAAGTACAAGTCATCTTCAATAGAGGTGTCATGCATGGTAATGCGGTTCTGCAACCAGTGGCGAAACTCTGGTTTGTTCATGTGTAATCCAGCCATCGATCGCTTCCGGTGTTTGGGCGTAGCAAATTCTTGTGTTCATCCATATCACGGAGCCACCAAGGCGGAATTCTGTAGAACTGTGTAGTGTGCTTCAAAGGAGAGAATGTCCGTCCATACGTATTATTTGTTCCCTCCTAGCGTGCCTTTTCCATCCGATGCGCCCTTATGCCGCGATTCAGGAACACCAATCGGCTTAAGGTCGTGAATAAAGTCAATACAAAACTCAATGACCTCCTCATTTTGATGGCCCTTGGAGATGCTTCCTTCCGGCCTAGCACGGTTATGAACATATTTCTTTAAGACTCCCATGAACCTCTCAAAGGGAACATATTGTGTAGAAATACAGGACCCAAAACGTTAATCTCTTCAAGATAGGTGAACTAGGGCGTGCGTCATGATGTTGAAGAAGGATGGTGGGAACACCAACTCGAAAGCCTGACAAGACATTGCACCAAATCATTCTCAGAACCTCGGTATGATTTCTGGATCGATTACCTTCGAGAGATTGCATTGAGAAATGCACATAGCTTCACAATGGCTAATCGAATGTTTTCGGTAGAAGCCCCCTCAATGCAACCGGAAGCGATTGCGTCAGAATCACGTGGCAGTCATGAGACTTTAGGTTACGGAACTTTTCTCTCGCCATGTTTATTATTCCCTTTATATTCGACGAGAAGCCAGACGGTACCTTAATACTGAGCATGCATTCAAAGAAGATTTCCTTCTCTTCTTTGGTAAGAGCGTAGCTTGCATGACCCTGATGTATGCCGTCTTCTCCGTGCATACGTTGCTGGTCATCCCATGCCTCAGGTGTATCTTTTGTCTTCCCATACACGCCCAAGAAGCCAAGCAGGGTCACACAAAGATTCTTCGTCACGTGCATCACGTCGATTGCGTAGCGGACCTCTAGGTCTTTCCAATATGGCAGGTCCCAAAATATAGATTTCTTCTTCCACATGGGTGCGCGTCCGTCAGCGTCCTTCGGAACAGGTTGCCCGCCAGGACCCTTTCCAAATATCACCTTCAAATCCTTGACCATATCATGTACATCAGCACTAGTACGGTGGCGAGGCTTCGTCCGGTGATCCGCCTCACCTTTGAAATGCTTGCCTTTCTTTCTTATGGGATGCCTGCTCGGAAGAAATCGACGATGTCCCGGTACACATTCTTCTTACAACTATTCAAATATATCTTGTCGGTATCATCCAAACAGTGCGTGCATCCGCGGTATCCCTTGTTTATGCGTCACGAAAGGTTCTTGAGAGCAGGCCAATCATTGATGGTCACGAACAAGAACGCCTTTAGGTCAAATTCTTCCCCATGTGCTCATCCCACGCACGTACACCTGTTCCATTCCACGGTTGTAAGAGTTCTTCAACTAATGGCCTTAGGTACACATCAATGTCGTTGCCGGGTTGCTTAGGGCCTTGGATGAGCAACTGGCATCATAATGAACTTCCGCTTCATGCACAACCAAGGAGGAAGGTTATACAAACATAGAGTCACGTGCCAGGTGCTATGGTTGCTGCTCTGCTCCCCAAAAGGATTAATGCCATCTGCGCTTAGACCAAACCATACGCTCCTTGCGTCATCCGCAAACTCCTTCCCGTACTTTCTTTCGATTTTTCTCCACTGCGACCCGTCGTGGTACTCTCAACTTTCCGTCTTTCTTACGGCCTTCTACGTGCCATCGCATCGCCTTGGCATGCTCTTTGTTTTGGAACAAAGCGTTTCAACCGTGGTATTATAGGAGAATACCACATCACCTTGGCAGGAATCTTCTTCTGGGCGCTCGCCCTCGACATCACCAGGTCATCGCGGCTGATCTTATAGCGCAATGCACCACATACCGGCAAGCGTTCAAATCCTCGTACTCACCGCGGTAGAGGATGCAATCATTAGGGCATGCATGTATCTTACGCACCTCTAACCGGAGGCGGAGACAACCTTCTTTGCTTCAGACGTACTCTCGGGAAATTCGTTGTCCTTTGGAAGCATATCCTTTATCATTACCAGAACTTTCCAAATCCCTTGTCGAGATACACCATTCTCTGCCTTCCATTGCAGCAATTCCGATGTGGTGCCCAGCTTTTCTTGTCACCTCGCGCATTCGGGTACAACAATTTTTGTGATCCTCTAACATGCGCTGCAATTTCTTCTTCTCCAAATCACTTGCGCAGTTTCTCTTTGCATCGGCAATGGCCCGACCTAGATCATCAACGGGCTCATCTGATGCCTCTTCTTCAGCTTCTTCCCGCATTGCCGGCTCAGCTTCTTCCTGCATTACCGGCTCAGCTTCTTCCCCCATTGTTGTATCATCGTATTCTAGGAACCCATGGCCAGGATAGCTGTCGTCGTCCTCTTCTTCTTCATTGTCTTCCATCATAACCCCTCTTTCTCCGTGCTTGGTCCAAACATTATAGTGGGGCATGAAACCGGACTTAAACAGTGGACGTGAATGGTTCTTGGCGTAGAGTAATTGCGACCATTCTTACAGCCAGACATTGACAAGGCATAAAACCATCCGCCCGCTTGTTTGCCTCGGCCATAGCGAGAAAAGTATGCACGCCCTCAACGAACTGGGGAGAGCATCGGTCATCGTACATCCATTGCGGCTCATCTTCATTACACAACACCGAATAGACCAAATTAATACAAGTTCATACATAAAGTTCATACAACACTTAAATGCAACAAACAAATAACTCTCTAGCTAAAGCATTTAAATGCAACAACAAATGCGATCAAGATCACAACTAAGGTAACAATTGATCCAACAACATAATGATACCAAGCCTCACTATCGATGGCATATTTTCTAATCTTTCTAATCTTCAAGAGCATTTTCTCCATCTTGATCTTGTGATCATCGGCATTTACATCGACAACATGCAACTCCAATTCCATCTTCTCCCCTCAATTCTTTTCAATTTTTCTTTCAAGTACTCATTTTCTCTTTCAACTAAATTTAACCTCTCGACAATAGGGTCGGTTGGAATTTCCGGTTCACATACCTCCTAGATAAAAATATCTATGTCAACTTGATGGGCATAATTTGTCATAAACACGAAATGCAACAAATAGTTTTAAAAGAGAATATACCACATCCGAATCATAACAAGGAGGAGGGCCGACGGGGACGGATATCAAAACCATGGCACTATGTATAACAAACAACGTACGAGTAAGATAATTATACGAGTAACTATATATCCAAATCACACAAACATCAATTTTTTATATAAAATTTCATGAACAAGAGGCTCACCACAAGGTGGTGCCGGGCGACTGACGGTGCGAGGCGATCGGCCGGTGGTTACGACGGAGATTTAGAAGGCACTAAGCAAAACGCACCTACATATGCAAACTAAGTGTTATTTTTGACCTCAAATTGCATATAAATCAAATACTAGCACATATATATATTTCCTCCCAAATTACTAAACTCACAAGTTAATCACTATATAAAGCATTGCAAGAGCTAATCTAGCAATGAGAGATGAAAGGACAAAGTTGCTAACCTTTGTGATCATTTGAATGGATGGGGGCCTTCAA
The DNA here is from genome assembly GCA_021605145.1 of Aegilops bicornis. NCBI lineage: Eukaryota > Viridiplantae > Streptophyta > Magnoliopsida > Poales > Poaceae > Aegilops > Aegilops bicornis. Next base: position 136,557,119 of record CM038675.1, on the reverse strand, counting down.
ATCTTGACAAATTTTGGCAAAATGTGTGATGAGCTCGAGAGGAAGAGGGGAAGAACAGAGAGGAGAGGGGAAAGGGGAAGAACAGAGCGAGCTCGGGTGGGACGAAGGGTTTATGTAGGGCGACCTTTAGTACCGGTTCGTGCCAAGAACCCGGTACTAAAGGGCTGGAGGGCCCCAGTCGACAACATCCTGCCACCACTCTCATTAGTACCGGTTCATTGGCACGAACGGTGCTAAAGGTTTGCCACGAACCGGTACTAATGAAAGCGGCCCGGCTAGCTGTTGGAACCGGCACTAATGTATACATTAGTGCCGGCTCAAATTCAAACCGGCACTAATGTGCTTCACGTTTGACCCTTTTTCTACTAGTGAATACTCGGCAATATCCTTCTTCATACCAGTCCACCAGAAACGCTCCTTCAAATCCAAATACATCTTGGTGTTTCCGAGGTGTATCGAGTATGGCGAGTCATGAGCTTCTTGAAGTATCAACTTCCTGGTCTTTGCATTATTGGGCACATAAATGCGGTCCTCAAACCACAAGGTATCGTTCTCATCCTCATGAAAACCATTGGCTTTTCCTTTGCTCATTTTCTCCTTTATTTTAGCAATCTCCTTGTCATCCTTCTGAGCTTCACGAATCTTTCCCAATAATGTTGACTGAACCTCTAATGCTGCAACAAAACATTTAGGAACTATCTCCAAACGTAGATCCCTTAGATCCTCCGCTAACTCCTTTGGCATTCCTCTGCTTACGAGGGTATTGACATAACCCTTCCGGCTCAAAGCGTCTGCTACGACATTGGCCTTTCCTGGATGATAATGCAGTTTCATATCATAATCCTTTATAAGCTCCAACCATCTCCTCCGCCTAAGGTTCAGCTCATACGTGTGAAAATGTACTTCAAACTCTTATGATCCGTGTACACATCACAACGGTTTCCAATAAGAAAATGTCTCCAGGTCTTAAGGACATGCACTACGGCTGCTAATTCCAAATCATGCGTGGCATAATTCACCTCATGCGGTCGAAGTTGACGTGAGGCATATGAAACAACTCTTCCATCTTGCATAGGTACACCTCCAAGTCCTAAGCAAGATGCGTCGCAATACACTTGGAAATCCTTGCGTATATCCGGCAGAATTAGCACTGGGCTGTAGTCATACGTTTCTTCAACTCCTAGAAACTGGCATCACATTCTTCTGTCCATTTGAACTTGGTGTCCTTCTTCAACAACTCCGTCATAGGCTTCGCAATTTTAGAGAAATTCTCAATAAATCTTCTATAGTATCCCACGAGTCCAAGAAAATTGCGGATCTCCCCAACTGTGGTGGGTGCACTACAAAAAAAGACACATCCGTGACATTTTGGGCTGAACGAAAATCTTTTCTGTCATACTTATGACACTTCTATGACGATAATTGTGACAAAACCCGGTATCATCATAGATGTGGTGGGGTCCTACTTATATGACAAAAAATGGGCTTTTCGTCCTGGGTGGGCCGGAGACGCAGCTGCATTACATTATTTGGGCCGTCCATGATGGAAAAAACCGTGGTAGAAGCGAGGGCGAGGAAAATATCGGGTTGTTCCCGATTACGGTGGGTGGTCGGGGCCGAGCAATGCGCGTTTCTCTCATACACGCACGCGCGTGGGTGTGAGGCATTGGGCTCTAACTGAACCCGAGTGAGGCGTTGGGCTCTAACTGAACTCGAGCGATTGCACTGCAGGCTATGCGTTACTGAACCTGAGCGATCGATCGATGGCTGTTAACTGAACCCGATCGAGCGATTCCTTCACTACTACTGCTAACTGAAGTCGATCGATGCTGCCTCTGGATGAACAGTGAGCGTTGCTGGGGCGGGGGGTTGGATGAACAGTTCCCAGTGGGGGTGGATGAACAGGACCCCATGGCGTTGCCTCTGGATGAACGTGAGTGTTGCTGGGGGGGTTTGGATGAACAGTTCCCGGTGGGGGTGGATGAACAGGACCCCGATCGTTCGAGCCAGTTGGGGCTGGATGAACAGGACCCCGTGGAGGGAAGGATGAACAGGACCACCCCGTGGTGGGCAGGATGAACAGTAGATGGTGGAGGGCAGGATGAACAGTAGCCCGTGGAGGGGTGGTTGAACAGGAGCCCGTGGAGAGGGCTGGTTGAACAGTAGCCGGTGGTGTAGCGCGCGGTGGAGGCTGGATGAACAGGAGCCCGTGGATGAACAGTCGCAGGTGGAGGCTGGAGGAGGTCGGAGGTGGATGAACAGTAGCCCGTGGAGGCTGGAGGGGGTCGACGGTGGAGATGAACAGTATCCCGTGGAGTCCCGTTTTGTGGTACGCAACACCCCTCCCGATGAACAGAACCCCCGTTTCGACCGTAGCGCTCCAACACAAGTTCGTTCCTCCGTTGCGGTACGCCACACCCCTCCCGATCAACAGGACCCTTGTTTCAACCGTAGGAGGTCCGTTTCCTCCGTTTTGCGGTACACCAGACCCCTCCCGATGAATAGGATCCCGTTTCGAACGTGGCCGGTCGAACACAAGGCCGTTTCCTCCGTTCTGCGGTAGGCCAGGCCTCGTTTCCATCGGCTGTTCCGTCCAAGCCGGTTGGTTCCCACGCGTTCTGTTTCCTCCCGATGAACACGGAGCATTCCGTTGGCTCCCCATGAACACGATGACGATGTTGTTTCTCCGTTCTGACCCAGCCATGTACACGAGCCCTGGCCGTACGTACGCGCGAGTAGGCGTTCGAGACCCCGCCCAGATGTAATGCGTGCGTGGCGTATTTACTTTCTTGCACCCTGGCCGCTGTACGTACGTGTACATGCTACGTGCGCACCTCTACTACGACACGTGCGCGCCTCTACATCGATCAGTATGTACATACACGTTCGCAACCAGAATGAGAATGCTACGTACGCTTTGACCAGGTGGACCCAGCTGTCAGCCTCTCCATGTACAGTCCATGTCCGATGGAAGCTGTTCCTTGACCATGTTGACCACGCCGCACCGAGAGCACCAGGGCGGTGGACGTCGGCGAGGCCTAGGAAGGGGACGACGCGGAGCCGGAGAAGACGCAGCAGTGGAAGCCCGCACGAAGAGGAGTATGAGGGTTCACTGGTTCGGCTATGGTGTGAGGCTGCCGTCGCCGCAGGGCCTGGCCAGCGGTGGGAATAGTAGGGGGCGGTGAGGCCTCTGCGACAGCACAGCCAGCCACGGGAGGCAGGAGCATGCGACACGACCGGTGATACGTCTCCAACGTATCTATAATTTTTGATTGCTCCATGCTACTTTATCTACTGTTTTGGACTATATTGGGCTTTATTTTCCACTTTTATATTATTTTTGGGACTAACCTATTAACCGGAGGCCCAGCCCGTAATTGCTGTTTTTTGCCTATTTCAGTGTTTCAAGAAATGTAATATCAAACAGAGTCCAAACGGAATGAAACCTTCGAAACATGATTTTCTCACCGAACGTGATCCAGAGACTTGGACCCTACTCCAAGAAGTAACAGAGGCGGTCACGAGGGTGGGGGTGCCCCCTAGGGCACGCCCCTTGCCTCGTGGCCCCCTGTTGCTCCACCGACGCATTCTTCCTCCTATATATACCTCGCACTTCAAACGATGAAATACGGAGCCAAAAACCTAATTCCACCGCCGCAACTTCCTCAGATCCACGAGATCCCATCTTGGGGCCTGTTCGAGTTCATTGAGGGGCATCCACCACGGAGGGCTTCTACATCATCACCATAGCCCCTCCGATGAAGTGTGAGTAGTTTACTTCAGACCTTCGGGTCCATAGCTAGTAGCTAGATGGCTTCTTCTCTCTTTTGGATCTCAATACAATGTTCTCCCCTCTCTCGTGGAGATCTATTCGATGTAATCTTCTTTTTGCGGTGTGTTTGTTGAGACCGATGAATTGTGGGTTTATGATCCAGCTTATCTATGAATAATATTTGAATCTTCTCTGAATTCTTTTATGTATGATTGGTTATCTTTGCAAGTCTCTTGAATTATCCGCTTGGTTTGGCCAACTAGATTGGTAGTTCTTGCAATGGGAGAAGTGTTTAGCTTTGGGTTCAATCTTGCGGTGTCCTTACCCAAAGGATGTAAAGGGTTGCAAGGCACGTATTGTATTGTTGCCATCGAGGATAACAAGATGGGGTATTTATCATATTGCATGAATTTATTCCTCTACATCATGTCATCTTGCTTAAGGCGTTACTGCTTTTAACTTAGTACTCTAGATGCATCTTTGGATAGCGGTCGATGAGTGGAGTAATAGTAGTAGATGCGTAATCGTTTCGGTCTACTTGTCTCGGACGTGATGCCTATATACATGATCATACCTAGATATACTCATAACTATGCTCACTTTTGTCAATTGCTCAATAGTAATTTGTTCACCCACCGTAGAATACTTATGCTCTTGAGGGAAGCCACTAGTGAAACCTATGGCCCCCGGGACTATTCTCATCATATCAATCTCCATCACTTTAATACTTGCTTTGTTTTTACTTTGCCTTTTACTTTTCACTTTGCATCTCTATACCAAAAATACCAAAAATATTATTTATCATCTCTACCAGATCTCACTCTCGTAAGTGACCGTGAAGGGATTGACAACCCCTAATCGCGTTGGTTGCGAGGAGCTATCGTTTTGTGCAGGTACGAGGGACTTGTGCGTGGCCTCCTATTGGATTGATACCTTGGTTCTCAAAAACTGAGGGAAATACTTACGCTACTTTGCTGCGTTCGGGGAAATCCAACGTAGTGCTCAAGAGGTAGCAACCGGCGCTGCTTTGGGCGGCTGGAGCAACAAGACCAGAGGTTGAAGAAGCACTACGACCGTTGGATGGACATCGTACGGTCACTGGAGCTAGAATCGTGCATATTGACTAACTTGACAAAGCCCTCCGTCCCCGTCAACTTAGTAGGCCCACAAGTCAGCCTGCCACTATATTGGGTCCCAGCTAGCAGTGGGAGTATTCATTTTTTGTGTGCGTAATAAGGACGCACTTCCTTGCGTGCGAAGATATAGCTGGTGGGTCCGAGTTGTCAGTGGCGGTAATGTTTTTTTCGTGAAATACAGAGGCCCTTTCGGTGGGTCCCAGATGTCAGGTGGAGGAATCATTATTTTGCGCGTAATAAGGAGGCATTTCCTTGCGTGCGGCCGTGGACCCAGCTGTCAGCCTCTCCACGTACAGTCCACTTCAGATACATGTCGGTCATTCACCACGTTGACCAGGCCGCGCCGAGAGCACCAGGGCGGTGGACGACGGCGAGGCCTAGGAAGGGAACAACACGGAGGCAAGGAAGACTCGTCAGTTGTTTCCCACACGTAGGGGAGTATGACTGTACGAGGGTTTACTGGTTTGTCTGCCGTCGCCAAAGATTAACAACAGGTGTGGGTGAGTAGAGGGTTGGCTAGGCCAGCGATGGGAGTACGGTGGGGCGGTGAGGTCACAAGGGCAAAGACAGCCGGCCGTGGGGAGGAGGGCGAGCAGTCCCGCCTTGGCGCTTGTTTGAGCGGATGGAGCAGGAAGAGCAGAGATTGAAGAAGTACGACGACCGTTGGATGGACATCCAACGATCGCTTAAAGGCCAACCTTTTTTAGGAAAGCCTCAAATCTGTGGAAAACAGCATACAACCCATCTGCCATTATTTCTAATAATTTACAGCCCATTTGCTAATTCTTAAGGTTTTTTGGAGCCCATATTCTTTTTGTTAGCATTACAGCCCATATTGTGGCCACGGTTAAAAAATTATACGAAATTTTGCATATTTCGGTGCGGTCCGAACAGTTTTTAATCCCAAAATTTCAAGTCACATTCAAACTGATTTTAAAAATAAATATATATCAATATAAAATACAACAAATTTTCAACGCATAAAAATTAATGCAATTAAAAATCTCCAAATGAAAAAAAGAAATTTGAAACTAATTGCCGGTTTGATATGTTTTAAAAATGTACAGCCAATTTCTCATTACTGATAGGCCATTTTCTTGGCTAGCCGAATGAAGCTCTCCTCGTCTTGAAATATTTGCAGCCCAACAGGCCTGACAAAGCGACTTACTTGGCAAATCACAAAAAGACTGGGTTGTGGCCGTGGACCCAGCTGTGGCCGTGGACCCAGCTGTGGCCGTGGACCCAGCTGTCAGCCACTCCACGTATAGTACTCTTTCGATAGAAGTCGGCCGTTGACCACATTGACCACGCCGCGCCGAGAGCACCAAGGCGGTGGACGGCAGCGAGCCCTAGGAAGGGGACGACGCGGAGCCGGGGAAGACGCGACAGTGGATGCCCAGGCGGAGAGGAGTACGAGGGTTCACTGGTTTGGCTGCGGTGTGAGACTGCCATCGCCGCAGAATAACAGGGGGTGTGGGTGAGTAGAGGGATGGCCTGGTGAGCGGTGGTAGTAGTAGGGGGCGGTGAGGCCTCCGCGGCATCACAGCCGGCCACGGGAGGCAGGATCACGCGGCACGACCGGCGCTGGTTTGGGCGGCTGGAGCAAGAAGACCAGAGGTTGAATAAGCACTACTGCTGTTGGATGAACATCGTACGGTAACTGGAGCTAGAATCGTTCATATTGACTAAGTTGACAAAGCCCTCCATCCCCGTCAACTTGGTAGGCCCACAAGTCAGCCTCCCATGATGCTGGGTTCCAGCTGGCAGGGGGAGTATTCATTTTTTTGTGCGTAATAAGGAGGCACTTCCTTGCGTGCGAAGATAGCTGGTGGGTCCGACCTGTCAGCGAGGGCACGTTTTTTCATGAAATACGTAGACCCTTCCGTGGGTCCCGGATGTCGTGGAGGAATTAAAGACTTGAGAAGGCGTCTGTAACAAGCTAGTGTACCAAAGAAGAGACGTTCTTTGAGTTTTAGAAAAAAGAGAGACGTGCTCCTGTAGCTGGTTTGAATCTAAACCTAGACTATGACTATATATGGTGCTATGCTACTCTGCAAGTAATGAAACTGACATATCCAATGTTCGCTTCTCCTCTTCTCTAATTACTCTGCCTAGCATCAGAAGCTCTGGCCGCAGCAACCATGTCCGCTGGCTGCTCGTCCACCTGCTCTTCAGCAGGCAACAACCAAATATGCGCCAAGTCCCCACCCGTACCATCGCCTGTGGGTCTCATCACACTCCCGCCGGCACGCGCACCACAGCCGGATGCTCATCGCAACCCGTTGCCTTTGGTGTGGTGCCACCGCTGCAAATCACGCAGAGTCATCCGTCGCGTCTCAACCAGAATCCTCAACCCTGGCCGAGTCTTCTACAAATTCCCAAATCATGGGGTAATAATATGTTTAAGTGTTGTTCTGCTGCTTTCAGTTGCTGATTTTTTTAATAGTTTGGTTGATGATCATCCAATTTGATTCGTGCAGAAAAGGGAAGACTCGTGTGATTTGTATTTATGGGAAGTTGCTGATATGGGCGAGTGCAACTACACTGATTATTTGGTTAGCCGAGGAATCCCAATACCAGCAGGTTGGGGTGTTGGACAAGTAACTGAAGGAACGGCAGAAGAGGAAGATGCAGAGCAGAAGGTTAAAGATGCAGTTCCTCTGATCATGGCCAAGCAACAGCTGCTGAATAATACGTCTCCAACGTATCTATAATTTTTGATTGCTCCATGCTATATTATCTACTGTTTTGGACCATATTGGGATTTATTTTCCACTTTTATATTATTTTTGGGACTAACCTATTAATCGGAGGCCCAGCCCAGAATTGCTGTTTTTTTGCCTATTTCAGAGTTTTACAGAAACGGAATATCAAATGGAGTCCAAACGGAATGAAACCTTCGGGAACCTGATTTTCTCACCGAACGTGATCCAGGAGACTTGGACCCTAAGTCAAGGAAGCTTCGAGGAGGACACGAGGTAGGGGGGCGCGCCCTCCCCCTAGGCACGCCCTCCCCCCCAGGCACGCCCTCCACCCTCTTTGGCCCCACGTTGCTCCACCGACGTACTTCTTCCTTCTATATATACCTACGTACCCCCAAACGATCAGATACGGAGCCAAAATCCTAATTCCACCGCCGCAACCTTCTATACCCACGAGATCCCATCTTGGGGCCTGTTCCGGAGCTCCGCCGGAGGGGGCATCCACCATGGAGGGCTTCTACATCAACACCATAGCCTCTCCGATGAAGTGTGAGTAGTTTACCTTAGACCTTCGGGTCCATAGTTAGTAGCTAGATGGCTTCTTCTCTCTTTTTGGATCTCAATACAATGTTCTCCCCCTCTCGTGGAGATCTATTCGATGTAATCTTCTTTTTTTGCGGTGTGTTTGTTGAGACCGATGAATTGTGGGTTTATGATCAAGATTATCTATGAACAATATTTGAATCTTCTCTGAATTCTTTTATGTATGATTGGTTATCTTTGCAAGTCTCTTCAATTATTAGTTTGGTTTGGCCTACTAGATTGGTTTTTCTTGCAATGGGAGAAGTGCTTAGCTTTGGGTTCAATCTTTATGTGTCCTTTCCCAAAGGATGAGGGGCAGCAAGGCACGTATTGTATTGTTGCCATCGAGGATAACAAGATGGGGTTTTTATCATATTGCATGAATTTATCCCTCTACATCATGTCATCTTGCTTAAGGCTCTGTTTTCTTGAACTTAATACTCTAGATGCATGCTGGATAGCGGTCGATGAGTGGAGTAATAGTAGTAGATGCAGGCAGGAGTCGGTCTACTTGTCTCGGACGTGGTGCCTATATACATGATCATACCTAGATATTCTCATAACTATGCTCAATTCTGTCAATTCCTCAACAGTAATTTGTTCACCCACCGTAAAATACTTATGCTCATGAGAGAAGCCACTAGTGAAACCTATGCCCCCCGGGTCTATCTCCATCATATTAATCTTCCATCACTTTATTTATTGCCTTTGCCTTTTACTTTTCTTTTATTTTACATTGCATCTTTATCATAAAAATACCAAAAAAATTATCTATCATCTCTATCAGATCTCACTCTCGTAAGTGACCGTGAAGGGATTGACAACCGCTAATCGTGTTGGTTGCGAGGAGTTATTTGCTTTGTGTAGGTACGAGGGACTTGCGCATAGCCTCCTACTGGATTGATACCTTGGTTCTCAAAAACTGAGGGAAATACTTACGCTACTGTGCTGCATCACCTTTCCTCTTCAAGGAAATCCAACGCAGTGCTCAAGAGGTAGCACTAAACGGCCTTGACAGCAATGAGGAGATGAAAGAGCTTGTGAAGATAATGGGCAAAATTGATGTGCTCTGTAGGATGACTGTCTCTTTATTTGCAGTGTATCTAGCACTCATGATGTATTCAGTGGCTATGACGTGAGCACTTTGCTAAAACTAGTAATGAATGAAACTTGTGTAGTAGGCTCGGCGTAGTGTTGTGAACATCTAATGATTTCTATTAACGGAAATCAGGGGGTATCCCCTTTTGCTCATAAATAAATAAATAGCAGAGGCCTATTTGGTAATAAATAAATAAATTAGCAGAGGACCTGTCGGGTCAGCTTTGTTCTCATTCGAAGACGTCGAGCAAATTGCAGTCCAACAGCAAACTATGTCATCAAATTCAAGTTTCACAGCCAAATATGAGTACAACTAAACAACAATGTCATCATGTTTTACTCGTCAGACAATCACCAAACACAAATCAACATACATAATAAGTGATGTTCTCACAACAAAATACTAAACAACATGTTCATCAGGTTTCAGCTTGTCATAGCAAACACAATTTCACATAGTAGATAAAAAATGTCTTCCGACAGCAAATACGACAAAAGCAATGTAATCATCATCCGCAGCAGCAGCGTCAACATCTTCGCCATGTGTATCAGTCTGAATCGTAATACCCCATGGTGTCATCTTCTTCTTCGTCCTCAACGTCCTCGAACGTTGGCTTCTTCTTGATCAACTCTTGTATGTCCACAGCACGATGGGCAATCTTTTCGCCGGCGTCATTGACGTGATGGTTCTCAAAGATATTAGGAACATCTGTGTTATCTTGTACATCAGGAGCAGTGTAAGCATCATCTTGTTGTGCAACTTCATTAAACGAATTCCTCTGCTCAAACCTTTGCACTACTCTCCAGTCATCGCTACGTGCAAATGTGTCTTGCAAGAAAAATATCTGTGTTGCTTGATTTGCTAAAATTAAAGGCTCGTTGGTCTGGTACGCCGCCTTGACATTGATTGATTTGAAATAATCATCAGCTCTGGGTTTTGTGATCCTAGAAAACAGGTTATACCAACGACAAAGACAATGTAACCACACATCGATGATCCTAAATCGAGATATATCGCAAATCGAACAATGTCTGTTATGTTAGCATACATTTCAGTTGTCTCTTTGTCATACGTATCCGTGCTCATGATGGCACTATTTTGTGTGTTCCTGCCTTCATCTCGTGCAAGGGTGTTGTAGCGCACATCTCCAACAACGCAAGATTCATAATGTCTTACCCGAGTATCAGGACCCATTGCTAGTGAGTAAAGGGCATCACCAACTGCCTGCCCACCCTCCCACATCTTCTTAACCTATGGTTAGAAAATAGACAAGCTGATCATCTTATGTACTCAATATATTAAAAAAACTGACAGTGCAATTCAAAAGCTTACATGGCTCTTGAACCATTTCGCAAATCCTGCCATAACCAGTTTGTCAATGTTTCTTGAATTTTGTGGCAGTAACTCCTTTTTGTAGATGCTGCACAACATAGTGACCGCGTCAAACATCTAAATATATAAGAATGTGCTGCAAGTTTAGTAGATTATGATGTATAAGCTGCAGTACTTGGCACTTACTTGATATAAGGTAGTATCTCAGGACAATTATTCAATACATACCAAACCATTTTGTCCAAATCTTTAGGTTTGTGCTCTTGTCGACTCTTCCCTCAGAACTTTCGAATGTATAATCAAAAACATTGAGCCCGGGATTGTCTTCATCCACGCCTTTGCTAAGTCGATCACCGTTTCAATGTATTTTGAGCAGAATGTCAACGCTTCAGAGTAGCAATGTAGGACTCGCAATGGAACCCTCGGGTCTAGCTCGTTCCTAACATAGCCCTTGAAAGTGCCTAGCCGCCTTTCAATAGGGTACATCCAACCATACTTGTCGACCTCTAAGTAGTGCCTCATCAGGTAGATGAACAGCCAAATGCACCATCACATCAAAGAAGCCTGGAGGATATATCTTCTCAAGGTCGCATAGGATAGTTGATATCTTGTCTCTAAGACGCTCAAAAGCATCTATCCTGATATTTCTACTGCAGAGCTCCCTGAAGAATTGTCCCAACTTTGCAACTGCTTTGTATAAGTCAGGGCGGCCCAATCCTCGAAGGATAACAGGTAAAACCCTTTGAAGTAGGACGTGGTAGTCATGAGTTTTCAACCCTTGTACCTTGTCTCTATCTGCACTGACTCTCCTTTCAGGGTTGGAAGCAAATCTATGTGGGAATCTCACACGTGATAGGACCTTGCAGAATTCTTTTCTTTTTACTTTGTCCAGGATGTACACAACTGGTGCCATATCCCGTGGTTTACCTTCATCTTGCACCTGCAAATCCTTTCTGATACCCAGGTGTGTCAAATCAATCCTAGATTTTAAGGTATCTTTCGTCTTGCCTTTAATATTAAGAAGTGTGCCGATAATGCTGTCACATATATTTTCCTCGATGTGCATCACATCAAGATTATGCCGCAGATCCAAATCTTTCCAATACTCCAAGTCCCACAAAGTGGACCTGCGGGTAAACAATAATCTCTCTTTTGCCCTGCCATGCTTCCTTTTCCCGCTACCATTATCAGGATGGTTTCCTCGTGTAATATGCCTGACCTTCTCTAATTCCACTTGCAACTCATCGGCGGTGAGCCTCTTTGGCGCATCACGGTTTTCATGCTTTGCATTGAACACATGTCTTCGGTATTTTCTAGGATGCGACTTGTCCTTGGCAAGGAAACATCGGTGTCCAATGTAACATATCTTGCTAAGTATTATGTGATGACAATGATTCCCGTCCACAAATAACACATGCATTGTAACCATGTGTCGTTTGCCCTGACATAGTGCCCAAAGCCGGATAATCATGGATGCACCAAATTATAACAGCACGCAGAACGAAATCAACTGGTGGGCTGCTATATAGGTCTCGAGTGAGAACACCCTCCATAGCTATTGAAGTTCCTCCACAAGAGGCTCCATGAACAAATCAAAATCCTTTCCAGGACGTTTTGGACCTGGGATGAGCAAGGCCATCATGTAGTTTGGTTCTTTGGTGTAGACATTTGGAGGCATGTTGTAAGGGATAACAAGCATCGCCACATGCTATATGTGGCGCCTCGTGGCCAAATGGGTTAAATCCATCCAAGCTAAGCCAAGTCTAATGTTTCTCGGGTCAGCAGCAAACTTTTCGTGCTTCTGATTGAAGCTTTTCCACTCACTACCATGAGATGGATGGCTCATTACATTCTGATCTCTGAAATCCTGGTTCCTAGAATGCCATAGTACATCCTCTCTTGTTTCAAAGATCATGAAACAACCTCTGCAATCTTGGTGTAATTGGAAAATGTCTCGTAACATTATGAGGAATCCTCTTCACAACATCGCCATCTTTCCATCTTGATGATTTGCATTTCGGGCATTCACTTAAGTTGGCATAATCCTTCCGGAACATAACACAATTATTCTTACAAACATGGATCATATCATATCCAATTCCAACTGCACGAAGGAAATTCTTCATTTTATGTAGGTGTGTGGAAGCTTAGACGCATCTGGGAAAGCTTTGTGGAAAGCAGCCAACATCGCATTGAATGATTTGTTGGTCATCCGCTCAGATGTCTTAACCTAAAGAAAGGTGACCATAGCTGAGAATACTAACAGCTTATTTCCTGGGGTGACAGCCACATTGCATTGTTCCAACATGCGGGCCCACCGTTTTTCTTCTGCAGGTGAAAGTTCACGTAATGCATGAGCATTTCGTAGCATTGTTTCAATGTTGGTCAAACTCACTGGCTCCGCCACCACCACCTCCTCCTCCTCTTCCACCTGAGCATCAGGTAGATCAAGATGGTGGTCTACTGCTTCCACGTAGTCAATAACATTGACGTTCACAGCTTCACCATGATGAACCCACCTAGTATATGTGACCGACATCCCATACAAGTGTAGATGATTTTGCACAGTTGACTGGGATCTTGTAACTGAATTCATACAACTGCTACACGGGCAGAGCACATCTGATTTCGGACCACCGTACTCAGCTCCGATAAAGTTCATAAAGTTCATGTGTGGGTGTGAGAAGATAACGAGACATGGGGGCAGAGTGTGTGTCACCGCGTGAGGTCCGGTGGGCCGAGGTGAGGCCCTTCGTTCGGTTCCGTCCCGCGCCACATTGGTCGGCCCGTGACGCATTTAGGGAGACCCATGGATGACTAGTCATACAAGACAAAGATAGCATAATTGTGAAGGACTCTATGTCCAGTGACAAAGCCAGCTAGGATTTGTAACCCTGGGTTCTCGGATTAGGTAGCCCCTTTATCTCTGATATTACTATTCATCCAACCTAACTTTAAGGGGCATCCTACAGAATGCTCTGCTAGAATCATACTCGTCGATTAGGAAGAGAGGTGTGAGACAATGCGTGAGAGACATGCCTAAAGATAATGTGCGTACAGGGGACACGTAGGCAGGTCTATGTATATAGAAAGGGTCGATGGGGATTGTGCGTGTGTATGCTTGCGAGAGGAAGAGTGCTTGTGATAAAGGTTAGAAAACAGTCGTAAATGGTTATGAGAGGGAGGGAGGGTTATATCGAGAGCATGTGTGCGAGAAAGACACCTCGGGAGAGAGTGTGAGAGCATGTGTGAGAGACCACCGATGGAGAGTGAAACTACACGTACAAGACTACTGTACACATTGATTAAAGATATAAATTGTATCCAAATATTAGGATGTGATCATGATATTTGCAATTCGCGTAAGGTACGGTCATTGATCCATCAGACATCTAGATTCTATCAAATTTGAGCATGTCTATGTTATTATTCGACACAATTGATCCACATAGTTAGTATTTTGAACTCCAGGCAATGCATCGCTTTAGCAATCGAATATAAACGCGAGTATAGTTCATGTTGTGTGTGTAAAGCACATTATACATACGAAAGTTACACAATGAACATTATAAATAGCTACCTATGAACTAGCATACATTTGAATTCAACTTAAGGTGGTTTCAAAAAATCGAATTCAACATGAAGTCCATTCAATTATTTGAATTTGATATCATGGCGTTTGTAAATCATACCTAAATTATGGGGGCACCAATCTTTGCTCTGATTTTCTACATAATAGCATATGTAGTCGTGTACAAAATAGATTCTAATTTAGCTCCTCCATTCCAAAATAATCGTAGTTATAGGATTTTCAAGTGTCAAAATTTCAAAAAGAAGCGGATAATTTAATGAGGTTTTCAAACATACAAGCTCAAATTTAACGTTGTCTATTTAGGTCAATCCTCAAAGTTCAAGAGTACTCTAAACGTGAATGCTTGTGTTTCAAAATTTTGAACGAACGCCAAAAGAGCCTCTACTCGCCCGAAACCGCGTGAGACCAATGTTTGGTAGTACAAGGAAATTAGTTTTCTAATAACTCCGACCCGTGAAACCTACCGGCCCGACATCCAAAGGTCTAAACCGGGGTAGGTTTGTAGCTTCATCTAGATGCCACGCAACCGCCTCCGAAAAACATTCATACACAATGGCCGCCTAAGCACACATGCGCGCGGCCGAAATCGCTCCCGCCCACTATTTGGGACACCTGGGATTACCATCCTACCCCCACCCACAGTAGGTCCGAAATTTAAGAGGGGGCAAAGTTTGTACTTTCCCCAAATTTCAAACAAGCGCGTCCCATCTTCTGTTCAAAAAAGCCAAAAACAAGCGCATCCCAGACCGAAACATGGTTCTCCCCCTCCCCCCTGTTTGTGTCAAAACCGGCGGATCTCGGGTATGGGATCCCGATCTGTGCGTCAAGGCTAATGGTAACAGGAAGCGAGGGACACAGATGTTTACCCAGGTTCGGGCCCTCTCGATGGAGGTAAAAGCCTACTTCCTGCTTGATTAATATTGATGATATGGTTAGTACAAGAGTAGATCTACCACGAGATCGTAGAGGCTAAACCCTAAGAGCTAGCCTATGATGGTATGATTGTAATTGTGATCGGCCTTCTAGGACCAACCTCTCCGGTTTATATAGACACCGGAGAGGGCTAGGGTTTACATGGAGTCGGTTACAAGGAAGGAAATATAATATCCGGATCGCCAAGCTTGCCTTCAACGCCAAGGAAAGTCCCATCCGGACCCGGGCCAAAGTCTTGAGTCTTGTATCTTCACGCTTCAATAGTCCGGACGTTGTACACAGTCTGGCTGTCCGGATACCCCCTAATCTAGGACTCCCTCAGTATCCCCTGAACCAGGCTTCAATGACGATGAGTCCGGCGTGCAGCTTTGTCTTCGGCATTGCAGGGCGGGTTCCTTCTCCGAATACCCCAAAGTGGTCATCAAACACATAGACCGTGTCCGGATCTGCAAGATGATCTTCGTATGGTATAGATCTGATTTGCTGGCCATCTTCGTGCGCCGTGCCCTTGCATCGGGGCTTGGTCCAACGTGAACGGACGTTTCCTGCCCCACAACGACTCGTGTTGCAAGGCGGTTTTATTGGCACGCCCCGTCGAGGCAGAGTTCGTGTTCCTCTTATTACGGGATTTTCCATCAATATGAGCACGCGTGACCCCACGACGGCTGTTGGTGTAACCCGTATGTTTTCTAGATAAGCCTCAAACGGTCACACCGGGGACTCTTGATATTCACCCTCTTTATAAAGGGGTCGAGGCCTATGCCTCCTTTTTCACCTTCATCGCGGCTTCTCGCACCTCGAGTTCTAACACCCAAAACCTAAGCTCCACCCCTCCGAAATCCTCCAATATGTCCGGATCTGACCCTCAAGGCCGGTGGGTGGCCTCCTCGATTGAAGAGAAGGACATTGCAAAGCTTAGGGAGGTCGGATACTTGACCGCAGATATCCAGCATAGGCTCTCTGCTCCAGGGCAGGTCATCCCTACGCCGGAGACCAACGAGTGTGTCATTTTCATCCCACACTTCCTCCGCGGTCTCAGTTTCGCCCTCGATCCCTTCGTGAGGGGGCTCATGTTCTATTATGGGCTGAATTTTCACGATCTGGCTCCCGACGCTATCCTCCATATCTCGTCGTTTATTATCGTGTGCGAGGCTTTTCTCCATGTCACACCACACTTCGGCTTATGGATCAAGACCTTCAATGTGACGCCGAAGATGATTGAGGGGCGACATGTGGAGTGCGGAGGTGCCGTAATAAGCAGGAACGGCGATGCCCCGTTGCCAGAGGGTTCTTTCCCAGAAGTATCCGATGTATGGCAGCGGAGGTGGTTCTATGTCACGGCTCCCAGAGGCACAAAGTGGGCGGCTGCCCCCGAGTTTCGCTCGGGCCCTCCATCACAGTTGGCGTCTTGGACAAACGTAGGACGGAATTGGGGACCCGCTGGTGATATACCAGTACTGCATAATCGCATCCGGGTGCTTCTTGCAAGGGACATTAATCTTGTTAGCATAATGCAAGTGATGTTGATCCGACGGATGTTGCCGCGTTAACGCCGCCTCCGGATGTGGGAGTTCAATCCGGAGGGTCCACGGACCGTCAAGCACTTCTTCAGCCTGAAGCTCGAAGAGATGTGCAAATTATTCTTTGGACGGAAAGTAAAGTGTCCAGACACCACTGAGGATGCGGGCCTAAGCTGTAATCGCCTAGATACCCAAGTAAGTAGCTTTGATGCCGGACACCGTGTTTTGTATTTGTTATGATTGCTTGTTCTGAAAATCATCCGTGGCCAGGAATGGCTCAGCAAGGCGGAGAGAATCAGGTGTCCGGCGCCACTTCCCGAAGGCTCGCCTGGTCCCACCATGGCCAAGATGCTTGACCGGGTGCTCAGCAAAATGCACTCAGGAGAAGACGAGCGAAAGAACGAAGAAACTGAACTTCACATGCTACGCATCCGAACCGGGGGAATTGTTGCCTCCCCTAGGGAGGATAGTCGGGAAGGGGAGGCTAAGGCCTCCTCCCCGCGTGGGAAGAAGAGGGCCGCCCCCGAACACTCGGAGACGGAGATGCCCAAACCCGGGAAGAAGATAAAACCAGGGGGCTCTGCCCCAACAGGCGCCCTCACCGCATCGTGCCCACCAACGGGCCAGCCCTCCACCGAGCCGTAAGTTAATTTTTAATTCGAAGGTACTGTGTTCCTCCTAGATCAATAACCAGGATTCGTCTTTTGCAGTCCGTCTAGCAGCCCTTCTCAACAAAGTTCGTCTTCAGGGGACCTCCCTCCGGAGATGATGGAGAGCGAGACCCCACCCACCTCTCCGTCTCATGGGCGGGCGACGCCAAGTGTCGCCACGGAGGAGTCCGGATCTGCCGGGCCGGAGGCCAACGTCGGCCACCGCCTGAGCCTCGGGCGCTTGGCTCCCGCGAGGGGCGATGGGAAGGGTCCGACACAGTTTGATGTCTGGCCGGACGTACTGACGGGATTACTAGAGTGAGCTGCGCTCTTGGAGGAGCACCGCTCATTAGTGAGCGCGGTGCTCAAGAAGATTTAGTCCGCTACAAGCGGTTTGAATGAAGCATTTGCAAGTCTGCTCAGAGGCTTTGAGGTATGTAGTGAAGAATACACTGTTTTTGGCTGTGAGGCACACGTTAGGTGTGCTCCATATAGATAGTAGCTCCTGAGACTCTGGTTGCCCACCCTAGGGGGCAAACGGGGGATCATAAATCAATG
The DNA here is from genome assembly GCA_021605145.1 of Aegilops bicornis. NCBI lineage: Eukaryota > Viridiplantae > Streptophyta > Magnoliopsida > Poales > Poaceae > Aegilops > Aegilops bicornis. Next base: position 136,539,243 of record CM038675.1, on the reverse strand, counting down.
ATTGCGCTACAAATATGTGCAGGTACCTGTGAGTCCGGCCGCCGACCAGTCTGTGGAAGTTTCCGAACCGCCAGCAGATTCGATCGATTGATGGCGATATCACGCTGGTGAACGAGCGGCTAGACAAGTCACAAGGTATGTGCTCTGCCTTCCTTTGTATAGGAAAATAGGGAGGCGGCATGATATTAATGTAATATGTTCGGACTACAGATGGTGCTGCTGCCGTGGAGGCCCTGAGGGCAGAACTTGTCCAAGCCAAGGAACAAGCTCGGGTTAGCAATGCGGTTGCCCTAAAGGCGGCTGAGGAACTGAGAGCCGAACAGGCTGCTCATCGCCGAAGCGAGAAAAAGATGGCCGAAATGGCTATTGAGTTAAAAAATGCCGCTGACCGGTATGAGCGCCTTGAAAAGGAGCATTAGGATAGCTTGGCCGAGCTGGACAAGGCACGCAATGCCACCAAGGAAATATGGACCGAGCTCAGGGGTGCGCGGGAGGAGCTTCAACAGGCCGGTAAAATCGTGGCTGGAGGTTCCTACTTGCTGCGGACGAAGTTTTTCGATTCGGCACGCCTCGGATGGGCGCTCGGAGTCTCGCGGACGCCAGTATGTGGATTTGGCGAAGAGTACGGCCGACGCTGCCAAGTTCTTCGAGGGTCGTGGTGATAAGGAGGTGGAGAAGCTTTTCTGGTCGCAATTCAATGCTCCCACTCGCCCGCTGCCATTAAATGACAAGATGGCTGCTGTAGCGGAGCTTCACAGGCTGTCCGGTCTTGCAATGTGGTCTGTGATAGACCATCTTTGGCCGGAAGGGCTTAAGCCGGACAGTTACTTTGGCGTGGTGCAGCAATTCCTTGGGGCCGTGCCTTGGATCGATGCCATGAGGACGTCAGCGTGCATAGAGGGTGCATGGATGGCTCTTGCCCGCGTTAAAGCCTATTGGACGGATATGGAGGCCAATATTATAGCGACCCAAGATCCGGCAGGGGGCCAGTATCCGGCCGAGCACTACTTGGCGCAAGTCACAGAAGGTGCCCGCCTAATAGAGGTGGAGTGCTTGAAGAATGTCTTATTCGAGTGATGAGTCGGATCATTGTAAAAAACAATGTTAGTTTGGTTATAAGGCTATATTTATACTTTTTGCCCGAAAGTATTATTGTGTCCCCTGTGTGGCCGTTTACATATATATATATATATATATATATATATATATATATATATACATATACATCTGGGCTATTCTGTTACGCGTAACAGAATATTATTCTGTTACCCTTCTTGAACCGATAAATTTGAGTAGTTGTACTGATGACGTCATTTTGTTGAACTGATCTTTTTTATTAAAAGGATAAATAAGAGCTCCCTCCCGCTCTCTTCGTGTTCCGCCGGCCACTCCAGCCGTCGACCGAGCCTCTCGTGGCCGATCCATCCACCCGCCCGCCACCCTCCACAACCCAGGCCCCACCCTAGGCGCGGCGATGGGCGCCCGGCGTGACGACGGCGGCGGCGCTCTAGGGCGGCCCGGCGGCGGCATTGTCCACCAGACATCGACGCACCTAAGATCCCCGGCTGCTCGAACGACTTCATGCTCAGACACCCACCTCCCTTCCCCCTCCTCCTCCTCCTCCTCCCCTTTCCCGAGCGAGTGGAGCGGCCGCCCCGGTTCCCGATTTCGAGCCCATGGGCGGGTGGTCGGCAGAGCTCCGTTCTGGCCGGGCGCGACCCGGAGCCTCCTGATTCTGAACCCATGGCCGGGTGGTCATGGAGTCTCCGTTCTCGATGGGCGCGACCGGAGCCTCTCGATTCGAGCCGTGGCCGGGTGGCCGACAGAGTTCGTTCTTTCCATTCCTCACCCTGCGCGGCGCCAACGCCTACATTCCTCGATAGCTTTTGCCACCTACATTCGTAGTTACAATTGATTGTTGTGGTTGTAGGAATCTAGAAGAAATGTGCAGTATGGCTCTACGGGCGGTGAAATATATATATCATCTGATTATAGTTACTCAAGAAGTTCTATTTGATCATTTAAATAAAAAAAATGCAGATGCTAGAGAACGGTTGAAATGTATACTCCTTAATGCTGATAGAATTCTGTTAGTGATAGTTCAGGATATTCTTGCTTCAATCTTGCTTGTCTGAATAATAACATTGTTCCTGAATGCAGGTTTACCCGGGCTCGCTATATAGTTCACAAGAGGGTTACTTGGTTGCTTTATGTAAGTCATTCTCATTGAAGCTCTATTTTATTCACTAGGAAGTGGTGAATCATCATTGCTGGACATCATAGCATATGCCGGGTATGAGTTTGCTGGTACCTCACTTGCGATGTTTGTGTGCATCTTCCGAGCTACTCATACATTACTATTTTTAAGTACATACATAGCCATGATTGTGTGATAAATTATTTGTCGTGATATGGCTGCACTTGATTAAGCCTATATTTTAGACAGAGTGTCCGAATTTACCAAGGTGTTAACTTTCTTATTCAGGAAGAGGTTGTCTAGAAGACAAAATCAGTTGGGAAACTCAAACAAGAAAGCTGAGATTTGCCTACAATAGAGTGAAATATTTAACTACGAGAAGGCTGAGTTTGAGCAAGCTTCCTTCACAAAAGGTACAGTTCCTTGTCTTGACCTGTTTCTTTTGTGCCTGTCGCTAGCTAGCGATGTTTTTGGCTATGCAATTTTGTGTGAAGTTCACCCTTGCCATGGACAACATGTCATGGACCCTTCTGCTCCTGGCCTCCACTCCGCCGAGGCACGGATCACCGCTACTTGCTGCTTATAGTTCAATTAATTTGTTGTTCCGCTGCGCTTGTTGGTCTGCCGTGTATGCGGCTGCATTTCATAGCTCGTTGTGGACGTCTTCTCATTGCTTTTTCTCTGATTCAATTTAAGTTGTTTGTTATTCAGTTTGTTTGTTGTTTATAGGTTCTACAAGTTGTTTGCAGTTTAGTTCAGCCGAGACAGAGCTCCACGTCATGCAGCCCACCTCACACCATCGGGCGCAATCTCCTTTTCCTTCCTGTGATCTGCTATGCAGTCTGCATGGCCTTGCTCTCATGCGTTTCACTAGTGTGGCTGTGGTGGAATGAGAGAAATAAAGCTAGTAAAGGTGAAAAATTAGATCCATATGGGAAGTTTCATCTTTAGCTGATTATCATCTTTTTAACTGTATGAAGGCCAAGACTCAAGGGAAAGAGAAGAGCACCAGAAAATGCAGAATGGAAACCACCTCCAGTGGGGAACCTCAAGATTAATATTGATGGGGCTTTCATCGAGGCATCAAATATAGGCGGCTGGGGTTTCATGCTTAGAAATGATCAAGGAGTTTTGTTGGCTCTTTGGTGCGGGTAAGTGAAGCATGTGTCTGATCCAAAGACATCGCTGAAACGCTTGCCCCGCAACAAAGGCTACGAATATTTGCGATTGAAATGGGCTGCCAGCAGTAATATTTGAAATGGATTCCATGATGTTGAAACAAGCAATCACTAGTCCTGAGTATGATTTATCAAAGTTGGGATCCTTATTCCAAGATGTAAAATTTCAGATGCGTGTAGGCCTAATCGTTGTAAGCTTTGAACATTGTAATAGAGAGTGTAATAAAGCAGCACATGTTTTAGCCAAGCATGGTCTCTCAGATGGAAAATGCTTGCTTTGAGACTTGACTTGGCAACTTCCTGCATTTTGTAATCGATGTTGTTGTTGGCGATATGCCAAATGCTCTAATGTAATGGAATACAATGTGTTCCTTTCAAAAAAAGAGGTTTCATTTTTTATCGTGGGCTGGTTGTATTTGTACACGGGCTGATTGTACTTTTATGAGGGGGGTCAATTGCAAGGACATGACCATAAAATCATAGGGGCTGATTGTATTTTTACGAGGGGATATTATTATTTTTAGCAGTTCATCACGCCATCGTGTTACTATTGTTGAAATGATAAATTCGAAGGTTGTAATCGATGCTATCATTTCGTTGAACTGATCGCTTTTATTGAAAGAGTAAATATGAGCTCCTCCCGCCTCTCCCGTTCCGCCAGCCACTCCATCCGTCGACCGAGCTGCTTGCGGCAGATCCCTCCACCCGCCCGCCTCCCTCCCAGCAACCTAGGCCCCACCCTAGGCGCAGTGTTAGGCGCCGAGGCACGGGCGATGACGGCGGCGCTTGCGGTGGCACTCGTATTGATCTCTGTGTGTTTTTGTACAGAGGAGGTATTTTTCTTTTTCATAAGAGTAATTTTGAATGGTTCCAAAAAAATTACTTGAACCGATGTCCATATGCCTTTTGTACTGAGTGTGTTTTCACAGACTAGATTTTACTCTCTTTTTTGGTACGGCTTTTCCTCGTAACTTTTGAATGGTTTACGGTTTTCGTAGTCCTCGAACTTGCATGGTTTATATCATTGAATTGAATGATATTTTTTCAAAAAGAAAATGTTTTGTGTGTTTCTTTTTTTAAAACCAATTTTTTTTGCAACGATGTTTTGGACTTCTCGCGTTTTACGACTTGAACTTTTACCATTTGAATTTTCGTGGTTTTTCTTTTGTATGAGCTTTTTCCCAAACTTATCTCGAGACGTCATGTTTGAACATACAACTTTTGTAGTTGTGAACTTGTGGTTTTTTCATTTATTAAATTGCTTTTCCTCCAAACTTTTACTGCTACAATTCTTTTTTGCAAATTTATTGTCCCTTGAGTTAGAACTGATGCAATTTTTAATTTTTAATTTATGGTATTTACGGTACTAGAGAGTTTGTACTTCTCAAAAAATAATCACTCGATGTTCTTTTGGTTTTAGTTTTTAATCTTCTTTCCCATCCTTATCCTTACTGACGGTGTCATCACCATCGCATCTTTATGGTTTATATAGTTGAATGGACTTACATTTTTACCATTTTCTTCTTTTAAAACTTGTGTTTTTTCTCCAAACTTCCTACCCGACAAGAATCAGAACTTATTTATTTTCTACATTTGTACTTCCAAGTGTCTTTAATGACATTTTCACTATTTTACTTTGTTTTACCTCATCAAACAGGCGCACACCACATTTGAAGAAACAAAATACGAATCTTTGAAGCACTAGGGGGATAACCATTGCGCAAGACTTTCATGTGTGCCTTCATCATAGAAAAATAGACCGAATATCGCCAAGCGGCTTTGAGGTGTTGCTTCTGCTTCTTTAGACTTGCGGTGGCCATAAGCTTTCTGTGGAGGTTATCTCGTTCCGCGTGTTTTTCCGGGATTGCATCATTATCCGGACTGCTTTTCCCGTATGGTTCGCTTTTGATGACCTCGTCTGCCGGGATCATTGTCCTCGGGCGCCGCTTCCAACTATGTTCAGGGTGACCTGGTTCGTCCTGCTCCATCGCTGGGTCCATGTGGTTGTTGTTGCCTTCGGAGTTGATTGTAGTATCGATCCCTCTGGCGCTCTTGTCACTATTTTTACTGTTGCTGGACTTAGAACGACGTCTGCGCCATCGCTTTGGCTTTTGTCCGGGGGTTCTATCGTCCGGATTGTCTCCTTTGTCCTCTTTGGGCATGTCCACCATGTATACGTCGTGTGATGAGGGGGAAGTCCGGCGCCCCATAGGTTCCGCATCTTGTCCTGCATCTCGTCCATACCGTCGATGTTTTTGGAGTCCAAGTCGGGCACGTCGATTAAATCATCGATCGTGGCTATGAAGTGGATGGTGGGTGGGCAACGAATTTCTTCATCGCCTGCTTCCCACTCGAACCGGACGTAATTTGGCCCAAAAATTTATGTCAAAGAGAGAGTTTTCAACGAGTTCAGCATGTCGCCAAAGGGCGAGGGCCGAAAAATGTCCGCGGCGGTGAACTCCATTACCGGAGCCCAGCCTGGCTCGACCGGCTCGGGAGTGCGCGGACCGGACTCAACATCCGGATACGAATCCGGGGGTCCGGAGTCGTGGGCCACCCTGAAGGTAAGGCCTGTGTTTGGCTCCAACGCCGATGAGTGCGCGACCTGCAGGACAAGGTCCAGCCCTCCGTCCTTAGGCAGCGCAGCCTGCTCCGGATTTAGGTCCGAGGCTAATGCGGGGGTGACACCCCGAGCTTTGTCCGACAGCAGGTCTAAGCCATGCTCGCTGTGGATCGTCCGGTATCGTGTTATTGGCGATGGTTGAAGGAGCCATCGAGCCCAAAGAAATGCATTTACACGGAGGAACTCTCAATGAAAGCACCAATGTCGGTGTCAAAACCGGTGGATCTCGGGTAGGGGGTCCCGATCTGTGCGTCAAGGCTGATGGTAACAGGAAGCAAGGGACACCGATGTTTACCCAGGTTCGGGCCCTCTCGAGGGAGGCAAAACCCTACTTCCTGCTTGATTAATATTGATGATATGGGTAGTACAAGAGTAGATCTACCACGAGATCGTAGAGGCTAAACCCTAAGAGCTAGCCTATGATGGTATGATTGTAATTGTGATCGACCTTCTAAGGACCAACCTCTTCGGTTTATATAGACACCGTAGAGGGCTAGGGTTTACATGGAGTCGGTTACAAGGAAGGAAATATAATATCCGGATCGCCAAGCTTGCCTTCCACGCAAGGAAAGTCCCATCTGGACACGGGCCGAAGTCTTGAGTCTTGTATCTTCACGCTTGAATAGTCCGGACGTTGTACATAGTCCGGCTGTCCGGATACCCCCTAATCCAGGACTCCCTCACCCCCCGCCCACCGTCTGATTCCCCATTCGTACTCCGTGGGTGCAAAAACTACCTTTCCACCAGCCACGAAACCCCGGCGTCCTCCGTTCGCCACCCCATTCCACCCATCAACCGCCGCCCTCCTCCATCACGCCGGAGCCTATATCCCGACGTCGTCGTCCACCACAACCTCAACCGCAACGCCCTCCACGGCTAATAGTTGAAGCCGAGGCCGAGCCGTCCGTACCGGAGCCAGTTCAACCACGCCGTCCTGCGCCTCACCGCTGCCGCTCCAACTTTGCCACCCTCCACCGCACCGGAGCTATTCCTGCTACGCCGTCCTTCGCTGCCTCGGATCTGCTTCCCATCCGCCGACATACGGCCACGACAACACAGTCAACTATTTTTCCATGGGTTCATCCAAGCCTGCACCCTCCTCCGAAACATCGGTTCCCCTGGCAAAAAGAAGAAGATCGCCGCGACATGTGGAGCGGACCATGCCGGCAACCGAAAATGGTACTCCTCTTCCCTTATTCGTGCAAATCTTACGTGTCTGCTTGCACGGTATTCATTCCACAGAAGACACAAGTTGACTGCTTCTTCTTGATACTAGATGTTCCTAGTAACTCGCGATGCACAAGGTTTCTCCTCATATACTATTTCACCTTAGCTAGAGGTCCGTCGCCCCCTGGATTTCAATTCCTGGTCAGTTGATTCCCAATTAATGGAATCATTCCCCAGCGTAACGGGCACTAGTCTGCCTATTACGCTAGGGAAGCAGCGCCTCGGTGTTTATCTTAGGGGCGTGTGGGGCCTAGAGCTACTGGCGCCCGATCTGGAGGTCGGCCGGGATTAAAGGGATGGCCTGGGGGCGCAGCCAAGCATAGCGGTGGTGTGAGGTCGAGGGGAGGGCGGGGCGGCGGAGGCAGGGGTTTGGGATGGTGGTCACTGGCGGTTCGAGAAAGATCGTCAACAATGACTGGCGAGAGGTAGACGAAGGCCATCTTCCCGTTCCTTATAGATCGGACGGTTCATAGATAAATCGACTGACCTATTTATTTTCAGTCGACTGTTATCTTGATAGAACAACATGTGGTGGTTATCTGGAGGAGTACCTGCATTTCCTGTGCTCATATATTAGAAAATCATAGGGAGTAGAATCTAATTTTGTTTTCCATGCAATGTTGTGGAGCTATCATATGTCTCCTTTCATTTATTTTTCAGCCACCTACTATATGCTACTTTTACAGTGCACTAGTTCTGCACACACTTCACCCATACTCTCACTATTGTGTTTTTATGCAAGGGTATTTCAGACCCTGCCTTGATGTATGTAAAAGATAAGAGAGAAGTCGCCTCAAGGTGGTAACGCGGCTAAGCCGCATATCGCTTTCAAGACTATAAAGGGTGTAGTTTCAGCAGATGGAGACTGGGAACGTAGCTCTGGAGTTGATGATCTTGCTCACCATGAACCACCATCCCAGGTGCTTGCTTTAACTTCACGGTGTCATATGTGGTTGCATGTTCCATATGGTGTCTAGCTTGTATTCAAAAGGCCGAAGTCGATCTTTATTAAGATAAGGAAAGATATTTTTTACATGAACCACCATCCCGTGAGCACCAGAAGAGAAATAGCTAGTCAGGGAACTGGCCGAGCTAGTAACAAGCCCAGCAAAGAGAGGCATCACCTGGAAGCCAACTAAAAAGCCGCGATGGTGGCGAAGCAGCCCGCCTCCCACCAGGCTCTCAGGTCCTAGATGATCATGCTTACCACTCCAGCCGGATGTCTAGCTTGTATTGCTTCCAATTTGGTTAAATTGCATCCGCTTAGCTTACACATTATACCTTTGAATATGACATGCCTTTCTGTTTTTGGTACATACTAGTACATCTGTGTATTAACCATGTTCTTACATCAAACTAATGTTCTTGTGTATCCCTCATCAATCACTTATGATGAGGTAGTCAGGCAAGCGGAATACTCCTCATTTAAAGAATGCAGCGTCATCCTCCCGACATGATTCTCAAGAAACAGCAAGGCTAGATGAAGATAGTGAATGTAGCTCTGTAGTTGATTACCGCATTTCCCCTACACTAGCATCACAGGTGCTTGCTCTAACTTGGCAGCGTGATATGTGGTTGCATGTTGCATATGGTGTCTAGATTGTAATTCTTCCAATCTGGTTAAACTGCATGTGCTATTCTCGCTTAGCTTATACATTATACCAACTAATGTGACCTGCCTTCCTGTATTTAGTACATAGTACATCCGTCTATTAAGCATGTCCTCACATAGAACTATTGTTTTTGTATCCCGCATAAATCAATATGACGAGACACCTTCAAGATATGCACGTGTGATATTAGTTGCATCTTTGATATGATTTATAGCATGCGCTGCTTCTAATTTGTTGAAATGCCATTTATGATGGGACACTTTTAACTTGGCAGAGTCATATTGGTTGCATCTTTCACGTGGTGTCTAGCTTGCATTGCTTCTTATTTGGTGAAATGGTTTCTACTTAGTTTACACAAACAATTGTGAATATGCCATGCCGTCCTGTTTTTCGTATTATTCCATCCTGGAATCATGTGTTTGCCTTACATCAAAGTAGTGATTGTCATTATCATGCACGAATGAGTTCTGAAGAGTGAATTTTATTGCTTTTTCTTGTCGGTTTTACTTGACAATTCAAAATCAATAAAGCGGAAGGAAGTTAGCAAGGCAGCGGATGAAGGTGCTCCTTCCAAATGGAGGGACTCTACATATTCTACTCCTCCATCCCCCCAAGATGATTTCCAAGACAACACATGCATAGACACTCAACGTAGCTGTGTTGGTGATGAGCACGCCTCCCTAGTGCACCATCACAGTGTGCTCCCTCTAACTTGGCAATCAAGTTATATGTGGTTGCATGTTATGTATGATGTCTAGCTTGTATTGCTTCTAATTTTGTTGAATTGCATCTGCTTAGTTTACACATTATACTTGTGACTAGGACACGTGTTCCTGTTTCTAGAGCATACAATATCTGTCTATCACACCATGTTCTTACATCAAAGTACATTTGTTCTGAAGAACTAAATTGTTATTCGTTTTTCTTGTCAACTTGACTTAACATGGCACAGAGAAAGAGGAAGCAAGACATAACGACAGGGAAAGGGAAGCGGAACAATCCTGCAAATTCTGCTAGTACTGATGGTGCAATAGAAGGTCAAAGTCCAGCGGAAAATTGTACCGATAGGGTATCCCAGGCTACACGAGCTGCAGAACAAGCCAAAAAGAAACAAATAGCTGCCACCAAACAAGCAGAGACAACCCTAGTTGTTGCAACACCTTCCACAAGACCACCACCTGCACGACGATTTACTCGTCAACTCGCCTAGCAAGACGATCCCAAGCTCCCTTGCCACCTAACACTACTTCCGAAGCACTCTTGACACAAGATGAGTTGGCAAGATCAGATGAACTTTGTGAGCTTCAACAGCAAGAAGGTAGTTGCTGGAGTCGAATTACAGTTGCATGCTTATTTATATGTAGTCTCACAGTTTGATGTACACTAACACTTCCTATGTTTGTTGTTGGCTAGCACCTAGGCGCAAGAGGAAACAAACATCAGAGATAATGCTCGATAGGTTAACTAAATGTAGAGGAGGAAGAATGGAGATCCGTTTTGAGGCAGGTTTAAAAAGGCCACGTGATGCTACAGAGTCAGCCAAGTTAGTATCGAGGCAGCGTTGTTGTTAGGTGTCATGTACGTATCCTCCCAACATGGATTCAAGATAGAATGACAAAGACGAAACCCAGTTCAACACCTTCCTCGACCATTTATCTGTAAGTATGGTTATGTATGGAAACTAGTAATATCGCCTTGCTCGGCCCAATACTTTCTAGGTTGCCGATAATGAGACTCCCATAATTTTCGGCTGTGATGAGGTTCAAGTTGGATAGCCAAGATGATGCAACTGCATAAGCTTGCACCCATGTTTTCAAGTCCGCTCATGACAAGATCGGTATAACTTGAGGAAACTCACTTTGAAGGCAAGGCTAACAATGAACTTGCCCAAACATCTCCAGTGGAAAATATATCTAATGAAGACTGGAGAGGACTTGTTAAACACTGGTCTGATCCGAAGTATCAGGTATAATATATATATGTGATCAGATCACATGTTGAAGTCCTATTTACGCATGTGCCACACAAATCTATCTTCTTGTAGGTGAACTGTTCAAAGAACAAGGCCAACCGTACAAACGTGAAATTCCAATGCATTTACGTGATCTCGTAGCTATATTGCACATCGCGAGGCTCTTGTAATTAGCTGCTGTTTCACTCTTTTCATTGTACCATATTATCGATCTATATTGACTTGTTCCAAATGCAGAGGAAAGCCCGCAGGACCAAAAAGTACCTGAACCAAATGCTGTGGAAATCTTCAAGGACCGCCACACCAAAGAAGAAGAAGGGCATGACTACACTAGTCAAAGCCGCGGTTGTAAGTTCTTAATCCTCCTGCCTTTTAACTACCACTTACTCTGACTTGTGCCTTGAACTGCATGGTTTGCAGCCAATGTCTATTACTCTTTTCAATTTTATACACAATTGTCTTACCGTATCATTGCACCTTACAAGGTTTAAAATAGAGGAGTGATGTTCCTTTGATCTTGACCTGTAATCTAGTTCCGTGCTGGACTTTCCCACATAATGTTACAATTGCCTGTTTGTGCATTCTCGCTATTTTGTGATATGAATGATGTCATACTATGCTTACCGTATTATAAACTTCGTCTCTTTATCCTTAGCCCTCAATACAATGTGAAGAAGTAGACAATACATTGGCAATGGTACATGGTCATATGTTTGGAACCTGGTTTTATTATGTACTTTGCAATAAAATACAACTATTATTTTACATGGGTTCACCGTAATAAGTTACGTATATAGACCAAAGCTATTTTGTTTGGTTTTGCTGCCTCCTTAATATCTTCTGCTCTACTACTAATGTAAAACCACAACTTTTCAGCGAGCTATGGAAAAAATGGTGGAACCACCACCTTCCTCAAGGTGGCGAGGCAACTATAACCGCAATGTCACTCTTGCTGCAGTTGGGTCAAGACTGTCCACTAACAAAGGCCAAAAGCATGTTCCTGCGTAATAATGGGTTGGTTGTTAAGGCAATCTCGTCCAAACTGCCTCATGATCAAGATATGCAAGCTCAAAACAATGTTATATCTCAAGGCCCGCACACAAGTCCATTCCCTAACAGAGACCCTTTGTGAAACAAGGAGAGACATTGTTCGATGTTGTCAAGATATGCATGGTTTTGAAACCAGACTATCAGACATTTCCTATGTTTTTCAGGAGCCTAGGAGAACTGAAGGCAAAGGTTATGGTGCTCCATCGGATAATACAACATGAAAACATAACAGTCAGGTCAAATGAACTGAGCTTCTGAACTTCTGGTGGTGCAATTATCTGCTAGACTGTTAACTTTTATGCCAACCTTCCTTTTGTTTTATAGTTGTAATTTGTTTTGGTGCAATTCAAAATTTATTCTTAACGTGAAGCCACCGGCTGAAGAAAACAACAAGCCATTTTCGTATAGTGTAGGGTGTTCCCTATATTTGTACTGGTGGCGAACTTTGATGCCCACCGGCTATAGTTTACATGGGCCTCCTACGAGCCGTAGAAACAATGGGCCTTCTATGTGGCGTAGAAACAATGGGCCTTATACGGGCCGTAGACACAATGGGCCTTCTATGGGCCGTATCATCAATGGGCCTTCTACGGGCTTATGATCGGTTGGCCAAACATGGGCCAATAACAGACCAGATTATGGCCATAAATGGGCTAGAGTTGAAATCGTCCGTTTATGGGCCGACCATAACGAGCCGTCGTTAATCGGTCAGATTTAGATGACGTCAAACGGCCCAACGTATTAACGGCCACAAACGGGCCGATCAGTAACCACGGGCTGAATTTGGCCCACAAGCAGAAAATGACAGTAACGAGCCATAAGTAAACAAATGTGGAAATGAGCCCAAGAATAAATGGACCCCGAGAAGGCCGAAAGATAACATGGGATGGAAACGGCCCAACTGAATAACAGGCCGTTAATGGGTATAAAGTGAACTCTGTTCATGACGGGCCAGTTTCACCACGGGCCGTTAATGGGTATAAAGTGGTACACTGTTTATTACGAGCCAGTTTTACCACGGGCCATTAATGGGCCAAGAGTAATAAGGGCCTCATATGGGCGAAAGACGTCATGGGCCATACATGGGCCGGAAGTTAAAATGGGCTGGAATTATATTGGACGGCCCAGATGACGCTACTGGGCCTAATTCGGTTAGGCCGTAAACGGGCCCTGGGTTAGCGGGCTGTAAATGGGCTATATGCGAATAGGCCGTTAACAGGCTTGCCGTGGGCCGGCCCGCCACCTTTTGACCAAGTCAAACGGGCTGGCCTTTTCACAGGGATGGGCCTCTGTTGGGCCGTGCCACGTGTCGACATATCATAGACGCTTTGTGTCCAATGAGTGGATGACATCTGTTCCAACGGTGAGCTGACACGTGTTTCCTCCAGCCAATGATGATTTTACACGTGGAAAATCCCTATTGGTCGGGGCTGTTAATGGGTTATCGGATCCAAAACCGGACCCGATAGCTTAACGGCGTTCCATTACGGTAGATGCCACGTGTCGGTCACCCTTGACGAAAGCACTTCAGGACGCGATTTATCGTCATGGAAGTGGACACATCCGTGATGATAATTTTGGTAATGTCATGGAACACTTCACGACAAAGACGGTATGACTATCTTGATTCTGTCATAAAATTGTCATGGATGTACATGCATGACAAAAAATGCGACCTACTGTGACAAACACGTATCATCACGGAAGTGTATTTTTTTGTAGTGGTGATAGCCAGTCGGTGACTGACTTAACCTTGGTAGGATCTACTGCTATACCCTCTGTCGGTGTGGAACGACACCTATGGGATCACAAGAATCCCTACTACGGTTGCTGGGGTGCAGGGTTGCAAGGAGAGCAGGGCTAGTAGACAGCACAAGGATCGTTTACCCAAGTTCGGGCCGCGAGGATGCGGAAAACCCTAGTCCTGCTTTGGTGGGTATATTTCTGAGAGTTCTTGAGCTCTCTAACTAGCTGTGGTCGCTGTGGTTCCAAAGTGCCGAATCCTTCTCCTGGTCGCATCGGGCCTCCTTTTATAGGACAAAGGGGTTGCCACAGTGGCACACAGGAGGTGGAAAGGTCTACAGTGGCACGAGGTTATCCCTCGTGTTACAGGACAAGGTGCATTTAATGCATCGCTTAGGTGTCCTCTTGCTTTATCGGGGACGGGGGCGAGGCCTGTCCCATCCGTCGCCGCTCCTCCTTGCTTCGACACGCGCCTCGGCCAGGGATACATGCGGTGCCATGTAGGCAGGTAGGCAGCTGAGTTGGCGCGGTGGTGGAGCCTTCGCGAAGATCAGCATGCCGCCACGCAGGTGCCTGATGAGTTGGCCTGGGGGCTGCATGTTGCCACGCAGGTGCCTGCCACCGGTTGGGCTGGCTGCATGTGAACGGCGGTGGAAGCTTGGCTGACGTGGGCTTGGCGGTTGCCCCGCCGACGTCCTTGGCGAGGGCCTTCCGGGTGGCCCGGCAAGGGTCTTGCCGTGGCGTGCTGTCGTCCCCGACAAGGATCTTTCCGGGGGTCTGGTGGCCTTCCTCGGCAAGGATCTTGCCGAGAATCATCGTCTTCTAATCCTCATCTGATCTTGAATATGTCTTCACAAAGATCTGCATCACTACAAAAAAAGACACATCCGTGACATTTTGGGCCGAACGATTTTTTTTCTGTCATACATATGACACTTCTATGACGATAATTGTGACAAAACCCGGTATCATTATAGATGTGGTGGGCTCCTACTTCTGTGACAAAAAATCATGACAGAAAATGGGCTTTTCGTCCTGGGCAGGTCGGAGACGCAGCTGCATGACATTCTTTGGGCCGTCCATGACGAAAAAAACCGTGGTAGAAGCGAGGGGGAGGAAAATTTCATGGAGTTGCCGGTTATGGTGGGAGAGCGATGCTGCTTTCTCGTGACGTACACGCTGCAGCGTAAAAGTCGGCATTGGCTCTAATCAAGCCGAGTGACGCGTTGGGCTCTAATCGAACCCGGCGACAGACCGCAGTTACGCTATCGAACCCGAGCGACCGATCGATGGTCGTTAATCGAACCCGATGGAGCGATTCTTCGCCATCGCTGCTAATCAAGCCGATCGATGCTGCCTGCAGGATGAAAGCGAGCGCGTTGGGGCGGGGGGTTGGATCAACAGTGAGCGGGGGCATTGCCTCTGGATGAACAGGAACCCGTGGTGTGGAGGGCTGGATGAACAGTAGACGGTGGAGGGGTGGTTGTCGGTGTCAAAACCGGCGGATCTCGGGTAGGGGGTCCCAAGCAGTGCGTCTTAGGATCAATGGTAACAGGAGGCAAGGGACACAATGTTTACCCAGGTTCGGGCCCTCTCGATGGAGGTAAAACCCTACTCCTGCTTGATTAATATTGATGATATGGGTAGTACAAGAGTTGATCTACCACGAGATCAGGGAGGCTAAACCCTAGAAGCTAGCCTATGGTATGATTGTTGTATATTGTATATATGTCAACTAGCCTGGCCCCGGTTTATATAATGCACCAGAGGCCTAGGATAACAAGAGTCCTAGCCGAATACGCCGGTGGGGGAGGAGTCCTTGTCTTGATCGCCAAGTCTTGTGGAATCTTCCTTGTATGCGTAACTGTCCGGACTGGCCCATGAGTATGCGGCCCTGGGGGTCCTCGGCCCAATCTAACCGATTGGGGGATGACGTGGTGAGTACCCCCTAGTCCAGGACGCCGTCAGTAGCCCCCTGAACCGGTCTTCAAGTTAGGGATGCTCCTCGATTCTTCCAAACTGTTCTTCATCTTCGGTTGCCAGTCTTGAAAACTGGTTCAACAAATCTTCTCATCTTCGATCTTGAGGATCGCCGAAATGCATTCGACAAGTTTACACGTCGGGTATCCGAGGAGCCCCTTTAAGTTTCCGCCTTTATCAATGCCTTGTTATTTTTATGCCATACCTCGGGTTTGAAGTTATTCTCAAGCGGCAGCGTCCTCTTGCGTCCGAGCTCCAACGCCGGACTGCATTCGAGGTATCTTTTGCAGCCGAAAGCACCAATGCCGGATCGACGCCGTATCGTATCCAAGCTCCAACGCCGGATCAGATCCGAGCTCCAACGCCGGACTATGTGTCCGAGCTCCAACGCCGGACTATGTATCCGAGCTCCAACGCCGGACTGTATCCGAGGTGTCATAAATCACCTTGGTTCAAAGAAGTTTGAAGGAGTTTAGCCGAGCTTAATGCCGGAAATGCCCTCTAAGGAGCCAGCCACTTGCATCTGAACTATATGTCGAATTACTTCCGAGGTGGTGCACCACCCCGAATGTGGGCTGATTTTTGGTCAATATTTTTTATTGATGCAATCTATTCTCTGACGAGATATATAGCCAGTAGCCCTCAGGGTGTGTATCGGTCTAAAACTCGAGATGCACCTGAAGGATGACATAAGACCGCTGATCCCAGTAACCGCTGAGACTTAGGTTGATTCGCAAAATCGGCCTGAGGATCAAGTCCTAGCTCGGCAGAATACTTCGGGACGCAAAAAGCGGGGTGCTCAGACCTCGAGACTCAGGTTGGGTGCGGCCGACCATGTTGGAAATATGCCCTAGAGGCAATAATAAATTAGTTATTATTATTATATTTCCTTGTTCATGATAATCGTTTATTATCCATGCTATAATTGTATTGATAGGAAACTCAGATACATGTGTGGATACATAGACAACACCATGTCCCTAGCAAGCCTCTATTGGCTAGCTCGTTGATCAATAGATGGTTACGGTTTCACGACCATGGACATTGGATGTCATTGATAACGGGATCACATCATTAGGAGAATGATGTGATGGACAAGACCCAATCCTAAGCATAGCACAAAGGTCGTAGTTCGTATGCTAAAGCTTTTCTAATGTCAAGTATCATTTCCTTAGACCATGAGATTGTGCAACTCCGGATACCGTAGGAATGCTTTGGGTGTACCAAACGTCACAACGTAATTGGGTGGCTATAAAGGTGCATTATGGGTATCTCCGAGAGTGTCTGTGGGGTTGGCACGAATCGAGACTGGGATTTGTCACTCCGTAAACGGAGAGGTATCTCTGGGCCCACTCGGTAGGACATCATCATAATGTGCACAATGTGACCAAGGGGTTGATCACGGGATGATGTGTTACGGAACGAGTAAAGAGACTTGCCGTAACGAGATTGAACAAGGTATCGGTATACCGACGATCGAATCTCGGCAAGTACAATACCGCTAGACAAAGGGAATTGTATACAGGATCGATTGAGTCCTTCACATCGTGGTTCATCCGATGAGATCATCGTGGAACATGTGGGAGCCAACATGGGTATCCAGATCCGCTGTTGGTTATTGACCGGAGAACGTCTCGGTCATGTCTACATGTCTCCCGAACCCGTAGGGTCTACACTTAAGGTTCGATGACGCTAGGGTTATAAAGGAAGTTTGTATGTGGTTACCGAATGTTGTTCGGAGTCCCGGATGAGATCCCGGACGTCACGAGGAGTTCCGGAATGGTCCAGAGGTAAAGATTTATATATGGGAAGTCCTATTTTGGTCGCCGGAAAAGTTTCGCACTTTATCGGTATTGTACCGGGAGTGCCGAAGGGGTCCGGGGTCCACCGGGGGGGTCCACCTGCCCCGTGTGTGCCACATGGGCTGTAGGGGGTGCGCCTTGGCCTATATGGGCCAAGGGCACCAGCCCCAAGAGGACCATGCTCCAAGGAAACTTGGGGAGTGAAGAGTCCACAAGGGGGAATGCACCTCCGAGGTGCCTTGGGAGGATGGACTCCTCCCCTCTTGGCCGCACTCCCTTCCTTGGAGGAAGGGGCAAGGCTGCGCCTCCCCCCTCTCCCTTGCCCCTATATACAGTGGAGGGGAGGGAGGGCATCCATACATGAGCCCCTGGCGCCTCCCTCCCTCCCGTGACACCTCCTCCTCTCCCGTAGGTGCTTGGCGAGGATTGCCACGCTCCTGCAGGATTGCCACGCTCCTCCACCACCACCACGCCGTTGTGATGCTGTTGGATGGAGTCTTGCTCAACCTCTCCCTCTCTCCTTGCTGGATCAAGGCATGGGAGACGTCACCGGGCTGTACGTGTGTTGAACGCGGAGGTGCCGTCTGCTCGCACTCGGATCTCCGGTGATTTGGATCACGACGAGCACGACTCCTTCAACCCCGTTCTCTTGAACGCTTCCGCTTAGCGATCTACAAGGGTATGTAGATGCACTCTCCTTCCCTCGTTGCTAGTTTCTCCATAGATAGATCTTGGTGACACGTGAGGAAAATTTTGAATTTCTGCTACGTTCCCCAACAAAGGCATCATGAGCTAGGTCTATTGCGTAGATTCTTTGCACGAGTAGAACACAAAGTAGTTGTGGGCGTTGATTTTGTTCAATATGCTTACCGTTACTAGTCCAATCTTGTTTCGACGGTATTGTGGGATGAAGCGGCCCGGACCGACCTTACACGCATTTCCACGTGAGACAGGTTCCACCGACCGACATGCACTTGGTGCATAAGGTGGCTAGCGGGTGCCGCCTCTCCCACTTTAGTCGGAACGGATTCGATGAAAAGGGTCCTTATGAAGGGTAAATAGCAATTGGCATATCACGTTGTGGTTTTGCGTAGGTAAGAAACGTTCTTGCTAGAAACCCAAAGCAGCCACGTAAAACATGCAAACAACAATTAGAGGACGCCTAACTTGTTTTTGCAGGGTATGCTATGTGATGTGATATGGCCAAGAAGAATGTGATGAATGATATGTGATGTATGAGATTGATCATGTTCTTGTAATAGGACTCACGACTTGCATGTCGATGAGTATGACAACCGGCAGGAGCCATAGGAGTTGTCTTTATTTATTGTATGACCTGCGTGTCATTGAACAACGCCATGTAATTACTTTACTTTATTGCTAACCGGTAGCCATAGTAGTAGAAGTAATAAGTTGGCGAGACAACTTCATGGAGACACGATGATGGAGATCATGATGATGGAGATCATGGTGTCATGCCGGTGACAATGATGATCATGGAGCCCGAAGATGGAGATCAAAAGGAGCAATATGATATTGGCCATATCATGTCACTACTATATAATTGCATGTGATGTTTATTATGTTTATGCATCTTGTTTACTTAGAACGACGGTAGTAAATAAGATGATCCCTTACACAAATTTCAAGAAGTGTTCTCCCCCGACTGTGCACCGTTACAGCTGTTAAATCGCTTCTAAGCACCACGTGATGATCGGGTGTGATGGATTCTTACGTTCACATACAACGGGTGTAAGACAGATTTACACAGCAAAAACACTTGGGGTTAACTTGACGAGCCTAGCATGTGCGCATATGGCCTCGAACACGGAGACCGAAGGTCGAGCATGAGTCGATAGTAGATACGATCAACATGAAGATGTTCACCGATGTTGACTAGTCCGTCTCACGTGATGATCGGACACGGCTTAGTTGACTCGGATCATGTAATCACTTAGATGACCAGAGGGATGTCTATCTGAGTGGGAGTTCATAAGATGAACTTAATTATCTTGAACATAGTCAAAAGACCTTTTGCAAATTATGTCGTAAGCTCGCGCTTTAGTTCCACTGTTTAGATATGTTCCTAGAGAAAATATAGTTGAAAGTTGATGATGGCGATTATGCGGACAGAAAGCTTATGTCCTTAATGCACCGCTCGATTGTGCTGAACCCCAAACGTCGTTTGTGGATGTTGCGAACATCGGACAAACACGGTTTGATAACTACGTGATAGTTCAGTTAAACGGTTTAGAGTTGAGGCACCAAAAGACGTTTTCGAAACGTCGCGGAACATATGAGATGTTTCGAGAGCTGAAATTGGGATTTCAGGTTCGTGCCCACGTCAAGAGGTATGAGACCTCCGACGATTTTCTTAGCCTACAAACTAAGGGAGAAAAGCTCAATCGTTGAGCTTGTGCTCGGATCGTCTGAGTACAACAATCACTTGAATCGAGTGGGAGCTGATCTTCCAGATGAGATAGTGACGCTTTCTCCAAAGTCATTGCCACCAAGCTGCTAGAGCTTCGTGATGAACTATAACATATCAGGGATAGATATGATGATCCTTGAAGTATTCGCGATGTTTGACACCGCAAAAGTAGAAATCAAGAAGGAGCATCAATTGTTGATGGTTGATGAAACCACTAGTTTCAAGAAGGGCAAGGGCAAGAAGGGACACTTCATGAAACGGCAAATCGATTGTTGCTCCAAAGAAGAAACCCAAGGTTGAACCCAAACCCGAGACTAAGTGCTTCGTAATAAGGGGAACAGCCACTGGAGCGGAACCACCCTAGATACTTGGTAGATAAGAAGGCTGGCAAGGTCGATAGAAGTATATTTGATATACATTATGTTAATGTGTACTTTACTAGTACTCCTAGTAGCACCAGGGTATTAGATACCGGTTCGGTTGCTAAATGTTAGTAACTCGAAATAAAAGGCTACGGAATAAACGGAGACTAGCTAAAGGTGAGCTGACGATATGTGTTGGAAGTGTTTCCAAGGTTGATGTGATCAAGCATCGCCGCTCCCTCTACCATCGAGATTGGTGTTAAACCTAAATAATTGTTATTTGGTGTTTGCGTTGAGCATATACATGATTGGATTATGTCTATCACAATACGGTTATTCATTTAAGAAGAATAATGGTTACTCTATTTATTTGAATAATACCTTCAATGGTCTTGCACCTAAAGAAATGGTTTATTGAATCTCGATCGTAGTGATACACGTTTTCATGCCAAAAGATATAAGATAGTAATGATAGTACCACCTACTTGTGGCGCTGCCATGTAAGTCATATTGGTATAAAAACGCATGAAGAAGCTCCATGTTGATGGATCTTTGGACTCACTCGTTTTTTGAAAAGTTTGAGACATGCGAACCATGTCTATTGGTGTATACGCATGAAGAAACTCCATGCAGATGGATCGCTTGGACTCACTTGATTTTGAATCACTTGAGATATGCAAAACATACCACATGGGCAAGATGACCGAAAAGCCTCGGTTTGATAAGATGGAACAAGATAGCAACTTGTTGGAAGTAACACATTTTGATATGTGCAGTCCAATGAATGCTGAGGCATGCAATGAATATCGTTATGTTATGACTTCACAGATGATTCGAGTAGATGTTGAGTATATTTACTTGATGAAACACAAATCTGAATTATTGAATGGTTCAAGTAATTTCAGAATGAAGTTTAAGATCTTCGTGACAAGAGGATAGAATGTCTATGATATGATCATAGAGATGAATATCTGAGTTCTGATTTTGGCACACAATTAAGACATTGTGCAAATTGTTTCACAATTAATACCGCACCGAACACCATAGTGTGATGGTGTGTCCGAACATCATAGTTGCACCCTATTGGATATGGTGCATACCATGATGTCTCTTATCGAATTACCACTATCGCTCATGGGTTAGGCATTAGAGACAACCGCACTCACTTTAATAAGGTACCACGTAATTCCGTTGAGATGACACCGTATGAACTATGGTTTAGAGAAACCTAAGCTGTCATTTCTTAAAGGTTTGGGGCATGACGCTTATGTGAAAAAGTTTCGTGTTGATAAGCTCGAACCCAAAGCGGATAAAATGCATCTTCATAGGACACCCAAAAACAATTGGGTATACCTCCTAATTCAGATCCGAAAGCAATAGGGATTGTTTCTTGAAACGGGTCCTTTCTCGAGGAAAAGTTCGTCTCGAAAAGCTGAGTGGGAGGATGGTGGAGACTTGATGAGGTTATTGAACCATCACTTCAACTAGTGTGTAGCAGGGCACGGAAGTTGTTCCGTGGCACCTACACCAATTGAAGTAGAAGCTTATGATAGTGATCATGAAGTTTCGGATCAAGTCACCGACGTACCTCGTGGGGTGACAAGGATGCGTACTACTTGAGTGGTACGCAATCCTCGTCTTAGAGGTCATGTTGCTAGACAACAATGAACCTACGAGATATGAAGAAGCGATGGTGGGCCCGGATTCCGACAAATGGTTAAAAGCCATAAAATCCGAGAAAGGATCCATGACTTTGGTGGACTTGCCCGATAATCGGCAAGCCATTGAGATGAATGGATCTTTAAGAAGAAGACGGATGTGGACGGTAATATCACCGTCTATGAAGCTCGACTTGTGGCGAAGAGTTTTTCACAAGTTCAAAGAGTTGACTACGATGAGATTTTCTCATCCGTAGCGATGCTTAAGTCCGTCAGAATCATGTTAGCATAAGCTGCATTTATGAAATCTGGCAGATGTATGACAAAACGAGTTTCCTTATCAGTTTACGTAAGGAAAGGTTGTATGTGATACAATCAGAAAAGTTTTGTCGATCCTAAGGATGCTAAAAAGGTATGCTAGCTCCAGCTATCCTTTCTAAGGACTGGAGTAAGCATCTCGGAGTTGGAATGTGCGCTCTGATGAGATGATCATAGATTTTGGGTTTATACAAAGTTTATGAGAAACTTGTATTTCCAAAGAAGTGAGTGGGAGCACTATAGAATTTCTGATGAGTGTATGTTGTTGACATATTGATGATCAGAAATGATGTAGAATTCTGGAAAGCATATAGGGTTATTTGAAAGATGATTTTCAATAGAAAACCTGGATTAAGCTACTTGAACATTGAGCATCAAGATCTATGAGGATAGATCAAAACGCTTAATGGTACTTTCAAATGAGCATATACCTTGACATGATCTTGAAGGTGTTCAAGATGGATCAGTCAAAGAAGGAGTTCTTGCTCGACATGTAAGGTATGAAGTTAAGACTTAAAGCTCGACCACGGCAGAAAGAGAGAAAGGACGAATGTCGCCCCTATGCTTCGCACGTAGGCCCTATAGTATGCTATGTTGTGTACCGCGACCGAAGTGTGCCATGCCATGAGTCGATCAAGGGTACAAGAATGATCCAGAATGGATCATTGGACAATGATCAAAATTGTCCTTGGAGTAAATAAGGACATTTTTCTCGATTATGGAGGTGATAAAGAGTTCGATGTAAAGGGTTACGCCGATGCAAGCTTTAACACCTATCCGAGTGACTCGAGTAGCAAACCGGATACGTATAGTGGAGCAACCATTTGGAATAGATCCAAGTGGAGCGTGGAAGCAGCATTTACAATATGACATAGAGAATTGCGAAGTACACACGGATCTGAAAGGTTCAGACCCGTTGACTAAAACCCGTTGACTAAAACCTCTCTCACAAGCAAAACATGATCAAACCTCAAAACTCATTGAGTCTAAATCACATGATGATGTGAACTAGTTTGAGACACTAGTAGACTCTTTGGATGTTGGTCACATTGCGATGTGACCTATCACTGTTAATCACATAACGATGTGAACTAGATTATTGACTCTAGTGCAAGTGGGAGACTGTTGGAAATATGCCCTAGAGGCAATAATAAATTAGTTATTATTATTATATTTCCTTGTTCATGATAATCGCTTATTATCCATGCTATAATTGTATTGATAGGAAACTTCGGATACATGTGTGGATACATAGACAACACCATGTCCCTAGCAAGCCTCTATTGGCTAGCTCGTTGATCAATAGATGGTTACGGTTTCCTGACCATGGACATTGGATGTCATTGATAACGGGATCACATCATTAGGAGAATGATGTGATGGACAAGACCCAATCCTAAGCATAGCACAAAGGTCGTAGTTCGTATGCTAAAGCTTTTCTAATGTCAAGTATCATTTCCTTAGACCATGAGATTGTGCAACTCCCGGATACCGTAGGAATGCTTTGGGTGTACCAAACGTCACAACGTAATTGGGTGGCTATAAAGGTGCATTACAGGTATCTCCGAAAGTGTCTGTTGGGTTGGTACGAATCGAGACTGGATTTGTCACTCCGTAAACGGAGAGGTATCTCTGGGCCCACTCGGTAGGACATCATCATAATGTGCACAATGTGACCGAGGGTTGATCACGGGATGATGTGTTACGGAACGAGTAAAGAGACTTGCCGGTAACGAGATTGAACAAGGTATCGGTATACCGACGATCGAATCTCGGCAAGTACAATACCGCTAGACAAAGGGAATTGTATACGGGATCGATTGAGTCCTTGACATCGTGGTTCATCCGATGAGATCATCGTGGAACATGTGGGAGCCAACATGGGTATCCAGATCCCGCTGTTGGTTATTGACCGGAGAACGTCTCGGTCATGTCTACATGTCTCCCGAACCCGTGAGGGTCTACACACTTAAGGTTCGATGGCGACGCTTAGGGTTATAAAGGAAGTTTGTATGTGGTTACCGAATGTTGTTCGAGTCCCGGATGAGATCCCGGACGTCACGAGGAGTTCCGAATGGTCCGGAGGTAAAGATTTATATATGGGAAGTCCTATTTTGGTCGCCGGAAAAGTTTCGCACTTTATCGGTATTGTACCGGAGTGCCGAAGGGGTCCGGGGTCCACCGGGGTCCACCTGCCGGGGGCCACATGGGCTGTAGGGGTGCGCCTTGGCCTATATGGGCCAAGGGCACCAGCCCCAAGAGGCCCATGCGCCAAGGAAACTTGGGGAGGAAGAGTCCTCAAGGGGAAGGCACCTCCGAGGTGCCTTGGGAGGATGGACTCCTCCCCTCTTGGCCGCACCCCTTCCTTGGAGGAAGGGGCAAGGCTGCGCCTCCCCCTCTCCCTTGCCCCTATATATAGTGGAGGGGAGGAGGGCATCCATACATGAGCCCCTCGGCGCCTCCCTCCCTCCCGTGACACCTCCTCCTCTCCCGTAGGTGCTTGGCGAAGCCTGCAGGATTGCCACGCTCCTCCACCACCACCACGCCTGCCAGGATGCTGTTGGATGGAGTCTTCCTCAACCTCTCCTCTCTCCTTGCTGGATCAAGGCATGGGAGACGCCACCGGGCTGTACGTGTGTTGAACGCGGAGGTGCCGTCTGCTCGCACTCGGATCTCCGGTGATTTGGATCACGATTTAGTACGACTCCTTCAACCCCGTTCTCTTGAACGCTTCCGCTTAGCGATCTACAAGGGTATGTAGATGCACTCTCCTTCCCTCGTTGCTAGTTTCTCCATAGATAGATCTTGGTGACACGTAGGAAAATTTTGAATTTCTGCTACGTTCCCCAACAGACCAACCTGAGGATCAAAATCTCCTCGGAAACTGTATTGCACTTAAAATTTTATGCATAGAACAAGCAATGCAGTAGCCCCCGAGACACTGGTCGGGTGGCAACACTAGATCAGGGGATCAATGTGCCCCTTTAATATTTGTAAATAATAAGCCCGAAGCCCAAGAGGTTCCCGAGCCTTAATACGGGCACGGGTGGCCGAATTAAGGATCGATATCCATAGTAAAATCACAAAATATGTGTAATGACTCAATGTATCCAAGTACTTTATGTCATTAATGCTCGAATCCGCATTGTACAAAACTTTGTTGACCGACCATCGACTTCAACCTCCTCGGCCAGTAGCCGAGGAGTGTTTGTCCTACTTTATAAAGCCTTTGTGAGGGCAAAGAGTTACGACAAACAAGGCAATCTGGCCATACGGTTTTATAAACAAAGGTATGCATAGAGATATGTTATATTACTGTTTAACAGAAGAAATGTCTTCCAAAGAAAATAGTCCCGCTATCGGTTCCTTTCTCTGGGTTGTCATTCTAAGCACGATCATGAAACCTCAGCTCCAATGTAAGAGCAAAATGTTGAGGATTTAGTTTGGGAGGCCAGTTACTAGCCCCCGGTAGTGTTCAAGACAATGAGGTCAAGCCGTAAACACTTCGACCAATGTTATGAATGGCCCGTCATTTAATATAGTCATCGGATCGCTGACCAGTTTACACCTATTGTGACAGTCAGTTTTTGGCTTTCTCCACTGAGGTGCTTGACCATGCAAGCTGGAAGCACAATCGCAGTGGTTCTTCCATTGCACACCTAGCCAAACAAAGCGGAACGTAGGAGGCAAGCGCGGGAGCCGGGCAACCCAACTATTGACCGAAGACACAATTCGAAACTGATGCATATATAGCAATATCCGAGAATGTTTTTGCCGAATCTCTAAAGGTGTCCGGCGTTGCCTTTGCGAGACTTGTGCTGAAAACACACAAATAGTTTAAAAGTGCCAAAAGCTTGGAAAACCCAAAAAACGTCAGTAAAAACATGACGTCCGAACAAGATCAAGTGTTCGATGCCAATCCGAAAATTGGACTTTAGAAAAAAAAAGTGCTTCTGCCGTGCTTTAACATGACACATCCTATCTCAAGACTTCAAGCGGGTCAGCCTCGGCTTCAGCCTCCCATCCCGAAGGCGGAGTACTTCTCATTAGGCCGATTTAGAAGACTAAACTCTAACGGTTTTGAGAGAGAAATTAGGCTCCCCGGCTAGTGACCGCACACTCGTGTCGAGAAAAGGAGTGATAAATAATAATAAAAACTCTGCAACGACTAAGAAGAAAAACACTTAGTATAAAACGGCTCAAATAAACATAAGAGCCCCCAAGTGGCTTGGGTAAAAGTTGACTATATAATGTAATGTGACATGTAAAATGCCTTCTAGCCGGATTGTAGATCGTTTGTCGTAGCGGACCTTTTCACTTCAACCTCTGGACCCAATAGTCCGGAGTGTGTCCGAATACCCTCGCGGTTATAAAAACCGGGGCATGCGTGGAGACCAGGCGTAGGGGTCATTAGTGCTTTATCGCATAAGTGCCCAACTAGTTATGTTATATTACATGGTTAGTAAGAAACATCTTCCAGGGAGAATAGTTCCGTTAGGGGTTCCTTTCCCTGGGAGGCATGCCCTAAAGTGCATGTCCGGACTCCGAAAAGAGCAGAAAAACATCTGGGGGCAGGTAATTGAATAGGTAAGAAATCATCTTTTAGTCCACCGACCGAGTATTCCCTTAATAACGCTAGCTTTCGGCTTCACCCAGTCTGAGGTACACATCCGGCTGACCCGGCAGTAATAATCGCAGAGGTGCTCCCTTTACCACCTAGCCGAACAATCGGGAATGTAGGGGTAAGCACAGGAGCCAGGCAACCCAGCTTGGCCAAAACTTAAGTCATATCGATGCATATAATGGTGAATAAAAGGTACATGCGGAAGTGTGACACATGTGTTGGGCATAAAGCCCGTATTAATAAGCTTCTGTTAAACAAGCCCCCAGGTATAATGAGCGCGGGTAGCGCGTCAAGTTTGTGCGAACAAAGTTTGGACGAGGAAAATTTTTACAAGCAAATTTTTTCCAAAAAAGTATAATGCTTGGTCGAGCCGAACACAAGTTAAAAATTTAGAACTTTGAGCATGAAGGCAACTTAGCTGGTTAATGTGTTCGGTATTTACGGCGCGGTCCGAGCTTGATGCGGGACAAGGTTCCATCCCCCAAGCCGGTCCCGAGGTGGCGGAGCAAAGAGCTTGGCCCTCCGAAGTGGTGACATAGCACGGTCAATATAGGACGGCAGAGTGATGCCGAAGTCCCCTGCATGGGGTAATGAAGTGTTGACGAAGCCCCCTGTCCAACCGAGGTGATGCCAAAGGATATAGTCCGGTGGATCATTTTCTGTGCACAAAAAATAGTGCAGACCGGGATAATAGTAATAATAAGAATAAAAAATGTTGCATAATAAATAATTTATGCAAAGTGAGTAATAAAAGAAATATGGCCTGGCGCCAAGTCAATGTCGGTCGATGCAGGTCGTCGGCGTAATGCAATAAAGGCGTGGCAAAGCCTGAATTCACAGGTCGGTCCGAG
This sequence comes from Aegilops bicornis, assembly GCA_021605145.1. Taxonomy (NCBI): domain Eukaryota; kingdom Viridiplantae; phylum Streptophyta; class Magnoliopsida; order Poales; family Poaceae; genus Aegilops; species Aegilops bicornis. The sequence goes on along the minus strand of CM038675.1, from coordinate 136,511,614 downwards.
TTCGGATGCGGCGTCACGGACTATGTACGGAAACCGACCGAACCACCATGCGATATGGATTAATGCGGCCACCATTTGATGGACCTGCGTATATATGATGGACAAACCAGAGTAATAATTCCTTGGAAAAAATGAACCCAAACAAGCAAAAAATATTGGGATTAATAGCACCTGGTTTATTTGTTGTAGCAATCCGAAGGGAGGTGATTCCCAAAATTGGGACTCGATCCACGCACCCATTGCCAGGTCGGCTAGTGACGCCGAAGTGTCCGGAGTAGGTTGATGAAGAGATGGTGAAGCCCCCGGTCCAGCCGAGATGTTGAAGTAGGTCGGCGTGATGGACACCAGCTTGAAGAAGCAATAGTGCAGCCCTGCCGATGCAGGTCGTGACGTGGTCGATGCCGGCTTGATGAAGCGACCGTGCGGCGATGCCGGTATGCCCACTCCGTGTAATCCGTGGGGCGGCGATGTTGGTGATGATTTATCCTTCGTGATGCCGGACTCTTGTTCGGCTTGCCGAGATGATGATCCGAAGAAGTTGAGTTCGGCTCAACAAAGTGACGACGTGTCTAGCGCAGGTCGGTAGCCGTGGAGCAATATTGCCGGACTGGTTTGACACCAGCATGATGTTGAAGATCATGTTCAAAAGATCTTAAAGTTAGTGGGATGTGTTAGGGAACAAGACAAAATACCCCATACAAAACTTCCTTCAGAAAGGATGTCCGAAATCCGTTCATAAAAAGACGAACTCGGGTCGGATTCGTTTTCGCGCAGAAAACATATCCGAACAGTGATGCACTAATCGGAAGGTTCCCGGAGTTTGGACGGTCGGATCGAGCTGAAATTTTGAGGGGTGGTAGATATAGGAATTCCGCAGCCGATCAACGGTTGGATCTTCCAAAGGGAGTCCGAGCTAAAAGCTGGACACCACGCCCTAAACTCGTCCGGATTCTCGTCCAGATTCAATGCGGCTCCGGTATATCAGAGATTGCCAGAGATTCCTCCATCGGAACTCGACGAAATTTTCCAGGGTTGTTGTAGACTCAATTCCGCACAATTCCACCGAAACAATCATTAAAACGACGCTTGAGGAGGCGGTGGCGGCGGACACAAGTCCGCTGTCCAGAAAAATAGTACGGTTGCCCGAGGGCATTGTTGACGTTGAGCCCCCGGGCTCCCTGGATGATTCCTCCATGATCTTGATAGAGATCGGAGTTGATGTTGATGAAGGCCCTCATCCGAACATGACGATCGGAGGTAGGACGCAATCTTTGGTCGAACCAAGGTGACCAGTCAAGCTGGTGACGAAGAAGCCGACGTCGCAGTTGACCTGCAGTCGAGCCATTGATCCTTTCGCCGATCACACAGCGGAACTCTCAATGAAAGCACCAATGTCGGTGTCAAAACCAGCGGATCTCCGGTAGGGGGTCCCAAGCAGTGCGTCTAAGGATCAATGGAAACATGAGGCAAGGGACACAATGTTTACCCAGGTTCGGGCCCTCTCGATGGAGGTAAAACCCTACTCCTGCTTGATTAATATTGATGATATGCATAGTACAAGAGTTGATCTACCACGAGATCAGGGAGGCTAAACCCTAGAAGCTAGCCTATGGTATGATTGTTGTATATTGTATATATGTCGACTAGCCTGGCCCCGGTTTATATAATGCACTAGAGGCCTAGGATAACAAGAGTCCTAGCCGAATACGCCGGTGGGGGAGGAGTCCTTGTCTTGATCGCCAAGTCTTGTGGAATCTTCCTTGTATGCGGCAACTGTTCGGACTGGCCCATGAGTATGCGGCCCTGGGGTTCCTCGGCCCAATCTAACCGATTGGGGGATGACGTGGTGAGTACCCCCTAGTCCAGGACACCGTCAGTGGCCGTGGAGGGGTGGTTGAACAGGACCCCGTGCTGTGGAGGGCTGGATGAACAGTAGACGGTGGAGGGGTGCCCGTGGAGGGGTGGTTGAACAGTAGCCGGTGGAGTAGCGCGCGGTGGAGGCTGGATGAACAGGAGCCCGTGGAGGCTGGAGGAGGTCGAGGTGGAGATGAACAGTATCCCGTGGAGTCCCGTTTTGCGGTACGCCACACCCCTCCCCCCCGTTTCGACCGTATAGCGCTCCAACACAAGTCCGTTTCGTTCGTTTTGCGGTACGCCACACCCCTCCCGATCAACAGGACCCCCATTTCGACCGTAGGAGGTCCGTTTCTTCCATTTTGCGGTACGCCAAACCCCTCCCGATAAACAGGACCCCCTTTTCGACTGTAGGAGCTCTGTTTCCTCCGTTTTGCGGTACGCCAGGCCCCTCCCGATCAACAGGACCCCGTTTCGAACGTGGCCGGTCGAACACAAGGCCGTTTCCTCCGTTGTGTGGTACGCCAGGCCTCGTTTCCATCGCCTATTCCGTCCAAGCCCTCCCGATGAACACGACCACGCATTCCGTTCCGACCCAGCCGGTTGGCTCCCCATGAACACGACGACGACGCTGTTTCTCCGTTCCGACCCAGCCATGTACGTATGCGCGATAGGCGTTAGAGACCCTGCCCGTATGTAACGTGACGTGGGTCAGATTTTCTTTCTTGCACCCTCGCCGCTGTACGTACGTGTACATGCTACGTGCGCGCCTCTACCACGACACGTGCGTGCCTCTACATCCACCAGTATATATGTACATACACGTTCGCGGCCAGAATGACAACGCTACGTACGCTTCGACCAGGTGGGTCCCGACTGTCAGGCACTTCCTTGCGTGCGAAGATGTAGCTGGTGGGTCCCAACAATCAGGGGGGCGAATCGTTTTGATTGTTTTTGCTCGGACGCACTTCCTTGCGTGCGAAGATGTAGCTGGGTGAATCATTCTTTTTGCCCGGACGCACTTCCTTGCGTGCGAAGATGTAGCTGGTGGGTCCCAGCACTCAGGGGGGGTGAATCGTTTTGTTTTTTTTGCCCGGACGCACTTCCTTGCGTGTGAAGGTGTAGCTGGTGGGTCCCAGCAGTTAGGGGGGAAACGTTTTTTCGCTAAATATGGTGGCCCGTCCGGTGGGTCACCGTTGTCAGGTGGAGGAATAATTATTTTGCGTGTAATAAGGAGGCACTTCCTTGCTGCGGCCGTGGACCCAGCTGGCAGCCTCTCCACGTATAGTCCACGTCCGGTGGAAGCCGTTCCTTGACCACGTTGACCACGCCACGCCGAGAGCACCAGGGCGGTGGACGACGGCGAGGCCTAGGAATGGGACGACGCGGAGCCGGGAAGACGCGGCAGTGGATGCCCACGCGTAGAGGAGTACGAGGGTTCACTTGTTCGCTGCGGTGTGAGGCTGTCGTCGCCGCAGAATAACAGGGGGTGTGGGTGAGTAGAGAGATGGCCTGGCCAGCGGTGGGAGTAGTAGGGGGCGGTGAGGCCTCCGCCGCATCGCAGCCGGCCACGGGAGGCAGGAGCACGAGGCACGACCGGCGCTGGTTTGGGCGGCTGGAGCAAGAAGACCAGAGGTTGAAGAAGCACTACGGCCGTTGGATGGACATCGTACGGTCACTCGAGCTAGAATCGTGCATATTGACTAAGTTGACAAAGCCCTCTGTCCCCGTCAACTTAGTAGGCCCACAAGTTAGCCTCGCCACTATACTGGGTCCCAGCCTAATGTGGGGAGTATTCATTTTTGTGCGTAATAAGGAGGCACTTCCTTGCGTCATTTAAGATATAACCGGTGGGTCCGAGCTGTCGAGCCGGCCCACGGAGGAGGGAGGCAGCAGTCCCACGGCGCTTGTTTGAGCGGCTAGAGCAGGAAGAGCAGCGACTGAAGAAGCACGACGGCCGTTGGATGACCATCCAACAGTCACTGCTTGTGCGTCAACCTTTTTTTAGGAAAGCCTCAAATCTATGGAAAACAGCATACAGCCCATCTGCCATTATTTTTAATAATTTACAGCCCATTTTCTAATTCTTAAGGTTTCTTTTGGAGCCCATATTCTTTTTGTTAGTATTACAGCCCATATCGTGGCCACGATTAAAAACTTATACAAAATTTTGCATATTTCGGTGCGGTCCGAATTGTTTTTAATCCCGAAATTTCGACTCGCATTCAAACTGATTTTAAAAATAAATGTATATCAATATAAAATCCAACAAATTCTCCATGCATAAAAATTAATGTAATTTAAAATCTCGAAATGAAATAAAAAGATATTTGAAACTAATCGCCAGTTTGATGTGTTTCTAAAATGTACATCCCATTTCTCCTTACTGATGGGCCATTTCCTCGGCCAGCCGAATGAAAGCTCTCCTCGTCTTGAAAGATTTGCTGCCCAACAGGCCTGACAAAGCGACTTACTTGGCGAATCACAAAAAAACTGGGCTGTGACCGTGGACCCAGCTGTCAGCCTCTACACGCATAAAGATTTCCGATGGAATGTCGTTGACCACATTGACCACGCCGCGCCGAGAGCACCAAGGCGGCGGACGACGGCGAGGCCTAGGAAGGGGACGACGCGGAGCCGGGGAAGACGCGACAGTGGATGCCTACGCGAGAGGAGTACCAGGGTTCACTGGTTCGGCTGCGGTGTGAGGTTGCCGTCGCCGCAGGGCCTGGCTAGCGGTGGGAGTAGTAGGGGGCGATGAGGCCTCAACGGCAGACAGCCGCCACCGGAGGCAGGAGCAAAGGCGGTCTCCCGGCGCTGGTTTGGGCGGCTAGTGCAAGAAGAGCAGCGATTGAAGAAGCGGCAGGACCGTTCGATTCAAATCCAACGATTCTGCTGCTAGAATCATTTGTTTACTAAGTTGACAAGCCTTGCGTGCAGCGTCAATGTAGTAGGCCTGTGTCAGCCTCCCAACCTGTGCGCCCCAGATATCAGTGGGAGGAATCATTTTTTTTCGCGTAATAAGGAGGCAGTTGATTGCGTGCGGCCAGGCCAGCGGACGGAGTAAGGTGGGCCGGGGAAGCCTGTCCGGCATCACAGCGGGCCACAAGAAGAGGGAGCAGGCAGTCCCGCCGGCGCTAGTTTAGGCGGCTGGAGCAGGAAGATCAGAGATAGAAGAAGCACGGTGGCTAGAATCATGCGTTCACTAACAAAGCCTTGCGTAAACAAGTCAGCCTCGAAATCTGTGGCGTGTACAGCCCATTTGCTATTATTTTTATAATTTTTACTCATTTTCTAATTCATATGGAATTTATTGCAGCCCGTTTTCCATTTTTATAATTGCCGGCCATTTTCTGGTCAAGCATTGTGGTCAAAAATTAACTAAATATGTGGGAAATTTTCTTTGGGGAAAGAAATATTCTTAATCCAAAATTAATAGCCATACTAAAACAAATTTAAAAATAAGTTAGTACTATGTCATGTTAAATCCAATGAAATACGTATAAGATATCAGTGAAGAACAAAATAAAAAAAAACTAATATCCCATTTGCTCGTCTTGAAATATTTGCAGCCCAGTAATTCAGAGAAAACAAATAGGCCTAGCTTGGGTATTCTTCAAAAATAAATACTGGGCTACCTATTTTCCTAAAGAATTGGTGCATGAGCATTTAGCTTTATTTATTTATTTACTTATTTATGTTTAGGGGACCATGAGCATGTACCTGGGCCGGATTCATGTGAGAGTGTCCCTTCCAGTTAATTATGGGCTTCTCTATTGGGCCTTCATCAGTGGGCTGCATGTTATAAACAAGTGGAAAATGTGTTCCGTACGAAAAATAGTATGAGCTATGTACGGTACGGGGCACTAAAGGATCGAACCATGCAACGACTTCCAAAACATTGTGTTTTTCGTTCTAACAACACATTTATATTCAACCAACAGACGAAATATACTACTAATTGTACATTGAAAACAGCAGCAGCAGCAATCAGGTCTGGGGGTGCAATGTAAGCGATAAAGAAGGTGCCGTAAGAGTGAAGACGCAGCTCTCTCTTCCAAACCAAACATCAGCCATCATTACAAAAGGGATACCAAAAAAGAACAAGTGTATGCATCAAACTAAATAAAGATCCTACTACACCAAGTGTACGCATCTAACTAACTGGCTCAGTTAGACGTTACTATTTATTAAGCTGTGGAGATTGGCTGACGGCTTGAACCAGATGGGTGCTTGACGGGGGAAACTCCAGCCAGCAGGTCAAAGTCTGATACTTGCGACCCTCTCTCCTACTTTGGGCTGCAGAGCGTGGCGGCACATATCAGGGTATGGTGCATGCAGAGATGCATGGTACGCTGTGTACACACAATTTTGCCTGATGAACGAAACCGCGCTGCCATCATGATCCTTGCCGTCGATTATCTCCTGGTTAATCGGATAATTCAGTCCGACAAACAGAGAGCGTGTGCCAAGTCTACTTACCAGCCTCCAGTCAAAAATTCCTGAAGGCCCAGAGAAGCTGGGATCCTGCTCAAAGACCTTGCAGTGACTATGATTGTACTCCGCGAAACAACACGTCCGCATGCGTGCGAGCGAACATCAATCTTTCGCCGTCGTTCGATCGAGCCAGAACCACCTACAAGCTGCCATGCCGCTTTTAGTTGAAAGGTTACGGGATTAGGAAGGGTAGGGACACCAAAGTGACCTACAACATCATATCAAGTTGGAGTCAAATAAAAAGGGCTCTTGATTTAGTCAATCTTAAGAACAACATGTTATGAGCATGAATATTTTTTCAAGAATGTTGACAGTAATATAAGCAAGCCATCATGATATCATAGGAAAGTAACATACTGCTGTAACAACCGTTTGTAGCGATGACTGGAGTAGGCCAGCAATACGTCCAGCCATAGAAGGAGTCGACAGCGTAAATGAAGCCCTTGTGTTCAATGGCATCAGAGAACCATGGAGGATGTATGATCCCGCGATGGACGTGCAGATTTATCCACTTACCGCAGTTGACACATCAAATAGGCGAGACCGCGGTTGAAGAACGCAATTAGCCTGAAATCTTTATAATTCCCAGATCGTGTGGGCACTTGGCAGATTACAACCTTGAGCAAATCAAACTTGGTATCATGTTGGCTACTGTACGATTCAGAGTATTCAGGCCGCGTGCCAAAGCAAAGGTGCAGTGTTAATCAAAGGAAGGGGATCAATCGCCGGTGTAGACCTCCACGAGCATCCACCGCCGCGACCGTCGACGAGCACCATCCAAGATGTGTTCATGCCGACCCAGTACATACCGTTAATGTAGCTGAGGCTGACGGGGATCGGATCGCAGTGAAGGGGGTTGATGCTCGCCACCCTACGATCGTTATGCTGCGTGACACGCCATTTCTGAAGATCAGGCGGCATCAGCAAGCAAGGAGCTGGCTTAAAAAGCTCCGGCCTGAGGGCTTTGAGTAAACAGTACAGCCTCGACGAGCACGCGGCGAGCGGCATGGTAATCTTGAGATTGTCCACACGCCAAACAATGAGCTTGATTACCTCTGTGGGGAGCGAATTCCAGCCACTCTTTTGGCGGACGCTGCTCGGTTCTGCCATTCTTAGTGCTTGGGTTTTCGATTTAGGGGGAGGCGCCTTAGCGGGGATGGAAGCTTGGACGAGATTATGTGCGGACAAAGATGGAGAAGCGAATATGTGCTGCGGGAAGTGGACAGGTGATGATGACTACAACATGCCGCTTGACTTACGAGACACATACCAGCAGCGTAGGGTCATATCGATGCCAGACAACTTGCTTGAGTGATCACAGTACTGGTACTCCCTACAAGACCTACTACATTACTATGCCCTAGCTTGCTAGAGTAGAGTAGTAGAGTAGGACTCTGCTCTACTACTAGCACCGGAGGAGTAGTATATTCTAATCTAAAATAGTTACAAACTTCGATGCCCGATCGTGGAACGACTATGAACCGTGCTCAAAGACCGTGTCTACGTGGTGTTTGGACTTATATGCAAAAAAATAGCAAGATGCCTGTGCATTGCACGGCACACCATCATCACCAACTCGGTTTTTTCTCTACTCCTACTCCTATAAAAGACTCAGTTGGTGATGATGGAGGCGAGGAGGCGTGTTCAGCCGGGCGTGCAGCGGACGACGCAACACTATTCGATTTGTTATAAAAAAGTACTTGTAGAGATAGAGACATAGGGAGGAGAACGAGGTAAGGCCTTATCTGTAAATGTGGAGAGAGGTGCGGGTATCTTTTGTAAAATTGTCATAGTTGGCTTTATATCTGTCAGATATAGATTGGACGGTCTATATTACAAGATGGCAGGCAAACCATCATCACCAACTCGGTTTTCTATAAGAGTAGATATATATATAGATATAGATAGATAGAGACTAGGGAGTACTAGTAAGGCCACCATCTACTGCTTCGTGTGCTACTCCTGCACTCCATTCGGCGGCCGCAACGTCCCCTACAGCCACTCCCTCCTGTGCTCCATTCGGCGGGCGCTGCTGAAATCTGGGGAGCGCACTCTCGCGACTGCTGGCAGCCATGACTTCTCCGACGACGACTTCTTCCCCAACCTCGGCAACCTCTTCCTCAAAGACATGGGCGACAACCTCAACGCCGACGGTGCTGCTCCCGTTGCACCGTATTTGTTTCTGTCCTTCCTGTTCGAGATCGTGGTAGAATTCATGTTTGTACTCTGCTAGTCCACATGATTAGTTTCATCTCTGTTATAGCCGTCATGATTTATTTTGTTCTTATTCAGATTAAATCTCGTAGTAACTTGCTCACATATTCAACTGGCACAACATCCCCTACAACCACTCCCATTTCATGGATGGCCTGGTCGATGCCTCCAAGGAGCCCTTCGTCCACTGCTATGAGTGCCCGATGCCGTTTTGTTGCTCGCCGGCGGACATGGTGCATCACCTCACGGATGCGTGCAGCGGTCACTACTGGCCCTTGGCGGAGAACATCAAGTACGACACGTGCTACCGGTTCACCATGCCGGAGTCGCTGGAGGATCACCGCCGCCGGCTAGTCTCGGAGGAGGACGGTAACGTCTTCCTCTTGATCGTGGGCACCGGCGAGGCCCGCGCAGGCCGCCGCCCCGTCTTTGTAGCATGCGTCAGGGGCATCACCGCTGACACTGACACTGACACGAGGCAGATGTACGGGTGCAAGGTCAATGTTACTACCCCTCCGGGTCACGTGGGCGGCGAAACCGACCTCATCGGACAGACTTGGAATCTGAGGAGCTGGGACTATCCCGCCAATATGGACTTGGAAAACCCATGGCATCTGTTCTATCCTTTACCCGCCGACTCGGTGCACGGGGACTCCAAGGAGGTTCACCTGGACATACGCATTATCAAGTGCACTTAGAAAACATGTAGTGTGTGTGTGGGCGCTTATGGCCCGTGTCTTTGCCGCTTTTGATTACAGTAAGCTTGTTGTTAAATTTGAGTGGATTTCGCATGATCCTTCCTTTGAACTGCTCCTCTCAGTGAGCTGATGTAAGACACTTTGGGTTTCATTTGATAATGGAACCGGGGAGGAGCCTCCCTGTTCTTCTAAAAAATACTTATTATCAAGTTAAATGTTGATCATTAGTCTTCTCTCAATGTAATCCGCTATGTAAGCATGTGGAAACTTCCATGCAGGATCTTGCTCTATTGGAGTATCGCGCATGAATAAAAGTGTATCTGTTTATGGTTTAGTCTAGAATCTTCCATGTATGAATTTTTACTACAAGATCTTTGGTGAAAGACTTACGATGAACCATTTCTTACATCACCTCTGCCCCCTTGCAAGTCATCCTGATTTAATCCCTCCATCTAGGTGTATAAGGGCATGGTTAATATTACTTAATAGTATAGCCAGCTGTTGACTATAAGAAAGTGCCATCTGTAGCCAACATGTATAACAATCAATACTCAAAAACTAATTCTTAAAGATCATTTCTTGCAAAGCACAATAAGTGTTATTTCTTCACAAGTTTTGAATGCAGGTTGAACAGTTGAACGCTTCTGTTTGCAAAAGATACCTTTTTATCTATTTCACCCGGATGTTTGTGAGCTCTAGAGATGAGATAATATCCGAAGAAACCTATCGATACCCGTTACACATGAGATGCCCCCCACATCCTTTGTCAAAATAAACAACTCCCCGATCAATGCATTTCACTCTTCGGTGCAACGCACGGGCACCTTACTACTATAGATTAGTACGACCAAAAATTGAAATAACATTATATATAGTACGATAAATACTGATGCATGTCACCTAAAATTATATCATTCAAAACTATGTTCAAATACGAATCCAACGATATAGTTTTTGTTGACATGCACTTACATTTTGTCAGTTAAATCTTTAGTAAAATTTAATGGGGGACTAATAAACCACGACCGATGTAGTACAAGTGTAGAGGGCGGCGCTGCACGGGAGTCTCACCTCTCACCCCGCTCGTGGCGCGGCAGTAAAGCCGTCATATCACAAAACCCAACCACTCCCAGTAATAAGTGGCCTGGTAAAATAAACGGACAAGCAACCATCACATCCCTCCGTCTTTTTTGCATTTCATCTCTCTGCATTTACTTTCTCCGGTTCATCTCCGACGCTCGATCCCTAGCTACTACTCCTAGGGCCAGTTCTTTTGGTGGCTTCCCTAGCTTTTCCCACAAGACTAGTCACAATGGAGAGTAACAATAAGGCGCCTCACTCATTTATTTGGGCTTCTAAACTACTACTCCATCCTGGTTTATTCCTCACCATTGTAATTTGTGCTAAATTTTGACCAAAGATTTAACTGATAAAATGTTACTCAAAACACTTAGGCGCGGTGCATCTAGGTGTGTAAGTCATCTTACGAAAACCAAATAATCCGAAAACACTTAGGCGCAGTGCATTAACTTCTACCTCGTTTCTTGTTTCTTGACATATCAACCAATAAGAAATAAAGAGTGTGCATGCTTTTAATGACTTGAGATATCAAACACAATATGCAGTAGTTAGTTCATTGCATGCAATACTATTAATTAGCAAATAAACATTAACGTTTCTCGTTTTCTCCTCTTCCTTGGTCACGGTGCACAGAGAAATAACCACAGAGAAGGAAGCTAAAAGTAAACAATCAAACGAGCATTTTTGCATTTGTTTTGCATTGAATCGTTTCACAAGCTTGACTAGTGTTGTTTTTCCACTTTTACAAAAACCGCATCATAATGTTCAAACGTGCATTTGCACGTACATAAGTAATAGTATTACTCCCTCCATCTAGGTGTACAAGTCTGCCCTCCTTCTTGGTCACCGTGCACAACCAAAGATGACTTATTGACCTGGACGGAGGGAGTAGCACAGTCTGCAAGCATATATCGAGAGGGACGTGTAGTCCGATAGTATATAGTAAAGTTTGTGCTATATGCACGCATTTCTGCAAAATGCGTAATAATACACAACGCTTCCAAACTTTCCCTTTTACATACTTAATTAAGGGCGCTAAAAATTCACGAGCGTTAAGGGATGTATCATTTGCGTCCCAAAACTAATGAGATCGCCTTACGAAACAAAAATTATACTCCTCCTAAAAGCCATGGCGCTCGCAGGAGCGCTTGCGGCGCGCCTCGAGTGCCCTGGTGCGCGGCCGTTTCCCAGCGCGCCGACACAACGCCTCTTCCTCATCCTCGCAACTCGCGAGGTGATGATTGGCGGCTTGCCGGCGGGCGAGAGCGATCTCACCGGTGTGGTGATCCGACGCCAACAGGTACTCCTCCTGGCTGGAAGCGTGCACCCGCTCCACGTACCGCCAAGCGTAGATGAGGCGCTTGGGCCCGGCGCACTCGTAGGCGTCGCACGGGCGTCTCCGCCACCCTCACGGCCCTCGCACGAGCCTTCTGCCAAAGAACCAATTGCTTGACTCTCTCGGACGCGACATAGATCTCCCAGAAAGCTTGTTGCGCGGTGCGCTTCTCTTCCTCAGCCTTCTTCTCCACCTCTATTTTGGCGCGCTCTGCTGGAGGCAAAACCTCCCACAAGGCTATATCCATTTCTTTCCAAAGCTCCTCAAGGCTGGGGGGCTCGGCGGGCGGCGCGGCATTCTGCTCGTAGCAGGGAGCCGACGCGTCCTCCGACGCGCGTGCCGGCGAGATTGAGAACACCGACGCGTCCACCTCAACGCGTCGCGGCGAGGAGCGGAACGCCGATGCGTCCTCCTCAACTAGTGGCGGCGAGGAACGGAACGGCGACGCGTCGCGTAGCGGCGAGGAGCGGAACGCCGACGCGTCCTCCTCGACTAGTGGCGGCGAGGAACAGAAAGGCGACGCATGACCGTCCACGTGGTGCAGCGAGGGGCTCCTAGGGCTTGGGAGGGGAGATGCCATGGTGGTCGACGTGAGAGGGAGGGGGAGGTGATAGCGATGAACGTGAACGTGAGGGGGAGGAGATAGCGATGTCGTGGGAGGCGTAGTATTTATAGCGAGCAATGGCACACCTGCGTAAGATATGGATCGAAGTTGCATCGACTTAATCAGAGGTCAGCTATCGTCATCGAAATGTGGGCCAAGACACCGCCGGGCCCGTATGTCGCTGACCCAATGCACCTGAAGTTAAGTAAAAGCTACGTGGGCATATTTGTTGGAGTAAATTACGGGGAGCGAAGGGGTGAAATATTGCTGATCACCACGGATTGGACGAGCGTGGGGGGAGGAGAGTCATGCATGCTGATTTTTTCACACGGGGTGGAGTGGTGGGACCGCCGGAGGGAGAAGGAGAGTTTGGCAGGCATATTGTTTCCACACATGGAGAGGAAAAGATTTGGAGACAAACGGGCTTCCTGCGGGTATGGGGAACGGTGCATAATAAGTCATCTTGCATGCCGGGCTAGGTATAGTCTCAAGTCATTAAAAACATACACGCCCCACACATGTTCATATTTCAAGGTGCACTAAATTATTGCATGCGATGATTAAGGCTGGCCATCATGGTGGTATCTTAGCTGGTACACGGGAATAGCAAACATGCTGATGTGGCAAAGAATTAAAGAAGAGAGGGGGGTTAGACTAACTAGTGTTCATGCATGCATGGGTAAACACATTTTTTTTCGAAGAACGATGACATTAGTTGAGTACTTTTGCAGACTTCAAAAACTATTCCACCGCCTCTACTATTTTGCTAAGAGTAGGTGAAAATTTTGAGTCGAGCCCTTTAAACTAGAAGGGAGGTAGTGGTACTCTAAAAGCTAGGTGTGTAACTCATCTTACGAAAACCAAATAATCCCAAAACACGTAGGCGCGGTGCATTAACTTCTACCTCATTTCTTGTTTCTTGACATATCAACCAATAAGAGATGAGGGTGTGCATGCTTTTAATGACCTGAGACTATCAAACATGACATGCAGTGGTTAGTTCATTGCATGCAATAATATTTAATTAGCAAATAAACATTAATGTCTCTCGTTTTCCCCTCCTCCTTGGTCACGGTGCACAGCCTAAGATGACTTACTCACCTAGATGGAGGGAGTATCAACATTCACAATGTCAAATCAATATTTTTACACTCATTATAAAACGTAGTTCTTATACTCATTATAATCAGTATTGTAGATATTGATATTTTGAGTATAAATTTGGTCGTGGGATTTCATTGATGCCTGTCAAAGCGTGGAGGAAGCGGAGCTTAGGGCTTGCATTGCCGGTCTCTACATAAGTATTTCTCTTCATAATCCTGTAATTTTAGAGACTGATTGCACTTTTGTGGTAGCGTCTCTTGCATCGGGGGACTATGACAGGTCTGCTATGCGTGACCTGAAGATGAAAGCGTTGGCAATCTCGAAGCTGATCAACAATCTTCAATTGTCAAAGATTAGCCGTTCGGCCAATAAGGTGGCACACTTAATCGCTAAGTATAGCTTTGACAATAGATTAGATGGTATTCTTGTAAATAACGTACCACCCTGTGTGGTGAACATTGTATCGAATGAGTGTACTGGTGTGGCTGGTTAATTAATATAAGGTGGTGTTTAAAAAAGTATATATTTGGCCAAACACTTTGCAAACGGTTGACGGGAGTAAAAAGGACCAGAGGGAGTATCATGCATGCAGAGTAGGCCAAAAAAAATTGCTCATATTTAGCCGGTCGAAGTCTCAAAGGGCGCGACCGCGTGAGGGAGGTGAAGGTCGTGGGAGGCGCGACAGTTGACGGAATTAAGTGAATGTTACATCCACGCGCCGGCATGGCGTGCGAACCGGCAGAAGCTATACCGTCAGGCTTACGATATGGGTCTAGTAGACATGACATCTAGTGGGTCCCGCATAGTTCTCGAGAACTCTTTGGGGTCTTGCAGCCGTTTATCCACCGGGCAAGCTAGCAACCCCACGCCTTTCGCACGCCCTGCTCGTCCCCGTCTCTACCTCACAACAGTTCGCTCCCAGTCGTCCCGTCCTTTCACATTAGTTTGCTGCGGGGTACAACAGTTCAACTTCTCCTAACCCTCCTCCAAAATCTATGGCCTCCCAAATCTCCATGGTCGCCAAGAGTACTGTGTTAGAGCCATCACCGCAATCAGTTCATCGTCATCTACACATGTGGATCCGTGACGGTGAAAGCATGGCTTGCTCGCTTCCTACGCATGTTCAACAGTTCAACGGATTAGTGGGTCGCTGGGCTAGATGTTGAGTACACCACAGTCCTGTGAAGAGAGAAGGATCTAAAGGACGAAGAGAGGAAGAAGCCCGCCGTGATCCAGGTTTGCGTACATAACATTTGCTTGGTCTACCACATATGCCATGCTGACGTTGAGTGCCAGGATTTTAAGAACTTCCTCAAGGACAAATTGTTGGAAATATGCCCTAGAGGCAATAATAAAAGGATTATTATTATATTTCCTTGTTCATGCTAATTGTCTTTTATTCATGCTATAATTGTATTATCTGGAAATCGTAATACACGTGTGAATAGATAGACCACAACATGTCCCTAGTGAGCCTCTAGTTGACTAGCTCGTTGATCAATAGATAGTCATGGTTTCCTGACTATGGACATTGGATGTCATTGATAACGGGATCACATCATTAGGAGAATGATGTGATAGACAAGACCCAATCCTAAGCATAGCACAAGATCATGTAGTTCGTTTTGCTAGAGCTTTTCCAATGTCAAGTATCTTTTCCTTAGACCATGAGATCGTGTAACTCCCGGATACCGTAGGAGTGCTTTGGGTGTACCAAACGTCACAACGTAACCGGGTGACTATAAAGGTGCACTATAGGTATCTCCGAAAGTGTCATTGGGTTGACACGGATCGAGATCGATTTGTCACTCCGTATTACGGAGAGGTATCACTGGGCCCAATCGGTAGTGCATCATCATAATGAGCTCAAAGTGACCAAGTGTCTGGTCACGGCATCATGCATTACGGTACGAGTAAAGTGACTTGCCGGTAACGAGATTGAACGAGGGATTGGGATACCGATGATCGAATCTCGAGCAAGTAACATACCGTCTGACAAAGGGAATAGTATACGGGGTTGCTTGAATCCTCGACATCATGGTTCATCCGATGAGATCATCGAGGAGTATGTGGGAGCCAACATGGGTATCCAGATACCGCTGTTGGTTATTGACCGGAGATCCGTCTTGGTCATGTCTGCATGTCTCCCGAACCCGTAGGGTCTACACACTTAAGGTTCGGTGACGCTAGGGTTGTATGAATATGAGTATGCAGCAAACCGAAAGTTGTTCGAGTCCGGGTGAGATCCCTGACGTCACGAGGAGTTCCGGAATGGTCCGGAGGTAAAGAATTATATATAGGAAGTGCTGTTTCGGCCATCGGGAAAGTTTCGGGGTCACCCGGTATTGTACCGGGACCACCGGAAGGGTCCCGGGGGTCCACCGGGTGGGGCCAACTATCCCGGAGGGCCCTGTGGGCTGAAGGGGGGAGGGAACCAGCCCCTGGTGGGCTGGTGCACCCCCCACTTGGGCCCCCTGAGGGAGTCCTGGACTAGGGGGTGTCCGGATAGCCGAACTATCATCGCGGCCGGACTCCAAGACTATGAAGATACAAGATTGAAGACTTCGTCCCGTGTCCGGATGGGACTTTCCTTGGCGTGGAAGGCAAGCTTGGCGATACGGATATGTAGATCTCCTACCATTGTAACCGACTCTGTGTAACCCTAACCTATCCGGTGTCTATATAAACCGGAGGGTTTTAGTCCGTGGGACGAACAATAATCTTACCATAGGCTAGCTTCTAGGGTTTAGCCTCCTTGATCTCGTGGTAGATCTACTCTTGTACTACCCATATCATCAATATTAATCAAGCAGGAGTAGGGTATTACCTCCATCGAGAGGGCCCGAACCTGGGTAAAAACATCGTGTCCCTTGTCTCCTGTTACCATCCGCCTAGACGCACAGTTCGGGACCCCCTACCCGAGATCCGCCGGTTTTGACACCGACATTGGTGCTTTCATTGAGAGTTCCTCTGTGTCATCACCGATAGGCCCGATGGATCCTTCGATCATCAACAACGACATGGTCCAGGGTGAGACTTTTCTCCCCGGACAGATCTTCGTATTCAGCGGCTTTGCACCTGCGGGCAATTAAGCTGGCCATCCGGAGCAGATCGAAGCTACGCCCCGCCATCGTGTCAGATTTGGAAGTTTGAACTATACGGCCGATGTCCGGAGAATTGATCTTCGACGGATTCGAGCCATGTACCCGAGCCGCCTTTGTCTCGATGGGTATGATCTAGCTCGCTACCGATGGTGCCTCGGAGGCCGCACTCAAAGATCCGCTCCGACCCTTAGTCCGGAGTCAGATTCCCTGGTCGAGGACGAGTGGTTGGACACCGCCTCGAAGGCTACGATCTCTATGGTGATTGAGCCGAACTCCATCCTTGTCCTTTGCGAAGCTCGTGACTCCAAGGCGCCGGACTCCTCTCCGGACTCCGAACCCTCCGCGCCCCTGCCAATCGAATCCAATTGGGCGCCGGTCATGGAGTTCATCGTCAAGGACATATTTCAGCACTCGCCCTTTGGCGACGTCCTGAATTCACTAAAGTCTCTCTCTTTATCCGGAGAGCCCTGGCCGGACTACGGACAGGAAGGTTGGGATGCAGACGACGAAGAAATTCAACGCCCACCCACCACCCACTTTGTAGCCACTGTCGATGATTTAACCGACATGCTCGACTTCGACTCCGAAGACATCGACGGTATGGACGACGATGCCGGAGACGACCAAGACCCAGCGCCTACAGGGCACTGGAAGGCCACCTCGTCATACGACATATACATGGTGGACATCCCAAAGGATGGGAACAGCGATGGAACAACGGAAGATGACCCCTCCAAGAAGCAACCGAAGCGCCGACGTCAGTGGCGCCGCTCTAAATCCCGCCACAGCAAAAACGGTGATTCCGGCACGGGAGATAATAACACTCCGGACAGTGCCGAAGGCAACCCCCTCTAGCAGGACTCAGCGCAGGATGAGGGAGAAGCAAGTCCGCACGACAGTGCAACAGAAATAGAGGTAGAGGACGATAATTATGCGCCTCCCTCTGAAGATGAGGCAAGCCTCAACGACGACGAATTCGTCGTGCCTGAGGATCCCGCCGAACAGTTGCGTTTCAAACACAGGCTTATGGCCACTGCAAGCAGCCTCAAGAAAAAGCAGCAACAGCTTAGAGCTGACCAATACCTACTAGGTGCGGATGGATCAAGTCCTTGCAGTAGAAAAGAGTATGAACTCGAACGCCTCCAAAAGATACCCCAAACGCAGGCCGTTGCCTCGATCAGAGGAGGAAGCACCCAAGTCACCAGCGCCGCGACATGGCGGATCGGCCACCCGTGGCAGCATGACGGAGAAGCCTCTCGCCCTCCGCTCAAGCCACACCCCGACGCCGCTCAAAAAGTACCAAGGCACGGGAAAATGCGCCGGACTTGCAAGATATATTGGAGGATAAGGCAAAACATACAAGATCGATCTACGGATCGCGTGAGCGCCCAACGACTCGGGATGATTACCGTCGCACCGGATACAGCAAACCCGGCCGGGCTGAACACAGTAGACAGAGCTCATATGAGCGACGTCGTGATATAGCCCAATACAGAGGCGCCGTACACCCACTATGTTTCACAGATGAAGTAATGGATCATCAAATCCCTGAGGGCTTCAAACCCGTAAACATCGAATCATACGATGGTACCACAGATCTTCTTGATGCGGATCGAGGACTATCTCCTCCATATCCACATGGCCCGCGCGATGATCTACACGCCATCAAATACCTCCCCCTCATGCTTAAAGGACCAGCTCGTCATTGGCTTAACAGCTTGCCAGCAGAATCAATTGGCTGTTGGGAGGACCTGGAAGCCGCATTCCTTGATAACTTCCAGGGCACATATGTGCGACCACTAGACGCCGATGACCTTAGCCATATAATTCAGCAGCCAGAAGAATCGGCCAGACAATTCTGGACACGGTTCCTAACAAAGAAAAATCAAATCGTCGACTGTCCGGATGCAGAGGCCCTTGCAGCCTTCAAACATAACATCCGCGACGAATGGCTTGCCCGGCACCTAGGACAGGAAAAGCCGAAATCCATGGCAGCCCTCACAACACTCATGACCCGCTTTTGTGCGGGAGAGGACAGCTGGCTAGCTCGAAGCAACAACTTTGCCAAACACCCTGATAGTTCGGATACCAAGGATAGAAATGGCAGGTCGCATCGCAATAAGAACAAGCGCCGCATTAACGGCGATAACGCTGAAGATACGGCAGTCAATGCCGGATTCAGAGGCTCTAAACCCGGTCATCGGAAGAAGCCATTCAAAAGAAATACCCAGGGCCCGTCCAACTTGGACTGAATACTCGATCGCCAGTGCCAGATACATGGCACCCCCAAAAACCAGCCAACCACACCAACAGGGATTGTTGGGTGTTCAAGCAAGCAGGCAAGTTAAGTGCCGAACTCAATGACAAGGGGCTGCATAGCGATGACGAGGAAGAGCCCCGGCCGCCGAACAATAGAGGACAGAAGGGCTTTCCCACACAAGTGCGGACGGTGAACATGATATACGCAACCCATATACCCAAAAGGGAGCGGAAGCGTGCACTAAGGGACGTATATGCGATGGAGCCAGTCGCCCCGAAGTTCAACCCATGGTCTTCCTGCCCGATCACCTTCGATCAAAGGGACCACCCCACTAGCATCCGTCACGGCGGTTTCGCCGCATTGGTTCTTGACCCAATTATTGACGGATTTCACCTCACCAGAGTCCTGATGGACGGCGGTAGCAGCCTGAACCTGCTTTATCAGGATACAGTGCGCAAAATGGGCATAGACCCCTCAAGGATTAAACCTACAAAGACGACCTTTAAAGGCGTCATACCGGGTGTAGAGGCCAATTGTACAGGCTCAGTTACACTCGAAGTGGTCTTCGGATCCCCGGATAACTTCCGAAACAAAGAGTTAATCTTCGACATAGTCCCGTTCCCAAAGTTCAATGCGGTGCCGCACTACGCATACCTCAAGCTCAAGATGCCAGACCCTCGAGGAGTAATCACGGTCAATGGACACACCGAAAGCTCTCTCCGAACGGAGGAGCACACGGCGGCCCTCGCGGCGGAGGTGGAAAGCAGCCTCTCACAACAATTCTCGAGTCCGGCCACTAAGCGTTCGGACACTGTCAAGCGCGCCCGGAGTAACCTACAACAAGACCGCCTGGCACCATTCAAGCACGCGTAGCAATCCGGCCCCAACCCTAGCCCTCGCGAAATTACGAAGCCAGTACTACGCGTACATAACTACGCTCTGGAGATACCATGGGCATAAGGGGAGGGGCACGACCACGGCATCGCCTGCACGCGGCTCAACCGCACTGTGGGCTCCGATTGTGTCATTCCTTTTTTTCTTTTTCTTTTTCAGGACTCCGTTTTCAGAAGTCCCGTCCGCACTAGAATCGCCGAACTCACGATGCAACAGCCAGGGAAGCGTAGCTACGTCGAGTGTTCAGGTGGTCTCTATTACGAGCATTATACCTGTTTTACATACCATCCCGCAGCTTACCCCTGGAATGGACATGTTAAATAATCCCATCCCTTGCTTATCGCACTATTTGTATCGTTCTGCTCTCATTGCAGTACCTTTTTGAATAAACAATACATAGCTTTTGCTTATTATTGCACTCCTTTCTTTATATATATATATGTTCATTTCATGACATGTTGCACCCGTACACTTTGGTACGGCCAATACACCATGGGCTTAAGTACCCAAAAATTATGGTGTGATAAGTCCGAACACTTTCACAAGTGCGGCACCCCGAACTTATAGCATTATATGCATCGGCTCCGAATCATGTCTTGGGTCAATAGTTGGGTTTGCCCGGCTCCCGTGTTTTGGTACCTTACGTTCCGTTATATCGGCTAAGGTAGCACCGGAGAACCATCGCGATTGTGCCCCAGTTGTCTTTGGTCGAGCACCTCGGTGGAGAAAGCTAATCTTGACCGTCATGATAGAGGCGAGAGCGATCGCTGTTCGAGAGGTTTTTTCGGGTCCCTAAAGACTTATGACGCTTAGAGCGAGGAACCGAATTGTCCGCCAAGGCGTGGATAGCGCCCTGAACTCGGTCTTCCGAATACTAGGGGCTTCGCCGAAATTTAAAATTATAGAATTCTATGGCTAAGTGAGAGTGTTCAAGCATTATAAGTCCGGTTGCCTTGTTCGTTGCGTTGAACGCCTCCCTCAATGGACCCAATAATGGGAACAAGAGCGCTCAAGTTTATCCCGAACACCCCAGCACTCGTGGCATGGGGGTTGAAGCCAACGACTTGCCATCTCTCAAATTTGATAAACGGCCGCACAGAAGGTAATATTTTAAATTAACAAGCATTGCTTAGCGCACATGAACAAGTTTTCAGCGTACAGGATAACAAATGCGAGTCTATTCAAAATTACATCTTTGGAGCACTCATCCGCTATACGGCGGGCACCCTTCAGAGGCCCTCATAGTACATTTCGGGCGTGCGATGCTCCTTGCCCTTCGGTGGCCCGTCCATCACAAGCTTCTCCGCATCCAGCTTGCCCCAGTGCACTTTAGCACGGGCAAGGGTCCGACGTGCACCTTCAATGCAGACGGAGCGCTTGATGACTTCAATCCTTGGACAAGCGTCCACCAGCCGCCACACTAGCCCAAAGTAGCTCCCATGCATGGCTTCCAATGGCCACAGCTGAACTATGAGGCCCTTCATGGCCTGTTCGGCGACCTTGTGGAGCTCGACCAGCTGCTTCAGCTGGTCACTTAGGGGCACCGGATGTCCGGCCTCAAAGACATCTTTGAGACCAGAACACCTTTTCCGTCGAGCTCCCTCGCTTGGCGCGGTAGAACGACGACATCGGACACACTACGGGGCAGATCTGCGAATGCTCCTGGAGAGCTCCGAATCCGGGTAAGTAATAGGTAATTCACTTTCGCATGCTTGCTTTGCATAAAGAATGCCTTACCCGCCGCTATCTTCTTTATTGACTCAATTTCTTGGAGGGCTTTTTGGGCCTCGGCCTTAGCAGCTTTGGCACTCTCAAGAGCCGAGGCAAGCTCGGACTCTCGGGTCTTCGATTCACGCTCCAAACCCTCGTGTTTTTCACGAGAGCACAGGAGCTCTTGCCGCACCTTCGCCAGCTGCGCCCCCCCCCCTTCTCTCGCTCGGTGCGCTCCGCGGCCGCTTTGTTTTCGGCCACGGACACCGCTTCCTTCAGGGTCGCCACCTCGTTCGTGGCCCCTGCAGTACCCATGTTATTCCTGTTATTTTTTGCAACCGAAACCTTTCTATAAGGTATTTCTTTAATAAGGTATTACTTACCTTCCTTGTCCTCGAGCTGCTTCTTGGCAAGGCCGAGCTCGTTCTCGGACTGCTCGAGGCTTTGCTTCAATGCATCGACCTTCGCCAAGGTCGGGCAGTAGTCAGCGTAGCCTTTGCATTCGCATATTGACATACTTATGTTAGACTCATGCGTATATCTTTTTAGATCCTTAGTCCGGCTTTTCTTTCCGAACACCGAACTAAGCATCACGGGCTACTGTCTATGCGGTAATATTTTTACATATTCTAAACTTACCTCAAAGCCTGTTAGAAGGCTGGTACAGGCTTCGGTCAGCCCGCTCTTGGCGGACCGAACTGTCCGGATCACCGCACTCATAACAGTGCGGTGCTCCTCCTCTATGGAAGCGTTGTTAAGCGCCTCCAGTAAGCTATCCGGTGCCTCCGGTTGGACGGAGGACACCGGCGTCTTACCCTTCTTACGAAGGGACCGCTTGCCGGACTCCGGAACCGCTGAAGGTTCCGGCATGGAGTCCGGACAAGGGTCGGGCTTAGAGCCCCTGGGGGTCTCGCCCCCCACGCGCCTGGAGTCCGGGAGGTTGCCTTGCGGCGCCTCCTGCGCCACCTCCTCTTGACCAGGCCCCCCTTGGGGCCCCACCTCGGCGTCGCCCGTAGCGTGAGGTGAGGAGGCGGCCAGAAGTGAAGTACTCTCCATTTCCGACGAACCCAGGGACCCGCTCGACGAAGCGGAGAACTCGCCCTTGGGCGGGCTGCATGATTGTTCGGCATTAGAGAACACTATGCAATAAAAAAGTCATGGGTATCCAGACACTTACGATCTCGCCAGGGGCTTGGCCCTTGTTGGCCAATCCTCCTCGTCGTTGTCGACGTTGGTGGAGAAGTCCGGAGGAAGGGTTCTTCCCTTCTTGGACCCTCCGGCCTCCCCAGTTGGGGCGGCCTTCCTTTTCCTCTCCTCCCCCGCTAGGGGAGAAGCTTCTTTTTCCTCCTCCTCGTTCTCAGGAGAAGATTCTGCTTCAGAATCTGACAACACCAGGCGTCAGGAGCTCCTTCGAGTTCCCATTGCCTCCTTCTTGGCCTTTTCTCCGGTACCACATGAGGTACCGGAGCCAGCAGCCCCGTCAATCGGGCGTCCGCTGGGTCTTCTGGCAAAGGAGCCGGACAGTTAACATGTCCGGACGTCTTCAGCCAGTCCTGTTAAAGGTTAGGGAGTTTTAGATCCGACATAGAGTCAAACTATGAAAAAAGAGTCCCATAAAGGGTAAAATAACTCACCTCGCTGGCTTGACGTTGCGAGCTGAATCCGCGATCTTCGGTAGCGGATGTGGGAGCCTCGGCGCCCTTGAACAGCACCTTCCAGGCATCTTCGTACGTAGTGTCGAAGGGCCTTTTCAGAGTTGGGTGCTGTGCCGGATCGAACTCCCACAATTTGAAGGCCCGTTGTTGGCATGGGAGAATCCGGCGGATGAGCATCACACAGATTACGTTGACAAGCCTGAGATTCTTGTCCACCAGGTTTCAGACGCATGTTTGGAGTCCGGATAGCTCGTCCGAATTCCCCCACGTCAGGCCCGTCTCTTTCCATGACGAGAGCCGTGTGGGGAAGCCAGATCTGAATTCGGGGGCCGCCGCCCATTTGGGGTCGCGCGGCTCGGTGATATAGAACCACCCCGATTGCCACCCCTTTATTGTCTCCACGAAGGAGCCCTCGAGCCAAAGGACATTGGGCATCCTGCCCACCATAGCGCCTCCGCACTCCGCATGTTGGTCGCCCACTATCTTCGACTTGATGCTAAAGGTCTTCAACCATAAACCGAAGTGGGGTTGGATCACGAGAGGAAGGCCTCGCATTACCCGATAAACGTCGAGATATTGAGGATGAAGTTTGGGGCCAGATCGTGGAAATTCAGGCCATAGTAGAACATGAGCCCCCGGAAAAATGGGTGAAGTGGAAAACCTAGTCCGCGGAGGAAGTGGGTGAGGAACACCACCCTCTCATGGGGCCTGGGAGTGGGGATGAGCTGCCCCTCGTCGGGTAGCCAACACGCCATGTCGCCGGACAAGTATCCGGCCTCCCATAGTCTTGTGATGTGCCCCTCCGTGACGGAGGAGGCCATCCACCTGCCTCCCGCTCCGGACATAGTGGGAGAAGGTTGAGGTGGGGCGTCTTGGACTTGGTATTTGGAGCTCGAGTCTTGTGAAATGGATAAGCAAAGGAGGAAGAAGGCGTAGGCGAAAATGTGGATCCTTATCCCCTTATATGGACGGACGAAGCTATGCATCCCCCACCAGCCTGGCAAAACTCGCTTATCTCCCAAGCGCCGTAATCAATGGCGCGGATGGGTTACCCACGTCCGTATTGATGGGAATCCCGAAATAAGGGGGAACGATCTATGCTTTGATAAGACGTGCCAGGGAAACCGCCTCGCTAAACACGCTGAGGTGGAGCGGTAAAAAACGATTCGTATAAAGGCCTGGCCGTGGTGTGATGTCAAGCCGCGGAATACGTCAGCAGATCTGTGCAAAAGTTATTCTCTCTACGGTGGTATGTGGAACTTGTTTTGCAGAGCCGGACACTATCCTTGTGTTCAAAACCTTCTATGAAGTATTCAGAGGAAGAACCCGCCTTGCCATGCCGAAGACAATATGCTTGGCGCGGACTCGTCGTCATTGAAGCCTGGTTCAGGGGCTCTTGAGGAGTCCTGGACTAGGGGTGTCCGGACAGCCGAACTATCATCGCGCCGGACTCCAAGACTATGAAGATACAAGATTGAAGACTTCGTCCGTGTTCGGATGGGACTTTCCTTGGCGTGGAAGGCAAGCTTGGCGATACGGATATGTAGATCTCCTACCATTGTAACCGACTACTGTGTAACCCTAACCTATCCGGTGTCTATATAAACCGGAGGGTTTTAGTCCGTGAGATCGAACAACAATCATACCATAGGCTAGCTTCTATGGTTTAGCCTCCTTGATCTCGTGGTAGATCTACTCTTGTACTACCCATATCATCAATATTAATCAAGCAGAGTAGGGTATTACCTCCATCGAGAGGGCCCGAACCTGGGTCAAAACATCGTGTCCCTTGTCTCTTGTTACCATCCGCCTAGACGCACAGTTCGGGACCCCCTACCCGAGATCCGCCGGTTTTGACACCGACACCCCTTGCGCCTAGGGTTGGAAACCCTAGGGTGGGGGGGGGCGCACCACTTGCCTTGGGGGGCACTCCACCCCCTGGCCGCCGCCCCCCCTTGGAGATTCAATCTCCACGGCCGGCGCCCCACAGCCTATATAAGGAGGGGGAGGGAGGCAGCCGCACCTTAGTCTTGGCGCCTCCTCCCCTGCTACACCTCTTCCTCCTCCCAGCTGATTTGCTTGGCGAAGCCCTGCCGAATCTCTTTGCATCCACCACCACACACCGTCGTCTTCTGGATCTTCATCAACCTCTCCTTCGCCCTTGCTGGATCAAGACGGAGGAGGCGTCCACGCTGATCGTACGTGTGTTGAACGCGGAGGTGCCGTCCGTTCGGCGCTAGGATCTCCGGTGATTTGGATCACGACGAGAACGACTCCCTCAACCCCGTTCTCTTGAACGCTTCCGCACGCGATCTATAAAGGGTATGTAGATGCATCTCTCACACTCGTTGCTAGATGAACTCATAGATGGATCTTGGTGAACGTAGGTAATTTTTTATTTTATGCAACATTCCCCAACAGTGGCATCATGAGCTAGGTCTATGCGTAGTTCTCTATTGCACGAGTAGAACACAATTTGTTGTGAGCGTGGATGTTGTCAACTTTTTTGCCGCTACTAGTCTTATCTTGCTTCAGCGGTATTGTGGGATGAAGCGGCCCGGACCGACCTTACATGTACGCTTACGTGAGACAGGTTCCACCGACTGACATGCACTAGTTGCATAAGGTGGCTAGCGGGTGTCTGTCTCTCCCACTTTAGTTGGAGCGGATTCGATGAAAAGGGTCCTTATGAAGGGTAAATAGAAGTTGACAAATCACGTTGTGGCTTTCACGTAGGTAAGAAAACATTCTTGCTAGAACCCTATTGCAGCCACGAAAAAACTTGCAACAACAATTAGAGGACGTCTAACTTGTTTTTTGCGCAAGTGTTTAATGATGTGATATGGCCAAAGTTGTGATGAATGATGAATGATATATATGTGATATATGAGATCTTGTTCTTGTAATAGGAATCACGACTTGCATGTCGATGAGTATGACAACCGGCAGGAGCCATAGGAGTTGTCTTTATTTTTGTATGACCTGCGTGTCATTGAGAAACGCCATGTAAATTACTTTACTTTATTGCTAAACGCGTTAGCCATAGTAGTAGAAGTAATAGTTGGCAAGCAACTTCATGGAGACACGATGATGGAGATCATGATGATGGAGTCATGGTGTCATGCCGGTGACAAGATGATCATGGAGCCCCGAAGATGAAGATCAAAGGAGCTATATGATATTGGCCATATCATGTCACTACTATATAAATGCATGTGATGTTTATTATGTTTTTGCATCTTGTTTACTTAGAACGACGGTAGTAAATAAGATGATCCCTTATAATAATTTCAAGAAAGTGTTCTCCCTAAGCGTGCTGCGCCGTTGCTAAAGTTCGTCGTTTCGAAGCACCACGTGATGATCGGGTGTGATAGATTCTTACGTTCACATACAACGGGTGTAAGACAGTTTTACACATGCAAAACACTTAGGTTAACTTTACGATCCTAGCATGTACAGACATGGCCTCGGAACACAAGACACTGAAAGGTCGAACATGAGTCGTATGGAAGATACGATCAACATGGAGATGTTCACCGACGATGACTAGTCCGTCTCACGTGATGATCAGACACGGCCTAGTCGACTCGGATCATGTAACACTTAGATGACTAGAGGGATGTCAAATCTGAGTGGGAGTTCATTAAATAATTTGATTAGATGAACTTAATTATCATGAAAATTAGTCTAAAATCTTTGCAAAATGTCTTGTAGATCAAATGGCCAACGCTCATGTCACCATGAACTTCAACGCGTTCCTAGAGAAAACCAAGCTGAAAGACGATGGCAGCAACTATTCGGATCGGGTCCTAACCTGAGGATCATCCTCATAGCAGCCAAGAAACAATATGTCCTAGAAGCACCGCTAGGTGAAGCACCCATCCCAAAGAACCAAGACGTTATGAACGCTTGGCAGTCTCGTGCTGATGATTACTCCCTCGTTCAGTGCGGCATGCTTTACAGCTTAGAACCGGGGCTCCAAAAGCGTTTTGAGCAACACAGCATATGAGATGTTCGAGGAGCTGAAAATGGTTTTCCAAGCTCATGCCCGGTCGAGAGATATGAAGTCTCCGACAAGTTCTATAGTTGTAAGATGGAGGAAAACAGTTACATCGGTGAGCACATACTCAAAATGTATGGGTTGCACAACCGCTTTCCCAGTGGACATTAACCTCCCGGACGAGGCGGTCATTGACAGAATCCTTCATCGCTCCCACCGAGCTACAAGAGATTTGTGATGAACTACAATATGCAGGGGATGGTGAAGACCATTCCTGAAGTATTCTCAATGCGGAAGTCAGCAGAGGTTGAAATCAAGAAAGAACATCAAGTGTTGATGGTAAATAAAACCACTAAGTTCAAGAAGGGCAAGGGTAAGAAGAACTTCAAGAAGGACGGCTAAGATGTTGCCGCGCCCGGTAAGCCGATTGCCGGAAGAAGTCAAAGAATGGACCCAAGCCCGAGACCGAGTGCTTTTATTGCAAAGGAAGGGCCCTTTGAAGCGGAACTGCCCCAAATACTTAGCGGACAAGAAGGCCGGCAACACTAAAGGTATATTTGATATACATGTAATTGATGTGTACCTTACCAAGACTCGTAGTAACTCCCCGGTATTTGATACCGTGCCGTTTCTCACATTTGTAACTCACAGCAGAGCTGCGGAATAAACGGAGAGGCTGGCGAAGGGCGAGGTGACGATCTTGGCGTCGGGAATGGTTCCAAGGTCGATGTGATCGCCGTCGGCACGCTACCTCTACATTTACCTACGGGATTAGTTTTAAACCTTAATAATTGTTATTTAGTGCCAAGTTTGAGCATGAACATTGTATCAGGATCTCGTTTGATGCGAGATGGCTACTCATTTAAATCTGAGAATAATGATTGTTCTATTTATATGAGAGATATGTTTTATGGTCATGCTCCGATGATCAATGGTTTATTCTTAATGAATCTCGAACGTAATATTACACATATTCATAGTGTGAATACCAAAAGATGTAAAGTTGATAACGATAGTCCCACATACTTGTGGCACTGCCGCCTTGGTCACATTGGTGTCAAGCGCATGAAGAAGCTCCATTCTGATGGACTTTTAGAGTCTCTCGATTATGAATCATTTGACACATGCGAACCATACCTCATGGGCAAAATGACCAAGACTCCGTTCTCCGGAACAATGGAGCGAGCAACCAACTTATTGGAAATCATACATACCGATGTATGCGGTCCAATGAGCGTTGAGGCTCGTGGAGGATATCGTTATGTTCTCACTCTCACTGATGACTTGAGTAGATATGGGTATGTCTACTTGATGAAACACAAGTCTGAGACCTTTGAAAGGTTCAAGGAATTTCAGAATGAGGTAGAGAATCAACGTGACCGAAAAATAAAGTTCTTACGATCAGATCGTGGAGGAGAATATTTGAGTCACGAATTTGGTACCCACTTAAGGAAATGTGGAATCGTTTCACAACTCACGCCGCCTGGAACACCTCAGCGTAACGGTGTGTCCGAACGTCGTAATCGCACTCTATTGGATATGGTGCGATCTATGATGTCTCTTACAGATTTACCGCTATCTTTTTGGGGATACGCTCTAGAGACAGCTACATTCACTTTAAATAGGGCACCATCTAAATCCGTTGAGACGACACCGTATGAATTATGGTTTGGGAAGAAACCTAAGCTGTCGTTTCTAAAAGTTTGGGGATGCGATGCTTATGTCAAGAAACTTCAACCTGAAAAGCTCGAACCCAAGTCAGAAAAATGCGTCTTCATAGGATACCCTCAGGAAACCATTGGGTATACCTTCTACCTTAGATCCGAAGGCAAGATCTTTGTTGCCAAGAACGGATCCTTTCTTGAAAAAGAGTTTCTCTCAAAAGGAGTAAGTGGGAGGAAAGTAGAACTCGATGAAGTACTACCTCTTGAACCGGAAAGTAGTGCAGCTCAGGAAAATGTTCCTGTGGTGCCTACACCGACTGGAGAGGAAATTAATGATGATGATCAAGGTACTTCAAATCAAGTTGCTACTGAACTTCGTAGGTCCACAAGGACACGTTCCACACTAGAGTGGTATGGCAACCCTGTCCTAGAAATCATGTTGTTAGACAACGGTGAACCTTCGAACTATAAAGAAGCGATGGCGGGCCCAGATTCCAACAAATGGCTTGAAGCCATGCAATCCGAGATAGGATCCATGTATGAAAACAAAGTATGGACTTTGACAGACTTGCCCGATGATCGTGACGATAGAAAACAAATGGATCTTTAAGAAGAAGGCGGACGCGGATGGTAATGTTACCATCTATAAAGCTCGACTTGTCGCTAAAGGTTATCGGCAAGTTCAAGGGGTTGACTACGATGAGACTTTCTCTCCCGTAGCGAAGCTGAAGTCCGTCCGAATCATGTTAGCAATTGCCGCATACTATGATTATGAGATATGGCAGATGGACGTCAAAACAGCATTCCTTAACGGCTATCTTAAGGAAGAACTGTATATGATGCAGCCGGAAGGTTTTGTCGACCCTAAGAATGCTCACAAGGTATGCAAGCTCCAGTGATCCATTTATGGGCTGGTGCAAGCATCTCGGAGTTGGAACATTCGCTTTGATGAGATGATCAAAGCGTTTGGGTTTATCTTGAGACTTATGGAGAAGCCTGCGTTTACAAGAAAGTGAGTGGGAGCTCAGAGCATTTCTCATATTATACGTAGATGACATACTTTTGATGGGAAATGATATAGAACTTTTGGACAGCATTAAGGCCTACTTGAATAAGAGTTTTTCAATGAAGGACCTTGGAGAAGCTACTTATATATTAGGCATCAAGATCTATAGAGATAGATCGAGACGCCTCATAGGTCTTTCACAAAGCACATACCTTGATAAGACATTGAAGAAGTTCAAAATGGATCAGTCGAAGAAAGGGTTCTTGCCTGTATTACAAGGTGTGAAATTGAGCTCGGCTCAATGTCCGACCACGGCAGAAGATATAGAAGAGATGAGTGTCATCCCCTATGCATCAGCCATAGGTTCTATTATGTATGCCATGCTGTGTACCAGACCTGATGTAAACCTTGCCGTAAGTCTGGTAGGAAGGTACCAAAGTAATCCCAGCAAGGAACACTGGACAGCGGTCAAGAATATCCTGAAGTACCTGAAAAGGAATAAGGACATGTTTCTCGTTTATGGAGGTGACGAAGAGCTCGTCGTAAAGGGTTACGTCGACGCTAGCTTCGATACAGATCTGGATGACTCTAAGTCACGAACCGGATACGTGTATATGTTGAATGGTGGAAGCGATGGTAGTGCAGCTGCAAGCAGAGCGTCGTGGAGGGATCTACATGTGAAGCGGAGTACATGGCAGCCTCGGAGGCAGCACATGAAGCAATTAGGGTGAAGGAGTTCATCACCGACCTAGGAGTCATACCCAATGCGTCGGGGCCGATCAAACTCTTCTGTGACAACACTGGAGCTATTGCACTTGCCAAGGAGCACAGGTTTCACAAGAAGACCAGGCACATCAAGCGTCGCTTCAACTCCATTCGTTAAAATGTTCAAGATGGAGACATAGAAATTTGCAAAGTGCATACGGATCTGAATGTCGCAGATCCGTTGACTAAACCTCTTCCACGAGCAAAACATGATCAACACCAGAACTCTATGGGTGTTCGATTCATCACAATGTAACTAGATTATTGACTCTAGTGCAAGTGGGAGACTGTTGGAAATATGCCCTAGAGGCAATAATAAAAGGATTATTATTATATTTCCTGGTTTGTGGTAATTGTCTTTTATTCATGCTATAATTGTATTATCCGGAAATCGTAATACACGTGTGAATAGATAGACCACAACATGTCCCTAGTGAGCCTCTAGTTGACTAGCTCGTTGATCAATAGATAGTCATGGTTTCCTGACTATGGACATTGGATGTCATTGATAACGGGATCACATCATTAGGAGAATGATGTGATGGACAAGACCCAATCCTAAGCATAGCACAAGATCGTGTAGTTCGTTTTGCTAGAGCTTTTCCAATGTAAAGTATCTTTTCCTTAGACCATGAGATCATGTAACTGCCGGATACCGTAGGAGTGCTTTGGGTGTACCAAACGTCACAACGAATCGGGTGACTATAAAGGTGCACTACGGTATCTCCGAAAGTGTCATTGGGTTGACACGGATCGAGACTGGATTTGTCACTCCGTATTACGGAGAGGTATCACCGGCCCACTCGGTAGTGCATCATCATAATGAGCTCAAAGTGACCAAGTGTCTGGTCACGGTATCATGCATTACGATGCGAGTAAAGTGACTTGCGATAACGAGATTGAACGAGGTATTGGGATACCGACGATCGAATCTCGGGCAAGTAACATACCGTCTGACAAAGGGAATAGTATAAGGGGTTGCTTGAATCCTCGACATCGTTGTTCATCCGATGAGATCATCGAGGAGTATGTGGGAGCCAACATGGGTATCCAGATCCCGTTGTTGGTTATTGACCGGAGAGCCGTCTCGGTCATGTCTGCATGTCTCCCGAACCCGTAGGGTCTACACACTTAAGGTTCGGTGACGCTAGGGTTGTATGAATATGAGTATGCAGCAAACCGAAAGTTGTTCGGAGTCCAGGATGAGATCCCGGACGTCACGAGGAGTTCCGTAATGGTCCGGAGGTAAAGAATTATATATAGGAAGTGTTGTTTCGGCCATCGGGAAAGTTTCGGGGTCACCCGGTATTGTACCAGGACCCCCGGAAGGGTCCCGGGGGTCCACCGGGTGGGGCCACCTATCCGGGAGGGCCCAGTGGGCTGAAGTGGGGAGGGAACCAACCCCTGGTGGGCTGGTGCGCCCCCCAATTGGGCCCCCCTGCGCCTAGGATTGGAAACCCTAGGGTGGGGGGGGGCGCACCACTTGCCTTGGGGGGCACTCCACCCCCCTGGCCGCCCCCCCCCCCCCTTGGAGATTCAATCTCGAGGGCCGCCCCCCTGGGGGCCTATATAAAGGGGGGAGGGAGGGCAGCCGCACCCTGAGTCTTGGCGCCTCCCTCCCCCTGCTACACCTCTTCCTCCTCCCGCAGTTGCTTGGCGAAGCCCTGCCGGAGTCCTGCTGCATCCACCACCACGCCGTCGTGCTGCTGGATCTTCATCAACCTCTCCTTCCCTTGCTGGATCAAGGCGGAGGAGGCGTCACGCTGACCGTACGTGTGTTGAACGCGGAGGTGCCGTCCATTCGGCACTAGGATCTCCGGTGATTTGGATCACGACGAGAACGACTCCCTCAACCCCGTTCTCTTGAACGCTTCCGCACGCGATCTACAAAGGGTATGTAGATGCATCTCTCACACTCGTTGCTAGATGAACTCATAGATGGATCTTGGTGAACGTAGGAAATTTTTTATTTTATGCAACGTTCCCAAACACAAAAGAGTGAAATTTGTTACTGTAGGCTTTAAGAACGACAAAGAAGTCCTGCGTCGGATAGGTCTCTTTGTAGGCCAGCCCTTCGATCTCCAGAAGGCAAGCCTGGTGTCCTCCTCTCAACCTTCAATGCTTGACCACGGCAGCAGCCATGATTGATCCTTCAGATGCTAAAGCGAAGAAACCTCATCACGAAGTTTCATCATGCATGGGAGTCGAAGACATTAGATGAAGATCACATCACATGCGCAACAATGGATGCCTACCTTTGTTTAAATATCTACATGGGTTGGATGAAGAAGCGAGCCCGGTGTTCGGTTCAAGCAAAGAAGCGTCGACGAAGAGGAAGTGGAAGAGGGGCGAGGGCGAAGTCGAGGACGTGGACTCGGACTCGAGTAGGTGGCGATGTAAATCGCTCATGCGTGGGTTCTACCGCGGTGTCAAGCTGACTAGTTGCTTAGTTTATTTAAAAGGGTGTGTTGTCTTTGAGGCCCAGCAGAACTATGTTTATGTTCTTTCTCGTTATTTGAACTGTTTAGTACGTAGAGTAGTACTAGTACTATGTCTTACTACTGTTCTTCTTGCAGTTGGTACTACTGCTCGTACCTTCGTGTTCCTACTGTACTTAATACGCTCGTACTAGTAGTATAATTTGGGTCAGTCGATTTGTGAAAGAAGTTCGACGGAGCGAAGGAAGAAGACGGCAGAAGAGGTGGAAGAAGCCCTTCTAGCCATCCATGTTGCATCAAACGGCTCACATGTGTCGACTGACCCAAATTGCTCCTTCAGATTGCAGGATCCATGTGGCATTCAAGGTCTCGAAAGGTAGATTCTGCATCCGCACCCGGTTTGCGGGCTCGACGCCTGCGCGACTGGCTTCCGCTGCGACAGCCACCATGCGCGCCTCCTTCGCGCGGGCGGAGACGACAATGACACGCTAGTTCCTCCTCGCCGGCGTGCTGGAGCACGCACTCGTCCTCCTCTTCGTATGTTGCGTGCATAGACGCGGCTTCACCAGCTGCTCGCGTGCTTGGCAGCGCGGCGGCATGGCGAGGAGGGACTGCAGACGACGTGAGCGGGCGAGCCTTCGGCTTCATGGCAGATGGATGGCGGCGAAACGACGGTGATGGGCGAGAAATTGTTGGCCGGAGCAGGCGGGCGCCGACATGCGCAACGGCGGCAGCGGCATATTGATGAGTGCGCGTATGGGAGCTTAATTTAGTTTTATATGAGGTTGGTAAACTTAAAAGAAAACCGTACTAGTACACGTAAACATTAGACTTAGGCATCGCTTTTTTTTTTGAAGTTAGTACCACAGCCACGATACGGAATCCTGTGCAAGCGCTTGAACATGACGGCTGCTGATCGATCGAAGCAGTGCGTCACCGTGTCGCGCGCGAAGGACATCCACAGAACCTGGTTGTGTGTGTGAAAACAATCCTCGAATATTACTCAACTTTTTTTTCCTGGGAAAGTTCTTGACGCTGCAATATTTCCATAAATTTGAATTTAGCTCCAGTTTGTGTTTATTTGGATTTGGACGTTTTAGGTGCGCCCTAGTTTTTCTAATACTTATTTTGTGTGTGTGACTGAGAGAGAACGTGTGTATGTGTCCATATGTGTGTTGTGGAGGAAGGGCAATGTGGAGACGGTGTGCGTGTGATACAGACATAGAGAGGTGTGAATGTGCAAACGATAATGCATGAGTGAGACATAGACAGATGCCGATACGTTGTGTATACATGAGAGAACAGTCTTCTAGTTTACTTGTGTGTGTGTGAGAGAGAGAGAGAGGGAGAGAGAGAGAGAGAGAGAGGGAGAGAGAGAGAGGAGCATCCGTAACACAATAACCATCTCTCTCGATTCGTCTGGCCCCTCATGCGATCGCATGCAACATATGCATCAACGCAGCACATTTTACACCCTCACTCGGCCCCTGCCCACCTCAAGGCCCGCGCAATCTCTTCGTGAATACCCATTTCTCTCCTTAGGTTTGTTTTCGCTCAATATCTGACACACACACACACACACACGCACGCACGCACGCAGCACAACACACACACACACACTCCCCCGAGCACAAAATTCATCCCCATCCAAGGTTATACGGCGACCACTCTCGCTTGTGCTTCTTTGCACCCCAACATGCACAACACCTCAATCTTCAAAGAGGGCATCGAGCAGATCGAAGACAGCGACCACACCGTGCTAGAGAATGCGGGGTCATCTGGAAGCAGGGTGATGTGACGACGGTTGACTGACTCCTCCCCCCCACCCTCTCTCTCTCTTGCACAAAATTACCAATCCCTCTCTCCCCCGCACAAAATTTTCAATCCCTCAACCCATGAGATCCTTCCCCTCTCGTCCATGTTTTTCCAGCTCTCTCATCAAACATGTTGTCTCTTCTCCTTCCACGTATACAGAATCACGTATATTACATGTCTCCATCTTTCTCACAGACCTAACTTCTTCCTCTCTTTCTCTCTCTCTCTCTCTCTCTCTCTCTCTCTCTCTGTGTGTGTGTGTGTGTGTGTGTGTGTGTGTGTGTCTCGTTAGGTTTTTCTCCTACTCTCTCGTCCACATACCTACAATCTTTCCCGCCCTATCTACTCCATCTTCAAAAGCTCTCTCTGCATGTTTCATTCACACAATGGGATATGTCAAAATGTTGCTTCTATAATGGCTGATGTAGAGTTTTGGTTGTTTTTGTTGCATCCTACAAAGTAATAACTATGAAATGCATTTAGATTCTCATTTGACTGGGATTATGTGAGTTTGAGCATGTTGTGAAGTACTATAGGCCTTGTATACATCTTGGGATTCGACAATGATTGTAACTATTGAATTGTATAGACCATTACATTCAAGTCAATAGCCTAATATATTTATTTCACTATTTCAACAAATGATTAGTTCACTACAAACTAAGAAAACAAATGTGTACTCCCTCCGCTTTTATTTAAGTCCAGCGTATTAGCATTGGTCAAAGTCAAGTTTTGTAAACTCTCGAAAGCTTATAACAAAAATATTAACATATACAATAACAAATAAATACCATTAGATTCATTATTGAATGTACTTCCACATCATACATATTTGTTATGGTAAATGTTTATATTTTTATATAAACTTGGTCAAACTTTAGGAAGTTTGACTTCGGTCAAACCTAATATGCAGAGTTTACAACTACTACTCGCTACTTGCTTAGCCGAATCACTCAACACGCCACACGGGGAGTCCAGTGTCACAAAATTTTGAGGTCGGCGGGAAAATCTCCTGCGACCCCGATTCGAGCAGTGGGAAGTTACCATCATAGCCTTCGGAATAGGCCTACGTACAATGCTTGGTAGGGGGCTGTTTTCGTAACTTCAGGTTCACCCTACCCAGCCAGCCCCACCCCGGCACCCAGAGTAGTACACCTGAATACTCCCCATTTTCTATCCCCACCGCAAAATAGACTTCTCCACGGCACTGCAGCCTTCGTGCTCCTCCCCTTTACATTGGTGCACTCGTCCACCGCAGCGCATCTGCCTCATCGATGACCTCGTACGCCGCACTGGAGCCGGTCCACCGTCGTGGTCGTAGACGGAGCCTGTTCCCCGGCATCGTCTTCCACGGTCTCGGATCTGCTTCCCGGAAGCCAACGCTAAGCGCAGAAGTACCACCGTCGTGGACAATGAACTGACTCCAGTTGCCAACCATGACTCACAGAGGCCGCCGCGACCATCGTTCTCCTCCTCGATTGGTAATGTGTGTATTGAATCACTTAGCAGTACATGTGCAGTTACAATTTTGTTCATACCTACCCTTCAATTTTCCTGGGTGCTATTGTTCCCGTAAAAGTAATTGGTTATAGCCTCCATTGTCCAACAAAATATCAGCTTGTAATTGTGCGTTGCTCCTATATCACGCTGTGCTTGGGTAGGTTTTTCATCTGCAACCAGCAGTGTGGCAAATGATGGAAAGGTTTTTAGAACTAGCAAGATGCCCATGCGTTGCACGCATCAAGATGCATTTTTATGAGTAGTTTATCTTGTGGGAGAAAAGGATGAACGAGGGAAGGCCTTATTTGCAAATTTGGAGAGGTGTATGGGTATCTTTTTGCAAAATTCCCATTTGTTTCCTTCCTATCTGTCAGATATAAATCGGACGGCCTATATTGCAAGAAAAAAAAGTATAGAGAAAAAAAAGTAGAGAGTAAAGGAAGTAGAGATAAATATTAAATATTAAATATAAAATAAATATAACCATAGAGAAGAGAGTAGAGATAGCAGAGACGTCGGGAAAGGATCGCGCGCGCGGGGGGAAAGCGGCCGTGCGTGCGCTAGTTTTGGCGCGCGGCGTCCGGCACGCTTTATAAAATCCAACGCCCTCCCACCGCTCTGTGCCTTGCCACCGCTCTGTGCCTCGCCACCGCTCTCTCCCCGCTCTTTTTCACCTCGCCGCCGCCGCGCCACCATGCCGCCGCGTCGCCGGGAAACTTGGGGATACCGTGGCGTCCGTGCGCGCCCCTCCGGCGGCTTCTCCGCCGAGATCTGGTTCCGCGGGATGCACCTCGGCCTCGGCAATTTCGACACCACCACCGAGGCCGCCTGCGCGTATGACGCGGCGGCGTGGCGCCTCCGGTGGCCTCATAGAACATTGAACTTCCCCAACGTGCCGACGCGGGAGCGGGCACAGGAGCTCGCGCCTCTGCCGCGGCTTAGCACCGACGAGGATCGTCGCGTCACCGAAGGCGGGAGCACCGTCTCGGCATCGCCGAGATGGACGAGGAAGCCATTACGCTGTGGCGCCAACACTTCCCACAGGACATCATCAAAGAGCGCGAGTTCTACACGCAAAGGAGGGCGGAGAGGGATAAGAGGAGGGTGGAGCGAGCCGCCTATCACGAGGACAAGCATAGGCGAAAAGCGGACACTCAATTCAACATGAGGCTAGGAGCAGCGTCGCCATGGGAATCCGACGATGATCGGTATCTTCACGCCTACAGTCAGACATCAAAGGAGGACATCACCGAGGAGCATTCGGACGACGAGGAGTAGTTGAATTATCTTTTTTGTATCTATCTATGCTGAGAACTATCCTCTACTCTCTAGTATCTACTTCTCGATCTCAGCACTCTAAACGCTTTTTTAAGCGCCAGCGTTCTTGATTCTGTTGGAGATGCTCTAACATGGCAGACGAGTGCTTTAATGTTGCCCACAAGATGTGCGAGTATTACTAGTAGTATTTTTCTTGCCATGTTGAGATTTTGAAACCACGAGTGTGAACATGCAGAGGAGCAATGAAGACCAAACACGGGATATTTGGGACATCTTCAAGGAGCGTGGCAAGTTAAAGAGGAGCTGCACCGAACCTGTAAAAGCGAGCTTTGGTAAGTAACACCCTTTCAATTACTTTCGTTTAGCCTCGTGTTCTTCGATGTGTATATGTTGTAGTTTCTGTTTCTCTTAAGCGTGGTGTTCTTCGATGTGTAATAAGAAGAGTCTTAATCGTCCTAATGCTTTCGTTTTTAACTTGATGTAGGAAGTGGGTGTTCTCACCGTGTAGTCTGTTTTTATATTTCTTTTCCTTTTGAATTCACTTCTCCAGTTCTGTTTATCCGCTTCTACTAAATGGATCTAGGTTTCTCTGAGTATTGATCTAAAAGAGAAGTAACTTCATGTCAGGATGCAGTTCCTGCGAGGAGGGAAGTATGGTCAACCTCGAGATCATGTTTCCAAAATGAGGCTGGATTGCACACAAGGTGCCAGTTCCCTAATGATGCTGGATTAGACACAAGGTGCAAATTCCCAGATGATGTTGGATGACACACAAGCCAGGTGGAGTCGTCAGCTGTTCGTGTCCTCGTGGCATTACTAAAGGCTGAAAGAAAGCATGCAACAGCCCTTGAGAATGTAGCTGAGTTCCTGAAGAAGCGAAAAGAGCAATCAGATGATCTCTTCACCCAAGCCAAAGAAGAGATGGAAGAAGCCAGAAATAAGCTAGCGAGGAGGCAGAGCGGGCTAGGCGTCTCCTGCTATCTAAAACTGTTGTCAATACAAAATTTCCTTCATAATAGCTAGGTTCAAATGTTTATCCAACAAGATGCCTGTTGTGATGTCTGTGCATCTACTGATGTGGCACACAATGTTTTTTTTCGGGTCATGTAATAACAGCAATTACTTTCCAAACAATAACAGACGAAGCATTCGACATGGTATAGTTCACGCGCAAGCCCAACATTCCAAGTCCAACTTCCACATCAAACTCATGTTCACAGATATCTACACATTCATACATAATGTCCACAACCATGATTCACTTCAAAGCCAAAAACATGTGAGGGGAGTTATAAATAAAGAAAAACCTCTACTAGTTCCTGCTACCAGTACGAGCACAACAAGTCAAGACCATGCGTAAATTAATTATATTTTAGTGATTTTTTGTGTTCTAAAATGCCTGCCGGCTCGCGGAAGGACGTGTTTCCGGCACACGCGCGGATTCAATGAAGGCAGGCAGGGCAGTCTTAAGCTGGTTGCACGCCAAGGCGAGGCGTGCTCAGCCGGGCTGCAGCGAAAAGTGCCCTCTTGGCGGCCGCCCGATTCAATGCCTGCGCTATGAGAGGTCGTGTCCGTGTCGAGCAATCACTCCCTCCAGTCCTTTTTGTTTGGGTATAACAAAATCTCGTTTTCCATTCACATTTTACAAGTAAAATTAGGAAAAACTTTGACCCAAAATGCGATGGGGACTAGTAAACCAGAATGGAGGTAGTAGTTTTTTAATCAAAGAAGGGCTTCCCCTTAGATTCTTGAAAACCAGCATCTAAATCTAAACCATAGTATTTGCCCTAGAATTACCAGGTTCAACATCTCGTAACATAAACCCATACAACCATACGCCAAGGAGGTACGTAGTACTATGAATTCCATTTTCGCTCCATACCAATCATTCTAAAAACTACTTACTACTTATAACGTGACATTTAAAATCGGAACTCTTAACCCCGCTAAAAAACGATATTTTAAATGTGGCTACTCGGTCTGTGGCAACTGGCGAGCCACCGCGCTCCAAGTCGTTCACCTGTGGTCCCGACCATCAACTCCTACAAAGGTGCTCCACCACGTACCCGGTACCCGCGAATGCAGCAATCCTGCACCTAGGGTTTTAGGGTTTACGTAACACTCATGTGTGCGAGACAACGAGAGGCCGACTGCGTGCGTGCGCCTCTTCTCTTCGTATATGTACTCCACCGTTTGTCTGGTGTCCAAAAAATTATAATAACTACTAGCAATGTGCCAATGCGTTGCCACACGATCAAAGTAGATTAATACATATTCACCGATTTGATAGAAAAAAAGTCTAGTTTTGAAATACTTATATAACTAAAAATATGTTATGTTTCACTCAAAATATATTCCTGTGGCGGTTTTGATGAGATAAGGGAGGCATGTTGTTGGTTTCAAGATTAGAAGTGGTATATGTCTAATTTCTACTCTTACTAGCAAGATGCTCGTGCGTTGCACGGAACATCAAAATCTCGTGGGAGAAAAGGATGAACGAGGGAAGGCCTTATCTGCAAATGTGGTGAAGAGTGTGGGTAAATTGCCATATTTTCCTTCCTGTCCGTCAAATATAAATCGGACGACCTACATTGCAGGATGGCAGGCCCACCATCATCACTAACTCTATTTTTTTATCCCTACTCTTATTAAAAGCATTGTCGGTGATGATCGTGTGCCTGCCATCCTGCAATATAGGCCGTCCAATCTATATCTGACGGATAGGAAGGAAACTATGACATTTTTGCAAAAAGATACCCACATCCCTCTCCACATTTGCAAATATGGTCTTCCCTCGTTCATCCTTTTCCCCACAAGATAAACTACTCATACAAATGCATCTTGATGTTCCGTGCAACGCATGGCATCTTGCTAGTTGTTGCAAAAAGCCCATGTGTGTGTGAGAGAGAGGGCGAGTGGAGGAGGACGGAGTGCATGTGTGACAAAGATACAAGTAGTGTGTGTGCGATAGGTATCAGCTTAAAATGAGGCGATAGTGTGTGTGTGCACGATCGAGAGGGCGTGTCTCAAGAAGGGAAGAAAAAGCTACATAGATACAAGGAGGCGGGAGAGAGACATGTATGCGATGGTGGAAGCATGAGTGTGCGGGTGTATAAACCTATCTAGAGGCTAGCTAGTCGATAAATGCTTGTGAGAGAAATACGAGTCGGGGTGCGAAAGCGAGAGTTTTGTGTGTGTGTGAGAGAGATGGTAGTCGGGAAGGGGGGTGGAAGCAGGAGTTGTGTGTGTATGTGTCTGCGAGAGAGAGAGAGAGGGGACGATAGTCGGGGTTGTCTGATCGGTGTCAGTCTGGGATGGAGACGAAAAGGAGACCGCAA
This sequence comes from Aegilops bicornis, assembly GCA_021605145.1. Taxonomy (NCBI): domain Eukaryota; kingdom Viridiplantae; phylum Streptophyta; class Magnoliopsida; order Poales; family Poaceae; genus Aegilops; species Aegilops bicornis. The sequence goes on along the minus strand of CM038675.1, from coordinate 136,470,800 downwards.
CAAATATTGTGTCTACAGGAGAGAGAGAGAGTAATTTTAGTGGTATGAGTCATATGTAGAGACATATAGGGTGTGTGATAGAATCCCATAGAGAGAAAGACAAAGTGAAAGACGAGTGGAGACTATGTGTGTGGCGGTGAAAAAGAAAGCTTTGGTACCGAGTGATACCAGAGAACAGTAGAGACGTGAGAGATAATGAAAACCGTGTAATGTATAATGATAGGGAGAGTGTGACACTTCTCAAGGGAGACATCGAGAGACCATGTTTGCGAGGATAGGAGAAACATGAAGTGAGCGTGCGGGTGATCTGGAGAAAAGAGAGTGATGGCTACCTGAAGGAGCATGCATGCGAGAGAGATGGGCGTGAAAGGAGTGAAAAAAAGGGATTCAAATATTTGAATTCGAGATGATGATACATGTAATCCATACTCGAACCAAAATTGATCTATCAAACATGCATACTCATATGAATTCACGCACATCTATGTTATTTAATATGTAGATATTACTGATCCATACATTTTAGTAGAACATAATTTGGTTAAATTTTTTCAAATTCAACCTTAAGATTTCGAGATTGTTGTATTTGTAAATCATATTATACATATAAAGGAGTAGAATTCTTTGTTGTGCTTTTGAAAGTATATATGTAAAAAAATGATGTATATAGAATGTAATTCCAATTGAAAATGGATCCCGCCCGAAAAAAAATAGTAGAATACAAACGAGATTCGAATTGAGTTGGCATGGTAAACATGCAATCATGCAAAATTTGAGCAAGCGAGGAAAGTCGCAGAATCACCGAAACCAAAATCTGCAAGATGGAAATCACTACTGCCTATCCTCGCCAAGAAAGCCCATCTGCTGGATTTCTATAGGTTTCGATAGGGGTAGGTTTGTAATTTCACCCAAAGCGTGACGTAACCGCCTCTCACCCGGATTCATACGGTGGGCGCCAAAACACAGTGTGCCCTCGGCGAAATTGACTCCATCCCGATTCATATTCATACGGTGGGCGCCAAAAACAAACTCTCATCGGCAAATATTCGGTGTATGCGGGATTACCGTCCTATCCCCAACCGACTAATGTTGTTGTGATGTAGTAGAAATTTGAAACGGGGGCTAAGTTTGTAAATTTGCTCGCATTTGAGACAAGCGCGCCCTGACTACATGGTTCCCCCCCCCCTTCCTCTCTACCTCCCTTTTTCCTATTTGTACTCCGTGGGCGCCAAAACACCCTCTCCACCCCCACCTTCCTCCGTCTGCCGCCGTCCGCCACCCCATCCACCGCCGTCCTCCTCCACCATGCCGAAGCTGATACCCCGACGCCGCCGTCCATTACAAGAGATAGACCTCTCTCATCCACGCCTTCGGACCGGGATCCTTGCATCCCGTCCTCTCGCTTCATCCCCGCCGTCGTCCACCTTGCCGGCGCTGCTCCTACGACTGTTTCATCCATCGCGCCCCGCCGCCACCGTATACCCTCCTAGACCTGCTTCCACGCTGCCGACAGCCATCGCTACCGCAGAACCGTCAAATTCTCACCAGATGCGTACACGACGCCGCACCAGAGGCGGTACTCTTTCGTATCTGCTCAACTTATTTATCGCAGCAAGAAAATATATCGCCACTGCTTTACTCTGATTTCTTGTCTTGGTTGCGAAGTTGCCTTTGTCCGGTTTGCACCTTCAGATCCGCCATGGCACGCTCAACACTCTACTCCCAATGCTTATGGTTTTCCCCTTTTATACTCCACACTAGTTAAATCACAGTAGACTAAATTTCAAAATTGGGTCAGTCGATTTTTTAGAGCTCGCCGGAGTTCGCCGGTGCGATGCTCGGGTGGTTGTGGGGCCTCGTCGAACAAAGAAAACTCGACGCGGGTGGGGGGGTGGGGGTGGCGGAGGAACACAGGCGGTGGGGGCCGGTGATCCGGCCGGCGGCCCGTGCGGTGTTCTGTATGGGAAGAATCACAGACGAGGAAGAAGAAGTGTTAGGAGACGTAGGATCTTCATCCAACCGTCTGAAATGGTCGAGAGACAGCTGGGAGTTGCATTCTTAATGCGCTCTGGTTCATCATGTGTGGGCACTGCGCAACCAACATGTTATTATCCAAAATCTGCTTGCTCTTCTTTACCATGTTCGATAGAGCTGTGACACAAAACGTAGGACCGACTCCAGCAGACTGTACCCATACTTCACTGGCCACACCACTAGCCCCACCACACAGGACCTGCACTCCAGCAAAAGGTATACCGATTTCATTTTCCATAGCACCAGCTGTACCACAGAAAAATCCCACTCCAGCAAAAAGTACAGCAAGTCCACCGGCCGAAGACCTATCCCAACTGCAGAGACGGCCAATTCCTGCAGATTGGAACCCCATTCCATTTATTCCCAGTTTAAAAGACAATGCTTTCAATGTTGTTAGGGACTACGTGCATATATTCCCATCATGGGAAGATTATTGTGAAGACAAACACCATTTTCACATCTTCCTGTCCAACTTACGTGTAAGTGCTATTATTCATGGTTATTATTTTCCTGTTTTCTGCTGATTGAACACATCAATGATTTACATTACATTGTTGTAAATAGGAAAAAAGTCAATCTGGATAGTCATGACGAGGAAAGCTTGCTTGTGCTTTTCAAGGAAGCATTGCAGCAGTATCGGTGTTACCTAAGGAAATCACACTTTGGTGGCAAATCTATAAACGAATTTCTGGTGAAGTCTCCTGTGCTAAATTTAGAAGACATTGAATGGAAAAACATTGTTATGCACCTTTGGTCTCGTTCGGGATGAGGTACTTTCTATGAAATCATATGACAATTTGAACTTCTACTTTTCTGCATGTGCCTTACGGATCTTGTTTGCAGGAAATCTGCTTGAAGAAGAATTCCGGTTTGAAAAGAATGACATGATATCGCAAATATGCTGCCCGCTGCTTTTCTCTTGTTAGTACCTGTTGTCCTGTATCACTGTACTTGCATACATACCTGGTTCATTATGTGACAGCAGTATGCATGATAGCTTGCTTATCAATTGTTCGCTCCAAATTCTTCTGTATCCAATGCCAATGTTTTTTTAGCTCTGCATTGTTCTTGTAAGTACATGATGTATTTTATCAGTGTACTTATAATGACAGGTAGTTGTTCATGTACCATCACTCTGCAGCTTATTTTCCTTTGCCCTCCATTTTCTACACATCAGTTCTATGTTTACTCTTACCATAAGGTTGGTATTGAAGAAGTTTAGCTGTGCATTGCTCTTGGTTGTACCTTTTGCGTGTATCGCTGCACTTACATTTATAGCTACTTGGTTATGTAGCATCACTCTTCATCTTATCTTAAATATTCTCCATTTTTTCATATATTATCACATCTATATTTACTCTTAACAAAATGTAGAATAAAGGCAATGCTTATGAAGAAGATTATGTGGTAAACTTCTTGAATTGCCCCCCATAAGCATGGACAAGGCCTTTATAGAGCCTGTCTTCACCAATAATGTAAGTTTGTCCATCTCAAGCCTTCAAACTTTGTTGTATATATTTGGTTAGGCATGACTGCAACAGTTGTTTATTTTTGGTGTTTGCATCAAATTGCATGTTTAAAGTTTATTATGTACTCCCTCCGTTCCAAAATAGATGACCCAACTTTGTACATGAAGTTAGTATAAAGTTGGGTCATCTATTTTAGAACAGGAGAATAGTTCATAAACAAAAGTTTGTCCTTTATCAATTTAAGTTTTCAGTTGTACAACCAAGCTCCTTATTCATACCATGTAAATTAAAGTATACAGAGCAAGTGATCTTCTTTTGCACTGCATGAATGCTTCTGTTCTTCATCCGTAATCCAGTGGTGTGGTGAACCTACCCACTACATCATAATGTCATATTCTGCGATGTATTAACTATGAACAATGTCATATCATTCTACTACTCCCTCCGTCCGAAAATACTTGTCATTGAAATGGATGTATCTAGATGTATTTTAGTTCTAGACACATCCATTTTGATGACAAGTAATTCCGGACGGAGGGAGTATTATTTAAACCGTCTCTTTATTTGCTAATCTGAAATGTGATAAATTGACAGCACACTAACCATTGATACTTATGAGTTCTTGATCTGTAATCCAGTGGTGTCGTGAAGCTGCCAACTCCTTCACAATGTCATTTCCCGCCATGTCTTGACCTGAACAATACCATATTGTGTTAATGCAATTTTAAACTGTGTCACTTTATTCATCAGTAAGAAATGTGATGAATTACCAGCACTGATACTTTTATGTGCAAAACACGGCATATATGCTGCTTGTTTATCTTTCAGAGTGAGGAAGATATAAGTGTTGAACAAGCGCAGTCTCATCATCTTGCTCAGCTGCTTGCGCTGCAGCTCCCTAATAGGGCTAACCTTTCTTGAACTATATTGAAGTGCTGTCGGTTTTGTATGTTATTTTGTCGGCGTGTTTATTTGCACTGCTGGCGATCTTTGATGCCCTGTGTATGTAATCTGCTGTCTGCTTGTGCTTTATTATCATAGTGGCGAACTTTGATGCCCAGTGGATGTAATATGCTATAATTTCTTTATTGTATAGTCTAGGTTTTTTTCTTATTCACGATGCTGCAGTTATTTTATTGTCTTTGCAATAAACCGGACAAACCGTAAAATTACGGTACATAATCGGGCCGTCATGCAATCACGATGTAGGTTGGGCCTGAAACGTGTCGAACAGCTAACAGGCCGGCAGCAGCCCGGAATGAACTCCGACCCATGATTGTGCGAATCAAATCACGGGCTTTTAACAGGCCAAAATTGTCTCGGTCCTTGTTTGGCCCAATCAGATAGCTTAACGACGTTCTATTACGGTGGATGCCACATGTCGGTCACCCTTGACGAAAGCACTTCTGTGACGCACGATTTATCCTCATGGAAGTGGACACTTCTGTGATGATAATTTTTGTAATGTCATGGAACAGTTCTACGACAGCACATGTATGACTATCTTGATTCTGTCATAAATTTATCATGGATGTACATGCATGAAAAAAAACGCGACCTACTGTGACAAACACGTATCATCACGGAAGTGTATTTTTTTTGTAGTGCATGCCACCACAGAGGTGCCTTCCCGAGCCTTGGCCCCACTGAGGGAGACCCGGACTAGGGGGTGTCCGGATAGCCGGACTATCGTCATGGCCGGACTCCAAGACTATGAAGATACAAGATTGAAGACTTCGTCCCGTGTCCGGATGGGACTTTCCTTGGCGTGGAAGGCAAGCTTGGCGATACGGATATGTAGATCTCCTACCATTGTAACCGACTCTGTGTAACCCTAACCTATCCGGTGTCTATATAAACCGGAGGGTTTTAGACGAACAACAATCATACCATAGGCTAGCTTCTAGGGTTTAGTCTCCTTGATCTCGTGGTAGATCTACTCTTGTACTACCCATATCATCAATATTAATCAAGTAGGAGTAGGGTATTACCTCCATCGAGAGGGCCCGAACCTGGGTAAAACATCGTGTCCCTTGTCTCCTGTTACAATCCGACTAGACGCACAGTTCTGGACCACCTACCGAGATCCGCCGGTTTTGACACTGACATTGGTGCTATCATTGAGAGTTCCTACGTAGCCGTCACCGATAGGCCCGATGGCTCCTTCGATCATCAACAACGACGCGGTCCAGGTGAGACTTTTCTCCCGGACAGATCTTTGTATTCGGCGGCTTTACTGCTGCGGGCCAACTCGCTTGGCCATCATGCGGTCGAAAGCTACGCCCCTGGCCATCAGGTCAGATTTGGAAGTTTGAACTATACGTCCGATATCCGCGTAGACTTGATCTTCGACGGATTCGAGCCGCAGCCAAGCGTGCCGAACTGTCTCGATGGGCATGATCTAGCTCTGCAGCCGAATAGTGCCCTGGAGGCCGCACCAGCATCCGCTCCGACCATTAATCCGGAGCCGGATTCCCCGATCAAGGACGAGTGGTTGGACACCGCCTCGGGGGCTACAATCTCTACGGCGATTGAGCCGAACTCCATCCTTGTCCTTTGCGAAGACCTCGACTCCAGGGTGCCGGACTCCTCTCCGGACTCCAAACCCTCCGCGCCCTTGCCAATCGAATCCGATTGGGCGCCCGTTATGGAGTTCACGGTAGCGAACATCTTTCAAGACTCGCCCTTTGGCGACATCCTGAATTCACTAAAGTCTCTCTCTTTATCCGGAGAGCCTGGCGGACTACGGTCGGGAAGGTTGGGATACAGACGATGAAGAAATTCAACGCCCACCCACCACCCACTTCGTAGCCACCGTCGAAATCTTACACGACGTGCTCGATTTCTACTCCGAAGACATCGACGGTATGGACGGCGATGTAGGAGATAACAATGAACCAGCACCTATAGGGTGCTGGACAACCACCTCATCTCATGATGTATACATGGTGGATACACCTAAAGGAAATGAAGACGAGGAACAACGAGACGCTACGAAGGATAAATCCCTCGAAAAACAGTCAAAACGGCAACGTAAACGCCGAACCAAGTCCCGCCTCAACAGAGACCCAGCCGTAGAGCAGGGCGAACCGGTGGACGACGAACAAGCTATCAAGCAATCGTCCGAACAAGACAACTTGGATAAACAACCCGTCCCCGGCAAAGACAACAGTCCGGACGATCTCACGCCGGGCAAATTGTTGGAGCAAAATAACCTCCAGAAAAGGCTCGTCGCCACTGCGTGTAGCCTGAAAAAGCAGAAGCGGAAGCTCAAAACAGCGGAAGATGCACTCAGGATTAGATGGAGCAAAGTATTCAACACCGCAGACAAATACGGCGACAGTCGCCGAACAAAGAGCTACCCGAAAAGAAAGCTACTGCCCGAATTCGACGAGGAGGCTTTAGAGCCCCCACAATTAAAAAATAAGAAGGCCACCCAGTCGGATGGACGACCCCACGGCAAAAACAGAGCCGCGAATGGCGCCGCACACAAGCCAATATATGATCCGCATAAGGATTCACATCAAAAGGATGGCCCGGTTAGTTCCATCTATGGGCCAAGAAAGCAGGCTCGTCAAAGCAATGCAACACGCCAAAATTCCGAAGACCATGGCACACCCAAATACAGGGGCGCCGCACACCCCCTATGTTTCACCGATGAGGTGCTGGATCATGAATTTCCGGTGAGTTCAAACCCGTAAACATAGAGGCATACGACGGAACAACAGACCACAGAGTGCGGATCAAGGATTACATCCTCCACATACACATGGCTAGAGGAGATGATCTCCACGCCATAAAATACTTACCCCTTAAACTCAAAGGGCCAGCTCGGCATTGACTTAAAAGCCTCCCCGAAAATATTGGAAGCTGGGAAGAGCTCGAGGATGCGTTTCGGGCAAATTTTCAGGGGACCTATGTCCGCCCTCCGGATGCAGACGACCTAAGTCACATAACTCAACAGCCCGGAGAGTCAGCCCGGAAATTCTGGAACAGGTTCCTTACTAAAAAGAACCAAATAGTCGACTGTCCGGACGCTAAAGCCATAGCAGCTTTCAAACACAACGTCCGAGACGAATGGCTTTCCAGACACCTCGGCCAAGAAAAACTAAGAACAATGGCCGCATTAACAAGCCTCATGACCCGCTTTTGCGCGGGAGAGGACAGCTGGCTAGCAAGATGCAGTACCAGCGACCCAAGTACATCCGAAGTCGAGGGGCGGAAGCGGAAACCACGGCGCAACAAGGACCAACGCTGGATTAAAGGGAGCGGTCCAAAGAGCGCGGCGGTCAACGCCGATTCAAAAGCTCACGGCGAGAACAACAAAAACTGCCCCTTAAGGACAATAGCGATGAGCTATCCAACTTCAACAAAATCTTGGACAAGATATGTCAAATCCACAGTACTCACAGGAGGCACGCTAACCATACCCACAGAAATTGTTGGGTCTTCAAAGCGATCTGGCGGTGAGCGCCGAACACAAGGGGCTCGACACACCAAGCGAAGATGACAGCGAGCACGAAGCGAGCCGGAAAACAAAAGACTTTCCCACAAAAGGTTAAAACAGTAAACTCACTTCCACGTGATCAAAGGGAAAAAGCAGGCGGCGCCCACAAAAGCGCGCGCTGCTGGTTGTCAAAACCAATCACCTTCGACCATCAGGACTATTCAAAATATCCTTAAGCAGGATGGACTGCCTTGATCTTTGGATCCTATAATCGGCCAGATTCCAATTTACACAAGTCCTCATGGATGGCGGCGGTGACATAAACCTGATATATCGAGGACACAATCCGAAGGATGGGGATAAACCCAACCAAAATTCGCCGTAGCAACACCTCCTTTAAAGGAGTAATACCAGGCCCATATGCCCATTGTACGGGCTCCATACTGCTAGAAGTTGTGTTCGGTTCATCCGACAACTTCCGTCTTGAAAGGTTAATCTTCCATGTCGCCTCGTTTAAAAGTAGCCATCAAGCACTATTGGGATGCGAAGCTTTCGCCCGCTTTAACGCAATACCGCATTATGCGTCTCTAACACTTAAAATGCCCGGTCCACGCGACATCATCTTGCTAAGAGGAAGTATTAAGTGTTACTCTAGCACGGAAGAACGGGAGACTGCCTTGACAGCCCCACACCTATCCGGCTCCGCTAGTAAAAAAAACTGAATTGATCATTCAAACCCCGGACACGGCTAGACGAGTCCGGCGCCTACTAGCGGCATACCCCCATAAGAGGGGCTGCATGCATAACAAGAGACAATAAAGCTCAATTTTATTCACTTCTTCGAACCGTACTCTGTTTATTTAATATTAAGTACATCTTTCGCACGATCCTTTTTATTTTAAACTAAGTTCCTCTCTTTTACAGATGAACAACGTGCTACACCCGTCTAGGATACGGCTACAACGGAGACACCTGCAGACGCGTGCGATGAGGGACCCGTAGCAAGGATTCTTTTGAGATTAAGACCTGCGTAAACCTTTTTCTTGTCTCTTGTTGATAAACATCCCCCGGTTTCTTACTATAACCGAGGAGGAGGCTGGCGTTTTGGCATTGGCCGCACCAGAAATTTTGCGCGTACCTAGACACCAGGGGCTTAGGGCATTATTTTGCCCGTTTTTATAAAGACCGAATACCTTAGGGAGTATTCGGCGTCTCGAGTTACGCCTTATATGCATCAGCTCCGAATCATGTCTTTGGTCAAATGTTGGGTTTGCCCGGCTCCTGTGTTTTGCTGCCTTCCATTCCGTTTTCACGGCTAACGCGGCACCAGGAGAACTACTGCGATTGTGCCCTGGTTCGGCCGGGCGAGCACCTCGATGAAAGCGGCGGCTGTCATGATATAGCGAGACTGATCAACCACTCGATGACTCACTGGAATGTTTAGGATTCCTCCGCATTAACGAAGGACCGGTTTTGATCGAGCACATACGCACCCAATTCGGGAGAGTGCGGTGCCCCAGAGCTATATAGTCGCCCCACCTCGAACTCCTATGGCTAAGTGAAAGTGATAAAGCATTATAGTCCGGTTGCCTGGTTTGCTACGCTATCACCTCCTTAACAGGACCAAGACGTTGGATTAAGTGTGAATAAGCGCTTTCTTTGCAAACACCCCCGCACTATATGCGTGGGGGCTGAAACCAAGGACTGCCATCATTCAGGTTATATATACATATACATAAATGGCCGCACAGGGAGTAGTTTACTACTTGAACGCACAAGTATAAAAAACTCTTATATTATATTGAAACATTGTTTTTTACAAATCATACATGTCATTTAAACATAATATCCTTCGAGCACTGCGTCTCTATCAAACGAGCGCCCGGCAGGACTTCTTCAAAGTAGTGCTCGGCAGGTACTAAACTTACATCCGAATCTTGGGATGCAACGTCGGTGGCCTTCATATCTGTCGGTATATGCGGACACGGGCGAAACCATCCGCGCTCCCTCAATACACGCCGATTGCTTCATTGCGTCGTCTGGTACCGCACCAAGGAACTGCTGCACTAAACCAAAATAGCTCTTGGTGGGGTCTGCCCGGCCACAAGTGAGTCAATACATGCTTCATGGCAAAGCGGACAATCGATTCAGCTCGGCCCATTCGCCAACCGATCGGTCGTGGCGGAGGGCGCTCCGGACTATGGAATTGCGACCAATATAGCTCTTCCCTTCGACGCCCCTTATGGCCCTGGAAGTGCTCAACCGCGTCTGCAGCGCTCGCCGCCAAGTCCAGATAAGCATCCTCCGAACTCCACAACTTATCCAACTGAGCATACTTTGGATCCGTATATTTCCTCCGCAGCAGAAACGGTTTTCCAGCTGCAATTGCCCGGCCTGACTCAGCTCCTCCTTGGCAGCTCTCAAAGCCGACTGGGCATTCTTGGATTCAGCGGCGGCCTTTTTCAGGCCCTCTTGTTCCGTTTGACATTCTTTTTCAAGAACCTCGCAGCGATCGGTAGTATTCCTCAACTTTTTGGCCATATCGGCCATTTCCTCTTTAACCCGGCGGTGAGCAGCCCGTTCGGCTTCTAGCTCTTCGGCCACCTTTAAAGCGGCCGCATTACTATTTCTGGCTTGCTCTTTCGCTCGGGCGAGTTCCGCCCGTAGCTCTTCCACAGCAGTGGCTCCATATGCATTTAGCATACAAATAGTAAGACATGGGCGTCAAGCTCCCTTACTAGGTGTCCGCATAGAAGTCGCATACCTTGTGACTCGTCAAACCGTTTATTGACCAGGGCGATGTCCGCATCCGCCTCGTCAAGTTGCCGCTTTAGTTTGGCATATTCATCGATCCGGCTGGCCACGGGCGCCCGCCACCTGTTTAGGAGCGGCGATATGCTATAAGCGAGAATTTGATCCTCGCGCGTTGTCAATTTTGACAACATACCGAGTCTCGAGGCTACTATCTATACTGAGCGCATTTTATATGCATAAGCTGTCGGAGGTACATCATTTTGCGTACCTCAAACCCCGTCGATAAGCTTCGGCGGCTTCATGCAATCCCCTCTCGCGGATGCAATTCTTTCAATCACCATACCCATTAGAGCACGGTGATCTTACGAGATAGCCGCTTCGCCCGAGCAGATCCTTGACTCCTCCGACCGCACACCACTTGGCGCGGACCTTCCGGCCCGCGGACTTAGGGAACCCTCGCGGCGACACCTCCGGGTTGTCCGCTTCACATGAGGGTGCGACAGGTGGAAGCGTTCGCTCTCCATCATCTCCGGAAGAAGATCCCCAGAGCCTTTCTGCTGAGAATGGCTGAGGTCCGAACTACAAGGTACAATTTTGGTTATCTTCATAAATAAATACAGGGATGTTCCTTATCTACAAGACCCCTTCTTTTTACTTACGGCTCGCTGGAGGGCTGATCCCCTTGGGGAAATAGTGCGCTGGGTTACTTCCCAGCGCCGGACTCTCCGACGAAGATTCCCTTCCCCTCTTTGAGGCCTTGACCTCCGGATCTTTCGAAGCAGTCCTCTTCTCTCCTCGAAAGACGGGACTTTTAATCCCTCCTTCCTTTATAGCCTCCTTGATAGAGGCAGTTGTTTCCCTGCTCCCTCCTTCGCCTTCTTCAAAAGGCGCGACCTTCAACATCTTGGTCAGCATGGGATCCGGCGTGGTCTCCGGGAGGGGAGTCGGACACCTTATTAACTTTGCCTTGGCAATCCACTCCTGTTCAAAGAAACGGCTCCCTTAAAGGGCATACATATAGGATAAATGAATGAACAGCTTGTCCGGTTCTGAGGACTACTTACTTGAGTATCTGGCGATTGCAGCTTAGTCCCGCGTCCTCGGTCAGTCTGGACACTTCTCTTGTGATCCGAAGAACAGTTTATACATCTCCACGGGCGTCGTGCCCATAAAATTTTGGAGAGCTTCGTGGTCCCTCGGATTGAATTCCCACAGGCGGAGGGGCGGCGTTCTGCGGGGCTGAAGGCGCGGATCAACATAACATATGCCACTGCAATCAGATTGATCTCCCTCTCTTGGAGGTCTCGAATCTGACCTGCAGCGAGAACGTCCTTGGGCGGCCCCCAGTCGAGCCCCTTATTGACCCATGGCCTTGACCAGCTGTGGTGGACTGGCGGAAAGGCGGGTAGCGCCGCCCATTTGGTGCCCCGGGGAGCGGTGATATAAAACCACTCCCGTTGCCACAAACCAAGCTCCTCTTGAAAAGAGCCCTCGGGCCATGGAGCATCAGCACGTTTGCTTATGACTGCCCCTCCACACTCTGCTTGTTGCCGCCCGATCATCCTTGGCACCACCTTGAAGGTCTTGAGCCACAATCCAAAGTGGTGGGTAATATGGAGGAAGGCCTCACATACGACAATGAATGACGAGATATGGAGGATGGACTCCGGATTCAAGTCATGGAAATCCAGCCCATAATAAAACATGAGCCCCGCACAAAGGGATCCGTCGGGAAGCCCTAAACCCGAAGGAAGTGAGACCACGGACACCACGTTCTCGCCGGGCTCGGGAGTAGGAATGACCTGCCACAGGCGGGCAGCCTATCACGAGATCTCGCCGGTTAGATACACAGCAGCTCGCGGCTTTAGCACATCTTCTTCTGTGATGGAGGAAGACATCCATCGGCCGTCTTTGGTCGGAGCCGGACATCGTCGAAAGTCCGAGCGCTGAATCTGAAGCTTTGGGTGTTGGAACTCGAAGCGCGAGGCGAACTCGATGGAGGGTATAAAAAGAAGAGGGCCTTGGTCTCATTATAAAGAGGTTGAATACCAAGAGCCCACCCCTTGGTCGATTAGGACTTGCCTTTGATAGAGGAGGCGTGCCAACATGCACGGTTGGGTTACCCACGTCCGTATTGATGAGAATCCCGGAATAAGGGGGCACGATCTATTCTTTGATAAGACGTGCCAAGGAAACCGCCTCGCTAAACGCGCTAAGGTGGAACGGTAAAAAACGATTCATATAACGGCAAAAATTATTCTCTCTACGGTGTTATGTGGAACTTGTTTTGCAGAGCCGGACACTATCCTTGTGTTCAAAACCTTCTATGAAGTATTCGGAGGAGGAACCCGCCTTGCAATGCCGAAGACAATATGCGCGGACTTCGTCATCATTGAAGCCTGGTTCGAGACTCTTGAGGAGTCCGGACTAGGGGTGTCCGGATAAGCGGACTATCGTCATGGCAGACTCAAGACTATGAAGATACAAGATTGAAGACTTACGTCCCGTGTCCGGATGGGACTTTCCTTGGCGTGGAAGGCAAGCTTGGCGTCTGGATATGTAGATCTCCTACCATTGTAACCGACTACATGTAACCCTAACCTATCCTGTGTCTATATATAAACCGGAGGGTTTTTAGTATGGGGCGAACAACAATCATACCATAGGCTAGCTTCTAGGGTTTAGCCTCCTTGATCTCGTGGTAGATCTACTCTTGTACTACCCATATCATCAATATTAATCAAGCGGGGTAATTATTACCTCCATCGAGAGGGCCCGAACCTGGGTAAAACATCGTGTCCCTTGTCTCCTGTTACCATCCGCCTAGGCCTTGCAGTTCGGGACCCCCTACCCGAGATCCGCGGTTTGACACCGACATCTATGGTGGGTGTCAAAAGCAGATCAGATGATAAAGAATCAGATAAATTGATGCGTATTCAGGCGTGACATCACCTCGGGCCAGGCCTTTGCCAGATGGTTTTTCTTTGTTCCACCTCGTGTTTGGCGTGTGTCTTATCAAAGCATGCGTCCCCTTTTGTTCTCATCAGACGTGTATCAGCGTGATTCTGGCGCTTGGGAAATAGCGAGTTTTACCGGCTGGTGGGGGCGCATAGCTTGACCGTCCATATAAGGGATAAGGATCCACCCTTTCACCTCGCCTTCTTCCTCCTTTGCTTATCCATTTCCAGCTTTTCGAGCTCCAGCGCCCAAGTCCGCACATCCTACCTCAACCTTCTCCAACCATGTCGGAGGCGGGAGGCAGGTGGATGGCCTCCTCCGTCACGGAGGGGCACATCACAAGACTGCTGAGGCGGATACTTGTCCCGGCGACATCAGCGCCTGAGCTGCCCGATCTTGAGGCAGCTCATTCCAACCCCAGGCCCCATGAGAGGGTGGTGTTTCTCCCCCATTTCCTCCGCGGACTAGGTTTTTGTAACGCCCTCGATGCGGCTATATCTCCCACGTGTCGAGGCACGACTTAGAGGCATAACCGCATTAAAAGCAATGTCGCAAGTGAGGTAATCTTCACACAACCCATGTAATAAATAGGGGAAAGAGATACATAGTTGGCTTCTGATCGCCACTTCACACGGTACATAATTAAACATCCATCAATCAGAGTACACTCAAGGTCCGACTACGGAACCAAAATAAAAGAAGATACCCCAAATGCTACACGGATCCCGATCGTCCCAACTGAGCACCACTCTTGATCATCTGGAAAAAGACACATAGTAACGACCACGTTCCTCGTCGAACTCCCACTTGAGTTCGGTTGAGTCACCTACCTTTGGCATCGTCGGCTTTGCAACTGTTTTGGAAGTATCGTGAGTCACGGAGACTCAGCAATCTCACACCAGCGAGATCAAGACTATTTAAGCTTATAGGAAGGGCGGTAGTACGGTGGAGCTGCAGCAAGCGACTAGCATATATGGTGGCTACTTAGCAAAAGAGGCGAGAAGAGGAGCAAAGCACGGTCGTGAAGCTAATAGCGATCAAGAAGTGATCCTGAACTACTTACGTCGGACATAACTCCAACACCGTGTTCACTTCCCGGACTCCGCCAAGAAGAGACCATCACGGTTACACACGGTTGATGTGTATTTTATTTGAGGTCAACTTCGGGTTTTCTACAACCGGACATTAACAAATTCCCATCTGCCTCATAACGCGGGCACGGCTTTGAAAGATATTACCCTGCGGGGTGTCCCAACTTAGCCCATTATAAGCTCTCACGGTCAGCGAAGGATATTCCTTCTACGGGAAGACCCGATCAATCTCGGAATCCCGGACTACAAGACATTTCGATAGCAATAAAACAAGACCGGCAAAGCCTCCAGATTGTGCCGACAAATCCCGATCGGAGCTGCACCTATCTCGATCTCAGGGCACATCCGCATAGGTCAGCCTATGAGTAAAACCAGACCTCGAGTTGCCCGTGGTGGCCCCCTTGATCTGCCGGTTAGACGGCCTTTCGAAGAAGCACTGGTCGGGGGTTAAAAATAAAGATGACCCTCGAACTCGCGAAAACCCGGGGAAAAAAAGGCTTGGGTGGCAAATGGTAAAACCAAAGTTGGGCCTTCTTTGGAGGAGTCTTATTCAAAGCGAACTGTCAAGGGGTCCCATAAATCACCCAACCGTGTAAGGAGCGAAATCAAGGAACATAACACGGTATGACGGAAAACTAGGGTGGCAAGAGTGGAACAAAACACGGGCATAAGGCCGAGCCTTCCACCCTTTACCAAGTATATAGATGTATTAATTATAGCAGATATATATTGTGATATCCCAACAAGTAAACATGTTCCGATAAGGAACAACATCTCCATGTTCCAACAAGGAACAAACTTCAACTTCACTGCAACTAACAGCGCTATAAGAGGGCTGAGCAAAGCGGTAACATAGCCAATCAGCGGTTTGCTAGGAAAGGATGGTTAGGGGCTGACATGGCAATATGGGTGGCATGATATATCAAGTGGTAGGCATGGCAGCATAGGCATAGCAAAAAGCGAGCATCTAGCATAGCAAAGATAGAAGTGATTTCGAGGGTATGGTCATCTTGCTGCAATGTTCTCGAGTTGTCGAAAGCTTGATCCTCGTAGCGTTCTCAACAGGTTCCTCGTTCACGTACTCATCTCCGGCTCTACCCAAAGCAACAACACAAACAAAGGAACCACAATAAATCACGGTGCAATGCACAATCAACATGATGCAAAACATGGCATGATATGCGGGATGTGATATGCAATGCGTATGTATGCGCTCGGAAGGAAAATGATGAACCAGGCATCAACTTGGCAAACCAAGTATGCCACTGGAAAGATGAGATGATTTCGGTTGAAATCGATATAAAGATCACCGGAATCGGATGCACGGTTTGGAAATGACAAGCAAAACAAGAATGGCACAAATCTGCCATTAACAGCATGATGCCACTTAGCAAGCAACAATAAATTAAGCTAATGCACCCAAACGTATCAACAAAGTACATGGCAGTGATCTACACAAGATGCTCGACAAAAGATGAGCACTGAGCTACGGCTAGTTCACATCATAACAGGTTCAAACAAGCATTGCAAAAGTGCACAAAATATCAGGCTGGACATGGCAAAAACAGCATCAGGTTGCAATGTTAAGAGCAAGAAAACTACCTGCTACAGGTACTTAAAATAGCAAAACAAGGCATGGCATAAATCTACTCAAAGCATAGAACAAAAGTACCTTACTGACCATAAGCCAAAAAGGATTAGAAAATATAGTAACACCCATGTCAATATTGAAAGTTTCGTTAACAGATTCAGCAACATGGCATGTCAAAAACTGATAACAAGTAGGCATGTTTACAAGCTCAATGCACTCACTACCGAGCCTTAAATGATAAACTAAGCATACATTCATCAAGAAGACATGTCATAGAAGACATACATGGCAAGAACAATAACATAGCATACATGGATCAACCACAACAACCTTGGCAAAATTGAATAACATGTAAAAAATCTGCCAGGATACATTTTATAGCAAAAGTAGAGCTCGATTGACTCAAGCTATGGTACTCCATAATTGCCAACAAGGACATGGATGGATAGAGCAAGACATGTTTAACAAAACATCCTTACTTAAGTATCTCAAAATATGCATAGATCTCTCGGTAGCATCAAGTTAACATGGCATCAAAATATCAGCAAAACAGAGCTGAAAACAGCAACATCAGGACACCTACTTTGCATGCTTGTGCTAGTCACCACATAGATCACAAAAATACATGTCATACACCCCTGGAAAGATGGCATGGCATATTACAAAACACATGTAGGACTCCAATTCATAGGGTGCACACATCAATCATGGCAAAAATAACAAAAGTGCAAGTTCTGTTAAGAAACAGAAACTAACATCACATAGCACTCTTCCAACAGCATTTCGGGCATCAAGATGAGCTCAAATGAAAATGATGCAATGAGATTAAATGATCTACTCTTCGAGCCGAACATTTCGACATATTATACATGCACAATGGAGCTACGGATGCAAAGTTATACCACTTTGAAAATGGAACAAAATATCATGCGATTAAGGACTTAGAAGAGAAAGTGAGGGGGAGAAGTCAATCTGCGATTCGAGGCGGATCGGGCGGATCGATCGGATCGGCGCCGGTGGGGCGCTCTGTGAGGCGCCGGTGTCCGGAGGGGAGGCGGCCCAGGAGCGCGGGCCCGTGGCGGTGGTCGAGGCTCGGTGGCCGGAGAGGCCACCCGGTCTGTGGCGCCAGGCCGGTGTGGCGCGGGCGCCGGCCGGGAGGAAGACAGCGGCGGCGGCGCGAGATTCAAGTGGCGGCGGCGGGCGGACGACGTCCAGTAGGCGGACACGTCCGGTGGCGTGGAGAGCAATTTTAGGGTTTCGAGGGAGGAATGATCCGGATTTGGAGGGGGGTTTGCTTAAATAGGCATAGAGGGAGCTAGGAGAGTCCAAATGAGGTGTAGTTTTCGCCCACACGATCGTGATCGAATGACGGAGAGCATGGGAGTGACTTAGATGGGTTATTGGGCTGTTTTGGAGGGGTGTTGGGCTGCAACATAAAAGAGGCCTTTCTTGAGAGTCACGGTTAACCGTTGGAGTACCAAAGCGAGCTCCAAATGACCGAAACTTGACCGGTGGTCTCTGGGTGGTATACCAAGGCCACTAGACAAACCTCGGTCTATTTCGAGAAGGTTTAGTACCCGCACGGAAAAAAGCGTAAAAGGACCGCCGGAGAGATAGGAGTGCGGATTACCAAAAGCGGACAACGGGAAAAATGCTCGGAATCATGAGACGAACACGTGCGCCAAATGCGATGCACATGATGACATGATAAAATGCATGACATGGACAAAATGCAAAAAGAAGAAAACCCAACCACGGAGGGAATATCATATCACAATGCCGAAAATGGCAAGAGTTGGAGTTACAAATGTGGAAAGTTACTTCCGGGGTGTTACAGTTTTCCACTTCACCCATTTGTCCGGGGGTTCATGTTCTACTACGGCCTGGACTTCCACGACCTGGCCCCGAATTTCATCCTCAACATCTCGGCGTTTATTGTCGTGTGCGAGGCCTTCCTCTGCATCCAACCCCACTTCGGCTTCTGGCTGAAGATCTTCAACGTCCGGCCGAAGGTAGTGGGCGGCCGTCAAGCGGAGTGTGGAGGCGCCATGGTTGGCAAGATGGCCAAAGTCCCATGGCTCGAGGGCGCCTTCGTGGAGACAATAAAGGGGTGGCAATCGGGGTGGTTCTACATCACCGAGCCACGCGACCCCGAATGGTTGGTGGCCCCCGAATTTAGATCTGGCTTCCCCACACGGCTCTCGTCATGGAAAGAGACGAGCCTGACGTGGGGGAATTCGGAAGAGCTATCCGGACTCCAAACATGCGTCCAAAACCTGATGGACAAGAATCTCAGGCTTGTCGGCGTAATCCAGTGATGCTCATCCGCCGGATTCTCCCACGCCAACAACGGGCCTTCAATTTGTGGGAGTTTGATCGCTGACACGAACCTTGAGCGGCTCTTGACACTACGTCTGAAGGCGCTGGAAGAGTCTTTGTTCAAAGGCGCCAAGCCCCATCCGCTAACAAAGATCGTGGATACAGCTCGCGGCGTCAAGCCGGCGAGTAAGTTATTTACCCTTTACGGGACTCTTTTTTCATAGATTGACTCTATGTGGGATCTAAAACTCCCTATTCTTTGTGCAGATCTGGCTGAAGGCGTCCGGACAGATTAACCGTCCGGCTCCTTTGCCGAAGACCAGCCGGACGCCTTGACGGTGTTAGCCAGCTGGCTCCGGCACCATGTGGTGCCGGATAAGAACAAGAAGGAGGCCACGTGAACTCGAAGGAGCTCCGGACGCCCAGTCTTTGTTAGATTCTGAAGCGAGAATCTTCTCCACGAAACGAGGAGGAACAAGAAGGAGCTCCCCCCTCCCAGTGAGGAGGAGAGAAGAAAGGAAGGCCGCCCCAACCGGGAGGCGGAGGGTCCAAGAAGGGAAGAAACCTTCCTCCGGACTTGTCCACCAACGTCGACGACGAGGAGGAGGATTGGCCTACGAGGGCCAAGCCCCTGGCGAGATCTTAAGTGTCCGGATACCCATGCCTTTTTATTATTGCAGAGTGTTCTCTAATGTCGAACAATTGTGCAGCCCGCCCAAGGGCGAGTTCGCCGATTCATCGAGCGGGTCCCTGGGCTCGTCGGAAATGGAGAGTACCCGCTTCCGACCGCCTCCTGCACGCCTTCGGACAGACGGCCGAGGTGGTGCCCCAAGGGGCTTGGTCAAGAGGAGGTGGCGCAGAGGAGCCACAAGGCAACCTCCGGACTCGAGGCTCGTGGGGGCAAGACCCCAGGGGCTCTAAGCCCGACCCTCGTCCGGACTCCATGCCGGAACCATCAGCGGTTCTGAAGTCCGGACAGCGGATCCTTCGCAAGAAGGGTAAGACGCCGGTGTCCTCCGTCCAACGGAGGCACCAGATTGCTTACTGGAGGCGCTGAACGGCGCCCCCATCGAGGAGGAGCACCACACTGTTATGAGTGCGGTGATCTGGACAGTTCAGTCCGCCAAGAGCGGGCTGACCGAAGCCTGTACCAGCCTTCTAACAGGCTTTGAGGTAAGTTTAGAATATGTAAAAATATTACCTTATTAAAGAAATACCTTATAGAAAAGGTTTTGGTTGCAAAAAATAATAGGAATAACTTGGGTACTACAGGGGCCACGAACGAGGTGGCGACCCTGAAGGAAGCGGTGTCCGTGGCCGAAAACAAAGCGGCTGCGGAACGCACCGAGCGAGAGAAGGGGGAGGCGCAGCTGGCCAAGGTACGGCAAGAGCTCCAAGCTCTCGTGGAAAAACACGAGAGTTTGGAGCGTGACTCGAAGACTCGAGAGTCCGAGCTCGCCTCAGCTCTTGAGAGTGCCAAAGCTGCTAAGGCCGAGGCCCAAAAAGCCCTCCGAGAAATTGAGACATTAAAGAAGATAGCTGCGGGTAAGGCATTCTTTATGCAAAGCAAGCATGTGAAAGTGAATTACCTATTACTTACCCGGATTCGGAGCTCTCCAGGAGCATTCGCAGATTTTCCCGTGGTGTATGCGATCTTTGCCGCATTCTACCGCGCCAAGGAGGGAGCTCGGCGAAAAAGGTGTTCTGGTCTCGGTATCTTTGAGGCCGACCATCCGATGCCCCTGAGCGACCAGCTGAAGCAGCTGGTCGAGCTCCACAAGGTCGCCGAACAGGCCATGAAGGGCCTTATAGCGCGGCTGTGGCCATTGGAGGCCATGCTCGGGAGCTACTTCGGCTTGGTGCAGCGGCTGGTGGATGCCTATCCGCGGCTTGAAGTCATCAAGCGCTCCGTCTGCATTGAAGGTGTCCGTCGGGCCCTTGCCCGTCTGAAAGTGCTGAGGGCAAGCTGGATGCGGAGAAGCTTGTGACGGACGGGCCACCGAAGGGCCATGAGCATCGCACGCCCAAAATGTACTATGAGGGCCTCCTGAAGGGTGCCCGCCGAATAGCGGATGAGGGCTCCAAAGATGTAATTTTTGAGTAGGCTCGCATTTGTTATCCTGTACGCTAAGAACTTGTTCATATGCGCTAAGCAACGCTTGTTAATTTAAAATATTACCTTCTGTGCGGCCGTTTATCAAATTTGAGAGATGGCAAGTCGTTAGCTTCAGCCCCATGCCATGAGTCTTTGGGGTGTTCGGGATAAACTTGAGCACTCTTGTTCCCATTCTTGGGTCCATCTAGGGAGGCGCTCAACACAACGAACAAGGCAACCGGACTTGTAATGCTTGAACACTGTCACTTAGCCATAGAATTCTATAATTTTAAATTACGGTGAAGCCCCTAGTATTCGGAAGACCGAGTTCGGGGCGCTATCCACGCCTTGGCCCGACAATTCCGGTTCCTCGCCTAAGCGGCATAAGTCTTTAGGGACCTGAAAAAACCTCTTGAACAGCGACCGGCTCTCGCCCTATCATGACGGTCAGTTTTAGCTTTCTCCACTGAGGTGCTCGACCCAGCTCAACTGGGGCACAATCGCGATGGTTCTCCGGTGCTACCTTAGCCGATATAGCGGAACGTAAGGTACCAAAACACGGAGCCGGGCAAACCCAACTATTGACCCAAGACATGATTCGAGCCTATTCATATAATTCTATAAGTTCTGTGTGCCGCACTTGTGATAGTGTTCGGACTTATCACTCAATAATTTTGGGATACTTAAGCCCATGTTGTATTGGCCGTACCAAAGTGTACGGTTGCATCATGTCGTGAAATGATCTTATGTATAAATAAAGGAAGTAGAGCAATTATAAGAAAAAGCTATGTATTGTTTATTCAAAGAAGGTACTGCAATGGAAGCAGAACGATACAAATAGTGCGATAAGCAAGGGATGGACTATCTAACATGTCCCGTCCGAGGGGTAAGCTATGGATGGTATGTAAAACAGGTATAAAGTTCGTAATAGAGACCACTGAACACTTGACGTGGTTTACCGCTTCCACTGGCTGTTGCATCGTGAGTTCGGCGATTCTAGTGCTTTGGACAGGACTTCGAAAGATGGAGTCTGAAAGTAAGAAAATGAAGAAAAGGAAAAAGGAAAAGAATGACACAATCGGAGCCCACAGTGCGGTCGAGCCGCACTCTTGGTGTGCCGTGGTCTTGCCCTCCCCATACGCCCATGGTATCTCCAGGCGTAATTATATACGCCAGTAATACTAGCTTCGCAATTTCGCGAGGGCTGGGGTTGGGGCGGATTGCTCTGGCGATGCTTGAACCGTGCAGGCGGTCTTGTTGTAGGTTACTCCGGCGCTTGGATGCGTCCGGACGGCTTAATGGTCGGACTCGAGAATTGCTGTGAGAGGCTGCTTTGTACCTCCACCGCGAGGGCCGCCGTGTGCTCCTCCGTTCGGAGAGAGCGTTCGGTGTTTCCATTGACCGTGATTACTCCTCGAGGGCCTGGCATCTTGAGCTTGAGGTATGCGTAGTGCGGCACCGCATTGAACTTTGCAAATGCGGTTCGTCCGGCGATGCATGATAGCCGCCTGCGGAATGGGGCGATGTCGAAGATTAACTCTTCGCTCGAAGTTAACCGGGATCCGAAGACCACTTCGAGTGTAATCGAGCCCGCATAACTGGCCTCTACACCCGGTATGACGCCTTTAAAGGTCGTCTTTGTAGGTTTAATCCTTGAGGGGTCTATGCCCATTTTGCGTACTATATCACGATAAAGCGAGTTCAGTTGCTACCGCCGGCCCATCGTGACTCTGGTGAGGTGAAATCCGTCGATAATTGGGTCAAGAACCAATGCGGCAAAGCCGCCATGATGGCTAGTGGGGTGGTCCCTTCGATCGAAGGTGATCGGGCAGGAAGACCATGGGTTGAACTTTGGGGTGACTGGCTCCATCGCATATACGTCCCTTAGTGCACGCTTCCGCTCCCTTTTGGGTATGTGGGTTGCGTATATCATGTTCACCGTCCGCACTTGTGTAGGAAAACCCTTATGTCCTCTATTGTTCGGCGGTCGGGGCTCTTCCTCGTCATCGCTATGCAGCCCCTTGTCATTGAGTTCGGCACTTAACTTGCCTCCTTGCTTGAACACCCAACAGTCCCTGTTGGTGTGATTGGCTGGTTTTTCGGGGGTGCCATGTATCCGCACAAGCGATCGAGTATTCGGTTCAAGTTGGGCCAGCCCCTGGGTATTTCTTTTGAATGGATTCTTCCGCTGACCGGGTTTAGAGCCTCTGAATCCAGCATTGGCGGCCGTATCTTGATATTATCGCCGTTAATGCGGCGCTTGTTCTTGTTGCGACGCGACCTGCCATTGCTGTCCTTGGTATCCGAACTATCAGGATGTTTGGCCAAGTTGTTGCTTCGAGCTAGCCAGCTGTCTTCTCCCGCACAAAAGCTGGTCATTAGTGTTGTGAGGGCTGCCATGGATTTTGGCTTTTCCTATCCTAGGTGCTGGGCAAGCCACTCGTCGCGGATGTTATGTTTGAAGGCTGCAAGGGCCTCTGCATCCGGACAGTCAATGATTTGATTTTTCTTTGTTAGGAACCGAGTCCAGAATTGTCCGCCGATTCTTACATTTGCTGAATTATGTGGCTAAGGTCATCGGCGTCTGGTGGTCGCACATATGTGCCCTGGAAGTTATCAAGCAATGCGGCTTCCAGGTCCTCCCAACAACCAATTGATTCTACTGGCAAGCTGTTGAGCCAATGCCGAGCTGGTCCTTTAAGCTTGAGTGGGAGGTATTTAATGGCATGTAGATATTCACCGCGGGCCATGTGGATATGGAGGAGATAGTCCTCGATCCAGACCGCGGGATCTGTGGTACCATCGTATGATTTGATGTTTATGGGTTTGAAGCCCTCGGGATTTGATGATCCATTACTTCATCTGTGAAGCATAGTGGGTGTGTGGCGCCTCTGTATTGGGCTATATCACGACGTAGCTCATATGAGCTTTGTCTCACTGTGTTCGCCCGGCCGGGTTTGTTGTATCCGCGCGACGGTAATCATCCCGCGTCGTTGGCGCCCATGCGATCCGTGGATCGATCTTGTATGTTTTGCCTTATCCTCCAATATATCTACGCAAGTCCGGCGCGTTTTCCGTGCCTTGGTACTTTTGAGCGGTGTCGGGTGTGGCTTGAGTGGAGGGGCCGAGAGGCTTTCTCCGTCGCAGCCACGGGTGGCCGGTCTGCCATGTCGCAGTGCTGGTGACTTGGGTGCTTCCTCCTCTAGTCGAGGCAACGACCTGCGTTTGGGGTAGCTTTTGAGGGGCATTCGAGTTCATACTCTTCGCTGCAAGGACTTCAGTCCATCTGTCACCTAGCAGGTCTTGATCAGCTCTAAGTTGTTCTTTGCTTTTTCTTGAGGCTGCTTTCCGTGGCTATAAGCCCGCGTTTGAAAGCAGCTCCTGTTCGGCGGGATCCTCGAGCACGCCAAATTCGCCGCCATCGAGGCTTGCCTCGTCTTGAAGGGAGGCGCATAATTATCGCCCTCGACCTCTCTTTTCGCAGACCTTGTCGTGCGGACTTGCTTCTCCCTCCTCCGTGTTGAGTCCTGGGCCGAGGGTTCTCTTGACATTTTCCGGGGTGTTATTATCTCCCATGCCGAATCACCGCTTTTATTGTGGCGGGATTTAGAGCGGGCGCCACGACGCCGGCGCTTCGGCTGTTTCTTGGAGGGGTCATCCTCCGTTGTTCCCTCGCCGTTCCCATCCTTTGGGATGTCCACCATGTATATGTCATATGACGAGGTGGCCTTCCAGTGCCATGTAGGCGCTGGGTCTTGGTCGTCTCCGGCGTCGTCGTCCATACCATCGACGTCGTCGGAGTCGAAGTCGAGCATGTCGGTTAAATCATCGATAGTGGCTACAAAGTGGGTGGTGGGTGGGCGTTGAATTTCTTCGTCGTCCGCATCCCAACCTTCCTGTCCGTAGTCCGGCCAGGGCTCTCCGGATAAAGAGAGAGACTTTAGTGAATTCAGGATGCCACCAAAGGGCGAGTGCTGTAAGATGTCCGCGGCAGTGAACTCCATGACCGGCGCCCAATCAGATTCGATTAGTGTATGCGGAGGGTTCGGGGTCCGGAGAGGAGTCCGTCACCACAGGTCGAGGTCTTCGCAAAGGATAGGGATGGAGTTCGGCTCAATCGCCAGAGATTGTAGCCCCGAGGCGGTATCCAACCACTCGTCCTCGATCGTGGAATCCGCCGGATTGAGGGTCGGGCGGATCTTTGGTGCGACCTCCAGGGCATTGTTCGGCCGCGAGCTAGATCATGCCCATCGAGACAATCTTGGGCGCTGCTTGGCTGCGGCTCGAATCCGTCAAAGATCAAGTCTCCGCGGATATCGGCCGTATAGTTCAAACTTCCAAATCTGACCTGATGGCCAGGCGGGTAGCTTTCGATCTGCTCCAGATGGCCAAGCGAATTGGCCCGCAGTGCAAAGCCGCCGAATACGAAGATCTGTCCGGGGAGAAAAGTCTCACCCTGGACCGCGTCATTGTTGATGATCGAAGGAGCCATCGGGCCTATCGGTGACGACACGGAGGAACTCTCAATGAAAGCCATGGGTATCCGACCACCAGACGCCGATGACCTTAGCCACATAATCCAGCAGCTAGAAGAATCAGCCAGACAATTCTGGACACGGTTCCTAACAAAGAAAAATCAAATCGTTGACTGTCCGGATGCAGAGGCCCTTGCAGCCTTCAAACGTAACATCCGCGACGAGTGGCTTGCCCGGCACCTAGGATGAAAAGCCAAAATCCATGGCAGCCCTCACAACACTCATGACCCGCTTTGGTGCGGAGAGGACAGCTAGCTAGCTCGAAGCAACAACCGCCAAACATCCTGATAGTTCGGATACCAAGGACAGCAATGGCAGGTCGCGTCGCAACAAGAACAAGCGCCGCATTAACGGAGATAACACTGAAGATACGGCCGTCAATGCCGGATTTAGAGGATCTAAACCCGGTCAGCGGAAGAAGCCATTCAAAAGAAATACCCAGGCCCCGTCCAACTTGGACCGGATACTCGATCGCTTGTGCCAGAGACATGGCACCCCCGAAAAACCAGCCAATCACACCAACAGGGACTGTTGGGTGCTCAAGCAAGCAGGCAAGTTAAGTGCCGAGCTCAATGACAAGGGGCTGCATAGGGACGACGAGGAAGAGCCCCGGCCGTCGAACAATAGAGGACAGAAGGGTTTTCCCACGCAAGTGTGGACAGTGAACATGATATACGCAACCCATATACCCAAAAGGGAGCGGAAGCATGCACTAAGGGACGTATACGTGATGGAGCCAGTCGCCCCGAAGTTCAACCCATGGTCTTCCTGTCCGATCACCTTCGATCGAAGGGACCACCCCACTAGCATCCGTCACGGCGGCTTCGCCGCATTGGTTCTTGACCCAATTATCGACGGATTCACCTCACCAGAGTCCTGATGGACGGCGGTAGCAGCCTGAACCTGCTTTCAGGATACAGTGCACAAAATGGTCATAGACCCCTCAAGGATTAAACCTACAAAGAAGACCTTTAAAGGCGTCATACCGGGTGTAGAGGCCAGTTGTATGGGCTCAGTTACACTCGAAGTGGTCTTCGGATCCCCGGATAACTTCGGAAGCGAAGAGTTAATCTTTGACATCGTCCCATTCCGCGGCGGCTATCATGCATCGCCGGACGAACCGCATTTGCAAAGTTCAATGCGATGCCGCTTTTCGCATACCTCAAGCTCAAGATGCCGCACTCGAGGAGTAATCACGGTCAATGGAAACACCGAACGCCTTCTCCGAACGGAGGAGCACACGGGCGGCTGGCGGCGGAGGTACAAAGCAGCCTCTCACAGCAACTCTCGAGTCCGGCCATTAAGCGTCCGGACACTGTCAAGCGCGCCCGGAGTAACCTACAACAAGATCGCCTGGCACGATTCAAGAACGCGTAGCAATCCGGCCCCAACACCAGCCCTCGCGAAATTGCGAAGCTAGTATTACGCGTACATAATTACGCTCTGGAGATACCATGGGCGTATGGGGAGGGGCAAGACCACGGCACGCCAAGAGTGCGGCTCGACCGCACCAGGGGCTCCTGATTGTGGCATTCTTTTCCTTTTTTCCTTTTTCTTCATTTTTCTTACTTTCAGGACTCCATCTTTCAGAAGTCCTGTCCGGCACTAGAATCGCCGAACTCACGATGCAACAGCCAGGGAAACAGTAAGCCACGTCGAAGTGTTCAGGTGGTCTCTATTACGAACTTTATACCTGTTTTACATACCATCCCGCAGCTTACCCCTGGACGGGGACATGTTAGATAGTCCATCCCTTGCTTATCGCACTATTTGTATCGTTCTGCTTTCATTGCAGTACCTTCTTTGAATAAACAATACATTGCTTTTGCTTATTATTGCTCTACTTCCTTTATTTATACATATGTTCATTTCACGACATGTTGCAACCGTACACTTTGGTACGGCCAATACACTAGGGGCTTAAGTATCCCAAAATTATGGTGTGATAAGTCCGAACACTTTCACAAGTGCGGCACCCCAAACTTATAGCATTATATGAATCGGCTCCGAATCATGTCTTGGGTCAATAGTTGGGTTTGCCCGGCTCCCGTGTTTTGATACCTTACGTTCCACTATATCGGCTAAGGTAGCACCGGGAGAACCACTGCGATTGTGCCCCTGTTAAGCTGGGTCGAGCACCTCAGTGGAGAAAGCTAAAACTGACTGTCATGATAGGGCGAGAGCCGGTCGCAGTTCAAGAGGTTTTTTCGGGTCCCTAAAGACTTATGCCGCTTAGAGCGAGGAACCGGAATTGTCCGGCCAAGGCGTGGATAGTGCCCCGAACTCGGTCTTCCAAATACTAGGGGCTTCGCCGAAATTTAAAATTATAGAATTCTATGGCTAAGTGAGAGTGGTCAAGCATTATAAGTCCGGTTGCCTTGTTCGCTGTGTTGAGCACCTCCCTAGATGGACCCAAGAATGGGAACAAGAGTGCTCAAGTTTATCCCGAACACCCCAAAGACTTAATTGGCATGGGGGCTGAAGCCAACGACTTGCCATCTCTCAAATTTGATAAACGGCCGCATGAAGGTAATATTTTAAATTAACAAGCGTTGCTTAGCGCATATGAACAAGTTTTCAGCGTCTGAGGATAACAAATGCAAGCCTATTCAAAATTACATCTTTGGAGCACTCATCCGCTATTCGGCGGGCACCCTTCAGGAGGCCCTCATAGTACATTTTGGGCGTGCGATGCTCATGGCCCTTCGGTGGCCCGTCCGTCACAAGCTTCTCCGCATCCAGCTTGCCCTTCATGTCCTGTTCGGCGACCTTGTGGAGCTCGACCAGCTGCTTCAGCTGGTCGCTCAGGGGCTTCTTGGCTTCTTGGCTTGGCCAAGCTCGTTCTCGGACCGCTCGAGCTGCTTCTTGGCTTGGCCGAGCTCGTTCTCGGACCGCTCGAGGTTCTGCTTCAATGCATTGACCTCCGCAGTCAGTGCGGCAGAGGTCAGCAGTGCAGCCTGCACACCCATATTGACATACTTATGTTAGAATCATGCGTATATCTTTTTAGATCCTTAGTCCGGCTTTTCTTTCCGAACACCGAACTAAGCATCAGGGGCTAATGTCTATGCGGTTATTTTTTACATATTCAAAACTTACCTCAAAGCCTGTTAGAAGGCTGGTACAGGCTTCGGTCAGCCCGCTCTTGGCGTACTGAACTGTCCGGATCACCACACTCATAACAGTGCGGTGCTCCTCCTCGATGGAGGCGCCGTTGAGCGCCTCCAGTAAGCAATCCGGTGCCTCCGATTGGACGGAGGACACCGGCGTCTTACCCTTCTTGCGAAGGATCCGATGTCCGGACTTTGGAACCGCTGATGATTCCGGCATGGAGTCCGGACTAGGGTCGTGCTTAGAGCCCCTAGGGATCTTGCCCCCCACGCGCCTGGAGTCTGGGAGGTTGCCTTGTGGCTCCTCTTGCGCCACCTCCTCTTGACCAAGCCCCCCTTGGGGCACCACCTCGGTGTCGTCCACTGCGTGGGGGCGAGGCGGTCGGAAGCGGTACTCTCCATTTCCGACGAGCCCGTGGACACGCCGATGAATCGGCAAACCGCCCTTGGGCGGGCTGCACAATTGTTCGACATTAGAGAACGCTCTGCAATAATAAAAGCCATGGGTATCCTGGACACTTACGATCTCGCCAGGGCTTGGCCCTCGTGGGCCAATCCTCCTCGTCGTTGCCGACGTTGGTGGAGAAGTCCGGAGGAAGGGTTCTTCCCTTCTTGGACCCTCCGGCCTCCCCAGTTAGGCGGCCTTCCTTTCTTCTCCTCCCCGGCTGGGAGGAGCTCCTCTTCTTCCTCCTCGTCTTCCGGAGAAGATTCTCGCTCAGAATCGACAAAGACTGGCGTCGGGAGCTCCTTTGAGTTCCTGTGGCCTCCTTCTTGGCCTTTCTCCGGCACCACATGGGTGCCGGAGCCAGCAGCCCCGTCAATCGGGCGTCGCTGGTCTTCGGCAAAGGAGCTGGACAGTTAATCTGTCCGGACGTCTTCACCAGTCCTGTCACAAAGAATAGGGAGTTTTAGATCCCACATAGAGTCAATCTATGAAAAAGAGTCCCGTAAAGTGTAAAATAACTTACCTCGCCGCTTGACGCCATGAGCTGTATCCACGATCTTTGTTAGCGGATGTCAGGGCTTGGCGCCCTTGAACAGCACCTTCCAGGCGTCTTCGTACGTAGTGTCGAAGAGCCGGCTCAAGGTTCGGTGTTGTGTCGGATCAAACTCCCACAAATTGAAGGCCCGTTGTTGGCAGGGGAGAATCCGGCGGATGAGCATCACCTGGATTACGTCGACAAGCCTGAGATTCTTGTCCATCAGGTTTCGGACGCATGTTTGGAGTCCGGATAGCTCTTCCGAATTCCCCCACGTCAGGCCCGTCTCTTTCCATGATGAGAGGTGTGTGGGGAAGTCAGATCTAAATTCGGGGGCCGCCACCCATTCGGGGTCGCGTGGTTCGGTGATGTAGAACCACCCCGATTGCCACCCCTTTATTGTCTCCACGAAGGCGCCCTCGAGCCATGGGACTTTGGCCATCTTGCCAACCATGGTGCCTCCGCACTCCGCTTGACGGCCGCCCACTACCTTCGGCCGGACGTTGAAGATCTTCAGCCATAAGCCGAAGTGGGGCTGGATGCAAAGGAAGCCCTCGCACCACGATAAACGCCGAGATGTTGAGGATGAAATTGGGGCCAGTCGTGCAAGTCCAGGCCGTAGTAGAACATGAGCCCCCGGACAAATGGGTGAAGTGGAAAACCTAGTCCGCGGAGGAAATGCGGGAGAAACACCACCCTCTCATGGGGCCCGGGGGTTGGAATGAGCTGCCATGCATCGGGCAGCCTGTGCGCGATGTCGCCGGACAAGTATCCGGCCTCCCGCAGTCTTGTGATGTGCCCCTCCGTGACGGAGGAGGTCATCCACCTGCCTCCCGCTCCTGACATGGTTGGAGAAGGTTGAGGTAGGATGAGCGGACTTGGGCGCTGGAGCTCGAGTGCGCGGAAATGGATAAGCAAAGGAGGAAGAAGGCGTAGGTGAAAGGGTGGATCCTTATCCCCTTATATGGACGGACGAAGATATGCGTCCCCCACGAGCTTGGTAAAACTCGCTTATTTCCCAAGCGCCGTAATCAATGGCGCGGATGGGTTACCCACGTCCGTATTGATGAGAATCCCGGAATAAGGGGGACGATCTATGCTTTGATAAGACGTGCCAAGGAAACCGCCTCGCTAAACACGCTGAGGCGGAACAGTAAAAACGATTCATATAAAGGCCTGGCCGTGGTGTGATGTCACGCCGCGGAATGCGTTAGCAGATCTGTGCAAAAATTATTCTCTCTACGGTGTTATGTGGAACTTGTTTTGCGAGCGGACACTATACTTGTGTTCAAAACCTTCTATGAAGTATTCGGAGGAGGAACCCGCCTTGCAATGTCGAAGACAATATGCAGCGCCAGACTAAATGCGTCATTGAAGCTTTGGTTCGGGGGCTACCGAGGAGTCCCGGACTAGGGGTGTCCGGATAGCCGGACTATCGTCACGGCCGGACTCCAAGACTATGAAGATACAAGATTGAAGACTTCGTCCCGTGTCCGGATGGGACTTTCCTTGGCGTGGAAGGCAAGCTTGGCGATACGGATATGTAGATCTCCTACCATTGTAACCGACTTTGTGTAACCCTAACCTATCCGGTGTCTATATAAACCGGAGGGTCTTAGTCCAGAGGATCTAACAACAATCATACCATAGGCTAGCTTCTAGGGTTTAGCCTCCTTGATGTCGTGGTAGATCTACTCTTGTACTACCCATATCATCAATATTAATCAAGCGGAGTAGGGTATTACCTCCATCGAGAGGGCCCGAACCTGGGTAAAAACATCGTGTCCCTTGTCTCCTGTTACCATCTGCCTAGACGCACAGTTCGGGACCCCCTACCCGAGATCCGCCGGTTTTGACACCGACACCCACGCTGATGATGGCACTGGGGGCCGTGGGCTCAAGGGTGTCTCGCTTTGTTGGTGCGGGTGAGCTGTCCCGGCAAGGGTCTTGTCGGGGCCGCTGAGGCCGCCCGGCAAGGATCTTGGCGGGGGAACCTGCTTCATCCCTCTCCTCTTTGTGGTCTTGGCCTTGGCGTTGCTTTGACCGTCTTGGGCTTTGGTCTTACCTTGGCTCACCTTCCTCGTTCTGCTTGGTGTGGCCGTGGGTGTGGCTCTGACTGCCCGTGCATAGGTAAAGGGGTAAAAAAATGCGCCCCTATTTTTTTACACCGACAGGATCCCCTGGGCCTGGGCCACACATAAGCGCGACACGTTGTTGGGCCAGGCCCAAAACGGTGCGCGGGCAGGTGGGATGGTTTTCACCATGGTAAGATTCTTCGCGTGCTCCGCCTCCCACGACCCGCGCGCGTGGTGCGGCGTGGAGGGGTGTGCGTGACGTGGGCGGCATGCGTGGGGCGGTTTTCACACGCATGCGTCAGATTGCAGTAAAGAGGCGGCTCACGCCTTCCCCGTAAAAAGAGGGAGGCGTGGAGGCGTGGCTCATTTACTGAGCAGGGCCGGGGTGCGGTCTTCAAGGCGTCCACTCTCCATGATCACGGGGTGCGGAGAGGTCGCCTCACCCGTCCCCTTGGTTCTGCACGTCTGCCACGCGTCTTTCATGCACTTGGGGTGGCAAACAGTGGAGGCGGGAAACCGGACTGTCGCTGGTTGGGGCAGCGGGTCGGTCCTGATTCCCTGCGCCTCCGGTGTCTAGATTGACCGAGCGGGGCGGCCGATCCTCAACCCCATTCCTGTATAAAGGGGAGGAAGGGGGATGGCATCCCGCATTCTCCCATCTCTTATCTCCCCCTGCTTCTGCTTCTTCCTCTTACCCGCCATGGAGAAGGGGAATCCTGGTCCCTCGACGGTGGCGGCGAGGGTCGCCGCTCGACAGCGCGTCCCTCCTCCTCCTGAACCAGTGGTGGTGGAACCGACCGCGAGGGGAAGGGGGAGGGGGCGATGCCGTGGGCGAGGCCGAGGCGGAGGCTGTGGCGCTCAGGGAAGAGGAGGATGGGGTGGTGCGCCGGCCTCGCCCTCGCCAATGACGCCCTTCCCGGTGGAGGGCCACGTCGAAGACCAGCCTTGCGAGTTCTTCATCAGGCTCCGCCGGCCCCCGCATCATCGTCTTCGTCTCCCCACCCCGTTCACTCGGGTGATGGAGCATGCCCGGCCCCAGACCCTCAGCTTGCACATGAGGGGATGCGGGAACGGGGGCACGCGGGTCGACGTCGACTTCCCGGCTCCTCGAGTCATGTATCTCCATCGTGGATGGAAGACGTTCGCCCGCATCCACAGCCTGACGGCGGGGCTCGTCCTCTACTTCAAGTTAATGGAGGACGGCCTGCTTTCCGTCATGGTCTTCGGAGAGTTTGGAACTCGTCTGAAATGCTGCGTGGAGAGCTCCTCTGATGGAGATTCTGACGATGGAAGCTCGTCCTCGAGCGAAAGTGATGAGGAGGATAGCGGGGCGGATAGCGGGGACGAGTCCGACTAGGCGTCGGATGCCCCGCACCTGGGCGGGTGCGGCAGCAGCAGCATTTGCACCTGGCCGCTCCTCCAGCAGAGGTTTGCCGGGGGCGGGGCCAGCTCCTTGAACTTCTCGGGGCCGTCTCCTTGGGCGGCTGGCATCGGGAGGCTGCGGAAGAGGAAGAGGACGGGCGGCAAGGCCGTCAACTCGGAGTACGCGGGCACCGACGCCTTCATCGCGTATTTCCGGTCCTGCCGCCTTGTCTTCCAGCTCCTTTCCCGGCACCGTCATCACCGGCCCGCCCGTGGGCGGCTACCGAGGTGTTCTCTTGGAGCTTTCTGCTGCTCGTAGCTCGCCTAGGCGCCCCTTTTGCCCTTTCGCCTGCTTGACCTGCCTCCTGAGGAGAGGGAAAAGAAAGGGATTACGTCCATCTTATATCTTTTTTAGTTTCTAAGCCTGCGAGCCTCTGTTAAATTTTAAAACTTGTAATCCCCTTGCTCATGTTTTTCATCTCGCACGGACTGTACCTGTATGGGATGTTTTTAATGAAAATGGGATGCTTGTCGGGTTTTTCGTTCGCGGGTAAATCCCGCGACAAGGAGCGAATCCTTGTTATTGTTTAGGATAAACGTTTTTCGCCCGGCAACAGGCCTTGCCGTCCCCCCACTCTACTCGACTGTTCTCGCGCTCTTGGCGGAGGCGGGTATGAAGTGGGCTTCAGGCTCCTCGTTCCGCCTCTTTGCCGCCGCGGCTACAACCCAAATCCGGACCCAAGAAATAATCCTTAGGTATAGGAAAAAGGGGAGCACGGCAGCCTAGAGGTAAAAACGAGGTTTCACATACTCCAGTCCGGTTCCGAAATGCACGACAGAGGATAAAAGATTTATCTGGATCTACAGCCCCCGGCAACCTTATCCTGCCGCGGTTGGACCCTGGTGCTTGCAGCCCCCGGCAACTCTGGTTTGCCGGGGTCGGGGCGCCGGTCTGTTTCCTTCTTTCCGAGTAGCTCATCAGAAGTGCTCATGTGCCATGCGAACCAAAGGAGGACATAAAAGGAACAGATAGATGCGCACTCGACCTCTAGGCTAGGGGTTAGTCGCCGCTAAGCACTATCAACCCTAACCAAGGAAGAGACTCGACCTAGTATGCATGCTATAACTTAGGGCGCCACCGCTTCATTTATCTATGCTCAGGGTCTTCGCCTGGCTTTGTACAAAGGGTCACATGCCTTGTTGGCAAAGCTTGTACAAAAGGTGGCTTGCCGGGAGGCCCGGCAAGCTGCGGCTTATGGGTAAAACTTGCGAAGATGCTCGATGTTCTAGGAGTTGCTCATCGACGGCGGCATCTTTGGTCTCCAGCGGATCGCTACCGCCTGGTAACTCATATTACCCGATAAGGGCCTTCCCACTTTGGCGTCAACTTGTTGGAATTCTTGGCCGACTGAACGCGCCGAAGAACAAGGTCGCCTTCTTCAAAGCCTCGGGCATGAACCTTGTGGCTATGGTAGCGGCGCAAGGCTTGCTGGTAGCATGCCGTTCTCATAGCCGCCCGAAGACAATCTTCCTCAAGGAGCGTCGCGTCATCTTGGCGCACCGGCTCTTTCTCAAGCTCATCATAAGCGAGCACTCGAGGTGATTCGTATATGAGTTCCGTGGGGAGAACTGCTTCGCCCGTGATACGAGGGCAAAGGTGTCCGCGGTGGCTCGATTTGGCGCTGCTCGATCAACCAAAGAACCGCCGGCAACTCAACAATCCAGCGCCTTCCACTCTTGTGCAGCTTGTCAAAAGTCTTCGTTCTCAGGCCTCGCAACACTTCAGCATTTACCCTCTCCGCATGGCTGTTGCTCCGTGGATGTGCCACGGAAGCACAACAGACCTTGCTGCCGAGGTCTTGGATGTACTACATGAAGGTGTGGCTTGTGAACTGCGTGCCGTTGTCGGTGATGACTCTGTTTGGCACACCAAAACGGCAGACTAGTCCCTTGAAGAACTTGATAGCTGACTGAGCGGTTACCTTCCTCACTGCTTCCACTTCCGGCCACTTTGTGAACTTGTCGATTGCAACGTACAAGTACTCAAAGCCCCCGACGGCGCGGGGGAATGGGCCCAGTATATCGAGCCCCCAGACCAAGAATGGCCAAGAGAGAGGGATTGTTTGAAGGGCTTGAGCTGGTTGATGAAGCTTCTTTGAATGGAACTGATACGCTTCACACTTGGTTACTAGTGCTGTCGCATCCTGGAGAGCGGTGGGCCAGAAGAAACCTTGCCGGAACGCCTTCCCGGCAAGGGCCCTTGACCCTATGTGGGAGCCACATATGCCTCCATGTATCTCCACCAACAGCTCCAGTCCTTCCTCCCGGGGGATGCACTTGAGTTTCGCACCGTTTGGTCTTCTCCGGTACAGGACGTCATCGATGAACTGGTACAGGGCGGACCGACGGGCTACTTTCTCTGCTTCTTCCTGCTCCTCAGGAAGCTCCCCTGTTTGGAGGAAATGGGCGGTATGTTGTGCCCATGCCGGAGCCTGGGGCTCGACAGCGAGGACCGAAGGCATTTCTTCCGCCATGGGAGCTGTTGTCTCTACAACCAGGGCTTGACGCCCTGCCGGAGCCAGTTGCTCTTGGGCAGGCTCAGCATCCGCGGCCACACCCTTGCTGGCAGCCCCAGGGGGCTCGGTAGGAAAGTACTTGCCGGGACCTGATTTCCTCCGCTTGTTCTGCCCTACTGACGGTTCGACGGATGGTTGAGTTAACCGGAGCAAAAAGGTACCTGGTTCCACAGAAGCTTGAATGCGGCACGCTTTGACAGGTAATCGGCAATGTCTTTCTCTGCCCGGGGGACGTGCTCCGCCTGGATACCGTTAAAGCGTTCCTACAGCTTCCTCACCTCATCTACGTAAGCTTCCATCAATGGGCTCTGATAATCCTTGTTGACCTGCCTGACAACGAGCTGCGAGTCGCCCCTGACAATGAGCCTCTTAACCCCAAGGTCTGCTGCGATCCTGAGACCGGCAAGCAATCCCTCGTACTCGGCAGTGTTATTGGTGGACATCTCCCTGGGGAAGTGCATCTGGATTACGTACTTGAGGTGTTCTCCGGTGGGTGCGACGAGCAGCACGCCGGCACCGGCGCCTTGCAGCGAGAAAGCCCCATCAAAGTACATGATCCAGTCGCAGTCTGCCTCCTTGCCGGGAAGAGTGGTCTCCTGGACTTCTTCGTCAGGCCTTGAGGTCCATTCTGCGATGAATTCCGCCAAGACTCTGCTCTGAATTGTCGAGGTACTTTCAAACTTTAAACCGAAGCTTGACAGTTCCAAGGCCCATTCCACAATCCTTCCAGTTGCGTCCGGGTTGGGCAGTATCCGTTGCAACGGGAGGCGAGTGACGACAGTGATCTCGTGGGCCTGGAAGTAGTGATGCAGCTTCCTCGAGGCCATAAGGAGGCCGAAGAGCAATTTTTGCACGCCCGAATACCTCGACCTAGCCCCCTGCAAGAGGGAGCGGACAAAGTAAAACGGGTGCTACATCATCTTCTTTTTTGGCACCACTTCACTCGACTGCGCGGGCATTGCCTTGGTGGCACCAGACTCCGTCGGGGGTCGCGCCTTGTCGACACCAGGCCCTGCCGGGGGAACCTTTGGATTGCCATCCACTGGTTCTGCCGCCATTGCTGCCTCCTCGTCGACCTCCCTCTTTGACACCAGTGCGGTGCTGACCACTTGATTCGTCGCCACCAGATATAGCAGCAATGACTCCTGTGGTTTAGGCGCAACCAGTATTGGCGTGGAGGAAAGGTATTTCTTCAGATCCTGCAGTGCTGCCTCGGCTTCTGGTGTCCACTTTATTGGGCCTGCCTTCTTCAAGATTTTGAAGAAGGGGAGGGCGCGCTCGACGGACTTGGAGATGAATCGGCTCATGGCGGCAACGCAGCCGGTGAGCCGACGCACATCCTTGATCCGCTTGGGTGCCTCGTCTGCTCAATTTCCTTGATCTTGTCTAGGTTTGCCTTCATCCCACGCTGTGACACAAAAAACCTGAGAAGCTTGCCGGACGGAACACCAAAGACGCACTTCTCAGGGTTCAGCTTGAGGTTTATCTTGCGCAGGTTAGCAAATGTCTCTTCCAGATCTTGCACAAGAGTCGGCCCGTCCTTGGTTTTGACCATTGTGTCATCCATGTAGGCCTCCATGTTTCTATGGAGCTGAGGTTCAAAACCAATTTGGACTGCTCTTGCAAACGTTGAGCCCGTACTCTTCAACCCGAAAGGCA
This sequence comes from Aegilops bicornis, assembly GCA_021605145.1. NCBI lineage: Eukaryota > Viridiplantae > Streptophyta > Magnoliopsida > Poales > Poaceae > Aegilops > Aegilops bicornis. The sequence continues at coordinate 136,433,745 of CM038675.1, read as the reverse complement.
TCCGTAAAAAGCAATACGTACCACATGGGGTGATGAATGTTGTCTTCTCTTCATCCTCTCTTGTCATGAAGATTTGGTGGTAACCCAAGTAGGTGTCGAGGAATGATAACAGATCACACCCGGCTGTGGAGTCAACAATCTGGTCGACGCGCGGCAACGGGAAGGGGTCCTTAGGACAAGCCTAATTAATATCTGTCGGGGATATACCCCACGGTGTAACCCGCCGGATGTATGACCCGGCTGGAGCGTGGCGACTCACTGGTGACCCACCTGGAGCTTGGCGATTCACAGATAACCCGCCCGATATTGGCGACTCATTAGTAACCCAGCGAGCGGGTCAGATGGACAACAAGGCCCAAAGCCCAGAAGGCCGGCTCACGTTATGATGGGCCGGATTAAGAGGAAAGGGATGACAAATATTTCCTTTATGAGGAAGCAAGACCCGGACTTCTATTTAACTTGTAAGAGAAGATAGACTAGTCATAGTCCTACTAGGACTCCACATGTAACCCGCCCCTCTAACTTATATAAGGAAGGGCAGGGATCCCCAAAGAAGGAAGAAGAAACAATCTCTAGGGCTAGACACAAAGAGCCGGCTTACTGGCGACTCCCTCATGATCATAATGAGACCTAGCCACAAACATCATGTAGGGTTATTATCGGATGATGTTTCCCGGGGCCCGAAGCTGTCTAAACCTTTGTCTTGTGTTGCGTATCTCGATTCCGCTCAACCCCTCTCAAGCTACCACATAGATGCGTTGGCCTCGCGACTAAGTCCTCACACTAATGACATTTGCCGTGACAATTCCACGACAGTTGGCGCCCACCGTGGGGCTCGCGCACAGTGGTGTTGAGTTCTTGGAGGGAGCTCTTTAGGGTTCGAGAAGCTTGCGATTGACTAGATGAAGAAGAACCAGAGAACAAATTGTGCACGATGAGAAAACTTTGATTGAGTCGGCAGGTTGATTTGATGATCAGATATGGATCATACGCCGGCCGCGAGTTTCACAATCAAAAAAGAAATCGAGATGATGTCGGATGCGTTTATGCAAGTCGCCGAGTTCATACTATTGTCATTATTCATGTCAAAAACCGAGAGGGATTCGATGAGGCTCTTGTTTTGGATTTCCACCTCGGCCCGAGGCGTCGATCTACTAGTTGAGGCCACGCGGACTTGGTCTCCGCCTTCTGTTTTCGTTCCTAAGTCGCCATAGTCAGGCGCGTCTCCGACGGCCGCTCAAGATTGATCCAGACTCGGACTTGCCGGCCGCGCGCCCATCTCCCGAATTGCTGGGTGGCTCCGCCTCGGATCTAACCTGTGTCGCCGTCGTCCTTGTTGCCAGGCCGCCCCGGTCTCAACTCAGAGCCATCGTTTGTCCTAGCACACCCATCAAGATTACAAAGAAGGGATTAACGTGTGTTGCATGTTGATCAAAGCAAACTAGAAGATATCAAATCATGAACTACTAGAACATGAAGCCAAAAGTGGATTTAATATCCGGGGTCAGCAGTACTAGTTTGACTGATTTAGACTACGCTGCAACCAGCTCTGATTGATCACTGGAGCCGCTGCCTCCGTGGATGGCCTCGCATTACTCTTGCGCTGAGCCGTCCGCCACCGGAGCATCGCCGGTCTGCCCCTCTACTGCGAATTCGTCGGGGGCCTCCGAGCCGTCTCCGCTGCTGGCCTACGCCATGGCCGCCTCAAGCTCCGTGTGTATCAGGGCGCCTCTGTTTCATCAAGTCGCCGAGCCTTCAGCCTCGCCGGCTGCTTCTTCCGCCGGGCTTTGAGCAGGTCACGATCATCACCGCACATTAGCCGGTGTGCCGAGTCGCCGCACTTGCTACCTTTGCTGCGGAGTTGAGCCGACTGTGCTATCCTATGAACTGCGTCGCGCCCGATTCAGCCTGCCTCGCGCCGCCTTACCTTGGCTTCACTCCTCCGAGCCATCTCGCTGCAGGCACACAGAGCCGCCGCGGCCTCAACCCGCCTCCGTTTGCAACCTGGCGCCTCACTCCTCCGCCACCGTCTTACCCATGCGGTGAGCCGTTGCGCCCTGGCCGCCATGCTAAGTCGCCTGGTGCCTCGTTCCTTGGCTGTGCCTTGTCGGTCGTCATTGCCGCGGCCTAGCCTCGTCGGCTTGTGCTATTTTAATTAAGAAGGGTCTGAGACTAATCATTGTTGGTGGTACGGCTGCCCCTCGAACAAAAAAGATGTCAGTACAGAAAAAATTCTGAAAAGGCTTCATCCCAACGTCACTGTTGCCGCCGCGTTAAACCGTCGGGGCCACGTTGAGCTGCCTCTACAATGTTGAGCCGCCGGGAGTCACCGGTCTGCCTGAGCCGCTGCTGACGCGGCATACAGATCATCTATCATTCACAAACATCAGGTGATATCTATCTGAACTTATCTTATTAAACACATGTTGTTTTTGTCAAAGAACAAGTTTATCTTTGCCTTGGTCTGCAATATTGTTTATGCAGGGCAATTATTTATGACAAAAAGTGATATTATACCGCGGAGATGGAGGCACGCCAACATCTTTTGGCACAGGTGGTCGTCGTTACTCAAATGGACTCCCGCACCGGCTTACAACGTTGTGGCCGTCTCTTGTGATCGCGCCGGCTTATAACGCCGTGGCCTTCTCTCGCGACCGCGCCGGCTTACAATGTCGTGGCCGTCTCTCGCAGCCACGCCGGCTTACAACAAGGAGGACAACTTGCCCGTCCGCACCGGCTTACAACGCCACGACCGGTTCATCTGTCTGTGCCGCCTCAGATGTTGCGGTCGTCTTTACCGTCTGTCTCTCGCGGCCTGGTCTACATCAACACACCGGGCCGCACTTGTCTGGATGAGCTGTTTATTGAGTATGAGCAAATCACTGCTTGGGAAGCCCGGTTTTCTTCCAACAAATTGGAGGCAAGTTATCATGTCTTATCACCGTCACGTGCACTGGATGGCTCAATGGGGAGGCGCACAAGTCGCCGCCACTACAGTTTAGTTAAACTTCGAACAACCAGTTGGAAGGAACCATTGGCCGAGTTGCTGACACGGCTCATACGGGATCATTTATAACCCGCTGCAGTCACCTCAACCTTCTACGGATTCACATCGCCCTATCAACACCGATGATATACACATTCTGCTCTGGTCAAGTATGGAGAATCTCAAGTCAATTCCTCGAGTTGTCTTGAGACTCGGGGGGCTACAATGGTATGACTCGGCAAAATTAGCCGGTTTCAATGAATTCAAGAACTCCGGGTCATACAAGGGAAAAATAACCTGGGCCCGGAGATTACTACAAGATCGATGAAAATTTAAAGGCCGCTAGAGCAAATCACTAATTGCTCCTGTCAAAAATTCAAGGTACACAAGCATTAATCCATTATATTGAACGGTCCATTATTCAGTTGGTGAAGTACAAAGCTCTTAACCTTGTGGACGTGGGTTCAAGCCCCATGGTTGAGACTATATTATATGATGTTATTATAAATTATATACAAATTCCTACCTCAGTATTATCTTACTAAGCCGGCCCTTGGGGGCTACATATTGCTGTTCAAATTTACATGGTTATATCTACAAAGTCCCTGCTCATTATTGCATAATGACCCGGCCCTTGGGGGCTACACTGGTTGAAGTTTTCATGAGCATAAAGCGATTACAAGTCCCAGGTTGCTGCAAGCATGACAACCCAGCACTTGGGGGCTACATGTGTGGAATATTCAGTTTATATGATTGAGATGAATAAACCGGATTTCTTCAAGGTTGCAACATTTATTGGAGCAAGTCTTAAACCATCACTTTTTTCTGCTAAAAACTTGGGGGCTACAGGTAATATGGATATAAGGGGAAAAAAGTCTTCAAATTATCAATTTTGAGCAAATCAGGAGGATCAATTACATAAACCAGTGTCAACAACAATTATGACCAAGCTTCGTCTGTTTTATCATCCGGCAGTTTTTGGTAATGATAAACCGGCAAGTTTTACATCTTCAAGCTGGCTGACTATCAGATGAGTACTTCAAGACCAATATTTTTTAAGCCGACGCTTTGGAAGCCGACTCAAGTGGATTATTCTTCACAATATTTCTTTGGGAGAAACTAACGTCAGCAAATTGAGTATGAAGCTGGCTTATTGACCCGGATTTTTTAGAAGAAGGAAACGACAATTAGACCTGAGGATGATTAGGTCCCGGCTCAGGAGAATATTTAACCCGGAGCACAACCTGTCAAATTTGCTCCTGAGTTATTTTGCGGGATCAGTTTAACATGGATAAATCCAACTGAAACTGGGGGCTAATGTCGGGGATATACCCCGCGGTGTAACCCGCCGGATGTATGACCCGGCTGGAGCGTGGCGACTCACTGGTGACCCGCCTGGAGCTTGGCGATTCACAGATAACCCGCCCGATATTGGCGACTCATTAGTAACCCGGCGGGCTGGTCAGATGGACAACAAGGCCCAAAGCCCAGAAGGCCGGCTCACGTTATGATGGGCCGGCTTAAGAGGAAAGGGATGACAAATATTTCCTTTACGAGGAAGCAAGACCCGTACTTGTATTTAACTTGTAAGAGAAGATAGACTAGTCCTAGTCCTACTAGGACTCCACATGTAACCCGCCCCTCTAACTTATATAAGCAGGGGCAGGGCTCCCCAAAGAAGGAAGAAGAAACAATCTCTAGGGCTAGACACAAAGAGCCGGCTTACTGGCGACTCCCTCATGATCATAATGAGACCTAGCCACAAACAGCATGTAGGGTTATTACCGGATGATGTTTCCCGGGGCCCGAAGCTGTCTAAACCTTTGTCTTGTGTTGCATATCTCGATTCCGCTCAACCCCTTTCAAGCTACCACATAGATGTGTTGGCCTCGCGACTAAGTCCTCACACTAAAGACATTTGCCGTGACAATTCCACGACAGTTGGCGCCCACCGTGGGGCTCGCGCACGGTGGTGTTGAGTTCTTGGAGGGAGCTCTTTTGGGTTCGAGTAGCTTGCGATTGACTAGATGAAGAAGAACCAGAGAACAAATTGTGCATGATGAGCAAACTTTGATTGGGTCGGCAGGTTCGTGGTTTGATGATCAGATCCGTCTAATACGCCGGCCGCGAGTTTCACAATCAAAAAAGAAATCGAGATGACGTCGGATGCGTTTATGCAAGTCGCCGAGTTCATACTACTGTCATTATTCATGTCAAAAACCGAGAGGGATTCAATGAGGCTCTTGTTTTGGATTTCCACCTCGGCCCGAGGCGTCGATCTACTAGTTGAGGCCACGCGGACTTGGTCTCCGCCTTCTGTTTTCATTCCTAAGTCGCCATAGTCAGGCGCGTCTCCGACGGCCGCTCAAGATTGATCCGGACTCGGACTTCCCGGCAGCGCGCCCGTCTCCCGAATTGCTGGGTGGCTCCGTCTCGGATCTAACCTGTGTCGCCGTCGTCCTTGTTGCCAGGCCGCCCCGGTCTCAACTCTGAGCCATCGTTTGTCCGGGCACACTCATCAAGATTACAGAGAAGGGATTAACGTGTGTTGCATGTTGATCAAAGAAAACCAGAAGATATCAACTCATGAACTAATAGAACATGAAGCCAAAAGTGGATTTAATATCCGGGGTCAGCTGTATTAGTTTGACTGATTTAGACTATGCTACAACCAGCTCTGATTGATCACTGGAGCCGTTGCCTCCTTGGATGGCCTCGCATTACTCTTGCGCTGAGCCGTCCGCCACTGGAGCATCGCCGGTCCGCCCCTCTACTGTGAATTCGCCAGGGGCCTCCGAGCCGTCTCCGCTGCTGGCCTACGCCATGGCCGCCTCAAGCTCCGTGTGTATCAGGGCGCCTCTGTTTCATCAAGTCGCCGAGCCTTCAGCCTCGCCGGCTGCTTCTTCCGCCAGGCCTTGAGCAGGTCACGATCATCACCGCACATTAGCCGGTGTGCCGAGTCGCCGCACTTGCTACCTTTGCTACGGAGTTGAGCCGGCTGTGCTATCCTATGAACCGCGCCGCGCCCGATTCAGCCCGCCTTGCGCCGCCTTACCTTGGCTTCACTCCTCCGAGCCATCTCGCTGCGGGCACGCAGAGCCGCCGTGGCCTCAACCCGCCTCCATTTGCAACCTGGCGCCTCACTCCTCCGCCACCGTCTTACCCATGCGGTGAGCCGTTGCGCCCTGGCCGCCATGCTAAGTCGCCCGGTGCCTCGTTCCTTGGCTATGCCTTGTCGATCGTCATTGCTGCGGCCTAGACTCGCCGGCTTGTGCTATTTTAATTAAGAAGGGTCTGAGACTAATCATTGTTGGTGGTACGGCTGCCCCTCGAACAAAAAAGATGTCAGTACAGAAAAAATTCTGAAAAGGCTTCACCCCAACATCACCGTTGCCGCCGTGTTAAACCATCGGGGCCATGTTGAGCTGCCTCTACTATGTTGAGCCACCGGGAGTCACCGGTCTGCCTGAGCCGCTGCTGACGGGGCATACAGATCATCTATCATTCACAAACATCAGGTGATATCTATCTGAACTTATCTTATTAAACACATGTTGTTTTTGTCAAAGAACAAGTTTATCTTTGCCTTTGTCTGCAATATTGTTTATGCAGGGCAATTATTTATGACAAAAAGTGATATTATACCGCGGAGATGGAGGCACGCCAACATCTTTTGGCACAGGTGGTCGTCGTTACTCAAACAGACTCCCACACCGGCTTACAACGATGTGGCCGTCTCTTGCGACCGCGCCGGCTTATAATGCCGTGGCCGTCTCTCACGACCGCGCCGGCTTACAATGTCATGGTCGTCTCTCGCAGCCACGCCGGCTTACAACAAGGAGGACAACTTGCCCGTCCGCACAGGCTTACAACGCCACGACCGGTTCATCTGTCTGTGCTGCCTCAGATGTTGCGGTCGTCTTTACCGTCTGTCTCTCGCGGCCCTGTCTACATCAACACACCGGGCCGCACTTGTCTGGATGAGCTGTTTATTGAGTATGAGCAAATCACTGCTTGGGAAGCCCGGTTTTCTTCCAACAAATTGGAGGCAAGTTATCATGTCTTATCAGCTGCCGTCTGCACTGGATGGCTCAATGGGTAGGCGCACAAGTCGCCGCCACTACAGTTTAGTTAAACTTCGAACAACCAGTTGGAAGGAACCATTGGCCGAGTTGCTGACATGGCTCGTACGGGATCATTTATAACCCGCCGCAGTCACCTCAACCTTCTGCGGATTCACATCGCGCTATCAATGCTGATGATATACACATTCTGCTCTGGTCAAATATGGAGAATCTCAAGTCAATTCCTCGAGTCGTCTTGAGACTCGGGGGGCTACAATGGTATGACTCGGCAAAATTAGCCGGTTTCAATGAATTCAAGAACTCCGGGTCATACAAGGGAAAAATAACCTGGGCCCGGAGATTACTGCAAGATCGATGAAAATTTAAAGGCCGCCAGAGCAAATCACTAATTGCTCCTGTCAAAAATTCAAGGTACACAAGCATTAATCCATTATATTGAACGGTCCATTATTCACTTGGTGAAGTACAAAGCTCTTAACCTTGTGGATGTGGGTTCAAGCCCCATGGTCGAGACTATATTATATGATGTTATTATCAATTATATACAAAGTCCTACCTCAGTATTATCTTACTAAGCCGGCCCTTGGGGGCTACATATTGCTGTTCAAATTTACATGGTTATATCTACAAAGTCCCTGCTCATTATTGCATAATGACACTGCCCTAGGGGTCTACACTGATTGAAGTATTCATGAGCATAAAGCGATTACAAGTCCCAGGATGCTGCAAGCATGACAACCCAGCACTTGGGGGCTACATGTGTGGAATATTCAGTTTATATGATTGAGATGAATAAACCGGATTTCTTCAAGGTTGCAACATTTATTGGAGCAAGTCTTAAACCATCACTTTCTTCAGCTCAAAAACTTGGGTGCTACAGGTAATATGGATATAAGGGAGAAAAATCTTCAAATTATCAATTTTGAGCAAATCAGGAGGATCAATTACATAAACCGGTGTCAACAACAATTATAACCCGGCATCGTCTGTTTTATCATCCGGCAGTTTTTGGTAATGATAAACCGGCAAGTTTTACATCTTCAAGCTGGCTGACTATCATATGAGTATTTCAAGACCAATATTTTTAAGCCGGCGCTTTGGAAGCCGACTCAAGTGGATTATTCTTCACAATATTTCTTTGGGAGAAACTAACGTCAGCAAATTGAGTATGAAGCTGGCTTACTGACCCGGATTTTTAAGAAGAAGGAAACGACAATTGGACTTGAGGATGATTAGGTCCCGGCTCAGGAGAATATTTAACCCGGAGCACAACCTGTCAAATTTGCTCCTGAGTTATTTTGCAGGATCAGTTTAACATGGATAAATCCAACTTAGACTGGGGGCTAATGTCGGGATATACCTGGTGTAACCGCCGGATGTATGACCCGGTGGGCGTGGCGACTCACTGGTGACCCGCCTGGAGCTTGGCGATTCACAGATAACCCGCCCGATATTGGCGACTCATTAGTAACCCGGCGGGCGGGTCAGACGGACAACAAGGCCCAAAGCCCAGAAGGTTGGCTCACGTTATGATGGGCCGTCTTAAGAGGAAAGGGATGACAAATATTTCCTTTATGAGGAAGCAAGACCCGGACTTGTATTTAACTTGTAAGAGAAGATAGACTAGTCCTAGTCCTTCTAGGACTCCACATGTAACCCGCCCCTCTAACTTATATAAGGAGGGGCAGGGCTCCCCAAAGAAGGAAGAAGAAACAATCTCTAGGGCTAGACACAAAGAGCCGGCTTACCGGCGACTCCCTCATGATCATAATGAGACCTAGCCACAAACAGCATGTAGGGTTATTACCGGATGATGTTTCCGGGGCCCGTTGTATAAACCTTTGTCTTCATTGCGTATCTCGATTCCGCTCAACCCCTCTCAAGCTACCACATAGATGTGTTGGCCTCGCGACTAAGTCCTCACACTAAGGACATCTGCCATGACAATTCCACGACAATATCTGTGTAATCAATACACAGCCTCCACTTCCCATTTGCCTTGCGCACCACTACCGGATTGGCCAACCATGTCGGGTGGAGCACCCCTCTCACCAGACCTGCCGCTTCCAACTTCCTAATATCCTCTGTGATGAACTCCTGCCTTTCCAGAGCCTGCTTTCTGACCTTCTGCTTGGCTGGCCGTGCGTGGGGGCAGACAGCTAGGTGGTGCTCGATCACCTCCCTGGGAACACCGGGGATGTCGGACGCTTGCCACGCAAACACGTCGACATTTGCCCGCGGGAAGGTGATGAGTGCGCCTTCCTATATGCTGTCGAGGGCGGAGCCTATGATGAAGGCCCCTCCTGTGCCATTCTCCCCGACGGGCACCTTCTTGGTCTGCGGCGGCTCGGCTCTGGATCTCTTGCTCTTGTCGGTAGAGCTCTCAGGCACGTCCTCGATGGTAGCATAACACTCCGAGGAGGTGCGCTTGCCGGAGTGGGTGCGAGAGGTCTTGCCGGGCTTCTTCTTCCCTTCCGGGGTTTCGACAGCAGGAGCAGGTGCCTTGGCGGCAGCCGCTGCAACTGCTTCCCGGTAGAGCTGGTCGGCGCAGATCAGCGCGTCCTTCTTGTCGATGGGGACAGAGATGATGGTCAACGGCCCGGGCATCTTTAGCATGTTGTAGGCGTAGTCTGACGCTGCCATGAACTTGGCTAGTGCCGGGCGGCCGAGGATCCCGTTGTAAGGCAAGGGGATCTCGGCTACGTCGAAGACGATCCTATCCATCATGTAGTTCAACTCTCCTCCAAATGTCACAGGAAGTGTGACCTTTCCCTTCGGCTGGCTCCTCCCCGGATTGACCCCTTGAAACGTGCCCATTTCCTCGAGGTACCCATCAAGGATTTGCAACTTTTTGATCACGACAGGCGAGATCAGGTTCAGTCCGGCCCCACCGTCAACCAACATCTTGTTCACTCTGAGGTTGCGTATCGTTGGTGAGACCAACAATGGCAAACACCCGACCGCGGTGGTGCGGTCAAGGTGGTCCTGCGTCAAAGATGAGGGGCGTGCTGGACCACTTCAGCGACTTCTGAGCGTCAAACGACGACTCTGCTGTTGTAATCTCACGCGCCCACTGCTTGAGCTGGCGGTGAGAGGTATGCAGCGAGGCGCCTCCATCGACACACATGGCCTCCGTAGCCTTCTGGAACCCTTGCTCACCAGACTCGTCGTCCTCATCGTGATCGTCGTCTTCCTGTTTCTTGTCACGGCCCCGGGCGGGCCTCTCTTGCCGGTTGTCCTTGCCGGGGCGGCCTCCTTGGCCGCCACGCTTCTTGCCAGACCCCTCCGCACTGTCCTGGTCCTTCTCCTTGTCCCGCCTCTCATACTCAGCCTTTTGCTTCTCAGCAAGCAGCTCGACTTGCCGGCAGTTCTAGAGGTCGTGGCCCTTGGTGCGGTGGATTTTGCAGTATTGCTTGCCGGAGCTTCCGGGCTTGTCGGTAGCCGCCAAGGCTCGGTAGGAGGCGCACCCGGCAATCTCCTTGCCGGGGGCGTCTGCCTTGACCTTTTTGGTGGCACCGGTGTCGTCGGACCCCTCAACGGCAAGCACGGACTTTCCCTTGCATTTCCTGTTGCAACGCCGGCCCTTCTTCGTCAGGGTAGAAGCGTCTTCATCGGTAGAGTCGGTTTCCTCGTCGGCATACTCGTCGGGGTACTTCCTTCCCTCTTCAGCCCGGGCGCACCTGTCGGCCAGAACGTAGAGCTCGGCCACATCCTTAACCTTGGTCATCGCCAGTTCTTCGCGCATCTTGCGATTGCGCACGTTCTGGTGGAACGCGCTAATCACAGCGGCAGGATGAACGTCGGGGATGTTGTACTGCACCCGGCTGAATCTCTGGATGTACTTGCGCAGGGTCTCCCCTTCCTTCTGGGGAATGATATGCAGATCGCTGGCCTGGCCATGAACTTGGTGGCCTCCTGTGAAGGCGCCAACGAACTCATGGCACATGTTTGACCAAGAAGAAATGGAGTCCACCGGCAAGTGCATCAACCAAGACATCACATTGGGTTTGAGCGCCAACGGGAAATACTTGGCAAGCACCTTGTCGTCGCAAGCCCCAGCGGCCTGCATCGCGATGGTGTAGATACTGAGGAACTCGGATGGATGGGTCTTGCCAGTGTACTTTTCGCCGACGTCGGGCTTGAACATGCGGTGGGACAGCCACTGGAATTTCCTCGGCTCACGGGTAAAAGCTGGGCAGCCCACCTCATAAGGTAGGCCGCCAGGGCCCCCCGTTGCCGGGTGGTCCATAGCGGGTCCCGCCCGCTTGTCCGACTGGCGGCGCATTTCGCGCTGACGCTCGACGGTAGTTTGAGCGTCTTCGTGAGCTCATTCCCGAAGGACCTGGCGCTGGTCGCGGATGGGTCGGATGACGCTATGGAGATGTTATCACAAGCGTCGTCACGACGAGTCGACGCCCGCGGCGGCTGGTGAGGAGGAGAAGAGTGCACCGGGGCCGCAGCTCCCCCGGTCCTCCCAGCGCCAGTATGTGGTGGTTCGGTGGAGCGCCGACCCGAGGGCCCCGCCGGTCGTGGATCGTCTTTGTTTGCAACAGTGACGAGGCTCCGGATGGTGGCCCTCCACTCGTCGAGCTTCTCCGCAGCAGGAGGGAAGTCGAGGAGCAGCTGTGCGCGCGCCAAAGCTTCCGCTGGCGTGGGCGGCGGCGACAGCTGCGTGGATTGCGGCGCGCTTCGACTTATAACTATGTTAGAAGGAGCTCCGCCACGACCCGGCGGCTGCGTGCCATTTTCGCCAGCGCTTCGGCGGGCGTGCAGAATCGCTTCATCTTGCTGACGACGCACAGGGCTCTTCTCACGGCGGTGCCCAGGGTCACCAACGTGGTGACGCTGTTCGATGCCCGTGGTCGCCGGTGTATGCGTCCTGGAGGTCGCCGCGCCGCCTGGAGTCGGCACAACGACACCCCCGGAGGGCCCTGCGCCGCCTGCAGGGGCTCAGCTCCGTCTTTGGATCCGGCGACATGTAGCCGGTCATCTGGCGCACGAACAATGCTGCTCGCCAGGCTCCGACTGCCTGGGCGATGCTGGTGCTCACGGGACGCGGCCCGGGTCCTGTCTGCGACCGGTCCGCTGCTTGTCCGCACCGGCACAGGCCGTTCGGCTCCTAACGAGCCGATCGATGTGGCCGTCTTCTTCTTAGGGGCCATGGCAACGAAGAACTGCTAGGCTAACTACCAGACCAGATTCTCACAATTGTGCCCCCTACCTGGCGCGCCAAAGATGTCATTGTGGAACGACACCTATGGGATCACAAGAATCCCTACTATGGTTGCCTGGGTGCTGGGTTGCAAGGAGAGCAGGGCTAGTAGACAGCTCAAGGATTGTTCACCCAGTTTCGGGCAGGGAGGATGCGTAAAACCCTAGTCCTGCTTTGGTGGGTATATTTCTGAGAGTTCTTGAGCTCTCAAACTAGCTGTGGTCAGCGTGTGGTTCCAAAGAGCCGAATCCTTCTCTTGGTCGCCTCGGGCCTCCTTTTATAGGACAAAGGGGTTGCCACAGTGGCACATAGGAGGTGGAAAGGTCTACAGTGGCACGAGGTTACCCTCAGACATGTGACAAGGTGCATTTAATGCATCGCTTAGGTGTCCTCTTGCTTTATCGGGGACAGGGGCGAGGCCCGTCCTGTCCATCGCCGCTCCTCCTCGCTTCGACACACGCCTCGGCCAGGGATACATGTGGTGCCATGTAGGCAGGCAGGCAGCTGAGTTGGCGCGATGGTGGAGCCTTCGCGAAGATCTGCATGCCGCCATGCAGGCACCTGATGAGTTGGCCTGGGGGCTGCATGTTGCCATGCAGGTGCTTGCCCATCCAGTTGGGCTGGCAGCTGCAAGTGAACGGCGGTGGAAGCTTGGCTGATGTGGGCTTGGCGGTTGCCCCGCCGATGTCCTTGGTGAGGGCCTTGTTGGGTGGCCCGGCAAGGGTCTTGCCGTGGCGTGCTGTCGTCCCCGGCAAGGATCTTGTCGGGGGTCTGGTGGCCTTCCTCGGCAAGGATCTTGCCGAGAATCATCGTCTTATAATCCTCATCTGATCTTGAATATGTCTTCACAAAGATCTGCATGCCAGCACAGAGGTGCCTTCCCGAGCCTTGGCCCCACGCTGATGATGGCGCTGGGGCCATGGGCTCAAGGGTGGCTCGCTCTATTGGTGCAGGGCGAGCTGTCCGGGCAAGGGTCTTGCCGGGGCCGCTGAGGCCGCCCGGCAAGGATCTTTCCGGGGGAACCTGCTCCGTCCCTCTGCTCTTTGTGGTCTTGGCCTTGACGTTGCTTTGACCGTCTTGGGCTTTGGTCTTACCTTGGCCCACCTTCCTCGTTCTGCTTGGTGTGGCTGTATGCGGCTCGATCAAGCGCTTGCACAAGTAAAGGGGTACAAAAATGTTCCCCTATTTTTGTACAGCGACACCCTCTCCTGACATAACATGTCCAAGAAATCCAACCTCCTTCAACCAAAACTCGCATTTGCTGAACTTGGCATACAACTGATGTTCCCTGAGCTTCTCGAGAACTAAACGCAAATGCTCCTTGTGTTCCTCTTCATTCTTTGAGTATACCAAAATATCATCAATAAACACCACGACAAACTTATCCAAGAACTCCATGAACACCTTGTTCTCATACTCATGAAATAGGCAGGTGCATTAGTCAATCCGAATGACATAACCGTATACTCATATAACCCATACCTCGTGGTAAAAGTTGTCTTAGGTATATCCTTTTCTCGAATCTTCAGCTGGTGATATCCTAATCGCAGATCGATCTTCGAAAACACTTTAGCTCCTTGTAATCGTCAAACAGATCATTTATCAACGGCAGTGGATACTTATTCTTGATTGTTACTTCATTCAGTGCTCGATAATCAACAACCATCCTCAATGATCCATCCTTCTTCTCAACCAAGAGCACTGGGGCTCCCCATGGTTATGAACTTCATCGAATGTAACATTTCTCCAATAACTCCTTAATCTGTTTCTTAATCTCCTCCAGATCATTTCCGGGCATCCGGTATGATCTCTTTGATATCGGTTCGGTGCCTAGCAACAACTCTATTAAAAACTCGATGTCTTGATACGTCTCCGTCGTATCTACTTTTCCAAACACTTTTGCCCTTGTTTTGGACTCTAACTTGCATGATTTGAATGAAACTAACCCGGTCTGATGCTGTTTTCAGCAGACTTTCCATGGTGTTATTTATGTGCAGAAACAAAAGTTCTCGGAATGACCTGAAACTCCACGGAACATCTTTTTGGAAAATATTAAAAATACTGGAAGAAAAATCCACGTTAGGGGCCCACACTCTATCCATGATGGTGGGGGGCGCGCCCCCTGCCTCGTGGGCCCCCTGACGCTCCACCGACCTCAACTCCAACTCCATATATTCACTTTCGGGGAGAAAAAAAATCAGAGAGAAGGATTCATCGCGTTTTACAATATGGAGCCGCCGCCAAGCCCTAAAACCTCTCGGGAGGGCTGATCTGGAGTCCATTCGGGGCTCCGGAGAGGGGAATCCGTCGTCATCGTCATCATCAACCATCCTCCATCACCAATTTCATGATGCTCACCACCGTGCGTGAGTAATTCCATCGTAGGCTTGCTGGACGGTGATGGGTCGGATGAGATCTATCATGTAATCGAGTTAGTTTTGTTAGGGTTTGATCCCTACTATCCACTATGTTCTGAGATTGATGTTGCTATGACTTTGCTATGCTTAATGCTTGTCACTAGGGCCCGAGTGCCATGATTTCAGATCTGAACCTATTATGTTTTCATGAATATATGTGAGTTCTTGATCCTATCTTGCAAGTCTATAGTCACCTACTATGTGTTATGATCCGGCAACCCCGTAGTGACAATAATCGGCACCACTCCCGTGATGACCATAGTTTGAGGAGTTCATGTATTCACTATGTGTTAATGCTTTGTTCCAGTACTCTATTAAAAGGAGGCCTTAATATCCCTTAGTTTCATAGGACCCGCTGCCACGGGAGGGTAGGACAAAAGATGTCATGCAAGTTCTTTTCCATAAGCACGTATGACTATATTCGAATACATGCCTACATTACATTGATGAATTGGAGCTAGTTCTGTGTCACCCTATGTTATGATTGTTACATGATGAACCGTGATCCGCATAATTCTCCATCACCAATCCAATGCCTATGTGCTTTTCACATATTGTTCTTCGCTTATTTACTTTTCCGTTGCTACTGTTACAATCACTACAAAACACCAAAAATATTACTTTGCTACTGTTACTTTTGTTACCGTTACCACTACTATCATATTACTTTGCTACTAAATACTTTGCCGCAGATACTAAGTTATCCATGTGTGGCTGAATTGACAACTCAGTTGCTAATTCTTGAGAATATTCTTTGGCTCCCCTTGTGTCGAATCAATAAATTTGGGTTGAATACTCTACCCTCGAAAACGGTCGCGATCCCCTATACTTGTGGGTTATCAAGACTATTTTTTGGCGCCGTTGCCGGGGAGCATAGCTCTATTCTTTGAGTCACTTGGGATTTATATCTGCTGGTCACTATGAAGAACTTGAAAGACGCGAAAACAAAAATCTATCCCTCAACTACGAGGGGAGGTAAGGAACTGCCATCTAGCTCTGCACTTGATTCACCTTCTGTTTTGGGTAAGCTTGCGACACCTAAACCTGCTTCTGCTATTCATTCTGATATGTTGCATGTTATTGATGATGCCACTTCTGCTATGCATGATACTTATGATGAAACTACTTCTATGCTTGATACTACTGTGCCACTTGGTGAATTTCTTGATGAACAACTTGCTAGGGTTAGAGAGAATGAAATTATTGAAACTGATAACGTTGATGAAAGTGATGATGAAGACTCTCCCCCTAATAAATATGAATCGCCTGTTGTTCCTGAGGGTTATGTTTTTGAAAAAGAAGCTACTTTAGCTATTTTAGCTTGCAAAGATAGATACGAGCTCAAGAGGTTATTAGCTAAATGGAAGCAGCAATCTCTTAATGCTAGAATGAAACCTGACCTCGCTTTTGCTACTTCACCTATCTCGTATTATCGATAAGGATTATGAATTCTCTGTTGATCTTGATATAATTACTTTGGTTGAATCTGATCCTTTTCATGGCTATGAATCTGAAACTGTTGTGGCACATCCTACTAAATTAAATGATATAGCCACCCTATTCACTAGTGATGAGAAATCTCGCTACCTATATATCCTTAAAATATTTCCGTTCTCATTAAAGGGTGATGCTAAGATATGGTTTAATTCTCTTGCTCCTGGTTGTGTGCGTAGTCCCCAGGATATGATTTATTACTTCTCTGCTAAATATTTCCCTGCTCATAAGAAACCAGCTGCTTTGAGGGATATTTATAATTTTGTGCAAATTGAAGAACAGAGTCTCCCACAAGCTTGGGGGAGGCTTCTCCAATTACTTAATGCTTTGCTTGATCATCCTCTTAAGAAAAATGAAATACTCGATATCTTTTATAATGGACTAACCGATGCTTCCAGAGATTACCTGGATAGTTGTGCTGGTTCTGCTTTCGTGGAAAGAACACCGGATGAAGCTGAAATTCTATTGAATAATATGTTGACAAATGAAAATAATTGGACACTTCATGAGCCAGCTACTGAGCCTATTCATAAACCAACTCCGAATAAGAGAGGTGTTCTAATTCTCAGTCCTGAAGAAAAGCAAGAGGAAAAGAAATCTAAGAAAGAAAAAGGTATAAAAGCTGAAGATGTTAAGAATTTACCTCCTATTGAAGAAATACATGGTCTTAATTTACCGCCTTTTGAAGAGACATATGATCTTAATCCATTATCTATTGAAGAAACTGATGGTCTTGATAACCCGACACAGGTAGTAAAGATAAATTCTCTCTATAGATATGATAAAGCTGAAATCCCTCCTACTAAGTTTGCTAGCCAATGCTTAGATGAGTTTGATAATTTTATGGTTAAGCAAGAAGATTTCAATGCTTATTTTGGTAGACAATTAAAACAAAATGCTTATATGATTGAACACTTTGGTGATTATATGTCTAGAGTTAAAGGTGAACTTAAACTCATTACTAAACATGCTTCTATGGTTACCACTCAAGTAGAACAAGTACTTAAAGCTCAAAATGATTTGCTCAATGAATTGAATAGTAAGAATAATGATTATGCTGTTAGAGTGGCTACTAGAACTGGTAAAATGACTTAGGAACCTTTGTATCCTGAAGGCCACCCTAAGAGAATTGAGCAGGATTCTCAGAGAAATAATATTGATGCGGCTAGTCCTTCTAAAAACAAGAAAAAAAATGATAGGACTTTGCATGCTTCTAGTGAACCTATTGCTGAAACACCTGAGAATCCAAATGATATATCTATTTTTGATGCTGAAACACAATCTGGTAATGAACATGAACCTGATGAAAATGTTAATGATGATGTTCACGATGATGCTCAACCTAGCAATGATAATGATGTAGAAATTGAACCTGTTGTTGATCTTGATAACCCACAATCAAAGAATTAACGTTATGATAAGAGAGACTTTGTTGCTAGGAAACACGGTAAAGAAAGAGAACCAGGGGTTCAGAAACCCATGCCTTTTCCTCCCAAACCAACCAAGAAAAAAGAAGATGAGGATTTTGAGCGCTTTGCTGAAATGATTAGACCTATCTTTTTGCATATGCGATTAACTGATATGCTCAAAATGAATCCTTATGCTAAGTATATGAAAGAAATTGTCACTAATAAAAGAATGATACCGGAAGCTGAGATTTCCACCATGCTTGCTAATTATACTTTTAAGGGTGGAATACTAAAGAAACTTGGAGATCCAGGAGTACCTACTATACCATGCTCCATTAAAAGAAACTATGTTAAAACTGCTTTATGTGATCTTGGAGCCGGTGTTAGTGTTATGCCTCTCTCTTTATATCATAGACTTGACTTGAATAAGTTGACACCTACTGAAATATCTTTGCAAATGGCTGATAAATCAACTGCTATACCTGTCGGTATTTGTGAGGATGTGCCTGTTGTGGTTGCAAACATTACTATTTTAACAGACTTTGTTATTCTTGATATTCCCGAGGACGATAGTATGTCTATTATTCTTGGAAGACCTTTTTGAATACTGCAGGGGCTGTTATTGATTGCAACAAAGGCAATGTCACTTTTCATGTTAATGGTAATGAGCATACTGTACACTTTCCGAGGAAACAAGCTCAAGTCCACAGTATCAATTCTATTGGAAAAATTCCATCGATTATTTTTGGGGTTTTTGAATTTCCTCTTCCTACTGTCAAGAAGAAATATGATATTCTTATCATTGGGGATGTGCATATCCCCGTTGAGGTAACATAGTGTTATTCGAAATTTCTCCGGTTCCATGTTATTCGGAATGAGTTTGTTAACAAGACCTGATCAACCTTGTTAGTGGATTCTTTTGATGAGCATGAGATGGATGAAACTAGAAAGCACAACCTTCTCGTACCCTCTTTCTACTTTCTGTTATTTAGTTGAAATAAAGTAAAAATAGTATTTTTCTGTCTGTTTTCTGATTTATCCGTGCAATATAAAAATACCCCGAAAATAAAAGTTCTCCAAATGCCCTGAAATCGAGATATGATTTTTTCTGGAATATTTGAGAATATCTGGAACTGAGAACACAGCAGGGGGAGCAAACACCTGGCCACGAGGGTCCAGGGTGCGCCCACCCCTACAAGTCACGCCCCCTGCCTCGTGGGCCCATTGTGGCTCCCCTCCACTTATTCCTGCACCCACACACTTTTTCTTCCTCCCAAAAAAATCACCATCCAGCTCAAGCACGAGTTCTAGCTCATTTTGCTGCGATTTTCGATCTCCTTGCTCAAAGCACCTCTCACAAAACTGCTTGGGAGATTGTTCCTTGGTATGTGACTCCTCCATTGGTCCAATTAGTTTTTGTTCTAGTGCTTTATTCATTGCAAATTTGTGATGCCTAGGTGACCATGTTCTTGAGCTTGCATGTCAAATTTATATGGTTCCAAGTAGTTCTAATGCATGATATAGTCTCTAGGCACTTGTAGGAGTAGTTGCTATCAATTTTGTTGAGCTTGGTTCACTTTTATTTGAAGTTACTAAAAATTTCAGAATTTTTCAGAAAGTAATGAAGAGATTTTTTAGGGGCTCATCGAGCCGAAGCTTGAAGGAAAAGCAAAGTGAAGAGGCACAGAGGCCCAAATATAATTTTCCTCGCACCACGGAGGTTCGGCCGTGTGAATGGCCTTCCAATGATTTCTTGAGAGCAGCCGGGATTTATGATGATTTTTATGAATTGGGTGAGAATGCGGGCCTCACCGACTTCCTCCGCGGCCAACACAAACAGTATCTCTTACTCACCAATACTTTTGTGCAAAACTTCTACTATTATCCTAAGGAATCACCTGCTTCAGTAGAGTTTCATTTATATGATGTGATTAAGAAGATGCCACTAGATGAATTTTGCAAGGTTTACAAAATACCTTTTGAGGGTAGTTTAGATGAACCACATCGTGAAGATGTGGATGGGTTTATTGACACTATTACTGTAGGGGAAACTAGGAAGGTTTCCAATGCAAGAATCACTAGCATAAATTTTCCTGTTTTACGCTACTTTGCCATATTTGCTAATCGTTGCTTAATTGGTCACGGAAACTGTGGAAACCTTAGTGTTCCTGATATTATCATTTTGTTCCATGGTTTATTCTGTGATAACACTGTTAGTATGGGCGGTATTATTGCTAAACGGTTAAGTTTTAACCGTACAAAGGGCCCCATCTTTGGAGGTATTTATGCTTCACGCCTTGCTGCACATTATAACATACCTATTAGGCACTATGAAAAAGAAGAAAAATTGCTGCCCACTGTTTATTTAGATTATAAGAGTATGGTAGAACATGACTTTATTGTTAAGAATAGGGAAGGGGCGCTTAAATACAATTTTTTCTTTAATAAACATCACCCTAAAACTATTACCTTTCCTGCTCCTTCCTTGTTTGATTCATCAGCAGGTCTGTATCTCATTCCGCTGTCGGCCATTCACGCCTACCGGAACCCTACTTCAGCCACAGAGCCGGAACCGGAACCACAATTTGAGCCTCCACGACAATCTAATTACCAATGGGATCCGAAGATGATTGCCAACCAGTGGCAATCAGAGTCTTCTTCATCTCAGTACGACCCCAACTACAACTTTGGATATCCGCCAGCCATCCAGGTAATAAACCAACTTAGGCCAAAAGCCTAAGCTTGGGGGAGTACGTATTTCTCACCGACATTACATTCATGTACATACACTCATTGCTAGATGTCGGTGCTCATACTCTTTCACTGTAATATCCATGCTAGTTTATTTTATTTTTCTTGCTTTCTTCTTGTGTGTTTGATAAACCTTCAGAAAAACCAAAAAAATTTAGTGTAGCTTTTAGTTAGTTTACTTTTCTTGCTGTAGTAGTAATAATTAAAAAGAAAACCCAAAAAGATTTCCCGTTCTTCTTTTGCTTGTTGGGAGCTTTCCCGTGTAAATAGTTTTATTTCTTTTCTTTTCTTTGGGGGTTGATAGGAGAAGATCATGATTAAATTGTTGAAGTGGCTCTTACATGCATTATTGTTGATTTAACCAAGAGCCCATATTTCCTTGTCTTCTCATGTTTATTGTATGCTTGCAGATTCCAGCTTAGTCCAATGCACGCGCACTCTTATTATTTTCACATCGTTCAGTCGTGCAAGTGAAAGGTAATAATGATGATATATGATGGGCTGATTGAGATGAGAAAAGCTCGTATGAACTCGACCTCTCTTGTTTTTGTAAATATGATTAGTTCATCGTTCCTGATTCAGCCTATTATGAATAAACATGTTTGCAATGACAATTAGAGATTATAGTTTCTCATGCCATGCTTGATTAGCTATGAGTTATAATGGTTTACCTTGCGTGCCAACATGCTATTAAAATGATCTAAGTGACTCGACTTGGCACATGTTCACTGATACGTCTCCAACGTATCTATAATTTTTGATTGCTCCATGCTATATTATCTTCTGTTTTGGACATTATTGGGCTTTATTATTCACTTTTATATTATTTTTGGGACTAACCTATTAACCGGAGGCCCAGCCCAGAATTGTTGTTTTTTTGCCTATTTCATAGTTTCGCAGAAAAGGAATATCAAGCGGAGTCCAAACGGAATAAAACCTTCAGGAACGTGATTTTCGGAACGAACATGATCCACGAGACTTGGACCCTACGTCAAGGAAGCTTCTAGGAAGCCACGAGGTAGGGGGGCGTGCCTACCCCTCCCCCCCCCCCCAGGCGCACCCTCCACCCTCATGGATCCCATGTTGCTCCACCGATGTACTCCTTCCTCCTATATATACCTACGTACCCTCAAACGATCAGATACGGAGCCAAAAACCTAATTCCACCGCCGCAACCTTCTCTACCCACGAGATCCCATCTTGGGGCTTGTTCGAGTTCACTTAAGGGCATCGATCATGGAGGGCTTCTACATCAACACCATAGCCTCTCCGATGAAGTGTGAGTAGTTTACCTTAGACCTTCGGTTCCATAGTTATTAGCTAGATGGCTTCTTCTCTCTTTTTGGATCTCAATACAATGTTCTCCCCCTCTCTTGTGGAGATCTATTCGATGTAATCTTATTTTGCGGTGTGTTTGTTGAGAACGATGAATTGTGGGTTTATGATCAAGATTATCTATGAACAATATTTGAATCCTCTTCGAATTCTTTTATGTATGATTGGTTATCTTTGCAAGTCTCTTCGAATTATCAGTTTGGTTTGGCCTACTAGATTGGTTTTTCTTGCAATGGGAGAAGTGCTGAGCTTTGGGTTCAATCTTGCGGTGTCCTTTCCCAGTGACAGTAGGGGCAGCAAGGCACGTATTGTATTGTTGCCATCGAGGATAACAAGATGGGGTTTTATCATATTGCATGAATTTATCCCTCTACATCATGTAATCTTCCTTAAGGCGTTACTGTTCTTATGAACTTAATACTCTAGATGCATGCTTTGGATAGCGGTCGATGTGTGGAGTAATAGTAGTAGATGCAGGCAGGAGTCAGTCTACTTGTCTCGGACGTGATGCCTATATACATGATCATACCTAGATATTCTCATAACTATGCTCAATTCTGTCAATTGCTCAACAGTAATTTGTTCACCCACTGTGAAATACTTATGCTCTTGAGAGAAGCCACTAGTGAAACCTATGGCCCCCGGGTCTATCTTCCATCATATTAATCTTCCAACACTTAGTTATTTCCGTTGCTTTTATTTTACTTTGCATCTTTATCATAAAAATACCAAAAATATTATCTTATCCTATCTATCAGATCTCACTCTCGTATGTGACCGTGTAGGGATTGACAACCCATTATCGTGTTGGTTGCGAGGATTTATTTGTTTGTGTAGGTGCGAGGGACTCGCGCGTAGCCTCCTACTGGATTGATACCTTGGTTCTCAAAAACTGAGGGAAATACTTACGCTACTTTGCTGCATCACCCTTTCCTCTTCAAGGGAAAACCAACACAGTGCTCAAGAGGTAGCATTCACACATGTAGTTGAAACAAATCAACATAGCCTTCACGATATTTATGTTCATGGTGGATTATATCCTACTCATGCTTGCACTCAATGTTTATTAATTTTAATGCATGTTCATGACTGTTGTCGCTCTCTAGTTGGTCGTTCCAGTCTTTTGCTAGCCTTCTCTTGTACTAAGCAGGAATACTGCTTGTGCATCCAATCCCTTAAACCCCAAAGTTACTCCATATGAGTCCACTATACCTTCCTATATGCGGTATCTACCTGCCGTTCCAAGTAAATTTGTATGTGCCAAACTCTAAACCTTCAAATGAAATTCTGTTTTGTATGCTCGAATAGCTCATGTATCAACTAGGGCTATCCGTATCTTCCATGCTAGGCAGGTTATTCTCAAGAGGAGTGGACTCCGCTCCTCACTCACGAGAAAATGGCTGGTCACCGGGATGCCCAGCCCCATGCTTTATGCAAACTAAATCAAAATAATTGCAAACAAAACTCCCTTGGGACTGTTGCTAGTTGGATGCACTCGTTGTTTCGAGCAAGCCATGGATTGATGCTTGTTGGTGGAGGGGGAGTATAAAATTTACCATTCTATTTGGGAACCGCCTATAATGTGTGTAGCATGGAAGATATCGCCATCTCTTGGTTGTTATGTTGACAATGAAAGTATGCCGCTCAAAATATTATTTATCTCTATTTCAAAATCGAGCTCTGGCACCTCTAGAAATCCCTGCTCCCCCCTGCGAAGGGCCTATCTATTTACTTTTATGTTGAGTCATCACCCTCTTATTAAAAAGCACTAGCTGGAGAGCACAGCTGTCATTTGCATCCATTACTATTAATTTATATTGGGTATGACTATGACTGGATCTCTTTTACCATGAATTATAATGTCTAGTCAGTCCTTGATCTTTAAAGGTGCTCTTCATTTATGTTTTGCGGTTTCAGAAAGGGCTAGCGAGATACCATCCTGTTATATCATATTATGATTGTTTTGAGAAAGTGTTGTCATCCGAGATTTACTATTATTGCTCGCTAGTTGATTATGCCATTGATATGAGTAAACATGAGAACTAAGAGTTATTGCGAATGTGGTTAGTCATGATCTTTGCTGAAAACTTGAATGCTGGCTTTACATATTTACAACAACAAGAGCAAACAGAGTTTGTAAAAGTTTTTCTTTATCACTTTTTAGTTTATCAACTGAATTGCTTGAGGACAAGCAAAGGTTTAAGCTTGGGGAGTTGATATGTCTCTGTCGCACTCTACTTTTCCAAACACTTTTGCCCTTGTTTGGGACTATAACTTGCATGATTTGAATGGAACTAACCCGGACCGACGCCTGTTTTCAGCAGACTTTCCATGGTGTTATTTATGTGCGTAAACAAGAGTTCTCGGAATGACACGAAACTCCACGGAACATCTTTTTGGAAAATATTAAAAATCTTTGGAAGAAAAATCCACGTTAGGGGCCCACACTGTCCACGAGGGTGGGGGCGCGCCTCGTGGGCCCCGACACTCCACCGACCTCAACTCCAACTCCATATATTCACTTTCGGGAGAAAAAATCGAGAGAAGGATTCATTGCGTTTTACGACACGGAGCCGCCGCCAAGCCCTAAAACCTCTCGGGAGGGCTGATCTGAGTCCGTTCGGGGCTCGGAGAGGGAATCCGTCGCCATCGTCATCATCAACCATCCTCCATCACCAATTTCATGATGCTCACCGCCGGCGTGAGTAATTCCATCGTAGGCTTGCTGGACGGTGATGGGTTGGATGAGATCTATCATGTAATCGAGTTAGTTTTGTTAGGGTTTGATCCCTACTATCCACTATGTTCTGAGATTGATGTTGCTATGACTTTTCTATGCTTAATGCTTGTCACTAGGGCCCGAGTGCCATGATTTCAGATCTGAACCTATTATGTTTTCATGAATATATGTGAGTTCTTGATCCTATCTTGCAAGTCTATAGTCACCTACTATGTGTTATGATCCGGCAACCCCGAAGTGACAATAATCGGGCCCAGTCCCGATGATGACCATAGTTTGAGGAGTTCATGTATTCACTATGTGTTAATGCTTTGTTCCGGTACTCTATTAAAAGGAGGCCTTAATATCCCTTAGTTTCCGTTAGGACCCCGCTGCCACGGGAGGGTAGGACAAAAGATGTCATGCAAGTTCTTTTCCATAAGCACGTATGACTATATTCAGAATACATGCCTACATTACGTTGATGAATTGGAGCTAGTTCTGTGTCACCCTATGTTATGATTGTTACATGATGAACCGCATCCGGCATAATTCACCATCACGGATCCAATGCCTACGAGCTTTTCACATATTGTTCTTCACTTATTTACTTTTTCGTTGCTACTGTTACAATCACTACAAAACACCAAAAATATTACTTTGCTACCGTTACTTTTGTTACCGTTACCACTACTATCATATTACTTTGCTGCAGATACTAAGTTATCCAGGTGTGGCTGAATTGACAACTCAATTGCTAATACTTGAGAATATTCTTTGGCTCCCCTTGTGTCGAATCAATAAATTTGGGTTGAATACTCTACCCTCGAAAAATGTTGTGATCCCCTATACTTGTGGGTTATCATGTCTCGATCTGGCGGCATACCTGGTAACTCCGCTGGAAATACATCTGGGTAATCCTTTACTACAGGCACCTCCTCCTGAACAACTCCCGTGAGAGAATATACTTGAGTCCTTCTAGGTGCATGCCTAGATACATACTTAATCCTTTTTCCCTCCGCGGTAGTGAGTAGAATTGACTTGCTAGCGCAATCTATGCTTCCTCCATACTTCGATAACCAATCCATTCCCAGTATCACATCCAATCCTCGTGATTCCAAAATTATGAGGTCTGAGGGGAAAACATGGTTGACAATGGTTAAGGGTCACCGGTCGCACCATCGGCTGGCCATATACTCTGACCGGTGAGCTCACTAACAAGGGTGTCCTAAGAGCTTAGGCGGTTAAATTAATCTTGTCCACAAATCCCCTTGAAATGTATGAATGCGATGCACCAGTATCAAAAAGAACGAGAGCGGTAAAAGACTTAACCAAAAACTTACCAATAACTGCATCTGGTTGCTCTTCAACTTCCTCCACGCTTACGTTGTTCACTTGTCCCCTATTGAAAGGGTTGGGCTTCTTCCCAGAGCTTCCATTTCCATTGCCATTCTTCAACTCTGGACAATCATTAGCATAGTGCCCAGTCTTCCCACACTTGAAACCGGTAACGTGACTCTGGTCCTTCTTGGCGGGTGTGGCTGGGTTAGAGTGGTTCTGATTGCTACTTGCTCCATTCCCATTCCCATTCTTTGGGCCATTGTGGTCATGAGAACTTCCTCCATTGTGGGTGTGGCCCTCATGGTTATGGGTAAATCCTCCCGAGTTCGGGGTAAAACGAGGCTTCTGCTATGCTCTTGAATTGTACTTCCCTTGCCCATACTTCCTCTTGCGGCTCTCTATCTGCTACTGCTTCCCTTCAATCATAAGAGCCGTATCTACCAACTCCTGGTAGTTGTTCAATGTGGCCACCATCAATTGCATGCTCATTTCATCATTCAACCCTTCCATAAACTTCTCCTGCTTTGCAGCATTTGTGGCCACATCATCAGGGGCCTAACGATATAGCTTACTAAACTCATCTACGTACTGAGCCACAGTACGATTTCCCTGGCGTAAGTTGCAAAACTCACGCTTCTTCATGCTCATAGCTCCAGTTGAGACATGGGCTGTGCGGAAAGCTTGTTGAAACTGCTCCCAAGTGACATTGGCTATAGGGAAAGTGGTTGTGTAATTCTCCCACCATGAGGCTGCTGGTCCATCCAATTGATCTGCGGCAAATCGCACCTTCTCAGCATCTGTGCAACCTGCGCTGGTCAACTCCCTTCCAATCCTGCGTAGCGAGTCATCCGCAACTATTGGCTCTGTGCTACTGTAAAACACCGGCAGCTGCAACCTCAGAAAATGGGCTAGGTTGTCAACTGGAGGTGGTGGCGGTGGGTTGTTGTTGTTTTTGCCTTGATTTTGAACTAACAACTGCATCAAGGCATTCTGCTGCTGGATCAACTGAGCTCCGGTGGGAAGACAAATTCGGTATCACGTCTCGGAGGCATCTGATGGGTTTAGAGGGAAGATATTAGAATGGAATGAGGTCTAGTGAGAAAGCACTACCCATATGCACATGATACAAACACAATCATATCATATCACTCAATCAATCAAGCAAAGGCATACAATCGATCTAACTATCGTTACAGTGCTTAGACTATACTATATACATGGGGGAATACTACTTGATCATATAGTGGTCTACTTGAAATTTTGATCGGTGGAAGACTCCATGATATCTGCTCCAGCTTCGTCTTCATAGTCATCATCACTATTGTCGCGGTTGGAGTTGGTGTCGTCGATGATGATGTAGTTCTCCAGACAAGTGGAATCGTCGTCTTCTCCTCCTGGCACGGGATCTCCCATGAACACTCCGATCTTCTTTATCAGGTCGTCATTCTTCTCCAATAGTATGGCGATTTCCTCCCGTATATGTCACGTGTAGACTTGAGTTCCTCCTCTAGCTCCATGTTCCTGGCCATTGCCTTCTTCAAATCTATCATGCTTGCGCACATCTGGTTCTCCTGGCGTCGAATGTGCTGGTTTAACTCCTGGATGAAAGCTGCAATGGACCTGTCCTTCCTGGTGCTGATCATCTCCCATTGCTCATCTCGGTGCCCACATATCTGGTAAATAGTGTCCTTCAGCTCCTGCTTGTAGACTTCTCCAATACGTCCCATAGTATTGTGGGCTGTCATGCTTATGCCTAGACTCCAGGTTGGTGCATCAAAGGAAAACTCTATGGGCTCGGATGGTGGCGTGAACGTCCTTCCTGGAACTTGAACTCGAATCATCCAACGCTCTTCTTCTGGTAAAGTGGCGGTGTAGGTCCCGGTGAAGCTTGGTATTCCGATGTTCAGGTACCTAGTGACTTCCTTCAAGTGTCGTCCAAAGGGTGTGTCTTCATCTGGTTGTGCAAACTTGTTCCTCGAGCCCGCCATCCTAAAGAGTAGAAAATGGAGAGAAGTTAGAAATGAGTAGAGAAGAGTTACTTATGGCTTTTCTTAGTGGTCGTGTCCTACATTCAGCGTGTGCTCTGATACCATCTTGTAGCGACCCGACCTCAGACAGTCAAGTCTCTGTGCATAAGTGTCATCCCAGGATCGGTAATCTTTGACACACACGATTACTCGAAGGATTTATAACAAAGTAGCAATCACACACTTAGTACATCGAATGTCTCAAAAGAGAACTTATTACAATAAATATGGCTTAAGGCCATCTAATACGATAACAGCGGAAGGCTTGGAAGATAAAGTGAGTCCATCAACTCCAACGGCATAATCGAAAGTGCACGACAACGACCAGCTTAACCTTACTCCTTGTTCGAAATGTCCGCAACATGATACGTTGCAGCCGAAAACGGGTCAAGACATGGAATATCTTTGGCATAGTAACACAAGAGAGTAATGAACAAAATAAATGCTATCACTACATGCATATATGGCTGGTGGAGGTCAGATGGTTAATATGCTTTATAAAAGCCAATTTTTCCCTACAACAAAGGAACATATTTTATTTAACTATCATGGTAGTTGAAACATTGAGAATGGTACCCCCATCTCAATCCCAATTAAAAGTAATTAACAACCCAACAAATTAATTTAGAGTGATGAGATCCATATGATAATCCAAGAACCAGATACTCAAGATGTCCATAACCGAGGACACGGCTAACCATGATTAGTTTGTACACTCTGCAGAGGTTTGCGCACTTTTCCCCACAAGACTCGATCTCCTCCGTTGGATTTCTTGCACAGCATAGTGTTTGAGAAAGCGGATGACCGATACAGATCTTTGAAGCATTAACTCTAACCCGGGTAGACAGTACCAACCTACATCCCCTACATCTACTAGCCTACCATTGGAAGAGGTCATGCAACCTACTCAACTATGCTAGAGCCCATAATAGCTTGTGGCTGCACACGGAAGTTTCTAGCATGAATAGTCTTATGATCCCTTTGAACCTGGGTGGCGGACCGTAGGAGGATCACACCAGATAACCCGGGATCTCCTAGGACAACACTCGTATAACCCCAGGTGCCCAAAACCAACAATCCGCCCAGATGTGTATTAAAGTTGCCAACTTAAGTTAACCATTAATTAAATACTCACATCTGTCATGGATCTCTCAAACCAAACCACGGCTACGAGCATAGCATGGCAATATAAGCATAACGTAGAAGTAACTCCCAAGGGTTTGATAATATAACAGGTAATAGGTTCTATCTCATCAACTACTTCCCAACACCCACATGTTATCAATCCTACTCATGCAATGTTTGAGGGTTGAAACTAAATGCATAAAAACTAGGTATGAAAAGAGTATGATCAATGTGTTACTTGCCTTGCTGACGATATGCAAATCCTAAAGACTCGTAGTAGCACGCTTCACACTCCGGGAATTCTATCGCAAACAAACAATAGCTTACATAAGCAATCAAGCAAAGATGCACGGGTAAATCTCAAATAAGAAGATCTAACCAGAAAGTTCAACAGAAGAACTCCGGTTTGCAAAAAGAATCAAATCAAACAGAGCAACAAAACTCAAACTGCGAAAGAAACAAGATCCAATTACTAATCTGGAATAAAGTCAAAATTTATAGTACCAAAATCTTGTTCAAGTTGGTTAAACAGAAAGAGGGCTTCGAGACGAAGATCTAGGCGCTTGAATCGCCTGATTCCGATAAACGAGCGAAAAGATAAACTAAAACGAAGATCAGGGCAGAAATCGCGATCAAGAATAATCGCGGAAAAACCCTGGAAAAAGAAAAACTGACGAACAGGCTAACAAACGAACGTTCGCTGTCTGTGACTAACGGATGAACGGCGTTCGTTAAAACGAACGTACGGACGAACGTCCGCTATTTACCTAACCGCAAAAAACCAAACAAAAATCGATCTAAATAAAAAAACAAATCTTAGGGTTTCGAAAAAAACCGAGCGGCTTTCTGACTAAAACCGGCAGCGGCGGGCGGCTACCTTGGCGAGGTCCGGCGGGGTCAGCGGTGAGCGGATCCGGCGGCGGGGCGGCGGATCGAGGCGGCAGCGGCGCTGGCGCGATCTGGCGGCGGCGGCGCGACGTCGCGGCGCTTAAGGTTTAAGGCGGCGGCGCGACTTGGGCCTCGGATTCGCGGGCCTCGGCTTTATAAAGCCACCCGGGCGCAGTGTCCAGGTCGGACACGGCCCGGTAAGTCGGTTGCGTTTTTTTTATAAATCATGCTGCAGAAAAACAAAGAAAGGAAATACTAAACGGACTCCAAAAACCCTGAAATAAGTTTTCACGGTCCTCTAATAATATTGCGGACAAAGTGAACATTTATTTGAGCCTCTAATGCAATTTTGAAAAACGCATATTTTCTCCTAATTCAAAGAAAATAGCAATAAAACCCAAATAAAATATATTATTTGATTTTAGTATTTTTCCTCCAATATTTCATTTATTTTGGAGAAGTCAAATTATCTCCTCTCGTATATTTTTTTGTATGAAATATTTTCGGAGAGAAAAATAATTAAAACCAAAGTGATCCTTGTTTTGATATTTGATAAAATTCAAATATGAGAACGGTGAAATCCCTAACTCTCTCCGAGGGTCCTTGAGTTGCTTAGGATTTTGAGGATCGCGAAACGAAATGCAATAAAATATGGTATGCATGAATGACCTATGTATAACATTCCAAATTGAAAATTTGGGATATTACAAAAATAAATAAAAATAAATTACAGCGAGGTATTTTTGTATTTTTGGTTTAATAGATCTGAAAATAAAAGCAAAGGAAAAGTAGACCGCAAAGGCAAATAATATAAGAAAGAGACCCGGGGGCTGTAGATTTTACTAGTGGCTTCTCTCGAGAAAAATAGAAAATGGTGGGTGAACAAATTACTGTTGGTCAAATGATAGAACTGCAAATAATCATGACATATCCAGGCAATGATCATTATAGAGGCATCACATCCAAGACTAGTAGACCGACTCCTACCTGCATGTACTACTATTACTCCACACATCGACCGCTATCCAACATGCATCTAGTGTATTAAGTTCATGAAGACACGGAGTAATGCAATAAGAATGATGACATGATGTAGACAAGATCTATCTATGTAGAGATTGACCCCATCGTTTTATCCTTAGTAGCAGCAATACATACGTGTCGGTCCCCTTTTGTCACTAGGATCAAGCACCATAAGATCGAACCCACTAAAAAGCACCACTTCACATTGCAAGATAAATAGATCAAGTTGGCAAGACAAAACCCAAATATCGAAGAAGAAATACGAGGCTATAAGCAATCATGCTTATAAGAGATCAAAGTAACTAAAATAACTTTCATGGATATAAAAAGATAGATCTGATCATAAACTCAAAGTTCATCGGATCCCAACAAACACATAGCAAAAAGAGTTACATCATATGGATCTCCAAGAGACCATTGTATTGAGAATCTAGCGAGAGAGAGGAAGCCATCTAGCTACTGACTACGGACCCGAAGGTCTACAAAGAACTACTCACGCATCATCGGAGAGGCACCAATGGAAGTGGTGAACCCCTCCGTGATGGTGTCTAGATTGGATCTGGTGGTTCTGGACTCTGCGGCGTCTGGAATTGATTTTCGTCAGCTCCCCTAGGGTTTCTGGAATATTGGGGTATTTATAGAGCTAAGAGGCGGTCCGGGGGGCACCCGAGGTGGGCACAAACCACCAGGGCGCGCCTGGGCCTCCTCGTGCGCCCTGGTGGGTTGTGCTCCCCTCGGAGCACCCCCAAGGTGCAGCCTTGGCCCATTGGGTGTCTTCTGGTCCATAAAAAATCTTCGTAATGTTTCGTTGCATTTGGACTCCGTTTGGTATTGATTTCCTGTGATGTAAAAAACATGCGTAAAATAAAGAATCGGCACTTGGCACTATGTCAATAGGTTAGTACCAAAAAATGATATAAAATGTCTATAAAATGATTATAAAACATCCAAGATTGACAATATAACAGCATGGAACAAACAACAATTATAGATACGTTGGAGACGTATCAGCATCCCCAAGTTTAACTCCTACTCGTCCTCGAGTAGGTAAGTGATAAAAACAGAATTTTTGATGTGGAATGCTGCCTAACATGTCATATATATTCTTTTCTTCATAGCATGGACATTTGGACTTTTATGTGATTCAAAGCAATAGTCTAGTTTTGACATGATAATTTAAATACTCAAGCATATCAACAAGCAACCATGTCTTTCAAAATATCAACGCTAAAATAAGTTATCTCTAGACCATCATGCTCAAGCATTGATCCATTCATGAAACACACTCATATATTAGCTACACCCAATACTCAAGTACGATCATATTGCCTCCTAGTTGGTGCTTTTTATGAGAAGATGGAGACTCAAATTCAAAATAAAAATTGCATGAAGTAAAAGAAAGGCCCTTCAGAGGGAGGTAGGGATTTGTAGAGGTGCCAGAGCTCAAAGCGAAAACCTTAGAGGTAAAAACATTTTGGAGGTGTGTCTTACCCACCAACGAAAAGGACTTAGAGTTCCCAATACTTTCCATGCTAGATATACCGTAGGTGGTTCCCAAACAGAAAATAAAGTTTACTCCTTTTTCCACCATACATTAACTTTCCATGGCTAGCCGTATCCACAGTTGCCCTCCATATCAACACTTTCCAAGGAATTTATTATTTGACAACATAAAGTAAATTCATTTTTCATTTCAGGATTGGGCATCCCTAATACCTTTGCCTTACTCTCGTTGAATGACAAGTGAATAAACACTCAACATGAGAATAACACATCTAGCATGGAAAATATTAGCCACCCCTCACCGCTCCGCGAGCAGTACGAACACACAAAAGAGAAGTTTATTTTTAAAATTAGAGATGGGACATACAAATTTGCTTAGAACGGCAAAAGAATACAACATATAGGTAGATATAGTGGACTCATGTGGCAAAACTGGTTTAAAGGTTTTTGGATGCACAAGTAGTGATCATACATGGGGCAAAATGAAGGCTAGCAAAAGATTGAGAAGCGACCAACCAAGAAACGAATATTCTCATAAGCGAGCATTAAGCATAATTAACACCGAATAATGCACCACAGTAGGATATAATTTCATTTCATAATTGTTGACTTTTGTGCTTGCGTAGGGAATCACAAACCTTAACACCAGTATTCTTACTAAAACAACTCATCAACATAACTCACATATCACATCATCATATCTCCAAACTATTACTAAGAATCAAGTTTATTTTGTCCAATAATCTTCATGAAAGTTTTTATTAAATCCTTCTTGGATATCTATCACTTTGGGACTAATTTTCATATGTTGCTTTTCACAAGCTCAAACAAATATAAGTGAAGATCATGAGCATAATATTTCTTTCTCTCAAATTAATTAAATTGAAGCAAGAGAGAATTTCTTCAAAATTTTACTAACTCTCAAATAAATCTAAGTGAAGCAAGAGAGCATTTCTTCAAAAATACTAAAGCACACCGTGCTCAAAAAGATATAAGTGAAGCACTAGAGCAAGTCCATAACTCATAAAAAATTTTAAGTGAAGCATGGAGAGCAATTCTAACAAGTCATGACATAATTTTGGCTCTCTCAAATAGGTGTGTCCAGCAAGAAACCAAGACATAAAACACAAAATAAAACAAGCAAAGACTCATATCATACAAGACGCTCCAAGCAAAACACATAGTATGTGACGAATAAAAATATAGCTTCGAGTAAAATACCGATAGTCGTTAGAAGAAAGAGGGGATGCCACTCGGGTCGTCCCCAAGCTTAGTTGCTTGCTTCTTTTGGATAATAGCTTGGGATGCCGGGGCATCCCTAAGCTTAGGCTCTTCTTACTCCTTATTTCTTCATCCATTGTAAAATAACCCAAAACTTGAAAATTACTATCACACAAAACTCAACAAAACCTTCATGAGATCCGCTAGTATAAGAAAATAAATCACTACTATAAGTACTGTGCAACCTATTCATATTTTTTTGCATTATATCTACTGTATTCCAACTTTTCTATGGAAAATACTCATCGAAAAAAACCATAGAGCCATCAAAACAAGCACACAACACAAAGAAAACATAATCAGTCTGTAGCAATCTGGATATTTCGAATACTTCTGAAAATCCAAAAATTCTGAAAAATTAGACGACCTGAGCAATTTGTATATTAATCTTCTGAAAAAAGAATCAGGGCAAAATCACTTTTCTGTGATTTATGAAAATTATTTTCGTGAGTGCATAAGTTTCTATTTAAACATGATGTACATTTTTTTCTTAAATAGATGCTTTGAACATTTTTTGAATACAGAGGCAACATTTTTCAAATACATGGTGGGAATTTTTTATGATATAAACAGTTTCTTTTACATGCAATGTACATTTTTCGTATGCATCAAGAACATTTTATACACATTTAATATTTTTTATATGCATGAAAATTCCTTATACATATGAAATATTTTTGTCCTTCAAAATATTTAAATATGTGATTAACATTTTCTCAAATAATTGGTAGTGATGTCTAGTATTTTTCATATAAATTGAACATATTTTTATTTAAATTGTACATTTTTGCATACATAAGGAACATGATTTTAGACATTATGATATTTTTAACTACATGATTAACATTTTTATCATTCTTCTGTTTTTATGCCTATTTTTCATACAAACTGTGTATATTTTCACACATTTGAAACAATATTTTTGTACATGGTTAACATTTCTCAAATACAAGATTAACGTTTGTCTATAAAATATATGTTTTCGATGTCTACTCTTTTCACACATAATGTGCAGTTTTTGTATCGTCAGCTACATATTTATATACACGTTAAAATTTTTAATGCAGAATTAGCAATTTTGTAAATACATGTTAATGTCTACATTTTGATACATGTTTTACATTTTTCATATACATTAGGAACATTCTTTATACATGTTTTAACATTTTCTAAATACATGATTAATATTTAAAAAATATTTTTGATGTCTACTTTTTCGTACACGTCATATATGTTTTTTGTATACATGTTTTGCATGCATTATACACATTTTTTCTATACACATTTAGAAATTTTTCAAATGCATGATTAATATTTTTAAAATAATTGTGTAAAGTCATCTTTGGAATATATATATTCATATATATTCCAAAGATGACTTTACATAATTATTTTAAAAATATTAATCATGTAATAGAATATTAATCATATATATATAGGACTGGACTATTTTGTTACTAGTAATAGAATATTATTCTGTTATCCCCTGGCCCTATATAGGGCGCGATGCACAAACCTGTAAAAAGAGTTAAAAGAGAGAAAAACAGCCCAGAAAAACATAGGCCGCCCCTCCCGAGCCTCCCCCTCCCCACGAACTCCGTCGCCTCCCTCCCGTGCACCACTGCCGCCCCTCCAAACGCGCCGCCGCCTGCCTCTCACACGCCGCTGCCTTCCTCCCCACGCGCCGCCGCCTTCCCCCACGCGCCGCTGCCCCCATCCCACGCGCGGCCACCTTCCTCCCCATGATGGGCGCCTCCCTCCCCACGCGCCGCTGCCTTCCTCCTCGAGACGGCGCTTCCCTCCCCACGCGCCGCCGCCTTCCTCCCCGCGACGGGCGCCTCCCTCCCCACGCGCCGGCCACCTTCCTTATCGTCGCGCTCCGCCGTCTTCTTCCCCGAGATTCAGCCGCCTACCCCTTCCCCGAGGTCCCACGGCTGCACCGCCGCCGCCCAACCGCTCCGTCCGCAAGCTAGGGATCTGGGCCATCCTCCTCACCGCGGTGGCCCTGCTACTCGACGGCGGCGGAAGCGGGGTGGTGGGTGTCGGCGGGCTGCTTCTCCAGCGAGGACGCCGTGCTCCACGGGCACTGTCAGACATATCAAGTTCTTTGGTATGTTTCACCATGCATCAGTTCTTCAGTGCGCACAAAAAAGACCAGCAGTTCAATTATCATTTACTAAACGCATTTTTCAGTTCAGTTCAATTAACGAATTTAATTCGGTTCAAATTCTTATAATAGTTTGAGTTCAGTAGGGCAGCAACCTGATGGCAGGACCACAACATTATCCGTACGAGGTTCGCCTGCAGTTCTAGATTAGGCAGGCTCGTTCTCTCTGCCTAACGAAGTAACGATCTCTCTCTCTATATATAATGTATGTGTATGTGCTACAACAACAAATAGCCGCCTGCTTTTTTTCTGAATTGCTCGGGCAGAAGAAAAGCTCCACGGTGTGCTGCAAAAATTCTGAAATTACTAGATCTGTGTTAGTATTTTGAAATTACTAGATCTTCTGGTAAAGCGGAGTTAAGCTCTACGACCACTTGGATGTGGAATTGTGGATGCTCACGCTCCTACACTGGGCGAGCTCCCAAGGCACCACGGGGCTTGAGATTGTCATCTCTACCCTCGGCCACGAGGGCCAAGAGGCTGCCTGCACCCTCCTAAATGAAATGACACTTCCAACCAGCAGCTGGCCCGATGCCCGTGCATAGACCGTCAGTACTTTTTATGATTTCCTGTATGCCTGTCCATGAAAAAGTCTCAACAATTCTGTTTCTTGTCTACATGATTGTGTGCTTGCTTATCACAAGTTCACGTTGAATGCTCATTGTAGTAGCTAGCTGAAGAAAAGGTATGGTCCTGTAGCTTTGGTCTTACCATTGTGGTGCTTGTGTTATTGTGTGGGAAAATGAAAGAAAGGAGTTTTTTTTTGCAAATCAATGAATGAGAAAAGTGTTTGCTGTTTTCCCGCCCAATTTAGAGCTCCACAAAAGTTCAGAGTTCAGAGTAGTTGTTTGGAGATGAACAACAAATAAGTATAATAAAACAAAAGAAAAATTTGAAAATAGTACGACAAAGTTCCATATACCGATTCAAATTGTAGAAGCATGTAAGGAAGAGTAGTTATGCTCCATTACATATATGATGTATTTGTGAAGTGTGATGGTTCTGACACAGTATTTTCTTCTGATGCAAATGTAGCATGTAGGGAAAATAATAATTCTGACACTATTTTGTTCCTCTCTGAAATGAGTCTTTCGCATGTATGGTTCTCCCCTTTGTACTACTTCCATTGTACTAACATATTCTTTGTTGGATTTCTGGGCATTACTGCGGATGGTCTAACACAATTTGTAGCACAATTTTCTGTTGCGGACAACACTACATAAATTAAGATAACATGAGAGATTTTCCCAAACTATTTTTATGTTGGTTGTTACAATATTGTTTGAGTGAAGAACTGCATGAAAGTATAGCATAATGTAGGAGCTTTGATTTACGAAAAAATAAGGCACCACCACTAGCCTGCCCACCTTGGTTGCTGGCAGCCATCCAAGTTGAGCGCTGATGGTAATCCTCTGAGTCCATCGACGCCACTCTCTCACAGCAATCCTGTAAGAGAGTACAATTGGGGAAACCCATAAAGTTCAATGAACAAAAACCTTGAAGTTCATACGGTGAAAATCGGGAAAGTTTGAAAAAATGAGAATATTGGAAAACATCAATTTTGATGCTCTGGTTGACCTTATGCTTGCAGCTGAGTGTACTTATTCTGATGCACTGATTGACCTTATGCTTCCAGCTGAGCTAGACTTCCTCCTATTCAAATGCTTGCAACTTTCAATTATGTTTTGTTCGAAAGCTACTTGCCGTAAACTAGTATATGTGGTAGCTTTTCAGTATAGCTTCCAAAAAAATGTGGTTCAAGTCCTCAATTTGTTTAGAAGAAGATAGGATAGGAAATCTTGAATAGAAAGCTCATATGAGTGTGATGGTTTGAGTAAAATGGTGACTAGTGAAGATCATTCATGTTGGTTACTTTTGACAAGAACGATAAGTAAACTAGATAATTTGTTGAAGATTAGATAGCAGTGAAAAACAAAAGGTTTAGAAGTGATGCTAAAAACTGAGACGTGTGAAATTTAACATTCTCTAATTTATGTTCTATTATTTTCTTTGGTTTTGGTGTCCGAATTTGTGGATATATGCATTACAGCGGGCCCCAATATTTATTTCTTCAGTTCTCTAACAAACAAGAGCTTTTTTCAGTTCATAAAAAAAGCACATACAGTTTTCTCTAGCAATTCGTGCTGCTTCTTTGGTTGTTCTTTTTACAAGAACTTGTACATTGCCTTCTCAGGTTGTGCATGTACTAACCAGAAGTCTAACCCAGTTGAGAAAAAAATAATTCGTTAGCAGTTCATACAAAAAAAGAGGTAATTCCTGAATAACGAGATGGATGCATTTACTGGTAAACCAATGCGTTCGTGTGCCTGGGTTAGCAGTTCATTCTCCATTTTTTTGCAGGTTCAGACGTCTCAAGCCGCTAAGGCCTACATCTCCCTGCCAATGGTTGACGGCCGGTGCCAACATGGATGTGGTGAGTTCGTTGGCCTAGTCCCTATGCTCCGATGAGGTCAAGCCCATTGTCATATTTGTCGCCGCAACTTCAGATTGCTGCCGCCAAGGTTTCCCCTCGCTCTCTTCCCTGAATTCTCTTGAAGAACATCCATTCCCCTTGCTGAATTCTTGATAGCATGTTCTAAATAAGCTTGCATTCACTCCCTAAGTAATCCTAAGAAGCTCTTTATTCTAATTACTTCCTAAATAAATTAGTTTGTCTCCTGGTACTTCCCTAATCTCTACATTTTAGGCATGTGACTTTACAGAAAAAATTGGCAGCCTATTCTTATTGTCGCGTTCAGATCAGTAATGTATATATAGTGAAAATTGTGGTGGTAATACCACCAATCAACCATTTGTCTAATTAAACAGAAATACACAACGAAAAAGCAAATATATTAACTAGTTCAGCCATGTAGGTAATCACAACAATGTCCATTTTACATTGTATAGAGGCTACATCAGTTTAGTATGAAAAAAGGACCAGAATGAGTTAACTTTACAAGTACATCAGTTCACCTGAATAAAATACCGAAGTGCACCGTCAAGATTTCCATCAGTTCTCTTATAAAAAACAGAAAGTATTTGGTAAGTATTTGAATAAAATATTTTGTGGGTAAATAAACCAATCATGTTCTTGTAGTTTGCAGGGAAAACATAATAAGTTCTACAGAAATAAATATAGAAGTTCATATTTAAAAAAAAATGAAGTATTTGGGAAGTAAAATGAAGTATTTCAAAGTACACATCTTTTTAGGTTTCGTTGTGAACATGTAAGGTTACAGTACATGAACTTGTTGTTCTTTTTACATGAACTTGTGCATGCTAATTGGTGGTTGTTGTGTGTGTGCAGGGACGACGACATGAAGCAGTTGAGTAGGTGTGTATGGTGAGCAGCTACTGAACTTATTCAGACACTACAAATATAGTCCCACACAGCCTCTCAACACCACTTCTTGAACCTTCAAGGCCCAGGCCGTTCACTGCTTCCACACAAGGTCGTTCGATGACGCAACGCTCAAGCCGTTCACCCTTGCCACCACAAGCCGTTCACTTCCGCCACATGAGGTCGTGCGACGGTACAGCGATCAGGTTGTTCACCTCTACCACCGCAAGCCGTTCACCTTCGCCACAGGTGGTCGAGACAGCGCTAAGGATGTTGTGTTCTTTTTCAGTACATGTTATGTGTGCTTTTCAGTTCACCTACTTGGCGATTCTATGTCCAATTTCCCCTTTGTTTATGTGTTCTCCTATAGCATAAGAGGTGTTGTGTGTTATGCTTTAATAAGCAAATATTGTTTTGTTCTCAGTATTCTGATGTAGGCCAAAATGGTGAACATTTAAACATCAGCCCAAACTGAGAAGTTCTACTTTCAGTAAACGGGTGAACCTAGATGCAACAAAGCTCTGCCATTAGCCATGGGGATTATCAATTCATGTGTATTGCATTCTTTTTGTCTATTAATGTATTTTTTTGTTTGTCAGGTCGTGTGCAAGTTTCTCATCAGTTCATGTGTATGTGTATTGGTAATCACTACTATTGCTGCTAGCTATCGATCTGACTGTGGTATTACTGCGGCTGCTCTATGTAATTAGCCCCTTTGTTGGGTGAAACTCCTACTGCTTGCTAGCTTTGGAATTGTAAAAACACAACAAGTTCGCAAATTAAAAGTTGTTGGGAAAAAGCTAATAAGTTCGGAAAGTTCACAACAAGTTCAACACGACATCCCTAATAAGTTTTGGGAAAAAGCTCAAACAAAAAGAAACCCCATGAAAATTCAAATGGTAAAAGTTTAAGTCGTAGAATGAGAGAAGTCCAGAACATCGTTGAAAAAATGTTAAGAGTTAAAAAAAGAAACACATAAAAAAAATTTCTTTTAAAAAAATGCCATTCAGTTCAACTATGTAAAACCATGCAAGCTTGGGGATGATGATATCGTAAACCATTGAAAAGTTACGAGGAAAACGATACCAAAAAACAGAGTAAAGTCTAGTTTGTGAAGACACACTCAGTACAAACCCATACGGACATCAGTTCAAATAATCTTTTTCCAGAACCATCCTAAAAAAGAATAAAAAAACATTTTTTTTGAAAAAAATATCATTCAGTTCGATGATATAAACCATGCAAGTACAGGGCCGACGATACAATAACATTCAGTTCAACAATATAAATCATGCAAGTTCATGGCTAGGATATAGTAAACCGTTGAAAATTTACGAGAAAAATATTACATAAAAAATAGAGCAAAGTCTAGTTAGTGAAAGCACGCTTAGTACAAACCCATGCAAGCATCAGTACAAGTACCTTTTTCAGAACCATTTAAAATTACTCTACAAAAAATAGCTCAGTACAAACATACACATATATCAGTACGACTACTCTGTTTTTCAGACGAGAAAACAACACGATCCGTCATGCCGTATTCAAGATTACTCTTAAACGGTTGCGAAGTAGAGAAAACGTCCAACATGGCTAAGTTTCACATTTTCGATAGCTATCCAACGGTATATTATTTGCCCCATTTCGACAAACTTTTAAAAAAACCGTGTTCAAAACCAATTTTAACCATACTTGAATTCATATTCAAACCGTAAGGAATTAGAAAAAACTTTCTATACGCAAAAGTTGCGCATTTTCCATAGCTTTCCAACGCCGTATTATTTTCGTCAATCCCACAAACCATTTGCAAAAGACAGTGAAAAAACATTTCGCCCAGAATTTCACCATTTTTCAAATTACTTTTAAATCATATAGAATTTGAAAAAAATACTAGATATATGAAAGATGCGGATTTTCACAAGCTTTCCAACGTCGTCTGATTTGCTCAATTCCGACAAATCGTTTGAAAATTAAGTTCAAAATACGATTCGCATTTTCGGTTTTGAAAAAAACGGTTTTTTAAAAACTGCTCTTAAATCATAATTTTTTTGCAAAAACCAATTATAAGATTGTAATGTGGATGTCAAGAGCTTTCCAACAATATATTACATGCCCTGTTTCGACAAAAAAAATTACAAAAAAATTGAACTAAATAAGACGATTTTTAACAGCAACATAAAACATCAATTCAACCGCTCGAATTTCATCAGTACGACCGCCTGAAATCATCAGTTCAAGTAGGGTAACATAATAATATTCTGTTACGCGTAACAGAATAGCCCAGATGTATATATATATAGCACTATTCTAATCCCAGGATTAGAATAACTTTTTGGATCACGGCGCGGGGCGACGGAGGTCCTCCCAAACTCCCGAGAAAAAAAATTGAAAATCCTGTCCTCTCTCCCGCAACCTCCCTCCCTCCCCACGTTCCCCTCAACCTCCCCCTGATCCAGCCGCCCCACCCCGCGCCACCTCCTACCTCGCCCACCCCGCATCGCCTCCTACCTCGCGCCCATGGCTGTCGCCGCCCCACCCCGCGCCTCCTCCGCGCCTACCCAGCTGCCGCCGCTGCCTACTACCTCGCCCACCCCGCGCGCTGCCGCCGCCCTACCTTGCTCCGCCATCACGGGATCCCGGCTGGTCGGCTTCCCTCGAGTACCCCCCGCCCCCAT
Organism: Aegilops bicornis; assembly: GCA_021605145.1. Taxonomy (NCBI): domain Eukaryota; kingdom Viridiplantae; phylum Streptophyta; class Magnoliopsida; order Poales; family Poaceae; genus Aegilops; species Aegilops bicornis. The sequence continues at coordinate 136,391,967 of CM038675.1, read as the reverse complement.
GCGCGTCGGCCGCCACTCGACGCAAATTAGTCGCCACCCCAGCGCTCCCTTCCCCCCAGCGCTCCCTTCCCCATGCTATCCCTTGATGCCGGCCAGTCGAGCACCTCTGACGGGATGCATCGCCACGGTCCAGTCACTAGGGGTCGCTCTCCCTGACTCACAGCTGAAGGCGACCGACAGCTTCCTCGATGGAGCACTGCAGAAGGCCATCTAGCCTACGATCACAACCAGGACGAGCCCCTCAAATTGCTAGTTTCAATTTTTATTGCAATCGCAAACTCTGTTTGCCCCTTCCTTGATCCAATCTTTCGTTCTTGCTGCTCCACATCACATCCACCTGCCGACGCGGCGCCCCGAACCCATAAACCTTCACCTGCTTGTTGACCTTCTCGCAAGAACTGGATCACGGAACTCTCAGCCCTTCGCCCCAAGGCTATGAAAACGTTTCTACTCCCTTTCCCTTCCCAACGTCATATCTTTCTTCGACAAGAAGGAAAGATCACTCTGTATCTAAATGATAGAACCACTGGCACGGTACCTTTCACATTGGTAAGTTAAATCCTGATGAAGACATCACGAGCAATGACACGACGACATCATCTCCACTTCGTAGCCCATCGGTCTTCATTCATTGAAGCCAGGGCATTGACTGACTTTCAGCGATCGCTATAAGACATAAAAAAAGTTCTCATAAAACTGTTCCTTTCCGTTACTACTACTTGGAATTGGAAGTCTAGGAGCAGGACTAACCTTTTTCTTTCGTTTAAATAAAGTCGAGATGTAGCTTTCTCTATATCAATAAATAATTCCACCTCCATTCATTGGAGAACAAAGCGTTATGATTAGATCCTTACTTCAAACTCAACCGAGTCAAGTTTCCAAAATAAGTCCACCTCGACCTTCCTAGGATCTGGCTCGAAGGGTGCACGCAATCTCGTCCTAGCCAGCTGCTGCTGGGTGAACCTCCACCGGCCTGAAGATGCAAGAGGTAGCCTTTCTTGCTAATGCTACTGCTACGCTTTCTGCCAATGCTAGTTTTGTTTTTCTCCTAATGAAGTCGACGCCTTGATTTTGATGGATAAGCAAGAACAGAGGGAGATACAGAGCATGTGTAGTATATGGACTGCTCGCACGCGCTGCCACGGACTGCTCCTCCCAGCGCCCCCACACCCCGCGTGTCGCCTGCGTGCCACACCGTAGCCACCTCTCCCACACGTTGATGAAGAGGTAAGTCGTCGTCTATACTCCAGCTTCATAGTGACACACAAGGAGCAGCAGCTACTGATAGCGAGTCCCGCTTCCTTCTCTCTGTATCTTGTGCCAAACCAAAAGGTGCACAAGACATGTTTGATGAAATGGCCAGCTGAAGATATAATTGTTGTGTAATCGTGTTTCCCTTTGGTTTAAATTTTGTTTGTTCATGTTCTATTATTTGCCCAATTATTTACTGCGCAAAAACCTCCATCCCAAGCACTTTTATCGTGGAGTGGGGAAAAGTTATAATTTTGCTATAAGCACTTTATAATTGGCTAGAAAATAGGAAAAGAAAAAGAGAAGAAACGAGATGTAGCAGTGCATTGAAACACAACATCTACTAGTGCTTCTCTTTCGATTGAGATATTCCCAGCATTTCTTTGCCCAGGATGTGTTTGCGTTCATATATGTAAGGAAACTGTTGTAGCTAAGTGTTCACTTTGATTTTCCTTTGCTTCACGCTGTGACGTACATAGTCTGATGTGCTTATATATTTTCTCTTAACTTATAAGTAGATGGTCCGCTGTATTCATCATCTTATAGTGCTTGTTGCCAGGTCTGTCTCTCTTTCCTCCCCTGCTCACCAGCCTATGTGGCAGTGGACGCGACTACTTGAGGGAACGAAGCCCGTCCTCCCAGCACCGGCAATCTCCCTGACCCTGCAAAAAATTAAATAAATCGCAAGTTCAGAATCAAGAAACCATGAAGTTCAAAGACAACCAAGGTACTACCTGATGTTGTTCGCCAACGATCTTTAGTTTCTTTAGCAGCTCGTACGCATTTTGCCAAAGCTAGTACATTCGGAACCGTAAGTTGATAGTTGACCGGCAGGGACAACAATGTTGATGGCGATTGAAGAAGGATCCTGGAAATATTATTATTGGGACCGTAGGCTAAGTTTTATGCACGGTGTGAGAGGATTCCAGGAATTGTTCTGAAGCGGTCGATGGCTTTCGAGAGATGCGATCATATCTCACAAGTTTCCAGGGGGTTCATGATCATTTACATAAGAAGGAAATGTCAAAGGTTCAGACGGCAGCACACTTAAAAATACTGGTGAAAAATCTGAACATGTGTAGTGCAATCATGGGAAAAAGCTTGAATTTTTATCGGTTGACCTCTGCTGATCTCTTGTGACGCCCGGACAATTAAGCTACACTAATCCCCCGCTAATGGTGCCATGTCATCACATTACTGTTGCTATCCTCACTTGATCCAAATCATGATTCAAATCCAAATTATATTGCAAAATTAAAATTTCTCAAACATGCAAATTTAAATGTTTAAAGTGTGGCAAATAATTCCTGAATATTTTTCATGTTGGATCCAACCTCTTTGATTTCCTAAAATGCCCCTGGAATAAATTTTTGGGTAGCAACAATTAAATCGACCGACTTAAATAAATATCTAACCTTTTCAAATTAAATTAAAACTTCGTGTGCTGCCTTATAATACTGTCTAGTATTTATTTGATAAGTGGACTTTTAAACAAAGTTCATTTGTTAGCTAAAATAAATAGTTAACAGTAATAAAAAAAACAAAACTGAAAAGAAGAAATTAAGATGTGAAAAGAGAAAGAGAGAGAGAGCTCCTCCCTCAATTGGGCCTCGGCCCTGCAGGCTGCCAACCGCACCCTCTACTAACCCCCTGGGTGCCCGAAACCGTAGCCCACTCGCCCCTCGATCTCCCCACTCTCCCCACGCAGCTCTCTCCCTCCCCCCGATCTGGATCGAGATCGGGGGCGCGAACATGGCGACCGCGTCGCCCTGACGCCCGCCGTTGCCGACCGCCGACCCCATCGCATCGCTGCTCGCCTCCCGGACTCCTCCTCGCCCTCCTCTCCTTCGCGCGACGCCACGACCTCGCCTCATCGTCGAACCGACACCATCGGCCGTCGTCACCGCCACCCCGTCGCCGTCCCTGTCGTCGACCACCGCCGCCCCGAGCTCCGGCGCCTCCCCGAGCTCACTCTAGCACATCTACAGGGCCTCGTGAGCCCTCTTCCCCTTCCCCTCTCTCTCCCATTGTCGGATCTGACAGCGCCTCCGCGCGCGCGCCCGCGCCCCTGACCACGTCGCCGCGTCGTTTCGTCGCCCGCACGCTGCTCCGCTTGCGCCCAAGGCTCCATGGCCGCACCTGGCCATCGGCCCCGCGCGTCCCCGCCACTGCATCTTGCCGCTCCTCCCCTGGTCGCCAGAGCCCTGGCCGCTGCTCTGGCCGACCTCGCCGTGCCGTGGCTTCGGCCAGTGGCCGCGTGCGCGCGGCCCAGCCGTGGCTGGCCGGCCACAGCCGCCGCCCCACCTCTCCTTCGATGCTGCCCGCCAGCGCCACACCACCGCCGGCGTCCGCTTTTCCCAGTCACCGCGTCGCGCGGCGCCGACCCGTGGCCGTCGCCCTCTAGGTAGCCTCAGGCGCACACGCGGGTGCCCGTGCCCGTTCGCCCCGTTAACCGCCCCGGTCGGCCTGGGCTACCGACCAGTGGGGCCTGCCCCTATAAAAATATATTAATTAATAAATTAATTAGTTAATTAATTAACTAAAAGGTAATTAACTTAATTAAAATGGTTTTATTAAACTAATTACTTAGTTAGTCTAACTAGTCCATAATTAGCTGAATGAGTGCATGACAGGGGGGTCCCACCCCTGTTGACCAGTCAAACATTGACTGGTCAACTAGGTCCCCCTGGCCCACCTGTCAGCCATTGGGTACACTTTTGTGTACACTGTGCTGGGTGCGCCTAGCATTTTTGCTTTTATTTTCAAATTAAATTAATTTCAGAATATTAATAAAACTTTGAAAATTTATAGAAATTAAACCGTAACTCGGATCGAAAAACTTTGTACATGAAAGTAGCTCAGAAAGATGAGAAGAATGAGAACACGTGGTCCGTTCATCCGCCACACGTCCCTAACATAGCAAACATTAAACTTTTCCCCTCCGGTTCATCTGTCGGACAGACGTCCGGGACCGGGAAAACATTCCCGGATGTTCTCCCCCTTCGCCGGTATCGTGTAACGCCACGTTAGAACACGCCTAACACCGCGTATCATCATGTCATGCTTAGTCTTTAATCGTATGCTTGTATTCTTTGTTTCTCCCCTCTTCTCTCCAGAGACCCGAGATCGCCGTGATGTCATTGTGATCAACTATGTCGATTTAATGACCCTTCTTCTTCTTGTCTCGAGCAACCGGGCAAGCCCCCTTTGATCATTCCGATATCGCCCATTCCATTCTCTCATGCTTGCATTAGATTTTGCTATCTTGTTATTTTTGCTCCTATTCGATGCATAGCACCTTTTGTACTATTTGTTGTACCTTACACCTTATCCTAAACTGCTTAGTATAGGTTGGTTAGTGATCTATCAAGAACCCCCACTTGTCCTTGTTGCCCTGATTCATCATCGACGACTCGAGCTACATGATCGTGACCCGAGCCCGACACCGCACATCACATCACGCCTTTAGTTGTTCGACTCTGCAGAGCTACTATCGAGTGCCGAGGGTGATCCCTCATAATGCACTCGATGATAATTCTATAGTGTAGCTATTCGGTCGTGGTCATCGAGGGTGATTTCCTCCTTCACCATTCACGACACGGCTCGTTGCAACCCCTCAAGTGTGAACCTCGAGGGTGGTTCCTCTTACGTTCACCTTGATGATTACATCGAGTGGAATCCTCCGAGGGTGATTCCTTGGGTTTTCCCTTCTTTGTTTCGACACTGCGGTTACCTTGACATTACTTGAGACCTTGGGAAGTCAGCGGGCCGGAGAGCACCATAAGATGATTACGAGGCACCGGTAGGAAGTCAGTGACCCTCGTGTGGGTTGGGCTTGCCCTTGCTGTATTTCCTCGAGACGGGGCGACGGGGTCACATTATCATGAGTCTTTGCTCGTCTCCGTGAGCTAACAATACACTATGGTGTCAGGACCCCGATTCCAAGTCACATCGATCTAGCCGGTAACACCTCATATCACTTTGCGGCCTCACGCACGACATTCCCACGGGTGTCGCCTTACCATGGCCCGGGACCGTTTGCGCCTTTTGGCTCACGTGTCACGATAGTGTCGCTAGCATCCATATGACAGAACCCGACCCGACATGACTAGTTGTGAACCAAAAGTGGCACTAACTTATATGGACAGAATACATGAATCAACATCGAGCATGTCTGACGTCAGCTGCGAATTTCGGGTCAGAGAACTGGCCGACAGGACTCGGGAACCGGCTGTAGCAGGCTAAGGCGGGACTCCGGATGTCACCGCGTGACATTTCCCGAAGGGACAGAACCACAGGAACAAAGTGAATCACATGCCGGCCCGGTCAAGTGTTAGGAGCGAGGTCTTTGGGCTAGCAGGACTCCGATGAACCGAGGTCAGAAGTGACTACTATGGCTCATGGAAGCACAAGACTACATTTCCCCATAAGAGAGGCTACCAAGGATAAACAACTAGGTTGTCGGATCCCACACATACCAAGCATTACAATCATACACACAATATGCTCGATATGTGTAAATACAACATGGCATCACAACATAACTCTACGACTCAAGTAATTATACAATAGGCTCCGAGGAGCGAGATATTACAAACATGGGTCTCATGACCCAACATTCAAGTCATACAAGCAACAAGCACAAGCGGAAGCTTAACTTGTCTGAGTACGCATAACTACAAATGAAAAAGGCCGAGAAGCCTAACTATCTACAAGACTCGCCGAGGGCACAAGATCGTGAAATGAGGTAACAAGCTAAACGTCGAAGTCCAAGCGGAACTACTAGCGAGACTGACGTCTCTCTGCAAAACATAAAATAGGCAAACGTGAGTACAAATGTACCCAACAAGACTTACATGAGAACTATCTACATATGCATCGGTATCAACAAAGGGGGGTGGTGGAGTTTTGACTGCAGCAAGCCAGCTTTGGCTCGGTGGCTATCCTGAACTACTACTGCAAGTAACTCTTTTGAGGTGGCGCACACGAGTCCACATATTCACCATATCAATACACCACTATGGATCCGCTCCCGTCTCCCAACAAGAAGGCCATCCATAGCACTCACGCTTATCTTGCGAGTTTTAGAGTATCCACTTTCACTTGTCTATGAACTGTACAGGCAACCCAGAAGTCCTTTACCGTGGACATGGCTATTCGAATAGATCATTTATAACCCTACAGGGGTGTACTTCTTCACACACGCTCTCGCCACTTACCACCATGTACACGTCGTGTATCTCGGCAACCTTCAAGCGGAAGCCTGGCAAGGGAGTCGGCCACGACCTTACTAACCACACAAGTCTCTAGTCCAGGTTTATCGCCTATTCGGGTTCCATCTGCGAGGATATCGGGCCGGAGTTTCGCTCACAGCCCCAAACGATGTGTGCAGGGTTCCCGAGACACCAAACGGGCGCCCGGTACACCGTGCCACGGTGTATCTACCGCGTCATAGCCCACCCCTAGGGTCAGCGCCACGCACGGCCTCCAAAGACATATCCTGCAAACACGTAAATTAGTTGCAACTCCCCGGACAGAGGGCAAGGGCGATTAATAATTCGAGAGGGTCCATTGGTTTCGTGCCCAATGCGTGGTAGTAGTAGCTGTTCATGGATCACAAACACGTAACTTCAGTTCACGAGGGCGGTTTCAATGAGACAACCCACCATGTACTCCTACATGGCCTCTCACCGCTACCTTTACCAAATCGTGTTCACACACTTAGCTCTCAACAAGAGGGACATGTTCACACACCTCCGATTCATCCCCGATGAATCGGACTGACACAACTCTAAGCAATAGCGAGGCACGACAAACAAGCATGAATGAGTAGGCACATCAGGCTCAAACAACTCCTACTCATGCTAGTGGGTTTCATCTATTTATCGTGGCAATGACAGTCATGCAGAGGATAAAGGGGTTCAACTAAGCGCAACAAGTAAATGTATGAATCGTTGTTGTCCTAATGCAGTAAAAGAGAGCAGGAGCGAGAGAGTGGGATTGTATCAGAATGAACAAGGGGGTTTTGCTTGCCTGGCACTTCCGAAGATAATATAGCTCTTCATCAGTGTCATCGATCACGTCGTCGGTAACAACGTCTACTTTGGGGGAACAGGTACTTGCAACAGAGAGAAGGCACAATCAATGCAGTGCACAATATGATGCATGATCATGACGGGGCAAGTTGTTGTGATTTAAGCTAATGCAACTAAAACCAGATTAAATGAAGTTGGTTTGAACCAAATATTCAAATTCAACTCCATATGTGATTATTTAAATGCCACTTATTTGATTTAACCTGATCAACAGGCATAAGTTGTTCAAACACGCATGATAATGCCATAATCAGATTCTTTGGAATTTTCTGATCATTTTTCATATATAAATTATTTGATTTGGAGCTACGGTTGATTTTTTATGAATTTTAGAAGTTTAGAACATTTTCTGGAATTTCCTGATTATTTTTAAAACCAGAAAATCATTAATTGCGTCGTGATCAACCTGGTTGACCAGGTCAAACTTGACGTGGGGGCCACACGTCGGCGACACAAACTAATCCCGGTCAAACCCGGCCACGAGTTTGACCACGCCTGGGGCCAACTGCTGGCCGTGGGCGGTTTTGAGCAAGTTAGCGCCTAATGGCCGTGCTGCACGTCCGGCGTGGTTACGCCGGCGATGACCGACGCTGGCGGCGATCGCGGGCGGCGTTCCGGCCACGGATGGTCAGCGGTTAGGTGCATTGAGAGCCGTGGTGCGGGCATCCGATGGTGGTCGTGGGGATGACGGGACAAGCGTGTAGCGGCGGCGGTGATTTGAAGCTCGGCGGCGGCGAGGTTTCGGTGATGTCGCGGTGGCGCTGCGGGGTGCAAGCGGGCAAGGGAAGGCGCTAGCGAGGCTCTGAGCGGGGCGGCAAGCTCGGTGGACACACACCCAGGACCAAATGGTCACCGGAGCGTCGTCGGCGGTGAGCACGGGCGGCGGCGGGTTTCGGTCGTCGGCAAAGCGGCAGCTGTAGCGTGCAATCAAGAAAACAGAGAGTGGGAGAAGGAGCAGCAGCTCACAGCGGCTGCAGTAGGCTTCGAAGTGGGCTCGGGGAAGGCCGGAGCTGAGCGGGGCGGCGAGGCGGATCTCCGGCAGTCGAGGAGGGGAAAGCGTCGGGGGCGGCGCTTCGGGGCCCTTCCGGTCATATGCTTCGGTTAGGTAGCTCCACGGGGTCATGGCGGAGCTCGGGGACGCGCGGAGGGAGTGTGGGAGTGGCCGTGGCCGTGCTGGTGCTCGTCGGCGCACTGCGGCGGCTCTCGGGGTTGCTCGGGGCTGCGAGAGAGCGAGAGCCAGAGGAGAGGGAGAGGGCTAGACAGCGAGGGGAGAGGCAAGGGAGGTCGGGGAAGTCTCCTGGTGTCGCGAGAAGGACCAGGGAGAGAGGAGGTAGGAGGTGGCGCCCGGTACACGCGCGGGCGACACGCCTCTGCCTACTGGTAGAGTTTGAAGACACTGCGTCGGCCAGGTGGGCTGGGCCAGCTACAGGGATGGGCCAGGTGGGCGTTGGTGGGCGCCAGGTAAGTTGGCCCAGGTTAGTCTCTCTTTCTCTTTTATTTATGTTTTTCTATTTTTCTGTAATCTTTAGGGCTTTTCTAAAAATACCTAGACCCTTTCAAAAATCACCAAACTGGACATGCCCACTGTATAGAATATATCCAACATGGGACATTCCAATTTAGGATTATTTGGACATTTAAAATATTTAGTAGCATTTAAATGCCCAAATTCAAATACTATACGATTTAATTCAGAGCCCGAATATGTCATGGAAAAATGTGCGACACCTCTAGTTATTGTTTCCAGCATTATCCAGAAATGATGAACATTTTTAAAAGCTATTTGGAATCACTGAGAATATTTTAGTTGAACCTAGGGAATTTCCTTTGATGCTAGGGTTTGGGCAATCCCCATTTCAATTCCTGTGAAAAGTAAACATGATGCATCACCAAAAGCTAGCACTAGGCATTGCCAGAAGCTAGGGATGTGACAACTCACCCCCACTAAGCAAGTATCTCATCCCGAGATTCAAGACGTGAAGTAAGAAGACAAAGGGGACTCTAAGTATCACAAACTTCATGATCCAACTGTCTTCTCGAGGTTGTTGATTTGTTGACTCAAATTGATCTTGACGTCTTTGCTTGCGAGGTCTTCATCCAACACGATGGCGACGGATAGGAACTCTACATGAATCGATCTTCTCGAAGATCGGGCAACTCAAGATCAACTCTTGGGGTGAGATATAAGACATCTCTCGAGCTGAGACACAAAGCACACATCTAGATGGATGGAGAGCACAGATGACGAGGGTTCACTAGGTAGACAACAATTTCACGCTTAAGAAGGCGGTGAACGATAGTCAACGTGGCGAGGAGTTGGGTTGCCATGATACCACAACAAGACACCTTTGGGATGGTGACTCGTTGATATATCCCCTTCAGTGGCAAAAAGAATTACCTTTGATTCAGAGATCATTGAAACTCTTTATACCAGCCTAAGGCAAATCACAATCGATCATTTGAAGGAGTCCAAAAGAATGACATTCTCGGGCGTAATGGATGATGTGGACTACCTTGTTGAAGACAATGCAATGTATGATTTTGCTTTTCACCGGAAATGGATGAGACCCATGGTAGGACCACTTTGAGGATGATCCCGATCAGTAATTACTAAGAAGGGTAGTCCATAGTAGGATGGCACAATGGTAGTGCAAGCTAGGAACAAGGTGCAAATGTTGGGAATGATTCTAGTAACTAGGGAGAGGCTCAACAATAGAGAGCGAGTCCACTGTTGAAAATTTATAGCATAACCGAGGAAACTGGAAGCAATCCCAGTTGGTGCCGATGATAACACCTAGAGCTTGCGCGTGCTCTCAAGAACTTGAGCATTTGCATAATCATCAAGGTTTTACCAATATCCGTGTCGTGGATCACGGCAACACAACATACTACCATGACGAATACCCTGGAGGATGCAGATACAAAGGAAGACAACACTTTTTCAGATTTCACCTTAGCGGGGCCAAGGGGACAAAATCTGGATGATCGACCGAGAGACATTTAGCACTCCGCTTCTAATGTTCTCCTTGATGTGCTAGTGCAACCCATTAATTAAAATGGTTTGGTATCTAGAACATCAAGTAAAGGTCGGACTTCGGGAACACCAAAAATCCATAAGGGACAACTAGGGAGTAAATCCTACGAAGTCCTTATGGGGAGGTGGCCAACTTTCTTCAATCGAGATACTACAATAATAGGTCCTCCAGCTGGGTGTGTTGGCCACGACATCCACTTTACCGGTTACAGAGAGACCAACATTATAGTTCGTCGAGTACGTTCCAACCATCATATCTGCCTGAGGACGGTTTCAATGAGACAACCCACCATGTACTCCTACATGGCCTCTCACCGCTACCTTTACCAAATCGTGTTCACACACTTAGCTCTCAACAGTAGGACATGTTCACACACCTCCGATTCATCCACGATGAATCAGACCTGACACAACTCTAAGCAATAGCAGGCACGGCAAACAAGCATGAATGAGTAGGCACATCGGGGCTCAAACAACTCCTACTCATGCTAGTGGGTTTCATCTATTTACTGTGGCAATGACAGGTCATGCAGAGGATAAAGGGGTTCAGCTACCGCAGCAAGTAACAGATGAATCGTTGTTGTCCTAATGCAAAGAAAAGAGAGCAGGAGCAAGAGAGTGGGATTGTATCAGAATGAACAAGGGGGTTTTGCTTGCCTGGCACTTCCGAAGATAATATAGCTCTTCATCAGTGTCATCGACCACGTCGCCGGTAACAACGTCTACTCTGGGGGAATAGGTACCGGCAACAGAGAGAAGGCAAAATCAATGCAGTGCACAATATGATGCATGATCATGACGGGGCAAGATGTTGTGATTTGAGCTAATGCAACTAAAACTAGATTAAATGAAGTTGGTTTGAACCAAATATTCAAATTCAACTCCATATGTGATTATTTAAATGCCACTTATTTGATTTGACCTGATTAGCAGGCATAAGTTGTTCAGACATGCATGATAATGCCATAATCAGATTCTTTGGAATTTTCTGATCATTTTTCATATATAAATTATTTGATTTGGAGCTACGGTTGAATTTTTTTGAATTTTAGAAGTTTAGGACATTTTCTAGAATTTCCTGATTATTTTTAAAACCAGAAAATCATTAATTGCGTCAACAGTCAACTTGGTTGACCCAGGTCAAACCTGACGTGTTGGGGCCACACGTCAGCGACACAAGGCTAATCCCGGTCAAACCCAACGCTGACTGGGGTTTGACCAGGCCTGGGGCCCACTGCCAGTGGCCGTGGGTGGTTTGAGCAGCGGGTTTAGCACCTAATGGCCGTGCCACGTCGGCGTGGTTACGCCTGCGATGACCCGACGCGGCGGCGATCGCCGGACGGCCGTTTCCGGCCACGGATGACCGCACAGTTAGGTGCGTTGGAGAGCCCGTGGTGCGGGGCATCCAGTGGTGGTCGTGGGGATGCCGGGGACGGCGTGTAGCGGCGGCGGTGACGAGCTCAGGCGGCGGCGGGGCTCGGTGATGTGCGCGGGTGGCGCTGCGGGGTGCAAGCGGGCAAGGGAAGGCGCTAGCGAGGCTCTGAGCGGGGCGGCAAGCTCGGTGGACACGCACCCGGGATCAAATGGTCACCGGAGCGTCGTCGGCGGTGAGCAGGGGCGATGGCGGGTTTCGGTCGTCGGCAAAGCGGCAGCTGCGGCGTGCAATCAAGAAAACGGAGAGGGGGAGAAGGAGTAGCAGCTCATAGCGGTTGCAGTAGGCTTCGAAGCGGGCTCGGGGAAGGCCGGAGCTGAGCGGGGCGGCGAGGCGGATCTCCGACAGTCGAGGAGGGGAAAGCGTCGGGGGCGGCGCTTCGGGGCCCTTCCGGTCGCGTTCTTCGGTTAGGTAGCTCCACGGGGTCATGGCGGAGCTCAGGGACGCGCGGAGGGAGTGTGGGAGTGGCCGTGGCCGTGCTGGTGCTCGTCGGCGCACTGTGGTGGCTCTCGGGTTGTTCGGGGCTGCGAGAGAGCGAGAGCCAGAGGAGAGGGAGAGGGCTAGACAGCGAGGGGAGAGGCAAGGGAGGTCGGGGACGTCTCCTGGTGTCATGAGAAGGACCGGAGAGAGAGGAAGCATGAGGTGGCGTCCGGTGCACGCGCTGGCGACACGCCTCTGCCTACTGGCAGAGGTTGAAGACACCGCGTCGGCCTGGTGGGCTGGGCCAGCTACAGGGATGGGCCAGGTGGGCTTTGGTGGGCGCCTGGTAAGTTGGCCCAGGTTAGTCTCTCTCTCATTTATTTATGTTTTTCTATTTTTCTGTAATCTTTAGGGCTTTTCTAAAAATACCTAGACCCTTTCAAAAATCACCAAACTGCACATGCCCACTATATAGAATATATCCAACATGGGACATTTCAATTTAGGATTATTTGGATATTTAAAATATTTACTAGCATTTAAATGCCCAAATTCAAATACTATATGATTTAATTCAGAGCCCAAATATGTCATGGAAAAATGTGCGACACCTCTGGTTATTGTTTCCAGCATTATCCAGAAATGATGAACATTTTAAAAGCCATTTGGAATCACTAAGAATATTTTAGTTGAACCTAATGAATTTCCTTTGATGCTAGGGTTTGGGCAATCCCCATTTCAATTCCTGTGAAAAGTAAACATGATGCATCACCAAAAGCTAGCACTAGGCATTGCCAGAAGCTAGGGATGTGACATATGGTTTGGGTATTTGTTCAGAATTGGCCTTTGGCCTTTTCGCACTAACCACCACGCGAGAAGAGATATGGGCCTCGACGTCGCAGTATCAGCCGAAGCTTTGTCAGACGTCCAATTCAGCTGTGCGGCATGGTCGGATCGTGCTGGCCATCCGAGGCGGTGCTGGTATCCACCCTGCTCGCAATGACCCGGAGTGTTGCGGGCGATGGGCCCAATACCCCGGAGTGCTTAGGATGTAGACCGGCGGGGACCTCTCTGCTGGGCCTAGGTAGGGCTGCGACGTGTTGATCTTCCAAGGCCGGGCATTGACCCCGGAAAGGTGTGTCCGCCCAGAGTGATCAAGCGTGTTGGGTAACATGGTGCACCCCTGCACGGAAGATCTTTATTCGAATACCGTGTCCATGGTAATGGACGTTCACACTTATATCTTGATCTAATACAACTAGAAATGGATACTTAAGTTATGTGGCTCTGGGATTGCTTTCTCGCAGGGAGTCGAGGAAGGATCTCTAGGCATTATTGCTACAACATGCTTGATAATTAAACTGCTATTCTTTACTCTTCTACATGCTGCAAGATGCTTGGAGCTGCTTGAAGATGCTAGTCTTCAATAGGCTAGGCCTTCCCCTCTATTCTGGCATTCTGCAGCTCACTCACAGATACAACCCTTCCATTTGATACCAATGCATTCTTAGTATAGATCTGATGCTTGCGAGTACTTTGGATGAGTACTCACGGTTGCCTTGCTCCCCCTTTTTCCCCTTCCTTCTTCTTTCCGGATGATGCAACCAGATGGTGGATCCTTGGAGCCAGATGCCACCACCGACGGATGCTACTACTTGGACATCGCCGACGACCAGGAGTAATTAGGAGGTCCCAGGCAGGAGGCCTTGCCTCTTCGATCGTGTTGCTTTTGTGCTAGCCTTCTTAAGGCATCCTTGTTTAACTTATGTCTGTACTCAGATATTATTGCTTCCCTTGACTCTTGTGTATCGAGCTTGTATTCGAGCCCTCGAGGCCCCTGGCTTGTAATATAAATCTTGTATTATTTTGATTTGTGTCTAGAGTTGTGTTGTGATATCTTCCCGTGAGTCCCTGATCTTGATCGTACACGTTTGCGTGTATGATTAGTGTATGTTTGAATCGGGGGCGTCACAAGTTGGTATCAGAGCCGATTGCCTGTAGGATCCCCCTTTCCGACTCCTTGGCCGAAGTTGAGTCTAGTCTTTGAAAAACTGATTTACTAACATGGTTGTGTGGCTTACTAGCCCACGTCGCCATTGGGTGGTATTAGGATCTTTTATTCCTCGTCCTTACTCTAGGAATCTGATCTCTTTTCTATTCGGGTTAAATGATATTAACTCTAACTTTAGGATCACGTAAATACTTTCTCCCGGAGAGCCCCTTCATTCCAGATGATGGCCTGCTTCACCAGAAGATTCTGAAGATACTCTCCGATATTTTTCCCCAAGACCCTTGTACCCTTAGCCTTTGCGATCCCTAACACCGATAAATCCTTATGTGTAACTACCTACATTGTCGTTCATACCTTCATCCCCAGTTGCTCTTGTTATTACAAGATGTCCTGAAATACTCTCCGATGTTTCGAGAAATCTTTATGCTTACTGCCCTGCAGTTCCTTTCCGCATGAATACCCCTACGGATAATTACTCGCGCGTGCTGAGTATTCGTTCATCCACAGTTGTTCATGTGTTTCACAACATTCTTTGGAATGCTATTCGATCTTTCGAAAATCCTTAGTAGCCTAATACTCTTGTTCCTCCTTACCTTCTTACATTATGGTTACTTCCATTTGTCTAGCAATATTCATTACAATCCTTTGCGATTGACATCCTTATATTATTGTTTCAACATGTGTGTGAATGCACGCAATCGTCAATTGTTCCCTGGAATTGTCCTTCCGGCTCAGACGTCACCCTGGACACGAGCTGGTGTTCGACAAATCAAACTTTGATTAATTTTCAATCTATGTCTATTCAACTTACTTGTCTTTGATCAGAACCTCATCTTCTGATCCCCCGTTTTGGAAATCATAATTCCTTTGCATTTTGAACTCTGAATTAGTCAGTTGCTTCTATAATCTGACATCCTTGCATTCTTTCTTCTTCTGGTTGAGTATCAATGCTCACATCAGATCCCTTGTGGACCACCGGATCCTTTGTGGATTTTATCCAACAACGTCCTTCATATTCAGTAACCTTGTTATCCTTTCCTCGGATACGTAATGCTTTTGGTAAATTGTATCCCCTCTCTTGTTAAGCATACTCTACTTCCAGGCTTGAGTTATTTACTCGTGAAGTTTGTGGTATATGTTCCTAAGATGCCGTAGTGGGTTGAGCCTCTGCCTTCCCTAATCTGTGTGAACCCGAAGATTATGCGGGTTATATCTACTAGCATTTCTTTGGATAAATTTTCAATTCTACAACTTTGTCAAAGACGAGAAGTAAATGAAAAGTTGTGCATTAGAGAATTGGGAGTCGACCTTGAGCCTTGTGTTCATTCCCATGGACCCGATGTGGAGCTTAACATGGAAGCTTCTTGTTATAACAATAGCCCCGTTGCGATAAGTTCATCTCGTATCCATGTTTGGTCCTTTGCAATCGTGGTTCCGACCATATTGTTCTTGTTTGATCCATTTATCGGACAAGTTAAAGTACTTGTCTTCTTCAGATCGTTTCACCTGTTCAACCTCTACATTGATATACCTTCGGGTATTTTCCTCTGGTATCTCGAGAATATCACGGAACTACATAACTTCTTATGAGTTCTTGATCAACTATTATTTCTCGTCAATTCAAAATTTTCACTGGTTCGGAGTTGTTAGACACTCAAGAATACAGATAACAGTCTACACTTTCCTTTCCATTGTTATGTTAACCTTTCTTGTAACGTAACATATTTGAGCAGTGATAATTCACTGCTTATGTAAATGCCTCGATATACAGCTCTGTCAGTAAGACCTTGTTACTATTGTTGATGACATCCCGGTAGCCGCCGATGGATGAGAACTTTGCCTACTGGTCCGCCTCGCCTTGCGAGTAGGAAAATGGTTCTCTTCGTCCCTTGCCCATGGTACCAACGTTGTTGCCAACAGAACTGACAGTCTATGCTCTAACATGCCTTGCTATCAGCACCCTTTCTACTTTTAACTCACATGGTGGGCCCATAACCCACAGTTCCACAGGATCGAAACCTGACTCTCCTGTACAACCTTGACTCCGAAATATTCTTTGCACTTGGCTTCGTATGTAATTCACGAGCCACCATCCTTGTGATCTGTTCTGGTGTCAGAAGGAATACTTATTTCCATTGCTCTTGAGCCCCCTTCCACCCTCTGTTTCAGGCAACGAACAATTGCCTACCCGCGAAGCTTCTTATTGCACCTTCTTACCTTGCTCTCGAAGACTTTCTTAAATTTCCACTCGAGAGATGCCTCTATGCCACGTTCACTGGGATAGCCCCCAGTTACCTATCATGTGTTGACGTCCGTCCTTTCCGAGTCTTCCCCCCTACTACACCCCTTAAATCTCGGGACGAGATTTCTTGTAGTGGAGGAGAATTGTGACGCCCGGATAATTAAGCTACAGTAATCCCCCGCTAATGGTGCCATGTCATCACATTACTGCTGCTATCCTCACTTGATCCAAATCATGATTCAAATCCAAATTATAGTGCAAAATTCAAATTTCTCAAACATGCAAATTTTAATGTTCAAAGTGTGGCAAATAATTCCTGAATATTTTTCATGTTGGATCCAACCTCTTTGATTTCCTAAAATGCCCCTGGAATAAAGTTTTGGGTAGCAACAATTAAATCGACCGACTTAAATAAATATCTAACCTTTTCGAATTAAATTAAAACTTCGTGTGCTGCCTTATAATACTGTCTAGTATTTAGTTGATAAGTGGACTTTTAGACAAAGTTCATTTGTTAGCTAAAACAAATAGTTAACAGTAATAAAAAACAACAAAACTGAAAAGAAGAAATTAAGATGTGAAAAGAGAAAGAGAGAGAGAGCTCCTCCCCCAATTGGGCCTCGGCCCTGCAGGCTGCCAGGCCGCCAGGCCGGCCCAACCGCACCCTCTACTAACCCCCTGGGTGCCTGAAACCCTAGCCCACTCACCCCTCGATCTCCCCACTCTCCCCACGTAGCTCTCTCCTTCCCCCCGATCTGGATCGAGATCGGGGGCGCGAACATGGCGACCGCGTCGCCCACAGCGCCCATTGCCGACTGCCGACCCCATCGCATCGATGCTCGCCTCCCGGACTCCTCCTCGCCCTCCTATCCTTCGTGCGACTCCACAACCTCGCCTCATCGTTGAACCGACGCCGTCGGTCGTCGTCACCGCCACCCCGTCGCCGTCCTTGTCGTCGACCACCACCGCCCCGAGCTCCGGCGCCTCCCCGAGCTCCGGCGCCTCCCCGAGCTCACTCTAACACATCTACAGGGCCTCGTGAGCCCTCTTCCCCTTTCCCTCTCTCTCCCGTTATCGGATCCGGCCGCGCCTCATGCGCCGCCCGTCCCCGACCACATCGCCCGCGTCGTTCCGTCGCCCACGCCTCCGCTTTCGCGCCCGAGGCTCCATGGCCGCACTGGCCATCGGCCCCCGCTTCCCCGCCATCGCATCTTGCCGCTCCTCCCACAGTCGCCGAGCCACTGCCGCTGCTCTTGCCGACCACAGGCCTCGGCTTCAGCCTGGTCACAGGCGCGGGCTTCGTGGTGGCCGGGCCACAGACGCCGCCCCACCTCTCCTTCGATGCCGCCACGGCGCCACACCACCGCCGGTGTCCGCCTTTCCCAGTCACCACGTCAGCGGCTCCGACCCGTGGCTGTCGCCCTCCCGGTGGCCTCGGGCGCACGCGGGTGCCCGTGCCGTTCGCCCTGCTAATCACTGGTCGGCCTAGGCTACCCACCAGTGGGCCTGCCCTATAAAAATTAATTAATAAATTAATTATTTAATTAATTAACTAAAAGGTAATTAACTTAATTAAAATGGTTTTATTAAACTAATTACTTAGTTAGTCTAACTAGTCCATAATTAGCTGAATGAGTGCATGACGGGGTCCCACCCACATTGACCCGATCAAACATTGACCGTCAACTGGGTCCCCCTGGCCCACCTGTCAGCCATTGGGTACACTTTTGTGTACACTGTGCTGGGTGCGCCTAGCATTTTAGCTTTTATTTTCAAATTAAATTAATTTCAGAATATTAATAAAACTTTGAAAATTAATAGAAATTAAACCGTAACTCGGATCGAAAAACTTTGTACATGAAAGTTGCTCAGAACGACGAGGTGAATTCGAACACGCGATCCGTTCATCTGCCACACGTCCCTAGCATAGCAAACATTGAACTTTTCCCCTCCGGTTCATCTGTCGGACAGACGTCCGGGACCAGGAAAACATTCCCGGATGTTCTCCCCCTTCGCCGATATCGTGTAATGCCACGCTAGAACACGCCTAACACCGCGTATCATCATGTCATGCTTAGTGCTGCAACTGTATGCTTGTATTTACTGTTTCTCCCCCCTGTTCTCTCTAGTAGACCCCTAGACTGCCGCTGATGCTGCTGTGATCAACTACGTCGACGACGACCCCTTCTTCTTGTCTGAGCAACCAGGCAAGCCCCCCCTTTGATCATTCCGATATCGCCCATTCCATTCTCTCATGCTTGCATTAGATTTTGCTACTGTTATTGTTTGCTCCTATTCTGATGCATAGCCTGCTTTTGTACCTGTTGTTGTACCTTACCTGCTTATCCTAAGCTGCTTAGTATAGGTTGGTTAGTGATCCATCAGTGACCTCCACTTGTCCTTGCTGCCCCTACTTCATCATCGACGACTCGAGCTACATGATCGACGACCAGAGCCCGACACCGCACATCACATCACGCCCCTTTAGTTGTTCGACTCTGCAGAGCTACTATCGAGTGCCGAGGGTGATCCTCATAACGCACTCCTGATGATAATTATGTAGTGTAGCTATTCGGTCGTGGTCATCAAGGGTGATTTCCTCCTTCACCATTCCCGATACGGCTCTGTCGTGCAACCCCTCAAGTGTGAACCCCGAGGGTGGTTCCTCTTACGTTCACCATGATGATTACATCAAGTGGAATCCTCCGAGGGTGATTCCTTGGGTTTTTCCCTTGATGTTTGGACACACGGTTACCTTGACATTACTTGAGACCTTGGGGAAGTCGGGCGGGCCCGGAGAGCACTCGCAAGATGATTACGAGGCATGGCCGGGAAGTCAGGCAGCCCTCGTGTGAGTTGGGCTTGCCATTGCCGTATTTCCTCGAGACGCGGCAACGGTGTCACATTATCGTGAGTCTCTGCTCGTCTCCGCGAGCTAACAATACACTATGGTTTGGGTATTTGTTCTGAATTGGCCTTTGGCCTTTTCGCACTAACCACCACGCGAGAATAGATATGGGCCTCGATGTCGCAGTATCAGCCGAAGCTTTGTCAGACGTCCAGTTCAGCAGTGCGGCATGGTCGGATTGTGCTGGCCATCCGAGGCGGTGCTGGTATCTGCCCTGCTCGCAACGACCCGGAGTGCTGCAGGCGATGGGCCCAAGACCCCGGAGTGCTTAGGATGTAGACTGGCGGGGACCTCTCTGCTGGGCCTAGGTAGGGCTGCGACGTGTTGATCTTTCGAGGTCGGGCATTGACCCCAGAAAGGTGTGTCCGGCCAGAGTGATAGAGCG
Organism: Aegilops bicornis; assembly: GCA_021605145.1. NCBI lineage: Eukaryota > Viridiplantae > Streptophyta > Magnoliopsida > Poales > Poaceae > Aegilops > Aegilops bicornis. The sequence continues at coordinate 136,372,189 of CM038675.1, read as the reverse complement.
TGTTGGGTAACGTGGTGCACCCCTGCAGGGAAGATCTTTATTCGAATACCGTGTCCACGGTAATGGACGTTCAGACTTATATCTTGATCTAATACAACTAGAAATGGATACTTAAGTTATGTGGCTCTGGGATTGCTTTCTCGCAGGGAGTCGAGGAAGGATCTCTGGGCATTATTGCTACAACATGCTTGATAATTAAAATGCTATTCTTTACTCTTCTACATGCTGCAAGATGCTTGGAGCTGCTTGATGATGCTAGTCTTCGATAGGCTAGGCCTTCCCCTCTATTCTGGCATTATGCAGTTCAGTCCACAGATACAACCTTCCATTTGATACCAATGCATTCTTAGTATAGATCTGATGCTTGCGAGTACTTTGGATGAGTACTCACGGTTGCTTTGCTACCCCCTTTCCCCCTTCCTTCTTCTTTCCGGTTGATGCAACCAGATGGTGGATCCTTGGAGCCAGATGCCACCACCGACGGATGCTACTACTTGGAGACCGCCGATGACCAGGAGTAGTTAGGAGGTCCCAGGCAGGAGGCCTTGCCTCTTCGATCATGTTGCTTTTGTGCTAGCCTTCTTAAGGCATCCTTATTTAATTTATGTCTGTACTCAGATATTGTTGCTTCCGCTGACTCTTGTGTATGGAGCTTGTATTCGAGCCCTCGAGGCCCCTGGCTTGTAATATAAAGCTTGTATTATTTTGATTTGTGTCTAGAGTTGTGTTGTGATATCTTCCCATGAGTCCCTGATCATGATCGTACATGTTTGCGTGTATGATTAGTGTACGGTTGAATCGTGGGCGTCACATCTCTCCTATAGTTTTTGTTATGCGTTCTTCATTGAGTGGTACAACTGAACATATCCACGGGAGATCCATGCTACATTACAGATTTGTGAAATACTTTGTACAAATTAGTATTATTTCATTGTGGGTAATGGGCGCATGACTTCATGTGTTCACTATTTATTTCTTCGCTTGATTTGTAGCAAAATTATTTATTAATATTGTGATTCGAGTGCCTCGTGCATGGATGTTATTTTTAGCACACAAAGGTGCTTGTGTTAATACGTACGAGAGGAACATTCTGCTAGTGATGAAACAAAGGATCAAATGCTAAAATAAATTTTTTCCGTGTTTCTAAAAAATTCAAGAAGTTCAAATTAAAATAACAGGGTTGTTCAACGTTCTCAAATAATCTGATTATTCCAGTTTCTAAGAAACCTGGAAGTTCAAATAAAAACAACGTAGAAAAGAAAATAGTCTTTTTGTTACAATAATGAATGAATCCAAGAAGATCAAATTAAAATAACTAACTAGCTCAAAAAAATGAATTTTTTCCTGTTTTTATAATAAACTAGAAGTTCAAATTTAGAAAATGAAATGGTTCGATGTTTACTACAAAACTCTGATTCATTCAGTCACTAAAAATAGACCAAGAAATTCAAATTAGAATAACAGAGTAGTGAGATGTTTATATACAACGAAGAAAACAAAGCTTCACCTAGAAAATATTAACTATAGAAATTAAAATTTAGTAAATTGGAGAGTTTAAAGAAAACCCAAATTCTTTCTGTATGTAGGAAAGATAAAAGTATGAAGTTCAATTTAAAAAAGATGTTTGATTCTTATTTAAAATTTATATATTTTCTAAGAATAAAACCAAGAAGTCCAATTTAAAAAATAGAGAAGTTCCCTATTTATAAAAAAACTCACGTTTTCTTGGTACTAAAAGAAATAAAATCAAGAACTTCAATTTTCATAATTCTAAAAAACACACACAAATAAGTTCAAATAAAAAAGTTAGAGCGGTTCGATGTCTATAAAAAATTCAGATTTTTTCGTTACTAAAGTGAAACTGGGAGAAGTTCAAAGTGATAACAGCCAGAAGCTCACGTACTTCACGGTGTGCATTTCGTATTAAAGAAAGAATGAAAAAGCAAAATGCAAAAAAAATTGCTGCTAGAAGTTCAAGTGCTAGGCCCGAGAAAGTTCAAAAATTCTTGTGAGAGAGATTGAACAAAAATACGTGACAGAAGTTCAAGGTGAAAACAACGGGAAGTTCAACTACTACACAAAATGTGTTTTAGATAAGAATATAAGAATAAAAAACTAAAAGCTTAAAAGGATTGTTGCAAGAAGTTCACGTGCTCCACCCTACACGGTTCAAAAATTATATTTACGAGATGTCCGTCGTTCCTTTACATGTTGTTTGAAAAAGCAAAAAACAATGTTGTTTTGCCACTTTAAAAACTTCTCTCAAATGGCAACGAATTTGTATCACATGTCTACATGAAAACTTATTGTGATTCATAAGCTTTCCACCGAGTATATTATGTGCCACATTTCGATGAACGGTTAAAAAAATAGATCGAGAATACAAACTCGGTGGAACTTGTACTGTTTTCTAAATTACTCTTAAACCGTTCAAAATTAGAAAAAAACATTCTACATGAAAAGGTAGCGCATTTTCATAATCTTTCCAACGTCATATCATTTTCCTCAATTGGATTAGCTGTTTAGAAATGACATCAAAAATACGAACTCGGCTGTTTCGTTTGCGAAATTTTACGATTTTCCAAATTACTCTTTAGCCGTAGGGAATTAGAGAAAACTTTCAACATGTGGAAGGAGCGGTTTTGCAGCAGCTTTCGAACACCATATTATTTGCCTCATTCCGATAAACGGTTTAGGAATGCGATCAAAAATACGATTCACATTTTTTGTATGAAGAAAAAAAAACGGTTTTCAAAACTGCTCTTAAACCCCTTATATTTTGCCAAAAATTTAACTTGGGTCATGATACTGGTGTCCATAGCTTTCCAACGGTATATCGCAAGCCCCATTTGGGCAATGTTGACGGAAGTTCAACCTAGCACTTGGAGAAGTTCAGGTCGAACAACTCAAGCAGTAAAATTGCAAAAAAACGCAATTTCATCACGACCCAAGAGCAAAATCAGCCAATGAGCGAGATTCCTATTTAAAACCGGTATTTAGTTGCTAAAAAATGTTTCTAGATTATACTAACATCATATAGAACACGACTAACAAAAATAATTCGCGGGGGAAGCCACGGTTGCGAAGATACCATGAAGGTCGGGTTCGTACAAAGGGAAGTCAGGCGCGTTACTCGGGCAGTTCAGATTGTGATCAGAATATTATGATCCCAGGATCAGAATAACTATTCGGATCACGAATCGGGCCTATAAGGGGCGCGGAGATGTTCCTAGATCTGAAAAAGCCAGCCCACCCGAACTTCCCGTAAAAGAAAAAATTCCCTCGGCACCCACCTTATCCACTTCCCTCGCGTCCTCCCACGATCCTGCCCGACCAACCTCCGCGCCCGTCTGCTCACGTGGCGCTTCCCCGCTAGCCCCACGGCCCGGCGTGCTTCCTGCCGCAGCTTCCCTCGGCCCGGTGCTCCCGCCACCGCCCACCACAGCTGCAAGGCCTCGGCGCTTCGACAAGGCCTCCGCCGCCCTTCCGGCCCCGACACGCCTCCTGCTACCTCCCTCCACCTGCTTCAACGACGGCGCCGGCCACCTCCACCTTCTTCCACTGCTACACCGGCCACCGCAACCTTCTTCCACCACTGCGCCGGCCATCCCCTCCTTCTTCCACCACAGCGCTGGCCTCCCCCTCCTTCCACCGCGCCTGCACCTCGCCGGCGACAACGAGCGCGCATGCGGATTGGGCACTGCCTGCAGCTAGAGGAGACATCGACCTGCAGCTGGAGGAGGCCCGACACCTGGCAATCGTCGCGCGTCAATCGCGACGCCCAGGCCATCCAACTTCGCCAACTCAGGCAGTTCAACCCCCGCGCCCAATCCTCCTTGGCCACAAATGACAACCGCAGCTACCCCTGACTCTGCGGCCTTGCCAGCGCTGTTCAAGGTTTGGCCGCAGCTCCTCATTAGCGCAGAGCTTTGAGTCCAGACCCCTGCGCCAAATAAATGTCATGCACGCTCCTCCAAATATTCAGGCGGCAAGTATTCTTCACGTTCTGGACTTGTGCCCCAGCTTCTTCTGAACTTCTGTTGATTCATACCTAGATGAATTTGCACTATGATTTTTCATCAGCTTTTTGGTGAAATAATGCTTCCTGGAGGACTTCTCCAATGACTTGCAGGTTCAGCAATAGACAAGGAAGCCGCCCTTGACCATTTTCTCGTGTACGGGTTGTATGCAGCGTACAGATAGACCTCCCCTGCCCGGCAGCTATGGCGTGTGGCTGCCTAGCACATCATCGCCCCGAGGTGCATTGTCTCTCCATCTCGCTTACGTGTTGTTCCCTGTTGTTGTACTATGTTCAGTTCTGTATTGTTTCTTAATTATTTTCTTGTCTGAAGTTCTGAAATACTTGGAGGCGCAAAAAATCGTGATATGTTGGTTCATTTTCAAAGGTCCTTCAAAAAATGGAAAGCATGAGTTTTCTTCTCCAAAATGCATCAACACAGTGGAGTGCTAATTCTTCTTGGGTGCTTCTATCGATCCTTCTGTTTCAGCAACCACCATGATGAACCACCTCGTCCTATTTTGCAAAAGCAAATCACACAAAAGTTTTTAAGCGGAATGCAGTTTAGAGATAATGGGGAAACGAGGTTCAAAGAGATTTCTTAGTACATCCGCAGAGCTTTTCCGTTGCACTGTAGCCAAAACCGCTCGGAAGGCCAAACTACTTACATGTGGCTGTGCTTTTATTTTACACAAATGAGGTTGCTAGCTAGGGCTAGACCAAAAGCTCGTAGCTCGCGAGCTTAATGAGCACTCGACAGTTTGGCTCGTTAAGCTCGGAGCTCGCTTTTTAATGAACAGAGTCAATCATTGATTTCAACTCGTTAAGCTTAACGAGCTTAACAAACGAGCTCATGAGTTTCATGAGTAGCTCGTTAAGCTCAATAGTAACAACATAACCCATATTTTCATCTTACGTGACAAACTTTTTGTACCATCTTAGCCCATCAATTCAATCTAATCAACATATGAGGCAACAAACTAGTGCATTTTTTGTAGTCATCATATTTCATCTTGAAAACCACACCTACACATTCATCATGTATATCATAACACATTATAATCTGTTAACGAGCGCTCGCGAGCGCTCACGAGCTTTAAACGAGCCGAGCCGAGCAGGTTTTTCTGCTCGTTAATCTTAACGAGCTTAACGAGCCGAGTCTTAACGAGCCGAGCTGCTCGTTAGTCCACCCCTATTGCTAGCGCTAGTAGATCTTGGGAGTTAGTTGCCGTCCACCTCCTCAGGCACCTCTCTGCTTCTTGAGAGTTAGCTGCGGCTTTCCATGGCCATATACATGCAGTTTTTAGTTTTGCCCAACCACTTATATATGCGGCTTGTTTTCATTTTTGCCAAATTGTATATCGAGCTTTTGTTTTGAAAAACAAATGTGCATGTGAACGTGGGAAAAAATTCTATACAAAGAAGTTCATGTATTATTAACCCAGAAGGTTCGTGTATTACTAAGTGTGTGCACATATAATTGCTCCCTCCATATATGTGTGTATGTCTGTTTGTGTGTTCTTCCAATTCCACTTTAGCTTTGATGAAGGTTCACCAGCCAGGTAAAAAAAAGTTCAGCGCATACGTCCTTCACATTGTTATCTATCCCCATTATTCAGTTTAAAATTGTGTTGTCTAGTTCTTGTTCTATACTATTTTTCTGAAGTTCAATACTATCAGTGCAGGCAAAAAACTGGGGTTTTGATATGTTGGTTTCAGTTTCAGAAATCCTTCAGGGAAAAATGCAAAAGAAAAATGGAGCATGAGTCACAAGCCTCAAGCCCTCTCTCCACTTGGTGGCTTCTTGTTCTCAAAGCACAAGCTGTTGCTGCTACTATTAGTAAACTACTTCTGCTCACTATAATGGGCTGAGGGGCGTTGCCCAACTGTGTGGATGCTCGCCTGCTCACCGAGCGTCGCGGCAGTCAACCCCGAAGCCGTCTGCAGGAGGAGCTTGCACCAGTCCCGCCTCTCCTTCTTCTATTGCTCCAAGAGGCCAGGGCAGAAAAATCGGTCATCTTCTGATGAGCCCCGCCCCAACAGGAACCTCTCTCCCTACCTCTCTTCGCTACTGATGGGCACCGTAGTGCGAAGTTGATCTAGAGAATAAGTTCTGATTATGTGCTCTGTACATGCTTGTTGATATGTCAATGAGAACCAACTTTTTTTCTTCAGATTGTTGTGATGATGTTTGATAGTTAATATTTTTGCAAGTACAAAACACCAGGTTATGAAATTTTGATGGACGTGAGACTTATTTTGACCTTGCATTGTTAAAAGATCTTCGAAAACTTCCTTACATGTAGATGCACCCACGTCCGCATCTTTGACCTTCTTCATATATGTTTTGTGTTTAAAATTGCTCAACGAAAATTATGTTCTAAGAAGTTCATATATTACTGAGTGTAAAGGTCATGTATTATAACTACCAAGTATAGTAAGTGAAATGTATTATAGAAATTCAAATTAAAAATGACTTCTGTTGACTTCTATATTACTGAGTGTATAGAACATAACATTTTTTCTGGAATTAAGAAATAAAACTAGGAAGTCCATATTAAAAAGATGGAGAAGTTCGATGATGTTCCTCGTTATTAAAGAATTAAAACAAGAAGTTCAAAAATTAAATAAGAAGAAGTTCAACTTTTATAATAGAGCGCTTCAAAGTTTCATAAAACAGATTAAGAAAAAAAATCAGGAAGTCCATATTAAAAAGATGGAGAAGTTTGATGATTATAGAAAACTCAGATTTTCCTCGTTATTAAAGAATGGAAAAAAGTAGTACAAAAATAAAAAACAAGAAGTTCAAGAAAATATGACGCTTCAAAATTTCATAAAAAAATTAAATAAAACCAGGAAGTCCATATTAAAAAGATGGAGAAGTTCGATGATTATAGAAAACTAAGATTTTCCTCGTTATTAAAAAATGGAAACAAGAAGTTCGAAAATAAAATAACAAGAAGTTCAACTATTAAAAATAGATCGCTTCAAAATTCATAAAAAAGATTAATAAAAATCAAATTAAAAATTCATAAAAAACTCAAATATTTTCACGTAATCGAGAGAGGTTTAGGTTGATAACTGCCAGAAGTTCATGTACTACACGGTGTGCATTTTGTATTAAAAAAAAGTAAAGGCTAAAAGTTCTGTTCTTATAAGTTCAAGTCCTTCGTCGAAGAAAGTTAAAAAATTATTGTGAGAGAGATTTGAACAAAAGGAATATCATTTGTGTAATACTGACGATGGATGAGAAAATTTTAAACAAAAATATGTCACAGAAGTTCAACTGAAAACGGCAGGAAGTTCAACTATTACAGTGGATGAATTTCAGATGATTTTTTTTTAAATTATCGCGATCAACACGGGAAAGTTGCATGTTTACATCAGCTTTCCACCTGTATATCACTTTCTCAATTCCAGTGAGTGGATGGAGAGCCACGAGCAGTGGATGGAGAGCTACGAGCAAAAAAATTACGTGAAAAACAGAGTGAAGCTCAGGTACACGCGCCGAGAAGTTCAGGTTCTTTACACGGTGCATTTTCGAAGAATCTGTTTTACGATAAATGCAGAACGAATGATCTCGCCATTTTAGAAATTACATGAAAACGGCTTGGAATCAGAGAAAACCATCAACATGGAAAAGTTTTGCATTTTTCGTAGCTTTTCAGCGGTATATTATTTGCCTCATTCCGATAAAGTTTGTAGAAATTACGAGGAAAATACATTTTTATCCATTTTCAAAATTGACTTAAGACCGTAAGGAATTTCGAGAAACAATATATACAAAAAAGTTTCGCATTTGTTCAAGCTTTCCAATGCCATATCATTTTCTGCATTCGGACACACGGTTAAAAAATCAGCTCAAAAATACGAACTCGGTGGGACTTGTATCGTTTTTTAAATTACTTTTAAACCATTCAAAATTAGAAAAAACTTTTAACATAAAAAAGTAGCGCATTTTCATAAGTTTTCCAACGCCATATAATTTGCCTCAGTTGGATTAGCCGTTTAGAAATGCCATCAAAAATACGAACTCGGGAGTTCCATTTGTGAAATTCCACGATTTTCCAAATTACTCTCTATCCATAAGAAATTAGAGAAAACTTTCAACATGTGAAAGGAGCGGTCTTGCAGCAGATTTCCAACCCCATATTATTTGCCTCATTCCAATAAACGGTTTTGAAATGCGATCGAAAATATGATTCACTTTTTATCTGAGTAAAAAACGGTTTTCAAAACTGCTTATATTTTGCCAAAATTTTAACTTGGGTCATGATACTCGTGTCCATAGCTTTCCAACGGTATATCACAAGCCCCATTTTGGGCAATGTTGGCGGAAGTTCAACCTAGCACTGGGAGAAGTTCAGGTCGAACAACTCGAGCGAAGAAATTGCAAAAAACGTAGTTTCATCACGCCCCGAAAGCAAAATCTGCCAACGAGCGAGATTCATATTTAAAACCAGTATTTAGTTGCTAAAAAACGTATCTGGATGACACTAACATCATATAGAACACGACTAAACAAAATAATTCACGGGGGAAGCCACGGTTGCAAAGATAGCCCGAAGATCGGGTTCGTACATAGGGAAGTCCAGGCGCGTTACTCAGGCAGTTCAGGTCGTGATCAGAATATTATTCTGATCCCGTGATCAGAATATATATGTATGGAAAATGCATCCTACTACCGGGTGTAGTTACACCCATTTCTCATATACTACCATGTGGTAGTATATACTCTACTTTGTTATTTTTAGTATGTTTGTATACTATACCTAAGATACTCCAAAATGAATTATATGAAAAAATTGCAAGTTAGCCCATAGTTTTATTGTATTTGTGAAATACGTACATATTTGTACGTGAAATGGAGTATGCGCAACATATGATACATACTACCAAAATATTAGTATATATATACTACCTAAACATTTATATATACTACATACTACACGTACATACTCTTCGATGTGATAAATGCTATCTAGAACGTATGAAACAAAAATGGGAGTAATTACACCCGGTAGTAGAAAATATTTTCTATTCTACAACTGATTGTAGAATAATATTCTACAATAGGCAAGCGCCTATATAAGGTAGTTTCGAATCGGAGACCGACCCAACCAGGCAACACCTGCCCGGACCCCGAAAACAGATCCCCCGATCCCGCCGCCACCTCCCCACCCGATCCCGTCCTCTCCCTCCCGACGAACCATCCCACCCCCACCGCGCGCACCTCTCCCTCCCAGGCGAACCATCCCATCCCCGCCACGCGCACCTCCCTCCCCGGTGAGCCATCCCACCCCCGCCGTGCACCTTTCCCTCCCCGGCGAGCCATCCCACCCCCTCCACGCACCTCTCCCTCCCCCGGCGAGCCATCCCACCCCGCTGCCCGCACCTCCCTCCCCGGTTAACCACCTTCTTCCCCCGGTGAGGCTGCCCCTGGTTCCCCTTCGGCGGTGAGGACAGAGCAGCGAGCGGCGCGAGATCGACGAGATCTCGACTGGCGGCGACGCCCCAGTTAACGACCTTCTACGGGTGTGGGGTTATTACGGGTTCCAACATCGAGCACAAGCACGAGCTCCTTCTCCAGCGAGAGGTGCCAGGTAAAAATGTACTTCTCTTCATCATGACATTTTGTGGCATTCTTTTTACTCCGGCGGCCGGCGAGGAGATTGAGTGAAATTTTGACCTGCTGAGTGGAGAATTACGGGAAGTACAAAGGTAGCAGTAATGGGAAGTACATACAATATTTAGGTAGAAGTACAGAGCAGTACAACATGCGAGCGAGGAAGTACTTGCTGAGAATTATCCCTGCTAGAGAGGCAGTACCATAGTTACACTGAGAGAAGTACGTAGTAGTTTGAAGTAGCAGTACAGGGTGTCATTTATGCTAATTTGGTACTCTCTTTTGCAGCTACTACTTGGAGCTGTGGAATTACCAAGCTTAGGGAAGTGCAGAAAGGTTCTCTGTAGTGAAGAGTAGCAGTACAGAATATCTTGAAGCAGCAGTGCAGAGCAACACAGAAAATCACTACATCCAAGCAAAGGTAATACCTTATTTTGCCGAAAGCAAAGGCGAAAAATGCAAAACTAGACTTAATACAAATTGTGTAATTGAGAAGTACAAACCCTATAAGGTCAAGAAGTACGAAGCTGATATCCCCAAGAAGTACAAGATACATGTCGAAGGAAGGTGAGTTATGTAAAATAATTTACGAGCAATACAATTTAATCATTTTGAGTAATACAAAAAAAATTTATTGCAGAGCAGTACGAAACTCGTATTCCACAGAAGTACAAGGCAAAGTTGTGTTCTTTTTTAAAAAATCCAAGCAGTACAATTTATTTATTTCGAGCATTACAATTATTATTATTATTAACGGGCAGTACGAAACTCATATACACAGAAGTACAACGTACATGTCGAGGGAATTTGAGTTCTCTGAAAAAATTATGGGCAGTACAATTTAATCATTTTGAGCAGTACAAAAACTTCTTTATTATCGGCAAGATTGAAACTCATATTCCACAGAAGTACAACACTATGTTTCCTTGTAACAGAAAAAATCTTGGTATTTTGAATATTGTTCAAAAACCATGAAGAATTAGAAAAATGTTAAAACACAAAACTTTGCTAAATTTCAATACCTTTCCAATGCCATATCATTTGCATCATTCTGAGGTCCAAAGAACATGAATGCTCATATTTTAATAGATCTAAAATTTAGTATTTTCAAAACTGTTTCAAAACTATGAATAATTTGAAAAAACTTACAAAAAACGTTTTTAAATTTCAGTAGCTTTCCAGCGGTATATCATTTGCGCTATTCCGAGAAGTGGTTAAAAAATTAATATATAATTACTGTTTGTCTATTTTGAATGAATCTCGGTATTTTCAAAACTGCTAAAAAATTATGTAAAATTTGAAAAAAATAATACACGAAAAAGATGGGAATTTCAGTTTATTTCCAACGCCATATCATTTGCATCATTTCGATATCATAAAATGATCCATGATCATCTTTTAATAAAACAGATTTTTAGTATTTTCAAAACTGTTCCGAAACTGTGCAAAATTTGAAAAAACTTAAAACATGAAAGTGTTTGTAAATTTCAGTATCTTTTCAACGGTATATCATTTGCTATTTTCCGATAAGTGGTTAAATAATTTCGTTCAAAACACATTTCATTCAGCTTGTGATGATTTCTGTTTTTTGAAAATTCATAATAAAATAATAAAAAGTGAAGCAAGTTACAATATAAAAAAGTTGAGAATTTTCTGTAGCTTTCCAACGGTATATCATTTGCGCAATTCCAATTAACAGTTTGGAATCTATTAGTGAATTACTACGCAAATACAGAAAAGCAGTACCGACTTTACGAAAAAGAAGTACGGTAGTGTTATGCAAAAGAAGTACCAGATCTTTATTCCGGGCAGTACGAGATTATTGTAGAATATTATTCTATCATCGATTGTAGAATAGACGGCATGTGTGTGTGTGTATATATATATATATATATATATATATATATATATATATATATATATATAGGTAAAACTATGTCTATCATAGCTTGCCACAAAACTAGTTAAGGCTTGCTAAACATTTAATGGTTTAAAAGTAAGTAAAAAATATGAAATAAATAGGGGAGCCTCACTCTAATATAACACGATGATCCAACAGTGTGATTGTGAAAATATGCATTTATGTGTCCTCGGCGAAAAAAACAAGCATTTCAGCTCACTGAAGGATCAATATATATTGAAACATTTGTTCTTTTTGTCCAGGGCACATACATTCATATTTTTTCAACCCATCCGTTGGATCAAGTTATATTATAGGTGTGTTGGTTCAGTATTTTTTTCAAGATTTTTGAGAACTTTTACACCGTCAAAAACCTTAACTAGTTCTGTGGTAAGCTATTGTAGAAAATCCTACTCCTATATATATATATATATATATATATATATATATATATATATATATATATATATATATATATATATATATATATATATATATATATATATATATATATATATGTATATATATGCTACAGGCTGTGCAAAGGCGCGCTGGGACCTCCTAATTGGCGCTGCAGGCGCCAATTAGCTAAGCTGGCGCTCACAGCCTCGAGCTCGTGGGCCGGCCCAACAAACAACTTCGCTCGTTCATTTCCTTTCGCTCGACCGCAACCCAGTCATCTGTTATCGGTCAATTTCTCAAAAGAAAAAAACTATTAATCATTCAAACCATTTGATCGTTGACTTTTCAAAATAGATCTAACAAAATTTCATTGATTTGAAAATTTTCATCGAGTTTAAAAAAAATCATCGAAATTGAAAAGTGTTCATTGATTTTGAAAAGAAAATCACCAAATTTAAAAAGAGTTCATCGATTTTGAAAAAAGTTCATCGAATTTGAAAAAGAGTTCATCACTACAGGAATTAGCTACTTTGCCATCTGCCATGGCAGACGACAAAGGCAGGAACGGCGGACGACAAAGGTCTTTGCCGTCTGCCGCGGACGGCAAAAGGCTCCGGCAAAGAGCTACTTTGTCGTCTGCTTTCGGCGGCTGACGGCAAAGGGGCCTTTGCCATCAACAGCAGACGGCAAAGAAAGCAGACGGCAATAATTACCCTTTTAGTCTGTTAGGTGGCTAACGGCAGCCTTTGCCGTCCGTCGCTGACGGCAAAATTTGTCCGGCCTTTGCCGTCCGCGGCTGTAGGCAAAGTTGTTTACTCTTTGCCGTCAGCCACTGTAGGCAAAGCCTTTGCCGTCCGCCGCTGTAGGCAAACTGGCCAAATGGGTCCGGGTTCGAGGAGGCAATTGGTGGCTGCGTGGGTCGCTTTGCCGTTGTCAATTTGTTGGCAAAGTTGCCTTTTTGTCATGGCTGTCGGCAAAGGTGGCTTTGCCATCAGTGGCTGATAGCAAAGATCCTGCTGTGCCTCATGTTTTCTGTTTTTTTAATGCAACAATTTTGACAGCAAATATATATGACATATATATATATATATATTTCATGTATTATTTAACGAGAAACATATGACATATCCAGCACATAAGTTTCATCGTACATACATATATAGTTCCATCCATTCATACATAACAAGTTCCATCAAGTTGCACATACACATTGTTCCATCCATACATATTACAATGCAAAGTTTCATCAAGATAGCAAGCTAGAAGAATACTTGAAGAGAATGAAAGAAAAAAACAAGCACTCCATCATAGCAAGCTAGCTTCCGTGAAGTGGATGAAATCTGCAAAATGGCAAAAAAGAAAGTTAGAAAAAAGGTGACTAGAAGAAGAAGACTAGAAGAAGAAGACTAGAACAAGAAGTATATGTCTTGGTACGATTGGCATATACCGAAGAACACTAACGGGGATGTTGGTCCGTGTCTTCTCACCCATACCATTGTCTACCACAACATACCTGGAAGACTTGCAAATGGGACAATAGTTCAAGTCCGCATAGTCAAGCCTAAATAAGGCACATCCTTTCTCACAGGCATGTATCTTCTCATAGGGCATCTTCAGTGAATGGAGGATTTTGTTTGACTGGTACAGGTTTGCAGGCATTACATGGCCTTTGGGTAGAAAGCGTCCAAATACTGTCATCATTGCGTCGTAGCATTCTCTCCCCAAGTTGAACTGAGCCTCACCGCTGCCGTCCTGGAGCCCCCTTTGCTCGCCGTGGCCTACACCCCCGCCAGCCCCGCCTCGCTATGCCGCCGTGCTCCGGTGGCCTCGCCCCGTCGCCCTTGGTTGGGCTCGGCCCCGAGCGGGTGGCGCCCGCCACCGCTAACCCATCGCCCGTTAAGGCCCCTGTGCCTATGACATGAGGGGCCCAGGCCCTAGAACGAAAATTTAAAAAAAGATTTAATAAAAAAATAATTAAAATATTAGTTAGTTAATTAATTAAATAATTAATTAACTTAATTAATCCTGATTAGATTAACCAAATCACCTAGTTTAGTTAATTAATCTGTTAGGTTAGTTAACAGTCAATGACATGCGGGACCCACACGTCCGATTGACCCAGTCAACCTCGTTGACTGCTGACGTCATGGTGACGTCATGATGATGTCAGCATACACTATTCTGGATAATGTTTATTTAAATAATTAAATAAATCCTAAAATGTTTTAAATCTTTAAAAATCAATATAAAATAAACCGTAGCTCGGATGGAAAAACTTTGTACATGAAAGTTGCTCAGAACGACGTGACGAATACGGATACGCAACCCGTTCGTCCGCCACACATCCCTAGCATAGCAAACACGCAACTTTCCCCCTCCGGTTTATCTGTCCGGAACACCGGGAATACTTTCCCGGATGTTTTCCCCCTTCGCCGGTATCACCTATCCCTACGATAAGTCACCCCTAGCACCGCGTTTCACCATGTTATGCTTTGTGCTGCTTTGATTGCTCTGTTATTTATTATGTTCCCCCTCTTTCCTCCGGTAGACTACGAGACCGACGCTACTGCTGCCCAGTTCGACTACGGAGTTGACGATCCCTCCTTGCCAGAGCAACCAGGCAAGCCCCCCCCCTTGATCACCAGATATCGCCTATTCTCTTCTATACTGCTTGCATTAGAGTAGTGTAGCATGTTACCGCTTTCCGTTAATCCTATCCTCGATGCATAGCCTGTCCTTGCTACTCTTTCATCGTTGTTACCTTTACCGCAATCCTACATGCTTAGTATAGGATGCTAGTGTTTCATCAAGGCCCTACATTCTTGTCCGTCTCTGCCATGCTATATTATCGGGCCGTGATCACTAGGGAGGTGATCACGGGTATATTCTATATACTTTATGCATGACACATGTGGTGACTAAAGTCGGGTCAGCTCGTTGAGTACCAAAGCAAGTGATTACGATGAGGGGGCTGAAAGGACAGTGGCTCCATCCTCGTAGAGGTGGGCCTAGGTTCCCGACGGCCCCGACTATTACTTTGTATGGCGAGCAGGGCAGGTTGAGACCGCCTAGGAGAGAGGTGGGCCTGACTGCTCGGGCGCTCATGGATACTTAACACGCTTAACGAGATCTTGGTATTTGATCTGAGTTGGGTCGTTGACCTTATACGCACTAACCGCCACGTGGGACAAGATATGGGCAACCAGCGACGTGGTATCAGCCGAAGCATTTCGTGACGTGGCCAATCGAGCGGCGCGCGGATTGGATTGGAGCAGCACTGCTAGGCTAGGATGCGCTTCGGCCGCCCTACGCAATGTCTTGGTGTGCTAGAGGCGATGGGCCCGGACCCACATGCGCTTAGGTTTAGACCGGCGTGCTGACCTCTCTGTTGTGCCTAGGTGGGGCTGCGACGTGTTGATCTTCCGCGGCCGGGCATGACCCAGGAAAGTGTGTCCGGTCAAATGGGATCAAGCATGTCGGGTAATGTGGTGCACCCCTGGAGGGAAGTTAATCTATTCGAATAGCCGTGATCTTGATAATGTGACGACTTGGAGTTGTACCTTGACCTTATGACAACTAGAACTCGATACTTAATTAAACACACCCTTCCAAGTGCCGATACAACCCGGTGGTCGCTTCTTAATGTGGCTACGAGGAGAGGATCGCCGGGTAGGATTATGCTATGCGATGCTACTTGGAGGACTTCACTACTCTCTTTTACATGCTGCAAGACGGAGGCTGCTGAGCGTAGTCTTCAACATGATTAGTTATCCCCACTTATTCTGGCATTCTGCAGTTCAGACCACTGATATGGCCCTTTACACATATACCCATGCATATGTAGTGTAGCTCCTTGCTTGCGAGAACTTTGGATGAGTACTCACGGTTGCTTTCTCTCCCTCTTTTCCCTTTCCTTCTACCTGGTTGTCGCAACCAGATGCCGGAGCCCAGAGCTAGACGCCACCGTCGACGATTTACTCCTACTACACCGGAGGTGCCTACTACTACGCAAGGTGTCACCGACGGCGACCAGAGTAGTTTAGGAGGATCCTGTGCAGGAGGCCCGCGCCTCTTTCGATCTCAGCATCCCGCTTTGTGCTAGCCTTCTTAAGGCAAACTTGTTTAACTTATGTCCGAACTCAGATATTGTTGCTTCCGCTGACTTGCCTATGATCGAGCACTTGTATTCGAGCCCTCGAGGCCCCTGGCTTGTATTATGATGCTTGTATGACTTATTTATGTTTTAGAGTTGTGTTGTGATATCTTCCCGTGAGTCCCTGATCTTGATCGTACACGTTTGCGTGCATGATTAGTGTACGATTGGATTGGGGGCGTCACAAGTTGGTATCAGAGCCGACTGCCTGTAGGAATGCCCCTTTCACACTCCTTGGCCGAAGTCGAGTCTTGACGTTGCAAAAACTTTTACTAACATGGCTGTGTGTCTTACGGGCACACGTCGCCATTCGGTGGTAGTAGGATCTTTTATTCCTCGACCTATACTCTGGGACTCTGACATCTCTTCTATTCGGGTTAAACGATTTTACTAACTCGGACTCTAGGTTCTCGATAATACTTTCTCCCGGAGAGCCCCTTCAGTCCAGATGATCGCCGGCTGCACCAGAAGATTTCGAAGATACTCTCCGATTTTCTCTCGAGACCTTGTGCCCGTTGCTTTTGCAATTCCCTTCCACCGAAATATCCCTATGGATAAATACTTACACCTGTCGTGCTTACTTTTATTCCCAGTCGATCTTGTTATTACAAGATACCCCGAGAATATTTTGTGCCTACTGCCTTGCAGTTCTTTGCCACCTGAATACCCCTAAGAATAATTTCTCGCACTTTCCGAGTATCCGCTCATCCCCAGTTGTTCAGGTGTTTCACAAAAGTCTTTGAAATACTATTCAATCCTCCGAAAATCCTTAGCAGCTTTATTGCTCCGCAAATACTTGTCTACTTGCATTATGGATGCTTCCCATATATCTGGCAATATTCACTAGTATCTTTTGACACCGTCATTTTGATCCTATTGATTCAACATGTGTGTTAATGCACACAATCATCTATCAACCCTTCTAAATTATCTTTCCGGCTCAGACATCATTTTTGAACATGAGCTGGTTCTCGACCAAACTATTTGTCATCAATTGTACCTCTGGTCTATCCAACTTATCCATCCTTGATCAAAGCGACTGCTTCTGATCCTTTGTTTTGGAAATCGAAATTCCTTTGTTATCTAAGCATCGAATTATTCAGAGGTTCTATAATATGATGCCCGAGCATTCTTCTTCCTCTGGTTGAGTACCGATGCTCACATCAGATCCCTTGTGGACCATGGGTTCCTTTGTCGGATTTTATCCGACAGTGTCCTTCATATTGAATAACCTTGAGAGCCTTTCCATGGGTATATGATGCCTTTGGCAAATTTTATCATCTACCTTTGAACAATGCTCTACTTTCGAGCTTGTATTATTTACCCCGAAGTTTGTGGTATATGTACGTAAGATACCCTGATGGGTTGAACCTATGCCTTCCTTACTATGTGTGAACTCGGAAGTTTTCACGGGTCATACTCATCTGGTATTTCACCAGGTAAAACTTTCAACACTAATGCCATTATCGAAACGAGAAGTGAATGTAAGGTTATGCTTTGGAGAAGTGGGAGTCGACCTTGAACTTTGTGTTCATGCCCATGGACCCGAGGTGGAACTTATCATGGAAGCTTCTCGTAGTAATAATAATCCCCTTGTTATAACTTCTTCTCTTATCTATGCTTGGTCTTTTATGCACCGTGGTTTCGACCATATTGTTCTTCTTTCCCATTTCTTGGACAAGTTTAAGTGCTTGCCTTCTGCAAATGATTTCACTTGTCCAACCTCTATCCCGCTCTACCCTTGAGTATACCCTCTGGTACCGCGAGAATATCATGGAACTACATAACTTCTTATGGGTTCTTCATCAACCGTTATTTCTCACCGATTCCAATTTTCCTGGGTTCTGGGTTGTCGTCAACCGAGAACGCTGATAAGTGAATCAATTCCGCACTTCGACTCAATAAGTCTAAGTATTCTTCATTGCTTATGAGTTTATTAATCCTTCAAGTCATTGCTAGCCTGATCGTCTACATCATTATCGTGCAACTTTTTAACTGTGCTACCTGGCCCCTCTTCCGGAGCACAGATTTAGATGGTAAGCTAATCTTCCGTTATCTTCCTCGTCATATCATTTCTCCTTGAACAGACTTGATTTTGAGTTTGTGTCGTACCCATGGTTCCAATAACCTTTCTCTTCATCATTCCTTTGACTCGATGTCGTTGCTGATTGATTACATCTTCATGAAATCTCTCGACAAATGTGTCGTGATCATCATCAACCTTATGAGCTCTTCCAAGATATCAATCGGATTCATGAAGAGAAATACCATCCTTGCCCTCGATGAGTCGTGTTATCATCGGCCACCTTATTGCCTTCCCTCCGACACAAACTTGTTCGTGTTTTGTGTTATACCTTCAGTTCGTTGCTACCCAACATTGTTCTTCTTTACATTGGAGTATTACCATCTTTCATGTCAAAAATGTTGTGAGGATTTCACGACCTCTTAAGAAATTCTTGTTACCGTGATGCTTCTCGCCATCACCATTCTTTCTTGGCCCCCGTGTTGACTGAACTCTGTTGTGGGAATTTGATATATCTAGCAACCCTATTATTTTGAAGTGAACGACCGATAGTTTCGTTATCGAATCACCATTCTAACTTTGAACGTCCTACTCGGTCCATATTTCCAGGTGCATTTTCGTTCAATATTTAACTGTGGAAATCCATCCTTTGGAAATCTTGATGAATTGTCGTTGAGTCCATCAGCCACATCCTCTTCCTCTCCTTGGTTTAATGATGAACTCTTGTTTTGGAACTCGCTCCCACAGTTCAATTCCCGAGAATCTTACAATGTCATCTCGACAATTGGTGTTGCACCTTTCTTCTCAAGCATCGTGGGTCTAAGTTATCCTGCCACCTATCCGAACTGAATCTCGGTCAGATATGATGGTTGGAACATACTTTCAAGAGTTATAACATTGGTCCTCTTATGACTCGGTAAGATGATGTCATGCCTAGCACACCTGGCCGGAGGACCTAGTGTTATAGTTTCCTTTTTAACAAGGTTAACCATTCTTCCATGAGGAAATTGAATGACTTGTTTAATAAGTTTTTCCTGATGGATCCTTTGTGTATTCAAGGTCTGATCTTTGCTTGAAGACCTTGTCAATGCTATCTCGAAGCATGTTTGTGATGCTCTGATCTTTGATAATAACACTTGAAACAAAATGTTATGTTTTCTTTATCAATTATCTGAAACACTGTTTGTCGTGGAATTGTCACGGCAGATGTCCTCTTGCAAGGACTTAATCGTGGAGCCATCGCAACTAGGAAGCTTGAAGGGGTTAATCAGGAGAAAGGACACGAGAGGGTTTATACTAGTTCGGCTCCTTACGGTGAAGGAAGCCTACGTCTAGTTGGGTTGGTATTGCTTGAGGTTTCGATGACCAGGGAGCGAGATATGCTATGCCCGGTTCTCGAAGTGTTGTTTCTTGCCCTAAGCCGCTGCCGGGTCGTCCCCTTATATACACGGGTTGACGCCCTGCGGCTTACAGAATCCCGGCCGGCTCATAAACAGTGTCCGGCTCGGTGACTAGTCAAGTCTACCTTATGATACAAGTCATGCCATTATGGCAGTTTACTACAATGGGCCTTAAGTCGCCTGTGGGCCTTAGGCTCCTTGTTGAGTCGCCATCTTCATGCTCGGACTTGGGCTTCTGTTTGGTAACTATTTACGTAACCCGGCCCCTCCTGGGCGGCTTACCCAAATAGTTATATCCCCAACATTAGGCCCCAGATTGATTTGAACCTGTTCATGTCAATCTTAAAGTAACTGAAAACATAAATCTTCAATCTTCGGGCTGCGCAAAAAAGACTTTCTTTAACCCGGCGTGACGTCACTCTTTGGATCTGTCTTAACCCGTCATGACGCCATCTTTCCTTTAATTCCGCCGAATCAGCCCAACGGATCTTTGTCTTTATTGCCTGTTCCGAGAATCGAGGCGTCGGGGCCGCTGGATAATAATTCTTATCTCCTTGTTTCCCGCGCCGTCTCAGTTACCCTCACCCTATAAATAGGCGCGACTTTAGGTCTTTCATTCTTCTCCTTCCAGTCGTCTTCTTCCTCTCTTCTCTGTCACTCAAGCTCCGCCGCCGCCGCCGTCGAACCTCTCATCTTCATCGACCTTGGCCGCTGCATCAACTTGAATCCGACCAGAGAACGGTAGCGCCTCTCCATCACAGATCCAGCACTTGTAAGTTTCCCCTTTCTGCATCTTATATCTATGCTAGGGTTGACAGTTCTTCTGTCTAGTTCGCAGTTCATCCCCTGTTCTTCGTGTTTCCTCTGCCGGGGCTTCTTTTGATCCCACCATAGCATAAATCTCGTGCTGTACCTATTCTGCATCCATTTTATATACTAGCAGATCTTATTTTCTTGCAAAGAATCCTCATTAGGATGCATTAACTCCTCTGTATCATGTTTTTAGGTCTAGAAATTTTTCCTTTCTGAACAACCATTTGATCCAAAATAACAGTTGCAACTTATGAAATCTGTTTTTATCACCCGGAACACTTCATATGTCAAATGCCTTCAACATGACTGTTCAAATGTCCGGTTTAAACACATCCCATTTGGTCTGTAAACCTCGGCACCTTCTTAGGTCTTTAAAACTTTTGAACTATCGCTAACACTTGTGGCGGCTTAAACAATGCTGCCCAATTATCCTTATGTCATTAGGCCCCTTTAAGTCGCTACCTTTCAGCAATTTGAATATCTTCTTCCGGGTTGAAATTTAAGCCGGAACTTCTTATTTTACAATAGTCCAATCTGTTGTCATGGCGCCTAAACCAACCAAAGCTCCTGTAACCTGCAACCGGGTTCCATCCACTGTCACCAAAAGCAAGCTGGCTAATTTTGTGAAGTCTGGTCACTTGCCAAAGAAGGAAGTCATGTCTTATCGTGTTCCTGACCCATCCGAAGAAAAACCTCAACCAAAATACGGAGAAGTGATAGTTTTCAAGGATCATATGAACCGGGGATTTGTCCCTCCCGGCTCAAAATTTTTCAGAGAAGTTCTGAATTTCTTTGACCTTAGACCTCAAGACATCGGGCCCAATTCCGTGTCAAATCTCTGCAACTTTCAAGTTTTCTACGAAGTGTACCTAGGAGAAGAACCAAGTCTGCTTTTGTTCAGAGAACTTTTTTATTTGAACCGGCAAAACGAACGTGCCAACGGGCCGAGTCTTGAGCTTGGCGGCATCTCCATCCAGCGGCGAAGAGATTGTCTTTTCCCTTATGCTGAATTGCCAAGTCACCCGAAAGACTGGAACCAGACGTGGTTCTACTGCCAAGATACATCACCGGCTGATGAGAAGCCACTGCCCGGCTTTCGCTACAAGGCCTCGAATCCAATCATCCACTGGCGGATAAGTTATCCGTTGTTGAACGCCTGCCTCTCAACCCCGCCATCAAGAAGATCAAAGCTCTTCTAGGGAACAGTTTAAATGGCATCGATCTGGTTCGAGTCTGGGTCACCTGGCGGATACTACCATTAAGCCGCCGCTCCGGCTTAATGTGTACTTATACAGGCGAAAAAGATGACTCGATGCGTCATAGCTCTGATGATTTATCAGACGATGCAATAGATGCTACCGTCCAAACTCTGTTGAAGGAAGGCACTGTAACCAGTAATGCCTTCGGCTTACTTCCCTTCTGTAAGAAGAACCCGGCTCCTGCGGTAAGTTACTAGTCTTCAAAAATACTCTTTTATATGTTACCTTCTTATACTTATGATTCCTTATCTGTTTCCACAGGCTAGTGATGACTTCTGGAAGGTCAAGTATGACCATGAAGCTGCTAAATAGGCTAGGGCGGCCAAGAAGACTTAAAGTAGATTTTCTTTAACTCCTTTGCCATTCCTTACTAACATTTGATCCTTTCAGGAGGATACTGGAAACAATCAAGCAGCTGGCGAAGAGGTAACTATAATTTCCTCTGACTCAGAGCCTTTGCCAACACAAAAAATCCGAAGGGTGTCCCGGAAAGTAAGGTTTTCACACCCTCTAGCTTACCAATATCCTCAATTTCTTTTGAAGCAACAACAATTGAGAACCGGAGGCAAACTTGGGCCACTCAAGATGCAGAACTCTCTTCCGGCTTACCCGATATAACCAGGAAGCGTCGAACTGAGGTCATCTCCGTTTTGCGTTCAGTTTATCCTTTGGCGGGTTTATTTCGTCAACCCCTCAATTCATCTGACTCCAATTATCAGGATACCTCTCCGTCTTCCGGCGAGTCGATGCAATCAAACATGCCGGCTTTTAAAACAGCTCCCGGGTAATGCCACCTTTCTTACTTTAAGTTTTTTCCATACTTATTCGTTGGTACTCATCCTTCCACTTTGACTGACAGCCTGCAAGCGAAGCCTAGCAAGAGGGCCAGAAAGAATAATTTGTCCCAAGACCCGGTGTTCATCGAACCGCAATTGACTCATCCGTTCTCGATAGCTCCACTCATCGCCCACCGCCGAACTGCTTTTGACATTCCGGCGTCAATCTCTGACCCGCCTGCAGAAGACGTTGTCCACGATTCTGATAAGCCGGAAATTCCTAGCCCGGTCAAGACGACTGAACCGGAAGTTGAATTTCTGAAAAGCCAATATGTTGAACCGGGCCGGCCTACTGTCCTTGCTCGATGCACTGCCAAGGAGGAGTTTGCCCAACGTCGGAAAACCAAACAAGACATCACTGATTATACTCACCTAAGCATTGGTGATATAGTCTCGGGCTATTTAAACCAAGTGCACAATAGCCGTGACCTGGAAATTGACAGGGTGAAGCAAATATAGCATAAATCTGAGGTATACCTTGAACCTTACTTACTGTATCAGCCCCCAAGTCTATTGCTTATGAATGAATATGTTGTAGACTTAGAAATATACTTACTGTTAGTTTTGTCCGGCTTAAATTGAATATATTTAACCCGGTGATAGCATGAAACTTTGAATTTGGGTTACACATTAGCCCCCAAGTGTCAAGTGCCTTTACTTGTAAAGTGCTTGAGACTTAATACACATGACCCGGTAAAATATGTTAAGAAATTCTTTAAACATACATTAGCCCCCAAGTGCCAAGTATCTTTACTTGTAAAGTGTTTGGGACTTGAATGTAATCTTACGATGATTCTTACCATAACCTGATGTCGATGCAGGTCGCCATAAGTCAATTTGAGATTTGAGATTGCTGACCAAGAGTCGGTTGAAAAACCAGGAGCTTGAAACTCGTAAAGCCAACTCCAAGTTTGAATTCAGGTGTCTCGAACAAGAGAAACTGAAGAAAAGTTTGAATCAGAGAAGAAAACTTGGGTTGAGGAGAGGGCTTCATTGGTGACCCGGCTGAAACAACAGAGGCATCTCTTGTCGAGGCAATCACGAGCTATCCGGCTTAAAGCGCCAGATATCTCAAATGGTATCCGCAATCTTTGGTAAGTTACCATGTATAACTCTGAATATCACAATAATTCCTTTGATGTCTATTTTAACTGTTAACTCCAGCTCACCTTATATGTATAAACGCAGGCCCCAGGAGCATGAACCTTAAGCAGAATATGCTGGTCAAGCTTAAGGCGGTGTACACTCTGGTGGAACAAATATACACCGGGTCACAACGTGCTTTAGCCGTTGTGGCTTTATCAAATGATGCTCCTTACCTCCTGCAAGATGTACTCAAGCGGTTTGCCGTGTTACCTCAACGGATTCAGGAGTTAAGGCGAGCATCTGGCAGAGCCGGTGCCATAGCCGCCTTAAGCCGGGCCAAAGCATTGGCTCTAGAGCTAGATTTAAACGACGTTGCTCTTGGATACCCCAGCTTAAAGGAGGACGGCTCTGCATTCAGTCAATCATACTTCACCACCTGTGTGAGAGTCGTACGTCCTGTGGCCACCATCATCGGCAATGATATTGATCTTACAAAGTACCAGCCGGGTTAAGACAATGAGAACCGGAGGATTCCAACTCCACATTATGATGACATCAGCCTGATCCAGCCAACTCGTAAGCATACCTTCGCTCCTGAAGTTGACCCGACCAGCTTAATAGATGATGAAGCTGAATTTGAAGCTTTAAGCGGCATTGACTGGACCTCGTCAACCTTCCAGGACAAAACAACCGAAGGAGAGGCGGGGAAGGATAACCCGGAGTCATCAAGCCAGCCAGAAGAATGAGCCGCCAGATGTGTTATGACCTTTGCAAAACAAGCTTCACTTACCTTAGACTCGGGGAGTCTTGTAATAGGATAGAGAAAACTCCTTAACTCTATCATGCCTTCGCGCATGTTTTGCAGTGCTTAACAATGTCTCAAGCCGCCAGCAATGTGCACTACCGTCTTACTTGAATCATCCAAAAGCTTTCTGCTTTACTCTGTGTATAAAACAAAAAAATTTCCTTTGGCATCTCACCACATCCGGGGTCATGTAAGATAATGTTAACCCGGAGTAGGAACCAAAACATCATAAGTATCAGCCGGTTTAAGGCGTACCTTACCGGCTTACTTGATCCCAAAAAGCAGACAGTTATACTTAACTTCTGAAAATTGGCACATATAATGTTTACCTGGCCCTTAGTATTATTTACTCTTATAGAATAAAGTAAACCTGATTTTCAAAGGCCTCTAATTCGAATACGATCAGTAGAACCGTTCCAGAGGGGTTAAGCTAAGATTCGGATACGATCATGTAGCCCCCAATGGCTTTGGCGATGCCGATAAAATGGGTATCGACAGCTATGTTCCCTTTGGTTCGAATACGACCTATGTTTGAACAGGAAGCCCCCAAGTGACCATGAGAGTTGTTTAATGACGCTGATTCGAATACGATCCACGTCAGACCCAAAGAGGTTAAGCTATGATTCAAATATGATCAAGAAGCCCCCAAGTGGGTTCGTCAGTGTGCCAATCAATTGGGTATCGACAGCTATGTTCTCCTTGGTTCGGATACGACCTATGTTTGAATAGGAAGCCCCCAAATGACCATGGTTTGATTCAGATATGATCATAAGCCGGACCAAAGGGAAAGCCAGATTCAGATATGATCCACTCCCTGTTAGTCGTTTCCAACACCTGGTCAAGAAGACACATAAACCTTGTAGGATGGAAAAGAAAGAGGTCCTGCTTTATTGCTTTATATAATATATACATTGCTAAAAATAAAAGGTAAATATACTCCAAAAGCCAGCGGCTTAAGGATAGTAGGGCCGGAGATGTGCTATGTTCCACGGCCGCCGGGTCTCCTCCTCCGACTTACGTGAGTCTTTGTGCTCTCGAACATCGATGAGGTAATATGACCCGTTGTTGAGATTCTTGCTGACCACGAAAGGTCCTTCCCAAGGAGGGGACAGCCTGTGCATATCAGTTTGATCCTGGATGAGCCGGAGCACCAAATCACCCTCTTGGAAAGTTCTGCTTTTAACCCGGCGGCTGTGATAACGGCGCAGGTCTTGCTGGTAAATCGCCGAGCGGGCTATGGCCAAGTCTCGCTCTTCATCCAACAAGTCAAGTGCATCCTGTCGAGCATTTTCGTTATCAACCTCAACGTAAGCCGCCACCCGGGGTGAATCATGCTGGATGTCACTTGGTAGAACCGCCTCTACTCCGTACACCATGAAGAAAGGTGTATAACCGATGAGACTGTTGGGCGTTGTGTTGATGCTCCATAGCACGTATGTAATTCCTCCACCCAATAACCCGGAGTTCACTATAAAGGAACTAAGAGCCGGGTTTGATACCTTTCAAGATCTCTTGATTAGCTCTTTTCTGCTGACCATTAGGCGGGGTGAGCAACAACGAAACATCAAGCGGATGTGCTCTTGTTGATGAGAACTCTTCCATGGCACCCTTGGAGAGATTAGTACCATTATCGGTTATAATCATGTCGCGGAAAACCAAAACGAAAGATCACCTTTTTGATGAACTTAACCGCCGTGGCTGCATCACACTTACTGACCGGCTCTGCTTCAACCCACTTGGTGAATTTATCCACTGCCACCAACAGGTGTGTCTTCTTATCTTTAGACCTTTTGAAAGGTCCAACCATATCAAGCCCCCAGACTGCAAACGACCAAGTAATTGGAATCATCCTCAATTCTTGAGCCGGCACATGAGCTCGTCTTGAGAATTTTTGACATCCGTCACATTTGCTGACCAGATCTTCCGCATTAGCATGAGCCGTCAGCCAATAAAAACCGTGACGAAAAGCCTTGGCCACCAGAGACTTTGAACCGGCATGATGGCCACAATCACCTTCATGAATCTCACGAAGTATCTCCTGACCCTCCGTAGGTGACACACAACGTTGAAACGCCCCAGTGACGCTGCGGTGATGCAACTCACCATGAACAATGTCATGGATTTGGACCGCCTGACGATTTGTCTTACCAAGGTCTCGTCCTCAGGCAATTCTCCCCGGGTCATATAGGCTAAGTATGGGACCGTACAGTCCGGGGTGGCATGGAGAGCGGCCACCACCGCGCCTCCGGTCTGCAATCGCAAGCTCTTCCTCTGTAGGCACTCTGACGGAAGGATTATGCAAAAGCGTCAAGAAAGGTATTAAGCGGCACCGGCTTACATCGAGACCCGAGCCGCTTAAAGCATCGGCCGCCTCATTCTTCCTTCGATCAATGTGCTCTACTTGATAACCTTTGAAGTGCCCAGCCATCGCATCAACCTCACGACAATAAGCCGCCATGAGGGGATCCTTAGAATCCCATGTGCCTGACACCTGTTGAGCGACGAGGTCTGAATCGCCCAAGCATCTCACCCGGCTTAAATTCATCTCCTTGGCCATCCGGAGGCCATGGAGTAAGGCCTCATATTCAGCTGCATTGTTAGTACACGGAAACATAAGCCGGAGCACATAGCAAAATTTGTCACCTCGAGGGGAGGTTAAAACAACTCCACCCCCTGAGCCTTCCAACTGTCTGGACCCATCAAAGTGAATAGTCCAATACGTGTTATCCGGCTTCTCCTCTGGTGCCTGCAACTCCGTCCAATCATTAATAAAGTCCACTAGGGCTTGAGACTTGATAGCTGTGTGTGGCATATACTTCAAACCGTGAGGCCCAAGCTCGATGGCCCACTTGGCAACTCGTCCTGTGGCCTCCCTATTTTGGATGATGTCTCCCAAGGGGGCTGAACTTACCACAGTTATAGGATGACCCAGGAAGTACTGTTTTAGCTTCCGGCTCGCCATGAACACCCCGTAAACCAGTTTCTGCCAATGCGGATACCTTTGCTTGGACTCTATGAGCACCTCATCGATGTAATAAACCGGCCGTTGAACCGATGCTCCTTGCCGCCTCCTTAAGCTCCACCACAATAGCCACACTAACAGCACGTGAATTAGCAGCAACATACAATAGCAATGGCTCTTTATCAATCGGAGCTGCGAGAACCGGCGGCTCAACCAATTGTCTCTTTAAATCCTCAAAAGCGGCATCAGCAGCCTCACTCCAGACAAAGGTGTCTGCTTTCTTCATCATTTGATAAAACGGTAAAGCCTTCTCCCCTAGCCGGCTTATGAATCGGCTTAAAGCAGCAACGCGACCCGCCAGTCGCTGAACATCATAGATGCACGCCGGCTTAGCCAGAGAGGTAATCGCCTTGATCTTCTCCGGGTTAGCTTCAATGCCCTGTTTGAGACCAGGAATCCCAAAAGTTTGCCTGCAGGTACACCAAATACGCACTTATCCGGGTTAAGCATCATCTTGTAGACCCGGAGATTATCAAATGTTTCCTTTAAATCGGAGATCAAGGTTTCCTTCTCTCTAGACTTCACCACAATTTCATTCACATAAGCATGAACATTGCGCCCAATCTGAGTGTGGAGACAATTCTGCACACATCGCTGATAAGTCACCTGTGCACTCTTAAGCCCAAAAAGCATAGACACATAGCAGAAGGCTCCAAATGGAGTAATGAAAGCCGTCTTCTCCTGGTCCTTAACTGCCATCTTGATCTGATGATAACCAGAGTAAGCATCCAAAAAACTTAACTGCTGGCAACCCGCAGTGGCATCGATGATTTGATCAATGCGGGGCAGGGCAAAGGGATCAGCTGGACAAGCTTTATTTAGGTCCGTGTAATCGACACACATCCGCCAAGTGCCGTTTTTCTTGAGCACAAGCACCGGATTAGCCAACCACTCCGGGTGAAAAACTTCCACGATGAACCCTGCCGCTAAGAGCCGAGCGACCTCTTCCCCTATAGCCTTTCGCCTTTCCACATTGAATCGCCAGAGAAACTGCCTGACCGGCTTATACTTTGGATCAATATTAAGAGTGTGCTCAGCGAGTTCTCCCGGGACACCCGGCATGTCAGAAGGTTTCCATGCAAAGATGTCCCGGTTCTCACGGATTAACTCGATGATCGCGCTTTCCTATTTGGAATCCAAATTGGTACTGATGCTGAACTGCTTGGAAGAGTCACCTGGAGTGAAGTCAACCAGTTTTGTCTCGGCGGCCGACTTAAATTTCAAAGGCGAGTCTTGCTCTGTGGTTGGCTTCTTCAAAGAGGTCATATCTGCCGGGTCAACATTAGTTTGATAAAACTTCAGCTCCTCTTCAGCACAAACGGATTCAGCATAAGCCGCATCTCCATCCTCGCACTCCAAGACCACCTTTCGACTCCCATGCACAGTGATGGTGCCCTTGTAACCCGGCATCTTGAGCTGCAGATAAACATAACATGGCCGTGCCATAAACTTGGCATAAGCCGGCCGTCCAAACAGAGCATGATATGGGCTTCTGATTTTGACCACCTCAAACGTCAGCTTCTCCGCCCTGGAATCGTATTCATCTCCAAAAGCCACTTCCAGCTTGATCTTTCCAACAGGATACACCGACTTACCGGGTACCACCCCATGGAAAACAGTGTTAAATGTCCTCAAGTCTTTATCAGTCAGACCCATACGTCCAAAGGTCTCATAATAGAGAATATTGATGCTGCTTCCGCCGTCCATGAGAACCTTAGTGAATTTATATCCACCAACTTGATGGTCCACCACCAGGGCTAACTGACCTGGGTTATCAACCCGGGGGGGGGGGGGGTGATCTTCCCTACTCCAAATGATAGGCTGTTCTGACCACCTCAGATAACGGGGAACCGCCGGTTCAACCGAATTCACAGCCATTTTATGAACCTTCTGGTCACATTTACACAAATTAGTGGTGAACACATGGTATTGCCCACCGTTTAACTGTTTTGGATGGCTCTGATAACCTGACTGCTGCTGCTGCTGTCCTCCATGACCGGGCTGCTGCTGATTATAGCCACCTTGACCACCTTGAAAACCGGAACTTGAGCCGCCACCGGGCCATGGAAACCACCTGCTCTGAACCGCCGCTGACCCATGATTGCCATCAAACATGTTTGAATTCTTGAACGCCTTCATGATCGCGCAGTCCTTCCATAAGTGGGTGGCAGGATTTTCTCAATACCGTGTCTTGGACAAGGCTCATTCGAAGCTGCTCAAGAGATGGACCTGAGCCACCAGATCGAGGAGGTCCTCTCCCCTTACGCTTCTTGTTATTACCTTGAGCATTAGCATTGGCCACAAACGCCGGGTTACCGTCCGGCTTACGTTTGTTACCACCTTGATTTGCCGGCTATTGTTCTTGACCCTTTCCGTTGCCGTTCTTCTTTCCCTTCCCTGTCTTTTCCTCCTCAGACACGGGATCTTCAGTAGTATCAGAATCGGCATACTTAACCAAAGCCGCCATCAGCGTACCCATGTCATTGCAATCACGCTTAAGGCGCCCCAGCTTCTGCTTCAGCGGCACAAAACGACAATTCTGATGGAGCATAAGTACCGCAGAGCCGGCATCCATCTTATCAGATGAATGTATTATTTCTTTGACCCGGCGCACCCAATGAGTTGTGGACTCACCCTCCTCCTGCTTACAATTGGTCAAGTCCACAATGGACATAGATTGCTTGCAAGTATCTTTAAAGTTCTGGATAAACCGGGCCTTTAACTCGGCCCATGAACTGATGGAATTGGGGGGCAAGCTTTTCAACCAAGTTCGGGCCTTTCCATCTAACATCATGGTGAAATACTTAGCCATTGCCGCGTCGCTGACTTCCAATAATTCCATGGCCATCTCGTAACTTTCAATCCACGCCCCTGGTTGTAAGTCGGCTGTGTAATTCGGCACCTTTCGAGGACCCTTGAAATCCTTGGGCAGACACACATCTCGAAGAGCCGGCACCAGACACGGGACACCGCCGGTTCTAGTGGCCACCCCGGCTCCAGCAGAAGTTATTGGATACTCTGGGAAACCATCATACTGTCAGGACCCCGATTCCAGGTCACATCGATCTAGCTGGTAACACCTCATATCACTTTGCGGCCTCACGCACGGTATTCCCACGGGTGTTGCCTTACCATGGCCCGGGACCGTTTGCGCCTTTTGGCTCACGTATATGATAGCGTCGCTAGCATCCATATGACAGAAAACCGGGCCGACATGACTAGTCGTGAACCCAAAGCGGCACTAACCCATGGGGACAGGCATACATGAATCACATCGAGCATGTCGGTCATCAACGTGTGGATCCGGGCTGTAGCACTGGGCTAACAGGACTCCGGTAACCCGGAACATGTACGCTAGGCGGACTCGGATGTCACCGCGTGACATTTCCCGAAGGATAGACACAGAACGAAGTGAAACACATGTCGGCCAATCAAGTGTCCAGAGCGGTAGTCTTTGGGCTAGCGAGGACTCCGGTGAACCGGCTGTAGCGGACTACTATCGCTCAGGAAGCACTAGACTACATTTCCCCATATGAGAGGCTGCCAAGGATAAACAACTAGATTGTCGGATCCCACACATACCGAGCATTTCAAACATACACACAATATGCTCAATATGTGTAAATACAACATGGCATCACAACATAACTCTACGACTCAAATATTTATTCATTAGGCTTCGAGGAGCCAAGATATTACAAACATGGGTCTCATGACCCAACATTCAGAGCATACAAACAACAAGCACATGCAGAAGCTTAACATGTCTGAGTACAGACATCTACAAATGAAAAAGGCTTAGAAGCCTGACTATCTACCAGATCCTGCCGAGGGCACAAGATCGTAGCTAAGGTAACAAGCTAAACGTCGAAGTCCACGCGGAACTACTAGCGAGACTGACGTCTCTCTACAAAACATGAAATAAGCAAACGTGAGTACAAATGTACTCAGCAAGACTTACATCAGAACTAACTACATATGCATCATTATCAACAAAGGGGTGGTGGAGTTTGACTGCAGCAAGCCAGCTTTGACTCGGTGGCTATCCTAAACTACGACTGCAAGTAACTCTTTTGAGGTGGCGCTTTGCAGTCCACATATTCACCATATCAATACACCACTATGGATCCGCTCCCGTCTCCCTACGAGAACGCCATCCATAGCACTCACGCTTATCTTGCGCATTTTAGAGTATCCACTTTCACTTGTTTATGAACTGTACAGGCAACCCAGAAGTCCTTTACCGCGGACACGACTATTCGAATAGATCATATTAACCCTGCAGGGGTGTACTTCTTCACACACGCTCTCGCCACTTACCGCCATGTACACCTCGTGTATCTCGGCAACCTTCAAGCGGAAGCCTGGCGAGGGAGTCGGCCATGACCTGACTAACCACACAAGTCTCTCGTCTAGGTTTATCGCCTATTCGGGTTCCATCCGCAAGGAGATCCGGCCGGGGTGTCGCTCACGGCCCCAAACGATGTGAGCAGGGTTCCCGAGACACCAAACGGGCGCCCGGTACACCGTGCCACGGTGTATCTACCGCAACATAGCCCACCCCTAGGGTCAGCGCTACGCACGGCCCCCAACACATATCCTACAAACACCAGAAACTAGTTGCAACTCCTGGACAGAGATCGAGGCGATTAATAAGCCGAGAGGGGTCGAGTTATCGGAACCCAATGTGTGGTAGTAACTGTTTCATGGATCACAAACACAGAACTCAGTTCCTGAGGACGGCTGCATTGAGACAACCCACCATGTACTCCTACATGGCCTCTCACCGCTACCTTTACCAAATCGTGTTCACACACTTAGCTCACACACAATAGGACATGTTCACACACCTCCGATTCATCCTCGATGAATCAGACCTGACTCAACTCTAAGCAGTAGCAGGCATGACAAACAAGCATGAATGAGTAGGCACAACAGGGCTCAAACAACTCCTACTCATGCTAGTGGGTTTCATCTATTTACTGTGGAATGACAGGTCATGCAGAGGATAAAGGGGTTCAGCTACCGCAGCAAGTAACAGATGAATCGTTGTTGTCCCGACGCAGAAAAGAGAGCAGGAGCGAGAGAGTGGGATTGTATCGGAATGAACAAGGGGTTTTTCTTGCCTGGCACTTCTGAAGATAATATAGTTCTTCATCGGTGTCATCGAACTCATCGTCGGTACGTCGTCTATTGAGAGGGGACAAATACCGGCAACAGAGAAATAAACACAATCAATGCAATGCACCATATGATGCATGACCATGACATGGCAATATTCTGTGATTTAGTCTAATGCAACTAGCAACAAGTTAAATGGAGCTGGTTTGAACACTAGGTTCAAATTCAAACTCCATGTAAGGCATTTCAAATCCCATTTATTCGAATTGTCTTATACAGCAACTTTAGGTTGCTCAAACATGCATGAAAATGGTACAGATGGATAGATTGGATTTTTCTGATCATTTTTCATATATAAATTATTTCAATCTGAGCTAAGGTTGAATTTCTATGATTTTTAGAAGTTAGCACTATTTTCTGGAATTTCCTATATAAGAATAAATCCAGAAAAGAGTTATTGCGTCAGCATGACATAGGTGTGACGTCAGCAGGTCAACTGGGTCGGCTAGGTCAAACCTGACCTGTGGGACCCATGTGTCAGTGGTTAGTTAACTAACTAAACAGAGCTAGTTAGTGTTAGGTTAAGCACTAATCTAGGTTAATTAGCGTTACACTAACCTAACTGATAATTAGCCAGGGTGGCCCACACGTCAGTGACCCAGGGTCAAACTGGGCCCACCCAGTCAACGGTCAGCGGGGTCAAACCCACCGGCGACTCGACGTCGGCGAGGCCCGAGACGGTGGCGCGGCTCGGAATTTGCCCATGGTCGACCAAATCGACCGCGGTTTGATCCTACGCGTAGCTGGGGCTCGCGCGCATCTAGTAGGCCAAGCGGGAGGAGCTGGGGTGGTCTAAGTCAATGGCGGCGAGCACGAATGCGGCGGCCGGAGTTCGGTCATCGGCGGTTTAGGCGTTGCGGCTTATGGGCGAAGGAAGCGAGTGCTGGCGGCACCTAATGGGCAGCAGGAGCACGCCGGAGCAACTAGTAGGAGCGGAGGGGCTCGGGGGCTCGGAGCTCGCCGGCCATGGTGGGCAGCGGCTTCGGGTGCTCGCGGGGTAGCGGCTACGGGGCAAAAACGACGACATGGTTAAGGGGGAAAGGACCGGGAGCTCACAGTGAGGCCGACGACAGGCTCAGCTGGCTCGTGGGCGACTGGAAGGCGGCGAATCCGTCGATGGAGTCCAGCGGCCGTGCTCGGGGAAGACAACTCGTGGCGGCGATGTGGGGCTCCCGCGGTGGCGTGGCTCCGGGTGGAAGAGAGAGGGGGTCGGGGTGGAGCCTCTGGAAACGCTGGGTGGACTTGGGAGGGCCGGTGGCCATGGCTACGGTGAGCGCCGGTGACGGTGGCGCTTCAGTGCGAAGGAGAGAGAGCAGGGAGGGAAAGCACGGAGAGAGAGCGCGGTCCAGGGGGGTTGCGTGGCGTCGCGGGAGACGTCCAAGGGGAGGAGGAGGTAGCCAGGCAGGGAGGAGGTGGCCGGCGTGTGGCCACGCGCGTCGGGCACGCGCCCCTGCCCACTGGCGCGTGGAGGAAGGCGAAAGGGAGCCAGGCGGTGGTGGGTTGGCCGAAACAGGAGCTGGGCCGGTTGGTGGGCGCCAGGTAGGTTGCACAGGTGAGCCTCTATTCTTTTCCTATTTTTATTTCTCTTTTCTATTTTCTGTAAT
Organism: Aegilops bicornis; assembly: GCA_021605145.1. Lineage (NCBI taxonomy): Eukaryota > Viridiplantae > Streptophyta > Magnoliopsida > Poales > Poaceae > Aegilops > Aegilops bicornis. The sequence goes on along the minus strand of CM038675.1, from coordinate 136,338,061 downwards.
TGTGTTTGGCTTTATTTAAAAATACTTAGGCACACTCAAAAATCACCAAACTGCTCATGGCCAGTGCTTGGAATATATCCAACATGGAACATTTCAGTTTAGGATTATTTGGACATTTTAAATATTTCATAGTATTTAAGTACCCAAATACAAATAGAATATGATTTAATTCAGAGCCCAAATATGTCATGGAAAAATGTGCATCACCTCTGCTCACTGTTTACAGTATTTACCATAAATGATGAACATTTTGAAAGCCATTTGGACTTACTGAAAAATATTTTAGGTAAATCTAGTGAATTCCTTTAATGCTAGGGGTTAGGCAATCCCCATTTCAACTTTCTGAGAAAATTAAACATGATGACATGAATGCCTTAATGCAACTAATGACAAACAAATTCTAGGGCTGTGTCAACTCATCCCCACTAAACAAGAATCTCGTCCCGAGATTCAAGACGTGAGGTAAGAAGACAGAAGGGATACAAAGCTATCACGATCTTCACGATCCAGATGTCTTTCTCGAGGATATTGATTCATTGCATCATCTTGATCTCGACGTCTTGCTTTGAGAACTTCATCCAACATGACAACGAGAGGAAAGGGAGAATTTTAGAAGAATCGATCTTCTTGAGGTTTGAGTAACTTAGGATCATCTCAATGGTCGCAAGATCAACTCACGGAATGAGACGTAGAAATATCTCTGGAGCTGAGAGGCAAGACATGCATCAGGAGGGACGGAAGAAACAATTTGACAAGGGTTTCAAAGTAGCAAGGAAACAATTACTATGATCCCATAACGGGGCACCTTGGGAGAGGTGACTCGTAGAAATATTCCCTTAAGTGGCAAAAAGGAATTACTTTTGATACATAGGTCATTGGAACTCTTTTCACCAGCCTGAGGCAATTTAGGAACGATCGTTTGAAGGAGTGCGAGGGAATGGAATACCTAGAATACAATGGATGATGTGGACTACCTTGTTGAAGACAACGCAAAGGATGATTTCCTTATCATCGGAGGTGGAGGGAACCCATGGTAAGTCCACTTTTGAAGATGACATTGGACAACAACTACCGAGAAGGGCAGCCCATGGAGGATTGGCACAATGGTGGTGCAAGCTGGGAACAAGATGCAACTGTTGGGAATGTTCCAACCATCATGTCTGCCGGAGATTCAGATCCGATTGGTAATAGGATACTTCAGACTCAGCATGTCTGAAAAGAAAGTTTGCAACACAAATCGACGAGATGACGTTGCGAGATTCTCGGGATATGAAGTACGATAGCAAGATCCAAAACATGAGCTGGTTCTGCTACAAGCATGTGAACACGCTGTCCCAGACAATCATGATCACATGGTAGTCTTACAACAAAACACTACCAAATTCTGGTTAGAAACCATCAACAAGGATATCAAAGTCCTTGCGTAAGTCTAGCTCTTAAAAAGAAACTTCTTCCCCTTGAACAAATCAATCAGTGGCTTGGTGTGCTAGGGATACATATAGAATGAAGGTTGCAAGTCTCCAAACCATATAATACTTCGCACATGTGCATGACTGACTTGGGATGATTCCAAAGGAAGCAAAAACAAACTTTCTCGGATCCACGGCGACAACTTTCATCAAATGCACGTGAATTAGAGGAAGTCACTCCTTTCATCCAAACATAGGCTTCATGAACGAAACACGAAAATAATGCTTACAAAGTTTCCAACACTAGGTTGACTTTCGACATGAATCATGGGGGAGACAAAATGCTGTTGTTGGGCTTAACAACAATTCATCGGAATTTCCATATCACTGTACTTCCACCATCATGTGAACACGGTGATAGCATTGGTCAGACCAAAAGATGTAATGATGTATGCTCGAGGGATCAACCACGAGTAAGACAACATTACGAACATCGTTGGTTCTGATTTGACTTGACGATAGCCCATACTCGAGTCAAAGTTTCATAAGACAATAGGTTCAACAACTGATCACGAGGACCAATCGATGAAGATATCATCTTTATTCAACACACACTCAAAAGGATATCCCTTAAAACAAGCTAAGTCGCACAAGCTTTTATCTTCCAACTCTCCAAGTTGTTGTTTGGCTCAACCAACTAGCTCAGGGGTATCCAACACAGATTCTTGGAGAATGGGTGGTTCACCAGAAACCAACTTGATCACGAGCTCAACATAACAGTCAGGGGACAACCTGGTAATACTTCCGAGAAGATATTCGGAAATCATGAACCACCGGTATGTTGCTAAGCTCGAGAAAAATCTTGCTTCTGAGGGCAAGATGATATGATCAAAAGAGTGAGGGATTGACACAAACCTAACTCATTGATCAAAGAGTGTACCAGAAATAAGGACTAGGTAGCACGATCAGTCTTAGAATGATGATTCAATAACCAGCATGCTAAGAATGAGAGTATTGCCCATTAACCACCAAGCAACAGAGTTGCTAGGAGTATTGATTTCACACAGTGCAGTACACCTGTCGGCATTCCGGTTGCAACAACACGGGACCGAGGAATGAATAATGATGGTGAGAAGTATCACTATGTTAAGAATTCATAAGAGGTGGTGCAATTCTCATGATACTCTTGACATAAAGATGGTAACACTCCAAGGTAGACCAGAGCAAAAAGCTGGATTGGCGTTTTGATCTGCGGAATACAACTACTTTGACCACTCCAAGAAATGGAGGAGGTGCTGGAGTTTGTTTCTCCTAGTCATTCCGAATGTAATGGCTTGATGCACCACAAGAATAATGGGCATCGATGAGCACGAGTGCACGACTACTCTTGACTATCAATTGATAGATGAAGTTCAGGAAACAACTAAAGAGGCACAACTCAAAGGAACGTATGATTTTCTGAGTTGTGGATGCATAGATTCGTATGTCGAACCAAGTTCAACAGGTTTCTTCCGGATAATCCATGCGGAGAGGTAGAATTGGCAGAGTCACAATGTAGAATGGAGAACTCATCAAGAGCACTCTTGTTGTTATCTTTTGGTTCAAAAGAACTTCTGCCATAAGAAGTTCATGGTATTTGGAAGAAGGAAATAGCACAGACCTCGAGGACTATCGCAAAGGTTACTAATATCCTAAAGGAACGAGCAAACACTATCAACAGAAGGTAAGTAGGGTGAATCTTGGGTCAAGAACCCAGGAGTAGAATACCTACTACTAAGTGGCATCACGGGATGCTTTCGAGAATGATGGCCAGAATCATCACACTGGGAACACAAAACACGGCTATATTGCTAGGTGATACTCTAAGACACCTAGGGTCATAATAATAACTCCAACATATATGTCGAGGCAATAGAGTACCTCGACTGACTGGTTAGTGTGCTTATTCTGACCAAAAGGACATCGGGAGCGGAAAGAAAGGATTTGCAATGCATCAGACTATTTAGAGACCTGGGATGACTCGGACAGCATAACGGCTGTAAATGCTCAAAAATATTTGGAACATCATGCAAAATGGTGGCATAACCACTCAATAACATCATATCAAGGTTCCGAGATCAACAGTTAACATACATAAATAGTAGAAACTGAACTGGGCTTAAAACCAACAATCTTAAAAATCTAAGGAGTAGTAACACGTCATCCTGATAGATAGATGAGAAGCCTAGTTCTTAATCCTCGTAGAAGAGAAGAGGATGACTCAGATCAGAAGGCCATGAGGTATAAGGAGTAAAAAGAGCCTTACGTTCCCTTCCACAATCAATTCCCTTACATAACTAAAGCATTTCTAGACACAACTTCGACCGGTTTGGCTTGGTAATCCTCTGACGATCAGGCTCTGATACCAAAGCTGTCAGGACCCCGATTCTAGGTCACGTCGATCTAGCTGGTAACACCTCATATCACTTTGCGGCCTCACGCACGGTATTCCCACGGGTGTCGCCTTACCATGGCCCGGGACCGTTTACGCCTTTTGGCTCACGTATATGATAGTGTCGCTAGCATCCATATGACAGAGAACCCGGGCCGACATGACTAGTCGTGAACCCAAAGCGGCACTAACCCATGGGGACATGCATACATGAATCACATCGAGCATGTCGGTCATCAACGTGTGGATCCGGGCTGTAGCACTGGGCTAACAGGACTCCGGTAACCCAGTATGTGAGCTAGGCAGACTCGGATGTCACCGCGTGACATTTCCCGAAGGGATGTATACACGAACGAAATGAAACACATGTCGGCCAATCAAGTGTCCGGAAGCGATAGTCTTTGGGCTACTTGAGGACTCCGGTGAACCGGGCTGTAGCGGACTACTATCGCTCAGGAAGCACTAGACTAGATTTCCCCATATGAGAGGCTACCAAGGATAAACAACTAGATTGTCGGATCCCACACATACCGAGCATTTCATACACACAATATGCTCAATATGTGTAAATACAACATGGCATCACAACATAACTCTACGACTCAAATATTTATTCATTAGGCTTCGAGGAGCCAAGATATTACAAACATGGGTCTCATGACACAACATTCAGAGCATACAAACAATAAGCACATGCGGAAGCTTAGCATGTCTGAGTACAGACATCTACAAATGAAAAAGGCTTAGAAGCCTGACTATCTACCAGATCCTGCCGAGGGCACAAGATCGTAGCTGAGGTAACAAGCTAAACGTCGAAGTCCACGCGGAACTACTAGCGAGACTGACGTATCTCTACAAAACATAAAATAAGCAAACGTGAGTACAAATGTACTCAACAAGACTTACATCAGAACTAACTACATATGCATCATTATCAACAAGGGGGGTGGTGGAGTTTTACTGCAGCAAGCCAGCTTTGACTCGGTGGCTATCCTAAACTACGACTGCAAGTAACTCTTTTGAGGTGGCGCTGCAGTCCACATATTCACCATATCAATACACCACTATGGATCTGCTCCCGTCTCCCTACGAGAACGCCATCCATAGCACTCACGCTTATCTTGCGCATTTTAGAGTATTCACTTTCACTTGTCTATGAACTGTACATGCAACCCAGAAGTCCTTTACCTCGGACACGGCTATTCGAATAGATCATATTAACCCTGCAGGGGTGTACTTCTTCACACACGCTCTCTCCACTTACCGCCATGTACACCTCGTGTATCTCGGCAACCTTCAAGCGGAAGCCTGGCGAGGGAGTCGGCCACGACCTGACTAACCACACAAGTCTCTCATCCAGGTTTATCGCCTATTTGGTTTCCATCCGCAAGGAGATCCGGCCGGGGTGTCGCTCACGGCCCCAAACGATGTGAGCAGGGTTCCCGAGACACCAAACGGGCGCCCGGTACACCGTGCCATGGTGTATCTACCGCCACATAGCCCACCCCTAGGGTCAGCGCTACGCACGGCCCCCAACACATATCCTACAAACACCAGAAAGTAGTTGCAACTCCTGGACAGAGATCGAGGCGATTAATACGCCGAGAGGGGTCGAGTTACCGGAACCCAATGTGTGGTAGTAACTGTTTCATGGATCACAAACACGTAACTCAGTTCACGAGGATGGCTGCAATGAGACAACCCACCATGTACTCCTACATGGCCTCTCACCGCTACCTTTACCAAATCGTGTTCACACACTTAGCTCACACACGATGGGACATGTTTACACACCTCCGATTCATCCTCGATGAATCGGACCTGACTCAACTCTAAGCAGTAGCAGGCATGACAAACAAGCATGAATGAGTAGGCACAACAGGGCTCAAACAACTCCTACTCATGCTAGTGGGTTTCATCTATTTACTGTGGAATGACAGGTCATGCAGAGGATAAAGGGGTTCAGCTACATGACAAGTAACAGATGAATCGTTGTTGTCCTAATGCAGTAAAAGAGAGCAGGAGCGAGAGGGTGTGTTTGTATCAGAATGAACAAGGGGGTTTTGCTTGCCTAGCACTTCTGAAGATAATATAGTTCTTCATTGGTGTCATCGAACTCATCGTCAGAACGTCGTCTACTGAGAGGGGACAAATACCGGCAACAGAGAAATAAACACAATCAATGCAATGCACAATATGATGCATGATCATGACATGGCAATATGCTGTGATTTAGTCTAATGCAACTAGCAACAAGTTAAATGGAGCTGGTTTGAACACTAGGTTCAAATTCAAACTCCATGTAAGGCATTTCAAATGCCATTTATTCGAATTGTCTTATACAGCAACTTTAGGTTGCTCAAACATGCATGAAAATGGTACAGATGGATAGATTGGATTTTCTGATCATTTTTCATATATAAATTATTTCAATCTGAGCTACTGTTGAATTTCTATGATTTTTAGAAGTTAGCACTATTTTCCTCGGAATTTCCTATATAAGAATAAATCCAGAAAAGAGTTATTGCGTCAGCATGACATAGGTGTGACGTCAGCATGTCAACTGGGTCGGCCAGGTCAAAACTGACCTGTGGGACCACGTGTCAGTGGTTAGTTAACTAACTAAACAGAGCTAGTTAGTGTTAGGTTAAGCACTAATCTAGGTTAATTAGCGTTATACTAACCTAACTGATAATTAGCCAGGGTGGCCCACACGTCGGTGACCCAGGGTCAAACTGGGCCCACCCAGTCAACGGTCAGCGGGGTCAAACCCACCGGCGACTCGACGCCGGCGAGGCCCGAGACGGTGGCGCGGCTCGGAATTTGCCCACGGTCGACCAAATCGACCGCGGTTTGATCCTACGCGTAGCTGGGGCTCGCGCGCATCTGGTAGGCCAAGCGGGAGGAGCCGGGTGGTCGAGTCGACGGCGAGCACGAATGCGCGGCCGGAGTTCGGGCATCGGCGGTTTAGGCGCTGCGGCTTGCGGGCGAGTGAGCGAGGTGCCTGGGCGGCACCTAATGGGCAGCAGGAGCACGCCGGAGCAACTAGTAGGAGCGGAGGGGCTCGGGGGCTCGGAGCTCACCGGCCATGGCGGGCAGCGACTTTGGGTGCTCGCGGGGCAGCGGCGACGGGGGGAAAACGACGACATGGTTAAGGGGGAAAGGACCGGGAGCTCACAGTGAGGCCGACGACAGGCTCAGCTGGCTCGTGGGTGACCGGAAGGCAGCGAATCCGTCGATGGAGTCCTGCGGCCATGCTCGGGGAAGACGACTCGTGGCGGCGATGTGGGGCTCCCGCGGTGGCGTGGCTCGGGGTGGAAGAGAGAGGGGGTCGGGGCGGAGCCTCTGGAAATGCTGGGTGGACTTGGGAGGGCCGGTGGCCATGGCTACAGTTAGCGCCGGCGACGGTGGCGCTCGGGTGCGAGAGGGAGAGAGAGCAGGGGAGGGGAAAGCACGGGAGAGAGAGCGCGGTCCAGGGGGGTTGCGTGGCGTCGCGGGAGACGTCCAAGGGGAGGAGGAGGTAGCCAGGCAGGGAGGAGGTGGCCGGCGTGTGGCCACGCGCCGGGCACGCGCCCCTGCCCACTGGGCGAGGAGGAAGGCGACAGGGAGCCAGGCGGTGGTGGTGGGCGAAGCAGGAGCTGGGCCGGTTGGTGGGCGCCAGGTAGGTTGCACAGGTGAGCCTCTATTCTTTTCCTATTTTTATTTCTCTTTTCTATTTTCTGTAATTGTGGTTGGCTTTATTTAAAAATACTTAGGCACACTCAAAAATCACCAAACTGCTCATGGCCAGTGCTTGGAATATATCCAACATGGAACATTTCAGTTTAGGATTATTTGGACATTTTAAATATTTCATAGTATTTAAGTGCCCAAATTCTCCAACAGGAGCTGGGCCGGTTGGTGGGCGCCAGGTAGGTTGCACAGGTGAGCCTCTATTCTTTTCCTATTTTTATTTCTCTTTTCTATTTTCTGTAATTGTGGTTGGCTTTATTTAAAAATACTTAGGCACACTCAAAAATCACCAAACTGCTCATGGCCGATTGCTTGGAATATATCCAACATGGAACATTTCAGTTTAGGATTATTTGGACATTTTAAATATTTCATAGTATTTAAGTGCCCAAATTCAAATAGAATATGATTTAATTCAGAGCCCAAATATGTCATGGAAAAATGTGCATTACCTCTGGCTACTGTTTACAGTATTTACCATAAATGATGAACATTTTTGAAAGCCATTTGGACTTACTGAAAAATATTTTAGGTAAATCTAGTGAATTCCTTTAATGCTAGGGTTTAGGCAATCCCCATTTCAACTTTCTGAGAAAATTAAACATGATGACATGAATGCCTTAATGCAACTAATGACAAACAAATTCTAGGGCTGTGACACATACGCCGTCTGCTGAGCCGCCAATTGAGCCGCCCATTCATCCTCCTGACGCAATCGATCCTACACTGGGTTATAGCCGCCGGGTTGGTTGCGACGCTGGGCATTACTTGATAAAGCCTATGACTCCATGTGTCTGCTGTAACTCGGACTCCGGTTTGGTCGAGGTGCCACCCAAGGCTGAGGAGTGGAATGAATCATGTCCCTGCTGTAAGAATAGGCCTCTTGCTGTGCCAAGGCCGTCTGAAGAAGCTCCCTAGCCCTCCGGGTTTCCACCCTCGTCGGGTCGTCACCCTCCACTGGGAGAGCCGCCCAGACGCCACGATGCTTTGCTTATCCGGGTTCTCCATCGGGTTAGAAAAGTGGCCCGGAGGGGTTGGTATGTATTGGGGCGGAGCCATGCTCCCGTGAAGAGGTGCTGTCTCTCGAGGCTGAACCGGCCCTCCGGGTGTCATAAATTGATTGGCTTCAGGCGGGTTGCTAGGACAAGCTCCGGGTGTTGTGAAAAGATTCCGAGGATCATAAGCCGGAGGCAGACGGGACTGGGTTTTCTGATGCCTCCTTCTCATCACCTCATTGGATGCATTCAGATTCATGTTAAGCTGGAAAGCCTCCGACTGAAGTCGCTGCGCCCGTGCATCCAAAACCGCCCGCTCATGACTAGCCTGTTGTCCTCAGCCGCCAAGACCTCCTTGGCCCGCGCTATCTCCTCACGCACCTTTGCCACCTCCGCATTATGCTCATCCGGATTTGCAGGAATAACCGTGGAGGTTAACAAGGCCGTCAACTTGTCCATAAGATCTATCAGCACCTGAGCCGGCGGGCGCGCGGGGCCTCCTGCCCCGGCCGCTCCTAACCCGGACGTTATTGCTGCCGCAGCCGTCGAGTTTTGGCCGGGTTGGGTACCAGCCATGAAGACTCCTGCCCAGCTTGGCGGCTCATAGCAATCCGGAACGCTAGAGCCGCCGTAACAGCCCCTAGCATGCCTTCTCGGACGTGATACAGAATCTGTTGAGCCGAGGATCTAATCATCATCTAATGGGATGGCCGTTTCTTCGCCATCTTTAGATCCTTCCGAAAGTGCATCTCCATGAACACAGACCACAAAGGCACTCTTCATCACCGGTTGAATCTGAAGCGGGTCTCGCCATACGAGCCGTCTCAATGAGGTCAGTATAGCTGTCCGGCTCTGGGCCCGGCTCACCAATCCGGCCGATGAAGACGTGGATTCCGCCAAAGGTAACCCGGTACCCGTACTCAATTGAGTCGGCGTCGGGGCCCCAGCCTTCGTTGTCGATGTAGATCTTACCGCGATGACTCTTGGTCATCCGGCCCACTGCGTATCCCTTGAGCCCTTCGAAGCTGCCCTTCAAGAACTCAAATCCACCGTGCGCTGGCCCCTTACCTAAATGTTTTCTACTTTCTATCCCGTCGTGGATATCTTGCTCTGCTTGTCCTTGGGAAGGGTATACCCCTGGTATATGTGTCAAACACATTTTCCTTTCCATTGTTCTGTCTGATCTGATGATCACATTTTCCTTTCCATTGATTTGTTTAACCTTCCTTGTGATCCATAGGATCTAAGCAGTAATATTCTTCTGCTTATGTAAACACCTTGGTGTACAACCGTGTCAGTAAGACCCTGTTACTATTGTTGATAGCATTCCGGTAACCGCCGATGGATGAGAACTCTACCTATTGGTCCGCCTCGTTCAACGAGCAGGAAAATGGTTCTCTTCATCCCTCGCCCTTGGTACCGATGTTGTTGCCGACATAACCAACAGACTATCCTCTGACATGCCTTGCTTACATGATCGTGCAAGATGTCACCACCCTTCCAACTTTTAACCCACATGGTGGACCCATAACCCACAGGTCCCACGATCGAAACCTGAATCTCCGGTACACCCTGTTTCCAAAGTTAATCCTAACGCTTGGCTTCGTATGCAATTCGCGAGCCACATTCCTAGTGATCTATTCTGGTATCAGACGCAATACTTATTCACGTTGCCCTATGACCCTTTCACCTTCTGACTAGACATTGAATGATTGCCTATGCGCTTGAAACTTCTAATTTGCGCCTTCTTACTTTGCTCCCGATAATTTCTTAAGTTTCAATTCGAGAGTTACTTCCGCCACCTTCCCCGATGTTATAGACCCGATAGTCAACCTTGCAGAGGTTCGCTCCACCGGAATACCCACCCACTTTATTCTTTCGTAAGTACGATGGGATTCTCGAAGGAAGGATGCCGACTTCATCATGATGAACTGAAGCAGAGAAATGGAGACCTCAAGTAATGGATTGACCTCTTTGAGAAGAGCAACCAAGACCGAGAAGGCTCGTTAGAATTTCGCAAACAAATCCCTTCCCCCTTACTTCCCCTCTTAAATCTCGGGACGAGATTTCTTGTAGTGGAGGAGATTTGTAACGCCCGAATAATTAGGCTACAGTAATCACACGTTAATGATGCCACGTCACCTTTGTCACTGTAATTAATCTCTCGTTAATTCAAAACCGTTTCAAATTTAAATCCTAAATAAGTCAAACGACAAAAGTTTTCAAATATTAAAACAAAAATGTCCGGGCTATGTCAATTATTGCACCGGTAATTATGGTGAAAAAACACATTTTTATGAAATGCCTAAATATTTTTAAATGAATTTAAACAGAAAAGAAATAATAAAAGAAAATACAAAACTAGAAAACAAAACAAAACAAAAAAAAGAATAAAAGGCCCCTGACCAATCGGGCAGACGGCTGACTCACCGCCAGGCAGCCCACTTGCCGACCCAGCCACGCCTTATCCCCCACGAGGGACCCTAACCACCCCCATCACCCACTCGACCCCCACTCGCTCTCCCCACCCCCTCGCTCGAGATCTGGATCGGGAGGAGCCCGGTCCCCTCCTCCCTCGCTCGACGCCCGTCGCTGCCAGGAGACAACGCCACCGCCCGCTCTCCGACTCCTCCCGCACAGCGCCCCCCTCGACACGAGCTGGATCGGGGGTTGGACCCCGCGGCACCCCGAGCCCCGACGACCGCGCCCCGTCCGCTGCCGCTCGAGGGCCTCCTCGACTCGCCGGACCGCTCCGCCATCGCCGGAGCCCTACCCCGCCGGACTGCATCCCCTGCGCCGCGTCGTCTCCGCCCTCCTCCTCTCCCCCCGTTGCCCCTGACCCTACGGATCCACGGTGAGGCCCCCGGCCTCTCTTCCTCTCGGCTCCTCGCGCCGTCCCCATCGTGCCTGAGCACCACCACGTCGGCCATGCCGTCGCCCGCGTCCCAGCACGCTGACTGCGCGCCAGCCGAGCCCTCCTCCTCGCGCCGCCTCGCGTCCTGCAGCGTCTGGCAGCCAGGCCCGTCTCGCGTGCGTCGCTCTCCAGCCCCGCCGCGCTGGGCCGCCTTGCCACGCCCAGCCCCTCACCGCTGCCGCCCTGGAGCCCCCCTTGCTCGTCGTGGCCTACACCCCCGCCGGCCCCGCCTCGCTATGCCGCCGTGCTCCGGTGGCCTCGCCCCGTCGCCCTTGGTTGGGCTCGGCCCCGAGCGGGTGGCGCCCGCCACCGCTAACCCAGCGCCCGTTAAGGCCCGTGTGCCTATGACATGAGGGGCCCAGGCCCTAGAACGAATTTTTTTAAAAAAAGATTTAATAAAAAAATTAAAATAATTAAAATATTAATTAGTTAATTAATTAAAGAATTAATTAACTTAATTAATCCTGATTAGATTAACCTAATCACCTAGTTTAGTTAATTAATCTGTTAGGTTAGTTAACAGCCAATGACATGCTGGACCCACACGTCAGATTGACCCAGTCAACCCCTGTTGACTGCTGATGTCATGGTGACGTCATGATGATGTCAGCATACACTATTCTGGATAATGTTTATTTGAATAATTAAATAAGTCCTAAAATGTTTTAAATCTTTAAAAATCAATATAAAATAAACCGTAGCTCGGATGGAAAAACTTTGTACATGAAAGTTGCTCAGAACGACGTGACGAATACGGATACGCAACCCGTTCGTCCGCCACACATACCTAGCATAGCAAACACACAACTTTCCCCCTCCGGTTCATCTGTCTGTAAACGCGAAACACCGGGAATACTTTCTCGGATGTTTCCCCCCTTCGCCGGTATCACCTATCCCTGCGTTAGGTCACCCCTAGCACCGCGTATCACCATGTTATGCTTTGTGCTGCTTTGATTGCTCTGTTACTTATTATGTGCCCCCTCTTTCCTCCGGTAGACTACGAGACCGACGCTACTACTGCCCAGTTCGACTACGGAGTTGATGACCCCTCCTTGCCAGAGCAACCAGGCAAGCCCCCCCCCCCTTGATCACCAGATATCGCCTATTCTCTTCTATACTGCTTGCATTAGAGTAGTGTAGCATGTTATTGCTTTCCGTTAATCCTGTCCTGATGCATAGCCTGTCCTTGCTACTACTGTTGTTACCTTTACCTGCAATCCTACATGCTTAGTATAGGATGCTAGTGTTTCATCAGTGGCCCTACATTCTTGTCCGTCTGCCATGTTATACTATCGGTCCGTGATCACTAGGGAGGTGATCACGGGTATATTCTATATACTTTATGCATGACACATGTGGTGACTAAAGTCGGGTCAGCTTGTTGAGTACCAGCAAGTGATTCTGATGAGGGGGCTGAAAGGACAGGTGGCTCCATCCCGGTAGAGGTGGGCCTGGGTTCCCGACGGCCCCCGACTGTTAGTTTGTGGCGGAGAAACAGGGCAGGTTGAGACCGCCTAGGAGAGAGGTGGGCCTGGCCCTGTTCGGCGTTCGCGGATACTTAACACGCTTAACGAGATCTTGGTATTTGATCTGAGTTGGGTCGTTGACCTTATACGCACTAACCGCCACGTGGGACAAGATATGGGCAACCGCGCCGTGGTATCACCGAAGCATTTCGTGACGTCGGCCGAAGCGGCGCTAGCGCCGGATTGGATTGGAACGCTTGCTAGGCTAGGTCTGCTCGGCCGCCGCAATGTGCGTGTGTGCTAAGGGCGATGGGCCCGGACTTCTGTGCGCTTAGGTTTAGACCGGCGTGCTGACCTCTCTGTTGTGCCTAGGTGGGGCTGCGACGTGTTGATCTTCCACGGCCGGGCATGACCCAGGAAATTGTGTCCGGCCAATTGGGATCAAGCGTGTCGGGTAATGTGGTGCACCCCAACAGGACGACTTGGAGTTGTACCTTGACCTTATGACAACTAGAACTCGATACTTAATAAAACACACCCTTCCAAGTGCCAGATACAACCCGGTGGTCGCTCTCTAACAGGGCTACGAGGAGAGGATCGCCGGGTAGGATTATGCTATGCGATGCTACTTGGAGGACTTTAGTCTACTCTCTTCTACATGTTGCAAGACGGAGGCTGCCAGAAGCGTAGTCTTCGACAGGATTAGTTATCCCCCTCTTATTCTGGCATTCTGCAGTTCAGTCCACCGATATGGCCCTTTACACATATACCCATGCATATGTAGTGTAGCTCCTTGCTTGCGAGTACTTTGGATGAGTACTCACGGTTGCTCTTCTCCCTCTTTTCCCCCTTTCCCTTCTACCTGGTTGTCGCAACCAGATGTCGGAGCCTGAGGAGCGACGCCACTGCCGACGATTTAATTCCTACTACACCGGAGGTGCCTACTACTACGTGCAGGCCGGCGGCGGCGATCATGAGTAGTTTAGGAGGATCCCGAGCAGGAGGCCTGCGCCTCTTCGATCTGTATCCCAGTTTGTGCTAGCCTTCTTAAGGCAAACTTGTTTAACTTATGTCCTGAACTCAGATATTGTTGCTTCATGACTCGTCTATGATCGAGCACTTGTATTCGAGCCCTCGAGGCCCCTAGCTTGTATTATGATGCTTGTATAACTTATTTATGTTTTAGAGTTGTGTTGTGATATCTTCCCGTGAGTCCTTGATCTTGATCGTACGCGTTTGCGTGCATGATTAGTGTACGATTGAATCGGGGGCGTCACAGTGCTGGAGCTGGGTCAGTTGAAGCTTATCAGTCTGTAGCCACACAGGGTCTCATCGCCTCATCGAGCCATGCTCCCTCGTCGTCCAGGTTGGTTGGGGAGGAGGAGGAGGAAGAAGATGAGGATGAGGACGCTACACATGAAGAAGAGGAGGAGGAGGAGGATGAGAGCAACGGGGAGGAGGAGTACGATGAAGATTATGGACCTCCACCAACTCAAACATCTCAGGCATCTCAGCTGCCGAAGAGGAATCCGAAGAAGAAGGATTTGCTGAGTCCGGGCCCTTTTCAGAGACCGGTTCCTCGCCGCCCAGGAAGAAGACTGAAGAGACTCGTTCAAAGAGTAACGAGGACCGTACCTCCAAGAGGGGAAGGAGCAAGTGATTATTCCCTTCGATACTTGGCTCTTTTAGTTTGGTTGAACTTGTCTAGTGGTTGTGAAACTATGTGGAACTATGTGTTTGCTATTTGTGGATCTATGTGTTTGAAATGTTCTATGCACTTCAAGTCATCTTAATATGGATCTACGTGATGCCCAAATTTAATTGTTTAAAATCTATGATATTGTTGTCATATTTGTGAAACTTGCTGTGATATTGTATTTTAAAACAAGCAACCAAATGAACTTGAAAAAACAAAACAGAGGACCCTACCGCCAGGCAACCTCGCGGTAGGGTTACACAACCTACCGCCAGTCTCCATGGCGGTAGGGTGAACCTAACGCCAGGGTCCTTTGCATATTTCGTTACAGAAACTTTATACGGCAAACGCAGGACCCTACCGCCAGGCGCCCTGACGGTAGGGTCAGACAGCCTACCGCCATGGGTCCTAGCATATTTCGTTACAGAATGCATGCACGGCAAAACCCTGCCACACTTTACCGTCAGAGCCCGTGGCCGTAGGGTTAGACAGCTTACCGCCAAGCTGTCTGGCGATAAGGTACTTATCCACGTCAGCACGCGGTGACGGCCGCCGTCCCCCTCCGTCACACCTAACGCCAGATACTCTGGCGGTAGGCTGTCTAACCCTACCGCCAGGAGCTCTGGCGGTAGCAAAAGGGTCAAATCCCAAAAATATTTTAAGGTAGGGTCAGATCCTGAATTTGTTTAGAAAAAGGGTCAAAACACGAAATTCGGCCGGCCGACGCCGCACCTGGTCCTCACGTTGCAGATCCTGCTGTACTGCAGCGTTTTCATGACCACGCTTTGATTTCTGTAGCTGCTCGCGGTCGCGTGGAGCCACAACCTCCGCGTCCGGCGCCACTGACTTCTTCTCCTGCCCAGCTCTCTCTGACTTGACCTTCTCGAGCTCCGCATCCCGTGTTGCGAGCTTCTTCTCCAGAACAGCTTTCTCTGCCTTCTCCTTCACGAGCTCGGCATCCCGTGCCGCCACCTTTTTTTCCAGCACAACTCTCTCTACCTTCTCCTTCTCGTGCTCGGCATCACGTGCTGCCACCTTCTTCTCCAGAACAGCTCTCTCTGCCTTCACCTTCTCGAGCTCGGCATCCCCTTCTGCCACCTTCTTCTCCAGCACAGCTCTCTCTGCCTTCTCCTTCTCGAGCTCGGCATCCCGTGCCGCCAGCCTCTTCTCCAGCTCCAACGCGTACGAGGACGCGTAGTTCACTGTCTGCATGCGGTACGTTGTTCCCGCAAAGAACAAACAATGTGATCATGACCCCGTTCACGCAGCTTCAGAAAGATGAACAATTTGCTTATACAGCATACCTGGAGCATTGATTCGCGGGTCGACGTGACGACGTCTGCGGTGATAGGGCGCCGCGCTGCACCTTCATCGTGCTGTCACGGCCGGCGCCGTTGATGTCGTGCGTGTCCAGCACGGGCAAGTGCGCTGGGATAGGGCCGAAGCCCGGCGGGTAGCTGTGGTCAGTAGGCAGCGTGCTCATCTCGGGATGGCGAAGTCCTATACTTGAGCTGGCCTCCTCATGCCTCCTCTTCTTCCCGGATAACGTCAGCGGTGGCATGGTGCCGGGCTCTGTTTTCACCTTCGCCGTTCCTACCGCCGGCTCCACCGCATACTTCACGGATAGATCTGACCCTATCGTGCAACACAGAAGTAAATGATTTGCTCGAGGAATCCTGGATTGGGTAGTTGAAACTTGAAAGAAAGTATACCTCTAGCTCCACTAGAACCAACAGAATGTTGGGGCGGCTGTGGCGGTGGTGACTCGGCGAGGCTAGATGACAAAGCCGGGGCAAGCTTGGTCTTGAAAACATAACTTCGGAGATCAACCGACGTGCGATGTGCCCTCAGTAACTTTGCCAGCGATTTATGGTCCTCGCTAGTCAGCACTAGATCAGTGTTGGACCGTGGCGGCTCACCCCAAGTAACAGGGAACGGCCATGGCTCCGCCTCCGCTGCCGTGAGGAAGAAGAATCTGGTTTTCCATCCCTTGTTGCGCTTGGCAGGCGGCAGTCCGGTGAAGAGAGCTCCGGCCGAGTCCTTTCCCCGGAAAAAGTACCAGCCCCTGACCCTAAACTTGCCCAGCATGAAGAAATGCCGAAACACGGCTAGTGACGGCGGCACTCCGGCGTCCTGGCAGAGAAGCACGAAAGCCGCCAGGATGCGCCATCCGTTGGGGGCGAGCTGGCCTGGCGCGAGGCCGAAGTGTTGGAGCGCTTGGCAGAAAAAGCTGTCCAGCGGGAAGCATATCCCGGCCTCCAAAGCGTGCTCGTAAACGCAGACGGCGCCGTCCTGTGGCGGCGTGCAGGCGCGCCGCTGGCCGGCGGGACGCGCGGTGTACGCCGTCGAGACACTGTACCTCCTGCAGACGTCGTCCACGGCGCGCTGGGTGCGGAGCGATGAGGCGTGGCGCTCGGCGACGAGACCTGAGAGCCCCAGGGCGGCTGCGCTGCTGTCCATGTTGGAGGTATCCATGGCGGCGGCGCTGGCGAAGCGAGGCGAGGTGGCGGCTACGATCTCGACCGAAGACGTGGAGGAGTCGATCGCGTTGGGTGCTCGGGACGTTGCCGTGTGCTCGTGCGGAATGGAATGGAGTCCTGTTGGCGTTGGTGTGGCCTCGATCGAGCTCTCTACTTTTTAACTCGATCGAGTCTACACTGTGGGAAATGACACATCTTGGGAAATGCGCGTACATGCAGGGTACCGTCGCTACACCTCTCCATGCGTAATTAAAAAAGTGGACTGATGATACCAGTCCGGGTCAGCTCATTTGTCCCGGTTCAGTCCAGAACCGGGACCCATGGGGCATTGAACCCTGTTCGTGAGCCCCGGGGGCCGGCCGGGCCACGTTGGCCATTGGTCCCGGTTCGTCTGGACCTTTTGGTCCCGGTAGAATGAGAGGACGAACCAATGTGCCTTCGCCTCCTTTCACCTTCATTGATCCCGGTTGGTGGCTTGAACCGGGACCAAAGGCTGCCATTTAGTCCCGGTTCATACCACGAACCGGAATCAATGAATTGCCTATATATACCCCTCGCCTGCGAGCAGAGCACTTCACTGCTCTGTTTTTCTGCCCGGCCGTTCGAGAGCTTTGTGGTGCTCTAACTCACCTTCTATGCACACGAGGTGTTCGACAGAATGACCGAGCCACACTACTTAACTTTCTCCTCTCCAAGCTCGACCTTCAAACTCCATTTTCCTCAATATTTGTCTAGGTTTAGCGGTCTGTCACGTCCCGTCTCCGTCTTCACCGCCGTCGATCACCCGCGCCGATCTCATCGCCGGCTCCACCGTGGTGAGCCTTTTGTTCTTATCTTCTTTCTGAAAGAAAAAATATTCTTACTTGTATGTTTATATAGATACTTGTATTATTTTCTTACTTTTATTATTGCATCTTATATAGTGCGATGGTTTTGGTATCTGCCCCCGTCGGCCCTCGTCCTGTCTATGATTAGGATGTGTTATATATTATCTTTTCATAACTATTGGTTCATTTATTGTTTATGAAAATTATGCCGACCAACATGGCATAGATTTTATTTATCTAGGAGGTTGTTGAACCGGAAATTCCAACTGACCCTATTGTCGAGAGGTTAAATTTAGTTGAATAAGAAAACAATTTCTTGAAAGAAAAATTAAGAAAAATTGAGGAGGAGAAGATGATATTGGAGTTGCATGTTGCGGATGTCGTCGATGATCACAAGATCAAGATGGATGCAATGCGCTTGAAGATTAGAAAGATTAGAAAATATGTCATTCATACCGAGGCTTGGTATCATTATGCCGTTGGATCAGTTGTTACCTTGGTTGCGATTATGATCGCATTTGTTTTTGCATTGAAAAGTTTTACATAGTTTCAATGTATGGTTTAATTAATTTAGATGCTCTGCAGAGCTTTATGTTGTTAGATGAGAACTATGTATGTACTTTGGTTTTAATGTGATGATGAACTTCTATTAATTTGGTCACTTAATTATCTATTCATGATGTTCTGTAATGATTTTTGACACACATAATTATATATAATGCACGCAGATGAACCGGCAATGGATGTACGGTGAAAGACACACCTCCGAGTACATTAAGGGCGTGCATGATTTTCTCGAAGTGGCTGAGGCAAACAAGCAGAATGGTTTTATGTGTTGTCCATGCCCTATATGTGGGAATACGAAGTCTTACTCTGACCGGAAAATCCTTCACACCCACCTGCTTACAAGGGTTTCATGCCACACTATAATGTTTGGACGAGGCACGGAGAAATAGGGGTTATGATGGAAGACGACGAAGAAGAAGAGTACGATGACAACTATGTGCCCCCTGAATACGGTGATGCTACTGAAGATCAAGAGGAACCAGACGATGTGCATGATGATGCTGCAACGGGCGAAGCTGCTGAAGATCAAGAGGAACCAGACGATGTGCCCGATGATGATGATCTCCGCCGGGTCATTGTCGATGCAAGGACGCAATGCCAAAGTCAAAAGGAGAAGCTGAAGTTCGATCGCATGTTAGAGGATCACAAAAAAGGGTTGTACCCCAATTGCGAAGATGGTAACACAAAGCTCGGTACCGTACTGGAATTGCTGCAGTGGAAGGCAAAGAATGTTGTGCCTGACAAAGGATTTGAGAAGCTACTGAAAATATTGAAGAAGAAGCTTCCAAAGGATAACGAATAGCCCGACAGTACATACGCAACAAAGAAGGTTGCACGCCCTCTAGGATTGGAGGTGCAGAAGATACATGCATGCCCTAATGACTGAATCCTCTACCGCGGTGCGTACAAGGATCTGAACGCATGCCCGGTATGCGGTGCATTACGGTATAAGATTAGACGAGATGACCCTGCTGATGTTGACGGCGAGCCCCCCAGGAAGAGGGTTCCTGCGAAAGTGATGTGGTATGCTCCTATAATACCACGGTTGAAACGTCTGTTCAGAAACGGAGAGCATGCCAAGTTGATGCGATGGCACAGTGAGGACCGTAAGAAAGACGGGAAGTTGAGAGCACCTGCTGACGGGTCGCAGTGGAGAAAAATCGAGAGAAATTACTGGGATGAGTTTGCAAGTGACCCAAGGAACGTATGGTTTGCTTTAAGCGCGGATGGCATTAATCCTTTCGGGGAGCAGAGCAGCAATCACATTACCTGGCCCGTGACTCTTTGTATGTATAACCTTCCTCCTTGGATGTGCATGAAGCGGAAGTTCATTATTATGCCAGTTCTCATCCAAGGCCCTAAGCAACCCGGCAACGACATTGATGTGTACCTAAGGCCATTAGTTGAAGAACTTTTACAGCTGTGGAATGGAAACGGTGTACGTACGTGGGATGAGCACAAACAGGAGGAATTTGACCTAAAGGCGTTGCTGTTCGTGACCATCAATGATTGGCCCGCTCCGAGTAACCTTTGAGGATAGACAAACAAGGGATACCACGCATGCACGCACTATTTAGTTGACACCGATAGTATATACCTGGGAAGCTGCAGGAAGAATGTGTAACTGGGCCATCGTCGATTTCTTCCGACCAATCATCAATGTCGAAAGAAAGGCAAGCATTTCAAAGGCGAGGCAGATCACCGGAAGAAGACCGCCATGCATACCGGTGATCACGTACTTGCTATGGTCAATGATTTACACGTAATCTTTGGAAAGGGTCCCGGCGGACTAGCTGTTCCTAATGACGCTGAGGGACACGCACCCATGTGGAAGAAGAAATCTATATTTTGGGACCTACCCTCTTTGGAAAGACCTAGAGGTCCGCTCTTCGATCGACGTGATGCACGTGACGAAGAACCTTTGCGTGAACCTGCTAGGCTTCTTGGGCGTGTATGGGAAGACAAAAGATACACCGAGGCACGGGAGGACCTACAACGCTTGCATTTAAAAAAGACGGCATGCCTCCGAAGCAGTATGAAGGTCCCGCCAGCCACGCTCTTACGAAAGAAGAGAAAGAAATCTTCTTTGAATGCCTGCTCAAGATGAAGGTCCTGGCCGCTTCTCGTCGAATATAAAGGGAATAATAAATATGCCGGAGAAAAAGTTCCGTAACCTAAAGTCTCATGACTGCCACGTGATTATGACGCAATCGCTTCCGGTTGCATTGAGGGGCTTCTACCGGAAAACGTACGATTAGACATTGTGAAGCTATGTGCATTCCTCTATGAAATATCTCAGAAGGTGATCGATCCAGAAATCGTACCAACGCTAAGGAGTGATGTGGCGCAATGTCTTGTCAGTTTTGAGCTGGTGTTCCCACCATCCTTCTTCTATATCATGACGCACGTCCTAGTTCATCTAGTCGACGAGATTGTCATTCTGGGGCCCGTATTTCTACACATATGTTCCCCTTTGAGAGGTTCATGGGAGTCCTAAAGAAATATGTCCAGAATCGCTTAGGCCGAAGGAAGCATCTCCATGGGCCATCAAACAGAGGATGTCATCGGGTTTTGTGTTGACTTCATTCCTGGCCTTAAGAAGATAGGTCTCCCTAAATCGCGGTATGAGGGGAGACTGACTGGAAAAGGCACGCTTGGAAGGGACTCAATAATATGCAGGGCTAGATATTCTTGGTCTCAAGCACACTACACAGTTCTACAGAACTCTACCTTGGTGACTGTCGGTGACAAAACCGGTGGATCTCGGGTAGGGGGTCCCGAACTGTGCGTCTAGGCGGATGGTAACAGGAGACAAGGGACACGATGTTTTTACCCAGGTTCGGGCCCTCTCGATGGAGGTAATACCCTACTCCTGCTTGATTAATATTGATGATATGGGTAGTAGAAGAGTAGATCTACCACGAGATCAAGGAGGCTAAACCCTAGAAGCTAGCCTATGGTATGATTGTTGTTCGTCCCACGGACTAAAACCCTCCGGTTTATATAGACACCGGATAGGTTAGGGTTACACAGAGTCGGTTACAATGGTAGGAGATCTACATATCCGTATCGCCAAGCTTGCCTTCCACGCCAAGGAAAGTCCCATCCGGACACGGGACGAAGTCTTCAATCTTGTATCTTCATAGTCTTGGAGTCCGCCATGATGGTAGTTCGCTACTGGACACCCCCTAGTCCAGACTCCCTCGTAGCCCCTGAACCAGGCTTCAATGACGACGAGTCCGGCGCGTTGATTGTCTTCAGCATTGCGAGGCGGGTTCCTCCTCCGAATACTTCATAGAAGGTTTTGAACACAAGGATAGTGTCTGGCTCTGCAAAACAAGTTCCACATACCACCATAGAGAGAATAATTTTTTGCACAGATCTGCTGACGTATTCCACGGCGTGACATCACACCACGGCCAGGCCCTTATATGAATCGTTTTTCTTATTATTCCACCTCAGTGCGTTCAGCGAGGCGGTTTCCCTGGCACGTCTTACCAAAGCATAGATCATGCCCCCTTATTCCGGGATTCCCATCAATACGGACGTGGGTAACCCAACCGTGCCCGTTGGCACGCCTCCTCTATCAAAGGCGAGTCCTAATCGACCACGGGTGGGCTCTTGGTATTCAACCTCTTTATAATGAGACCAAGGCCCTCTTCTTTTACACCTCCATCGAGTTCGCCTCGCTTAAAGTTCTAACACCCAAAGCTTCAGATTTAGGCGCTTCGGACCCTCGACGATGTCCGGCTCCGACCAGCACGGCCGATGGATGTCTTCTTCCATCATAGAAGAAGATGTGCTAAAGATGCGAGACGCCAGATATCTAACCGGCGAGATTTTACATAGGCTGCCTACTCCAGGGCAGTTCATTCCCACTCCTGAGCCCAGCGAGAAAGTGGTGTTCGTGTCTCACTTCCTTTGGGGTTTAGGCTTCCCGACGGATCCCTTTGTGCGGGGGCTCATGTTTTATTATGGGCTGGTTTTCCATGACTTGAATCCGGAGTCCATCCTCCATATCTCGCCATTCATTGTCATATGTGAGGCCTTCCTCCATATTACCCCTCACTTTGGATTGTGGCTCAAGACCTTCAAGGTGGAGCCAAAGATGATCAAGGGGCAGCAAGCAGAGTGCGGAGGGGCGGTCATAAGAAAATGTGCTGACGCTCCGTGGCCCGAGGGCTCTTTTCAATAGGAGCTTGGTTTGTGGCAACGGGAGTGGTTTTATATCACCGCTCCTAGGGGCACCAAATGGGTGGCGCTTCCCGCCTTCCGCTCAGGTCCACCACAGCGGCTAGCGTCATGGGTCAACAAGGGGCTCAACTGGGGGCCATCCAAGGACGTTCCTTTGCTGCAGGGCCGTATTCGAGACCTCCAAGAAAGAGAGATCAATCTGGTTGCAGTGGCGCAGGTTATGTTGATTCGGCGCCTTCTGCACTGCAAACGTCGCCCCCTCCGCCTGTGGGAATTTAATCCTAAGGGACCACGAGCTCTCCAAAATTTCATGGGTACGACGCCCGTGGAGATGTATAAACTGTTCTTCGGATCACAAGAGAAGTGTCCGGACCTGACTGAGGACGCAGGACTAAGCTGCAATCGCCCAGATACTCAAGTAAGTAGTCCTGTAACCGGACAAGCTGTTCATTCATCTATCATATATATATGCCCTTTAAAGGAGCCGTTTCTTGAATAGGAGTGGATAGCCAAGGAAAAGTTAATAAGGTGTCCGGCTCCCCTCCCAGAGACCACGCCGGATCCCATGCTGACCAAGATGTTGAAGGCCGCGCCTTTTGAAGAAGGCGAAGGGGGAGCGGGGAAGCAACTGCCTCTACGAAGGAGGCTATCAAGGAAGGAGGGATTAAAAGTCCCATCTTTCGAGGAGAGAAGAGGACCGCTTCGGAAGATCCGGAGGTCAAGGCCTCAAAGAGGGGAAAGGAATCTTCGTCAGAGAGTCCGGCGCTGGGAATTAGCCCAGCTGCACTATTTCCCCAAGGGGATCAGCCCTCCAGCGAGCCGTATGTAAAAAGAAGGGGTCTTGTAAATAAGGAACATCCCTGTATTTATTTCTAAAGATAACCGAAATTGTACCTTGTAGTTCGGATCTCAGCCCTTCTCAGCAGAGCTCGTCTTCGGGGGATCTTCTTCCGGAGATGATGGAGAGCGAAACGCCTCCACCTGTCGCACCCTCGTGCGAGGAGGACGACCCTGAGGTGTCATCGCGGAGGGTTTCCCCAAGTCCGGCGGGGTCGGAAGGTCCGGCGCCAATCGGGCGTCTTGATCGGAGGAGCTGAAGGATCTGCTCGGGCGAAGCGGTTATCTCGAGAAGATCACCGTGCTCTAATGGGTACGGTGATTGAAAGAATTGCTTCCGCTGGAGAGCGGATTGCATGAAGCCGTCGAAGCTTCTTGGCCAGGGGGTTCGAGGTACGCAAAATGATGTACCTTCTGACAGTTATGCATATAGAATGCGCCATGTGTAGATAGTAGCCCCTGAGACTCGGTATGTTGTCAAAATTGACAGCATGCCGAGGGTCAAAATCTCAGTTATAACATATCGCCGCTCCGAAATAGGTGGTGGGGCGTCCGGTGGCCAGCCGGACTGATGAATATGCCGAACTAAAGCGGCAACTTGACGAGGCGGATGCGGACATCGCGCTGATCAATAAATGGTTTGACGAGTCACAAGGTATGTGACTTCTACGCAGACACCTGGTAAGGGAGCTTGACGCCCATGTCTTACTACTTGTATGCTTAATGCAGATGGTGCCGCTCTTTGTGGAGGAGCTTGGCGGAACTTCGCCCGAGCAAAAGAGCAAGCCAGAAATAGTAATGCGGCCGCTTTAAGGGCGGCCGAAGAGCTAAAAGCCGAACGGGCTGCTCACTGCCGAAGCAAAGAGGAAATGGCCGATATGGCCAGAAAGTTGAAGAATATTACCGACCGCTGCGAGGTTCTTGAAAAAGAACGTCAAGCGAAGCAAGAGGGCCTGAAAAAGGCCACCGCCAAATCCAAGGATGCCCGTTCCGCTTTGAGAGCTACCAAGGAGGAGCTGAGTCAGGCCGGGGCTATTACGGCTGGAAACCCGTTTCTGCTGCGGAGGAAATATACGGATGCAAAGTATGCTCAGTTGGACAAGTTGTGGAGTTCGGAGGATGCTTATCTGGACTTAGCGGCGAGCGCTATGGACGCAATTGAGCACTTCCGGGGCCAGAAGGGGCACAGAAGGGAAGAGTTATATTGGTCGCAATTCCATAGTCCGGAGCATCCTCTTCCGTTGACCGATCGGTTGGCCGAATGGGCGAGCTGAATCGATTATCCGGACTTGCCATGAAGCATGTCATGACTCATTTGTGGCCGGGCGGACCCCACCAAGAGTTATTTTGGTTTAGTGCAGCAGTTCCTTGGTGCGGTATCGCCAGACGACGCAATGAAGCGGTCGGCGTGTA
Source organism: Aegilops bicornis (assembly GCA_021605145.1). Taxonomy (NCBI): domain Eukaryota; kingdom Viridiplantae; phylum Streptophyta; class Magnoliopsida; order Poales; family Poaceae; genus Aegilops; species Aegilops bicornis. Next base: position 136,313,100 of record CM038675.1, on the reverse strand, counting down.
TTGAGGGAGCGCTGATGGCTCGCCCATGTCAAGACATACCGGGCAGAGATGAAGGCCACCGACGTTGCATCCCAAGATTCGCATTAAAAGCCGAGTACCGCCGAGCACTACTTTGAGGAAGTCCTGCAGGCGCTCGCTTAATAGAGACGCAGTGCTCGAAGGATATTATGTTTAAATGACATGTATGATTTGTGAAAACAATGTTTCAATAGAATATAAGAGCTTTTTATACTTGTGCTTCAAGTAGTAAACTACTCCTCAGGCGGCCGTTTATGTATATGTATATATAACCTGAAAGATGGCAGTCCTTGGCTTCAGCCCCCACGCACATAGTGCTGGGGTGTTTGCAAAGAAGGCGCGTTTTCACACTTAATCCAACATCTTGGTCCTGTTAAGGAGGTGGTAGCGTAGCAAACTAGGCAATCGGACTATAATGCTTTATCACTTTCACTTAGCCATAGGAGTTCGAGGGTGGGGCTACTATATAGCCCCTGGGGGCACCGCACTCTCCCGAATTCGGGGTGCGTATGTGCCTGACCGTAAACCGGTCCTTCGTTAATGCGGAGGAATTCTAAACATACCGGTGAGTCATCGAGTGGTTGACCAGTCTCTCGCTATATCATGACAGTCAATTTTCGGCTTTCTCTACTGAGGTGCTCGCCCGGCGGAACCGGGGCACAATCGCAGTAGTTCTTCTGGTGCTGCGTTAGTCGATATAGCGGAACGTAAGGCAGAAAAACACAGGAGCCGGGCAAACCCAACATTTGACCAAAGACATGATTCGGAGCTGATGCATATAAGGCCTAACTCGAGACGCCAAACACTCCCTAAGGTATTCGGTCTTTATAAAAGCAGGCAGAATAATGCCACAGGCCCCGGTGTCCAGTGCACGCAAAATTCTGGTGCGGCCAATGCCAAAACGCCAGCCTCCTCCTCGGTTATAGTAAGAAACCGGGGGATGTATATCAACAAGAGAGAGTAGAAAAGGTTTACGCAGGGTCTTAATCTGAAAAGAATCCTTGCAACGGGTCCCTACTGCACGTCTGCGCCTGTGTCTCCGTTGTGCCGTATCCTGGACGGGTGTAGCACGTTGTTCATCTATAAAAGAGAGGACCTTAGTTTAAAAGAAAAAGGATCGTGCAAAAGATGTACTTTATATTAAATAAACAGAGTACGATTCGAAGAAGTGAAGAAAATTGAACTTTATTGTCTCTTGTTGTACATGCATGCAGCCCCTTGTATGGGGGTATGCCGCTAGTTGGCGCCGGACTCGTCTAGCCGTGTCCGGGGTTTGAATGACCTATTCATGTTCTTTGACTAGCGGAGCCGGATAGGTGTGGGCTGTCAAGGCAGTCTCACATTCTTCCGTGCTCGAGTAACACTTAATACTCCCTTTTAATGAGATGATGTCGCGTGGACCAGGCATTTTAAGTGTTAGAGATGCATAATGCGGTATTGCGTTAAAGCGGGCGAAAGCTTCGCGTCCCAATAGTGCTTGATGGCTACTTTTAAATGGGGCGACATGGAAGACTAACTTTTCATGACGGAAGTTGTCGGATGAACCGAACACAACTTCTAAAGAGGGAGCCCGTACAATGGGCATATGGGCCTGGCATTACCCCTTTAAAGGAGGTGTTGCTATGGCGAATTTTGGTTGGGTCTGTCCCCATCCTGTGGATTGTGTCCTGATATATCAGGTTTATGTCACTGCCGCCATCCATGAGGACCTGTGTGAATTGGAATCCCTCGATTATAGGATCCAATATCAAGGCAGTCCATCCTGCGTTCCGGATACTTTCGGAGTAGTCCTGATGGTCGAAGGTGATTGGTTTTGACAACCAGTGTTCGTACTCCGCTAGGGCAGTATGTGCGGCGCGCGTCTTAATGGGCGCCGCTCTGTTTCTTACTTTTATCACGTGAAGTGAGTTTACTGTTTTAACTTCTTGTGGGAAATTCTTTTGTTTTCCGGGGCTCTGCTGGTGGTTCTCGTCATCATCTTCACTTGGTGTGTCGAGCCCCTTGTGTTCGGCGTTAAGTCTGCCGGACTGTTTGAAGACCCAACAATTTCTGTGGGTATGGTTTGCAGGCCTCCCAGGAGTACTGTGGATTTGACATATCTTCTACAAGATTTATTTTAAGTTGGATAGCTCATCGCTATTGTCCTTAAGGGGCAGTTTTTTATTGTTCTGCCATGAGCTTTTGAATCCGGCGTTGACCGACGCGCTCTTTGGACCGTTCCCTTTAATCCGGCGCTGGTCCTTGTTGCACCGTTGTTTCCCGTTTCCATCCCTGACTTCGGATGTACTTGGGTCGCTGGTGCTGCATCTTGCTAGCCAGCTATCCTCTCCCGCGCAAAAGCGGGTCATGAGGCTTGTTAATGCGGCCATTGTTCTTGGCTTTTCTTGGCGAGGTGTCTGGCAAGCCATTCGTCTCGGACGTTGTGTTTGAAGGCTGCTAAGGCTTCGTGTCCTGGACAATCGACTATTTGGTTCTTTTAGTAAGGAACCTGTTCCTGAAATTCCGGGCTGACTCTCCGGGCTGTTGAGTTATGTGACTTAGATCGTCTGCATCCGGAGGGCGGGCATAGGTCCCCAAAATTTGCGAAACGCATCCTCGAGCTCTTCCCAGCTTCCAATGGTATTTCGGGAGGCTTTTAAGCCAATGCCGAGCTGGCCCTTTGAGTTTGAGGGTAAGTATTTTATGGCGTGGAGATCATCTCCTCTAGCCATGTGTATGTGGAGGATGTAATCCTCAATCCGAGACTCGAGGTCTGTTGTTCCGTCGTATCCCTCTATGTTTACGGGTTTGAATCCCGCTAGAAATTGTGATCCGGCACCTCATCGGTGAAACATAGGGGATGTCTGGCGCCTACATTTGGGTGTGCCGTGATGTTCGGATATTTGGCGTGTCGCATTGCTTTGAAGGGCTTGCTTTCTCGGCCCATAGACGGACCTAATCGGCCATCCTTTTGATGTGAATCCTTATGCGGATCACGCATCGCTTGTGTGCGGCGCCATTTGCCGCTCTCTTTTTGCCGTGGGGTCGTCCATCCGACCGGGTGGCCTTCTTACTTTTTGATTGTGGGGGCTCTATGGCCTCCTCGTCAAATTCGGGCAGTAGTTTTCTCTTTGGGTAGCTCTTTGTTCGGCGACTGTCGCCGTATTTGTCTGCGGTGTTGAATACTCTGCTCCATCTGATTCTGAGTGCATCTTCCGCTGTTTTGAGCTTCCGCTTCTGCTTTTTCAGGCTACGCGCAGTGGCGACGAGCCTTTTGTGGAGGTTATTCTGCTCCAACAATTTGTCCGGCGTGAGATCGTCCGGACTGTTGTCTTCGCCGGGACGGGTTGTTTATCCAAGTTGTCTTGTTCGACGATTGCTCGATAGCATGTTAAATGCGTCCCTTTGGTTCGCCCTGCTCTATGGCTGGGTCTTTGTTGAGGCGGGACTTGGTTCGGCGTTTACGTTGCCGTTTTGACTGCTTTTCGAGGGTTTTATCCGTCATAGCGTCCCGTTGTTCCTTGTCTTCATTTCCTTTAGGTGTATCCACCATGTATACATCGTGGGATGAGGTGGTTGTCCAGCATCCTATAGGCGCTGGTTCATGGTTGTCTCCTACATCGTCGTCCATACCGTCAATGTCTTCGGAGTCAAAATCGAGCACGTCGTATAAGCTTTCACCAGTGGCTAAGAAGTGGGTGGTGGGTGGGCGTTGAATTTCTTCGACGTCCGCATCCCAACCTTCCTGACCGTAGTCCGGCCATGGCTCTCCGGATAAAGAGAGAGACTTTAGTGAATTCAGGATGTCGCCAAAGGGCGAGTGATGAAAGATGTCCGGCAGTGAACTCCATGACCGGCGCTGATCGGATTCGATTAGCGAGGGCACGGAGGGTTCGGAGTCCGGAGAGGAGTCCGGCACCAGGAGTCATGGTCTTCGCATAAGCGACAGGGATTGTGTTCGGCTTAATCGCCAGAGATTTCAGCCCCGAGGTGGTGTCCAACCAACCATCCTCGATCGGCGAGATCGGCTCGAATCAATGTTCGAGCGGACACTAAGCGACCTCGAGGACCCGCTCGGCGGCAGAGTTAGATCATGCCAATCGAGACAGTGTGGCGCGCTTGGCTGTGGCTCGAATCCGTCGAAGATCAAGTCTCCGTGGATGTCGGCCGTATAATTCAAGCTTCCAAATCTGACCTGATGGCCAGGGGCGTGGCTTTCGATCTGCTCCAGATGGCCAAGTGAATTGGCCCGCAGTGCAAAGCCGCCGAATACGAAGATCTGTCCGGGGAGAAAAGTCTCACCCTGGACCGCGTCGTTGTTGATGATCGAAGGAGCCATCGGGCCTATCGGTGACAAGACAGAGGAACTCTCAATGAAAGCACCAATGTCGGTGTCAAAACCGGTGGATCTCGGGTAGGGGGTCCCGAACTATGCGTCTAGGCGGATGGTAACAGGAGACAAGGGACACGATGTTTTACCCAGGTTCGGGCCCTCTCGATGGAGGTAATACCCTACTCCTGCTTGATTAATATTGATGATATGGGTAGTAGAAGAGTAGATCTACCACGAGATCAAGGAGGCTAAACCCTAGAAGCTAGCCTATGGTATGATTGTTGTTAGATCCTACGGACTAAAACCCTTCGGTTTATATAGACACCGGATAGGTAAGGGTTACACAGAGTCGATTACAATGGTAGGAGATCTACATATCCAGACGCCAAGCTTGCCTTCCACGCCAAGGAAAGTCCCATCCGGACACGGGACAAAGTCTTCAATCTTGTATCTTCATAGTCTTGGAGTCCGGCGGTGATGGTAGTTCGGCTATCCGGACACCCCCTAGTCCAGGACTCCCTCAGTGACCCTGTATGTCGATGAACACAAGAACAGTCTGCGCTCCAAACACCAGGAGCAGTGCGACGACTGGATTACATGTGAACACATCAGGACTTTCAGCACTTGGTTGGAAACACGTCTCAAAGGTGACAACACTGTTTGTGATGAGCTGTACTTGTTGTCCAGGGGACCATCTTCGACTGTAATGATTTGGAAAGGATACGAGATAAATGGGAATACGTTTTACATGATCGACCAAGATCAAAAGAGCACCAACCAAAACAGCGGTGTCTGCTTTGATGCAGCCACCGAGAGGGGAAAGGACACATATTATGGTTACATAGTGGACATATAGGAACTTGACTACGGAGTAGATTTTAAGGTCCCTTTGTTTAAATGCAACTGGGTCAATCTGTCAGGAGGCGGGGTACATGTAGACCCCTAGTACGGAATGACAACAGTGGATCTGAAAAATCTTGGGTACACTAACGAACCGTTCGTCCTAGCCAATGATGTGGCACAGGTTATCTATGTGAAGGACATGTCTACCAGACCGAGAAAAAGAAAGATAAGGAAGCGAATACATCACACGATGAGCCAAAGCGCCACATAGTTCTTTCAGGAAAAAGGGACATCATGGGAGTGGAGGGCAAGACAGACATGTCTGAAGATTATGAAAAGTTTCATGAAATTCCTCCCTTCAAAGTCAAGGATGACCCCAGCATCCTGATAAACGATGAAGATTATCCATGGCAAGTTTCAACTTTTTCAGAGTTCATTTGAAATGCTTTAATGTCTTATAGTTCGGCCCTCGTAATACCATTAATCCCAGTTCGCTCCTTGTCAACTATGTTCTCACCAAGAACACTCTCAAGAGGGCAGCCACGTGGGCCATTGGTGCGGTTAAATGCAGACCTTTTGGTCCCGGTTCCACGCACGAAAATAAATAAATAATTCAGAAACAAAATAAATAATGCAAAAAACAAAAGAAAATAAATAATGCAGAATACAAAAAATGGAAAGAAAATAAAAATAGCAACAATAAGTATTTTGGAGAAACAAAATAAAATAAATAAAGCAACAAAGAAAACAAAAAAACAAAAAAAGTGTTTTCAAATTTGAAAACTAATGGCACTAACAGAAAGTTTATAATTTTTCTAAAACTAAAAGCAAAAAGAATTAAAAATAAAGCAAAAAACAAAAGAAAATAAATAATGCAGAAAACAAAACAAAAAACTGGAAAAAAAATAAAAATAGCAACAATAAGTAAAGAAAACAAAAAAAAGTGCCTCCTACTGGGCCCCACGGCCTTCATACGACTAGAAACCCTACCATGGGCTAGGATTCAGGCCCGTAGGAGGCCCAGTAGGCCCACAGGCAGATAAGTTGCTTTAGGCCCGTAAGCCTGCATTTGAGAGGAGCCCGATGTGGTCAACGCAGCAGCGCTTATAAACCACTGTCGAGCCCTCTCGGCTAGCGAGGTGGGACTAAACATCCCACCGCACCGTGCCAGTTCCAGCACAAGGCCTTTGGTCCCGGTTGGTGCCACCAACCAGGACTAAATGGGTGCATTCGTACAGGTTCGTGGCACAATCCGGGACCAATGACCCCCTTTAGTCCCGGTTGGTGCCACCAACCGAGACCAAAGGCTTCTCGCCCTTTGGGCTCTTTGAAAGAGGCCTTTGGTCGGTTGGTGGCACCAACCGACTAAAGAAGGCATTGGTCCCGGTTTGTGCCACGAACCGACCAAAGCCTTTCCTATATAACCAAACACTTGGGAAATTTCCCCACCCGCCATTCTTCTCTCCAACGCCGCCCAGACTCTTCTTGCTGCTCCTCGGCCGGCCCTGCCCGGCGTCGCCGTCGCCTCCCCTAGCCGCCCGAGGTCGCCGTCGCCGCCCTTCGCCGTCGCCCGTGCCCTCGCCAGCGCCGTCGCTGCTCGCCCGCCCTGCCCGACGCGTGTCGCCAACCCGCCCGTCGTCGCCCGTCGCCCTTGCCCGCCCCTTCCTCGGCCGTCGCGAAGGCCCGTCGCCCGTCCTCGCCCGAGCAGCGCCCCTGCCCGTTGCCATCCTCGCCTTGCCAGCGTGCCCCTGCCCCTCCGTTGGTCCGGCCGGCGCCCCTCCCCTGTTTTTTTCTTATATTACATGCTTATTTTTTCCAGATTATATATATGTATATATGTGAGTATATGTATTGTGTATATTGCTTCTTTTCAGATTTTTTTTCATATATATGATGATTTGTATTTTGCTTTTTTATAAAAATGTTTATATGTTTGTATGTTCTCTGTGTATATATGTTCATATATGCAAAAGTTAGATTTATATATTTAGAAAAGGATTATTTATATATGTTCTCTAATTTAGTACATTTTAGGTTAGTTTCATTTTTAGAAAAGTTTTATATATTTAGGAGAGGAAAAGGAAAATAAGAAGAGGAAAAGGAGAAGAAGAGGAGAGGAAGAAAAGGAAGAGGAGAAGAAGAGGAGAGGACGAAAAGGAAGAGGAGAAGAAGAGGAGAGCAAGAAAAGGAAGACGAGAAGAAGAAAGGAATAGAGGAGAAGAAGAAAAAATAGAAAATTTCTATTTTTTCTTCTTCTCCTCTATTCCTTTCTTCTCCTCCTCTTTTTTTCTTCTTTTTTTTTCTTCGATCTTCTCCTCTATTCCTTTCTTCTTCTCCTCTTTTTATTTCTTCTCCGTTTTCTTATTTTTTATCGGGTCTGCTGTCATTCATATACCTCCCGATAACTTCAACACGTGGGGGGTTCGATATACCCTCTCGATAATATTATTTTCATGTACGTATGTCGTGTCGATATAAACTCCCGATAACTTCAACACGTGGGGGGGGGGTCGATATACCCCCTCCCGATAGCTTCAATACGAGGGGGGGTCGATATACCCCTCCCGATAACTTCAACACATGGGCGAGGGAGATATACCCCCTCCCGATAACTTCAACACGTGGGGGGAGGGTCGATATACCCCCTCCCGATAACTTCAACACGTGTGGGGGGGGGGGGGTCGATATACCCCTCCCCGATAATATTATTTTCCCATGTACGTATGTCGTCGTTGTCGATATAAACCTGTGACACCCCAAAAATTTAACCATGTTTTGTTTATTAAAATTTTGCCAGGAAATTAAATTTTTATTTTTCTGGATTTATTCTTGATCTCAGAGCCTCTCTTTTCCTCTAAGTGGTGGAGTTTTCACCCCAAGTAAAAACTTTCCAATTATTTTTGGACTTGTTTACCCTCTCAAATAAAACAATTCTCTTATCAGTGAGATTATTTATATAATTATTTTTCCCTGAGCTTTATTTGTCTAAAATAGTTTTTCATAAGTTTTAGGGTCCCATTTGCACTGCAAACCTTTGATAAATTCATTTAAAAATCCCACCAAAATTTGGGGATGACATATGATGTCCCTAAATCACTTTTATGCAAAAATATTCCTTAGTCATTTGAAGATTTTGAGTTTGACCACAAGTTTTTAAATCTGGTCCAGTTGCACTTTTGCACTACAACCTATTTAAATATTTCTTTAAAACTTCCACCAAAATTAGGGGATGTCAGTAGGAGTATATTATTCATCTTTATGCAAAAACCCAGTTATGTCCTTTGAAAAATTTGAGTGAATCAACCATATTTTCATTTTGGTCCAACTTGATGATTTGTTCTGCAAACCATATTTTAACTTGCTCCTTTATCCATGATTCTTTTTCCTGCTTATAGACCACCCTGCAAAACCCTTAAGTCCAGGAGAATGGACCCATTGGAGTGTGTTTGGTCCATGCAATCATGCCTTTTCTTTCTGTCCAAAACAGAAGATTTGCAAAAGCTTGCACTAGCAAGTTTTTCGTTTTGCCCAAATGACCTTGCCACCATCACCTTCATCTAAAGAGACTAGGATCTGGAAAGTTTGGCCACCCTAAGAGTTGCTTTGATGCCCTTGGCTCGAGCACTTGGTGTGCATAGCCAGTTTTGGCATGATTTGTAGTTTGCACTGCGGACTTGACCCCCTGACCACACCATCTTGTCCACTAATCTTCTTGCCAACCCTAACCTAGGCCTGTTAGTCCCCAGCCTCATCCAAACCCTCTAGCACACGCTGGCATTTTGCCAAGCAGTTGGCGTCTGCCTTCTGGCGCCCAGGCCCAGAGCGCGTTCTGCGTCGTGCGCCAAGTCGCCAGCCCCGCTGCCGCCTCCCCCGCGCCCGTTCTGGCCCCTCCCCTCTCCCAGTCGATGCACCCGGCTCCTCCCTTGCCGCAGGGCCGCCTGGCGCCCTACAGCGCCGCCACCGCAAGCCGCCACCGCCGCCCCGACAACCTCTGCACTGGTTGGCGCCGCCCGAGCCACGCCAATGCGCCAGCTGGCTTGTGGAACAGCCCGAGCTCATCCACTAGCTTGTCCGCAAGCGCCCGATGCGGGGTTCTTATTAGGGACAAGATCCCGATCAGCATCCACCAATGGTATAATCCTAAGGAGGAAGACCCTGAGGTGTCTTATGTCAATGATATGAAGAAAGATGACCTTTGGACCGAGCTGAAGGCAAATTTCACCCTATCGCCAGAGGAGGATCCGGAGAAGCCAGTTAAAGATCAATTAATCAAATCTTGTGCTCTTAAGAAGATGGCAAGCCTATTCAGGAGGTGGAGGAAAGAGTTGAACAAGTTTGTCGACAAAGAAGAGACACCAGAATTCATCGGCAAATATGAGAAGATTAAAGATCACTGGTCCGCATTTGTGGCCCACAAGACATCAAAAAAGAGTAAGAAGATGTCGGCGACAAACAAGAAAAATGCTACGAAGAAGAAGTTTCACCATCGCACGGGGTCAGGTGGCTACCTCAAAGTCCGGCCTAAGTGGTCCAAGGCTGAGAATGATCTGCTTGATAAAGGGATCGAACCAGAGACAATGAACTTGCCAGACCGTTGCCGGACTTGGTTCTTCGGGGCTGGCGGAACCTTGGACCCTGTATCAGGGAAGTGCCGTTGGACGGAGGAGCAACTGAAAATACCAGTCAAGAGGCTTCGGCACTATATCGATGCAGCACAGCAAGGGACATTCGTTCCAGACAGGGAGAAGGACGAGCTCACAATGGCCCTCGGGAATCCTGAGCACCCTGGACGGACACGAGGCACGCCAGGCTCCATTCCGTGGAAGGTTGGTTTTCCGGACGCAGGGGGTTACAAAACCCAGGAGAGGAGGAAGAAACTGGAGCAGAGCCATTTGCAGGCGCTGCACGAAAGGGTACACGGGCTAGAGGAACGAGAAGCAGATCGCAGCAAACGACCTGCTGAAGCTTCCCCCGAAGCTACCCCGCCATCTCAGCGGAGAAGCAGCGTGGCTTCCACCGAGCTGCTTCAGCCGGAGCATGTCTTGACGGCTCCTTCTAGCTACCCCGGAGCAATGGCAGAAAATAAAAGTCAAGGCGGCTGTCGGCCAAGTTCGACCTTCTAAACCCGGCGCAACTTTTCACTGTCGTCCGATTCCAGAAGGATATGCTAGGGTGACGGTGGACGAAATAACGGAGGGATTTGAGGACCTCCAGCTTGACCACCCTACCGGTGAAGGGGAGACTCGGCTGGGTTATGCTCTGAAGACTCCATGCCTATGGCGGAAGGAGTTCATCAAGCTTCCGAACTGGACGCCTCCTCCTCCTCCTCCGGCCAGTCAGGGCCTCCACCTCCTCCACCGCCTCCTCCTCCGGTGAGTCAGGGCACTCCACCTCCTCCACCGCCTCCTCCTCTGGCGAGTGACGATCCTCTGGCGCGTGGCGGCACTCCGCCTCTTTCTCCGCCTGCGTCGGCGCCCGAGCAGCCAGCAACCTCCTCCTTCTCCGCCTCGCCAGTAAGGGCGGAAGAGACCCGCCGCCGCCCCGGCTGCTCCGGCGCGTCGTAGTCCTTCTCCTCCGCCTCATAAGCAAGCACGAAAGAAGACAGATGCTGCAGCCGCTCCGTCTGCTCCGGCATCTAGCAGTATAGCCAGAGGCGGGAGGTCGGGAAGTACTGTCAGACATCAAAGGTCAAAAGAACGAGCAGCTGCGAAAAAAATTGCCCAGCTCGGCGAACAAGCAAATCAATCGTGCCCCCCGCTCAATGTGTCTAGCGGCGACATAAATCGCTAATGCTCCGGGACGGTGGCGGTTATGGCAATCTCGGATTACCTACGATGATCAACTTCCTGATTTCATGGAGGTGGGCGAACACAGAATCTGATGCAGGAAGCCTCTCGTCAAAGATGAAAAATCTCTAACAACGATGATGCGCAGATTCCATAATTGGTACATGAAAACCTGCAGAGAGTCTTGGGGGACGAATACTTTGTATCTGAACATTAAAGAGGAGCACGACCTCGTTGGAACTGATCTGTTGACTTTTCCATTTGAGGAGTTCTTCGAGTTCTTCAATCAAAAGGCCCTCGATAAATTAACGGTCTTTTGCTACTGTCTGTAAGTACTATTTCTGTCATTAAGTCTCTATATATAGCTCAGCTCTTTCATTGCATGTATTTATAATTAATTATCCTCACTATATTATGCAGATTGAAGATTGTCGAGTGTAGAAAACAAGAAATGTATGATATTGGGTTCATTAACACAAATATCCAAGATGAAATTCAGGTTAAAAAGCACGCCGAAGAGGCCGAGGCCAACTTGCTACAATTGTTGATCAAAAATCAAAACAAAGATACCATACTCTTTCCTTACAATTTCAAGTGAGTGTTACTGTCGTGTGCATATTCGGTTTCCCTTATTACTCGAGAGAGGTTATAGTAATGTAATTGATGAGTTATGCATGCGTGCGCAGCTTCCACTATGTTCTTCTGGAGATTAAGCTTGAGCGGGGACTAGTAACCGTCTTAGACTCGAGATGAAAAGATCCAGAAACCTATGCGGACATGACTAAATTGCTCAACAAGTAAGTTCAATCGATCATTATCGCACCATATCGGCAACTTTTTGTTCATTTCCTGATATCTCAAGTAATAATAATTATTTTCTTTGTCTTGCAGGGTTTGGAAACAGTTCACCGCAGAAGCTCCGGGATTGCCGAAGGAGCTGTGATATACATACCCGAAAGTAAGTACTACTATATAGCTAGCTAGTTGCGCGCATCACCCGTTGATTCTATAGCTAGCTATACTTTCATCAATGCTATTTATAATGCTTCATTATCAGTTTGATTGACCTCTATTTCTCCTAAAGTGCTTGTGGCAGGAAGAAGGGAATAATTTCTGTGGATACTATGTGTGCGAGTTCATCTACAACGCGACTTTGAAAAATAAGCGGGGCTACTCTAAAAGACAATATGAAGTGCGTAAGCAATAATATTCACAATTTCATTTTATTACACCATCATTTCTGTTGAGTTTCATTCATATATATGTATTAACCCCCTTCTTTAAATTAGACGTGGCAGATGCGGAATGAACTCCTACCACAAGATCGCATGAAAGCAATTCAAGAGGAATTGGCGGGATTCTTTCTTGACCACGTCATCAATGAAGCCGGAGAATACCATGTGGAAGCTGATTTCAAATGCTAGGGGATTGTAAGAGATCTTAAATATTGTATATGTATGTAGCCAGTAGCGTCGGATAGATAATACGAAAACTTGTTGTTCGACCAATCTCTCGGAGAAGGAGAGGTCGATCAATCACTTCTCTCGGTATGCATGACGAACTTCTGTACTTAATGGTTTCCTTCATTTTCTTACTAGCTAGCGTGTCGAGGGCCTCTCTATGTATATAGTACGTAGCGTCGACCAAGCACGGAGATAAGACAGGACAATTCTCTCTATTAATTAGCTAGCTAACACAAACACCTAAATTAACCCCCCAAAACCCCCAAACCTCCCTCCCTTCAAAACAAAAAACAAAAACACCAGCCACTGAAATGCTGACGCGTGGAAGCCTTTTGGTCCCGGTTTACGTCACCAACCGGGACCAAAGGCCCCCCTGCCTGGGCTGCCCGCAGCGGCTACGTGGATGCCCATCTGTCCCGGTTCGTGTAAGAACCGGGACTAAAGGTGGGAGGCATTCGTAACAACCTTTTAGTCCCGGTTCAAGAACCGGGACTAAAGGCCCTTATGAACCGGGACAAATGCCCTGTTTTCTACTAGGTGATAGGTCGATCTGAGGGTTAGGCTGGTCATAGTGGGGAGTAACTTAGACTAGTAACATGCATATATTACTAGTCTATGTTACTACCTCTATAGTGGATAGTAACATATATGTAGTGTCATGCCACTTCATTTATTACTTCATAGACTCATGTAGCATTGGAAACCGCTAGGTGATGGTAACATATTATGTTACTCTATTTGTCTCTCTCCTCATTAACTACACGACACATCATCATTTTTGCTTATGTGGCATCTATGTTGCTACTTATGTTACTCCCACTATGACTAGCCTTAGACTGAGAGTCTCGATTAGAAGATCTTATTCGTCATTCGATATACCAGTACAAAGAAATATCAAACGGAACAAAAATTACATGTAAGTTTCGGTGGTGCATCTAGCATCATCATAGAGCATGTGCAGGTGTATTTTTGGCGTATCTCACATGGTTCAATTGGTGATTATCTTTGGTGAATGTGCTCGTATCCGGTCTTCGTTCGTCTATATTTGTGTGTCTTCAGGTTGGATCATTTTGATCTACTCTTTTTTCATCGGTTCGGTTGCTGTTCTGATGCCCTGGTCCTGTAGGGCCTTAACACGATGACTTTATGAATGTCTACTACAACAAGTTTTGCACGCCTTCAGCTTACTTTAGTGCTTGTAGTTGTCGCTAGATGATTTATGAATCTAGTTGTAATTTTATTATTTATAGCTTCTTTGTACTATCATAATTACAGATAAATAGATCAGAAGTACCTCCACGGTTCGTAGACCACCTAGTGACAACTGCAAGCAATGGAGCGACCTGAAGACGCATAACTGCCATCGCTCCCCTCTCATAGGAACCAGACAAACTAGTCGTACTCCCTCTGTTTTTATTTACCCCGCATATTAGTTTTGGTTCAAGTCAAACTTTGACAAAGTTTATAGACAAAAATATTAACATATACAATAACAAATCAATACCATTAGATTCATTATTGAATATACTTTCACATCATATAGATTTTTTATTGTAAATGTTCATATTTTTATCTATAAACTCGGTCAAACTTTATGAAGTTTGACTTCAGTCAAATGTAATATGGAGAGTAAATAAAAGCGGAGGGAGTAGTAGACATCGGTAAGTCCTCATGCTAGTCCCCATAGGACCAACGCACCTGAACATGAATCGTCGCCGATGAAGAGAATCATAGATCGAAAAAATACAACTTATGAACACGAGAAGAAAGCTTGAATCCAAAATAAATTCTCCGAAGACCAACACCAACTGAATACCGCGAGATCGACCGAAGGCACACCACCACACGCTCTTGTTGGGGAACGCAGTAATTTCAAAAAAATTCCTACGATCACGCAAGATCTATCTATGTGATGCATAGCAACGAGAGGAGAGTGTTATCTACGCACTCGTAGACCGAAAGCAGAAGCGTTATGACAACGCGGTTGATGTAGTCGTACGTCTTCATGATCCGACCGATCCTAGTACCGAACGTACGGCACCTCCGCGATCTGCACACGTTCAGCTCGGCGACGTCCCACGAACTCTAGATCCAGCTGAGGTCGAGGGTGAGTTTCGTTAGCACGACGGCGTGATGACGGTGTTGATGAAATTACCGATGCAGGGCTTCGCCTAAGCACTACAATGATATGACCGAGGTGGAAATCTGTGGAGGGGGCCACTGAGGGAAATATGACCTAGAGGCAATAATAAAGTTATTATTTATTTCCTCATATCATCGTAAATGTTTATTATTCATGCAAGAATTGTATTAACCGGAAACATAATACATGTGTGAATACATAGACAAACATAGTGTCACTAGTATGCCTCTACTTGACTAGCTCGTTAATCAAAGATGGTTGAGTTTAATAGCCATGGACATGAGTTGTCATTTGATTAATGAGATCACATCATTAGGAGAATGATGTGATTGACTTGACCCATTCCGTTAGCTTAGCACTTGATCGTTTAGTATGTTGCTATTGCTTTCTTCATGACTTATACATGTTCCTATGACTATGAGATTATGCAACTCCCGTTTACCGGAGGAACACTTTGTGTGCTACCAAACGTCATAACGTAACTTGGTGATTATAAAGGTGCTCTACAGGTGTCTCCGAAGGTACTTGTTGAGTTGGCGTATTTCGATATTAGGATTTGTCGGAGATTTATCTCTGGGCCCTCTCGGTAATGCACATCACTATAAGCCTTGCAAGCAATGTGACTAATGAGTTAGTTGCGGGATGATGCATTACATAACGAGTAAAGAGACATGCCGGTAACGAGATTGAACTAGTTATTGAGATACCGACGATCGAATCTCGGGCATGTAACATACCGATGACAAAGGGAACAACGTATGTTGTTATGCGATTTGACCGATAAAGATATTCGTAGAATATGTGGGAGCCAATATGAGCATCTAGGTTCCGCTATTGGTTATTGGGCGGAGACGTGTCTTGGTCATGTCTACATAGTTCTCGAACCCGTAGGGTCCGCACGCTTAAAGTTTGGTGACGATCGGTATTATGAGTTTTTGTGTTTTGATGTACCGAAGGTAGTTCGGAGTCCTGGATTTGATCACGGACATGACGAGGAGTCTCGAAATTGTCGAGACGTGAAGATCGATATATTGGATGACTATGTTCGGACACCGGAAGTGTTTCGGGAGGTTTCGGACATCTACCGGAGTACCGTGGGTTACCGGAACCTCCCGGGGAGTATATTGGGCCTAATGGGCCTTAGTGGGAGAAGAGGAGGGGCGGCCAGGGCAGCTGCGCGCCCCCTCCCCCTCTAGGCCGGATTGGACAAGGAGGGGGGGGGCGGCGCCCCCCTTTTTCCTTCTCCTCCTCTCTCCCTTCCTTCCCTTCTCCTACTTCAACAAGGAAAGGAGGAGTCCTACTCCCGGTGGTAGTAGGACTCCCCCCTTGGGGCGCCCTCCTTGGCCGGCCGCCTCTCCCCCTTGCTCCTTTATATACGGGGGCAGGGGGGCACCTCTAGACACACAAGTTGATCTGTTGATCTCTCACAGCCGTGTGCGGTGCCCGCCTCCACCCTATTCCACCTTGGTCATATCGTAGCGGTGCTTAGGAGAAGCCCTGTGAGGGAGTCCTGGATTAGGGGGTGTCTGGATAGTCGAACTATAACCTTTGGCCGGACTCCTGGACTATGAAGATACAAGATTGAAGACTTCGTCCCGTGGACGGATGGGACTTTCCTTGGCGTGGAAGGCAAGCTTGGCGACACGGATATGTAGATCTCCTCCCATCGTAACCGGCTCTGTGTAACCCTAGCCCTCTCCGGTGTCTATATAAACCGGAGGGTTTTAGTTCGTAGGACGAACAACAATCATACCATAGGCTAGCTTCTAGGGTTTAGCCTCTCTGATCTCGTGGTAGATCTACTATTGTACTACCCATATCATCAATATTAATCAAGCAGGAGTAGGGTTTTACCTCCATCGAGAGGGCCCGAACCTGGGTAAAAACATCGTGTCCCTTGTCTCCTGTTACCATCCGCCTAGACGCACAGTTCGGGACCCCCTACTCGAGATCCGCCGGTTTTGACACCGACATTGGTACTTTCATTGGGAGTTCCGCTGTGCCGTCGCCATCAGGAAGGATGCCTCATCCGGTCTTTAAAGACGGCACTGTTGCTAAAGGAGCTTTGGCTATCGGCCAAACTCTCCGGTTAGGCGGTTTTCTTATGACCACCTGTTCGGCCGCCACGCCGACGATGACTTCTGGGGTCATCGAAAGCAATCTTCACGTCAACTCGGAACTCGCCGAGCAGTTAGATCCGATGGAGCTCTCTTCCTTAAACGAGCTCTTGGATCGCATCGCTGCCCTGGGAGTCGGTACAGACTACGATCAGATTCGGCCTAAACCCGATCCGAGAGAGATTAACTCTCCCCAGGTCACCCATCACGTTGCAGTGGTGTAGGAACAATGCGGCAAGCCTTCATCTATCTTTAGGACTAGTTATGTCCGGATTCCCGATCCCTCCAAGACGGATACTCGCGGAGGGGAGGACGTCACTCAAGCCCTGAACCTAAAGTCAGGCAGCGGGCTAGATTCATTGGACAACATCCAAGAACCCAAGCTTCCGAGTTCGGAAACCCCTTGGCCCCTGAGTCTCAGATCGGGAGAGGTTCCAGATTTAATTCCACCCACCCACCCAAACATAAGCGATCTATCCCAAATTCGGCAAGAGCCCGCAGAAACAGTACACCATTACTAGGCCAGATTCCTCCTGGTCAAGAACAGGATAAAGGACTGCAGCGGCAGAGGATGCGATTTCATTCTTCTGCAATAATTGCACGGACAACGGAATCCTCAATGCCATAAGTCACTGTGAAATTACACGCTTCGCTGACTTGGCGTCCATAGTACGAAAGTACTGTGCGATGGAAAGCGCCTGGAAAACCGAAATAAATTTTTGGAACAATCCGGCCCTGAATACAACCCCAGTCCGAAATAAAAGGGTGCATTATCGCCAAGCACCTGGGTTAAACACCAAAAAGCAAAAACCCTCTATAGGGCATGGAACCGTACTGGAGGGATGGCTCAATGGACCCTATAAAATTCATAGTACAGAGGGAGCCACACCAACTCATAGCCTTAGAGCATATTGGATACTCCGGTGGTGGCGAAGTGGCGAAGAGCTTCTAACTCCGAGAATCCATAGAGCACCAGCCGAGGATACCGATGCGGTATTAAAGTGTTCGATACTTTCGCATCAAATAATATGCGGAAACGAACACTCCGCAGCCTTACCGAAGTCTACCAAGTAGCAACAATAAACCCATGGAGTGACACGGCTATTACCTTCAATACCAGTGATGAACCTAAATTGCGAACAGCACGAGCACCAGCCGCATTTGTCCTCAGTCCAATAGTGGACGGCTTTCGCCTTACCAAGGTACTCATGGACGGTGGCAGCGGATTGAACCTCATTTACGAGGAAACCCTTCGAAAAATGGAAATAGACTCGAGCCGCATTGAGCGAAGCAGCACAACCTTTAGAGGAATAATCCCCAATCGGGAAGCGTGCTGTACAGGAAAAATCACACTGGATGTGGTGTTCGGCATGCCGAATAATTACAGGTCCAAGGAGGTCACATTCCAAGTGCCCCGTTCAGCAGCGGATACCACGCTCTATTAGGGCGAGATACATTCACAATTTTTCAAGCTATACCCCATTACGGTACATGAAGCTCAAAATGCCGAGGCCCAACGGAGTCATCACTCTTGCTAGTGACCCGGACATAGCACTCTGCGCCAAAAACAAGATAGCTGCACTGGCCCTCGAGGCACTATCCGAAGCCCTAGCGGCCGAGGAACTGACTGCGCTGCGCTCCATGATGAACAGGGATGAAGTGATACTCGATGAAATATCCAAGTCCACCTCTTTTAAACCAGTGGACGAAATAGTCAAATTCCAAGTCCATCCAATGGACCCTACAAAAACGGCCTCCATCGGGGCGTAATTAAACCCTGATGTAGACGCCGCACTACGAGAATTCCTATGCGAAATTGGGACATTTTTGCCTGGCACCCTTCAGACATGCCAGGAATCCCACGCCGGCTGGCCGAGCACAGCCTAAACATCCTAAAAGGATTCAAGCCAGTCAAGCAGGCCCTTTGGCGTTTCTCTGAACCTAAGAGACAAGCCATGGGAGAGGAGCTAGCCAAACTGCTGGAGGCCGGATTCATCAGAGATATAAAACATCCGGACTGGCTAGCAAACCTGGTGATGGTACCAAAGAAGGACAAATCCTGGCGCCTATGCGTCGATTTCAAGGACCTCAACAAGGCTTGCCCAAAGGATCCCTTCCCCCTCCCCCGCATTGATCATATTATTGACGCTACCACAGGACACGATTCATTGTGTTTCCTCGACGTATACTCCAGCTACCATCAAATTAAGATGGTAGAGCCAGACCAAGCGGCAACGACATTCATCACCCCATACGGCCCATTCTGCTTCAACACAATGCCCTTCGGGCTCAAAAACGCCGGCGCAACATATCAACGCATGATTCAGACATGTCTGGAAAACCAGATCGGCAAAACAGTGGAGGCATACATAGATGACGTGGTCGTCAAAACCAAGCATGTCGAAACTCTAGTAGACGACTTGAGGCTCACATTCGACAACCTCCGAACATATGACATCAAGCTTAACCCGGAAAAATGCGTTTTCGGCGTACCAGCCGGAAAGCTCTTGGGCTTCATTGTATCCGGTAGAGGAATTGAAGCAAACCCAGCCAAGATCTGACCTCAAACAATTGGATATCCCAAAGGACCTCAAACAAATACAAAAATTGACCGGATGCGTGGCGGCTCTAAGGCGCTTTATCTCCCACTTGGGAGAAAAGGCAGTACCCCTTTATCACATCCTGCGGCGCACCGAACACTTCGGGTGGACGGATGCCGCCTCGGCCGGACTCAAAGAAATAAAAGCCATATTGGCAACAAACACGGTCCTGGCCGCGCCTAACATCGGCGAACCAATGCTATTATAAATCGGGGCAACTCATCAAGTTGTAAGCGCAGTGCTCGTCGTCGAACGAGAAACGGACGGAAACAAATTCCCCCTTGAAAAGCCAGTTTACTACGTGTCCACTGTCCTCACTCCATGCAAGTCACGGTACCCGCATTATCAAAAGATAGCGTCTGGCGGTATTTATGGCATCTCAGAAGCTGCGACACTACTTTCAAGAGTGTTCGATAACAGTAGCCTCTGAAGTACCTCTTAACGATATTATAAACAACCGCGATGCGATGGGCTGGATTGCCAAATGGGCCATTGAGCTCCTCCCGTTCGACATAACCTATAAGCCACGGCGAGCTATTAAGTCGCAAGTTTTGGTGACTTAAATGCCGAATGGTGAAGCGAACTCCCTAAAGAGTACGGCACATATTCCAGCTTGGATCATGCACTTGACGGCTCCAAAATGTTGTCCGGTCTGGGGCTGGCATCATTACGACGTCCCCAATAGGAGATACTGATTCAAGACGTACTCAGATAATGTATACGGACTCCAACAACGCAGCCGAATATGAGGCCCTTCTACATGGTCTCCGGATGGTAGTCTCCATGGGCATTCAACGCCTAGAGGTGCGCGGGAATTCGAACCTCGCGATATCCCAAATAAATGGAGACTTTGATGCCAAGGATCCGAAAATGGCAGCTTATCGCAACGCCGTCCTAAAAATGTCAGCTCGGTTCGAGGGGCTCGAATTTCACCATTTAGCTCGGGAAAACAATCAGGCAGCAGACGTCTTGGCATGCATTGGCGCAAAGCGCGATGCCGTCCCCCCCCCCCAACATCTTCTTGGAGAGGCTGTTCAAGCCATCCGTATTATGGGAAGGGGAATCCGGAAATAACAGCCCGGACCCAACCGCACTGCCCGACACCGAACATTCTGACACAACGGGAGGCTCTGCCAACGAAGTAACATATTCAGCCCACGTAATAATGGCAGTCATTGCCCTGTGGATAGAACCATTCCTAGCCTACCTAACCAGGCAGGAACTTCCCGAGGACCAAAACGAGGCACGCTGCATAGTGCGGCGATCTAAAGCCTATAAAGTCCATGAGGAGAGCTTTATAAGAAAAGCACCACCGGAGTCCTTCAAAGGTGTATCTCCGAAGAGGAAGGGCGGAATCTTCTGGCTGAAGTTCATGCCGGACTCGGCGGGCACCACGCCGCAGCCCGGGCCCTTGTAAGCAAGGCCTTCCGTACAGGATTTTATTGGCCGACGGCCCGGACAGATGCTCATGACTTAGTCCAACGATGCGTCGGTTGCCAGCTCTTTGCTAACTAAAGCCATATGCCACCCACCGCCCTCCAAACTATACCCATCACCTGGCCCTTCGCGGCCTGGGGGCTTGACATGGTTGGACCCCTTAAAGGAGGAACCCACAAGCAAAAATACCTACTGGTCATGGTGGATAAGTTCACCAAATGGATAGAAGCCCTAAGACGGCCGAATCGGGACCTGTGATAGACTTCATATCCGGGGTGCATTACTGCCGTTCTGGCGTCCCACAACATCATCACTGATAACGGCACGAACTTTACGGCCGACGAGGTCAAACTCTGGTGCAAAAACATGGGCATCAAGCTCGACTATGCTTTAGTCTATCACCCACAAACTAACGGTCAAGTCGAGCGAGCAAATGGTCTAATCATGAGTGGCATCAAACCCAGATTAGTGCGGTCCCTCAAGGAATCTAACACACACTGGGTAGAGGAGCTCGACTCCGTGCTCTGGGGGCTGCGGACCACGCCGAATCGCACCACCGGATACACACCATTCTTTATGGTATATGACGCAGAGGCGGTTCTGCCCTGTGACATAATTCATGACTCACCTCGCGTGCGCATGTACGAAGAAAGAGAAGCCAAACTCAATCGGCAGGACAGTTTGGACGCCTTGGAGGAGGAGCGTGATGTGGCAGAAGCCCGTTCCGCATTCTATCAACAGCAGGCTCGAAGATACAAAAGCAGAGAAGTACGGGCCAAAACTTACAATGTTGGCGAGTTAGTTCTACGCCTGCTGGGCAAGAAAAAGGACAAACTCAAGCCCAAGCGGGAAGGTCCCTTTATTATTGACCAAGTCCTGACTGGTGGAGCGTACCGTCTGCGAGATGCATCGGACAACCGACTCGAGCCGAACCCATGGAACACAACCCGTCTCTGAAGATTCTACGCCTAGCGCCGGACTCTGTGTTCGTCTCCTTCCTCTGTCTATTTTTTATACATTAGCTATCTTATATTTCTCTCCTTCTCCCCCTCCTTTTTCTCTTACAGCCTTTAAGGGCTCGTCCGCGACTGCTCAAGACATTAACCGACGCAGCTATCCGCTCATTATACTCCGGGGCTTCTTTAATGTGCTTATTTATCTGAGCTTCATGCCCAACACTTGTGACAAACTTCCGCATGTACCATTTATTCACCATTATATGCATCGATATGACTTAAGTTTTGGCCAAGCTGGGTTGTCTGGCTCCTGTGCTTACCCCTACGTTCCCGATTGTTCGGCTAGGCGGTAAAGGGAGCACCTCTGCGATTGTTACTGCCGGGTCAGCCGGATGTGTACCTCAGACTGGGTGAAGCCGAAAGCTAGCATTCTTAAGGGAATATTCGGTCGATGAACTAAAGATGATTTCTCACTTGTTTATTTATCTGCCCCCAGATGCTTTTCTGCTTTTTAGCGATGCTGGACATGCACTTTAGGGCATGCCTCCCAGAAAGGAACCCCTAACGGAACTATTCTCCTGGAAGATGTTTCTTACTAACCATGTAATATAACATAACTAGTTGGGCACTTGTCTGCTCAAGCACTAATGACCCCTACGCTTTGGTCTCCACGCATGCCCCGGTTCTTACATAACCGAGAGGGTATTCAGACACACTCAGGACTATCGGGTCCCGAGGTTGAAGAGAAAAGGTCCGCCATGACAAACGATCTACAATCCGTCTAGAAGGCATTTTACATGTCATCTTAAATTACATAGTCAATTTGACTGGGTATATTCCTCTTCAATACCATCCAAGAGGTTGTCTAGTTTACAGTCTTGTTGGGAATATTTGGCGGCCAACTCTACATGGTCGTACACTAAGCTCACAGGGATCTCCTTCCCATCGGGCCCCACAGGTCCGACCTCGGCCATGTGGTTTGGGTCAGCCTTCGTGTACCGCGTCTTCACCATGGCCCAGGCCTTCCTGGCGCCTTGACGGCAGGCCGATATCTTCCATAATTGGAAACACCGCCGCGCTCCCTTAAGCCTCTCTGCAAGCTCTCCAAGACCTTCGGGCATGGAGACAGATGGCCACAAGGCCTGGGCGACGCCTTTCATCACCTGCCGAACTCGTTCGTGCAGTTGTAAGAGCTCGGGAAGAAGGTCACCCGTAGAACCGGGCATTTCCTCTGCAGGACGACCTGTGAGCATACCTACAGACATAACTCTGTTAGTCGACTTCCTCGCGGAACTCTTTTTCAAAAGTTCGTTCAAGCACTTACTAAAAATGCCGCGTCAGAGCCGATTCTCCTTCACGGAGTCCGGCAATTTGAGCACGAACATCCTTTAGTTCCTCGCGCAGCTGGGTGTTGGCATCTTGGAGATTATTCTTCTCCTGTCTCACCTTCGTAAGCACGCTCTCACCAGCCTTTAACCGGCGCAAGAGTTGTTGCTTGTCCGGATCTACTCCGGCGCCATCTACAATGTTATTGTCAGATTTGCACACACGCCGCACTTCACAACATACTTATCTTTCGAAGCATGCATTACCAGAGGGGGTCTCCTTGGCCTCCCCTGCCGCGGCTAGTGCGGCCTCATGTTGGGCTTTGCACTCTTCCAGCTCCTGGGACAGTTGGTTATTCTTTTCTGTAAGATCCTGCATAACAAATGATCCTTAAATCGGTTATTCTAACTATTTCAAGTCTCGGGGGCTACTGACATATATAACCATCAAATTTTCTCACCCGTATGTCTTTCACATACTGCTCCGTGGCTCTGGCTAGACCATTTTGAGCGTCACGGAGGTACGCATCTCCCGAATTGAAGGCGTCCAATGCCTCTTGGGAGAAACAAGCGCTGCGAAGAACTGTCCGGCGGCGCCTGTGATTCATGGCACTCTCCACCTCGGAATTGGTGTCGGACAGTCTGTCCGCATCCTCAGTCGAAGGAGCGTCCGACGCACGCCTCGTGTTCACCTCTGCTTCCGGACCTGGCTTTGGAGCCTGGCTGGTGGAGGCGCGATTGGCAATCTCTCCGATATAGTCCGGCGAGCCCTCTTTTTCCTAAAAAAAGAGAGCACGGGCGTTAGTACGCATCGTAAGAATAATACCTTGGAATAAGGCGGCGCGCCTTACTGCTGCGCCGGTGCCTCGGCCCGGACTGCGTGTCTCTTTAGCCTGCCCGCCCTCGCGGTCCCTTGTTGGCCAGTCGCCGCAGGCTCGGCATTCCGCCTCGAGATCCTCCCCTGCGAAACACCATTGGTATACGGTGATAAAAAATAAGCACGGATGGATCATCTTCGAAGTATTAGGACTTCGGTCTCGATTACTTGTGAGGCGGGGAGCAGTCCAGGATAATCGGCTGTAATAGCCACCAAGGCGTTGTCGATGCTCAGTTGGTAAAATACCCCATCGATCAGCTCCACGGATATGTCCGGATCCTCTTGGGAGGCCGGATCGAGGGACCGTTCCGGATCCTCAGTTTGTGGAGGAGGGTTGTTTATATCCTTTACGGCCAGGCACAATTCCTGCGTCGAAATCACAAGATAAGGTACTTGACATGGGAATATGGAACGAATGGGCAAAAAGAAGTGCCCGCTTACCCAGCTTGGAGGATTGTTCATGGAAAATCCGCCCTGAGAATTGACGTGGAGGAATTCCTCCTCTTCTCCCTTGTACAATGCGGACAAGATCTTCGTCAGAGCGGCAACCGATTCCGGCCCCTTGCGGCCGCAACGGGTGGCATCATCCTCCCCGTTGAAATCCCACATGGGGTGGCCTCTATACTGAAGCGGCTGCACCCCCCGCATAATGCATGTGGCCATGACCTCGATCATGGTCAGTCTGGAATGAGCTAACAGCCTTATCCGGCTCATCAGATAAAGAATGTCCTTGTCATTTTCCTTCTGAGGGCTCCGTGGGCCACTCGAGCACTTCTTCAAGGGAGCAATATCAAACTCAGGGAGGCCGATCCGAACAGGATCTGGCAGGGGGACATCTTCTATATAAAACCATTCTGAAGGCCAGTCTTCGGACGCCTTCTTTGGGGTTCTGGATAGATATCCGGTCCCGGCGATGCGCCATACTTCAGCTCTGCCCACTTGATATATTGACCCCTTCTGAGAACGGGGCACAAGGCAGAACAGCTTCTTCCACAGCGTGAAATGAGCCTCGATGCCCAAAAACAGCTTGCAAAGGGCTACGAAGCCTGCAATATGCAATATGGAGGCAGGCGTATGGTTGTGGAGCTGGAGGCCGTAGAACTCCAGGAGCCCCCGGAGAAACGGATGAATTGGAAACCCGAGCCCTCTTATCAAATAAGGGACAAGGCATACCCGCTCTCCTTTGGAGGGATTGGGGACGCTCTCCGCTTTCTCTCCACCATTATAGGTGGCAAGCCCGGCTCGAACCGGGACCATGTAGGCTGGGGGGAGAAACCCCTTGGCTTGGAGCGTCACTAGCTCGCTGTGCGGAACGGAGCATCTCTCCCAATCTCCAGGCTGAGGGCTGGGAGGGCGAGAGGAGGAGCTGCGTCGACTGGCCATGATGGAATGGATCTCTGTCGGATGCGCTCCGATGAATGCTCGCGAAGGGAAGACGGTGCGATTTGGATCTAAATCCTCGTCTCTTTAAATGGCAGCTCATTTACACAGCTAGGGGGGTAAATGTAAAAACACCCTGACTTTTCGCATTCGTCTGACACGTGGAAGATGGCCATTATTGGGCGTGGGAGCCAAGGAGCGCAATATTCATGAGAAGCCGGACACTATTCAATAGGTACACGGAATTTGGAGAAGAACCCGCCTTGCAATGCCGAAGACAATCTGCACACCGGACTCATCGTCATTGAAGCCTGGTTCGGGGGCTACTGAGGGAGTCTTGGATTAGGGGGTGTCCGGATAGCCGAACTGTAACCTTCGGCCGGACTCCTGGACTATGAAGATACAAGATTGAAGACTTCGTCCCGTGTCCGGAAGGGACTTTCCTTGGCGTGGAAGGCAAGCTTGGCGACACAGATATGTAGATCTCCTCCCATTGTAACCGACTCTGTGTAACCCTAGCCCTCTCTGGTGTCTATATAAACCGGAGGGTTTTAGTCCGTAGGACGAACAACAATCATACCATAGGATAGCTTCTAGGGTTTAGCCTCTCTGATCTCGTGGTAGATCTACTCTTATACTACCCATATCATCAATATTAATCAAGCAGGAGTAGGGTTTTACCTCCATTGAGAGGGCCCAAACCTGGGTAAAAACATCGTGTCCCTTGTCTCCTGTTACCATCCGCCTAGACGCACAGTTCGGGACCCCCTACCCGAGATCCGCCGGTTTGGACACCGACACCCTGCATCGGTAGAAACATCATCACCGTCATCACGCCGTCGTGCTGACGGAACTCTCCCGTGAAGCTCTGCTGGATCGGAGTTTGCGGGACGACATCGAGCTGAACGTCTGCTAAACTCGGAGGTGTCGTACGTTCGGTACTTGGATCGGTCAGATCGTGAAGACGTATGACTACATCAACCGCGTTGTGCTAACACTTCTGCTTTCGTCTACGAGGGTACGTGGACACACTCTCCCCTCTCGTTGCTATGCATCACCATGATCTTGCGTGTGCGTAGGAAAATTTTGAAATTACTACGTTACCCAACAGTGGCATCCGAGCCAGGTTTATGCGTAGATGTTATATGCACGAGTAGAACACAAGTGAGTTGTGGGCGATACAAGTCATACTGGCTGGCGGGTGTCAGTTTCTCCAACTTTAGTTGAACCGAGTGTGACTACGCCCGGTCCTTGAGAAGGTTAAAACAACACTAACTTGACGAACTATCGCTGTGGTTTTGACGTAGGTAATAACGGTTCTTGCTCAGCCCGTAGCAGCCACGTAAAACTTGCAACAACAAAGTAGAGGACGTCTAACTTGTTTTTGCAGGGCATGTTGTGATGTGATATGGTCAAGGCATGATGCTATATTTTATTGTATGAGATGATCATGTTTTGTAACCAAGTTATCGGCAATTGGTAGGAGCCATATGGTTGTCGCTTTATTGTATGCAATGCAATCGCCCTGTAATTGCTTTACTTTATCACTAAGCGGTAGCGATAGTCGTAGAAGCAATAGTTGGCGAGACGACAACGATGCTACGATGGATATCAAGGTGTCGCTACCGGTGACGATGGTGATCATGACGGTGCTTCGGAGATGGAGATCACAAGCAAAAGATGATGATGGACATATCATATCACTTATATTGATTGCATGTGATGTTTATCCTTTATGCATCTTATTTTGCTTTGATTGATGGTAGCATTATAAGATGATCTCTCACTAAATTTCAAGATAAAAGTGTTCTCCCTGAGTATGCACTGTTGCCAAAGTTAAATGCGTCGTCAGACACCACGTGATGATCGGGTGTGATAAGCTCTACGTTCATCTACAACGGGTGCAAGCCAGTTTTGCATACGTAGAATACTCGGGTTAAACTTGACGAGCCTAGCATATGCAGATATGGCCTCGGAACACTGAGACCCAAAGGTCAAGCGTGAATCATATAGTAGATATGATCAACATAGTGATGTTCACCGTTGAAAACTACTCCATCTCACGTGATGATCGGACATGGTTTAGTTGATTTGGATCACGTGATCACTTAGATGATTAGAGGGATGTCTATCTAAGTGGGAGTTCTTAAGTAATATGATTAATTGAACTTATATTTATCATGAACTTAGTACATGATAGTATTTTGCTTGTCTATGTTGTTGTAGATAGATGGCCTGTGTTGTTGTTCCGTTGAATTTTAATGTGTTCCTTCATAAAGCAAAGTTGAAAGATGATGGCAGCAATTACATAGACTGGGTCCATAACTTGAGGATTATCCTCATTGCTGCACAGAAGAATTACGTCCTGGAAAGCACCGCTGGTGCTGTGCCTGCCGCAGATGCAATCGACGATGTTAAGAACGTCTGGCAGAAAGGTAGCTGATGACTACTCGATAGTTCAGTGTGCCATGCTTTACGGCTTAGAACCGGGACTTCAACGACGTTTTGAATGTCATTGAGCATATGATATGTTCCAGGAGTTGAAGTTAATATTTCAAGCAAATGCCCGGATAGAGAGACATGAAGTCTCCAATAAGTTCTACAGTTGAAAGATGGAGGAGAATAGTTCTGTCAGTGAACATATACTCAAAATGTCTGGGTATAACATGTTGGAAATATGCCCTAGAGGCAATAATAAAAGGATTATTATTATATTTCCTTGTTCATGATAATTGTCTTTTATTCATGCTATAATTGTATTATCCGGAAATCGTAATACACGTGTGAATAAATAGACCACAATATGTCCCTAGTGAGCCTCTAGTTGACTAGCTCATTGATCAATAGATAGTCATGGTTTCCTGACTATGGACATTGGATGCCAATGATAACGGGATCGCATCATTAGGAGAATGATGTGATGGACAAGACCCAATCCTAAGCATAGCACAAGATCGTGTAGTTCGTTTTGCTAGAGCTTTTCCAATGTCAAGTATCTCTTCCTTAGACCATGAGATCGTGTAACTCCCGGATACCGTAGGAGTGCTTTGGGTGTACCAAACGTCACAACGTAATCGGGTGACTATAAAGGTGCACTACAGGTATCTCCGAAAGTGTCTGTTGGGTTGACACGGATCGAGACTGGATTTGTCACTCCGTGTTACGGAGAGGTATCACTGGGCCCACTCGGTAGTGCATCATCATAATGAGCTCAAAGTGACCAAGTGTCTGGTCACGGGATCATGCATTACGGTATGCAGTAAAGTGACTTGCGATAACGAGATTAAACGAGGTATTGGGATACCGACGATCGAATCTCGGGCAAGTAACATACCGATTGACAAAGGGAATTGTATACGGGGTTGTTTGAATCCTCGACATCGTGGTTCATCCGATGAGATCATCGAGGAGCATGTGGGAGCCAACATGGGTATCCAGATCCCGCTGTTGGTTATTGCCGAGAGCCATCTCGGTCATGTCTACGTGTCTCCCGAACCCGTAGGGTCTACACACTTAAGGTTCGGTGACGCTAGGGTTGTATGAATATGAGTATGCAGTAAATCGAATGTTGTTCGGAGTCCCAGATGAGATCCCGGGCATCACGGGGAGTTTCGGAATGGTCCGGAGGTAAAGAATTATATATATGAAGTATTGTTTCGGCCATCGGGAAAGTTTCGGGGTCACCCGGTATTGTACCGGGACCATCGGAAGGGTCCCGGGGGTCCATCGGGTGGGGCCACCCATCCCGGAGGGCCCCATGGGCTGAAGTGGGTAGGGGAACCAGCCCATAGTGGGCTGGTGCGCCCCCCTTGGCCCACCCCAGCGCCTAGGGTGGGGGGGCGCCCCACTTGCCTTGGGGGGCACTCCACCCCTTGGGCGCCGCCACAGGAGATTGGATCTCCGAGGGCGGCGCCTGGGGCCTATATAAAGGAGGGGGAGGGGCAGCCGCACTGAAGTTCCCGCGCCTCCCTCCCCCTGCTACACCTCTTCCTCCTCCGTCACGAGCTTGGCGAAGCCCTGCCGGAGTACTGCTACTCCACCACCACCACGCCGTCGTGCTGCTGCTGGAGCCATCTTCTTCAACCTCTCCTTCCCCCTTGCTGGATCAAGAAGGAGGAGACGTCATCCGCTCCATACGTGTGTTGAACGCGGAGGTTCCGTCCGTTCGGCACTCGGTCATCGGTGATTTGGATCACGGCGAGTACGACTCCATCATCCACGTTCTAGTGAACGCTTCCGCACGCGATCTACAAGTGGTATGTAGATGCAATCTCTCTCCCATGACTCATTGCTTAGATGAACTCATAGATGGATCTTGGTGAAACCGTAGGAAATTTTTATTTTACGCAACGTTCCCCAACAAAGTGGCATCATGAGCTAGGTCTATGCGTAGTTCTCTATTGCACGAGTAGAACACAATTTTGTTGTGGGCGTAGATCTTGTCAACTTGCTTGCCGCTACTAGTCTTATCTTGCTTCAGCGGTATTGTGGGATGAAGCGGCCGGACCAACCTTACACGTGACGCTTATGTGAGACCGGTTCCACCGGTGACATGCACTAGTTGCATAAGGTGGCTGGCGGGTGTGTGTCTCTCCCACTTTAGTTGGAGCGGATTCGATGAAAAGGGTCCTTATGAAGGGTAAATAGAAGTTGACAAAATCACGTTGTGGTTATTCGTAGGTAAGAAAATGTTCTTGCTAGAACCCAATTGCAGCCACGTAAAAGATGCAACAACAATTAGAGGACGTCTAACTTGTTTTTGCAGCAATTGTCATGTGATGTGATATGGGCAGAAGTTGTGATGAATGATGAATGACATATTGTGATGTATGAGATCATGTTCTTGTAATAGGAATCACGACTTGGATGTCGATGAGTATGACAACCGGCAGGAGCCATAGGAGTTGTCTTTATTTTTGTATGACCTGCGTGTCATTGAAGAACGCCATGTAAATTACTTTACTTTATTGCTAAACGCGTTAGCCATAGAAGTAGAAGTAGTCGTTGGCGTGACAACTTCATGAAGACACGATGATGGAGATCATGGTGTCATGCCGGTGACAAGATGATCATGGAGCCCGGAAGATGGAGATCAATGGAGCTATATGATATTGGCCATATCATGTCACTACTATATAATTGCATGTGATGTTTATTATGTTTATGCATCTTGTTTACTTAGAACGACGGTAGTAAATAAGATGATCCCTTACAACAATATCAGGAAGTGTTCTCCCCTAACTGTGCACCATTGCTAAAGTTCGTCGTTTCGAAGCACCACGTGATGATCAGGTGTGATAGATCCTTACGTTCACATACAACGGCTGTAAGACAGTTTTACACATGCAAAACACTTAGGGTTAACTTGACGAGCCTAGCATGTACAGACATGGCCTCGGAACACGGAGACCAAAAGGTCGAACACGAGTCATATGGAAGATACGATCAACATGAAGATTTTCACCGACGATGACTAGTCCGTCTCACGTGATGATCGGACACGACCTAGTCGACTCGGATCGTGTAACACTTAGATGACTAGAGGGATGTCTAATTTGAGTGGGAGTTCATTAAAATAATTTGATTAAATGAACTTAATTATCATGAACTTAGTCTAAAACCTTTGCAAATATGTCTTGTAGATCAAATGGCCAACGCTCATGTCAACATGAACTTCAACGCATTCCTAGAGAAAACCAAGCTGAAAGATGATGGCAGAACTATACGGATCGGGTCCTAACCCGAGGATCATCCTCATAGCTGCCAGGAAACAATATGTCCTAGAAGGACCGCTAGGTGATGCACCCGTCCCGAAGAACCAAGACATTATGAATGCTTGGCAGTCTCGTCTTGATGATTACTCCCTCGTTCAAGGCGGCATGCTTTACAGCTTAGAACCGGGCTCCAAAAGCGTTTTGAGCAACACGGAGCATATGAGATGTTCGAGGAGTTGAAACTAGTTTTCCAAGCTCATGCCCGGGTCGAGAGATATGACGTCTCCGACAAGTTCTATAGTTGTAAGATGGAGGAAAATAGTTACAAGTGAGCACATACTCAAAATGTCTGGGTTGCACAACCGCCTGTCCCAGCTGGACATTAACCTCCTGGACGAGGCGGCCATTGACAGAATCCTTCAGTCGCTCCCACCAAGCTACAAGAGCTTTGTGATGAACTACAATATGCAGGGAATGGTGAAGACCATTCCTGAAGTATTTTCAATGCTGAAGTCAGCAGAGGTTGAAATCAAGAAAGAACATTAAGTGTTGATGGTCAATAAGACCACTAAGTTCAAGAAGGGCAAGGGCAAGAAGAACTTCAAGAAGGACGGCAAGGAGGTTGCCGCGCCCGAAGCCGATTACGGGAAGAATTCAAGGAATGGACCCAAGCACGAGACTGAGTGCTTTTATTGCAAGGGGAAGGGTCACTGGAAGCGGAACTGCCCCAAATACTTAGCGGATAAGAAGGCCGGCAACACTAAAGGTATATTTTATATACATGTAATTGATGTGTACCTTACCAGTACTCGTAGTAACTCCTGGGTATTTGATACCGGTGCCGTTGCTCATATTTGTAACTCATAGCAGGAGCTGCGGAATAAGCGGAGACTGGCGAAGGACGAGGTGACGATGCGCGTCGGGAATGGTTCCAAGGTCGATGTGATCGCCGTCGGCACGCTACCTCTCCATTTACCCACGGGATTAGTTATGAACCTCAATAATTGTTATTTAGTGCCAAGTTTGAGCATGAACATTGTATCTGGATCTCGTTTAATGCGAGATGGCTACTCATTTAAATCCGAGAATAATGGTTGTTCTATTTATATGAGAGATCTGTTTTATGGTCATGCCCGATGGTCAATGGTTTATTCTTAATGAATCTCGAGCGTAATATTACACATATTCATAGCGTGAATACCAAAAGATTAAAGTTGATAACGATAGTCCCACATACTTGTGGCACTGCCGCCTTGGTCACATTGGTGTCAAGCGCATGAAGAAGCTCCATGCTGATGGACTTTCGGAGTCTCTCGATTATGAATCATTTGACACATGCGAACCATGCCTCATGGGCAAGATGACCAAGACTCCATTCTCCGGAACAATGGAGCGAGCAACCAACTTGTTGGAAATCATACATACCGATGTGTGCGGTCCAATGAGCGTTGAGGCTCGCAGAGGCTATCGTTATGTTCTCACTCTCAAAGACGACTTAAGTAGATATGGGTATGTCTACTTCATGAAACACAAGTCTGAGACCTTTGAAAAGTTCAAGGAATTTCAGAATGAGGTAGAGAATCAACGTGACCGAAAAATAAAGTTCTTACGATCAGATCATGGAGGAGAATATTTAAGTCACGAATTTGGTACACACTTGAGGAAATATGGAATCGTTTCACAATTCACGCCGCCTGGAACACCTCAGCGTAACGGTGTGTCCGAACGTCGTAATCGCACTCTATTGGATATGGTGCGGTCTATGATGTCTCTTACCGATTTACCGCTATCATTTTGGGGATACGCTCTAGAGACAGCTACATTCACTTTAAATAGGGCACCGTCTAAATCCATTGAGACGACACCATATGAATTATGGTTTGGGAAGAAACCTAAGCTGTCGTTTCTAAAAGTTTGGGGATGCGATGCTTATGTTAAGAAACTTCAACCTGAAAAGCTCGAACTCAAATCGGAAAAATGCGTCTTCATAGGATACCCTAAGGAAACCATTGGGTATACCTTCTACCTTAGATCCGAAGGCAAGATCTTTGTTGCCCAGAACGGATCCTTTCTTGAAAAAGAGTTTCTCTCGAAAGGAGTAAGTGGGAGGAAAGTAGAACTCGATGAAGTACTACCTCTTGAACCGGAAAGTAGTGCAGCTCAGGAAAATGTTCCTGTGGCGCCTACACCTACTGGAGAGGAAATTAACGATGATGATCAAAGTACTTCGGATCAAGTTGCTACTGAACTTCGTAGGTCCACAAGGACACGTTCCACACCAGAGTGGTATGGCAACCTTGTCCTGGAAATCATGTTGTTAGACAACGGTGAACCTTCGAACTATGAAGAAGCGATGGCGGGCCCAGATTCCAACTAATGGCTTGAAGCCATGCAATCCGAGATAGGATCCATGTATGAAAACAAAGTATGGACTTTGACAGACTTGCCCGATGATCGGCGAGCGATAGAAAACAAATGGATCTTTAAGAAGAAGACGGACGCGGATGGTAATGTCACCATCTATAAAGCTCGACTTGTCGCTAAGGGTTATCGGCAAGTTCAAGGGATTGACTACGATGAGACTTTCTCTCCGTGGCGAAGCTTAAGTCCGTCCGAATCATGTTAGCAATTGCCGCATACTATGATTATGAGATATGGCAGATGGACGTCAAAACAGCGTTCCTTAACGGTTATCTTAAGGAAGAGCTGTATATGATGCAGCCGGAAGGTTTTGTCGATCCTAATAATGCTAACAAAGTATGCAAGCTGCAGCGATCCATTTATGGGCTGGTGCAAGCATCTCGGAGTTGGAACATTTGCTTTGATGAGATGATCAAAGCGTTTGGGTTTTATCTTGAGACTTATGGAGAAGCCTGCGTTTACAAGAAAGTGAGTGGGAGCTCAGTAGCATTTCTCATATTATATGTAGATGACATACTTTTGATGGGAAATGATATAGAACTCTTGGACAACATTAAGGCCTACTTGAATAAAAGTTTTTCAATGAAGGACCTTGGAGAAGCTGCTTATATATTAGGCATCAAGATCTATAGAGATAGATCGAGACGCCTCATAGGTCTTTCACAAAGCACATACCTTGATAAGATTTTGAAGAAGTTCAAAATGGATCAGTCCAAGAAAGGGTTCTTGCCTCAGAGCAAGGTGTGAGATTGAGCTCGGCTCAATGCCCGACCACGGCAAAAGATAAAGAAGAGATGAGCGTCATCCCCTATGCCTCGGCCATAGGTTCTATTATGTATGCCATGCTGTGTACCAGACCTGATGTAAACCTTGCCGTAAGTTTGGTAGGAAGGTACCAAAGTAATCCCGACAAGGAACACTAGACAGCGGTCAAGAATATCCTGAAGTACCTGAAAAGGACAAAGGACATGTTTCTCGTTTATGGAGGTGACGAAGAGCTGTGCGTAAAGGGTTACGTCGGCGCTTAGCTTCGACACAGATCTGGATGACTCTAAGTCACAAACCGGATACGTGTATATGTTGAATGGTGGAGCGAAGCTGGTGCAACCGCAAGCGAAAGCGTCGTGGCGGGATCTACATGTGAAGCGGAGTACATGGCAGCCTCGGAGGCAGCGCATGAAGCAATTTGGGTGAAGGAGTTCATCACCGACCTAGAGTCATACCCAATGCGTCGGGGCCGATCAAACTCTTCGCGTGACAACACTGGAGCTATTGCACTTTCCAAGGAGCCCAGGTTTCACAAGAAGACCAGGCACATCAAGCGTCGCTTCAACTCCATCCGTGAAAATGTTCAAGATGGAGACATAGAAATTTGCAAAGTGCATACGGATCTGAATGTCGCAGATCCGTTGACTAAACCTCTTCCATGGGCAAAACATGATCAACACCGTAACTCTATGGGTGTTCGATTCATCACAATGTAACTAGATTATTGACTCTAGTGCAAGTGGGAGACTGTTGGAAATATGCCCTAGAGGCAATAATAAAAGGATTATTATTATATTTCCTTGTTCATGATAATTTTCTTTTATTCATGCTATAATTGTATTATCCGGAAATCGTAATACACGTGTGAATAAATAGACCACAATATGTCCCTAGTGAGCCTCTAGTTGACTAGCTCGTTGATCAATAGATAGTCATGGTTTCCTGACTATGGACATTGGATGTCAATGATAACGGGATCACATCATTAGGAGAATGATGTGATGGACAAGACCCAATCCTAAGCATAACACAAGATCGTGTAGTTCGCTTTTGCTAGAGCTTTTCCAATGTCAAGTATCTCTTCCTTAGACCATGAGATCGTGTAACTCCCGGATACCGTAGGAGTGCTTTGGGTGTACCAAACGTCACAACGTAATCGGGTGACTATAAAGGTACACTACTGGTATCTCCGAAAGTGTCTGTTGGGTTGACACGGATCGAGACTGGATTTGTCACTCCATATTACGGAGAGGTATCACTAGGGCCCACTCGGTAGTGCATCATCATAATGAGCTCAAAGTGACCAAGTGTCTGGTCACGGGATCATGCATTACGGTACGAGTAAAGTGACTTGCCGGTAACGAGATTGATCGAGGTATTGGGATACCGACGATTGAATCTCGGGCAAGTAACATACCGATTGACAAAGGGAATTGTATACGGGGTTGTTTGAATCCTCGACATCGTGGTTCATCCGATGAGATCATCGAGGAGCATGTGGGAGCCAACATGGGTATCCAGATCCCGCTGTTGGTTATTGCCCGAGAGCCATCTCGGTCATGTCTACGTGTGTCCCGAACCCGTAGGGTCTACACACTTAAGGTTCGGTGACGCTAGGGTTGTATGAATATGAGTATGCAGTAAACCAAATGTTGTTCGGAGTCCCGGATGAGATCCCGAACGTCACGAGGAGTTCCAGAATGGTCCAGAGGTAATGAATTATATATAGGAAGTATTGTTTCGCCATCGTGAAAGTTTGAGGTCACCGGTATTGTACCGACCACGGAAGGGTCCCGGGGTCCACCGGGTGGGGCCACCCATCCCGGAGGGCCCCATGGGCTGAAGTGGGGAGGGAACCAGCCCATAGTGGGCTGGTGCGCCTTGGCCCACCTCGCGCCTAGGGTTGAAACCCTAGGGTGGGGGGCCACTTGCCTTGGGGGCACTCCACCCCTTGGCCGCCGCCGGGAGATTGGATCTCCGGGGCCGGTGCCCCCACAGGGGCCTATATAAAGGAGGGGGGAGGGGCAGCCGCACTGAAGTTCCGCGCCTCCCTCCCGTGCTACACCTCTTCCTCCTCCGTCCACGAAGCTTGGCGAAGCCTGCCGAATCTTGCTGCTCCACCACCACCACGCCGTCGTGCTGCTGCTGGAGCCATCTTCTTCAACCTCTCCTTCCCCCTTGCTGGATCAAGAAGGAGGAGATTTCATCCGCTCCGTATGTGTGTTGAACGCGGAGGTGCCGTCCGTTCGCACTTTCGGTCATCGGTGATTTGGATCACGGCGAGTACGACTCCATCATCCACGTTCTAGTGAACGCTTCGCACGCGATCTACAAGTGGTATGTAGATGCAATCTCTCTCCCATGACTCGTTGCTTAGATGAACTCATAGATGGATCTTGGTGAAACCGTAGGAAATTTTTTATTTTCTGCAACGTTCCCCAACATAACAATCACTTGATTCAACTGGAAGTTAATCTTCTGGATGATAGTGTCATTGACAGAATTCTTCAATCACTGCCACCAAGCTACAAGAGCTTCATGATGAACTATAATATGTAAGGGATGGATAAGACAATTCCCGAGCTCTTCGCAATGCTAAAGGCTCCGGAGGTAGAAATCAAGAAGGAGCATCATGTGTTGATGGTCAACAAGACCACCAGTTTCAAGAAAAAGGGTAAAGGGAAGAAGAAGGGGAACTTCAAGAAGAACGACAAACAAGTTGCTGCTCAAGAGAAGAAACCCAAGTCTGGACCTAAGCCTGAGACCGAGTGCTTCTACTTCAAACGGACTGGTCACTGGAAGCAGAACTACCCCAAGTATTTGGCGGATAAGAAGGATGTCAAGGTGAACAAAGGTATATGTGATATACATGTTATTGATGTGTACCTTACTAGAGCTCGCAGTAGCACATGGGTATTTGATACTGGTTCTATTGCTAATATTTGCAACTCGAAACAGGGACTACGAATTAAGCGTAGACTGGCTAAGGACGAGGTGACGATGCCCGTGGGAAATGGTTCCAAAGTCGATGTGATCGCCCTCGGCACGCTACCTCTACATCTACCTTCGGGATTAGTTTTAGACCTAAATAATTGTTATTTGGTGCCAGCGTTGAGCATGAACATTATATCTGGATCTTGTTTGATGCAAGACGATTATTCATTTAAATCTGAGAATAATGGTTGTTCTATTTATATGAGTAATATCTTTTATGGTCATGCACCCTTGAAGAGTGGTCTATTTTTGTTGAATCTCGATAGTAGTGATACACATATTCATAATGTTGAAGCCAAAAGATGCAGAGTTGATAATGATAGTGCAACTTATTTGTGGCACTGCCGTTTGGGTCATATTGGCGTAAAGCGCACGAAGAAACTCCATACTGATGGACTTTTGGAATCACTTGATTATGAATCACTTGGTACTTGTGAACCATGCCTTATGGGCAAGATGACTAAAACGCCGTTCTCCGGAACAATGGAGGGAGCAACAGATTTGTTGGAGATCATACATACTGATGTATGTGGTCCGATGAATATTGAGGCTTGCGGTGGGTATCGTTATTTTCTCACCTTCACAGATTATTTGAGCAGATATGGATATATCTACTTAATGAAACATAAGTCTGAAATATTTGAAAAGTTCAAAGAATTCCAGAGTGAAGTGGAAAATCATCGTAACAAGAAAATAAAATTTCTGCGATCTGATCATGGAGGAGAATATTTGAGTTAAAAGTTTGGTCTACATTTGAAACAATGCGGAATAGTTTCGCAACTCACGCCACCCGGAACACCACAACATAATGGTGTGTCCGAAAGTCGTGATCGTACTTTACTAGATATGGTGCGATCTATGATGTCTCTTACTGATTACCGCTATCGTTTTGGGGTTATGCTTTAGACACGGCTGCATTCACGTTAAATAGGGCACCATCGAAATCCGTTGAGACGACGCCTTATGAACTGTGGTTTGGCAAGAAACCAAAGTTGTCGTTTCTTAAAGTTTGGGGCTGCGATGCTTATGTGAAAAAGCTTCAACCTGATAAGCTCGAACCCAAATCGGAGAAATGTGTCTTCATAGGATACCCAAAGGAAACTGTTGGGTACACCTTCTATCACAGATCCGAAGGCAAGACATTCGTTGCTAAGAATGGATCCTTCCTAGAGAAGGAGTTTCTCTCGAAAGAAGTGAGTGGGAGGAAAGTAGAACTTGATGAGGTAACTGTACCTGCTCCCTTATTAGAAAGTAGTTCATCACAGAAATCTGTTTCTTTAACTCCTACACCAATTAGTGAGGAAGCTAATGATGATGATCATATAACTTCAGATCAAGTTACTACCGAGCCTCGTAGGTCAACTAGAGTAAGATCCGCACCAGAGTGGTACGGTAATCCTATTCTGGAGGTCATGTTACTTGACCAAGGCGAACCTATGAACTATGAAAGAAGCGACGGTGAGCCCAGATTCCGCGAAATGGCTTGAAGCCATGAAATCTGAGATGGGATCCATGTATGAGAACAATGTGTGGACTTTGGTTGACTTGCCGGATGATCGGCAAGCCATAGAGAATAAATGGATCTTCAAGAAGAAGACTGACGCTGACGGTAATGTTACTGTCTACAAAGCTCGACTTGTTGCAAAAGGTTTTCGACAAGTTCAAGGAGTTGCCTACCATGAGACTTTCTCACCCGTAGTGATGCTTAAGTCTGTCCGAATCATGTTAGCAATTACTGCATTTTATGATTATGAAATTTGGCAAATGGATGTCAAAACTGCATTCCTGAATAGATTTCTGGAAGAAGAGTTGTATATGATTGAACCGAAAGGTTTTGTCGATCCAAAGGGAGCTAACAAAGTGCGCAAGCTCCAGCGATCCATTTATGGACTGGTGCAAGCCTCTCGGAGTTGGAATAAACGTTTTGATAGTGTGATCAAAGCATATGGTTTTATACAGACTTTTGGAGAAGCCTTTATTTACAAGAAAGTGAGTGGGAGCTCTGTAGCATTTCTAGTCTTATATGTGGATGACATATTACTGATTGGAAATGATATAGAATTTCTGGATAGCATAAAAGGATACTTGAATAAGAGTTTTTCAATGAAAGACCTCGGTGAAGCTCCTTACATATTGGTCATCAAGATCTATAGAGATAGATCAAGACACTTGATAGGACTTTGACAAAGCACATACCTTGACAAAGTTTTGAAAAATTTCAAAATGGATCAAGCAAAGAAAGGGTTCTTGCCTGTGTGACAAGGTGTGAAGTTGAGTCAGACTCAATGCCCGACCACTTCAGAAGATAGAGAGAAAATGAAAGATGTTCCCTATGCTTCAGCCATAGGCTCTATCATGTATGCAATGTCAGGTACCAGACCTGATGTGTGCCTTGCTATTAGCTTAGCATGGAGTTACCAAAGTAATCCAGGAGTAGATCACTGGACAGCGGTCAAGAACATCCTGAAATACCTGAAAAGGACTAAGGATATGTTTCTCGT
Organism: Aegilops bicornis; assembly: GCA_021605145.1. Lineage (NCBI taxonomy): Eukaryota > Viridiplantae > Streptophyta > Magnoliopsida > Poales > Poaceae > Aegilops > Aegilops bicornis. Next base: position 136,273,445 of record CM038675.1, on the reverse strand, counting down.
TTATGGAGGTGACAAAGAGCTAGTCGTAAATGGTTACGTCGATGCAAGCTTTGACACTGATCCGGACGATTCTAAATCGCAAACCGGATACGTGTTTACATTGAATGGTGGAGCTGTCCGTTGGTGAAGTTCTAAACAAAGCGTTGTGGCGGGATCTACGTGTGAAGCGGAATACATAGCTGTTTCGGAAGCAGCAAATGAAGGAGTCTGGATGAAGGAGTTCATATCCGATCTAGGTGTCATACCTAGTGCAACGGGTCCAATGAAAATCTTTTGTGACAATACTGGTGCAATTGCCTTGGCAAAGGAATCCAGATTTCACAAGAGAACCAAGCACATCTTAAGAGACGCTTCAATTCCATCCGGGATCAAGTCCACGTGGGAGACATGGAGATTTGCAAGATACATACGGATCTGAATGTTGCAGACCCGTTGACTAACCCTCTTCCACGAGCAAAACATGATCAACACCAAAACTCCATGGGTGCTAGAATCATTACTGTGTAATCTAGATTATTGACTCTAGTGCAAGTGGGAAACTGAAGGAAATATGCCCTAGAGTCAATAATAAAGTTATTATTTATTTCTTCATATCATGATAAATGTTTATTATTCATGCTAGAATTGTATTAACCGTAAACATAATACATGTGTGAATAAATAGACAAACATAGTGTCACTAGTATGCCTCTACTTGACTAGCTCGTTAATCGAAGATGGTTGAGTTTCCTAGCCATGGACATGAGTTGTCATTTGATTAACGGGATCACATCATTAGGAGAATGATGTGATTGACTTGACCCATTCCGTTAGCTTAGCACTTGATCGTTTAGTATGTTACTATTGCTTTCTTCATGACTTATACATGTTCCTATGACCATGAGATTATGCAACACCCGTTTATCGGAGGAACACTTTGTGTGCTACCAAACGTCACAACGTAACTGGGTAATTATAAAGGTGCTCTACAGGTGTCTCCGAAGGTACTTGTTGAGTTGGCGTATTTCGAGATTAGGATTTGTCACTCCGATTGTCGGTGAGGTATCTCTGGGCCCTCTCGGTAATGCACATCACTATAAGCCTTGCAAGCAATGTGACTAATGAGTTAATTGCGGGATGATGCATTACATAACGAGTAAAGAGACTTGCCAGTAATGAGATTGAACTAGGTATTGAGATACCGACGATCGAATCTCGGGCAAGTAACATACCAATGACAAAGGGAACAACGTATGTTGTTATGTGGTTTGACCGATAAAGATCTTCATAGAATATGTGGGAGCCAATATGAGCATCCAGTTTCCGCTATTGGTTATTGACCGGAGACGTGTCTCGGTCATGTCTACATAGTTCTCGAACCCGTAGGGTCCGCACGCTTAAAGTTTGGTGACCATCGGTATTATGAATTTTTGTGTTTTGATGTACCGAAGATAGTTCGGAGTCCCAGGTTTGATCATGGACATGACGAGGAGTCTCAAAATGGTCGAGATGTAAAGATCGATATATTGGATGACTACATTCGCACACCGGAAGTGTTTCAGGAGGTTTCAGACATCTACCGGTGTACCCGGGGTTACCAGAACCCCCCGGGGAGTATATTGGGCCTAATGGGCCTTAGTGGGAGAAGAGGAGTGGCGGCCAGGGCAGCCGCGCGCCCCTCCCCCTCTAGTCCAAATTGGACAAGGAGGGGGGGCGGCGCCCCCCTTTTCCTTCTCCTCCTCTCTCCCTTCCTTCCCTTCTCCTACTCCAACAAGGAAAGGAGGAGTCCTACTCCCGGTGGGAGTGGGACTCCCCCCTTGGCGCGTCCTCCTTGGCCGGCCGCCTCTCCCCCTTGCTCCTTTATATATGGGGGCAGGGGGGCACCTCTAGATACACAAGTTGATCTGTTGATCTCTCCCAGCCGTGTGCGGTGCCCCCCTCCACCATATTCGACCTCGGTCATATCATAGCGGTGCTTAGGCGAAGCCCTGCATCGGTAGCAACATCATCACCATCATCACACCGTCATGCTGACGGAACTCTCCTGTGAAGCTCTGCTAGATCGGAGTTCGCGGGACGTCATCGAGCTGAACGTGTGCTGAACTCGGAGGTGTCGTATATTCGGTACTTGGATCGGTCGGATCGTGAAGACGTACGACTACATCAACCGCGTTGTGCTAACGCTTCCGCTTTCGGTCTACGAGGGTACGTGGACATACTCTCCTCTTTCGTTCCTATGCATCACCATGATCTTGTGTGTGCATAGGAAATTTTTGAAATTACCACGTTACCCAACAGGCACCGCACACGGCTAAACAATCAACTTGTGTGTCTATGGGGTGCCCCCTCCCCCATATATAAAGGATTGGAGGATGGGGAGGGCCGCCTCCTATGGCGCGCCCAAGGGGGGAGTCCTACTCCCAGTAGGAGTAGGTTTCCCCCTTCCCTAGTTGGAGTAGGAGAAGAAGGAAGAGGGAGAGGGAGAGAAGGAAAGGGGGGCCTCCCAATTCGGATTGGGCTTGGGGGGGGGGGGGGGGCGTGCCCCCATCTTGGCCGCCTCCTCCTCTCTTCACTACAAAAAAATACACTTCCATGGTGATACGTGTTTGTCACAATAGGTTACGTTTTTTGTCATGCATGTACATCCATGACAAATTTATGACAGAATCAAGATAGTCATACCTGTGCTGCCGTAGAAGTGTTCCATGACACTACCAAAATTATCATCATGGAGGTGTCCACTTCCATGACGATAAATCGCGCGTCATAGAAGTGCTTTCGTCAAGGGTGGCCGACACGTGGCATCCACCATAACGGAACACCGTTAAGCTATCGGGTCCGGTTTTGGATCCGATAACCCGTTAACAGCCCCGACCAATGGGGATTTTCCACGTGTAAAATCATCATTGGCTGGAGGAAACACATGTCGGGTCACCGTTGGGACAGATGTCATCCACTCATTGGACCCAAAGCGCCTATGATACATCGACATGTGGCACGGCCCAATGGAAGCCCATTCCTGTGAAAAGGCCGGCCTGTTTGACTTGTTCAAAAGGTGGCGGGCCGGCCCATGGCAAGCCTGTTAACGGCCTGTTCGCATATAGCCCATCTACAACCCGCTAACCTAGGGCCTGCTTACGGCCTATCTGAATTAGGCCCAGTAGCGTTATCTGGGCCGTCCAATATAATTCCAACCCGTTTTAACTTATGGCCCATGACGTCTTTCGGCCCATATGAGGCCCTTAGTAACTCTCGGCCCATTAACGACCCGTGGTAAAACTGGCCCATAATGAACATTGTATCACTTTATACCCATTAACGGCCCATTATTCCGTTGGGCCGTTTCCAGCTCATGTTATCTTTCGGCCTTCTCAGGGCCCATTTATTCTTGGGCTCATTTCCAGCATTCGGTTACTTACGGCCCGTTACTGCCATTTTCTGCTTGTGGGCCAAATTCAGCCCGTGGTTACAGTCGGCCCATTTGTGGCCCGTTAATACGTTGGGCCGTTTTCATAGCGTCATCAAAGACGACCGATTAACGACGGCCCGTTATGGTCGGCCCATGAATGTACAATTTCAACTCTAGCCCATTTACGGCCATAATGTGGTCTGTTATTGGCCCATGTTTGGCCAACCGATCATACGGCCCGTGGAAGGCCCATTGATGATACGACCCGTAGAAGGCCCATTGTCTCTACGGCCTGTATAAGGCCCATTATTTCTACGCCCCGTAAAAGGCCCATTGTTTCTACAGCCCTTAGAAGGCCCATTGTTTCTACGGCCCGTAGGAAGCCCATGTTAACTACAGTAAATATGTAGCCCATGGTTATTGTGGCCTAGTTTTAAAAAATACGTTATTGCGGCCACTAGCAAACCACGGAAAAAGAACTACACTGACTACAAGAAAACAAATAAACAAGACAATAAGGAAATAAATAAGCAAGCAACTTACGCTAGGCTATCACGGCTAATAAATTCCACTCGGCATCAAAGTTCGCCACCAGTGCAAATATAGGGAACAAAGCAGCATATTACATACACTGGCCGTCAAAATTGGCCACCAGTGCAAATAAACGCGGCAGCAAAACAAGAGCATAACTGAAACAACTTCGGAAGAGCTCAATAAACGTTATCCTGGGTATCCACCATGCTGGCAATAAGCTTAGCAAGCTTATTAGCTTTGTCCTGTTTGGCGCTAAAATCCTCCAACGCTTGCTGTTGCACCAGAAAGTATGCATCTGAATGCTACAGGGACTTCTGCAGTCCTTCCGCTTCTTGTGCAGCATAGCTGATCGATGTCTTTCAGCTTGTCGTTGAGACTCAAGAAACCGAACCGATTCAGACAGTGAGTTTGCATAGCTTGTGCAAGCGGTAGTGGCCAGTAACTCGAACACTAAACCAAGACAGGACTTTTGGGTTGTCTCACTATCTTCGAGATAGTCTTCCTTAGCTGTTTTATCAGCTTTGTTGGAGACCAACAAGGATGTGTCACTATCCTGAACCTTATCTGCATTACATCCTTTACCATTGCTTAATAAGGCACTCTTCCCCAATATTTTGTCAGCACTCTATGTAACGCCCCGAATTCGATGCGCCAGGTGTCTTCCGTTTATTCGCCGTCGTTGCCATGTCATTTTCTTGCATGTTGCATCTTTGCTATGTCATAATGTGCATTGCATCATCATGTTTTCAAAACTTGCAACCTCCCCGGTCCTCTCCGTTGTCCATTCTGATCCAGACACACTCGCACGCGCCCGCGACATGTCCGGAATATTATTTTATAAGTGGCACAAAATGTTCTTGGAATGGGATGAAAGTTGGCGTGCGGTCTTATTATAGTGTAGATAGACTGCATGTCAAGTTTCGTCGCATTCCGAGCTCGTTTGATAGCCCAACCATTAAACATACAGCCGCAATATAGCCGTTGTATCCGTCGGACGTTTTCGGTCTCCGAAAACCATTGCCGGGCTGCTATTCTTTTCTCTCCTCTCAGCCAACTCATCTACACAGCCCACTAGACGCAATTACCTACCCTTCCGCCGGAGCCGTCCTGTAGGAGGAATGGAGCTGGCCCGATCGAGATCCCGTTTTCGCGCTGGTAGTTCTCCACTAAGTCCCCAGAATTCTAACATTTTGTGCACTTGTTCATCATGCCATAACTTCATGCTCGTAACTCCGTTTTGTGTATACGATATATCGGAACGTTCATCATGTGTTGCTCTTAATTTTGTTCCACTGCGACATGACTGTTTGAGTTCATCTTGATGCCCTTATCCTCGTTGCAAGAGTGCTATATGATGTTGTCTGCTGTAGTTTAACAGAACTTGCTGATTTGTCATTTTTGTTGCATTTTGTGTGTGCATCCTATGTGCTTGATATCTACAAGTATTTTGAGCTCCAGCATGCCATTTTTACAGTGGTGCAAGTCTTGTAGTTTTAGGGGCTCTGTGGTGACCATTACAAGCATGCAAATTAGGCTCCATGATGTTGTTTTCAGACACGTAGTGTTTTTGCTGTCCTTTTCCTGTTACATTGTGATGCTATGTAAACCTGATTCTAAAAGTGAATCCATGTATAACATAGAGATGTTCACTAAGGATGTTTTCACCTACATATTATTCTCTATACATCCATGCCCTTGGTAGAAATTATGGATTGCTTTAGCTTGTTGTTATCATGCTCCAAACTTGCTAAATAATGTTGCTGTCAGCCTTTTAACATTAAGTTCAGTTTTGCCACGTGTTTTATTAGTGATCCCTGCGCCCAATGAACAGGCTCTTGCCATTCTTAGCTTCCCAATTATGCCATCTTACTGTTGGTTGACTTCACATGCCATGAATTTCCTTGTGGTGAGTGGTACAAGCTCACCAACATGCCTACTTATCGTTGTTCCTGCCATGTACTGCTACTTTCACGAAGTCTGTATCTGTCATATCATTTGCCATGTTTGCATGGATGCTACCATCTTTTATGTTGATCTTTGGAATAAGTTCAGTAAGGGAGTTTTATTAAGTGCTTTTAGTACTAGCGTTCCATTCTCAAGTTTGCCATGGTAGCTTGATGTAACATGTTGATTGATAGCTCTAAACATTGCAACCTGATGTCATTTCTGCCATGTCCAGTGATTTCTGCTAAGTCTGTGATTCTGTTATTATTTGCAATATTTCCATGTCCTTTTGAGCATGTTCTAGTGGTTTGTAGATATATCTCAGTGTTCATGTTTTGTAATTCTTTACATGTACATCATGTCCGTTCCTTCTACTTTCATGTTGAGATGATGTAGCATGCTGTTTTGATGCTTGCAAGATGCCTAGTTGCTATTTTGGACAACTTGTCCTTTAAACTTGTTTCATGTGTATGTGTTGAACCGTTGCTCCGTTTTGAGTGTGCTCTATATGAAACTTGCTTAGTTTTGCATGTAGTTTCATATTACCTTGTTGCATCCATGTTTTGAGGTGTGTGCTTCATGTTTGTATGCTTTTTACATCAATGACATCTTCTAGGCCGTATCTCCGAATTAAACGAACTTTATATGTAACTTGACTAGAAAACCGTGTAGATCATCTTGGTGCATTTTAACTTGATGTTTAACAACTTCAACATTGTGTTCTAACCAAATCTGGACCAATTTCGAAATTTGCATATGAGGACTTGCCGGAATTGTTATATGTTGTTTCTGGCCTCATTTAAACTTGCCTTGTTGTGTTGCTCTTGGATGCATCATCTCTTGCCATGAGTAGCATCAAATAGACTTGTCATGCATCATACTTGGTTGAGCATCATGTCATGTTTATGTGTTGTGTGTTTACCATGTTGTTTTCTCCTTTCGGTTGTGCCCCTTCCGTTAGTTCCTGTTTCGCTATGCGATCGTGAGGATTCATTCGTCTACACTTAGTTCGCTCACGTGGCTTCATCTTCTTTATGGATTCGGTCTTCTTCCTGGCGGGATTTCAGGCAAGATGACTGTCACCTTGGATCTCACTACTATCATTGCTATGCTAGTTGTCTCGATGCTATCGCTATGTCGCGCTACCTACCACTTGTTGTCAAGCCTCCCAAATTGCCATGAAAACCTCTAACCTTTTACCATTCCTAGCAAACCGTTGTTTGGCTATGTTACTGCTTTGCTCAGCCCCTCTTATAGCGTTGCTAGTTGCAGGTTGTTCCATGTTGGGACATGGATATCATGTTTATGTTGGGTATCACAATATCTCTTATTTTAATTATTGCATCTATATACTTGGTAAAGGGTGGAAGGCTCGGCCTTATGCCTGGTGTTTTGTTCCACTCTTGCTGCCCTAGTTTCCATCATACCGGTGTTATGTTCCTTGATTTTTGCGTCCCTAACACGGTGTGGGGTATGGGACCCTCTTGACAGTTCGCTTTGAATAAAACTCTTCCAGCAAGGGCCGACATTGGTTTTACATTTGCCTACACACTACCTATATTTGTTTCCCTAGGGAGTCGCGCTCCCGAGGGTCATCGTATTTTTTGCCCCCCCCCCCCCGGGCCAGTGCTCCTCTGAGTGCTGGTCCAAACCGAGCGTCTGGATCATCCGTTGTGCCCTGAGAACGAGATATGTGCAGCTCCTATCGGGATTTGTTGGCACATTCGGGCGGTCTTGCTGGTTTTGTTTTACCATTGTCGAAATGTCTTGTGCACCGGGATTCCGAGTCTGACCGGATGTCCTGTAATGGAGGATTGTCTCCGCGGGTCTGAGCTTATAATGGGCTAAGTTGGGACACCCCTACAGGGTTTAAACTTTTGAGAGCCGTGCCCGCAGTTATGTGGCAGATGGGAATTTGTTAATATCCGGTTGTAGAATACTTGAAGTAAACCCCTTTTAAAATACACCAACTGCGTTGCGTAGCCGTGATGGTCTCTTTTCGGCGGAGTCCGGGATGTGAACACGGTTTTGGGGTTATGTTTGAACTAAGTAGTTCAGGATCACTTCTTGATCATTACTAGTTGGCAACCGCTTGCGTAGCTTCTCATCTTACTCTTGTATTCGTAAGTTAGCCACCATACATGCTTAGTCGCTGCTGCAACCTCACCACTTTACCCCTTCCTTACCCTTTAAGATTTGCTAGTCTTGATACCCATGGTAATGAGATTGCTGAGTCCTCGTGGCTCACAGATTACAACAACACCAGTTGCAGGTACAGGTTATGTGATGATCATGATGTGAGAGCTATGTTTATTTGTGTTGGAGTTCTTCTTCTTCTTCGTTGACCTTGGGTTAGGTTCCTGGTCGGCAGCATGGGCTAGCTGGGTGGATGTCGTTTGAGTTTCTATTTGTGTTTCATCCGTAGTTGGATGTTGTTCTCATGTATGAGGTATTGATGTATTCTTGCGGCATTTGTATGCCTTGTATGTATCCCCATCTATTATGTAATGTTGACGTAATGATATCCACCTTGCAAAAGCATATCAATATGCAGTTCTATCCTTGGCGGGACCTTTGAGTCTCTTTAGGATAGTATCGCATATTTGGCGTGACATTCTAAAAGAAGAAACAAGCAGACACATAACAGGTTTACCATGTACTAGTATATGAAACTCATTTCGGTGAACCAGCTCATTAGTAAGGTGGACATGATCAAACTGCCAAGCCTTCTATTGCCAAGTACTAGTACATAATAAAAGCATCAAACAAACATATATCTATGTCCTATGGTCACTAATTGTCTTGCCAAATCAAAATAGAGACACGGTTCAAATCATATCAGTTCAAGACAAAGCAGCAGTGAAAGAATACAAAGCGTGGGAAACTACAAGGCACAACAAGATTTCAGATGGGTACCATGGGTCTACATGTACAACAACACTATTCGCTCTGTTGTGATGCTAGTAATGTGCATGATATGAGAAGTCAACTGTATACACAATTGAAATTGAAATCAACAGAGCTAATGATAAGAGCAAACCTGTTAAAGAAACATGCGTGAACATACCTGCTGTGCTATTGGAGTTTCGATTGGATCCTTCAATTTAAAAATAAGTTTGTATGAGTAAATACAGTGATACAAGAGCAAAGGAGTATGCACGATAGCAATCATAGTTAAAAAAGGCGCGCATAAGCGAGCGCTTAAGCGCGCCTAGGCTCTAGGCGTTGGCAAAACACATTGCGCATAACTACGCTTAATCTGTGCATAACTGCGCATAAGCATGCGCTTTGGTCAGTAAAGTGCAAGGCGGTGGCAAAACGCACAATTAACGCCTAGCGCTTTTTTGAACTATGATAGCAATGGAATCTTAAATTAGAACAGTTGTTCTTCAGGTTTAGGCACTTTTTCTACATGAACCGAGTACAGTAAGACGCAAGAATAAGTACTTAAAAATAGAGAATGAGCTCATAGACCTTACCACATTCTTGGTTTGGGACCAGTACAGAACAAGGCGTTCCCATTCATCGTCCAGTAAATGTGTCTCAGGAGAACTTAAGGGAATTTGATGAGTTTCTTTGCCGGTGAAGTACGTTTTCTTCAGGTAATTCCGATACTGCCACCAAGCATTCTTGAAGATAGCAGAGGTATTAGCACAGGTTACCTCATCCTGAGTTTCCAAATCGGTCCTTCTTTATAGAGAAAAATGGGAAAATTTGCTGTATTATACCCATCATGGAGGTAGGATGTATGGGACAAAGTAAAGTAATTTCCATGAATAACATTACTTACACATAACTCCTGGACAAACACCTGCAACTGGCATTTTCCTTCATCTTGATATAATATTTCCAAGATGGGAAGATACGCACATACAATTTAACAACATCAAATGCGATAGATGCTAAACTACGACTAGCTGGTTATGCTTCCTCCACAGGAATAGGCGTACTAACTGGTGGAGTTGGGGTTCGTCGTGGTAGTACTAGCCCTTTGGGCACTGGAGCTGCCTTACTAACTGTTCTTGTTTGGGAGATCTATGGTGGAGATGGTGCTGTGTCAACAGGAACTAGGTTACTATCTGCTGGGGTTGGGGTTAGATTGGGTGAAGCTGGTTCTCTGTCCATCGCAGTAGGGGTACAATCTGCGGGAGTTTGGGTTATGTGTGGTAGGGTTGGTTCTCGTGCATGTACAACCGGGGTGCTATCTTCACCAATAGGTAGCACTGTTTTATTTGAAGACCGTGTTTTTAGTCGCTAGATACTGGCATCACCCGCTCCAATTCAAATGGCTGATAAACAGGAAACATAGGTGAATGTACAGACATTGTATGAGAGACAGATGCAATAGATAGTGTGGGAAAAAAAGGGCATGAAATAGTTGACATGTATATTGTTTAACTAAAACGGATAGCATGATATAATTTCACATATATGATGTCTATCTAAACTGGATAGCATAGCATAACATAATTCAAAGATATGATGAATAACTAAACAGGATCGCATGACATAATTCACCTACATGTTATCTAAGTAATCAAGATCGCATCATTTAATTCGCATATGTGATTCATATGCTAAACAGAGGGCATTCGATATGATGTATGAACTAAGAACATGATGTTGAATATTGTGTATATGATGTCTAAACTATGCAATGCAAGACACCATATGCATGATATGAGCAGTATAACCATGCCAAGTTAGAGCATACACCTCGGTGGGGGAATAGGACTGGTCATCTGTCTCTGAATCCATCTCTGAGGAGCTATCGGGACCCAACAAGAGATCTGCTTCGACAGGTAGCACTGTCTGCTCTCTTGTTTTCACTCCAGATTTTTCAGTCTCCCACCCAAATGGCTGATTCACAGGAAGAGTAGTTTAATGTACAAACATTGTCGACAAATGGAAATGTAATGAAGAAAAGGATGGGCAAGATATCATTCAAATATATGATGCCCGGTTAAACAGGATGGCATTGCACATTTCAGATATATTATGGCTGGCTAAAAGACATGAGACTGCATAATTCCCATATATGATATAGAAACTAAACAGGTGGCATTACAGAACATGTCTAAACTAAGCAGATGACATATATGATGTCAAAAGTAGGCCTTTGCAAGGCAACGTATGCATGATATGACTAACATCATCATGCCAAGGTAGAGCAAACACCTTGGGGGGTAAATAGGAGTGGTCAGCGGCGTCTGAATCCGCCTCAGAACTGATATCTTCCTCTAGATTACAATCTGGAGAGGGGTGGGGAGGGTTTGCCATTAAACCCACCATGGAGAGATGTCTGCATGGCATTGTATTACCGCGCAAAACTCTTCTCTTTTTCTCTACATGTTCAGCATGACTTTGTACAATATCTGACATGCATACGAAAAAAATATGGTGAGATTATGTAAGGAGAGCATGCAGAAATTTAGAGTGATGGTAACAACCAGTGGATGGATCCAAAAATAATGATAGCAGGCTGATGATTGCTTTAATTTAATAAAAAGACATATGATGATTGCTTTACTATTTGTTTCCCACCCAAGATGAACAACATAGGCATACCCTAGGTGAACCAGATATTAGACAGAGATAATATTCATTGCTTCCTCGATATGTGCCCCACAACTAATTTAGAACTGAAGTTTGAACATTAATTTGGACCTGACTTGGAGTCCAAGAGGTGAACAGGACGATAAAGTAGCAGGTAATTTTAAGCAATGCATAACATACGCAGAAACAAAAGAGTGCGACCTCTCTTGTGGACCCGTGTACTCCTCAGGTTCATCTGCTGAGTCGATGATGGTGATGCCGTTGCGGTGGGTGCCGGCGGCAGGGAAGGAGATCTGAGGCGGCGAAAGACGGTCGAGTCATGATGTCTGGTTTGGTGGATGTTTACGTCGATGGAGCAGCTCGGTGAGGTGGACGGCGTCGTGGCGAGGAGCGGGACAAACCACACAAAGTTCCCTTCGACACCTACACCTAATCTGAAGTAATTCTGTAAGGGCTCATTTGGCTTGCATGACTCTAAAAACGTAGGGATAGGAAAAACACCGGAATAGGATAGGATGCACATGGTAAACAGAGCATTTGTAAACACAAGATTTCTATCAACTTGGCTGTTTTGTTTACAGGAATTGGAAGAGCAGAGGTATGCAAATAAACATGGCCAAAATAAAGTGAAACCATATGAAAGCGTGTACAGTTAGAATGCTATTCTTCCACTAATGCACTTGATCTTGTTTTCATGCATAGGATTTTGAAAAGTAGGTCCAGGTGGATGTTTTGCTTCATTCCTTTCAACAAAATGCATGAATAATTGAATAGTAGAGTGCCATTGGAAAATTCCCTATAGCTATGTTTTTCGTTGAACCAAAATAGCCCTAATGGATCAACATGAATGTATAGTAATAAGTGATGCAACAAGTGTACAACCTCTTTGCCGTAGCTGTGTCGACCTCAGCATCATTGGGTTGGTCATTTGAAGCGGTTGAGGCGAGGTGGCTGTCGAGGTGTGGAGGAAGATGTGAGGAATCTGTAGACGGCGTCCAAGGCACTGCTCTGTTGTGATGGATCATTCTGTCGTTGTAGCAGCTCCGGTAAGCCGTAAGACGTCAAGGCTGAAGCAGCACAAGACATACATCGTCAATCTCAAGTGGGATTCTAATAGCATCTCCAATAGATGATGTAAAATAGATGTAAAATTTACATCACCAAAAACCACCTGACTACAACAGATGACGTAAAAACTGTTCACTCTGAACTTAACTGTCAAAACTGAAATTTATTGTGGAATCTGAATGTTACTATCGAAACTGAAGGCAATGGTAGCAGATAGGCACTTGACATGTAGTTTAGGGAGGGCCTGCAGTTCATCTTCAACCTACACCCCTGAGCCTTGACCACCACCGGCCGAACCGCTGGTCCCAGCGCTGCCTCGCCGCCCTGAAACAACTCCCCACCGTCGGTCCGCCGGCGCCCCGGCCAGCCCTCTAGGCCCCCCTGCGCCCCACCCTGAACCCTAAGATAGATAGTGGGGTACCTCTTCGGCGAGCCCCCGTCCCTGCTGCGGGTGGTTCTTCATTAACTCCGGCGAGCCCCCCACCCCCTGAAAATCGACTGATCCAAAAGCCGATTCAGTCGACTGAAGTGTAGCTAAATCGGAGCAGAGCAGCAGCACGAGCGAGGGGGAGAGCAGCAGCAGTTGCGTAAGCGAGCGAGAACCAGAGGAGTAGCAGCTGGGCGAGCAAGCGATCGAGCGAGAGCTGGAGCAGCAGCAGCACGAGCGAGCAAGCGAGAGCCGGAGCAGCAACAGCAGATTCGGCTGGTATGGACGCCGCCGCCGAAGGGGCCTCGCACTAGGGGAGAGCCGCCGTGGAGATGTCGCCCGCGGCGCCGGCTTCAAGGTAGCCGCTCCATGGCGGTGCGGGATGGAGCACTGTCGGCGTCGGGAGGTCAAGTGAAGGAGAAGGTGCGATGCGATGAGTGTACAACCTTTTTGGTGGCGCCGAGTAGGCCTCGGCTTCGTTCGAGGAGTCGGTGAGGATGCTGCGGTTCCGGTGGAGCAAGTTAAGGTGACGTTGTGGGGATGGATCAGACGCGATAGACGAGGCGATCGTCGGAGCAGCTCCTTGGAGGTGGAGGACGGGGCGGCTGAACCTGCGGGATGATGAGATGGATGACGGATCCTCATCCGGGGAGGTGGACGAGGGACATTGAGCTATTGCGGTGGACGATGTTGTCGGGGAAGAGGCTCCGGCTGGCCAGCGGTGAGGTGGCGGACGGAGGAGGGTGGGGTTTCGTGGCTGGAGCGGAGAGGTTATGGCAGCCTGGGATTTTGAATGGCAAAAAGGAGGCGATGGGAGGGGTGAACCATGACTTAGGGACGCGCTTGTCCAAAATGTAGGGTGTGTTACAAAAGTACCCCCCACCGATTTGAACTAGCGGCCCTTTCGGCTCAGGAATAGAAGGGGGATTTCGCGTGTCGGGATTTGGCAGCTGGAGGGAGTTTTCGCGCGCGTTGTTATTTTGGGATAGCAAGGCCTGGGTTGTGAAGGCACCAGTTTTGGGAGCACGATATCTGAATTTTCGGATTATAACAAGGCGCAGGTTGAATTTTAGGGACAAGCCTAATGTGTAATATCAATTCGCACTTCCCTCGGCCAAAAATAAAATGAAAAAAAATAAAACTATTCACACCACACAAAGAGAGAGTCTTGCCCCGTTTTACTATAAAAATGCCATTCAAAGCTGCTCCCTCCTTCCATCTATATAGGGCCTAATACGTTTTTCGATGCTAAATTTGACCAAATATTAGAGCAATAATATATGACATGCAACTTACACAAAGCACACCGTTAAATTAAATGCATGAAAGGTTCTTTCAATGATATAATTTTCACATTTTGCATGCCATGTACTATTAATCTTGTCAATAGTCAAAGCGGTCTTAAAAACACATTACACCCTATATAGATGGAAGGAGGAGTATGAATCCATGTTATGTCCAATTAATTTTTTCGCTTGCTGTATAATGCATGTAACCTACTCATACCAACATTTTAGTGCATTACAAATGTCTATACTACCGCTGCAATTCGAACTAAATTTGAATTTGTTTCTCTATTTCAATAAGAATCTACAATCATGATTGTTGCCAACTTTAAACCATCATTCGTGTCTTACCTTAATAACACACCACATGATTACTATATAGATAGATATGAACTATGTATTCTACATGAACTCGAATTCTATTTTTTGAATACACTTGATGTTGATTCCAAATAATAGTACATTTGATGTACTAACTATATATTCACAATCTAAACCATGTTCCATACGTACACCGTGTTTATCACACATACCATAGTGCCCCGCCCCCTACATTATGACAAGTATTTAGACCTGAGCTGCAAAAGCCACACATTAGCCCAAATTATGATCAATGTTCTATATATTATACGTAGTACTAGCAAGATGCCCATGCGTTCCACAGAACATCAACATGATCAAGGGGAGGCCTAATTTGCAAATATGGAGAGGGGTGTGGGTATATTTTTTCAAAATTGCCATAGTTTCCTTCTTATCCGTCAGATATAAATCGGACGGCCTATATTGCAGGATGGCAGGCACACCATCATCAACAACTCCGTTTTTATAAGAGTAGAGATAAAATATATTATATGTAGTATAACATGTTCATAACCACACCATGTGTATCACCGTTATATATATTCACACATGCGTCGGTTTAAAACACTATGATAAATTCTTCAAATATCAGATTTCGCTTTTTATAATGAAGTATGATCTCGATTCGTCTTTTACACCCACACAATCCTCTTATCTTTGTAGCTAGCGCTAACTTTCTCCCATGCATGCATACGCCCGCATCCCTCTCACCCTCCCTCAGCATTCTCTAGCTCCACCGCGCAAATTCGTCTTTTCACTTTAGGTCGTTCACCCATGGTGTGTGTAGGCCCCCCAGCTCCTTGTTTACGGCACACATCGATCGATATGCCTCTCTAGCCAGGTGTGCCTAGCACAAACACAAGCTTCCCCTCTTCTCTTATCACCGTCCATGCCTCACTCCCACCACTCTTTTCATCGATCTCATACTCGCACACTCCTTCCCCCTCGATATAGTATGACTCTCGCACTACCTCCTAGATGCATCCCTCTCTCTCTATCCTTCTCCCCGTGCCTCATTTGCTTCTAACACACACATGCATGTATACCGATCGATCTCGCAACATATACCTAGGTCGACTTTAACTATTCCCCCCCATCGATCGACGTACCTCACAAGTTATGTCTCTCCATTCTATGACAAAGGACGATTGATCTTCCAATGTAGTTACGTCTGCTTACCACAGCCATATCGCCCCCCTCATCATTCGGGCATGCCTCCTGATCCGTCTCTCACACGCACGTGCATAGACAGGCAGTCATCCCCTCTCTTATTGATATTGCAGGAGTGCCCTCCGGTTGTCTAGCAAGCCTATCCCACCATTTGTTAGAAGAAACTCCACTACCACCCCCTCCAACACTCTAGCTCTGTCTCTCTCCCAACCTTATTCCTCTCCTACACATATGCATGGATGCCGATCGATCTCCCTTAATACATGAGGTAGATCGATCTCCCTTAATACATGAGGTAGGCCTCTCTCCTCCTCCACACATATATGCTACCTCTTGAGCACTGCGTTGGTTTTCCCTTGAAGAGGAAAGGGTGATGCAGCAAAGTAGCGTAAGTATTTCCCTCAGTTTTTGAGAACCAAGGTATCAATCCAGTAGGAGGCTACACGCGAGTCCCTTGTACCTACAAAAAACAAATAAATCCTCGCAACCAACGCGATAAGGGGTTGTCAATCCCTTCACGGTCACTTACGAGAGTGAGATCTGATAGATATGATAGGATAATATTTTTGGTATTTTATGATAAAGATGCAAAGTGAAATAAAAGCAAAGTAAAAAAGAAAAGGAAATAACAAAGTGTTGGAAGATTAATATGATAAAGATAGACCCGGGGGCCATAGGTTTCACTAGTGGCTTCTCTCAAGAGCATAAGTATTTTACGATGGGTGAATGAATTACTGTTGAGCAATTGACATAATTGATCATAGTTATGAGAATATCTAGGTATGATCATAAACCCACAATTCATCGATCTCAATAAACACACCGCAAAAAGAAGATTACATCAAATATATCTCCACGAGAGAGGGGGAGAACATTGTATTGAGATCCAAAAAGAGAGAAGAAGCCATCTAGCTACTAACAATGGACCCGAAGGTCTGAGGTAAACTACTCACACTTCGTTGGAGAGTGACGGTGTCCTGGACTAGGGGGTACTCACCACGTCATCCCCCAATCGGTTAGATTGGGCCGAGGACCCCCAGGGCCGCATACTCATGGGCCAGTCCGGACAGTTGCCGCATACAAGGAAGATTCCACAAGACTTGGCGATCAAGACAAGGACTCCTCCCCCACCGGCTTATTCGGCTAGGACTCTTGTTATCCTAGGCCTCTAGTGCATTATATAAACCGGGGCCAGGCTAGTCGACACATATACAATATACAACAATCATACCATAGGCTAGCTTCTAGGGTTTAGCCTCCCTGATCTCGTGGTAGATCAACTCTTGTACTACCCATATCATCAATATTAATCAAGCAGGAGTAGGGTTTTACCTCCATCGAGAGGGCCCGAACCTGGGTAAACATTGTGTCCCTTGCCTCCTGTTACTATTGATCCTAAGACGCACTGCTTGGGACCCCCTACCCGAGATCCGCCGGTTTTGACACCGACATTGGTGCTTTCATTGAGAGTTCCTTTGTGTGATCGGCGAAAGGATCAATAGCTCGACTGCATGTCAACTGCGACGTCGGCTTCTTCGTCACCAGCTTGACTGGTCACCTTGGTTCGACCAAGGCCTGCGTCCTACCTCCGATCGTCATGTTCGGATGAGGGCCTTCATCAACATCAACTCCGATCTCTATCAAGATCATAGAGGAATCATCCAGGGAACCCGGGGGCTCAACGTCAACATTGCCCTCGGGCAACCGTACTGTTTTTCTGGACAGCGGACTTGTGTCCGCCGCCACCGCCTCCTCAAGCATCGTTTTAACGATTGTTTCGGTGGAATTGTGCGGAATTGAGTCTACAACAACCCTGGAAAATTTCGTCGAGTTCCGTTGGAGGAATCTCTGGCAATCTCTGATATACCGGAGCCGCATTGAATCTGGACGAGAATCCGGACGAGTTGAGGGCGTGGTGTCCAGCTTTTAGCTCGGACTCCCTTTGGAAGATCCAACCGTTGATCGGCTGCGGAATTCCTATATCTACCACCCCTCAAAATTTCAGCTTGATCCGACCGTCCAAACTCCGGGAACCTTCCGATTAGTGCATCACTGTTCGGATCTGTTTTCTGCGAAAACGAATCCGACCCGAGTTCATCTTTTTATGAACGGGATTTTGGACATCCTTTTTGAAGGAAGTTTTGTACGGGGTATTGTGTTTTGTTCCCGAACACATCGCACTAACTTTAAGATCTTTTGAACATGATCTTCAACATCATGCTGGTGTCAAACCAGTCCGGCAATATTGCTCCACGGCTGCCGACCTGCGCTAGACACGTCGTCACTTTGTTGAGCCGAACTCAACTTCTTCGGATCATCATCTCGGCAAGCCGAACAAGAGTCCGGCATCACGAAGGATAAATCATCACCAACATCGCCGCCCCACGGATTACACGGAGTGGGCATACCGGCATCGCCGCACGGTCTCTTCATCAAGCCGGCATCGACCACGTCACGACCTGCATCGGCAGGGCTACACTATTGCTTCTTCAAGCTGGTGTCCATCACGCCGACCTACTTCGACATCTCGGCTGGACCGGGGGCTTCGCCATCTCTTCATCAACCTACTCCGGACACTTCGGCGTCACTAGCCGACCAGGCAATGGGTGCGCGGATCGAGTCCCAATTTTGGGAATCACCTCCCTTCGGATTGCTACAACAAATAAACCAGGTGCTATTAATCCCAGTATTTTTTGCTTGTTTGGGTTCATTTTTCCCAAGGAATTATTACTCTGGTTTGTCCATCATATATACGCAGGTCCATCAAATGGTGGCGCGTGCTAACGACGATCGCATGGTGGTTCGGTCGGTTTCCGTACATAGTCCGTGACGCCGCATCCGAACTTCGGACCGACACATGAATTCGAGCTTTACACGCATTTATTGCATTACGCCAACGACCTGCATCGACATTGACTTCGGCGCCAGGCCATATTTCTTTTATTACTCACTTTGCATAAATTATTTATTATGCAACATTTTTTTATTCTTATTATTACTATTATCCCCGGTCTGCACTATTTTTTGTGCACAGGAAAATGATCCAGCCGGACTATATCCTTTGGCGTCACCTCGTTGGACGGGGGGTTCGTCAACACTTCATTACCCCATGCAGGGGACTTCGGCATCACACTGTCGTCCTGTATTGACCGTGCTATGTCACCACTTCGGAGGGCCGAGCTCTTTGCTCCGCCACCTCGGGACCGGCTTGGGGGATGGAACCTTGTCTCGCATCAAGCTCGGACCGCGCCGTCAATACCGAACACATTAACCAGCTAAGTTGCCTTCATGCTCAAAGTTTTAAATTTTTAACTTGTGTTCGGCTCGACCAAGCATTATACTTTTTGGAAAAAAGTTACTTGTAAAATTTTCCTCGTCCAAACTTTGTTCAAGACACTTGACGCCGCTACCCGCGCTCATTATACTGGGGGCTTCTTTAACAGAAGCTTATTCATATGGGCTTTATGCCCAACACATGTGTCACACTTCCGCATGTACCTTTTATTCACCATTATATGCATCGATATGACTTAAGTTTTGGCCAAGCTGGGTTGCCTGGCTCCTGTGCTTACCCCTACGTTCCCGATTGTTCGACTAGGGGTAAAGGGAGCACCTCTGCGATTATTCTTGCCAGTCGGCCGGATGTGTACCTCGGTAGGTGAAGCGAAAGCTAAGCGTTCTTAAGGGAATACTCGGTCGGTGAACTAAAAGATGATTTCTTACCTATTCATTTACCTGCCCCGGATGTTTTTCTGCTCTTTTTCGCAGTCCGGCCATGCACTTTAGGGCATGCCTCCCGAGAAAGGAACCCCTAACGGAACTATTCTCCTGGAAGATGTTTCTTACTAACCATGTAATATAACATAACTAGTTGGGCACTTGTCCGATAAAGCACTAATGACCCCTCGCTTTGGTCTCCATGCATGCCCGGTTTTTATAACGCGAGGGTATTCGGACACACTCTGGACTATTGGGTCCAGAGGTTGAAGCAAAGGTCCGCTCGACAAACGATCTACAATCCGGCTAGAAGGCATTTTACATGTCACATTACATTATATAGTCAACTTTTACCCAAGCCACTTGGGGGCTCTTATGTTTATTTGAGCCGTTTTATACTAAGTGTTTTTCTTCTTAGTCGTTCTTGAGTTTTTATTATTATTTATCACTCCTTTTCTCGACACAAGTGTGCGGTCACTAGCCGGGAGCCTAATTTCTCTCTCAAAACCGCTAGAGTTTAGTCTTCTAAAGCGGCCTAATGAGAAGTACTCCGCCTTGGGATGGGAGGCTGAAGCCGTAGGCTGACCCACTTGAAGTCTTGAGATAGGATGTGTCATGTTAAAGCACGGCGAAGCACTTTTTTCTAAAGTCCAATTTTCGGATTGGCATCGAACACTTGATCTTGTTCGAACGTCATGTTTTTCTTGGCGTTTTTGGGTTTTCAAGCTTTTGGCACTTTTAAACTATTTGTGTGTTTTCAGCACAAGTCTCGCGATGCAATGCGGACACCTTTAGAGATTCGGCAAAAACAATCTCGGATATTGCTATATATGCATCGATTTGGAATTGTGTCTTGATCAATAGTTGGGTTGCGGCTCGCGCTTGCCTCCTACGTTCCGCTTTGTTCGGCTAGGTGTGCAAAGGGAGAACCACTGCGATTGTGCTTCCAGCTCGCATGGTCAAGCACCTCAGTGGAGAAAGCCAAAAACTGACTGTCACAATAGGTGTAAACTGGTCAGCGATCCGATGACTATATTAAATGACGGGCCATTCATAACATTGGCCGAAGTGTTTCCGGCATGACCTCGACTGTCGCCGAACACTACCGGGGCTAATGTAATGGCCTCCCAAACTAAATCCTCAACATTTTGCTCTTACATTGGAGCTGAGGTTTCATGATCATGCTTAGCATGACAACCCAAAGAAAGGAACCGATAAGCGGGACTATTTTCTTTGGAAGACATTTCTTACATTAAACAGTAATATAACATATCTCTTTGCGTACCTTTGTTTATAAAACCGTATGGCCAGATTGCCTTGTTTGTCGTAAATCTTTGCCCTCACAAAGGCTTTATAAAGTAGGACAAACACTCCTCGGCTACTGGCCGAGGAGGTTGAAGTCGATGGTCGGTCAACAAAGTTTTGTACAATGCGGATTCGAGCATTAATGACATAAATTACTTGGATACATTGAGTCATTACACATAATTTGTGATTTTACTATGAATATCGATCCTTAATTGACCACCCGTGCCGCATTAAGGCTCGGGGCTCTTGGGCTTCGGGCTTATTATTTACAAATATTAAAGGGCACATTGATCCCACGATGCGGTGTTGCCACCCGACCGGTGTCTCGGGGCTCTTGCATTGCTTGTTCTATGCAGAAAATTTTAAGTGCAATACAGATTTCGAGGAGATTTTGATCCTCGGGTTGGTCGGCCGCACCCAACTTTGAGTCTCGAGGTCTGACCACGCCCGCTTTTGCATCCCAAGTATTCTGCCGAGCTAGGACTTGATCCTTAGGCCGATTTTGCAAATCAACCCGAGTCTCGGTGATTCTTTGGGATCAGCGGTCTTATGTCATCCTTCGTGTGCATCTCGGGTTTTAGACCGATACACACCACGAGGGCTCTTGGCTATATATCTCGTCGGATAATAGATTGCATCAATAAAAAATATTGACCAAAAATCAGCCCACATTCGGGGTGGTGCACCACCTCGGAAGCAATTCGGCATATAGTTCAGATGCAAGTGGCTGGCTCCTTAGAGGGCATTTCCGGCATTAAGCTCGGCTAAACTCCTTCAAACTTCTTTGAACCAAGGTGATTCTGACACCTTGGATACAGTCCGGCGTTGGAGCTCGGATACGATCCGGCGTTGGAGCTCGGACACATAGTCCGGCGTTGGAGCTTGGATACAGATCCGGCGTTGGAGCTCGGATACATTCGGCGTTAGAGCTGGAAGCGATCCGGCATTGGTGCTCGGCTGCAAAAGATACCTCGAATGCAGTCCGGCGTTGGAGCTCGGACGCAAGAGGACGCTGCCGCCCGAGAATAACTTCAAACCCGAGGTATGGCATAAAAATAACAAGGCATTGATAAAGGCCGGAAACTTAAAGGGGCTCCTCGGATACCCGACGTGTAAACTTGTCGAATGCATTTCGGCGATCCTCAAGATCGAAGATGAGAAGATTTGTTGAACTAGTTTTCAAGACCCGGCAACCAAGATGAAGAACATTTCAAAAGAATCGAGGAGCGTCCCTAACTTGAAGACCGGTTCAGGGGCTACTGACGGTGTCCTGGACTAGGGGGTACTCACCACGTCGTCCCCCAATCGGTTAGATTGGGCCGAGGACCCCCAGGGCCGCATACTCATGGGCCAGTCCGGACAGTTGCCGCATACAAGGAAGATTCCACAAGACTTGGCGATCAAGACAAGGACTCCTCCCCCACCGGCGTATTCGGCTAGGACTCTTGTTATCCTAGGCCTCTGGTGCATTATATAAACCGAGGCCAGGCTAGTCGACACATATACAATATACAACAATCATACCATAGGCTAGCTTCTAGGGTTTAGCCTCCCTGATCTCGTGGTACATCAACTCTTGTACTACCCATATCATCAATATTAATCAAGCAGGAGTAGGGTTTTACCTCCATCAAGAGGGCCCGAACCTGGGTAAACATTGTGTCCCTTGCCTCCTGTTACCATTGATCCTAAGAAGCACTGCTTGGGACCCCCTACACAAGATCCGCCGGTTTTGACACCGACAGAGAGGCTATGGTGTTGATGTAGAAGCCCACCATGATGGATGCCCCCTCTAGCGTAGCTCCGGAACATGCCCCAAGATGGGATCTCGTGGGTACAGAAGGTTGCGGCGGTGGAATTAGTTTTTTGGCTCTGTCTCACGATCGTTTGAGTGCGTGAGGTATATATAGGAGGAAGAAGTACATCGGTGGAGCAACATGGGGCCCACGAGGGTGGAGGGCATGCCACAGGGGGTGGCGCGCCCCCTACCTCGTGGCCTCCTGGAAGCTTCTCTTACGTAGGGTCCAAGTCTCCTGGATCATGTTCGTTCCAAAAATCACGCTCCCGAAGGTTTCAGTCCGTTTGGACTCCATTTGATATTCTTTTTCTGCGAAACTCTGAAATAGGACAAAAACAGCAATTTTAGGCTGGGCCTCCGGTTAATAGGTTGGTCCCAAAAATAATAATAAAGTGGATAATAAAGCCCAATATTGTCCAAAACAGTAGATAATATAGCATGGAGCAATCAAAAATTATAGATACGTTGGAGACGTACCAAGCAGCCCCAAGCTTAATTCCTGCTCTTCCTCGAGTAGGTAAATGATAAAAAGGATAATTTTTGATGTGGAATGCTACTTGGCATAATTTCAATGTAATTCTTCTTAATTTTGGTATGAATATTCAGATCCGAAAGATTCAAGATAAAAGTTCATATTGACATAAAAGTAATAATACTTCAAGCATACTAACTAAGCAATTATGTCCTCTTAAATTTACATGGCCAAAGAAAGTTCATCCCTACAAAATCATATAGTTTAGTCATGCTCCATTTTCGTCACACAAGAATGCTCTTATCATGCACAACCCCGATGACAAGACAATCAATTGTTTCATACTTTATTAATCTCAAACCTATAAACTTTCACGCAATATATGAGCGCGAGCCATGGACATAGCACTATGGGTAGAATAGAATATGATAACGGGGATTATATGGAGAAGACAAAAAAGGAGAAAGTCTCACATCAACGAGGCTAATCAATGAGCTATGGAGATGCCCATCGATTGATGTTAAGCAAGGAGTAGGGATTGCCATGCAACGGATGCACTAGAGCTATAAATGTGTGAAAGCTCAACAAAAGAAACTAAGTGGGTGTGCATCCAACTTGCTTGCTCACGAAGACCTAGGGCACTTGAGGAGGCCCATTGTTGGAATATACAAGCCAAGTTCTATAATGAAAAATTCCCACTAGTATATGAAAGTGATAAAACAAGAGGCTCTCTATCATGAAGATTATGGTGCTACTTTGAAGCACAAGTGTGGTAAAGGATAGTGACATTGTCCCTTCTCTCTTTTTCTCTCATTTTTTTGGGCCTTCTTTTTTTCATGGCCTTTCTCTCTTCTTTTTTTATTCCTCACTTCGGACAATGCTCTAGAAAATGATGATCATCACACTTCTATTTATTTACAACTCAATGATTACAACTCGATACTAGAACAAAATATGACTCTATATGAATGCCTCCGGTGGTGTACCGGGATATGAAATGAATCAAGAGTCACATGTATGAAAGAATTATGAACGTGGCTTTGCCACAAATACTATGTCAACTACATGACCATGCTAAGAAATATGACAATGATGAATGTGTCATGATAAACGGAATGGTGGAAAGTTGCATGGCAATATATCTCGGAATGGCTATGGAAATGCCATAATAGGTAGGTATGGTGGCTGTTTTGAGGAAGATATAAGGAGGTTTATGTGTGAAAGAGCGTATCATATCACGGGGTTTGGATGCACGTGAAGGTTGCACCAACTCTCAATGTGAGAAAGGGCAATGCAGTGCATCAAGAGGCTAGCAATGATGGAAGGGTGAGAGTTCGTATAATCCGTGGACTCAACATTAGTCATAAAGACTCACATACTTATTGCAAAAATCTACAAGTCATCAAAAACCAAGCATTACGCGCATGCTCCTAGGGGGATAGATTGGTAGGAAAAGACCATCGCTTTCCCCGACCGCCACTCATAAGGAGGACAATCAAAGAACACCTCATGTTTCAAATTTGTTACATAACATTTACCATACGTGCATGCTATGGGACTTGCAAACTTCAACACATGAATTTCTCAAATTCACAACTACTCAACTAGCAAGACTTTGATATTATTACCTCCATATCTCAAAACAATCATCAAGCATCAAACTTCTCTTAGTATTCCACACACTCATAAGAAAGTTTTTACTAATCTTGAATACCTAGCATATTAAGATTATTTAAGCAAATTACCATGCTATTTAAGACTCTCAAAATAATCTAATTGAAGCATGAGAGATCAATATTTTCTATAAAACAAATCCACCACCATGCTCTAAAAGATATAAGTGAAGTACTAGAGCAAAACTATATAACTCAAAAGATATAAGTGAAGCACATAGAGCGTTCTAATAATTTTCAAATCGTGTATGGCTCTCTCAAAAGGTGTGTAGAGCAAGGATGATTGTGGTGATCTAAAAAGCAAAGTCTCAAATCATACAAGATGCTCCAAGCAAAACACATATCATGTGGTGAATAAAAATATAGCTCCAAGTAAAGTTACCGATGGAAGTAGACGAAAGAGGGGATGCCTTCCGGGGCATCCCCAAGCTTTGGATTTTTGGTGTCCTTAGATTATCTTGGGGGTGCCATTGGCATACCCAAGCTTAGTGTCGGATTTCGGGTTCCGGCAGACCCTTGAGGTTCGAACACTGGGGTGCGCGCGGAGATCCAACCTTCCACCGTCTCGCACCTCGCCGAATCGTTGGGACCTAAACTACTAACGGAACAGCACAAGAGACACAAGATTTATACTAGTTCGGGCCACCGTTGTGGTGTAATACCCTACTCTAGTTTGTGGCGTGGTGGATGGCCTCTTGGGCTGATGAGGAACTGTACAGGGAAGAACAGCCTCGCGACGGTCTGTTCTCTGTCGGTGTGATGAACTGCTAGGTGGTGTCCCGCCGCTCTAGCTTGAGGATCGGGTCTTTGTCTTTCTCTGGATGCCGATCGTTTCGATCCCCCTACTCTGAGTGTGGCTACTCCTATTTATAGGCGAAGGCCCTGGGCCTCTTCCCAAATATTGAGCGGGAAGGGTGCCAACAATTGGCCATTTTGAAGGGGAACAGCGGGTACACTTATCACAGCTAAAGTTGGTACTCGCCTGCCAAAGGCTCTGGTGATGACGCCTGCTTGGGCTCCACGATGACTCCCTTCCAGCCGTTGGGGCTGGTCTTGGTCTTGTTGCACCGAAACGGATGCCTTTGCTTGATGATCTCCCTGCGCTTACTCCCTTTGCACCAAAGAGGAAAGGAGGACGCTGCGCGGGCTGGCGCCCGACTGGCGCCCTTGGTCGTCATGGCTTGCGTCATGGGCACCTCGCGAGGTACCCTGCCTTGAACTCTCCGCCTCCTCATGAGCCTACCTGACGAGGCCGGGCCTGAGGAAGCTCCTGGTCATCCGCCCCGCGAGGGTCTTGAGCTTGTGTTGATGAAGATGGGCTGTCCTGGGCCTCCTTTGAGCCACACCGCAGGCCGCAGGCAGGCAAGTCTGGGGACCCCCATTCCCAGAACGCCGACACTTAGGCTATTGCCACTCCTTGTTCCATCATCCATAAAAAAAATTCACCCAAAACTTGAAAACTTCACAACACAAAACTCAACAGAAATCTCGTGAGCTACGTTAGCGAAAGAAAACAAAAGACCATTTCAAGGTACTGTAATGAACTCATTCTTTATTTATATTGGTGTTAAACCTACTGTATTCCAACTTCTATATGGCTTATAAACTATTTACTAGCCATAGATTCATCAAAATAAGCAAACAACACACGAAAAACAGAATCTGTCAAAAACAGAACAATCTGTAGTAATCTGTAACTAACGCAAACTTCTGGAACTCGAAAAAATCAGCCAAAAAAGAATGATCTAGGCAAATTTTTTATTGATCAGAAGCAATGGGAATCAGTATTTTATCACGTTCTGGTGATTTTTAACAATTGTTTTCGTGAACAGAAAGTTTCTGGAAATTTCAGCAAGATCAAAAAACTATCATCCAAGAAGATCCTATAGGTTTAACTTGTCACAAACACTAATGAAAACATAAAAATACATCTAACCAGAGGCTAGATCAAAGATTTATTCCTAAACAGAAGTAAAAAGCAAAAAACTAAAAATAAAATTGGGTTGCCTCCCAACAAGCGCTATCGTTTAACGCCCCTAGCTAGGCATAAAAGCAAGGATAGATCTACGTATTGCCATCTTTGGTAGGCAATTCTTTAATGAGACATCTATCATCCTTAGAAATTTCTTTATTTTTAGTAATTATCAAACTTTTAGTCACAAGATCGAAAAATTCATTTGTAGCAACTGGTTCCTTAATGATAGCAACAAGATTGGGATGAATACTTATTGATTTGAGATCCGCAATTTCCTTACTAGAGGATTCACCCTTATTTTTAGGAACATACATAAGCTTGGCAATTTTAGTAGGAGCACTTGGAGTATTCTTTACGGAAGAAAAAGCGGTTCCCAAGTTGGTAATGATATCTTCAAGTTTATCGATCCTAGCGGAATCCTGATTTATTTTCTCATTAACTATGGGTTCCTTCTCTTTAATATTTTTCAAAGTGACTCCTACTTTAGATCCATATTGAGAGATTCGGTTGTGGATCTTTTTATCCTAATTTTCAATTAACTCTACAGTAGCAACCTTATTTTCAATAATTTCAAGCCTTTGCATTACATGCTCTAAAGTTAACATAGTTCCATTAACCAAAAGAGGGGGTGAGCCAAACAAATCTATCATAGCATTATAAGAATCAAAAGTTTGGCTACCTAAGAAATTCCCTCTGGTAATGGTATCAAGGATATATCTATACCAAGGATTAGCACCTACATAAAAATTGCGGAGAAGAACGGAAGTAGATTGCTTCCTGATAGATCTATTTTGAGCATTGCAAATTCTATACCAAGCATCTTTTAGATTTTCTCCCTCCCCTTGCTTAAAATTTAGAACTTCATTCTCGGGAGACAACGGAGAAGATAGAGGACTAGCCATAATGACAAGCAAGCGAAAAACAGGCGAATGAAAAAGAGAGGGCGAATAAAACAACAAGGGTGAAGTGGGGGAGAGGAAAACGAGAGGCAAACGACAAATAATGTAATGCGGGAGATAAGGGATTGTCATGGATACTTGGTATGTTGACTTCTGTGTAGACTTCCCCGGCAACGGCGCCAGAAATCCTTCTTGCTACCTCTTGAGCACTGCATTGGTTTTCCCTTGAAGAGGAAAGGGTGATGCAGCAAAGTAGCGTAAGTATTTCCCTCAGTTTTTGAGAACCAAGGTATCAATCTAGTAGGAGGGTACGCGCGAGTCCCTCGTACCTACACAAAACAAATAAATCCTCGCAACCAACGCAATAAGGGGTTCTCAATCCCTTCACGATCACTTACGAGAGTGAGATCTGATAGATATGATAGGATAATTTTTTTGGTATTTTATGATAAAGATGAAAAGTGAAATAAAAGCAAAGTAAAAAAGCAAAGGAAATAAGAAAGTGTTGGAAGATTAATATGATAAAGATAGACCCCGGGGCCATAGGTTTCACTAGTGGCTTCTCTCAAGAGCATATGTATTTTACGGTGGGTGAACGAATTACTGTTGAGCAATTGACATAATTGAGCTTAGTTACGAGAATATCTAGGTATAATCATAAACCCACAATTCATCGGTCTCAACAAACACACCGCAAAAAGAAGATTACATCGAATAGATCTCCACGAGAGAGGGGAAGAACATTGTATTGAGATCCAAAAAGAGAGAAGAAGCCATCTAGCTACTAACTATGGACCCGAAGGTCTGAGCTAAACTACTCACACTTCATTGGAGAGGCTATGGTGTTGATGTAGAAGCCCTTCGTGATGGATGCCCCCTTCGACGGTGCTCCGGAACAGGCCCGAAGATGGGATCTCGTTGGAATAGAAGGTTGCGGCGGTGGAATTAGGTTCTTGGCTCCGTCTCTGATCGTTTGGGGGTACGTTGGTGTCACGATCGGTTTTTCAATAAAAATATTTATTGAACGACCGACCTATGAAGTCCAATATGAGGAAAATCCTTCATACTGGTAGACAAAACTTTGATACAATAAGCCAGTAGCATAACAATATTACAGGGGTCGGACTAAAGATGCCCAACCAATTATTACAAACACGTCGATAATTATACATAGTGGCGGATATGACTCAAAGGTGTGGGGTGGAAATACTATTGACTCGAGATATGAGTGGTTGGTGGAATAACACAGCGGGGTGGTTAATAAGTCTCATCAGCCTTTGGCGGCTCATCGAAAGGCCGAGGTGAGGCTTGATGAAATTATTAGGGTAGCGGGAGCGGATATATCACAATGACTAATCCAGGTGTCGCACGAGACTGACTGGGATTCCTCTAGGCGTCGGACTCGCTATCGAATTCTTCATCCATGAGATCGCCTTCGCCAGCATCTGGCCAAAATCAACAAGCCAGGTGAGTACTGTGAAAGTACGCGCAAGACAGTTCGGACAAAAGATATAACAAATGAATGCATGAATGAATCATGATTAATTTTAACAATGCTCAAATAAATCAGTATAGCAAAAATAAAATAAGAAGGGAATCGCGGTAGTCCGCTCGAAAACCCAAAGAAGGATAAACTCAAAACCGATCGAGTGTCCGAAGTGGCGCCTCGAAGGGTGAAAATAAGTAAAAATATACCCGCGATCGAGGCGTCAGCGACACCTCATAAAGGGCTTATATTGAAATAAAAATACATGCGTGTCGCGATCGGACGTCGGGCGACATCACGAGAAAGGGCTTATAATAAAAGTAAATAACAACAATGCAGCGATCAGACGTCGAGCGACATCGCAGAAAGGGCTTATAATGAAAATAAATAACAACAATGCATGATCCGGACGTCTGAGCGACATCGCAGAAAGGGCTTATAATGAAAATAAATAACAACAATGCCGCAGTCAGACGTGTGAGCGACATCGCAGAAAGGGCTTATAATCCATTATTCATAACTGACAAAATATAGTGCTCACGGAAAATATTCATCACAAGACAATAAGCGGGTTAGTCCGTTCACAGGAGAGTAAACCTTTAATACTCAAATGGTTCTCAGGAGTTTCTGTCACTGAGACTGACACTTGGCAAGATGAGATGATCACAGTGCTTGGACATGAATAAGATGAATTCAAGAATTTTGACTCTGCAGAGTTTGTACCAAAAATTGTCCACAGCCAACCGATTTCCGTAGTTACGAAGGACTAGTTCCGTTTACGGTATTTCAGAGGAAACACAACTAGCTAGTACACACCCATCATACTTCACGTTGCTAGGAATCACCCTAGACAGCGTTTAAGAAAAACTTTGAGACGGGGAGATCACAATCTCGAATAGCATGGGATCAAATTTATATATGCGCGCTCTAAGGGGTGCCCCCCTCTCGGTCCCAACCGGAAACACCCATGCCCCGACCGGATGAAAGGCTTTAATCCAGGGCCATGGAACCTTCATCCCGCCTCTCGATTTGGTGTGTACCAGAAGTGGTTTGCAACCTACTAGGCCGTATCCCTTGCGGGAAACAGGTGGTAGTACGGAAGGGAAGACGGACGGGAATCTGACCGATTTATGTTGACACCGGGTCAACGATATGGCATAAGCCTGGCATGCTACAACACTGCCATCTTACCCATACTCATGCCAACTCATGGCCATGCAACAAGTTTCCAGCAACTCACGGATTTACCAAGCTCATTTGCCTCAATGCTCACGAGATAAACTATCATCGAAAATGCTCATGAACGTGCCATGATACAAAAATAATGCAAACATGCCCAGACACTCATCATATCAAAAGTTCAAACTTGCTTGCCTGGTTCGGAGTAGTCGGGGTCTAGCTCGGTGAAGTTCACGGTTCCGTCACCTCCTTCGGTATCTACGGTACACAAAATACACGCGCTAACGTAAATACTGTGAGGTGCACAAAAATTACTCCAAATATTTTTCAAATAAATATGATAAAAACTAGACAAAATTTTAAAGAGGACAGAAAAAGAATCAATCAAAAATTCCTTTCTGTTAAAAAGTTATAAGGGTTTTAGCCCAAGGACTCGTCTGAAATGAAACAGAAAACTTCCAGGGGGTTCTGCAGAAAAGTCCAGATAACGTTTCGTTTAAAAGAAATGACTGAGAGGCTGACAGGCGGCTCCACCTGTCGGGTTTAAAAATTTAAAGAGGGAAACGGGCGCGACGGCGCCGAGAGGTCTTGATGGTCGCCGCGGCGATCCACGGCGAAAGGCGAGTGATCGGACGGTACCTTCGTGATCGGCCGTCCTTCCGTGTCTGTGGAAGGTGGAAGTGGTTGCAGCGAGTACCACGTCGACGGTGATGCTTGCTCCGTGAGACGGCGGTTCGGACGGTCGTGGATCTCGCCGGAGAGCTGCGAGGTCAAAATTGAGGTGGGGGTTATCCTACTAGAGGTGGTGCGAGGCTATGGGGCGAAAGTAGGCGGCGGAGGTGCCCTCACGGAGAGAATGATGCGGAGCCGAGGCGGACGGCGGTGGCGAGTCGAGGAAGAAAGGCTCTCGAGGCCCCTCCAGTGGCTAGGCGGGGTCTGGTGAGGTGGTGGAGTCGTGCGGAGGCGAGAGCAAGCTCGGGGGGGCTATATATAGCCGGCCCGAGTTGGTTGCCGTGAACGGATAAGTCCGGCGAGTTGATTACGGCGGCGATGTGGCTGGACGGTCAGCTTAGGAGCTTGAGCATCGCCTAGGAGGAGTATTGGAGCCGTTTCCAAGTCCAACTCAGCACGGGAGGGCTGGTTACGGTCTGCCCTCGGCCGGGCAGCCCGTCTGACCCGTCGGCCGCAGAGCGTGCTCTGTGCGTGCCAAGCCACGACGACGGTGCCGCATGCGTGCGCTGGCAAGGAGGTGGCCACGCGGAGCCACCAGGATGTTTGGGCGGCGCCGAACGGCGTTGCGCCGCAGTTTTGCGTCCTGTCGCCATTACGGTGGTGCAGCGCCCGCCAAAACGCCCGGCCTTGAAGCGTGCCGAGCGCCATCGACGCCAGGAACGCGCCAAGCGCGCGTGTGGAGCTTCGGACAGGCAGGCCAGGCTGCAAGCAACGTGCCAAGGGCACTGTGGACTCGTGACTGAAGTTACTGACGGAGATCGACATCAACTTCAATCTTACGAAAGTGAACAGAGCGATTGCATGCGGTGTTCGACAAAATGATTCTGGTATCCAGGGATTTTTCCTTGAGCTGGTTTTTGGTGGATTTGTCTCTCATTGCAACTAGAGGTTGCCTGAATTTTGGTGGAATTTTTGGAGAAGTGTAGATATGAATTTCACCAAATTTAGCAAATCTGGTCCAAACTTGCAGTGAGTGAAATTTGAAATATTTGAAAAGAAGAAGAGTGGATCAAGATGGTTCTGGGTTGTGGATACCAAGGACTATCTAGGGGTGTGAAGTTGAGGTCAAAAATCAAAAGCATTAGGGTACTTGCTTTGCAAATCACCTAGGCTCAAAAGAAATGACAGAATTATTTTGGGAGGAGAAATAATTGGAATAAAATCCAAAAATGGATTTTATTAGTTTGGACAGAATGTTTGAGTTGTACCAAAGTGGAAGGAGAGATTTTTAGGAAGGTTTTACCATGTGGTGCATGGAAGAATCATGAATGGTTTCAAAAATGGGAGAGGATGAAAAACTCCTAGAGTTTCCTTTTGAAAGAAAAAGAAACTTCAAAAAAATTTCTTGAGTCCTTGAGGAGAGAGCAATCAGAGGAAATATTTAAAAACCAAACACCAGAGTTGAAGGAGATGCAAAACTAAAATATTTGCCAGAGGGAAAAAGCTTTTGATAGAGATTTTTGGAAGGGTTTTGGTGACCTCCTTCAAATCCAACAAAGTTTTGAAGAAAAC
Organism: Aegilops bicornis; assembly: GCA_021605145.1. NCBI lineage: Eukaryota > Viridiplantae > Streptophyta > Magnoliopsida > Poales > Poaceae > Aegilops > Aegilops bicornis. The sequence goes on along the minus strand of CM038675.1, from coordinate 136,240,961 downwards.
CAAACGAAATTTTTTGGAGTGTCATAGTAGGTATATATAGGAGGAAGAAGTACGTAGGTGGAGCAACATGGGGCCCACGAGGGTGGAGGGCGCGCCCCCCTACTGATGAAGTCATATACCTGGGGTAGTGTCATAGATCTGCCCAAAGGTACCCTCCACAAGGACACTCGCAAGAGAAGCGGCCTTCCAGTCGACCTGGTAGGTTTCCACTCGACAGATTCAAAGACACTCGACCATGAAGACCCACTCGACCACCGAGGAGTCCAAGAGCCACTCGGTGCCCAAAGCGGTCTGTAGTTAAATAGTCTTTATGATCTTAATGACACTTTATGTAAGGCGTTACCGATGCGCCTAGCCTTAACGCACCTTAAACCCTCACTTTCGTGGGCTAGCTGGGGTCTGGCGCACTCTATATAAGCCACCCCCCTCCACAGTAGAAGGGTTCGCACCCACATAACACATACGCATATAATCCAATCGACCGCCTCCGGGCTCCGAGACGTGGGGCTATTACTTCCTCAGGAAGGGCCTGAACTCGTAAATCCCTTGCGTATACAACTACTCCATAGCTAGGAACTTGCCCTCCATACCTACCCCCATTCTCTTGTCGGACTTAGAACCACGACGGTTGGCGCCCACCGTGGGGCGATTGTTCTAGCGATTTGTTGGAGAAGTTGGGATCCTTCGATTTCCTACATCATGGTTTCAAGTGGAGTTCTGGTTGGCGGCCACGAGATCCGTCTCGGTGCGCTCACGTTAAATGCGCCGACGACTCCGGCAGCTTTAGGAGGCTCCACTCGGCGTGGGCGCGCTCCCGTCCGCTGGCGGCGCACTTTCGCGCGTGTGTCCGCGGCGTCCTCCTGCGGCAACCGTCGACCCAGTATGGGTCGGCTCCTGTGCCGTCTTCGCTCCCAGTCTCCCACCGGCGCAAGCGTTCCGGTCGGTCGAGGCTTCAGCGGTGGGTGAGGCATGCGATGGCCCGCCAGTCGGCCACACCCCAAGTCGCGGCGATCGAGCCCGACGAATCTCTCTACGACATGTTCGACTGGCTCCGCAGAGACTGCGTCCGAATGCGATAGCAGTGACCCAGCGGCAGAGGTTCTGATGGTCGATGGACCACCCAGTCCTCCCGGATTCACCCGCACCAACGGAGGTGACGGTGGAGGCGATTCGGAGCAAGCCCACGAAGAGTACTTGCCCGAGCCCCTCACTTCGCTCCAGAGAGAGGAGCTTCGCCGTCGGAACATGGATGCACTTCACACTCCTATCATTGGAGAAACCCCGGAGGCTCGTGCCTTGGAGGATGCACGCTTGGCCAACCTGGCTGAGCGCACTCAACTGGAGAACCTTCAGCGAGTACTCGACGAGCGCGCGCGACCAAGGGTTCCAGAATCCAGTCGACGTCAGCTCTTTCAACTGCCAACTCAGGTATATCGAACTCCGATTTAGAATTTAGCAGCTGTTGCCCGTATAGCAGAGTCAATTCAGCCTTCCCAGTCAGAGGAGGGTAGAGGTTTGCTGCAAATCAGAGATCTTCTCCGGGCGGCAGGAGATCAAAACTCAGTTGTATCACAGTCGCGGAATAGGATTCACAGCCGATCCGTCGCTGCGAATTCAGTCCAGTCAGCCCATAGTCCGAGATCGCCCCCGAGGCGTGAGGAACGTGGGGGCCGGCGTGATGATCGATTACAAGGGCAGCGGCAGTATGAGCACCGATTCGATCGCAGCGATCGGCGTCAGTGCCCACTCCTCCCCAAGGGGTGGATCATACGCTCCTCGGCGATGGGATGACAGCCCGGCCACGGTGTTGGGTGAAGAGTTCCGGTCGACCCGAGGAACCGAGCTTTGATGCGAGATCTATTATCGTTCAAGGTTTGGTCGACAGAAGCGAGCTCACCGAGACGGCCATGATAGAGATGTTCCTCCAAAGAGTAGAGTTCATGTCTCCGGACCAGAGTGTTTCAGCAGAGCCATCAGAGCCGCGGTGATTCCTCCCAACTTCAGGTTGGCAACTGGAGTCAGTAAGTTCACTCGTGAATCCAAGCCTGACACTTGGCTTGAAGATTACCGAGTGGCTGTTCAGATCGGCGGTGGCAACGATGAGGTAGCCACGAAACATTTGCCTCTTATGTTGGACGGTTCAGCCTGGGCGTGGTAGAATCAGTTAGCACCCAGCAGTATTTACACTTGGGAAGATCTTGCCCGAGTGTTTGTTAGGACATTTGAAGGAACTTGCAAACGACCAGCAGGATTGACGGAGTTGCAGTCGTGTGTGCAAAATTCGAGTGAAACTTTGAGAGATTATATCCAGAGGTGGATCACTTTGCACCACACAGTCAAGAATGTATGTCGATCACCAGGCGATACATGCCTTCAAAGAAGGTGTCAAACGAGAGAGTTGAGTTTGAAATTTGGTCAAACCGAGATATGACCACTGAGTCGGATGATGGAGATTGCCACCAAGTATGCAAATGGTGAAGAAGAGGATCGGCTCCGGAGTGGTAAATATAAATCGGCCGCCAATGAGGCCGGCGGAGGAAATTCCAGTCGGAAGCAGAAGCGCAAAGCCGAGCCAGCCGCTCCCGGAGAGGCCTTGGCTGTGACCCCAAGAAAGTTCAAGGGGAAACCCAAGGGTCCTTGGAACCCCAAGAAGGTGAAAGACCAGGATGGAAACGACATGTTGGATTTGCAATGTCATATTCATACAAAGAAAGATGAAGAGGGTAAACTCATTTACCCGAAACATACCACTCGACAGTGTCGGCTCTTGATTCAGCAGTTCCAAGGGAAACAACTCAAGGATAAGGATAAGGAAATAGACAAAGTTGAGGACAAAGATGACAATGATGATGGATATCCCGAGGTCAATTCCACCCTGATGATTTTTGTTTACGTCGAAAGCAAAAGTCGATTGAAGGTTATCAATCGGGAAGAGAACTTGGTTGCTTCAGCGACTCCCAATTATCTGAAATGGTCCCAGACCGCCATCACATTCAACCAGTCTGATCACCCGACGCACATTGCCACCCCTGGGAGGCAAGCATTGGTGGTTGACCCAGTTGTTGAGGGCACTCGACTGACCAAAGTCCTGATGGATGGTGGTAGTGGCCTGAACATATTGTCTGTGAGAGGCGTTGAAAGGAATGGGCATTCCGATGTCCGGACTCGATTACCGATAATATGAGTTTCCACGGAGTCATTCACGGAAAGAAGGCTGAGTCACTTTCGGCCAAATTGCTCTTGATGTAGTTTTTGGTGATTGAAGCATTTCCGGAAAGAAAAGTTGACCTTTGAGGTCGTGGATTTCCAGAGCGCTTATCACGCTATTCTGGGAAGGCCATCTTATGCACGTTTCATGGCCCGACCATGTTACGTGTATCTTAAACTGAAGATGCCTGGTCCCAAGGGTGTGATCACTATAACGGGCAATCGGAATAAGGCGGAGGAGTGCTTCCAGAAAGGCTCTAAGATCGCCGATGCTCAGTTGGCAGTGGTAGAGCTACAAGAGTATCAGAAAACTGCAGATCCGAGTGATTTGTTGCGAGCTAAGAAGCTGCTCTGAGTCAGCATTTCACCGGTGGTGAGACGAAACAGGTTCACATTCACCCGACTGATCCCAATGCTGCTCCGACCAACATCTCAACAACACTCGGCTCAAAATAGGAAGAAGCGCTCATCCAGTTCCTCCGTGAGAACTGGGACATCTTTGCATGGAAGCCTGCTGACATGCCGGGTGTTCCCAGGGAGCTGGCTGAGCATCGCCTCTGAGTCGACCCAAAATTCAAACCGGTTAAATAATATCTTGATGCGGTACGCCGTCGAAGAGAAAGGCCATTGGCGAGGAGGTGGCTCGGCTCTTAGCGGCGAGTTCATCCGAGAGATCTACCACTCGAGTGGCTCGCCAATGTCGTCATGGTCCCCAAGAAGGACAAGTCGTTGCGCATGTGCATCGATTTCAAGCATATCAATCGGGCCTGCCCGAAAGATCATTTCCCTCTTCCTCGCATTGACCAAATAGTCGACTCAACTGCGGGATGTGAGAGGTTTTGTTTTTTAGACGCCTATTCCGGGTACCATCAGATCCGTCGGTATGGACCCGATGAGATCAAAACAGCGTTCATCACTCCATTCGGGTGCTTCTGTTATGTCACCATGCCATTCGGTCTCAAGAATGCGGAGCCACATTCATGAGGATGATTCGAAGTGTTTGCTCACTCAAATCAGTCGGAATGTGGAAGCGTACATGGATGATATAGTGGTCAAGTCACGAAAGGGTTCCGACCTGTTGGTGACCTTGCTGAAACATTTGCCAATATCGGAGGTATGATATTGCTTAACCCATCAAAGTGCACATTTGGAGTTCTGGCGGAAAGTTACTCGGTTTTCGTTTTACGGCGAGGAATCGATGCTAACCCGAAAAGGTTGGCACTATACTCCGAATGAAGCGCCATGTGCGCGTGCCACGATGTCCGAGCTTTTGGATGCTTGGCGCTTTAAGTCGATTCATCTCTCGCCTCGGTGAAAAGGCATTGCCTCTTTACCGGTGATGAAGAAGTCGGACAAGTTCGAGTGGACTCCAGAAGCTGATGCAGCGTTTGCAGAGCTAAAAGCTCTGCTCTCCACCCAGCCGGTGCTTGTTGCTCCTATCAACAAAGAGCCTTTGTTGCTTTACATTGCAGCCACTGGACAAGTCGTCAATACCGTACTTACGGTCGAGCGGGAAGAAGAAGGAAAAGCCTTCAAAGAAATAGTCGACAAGTGTGAAGGGTGTCAGTTCTATTCCAACATGTCACACAAGCCCGCCTCAGCCTTGAAGACCATTCCACTCGTCTGGCCCTTTGCTGTTTGGGGATTAGACATGATTGGACCGCTGGGAACTGGCAGAAGCGGCTTCACTTATTTGCTAGTAGCAATCGACAAGTTCACCAAGTGGATCGAAGCCAAGCCCATCAAGAACCTCGATGCATGCACTGCTATCAGTTTCATCAGAGAGTTGATATTCAGATATGGAGTTCCACATAGCATCATCACCGACAATGGGTCAAACTTTGATAATGAAAAGTTCAAAGCCTTACGCACCTCTCGAGCACGCGGGTCGACTATACTTCAGTTGCTCATCCTCAGTCGAATGGACAAGCAGAGCGTGCAAACGGCCTCATTCTCAAAGGGCTGAAACCACGGCTGATGTGTGATCTCAAGCACGCAGCAGGAGCTTGGGTCGACGAACTTCCATCAGTTCTTTAGGGATTGAGGACCACTCCTAATCGGTCGACTGGGAGAACTCCATTCTTCCTGGTCTATGGAGCTGAAGCAGTTCTGCCGAGTGACCTGCTTCACAATGCGCCTCGAGTCAAGCTATACTCTGAAGAAGAAGCGGAACAAGCCTGGAAAGATGCAGTCGACTTCTTGGAAGAGGAGAGGGAGATGGCCCTGATCCGCTCGACTATCTATCAGCAAGACTTGCGTCGATTCCATGCCAGAAATGTGAAGAGTCGAGCCTTCCAAGAGGGAGATTTGGTCCTCCGAGCGGACCAACAGAAACCACACAAGCTCGCTCCCACTTGGGAAGGTCCCTTCATCGTCACGAGAGTTCTCCACAATGGAGCATATCATCTCTACAACGTTGATCGCTAGATCGACGAGCCTCGAGCTTGGAACGTGGAGCTGCTCCGCCCCTTTTACACTTAATACTCACTCGATTGAGATGTAATAAAAGTACTTTTGTAGTTTGTTATCTAAGACAATAATGTTATAATGTTCCCAGTGACTGTTATTAATTTTTGTTGAAATTTCCCCCAGTGGGTGGCTTAGTTGCGAACCCGGTTCGCCTAAGTTTGTAAAAAAATCCTTTCCGAGTGATGAGCCAGTCTCTCACTCGGGGCTTAACTTGAATCTGCTTCGCCTAAGTATTCAAAATCCTACCGAGTGGCGAGCCGCCTCCCACTCGGGGCTTAGCTGCAGTCCAAGTACTCGCCTAAGTATTCAAAATCCTGCTCGAGTGGCAAGCCGCCTCCCACTCGGGGCTTAGCTGCAGTCCAAGTACTCGCCTAAGTATTCAAAATCCTCAGTGGCGAGCCAGCCCCCACTCGGAGGCTTAGCTACATTCAAGTACTCGACTAAGTATTCAAAATCCTACCGAGTGGCGAGCCAGCCTCCCACTCGGAGGCTTAGTTGCAGTCCAAGCACTCGCCTAAGTATTCAAAATCCTACCGAGTGGCGAGCCAGCCTCCCACTCGGAGGCTTAGCTGCAGTCCAAGCACTCGCCTAAGTATTCAAATCCTACCGAGTGGTGAACCAACCTCCCACTCGGGGGCTTGCAACAGCCCAAGGATTCGCCTTAACATCCAAAATAATGAAAATCGCAAGGACGACGAGGTGCAGGTCGACTGTTACCTTCTCCTTCGAATCCTACCGAGTGGAGAGCAAACCTCCCACTCGGGGGCTTAGCTGTAGCCCAGTGCTCGCCTAAGTAATAGAAATCCTACCGAGTGGAGAGCAAACCTCCCACTCGGGGGCTTAGCTGCAGCCCAGTGCTCGCCTAAGTAATAAAAACCCTACCGAGTGGAGAGCAAACCTCCCACTCGAAGGCTTAGCTGCAGCCCAGTGCTCGCCTAAGTAATAGAAATCCTACCAAGTGGAGAGCAAACCTCCCACTCGGAGGCTTAGCTGCAGCCCAGTGCTCGCCTAAGTAATAGAAATCCTACCGAGTGGAGAGCAAACCTCCCACTCGGAGGCTTAACTGCAGCCCAGTGCTCGCCTAAGTAATAAAAATCCTAGCGAGTGGAGAGCAAACCTCCCACTCGGAGGCTTAGCTGCGGTCCAGTGCTCGCCTAAGTAAGGGATTCATCCCAATCCGCAAGGACAACGAGGTGCAGGTCGACTGTTACCTTCTCCTTCGGAGCTTCACCACAAGTACAACGTGCGGTCCATCCCAATCCGCAAGGACGACGAGGTGCAGGTCGGCTGCTACCTCCTCCTTCGGAGCTTCGCCACAAGTACAACGTTCGGTTCATCCCAATCCGCAAGGACAACGAGGTCAATCGCAGTCTGTGTTCTATCTCCACCTGCAGGATAGATGAAGCACAAGTCGACTGGAGTTTCAACGGAATATCTTCTGAATGAGGAACAAAGTTCTCTCGAAGGCAAACAAAGCATGTTAAAGGATAAATCAAGTTTCGGATAAACGTCCTAAGGATCCAAAGGAGATCAGGCGTTAAGCCTGCTAAAGTTTATCAGTTAAAAAAACCACTCGGCATTCGAGGCAAATTTAAGGTGGGACTTAGAAGTTTTTACTCCTCCGGCGGAGGACTGGAAGGTGCAACAAACTGGTCGAGGTCGATTCCGTCGGCAATACGGGTAGCAGCAGTGATGAAAGTCTCCATGAAAGATCTGAAGTCATGCTTCCTGGTGTTGGCAACCTTGAGAGACACCAACTTATCCTCTTGCGCTTCTTTGAAGTGGACACGAACCAGAGATAGAGCAACATTAGCACCACACCTAGCAGAAGACTTTTTCCATTCTTGCACTCGACTTGGAATCTCATTCAGTCAAGTCATCAGGGATTCAAGGTCATTCTGTAGCGTCTGATCTGGCCAGAGAGTCGAGTCGATACGCGACACTGCAACTTTCAGTCGAGCAAGATAATCCACCACGCTAGCAACGCGAGACTCCAGCCGGAGCACATTCATAGCAGCTTCGTCCTTCACAGGAGAGTTGATGGGGTCCAAACTGGTTTCCACTCATTGGTTTCTTCTTGAAGTTTTGTGAATTCTGAAAACACAGCTCAGATTCAAAATAACGATCATGTGATGAGCCGGTGATAGCAAGACAGTCGGGTAAAAGAGATTACCTTCAAGCATGAGAAACAGCTACTTGGCGAGCCCTCCAAGATAAATCTCCAGGTCATTTCGATTCCCCGCCAGTTGGCCAGCCTTGTCAGATAGAGCAATCTTGTCGTTCTTCAGTAGACTAACTTCCTTGTTAGTCGCGTCAAGAGCGGCTTTCAGCTTGGCATTTTCATCTTCAAGTTTGTCGACTGAGGCAAGCTTCTCTTCAATGACTTTGTTTTCTCCAAAGCCGCCTATACAGGCCTCTCCAAGGTCAAGGTCCTTCTTCTTCAAAGTCTCTTCCGGTTTATCTGCAAAGCAATAATGAGAACAGAGTTGAGAATGAGCAGAAAAAACAAAGGCGATCGTCAAAAGTTCTCACCAGCCATACCTTTTGCTTCATACTTTGCCTTCGCAAATTCTCTGAGCAAGCTTCAAATCGAGGTTGAGCTGGATCTGTTTGTTCTCTAACTCGATATAGCAAGCCACAAGCTCGCAGGATTTCTACAAAGAGTCAACCAACGAAAGACATCATAGATAGATCACTTCCGAGTGATTAAGGAAAAATAGTAGCATTTCTAAGTCTACAGTCGATTCTAAACATTCGACTGTAGTCTCGGGGACTACACCCAGCAGGTGCACTCAGCGTGCCCCCACTGGTTTTACCAATTTGGTTCGACCAGTCGACCAAAAGAGGCAAAAAGGTTATGTGTCAGCGGTCAGCCGTGGAAAAAAAAGACAACAACACACAGTTCTTTAGACTATAGTCGACGGCACGCAGTCGACCATAGTCTCGGGGACTACAGCCAGTGGGTGCACTTAGCGTGCCCCCGCCGGTTTTATAGTTCCATTCGACTTGGTCCGTCCAGGTCAAGTGAAGAAGTTCACAACATAAAGACTATAGCCGACTGCACGCAGTCAACCATAGTCTCAGGGACTACACCCAGTGGGTGCACTCAGCGTGCCCCCACAAAAATTCAATCGACACACCCACCCAGTGGGTGTATAGATATGGAAATCTCCAGAAGGAAGGAGTTTCAGGTAGCATATCCTAACAAAGCAAGAAACGATCGACTTACTTGGACATTGCTTTGGAGAGCTGAACTAGCATCATAGGCCGCCTGGCTAGCCTCTCGGACCGCTTTCACTTGCTCCATCATGACCCTGCCTAGCGTATGGCCTCCTTAGCAGCACTCACTTGGTCTTCTGGGACGTGGTGTATAGCAAAGAGAGATGGTGGATCAGCAGTCGACGAAGTGGGTCGGGCACTTATCAGCGGTACAGCGAAAGACACAGAAGCCCGGGTGGGGTTGTCTCCCTCGGAAATCAGCATCTCAGGAATCGCCGCGACTGGAGCAGCCTTGCCAGCATGCACTCTCTTGTTCTTCCTCTTCCTCAATGGCGCTTCCTCGTCATCATCGGGGAGATCAATGACGTGAGGCGGAACTACAAGAAAGATTCAAAAGTAAACATGGAAGTCCAATCGACTGAAAGCGAAACCTCAAGATCATACCAAGGTTGGAGGTGGCAGCATACTCCATTTCCTGATCTTCGTGCTTGGCTGAAGTCTCGAGGTAGCGGCCTTTGTAGATTTCAAGAATCGGCTGATCAGTCATCAAGTCGACCCAAAGTTCACTCATGTTGAATAAGGAAATACAAGGTTACATTGGTTACCCGGAGATGGTGGGGATGACCATCCGCATCTTGGGCGAGCCTTCACGCCCGGCTTTGACGACGTTGCTCGAGGTTGCTTTAGCAGTTTCTCGATCGGCCTTGAGGGAAGTTGTCCTAGGTCGCTTAAATCGACTGCCCGATGGGCACAACACCTTTACTGCGCCCGCCGGGTCATGCGTCAACTTGGACCTTCCCTCCGGCGAGGAGGATCGGCGTCTTCCTCCTCTTCCTCCTCCTCCTCCTCTTCATCGTAGCTGTCATCCCCTCATCCTCCTCGCCGTTGGACTCCCATTCCTCCCGACTTTCACCTCCACTTCCTTCTTCTTCTTCGACTGTTTCCTGCGCCCGTTGGGCATCGAGTACATCTCGGTGGTGACCTAGAAGACAAGAAAACAAAGGCGAAAGTCAGTCGGCAATTGGTATCTAAACAGAATGAATGCAGCCGAATCACGATTCGAAGATAAGTGGTTGTACCTTGTCTACTTTATAAGTCCGGGTCGAGTGGTGGAATCCTCCTAGCTCATGAGGGTTATCTTTGTTTCTGTGATGGCAGTCATCCACTTCTCCGGTGATGGCGTCATCGACCTCCTCTGGATGGACCCGAGTGGTATCATCCGCATTGCAGACTACATCCACATCGGATGACCTCTGTATTGGAGTGGCTGAATACACCGTCGGAGGAAAACCTCCAGGAGATCCATGCCGGTCACCCCGTCGCGAATGAGCTGGACTACGCGCTCCATCAGCAATTTTACTTGGGCCTTCTCCTCTGGTAACACCTTCTGGGAAGATGGCTTGTTCACTTGACTCATGGATAAAGGAGGGAGCCCAGTCGACTGCCCCAGCGTCGACTGGTCTTGGCAGTAGAACCAGGTCGACTGCCACCCTCTAACCGAGTCAGGGAGAGTCATAGCCGGAAAGGCGCTCTTCCCCCTCATCTGGACCCCGAGTCCCCCACACATCTGGATTACTTGGGTTCTCTTGTCATTCAGGTTCGTTTTCTTCACCGTCTGAGAGCGACAGGTGAATATGTGCTTGAAGAGACCCCAATGTGGTCGACATCCCAAGAAGTTCTCGCATAACGAAATGAAAGCAGCAAGGTAGACAATGGAGTTGGGAGTGAAATGATGGAGTTGCACTCCGAAAAAGTTCAGAAACCCCCGGAAAAAAGGATTCGGTGGAAGAGAAAATCCCCGATCTACATGGGTGGCCAGGAGAACGCACTCACCCTCTTCAGGCTGCGGTTGCCACTCCGTTCCCGGAAGCCTCGCCGACCCATGGGGGATCAGTCCTTCATTGGCCAGATCGGTGAGGTCCTTCTTGGTGATGGTCGAGCGGATCCAATCTCCTTGGACATAGGCTTGCGGCGGTTTGGACCCTTGAAGAGGATCCGCCTGACCGGGCGCTCTCCCTTAGCCTTCGCGCCGCCTTCTTCACCCGTTCGAGGCTACGGTCTTCTCCTTCACCATGGTGCTTGGCGAAGCAAGTCTTGAGTTGCTTGGCGCTGGACAGGCTAAGAGAGCAGCGAGAAGGTTTGGAGGTGGAGGGAGGAGAAGATTGGGGTCGCTGTTCAAAATACCACTGTCGGCGCTTTATATGGGGCCGCTTCCAGTGGCTGACCGGTAGGCCCAGTAATCCCGTCAAATCCGCAACAAAGCGCCTTTTCGATATGTGGCGAAAAAGGCGGCGCGAAGATCGAGGTGTCATCGTCTTATCCCATCCGAGTGCCGCAGTTTTCTCCGCTTCGCGCGCTTCCCAAAATTCAGATCGCGCGAAATCCGCTAACCGCGGAGCAACCCGTCAGATAGCAGATTTCCTCCGATCCGTCGCTCGGAAATCCTCAAGTTCACAGAGTTCAATCTAAAAGCGTGAAGAATGGATCAAAGGCGATGGAAAGAGAAGTTGATGCCATCACTAAAAGGTTGTTGATCCAGAGTAAGACACACTCGCAACACGAAGAACAGGTCGGAAAGATTATCAACTCCTTCCTCACTCAAACCTCGATCCATTCGGGGGCTAATGATGAAGTCATATACCTGGGGTAGGGTCACAGATCTGCCCAAAGGTACCCTCCACAAGGACACTTGCAAGAGAAGCGGCCTTCCAGTCGACCTGGTAGGTTTCCACTCGACAAATTCAAAGACACTCGACCATGAAGACCCACTCGACCACCAGGAGTCCAAGAGCCACTCGGTGCCCAAACGGTCTGTAGTTAAATAGTCTTTATGATCTTAATGACACTTTATGTAAAGCGTTACCAGTAACACCTAGCCTCAACGTACCTTAAACCCTCTGCTACGTGGGCTGGCTGGGGTCCTAGCGCACTCTATATAAGCCACCCCCCTCCACAGGTAGAAGGGTTCGCACCCCTGTAACACATACGCATATAATCCAGTCGACCGCCTCCGGGCTCCGAGACGTAGGGCTATTACTTCCTCCAAGAAGGGCTTGAACTCGTAAATCCCTTGCGTATACAACTACTCCATAGCTAGGAACTTGCCTCTCCATACCTACCCCCCATTCTACTGTCAGACTTAGAACCACGACACCTCCCTCGTGGCCTCCTGGAAGCTTCTCTTACGTAGGGTCCAAGTCTCCTGGATCATGTTCGTTCCAAAAATCACGCTTCCGAAGGTTTCAACGTTTGGACTCCGTTTGATATTCTTTTTCTGCGAAACTCTGAAATAGGCAAAAAAACAGCAATTCTGGGCTGGGCCTCCGGTTAATAGGTTAGTCCCAAAAATAATATAAAAGTGGATAATAAAGCCCAATATTGTCCAAAACATTAGATAATATAGCATGGAGCAATCAAAAGTTATAGATACGTTGGAGACGTATCAAGCATCCCCAAGCTTAATTCCTGCTCATCCTCGAGTAGGTAAATGATAAAAAAGATAATTTTTGATGTGGAATGCTACTTGGCATAATTTCAATGTAATTCTTCTTAATTGTGGTATGAATATTCAGATCCGAAAGATTCAAGATAAAAGTTCATATTGACATAAAAATAATAATACTTAAAGCATACTAACTAAGCAATTATGTCCTCTCAAAATAAAATGGCCAAAGAAAGTTCATCCCTACAAAATCATATAGTTTAGTCATGCTCCATTTTCGTCACACAAGAATGCTCTCATCATGCAAAACCCCGATGACAAGCCAATCAATTGTTTCATACTTTAGTAATCTCAAACCCATAAAGTTCCACGCAATATATGAGTGCGAGCCATGGACATGGCACTATGGGTGGAATAGAATATGATAATGGGGGTTATGTGGAGAAGACAAAAAAAGGAGAAAGTCTCACATCAACGAGGCTAATCAATGAGCTATGGAGATGCCCATCGATTGATGTTAATGCAAGGAGTAGGGATTTCCATGCAACAGATGCACTAGAGCTATAAATGTATGAAAGCTCAACAAAAGAAACTAAGTGGGTGTGCATCCAACTTGCTTGCTCACGAAGACCTAGGGCACTTGAGGAGGCCCATTGTTGGAATATACAAGCCAAGTTCTATAATGAAAAATTCCCACTAGTATATGAAAGTGATAAAACAAGAGACTCTCTATCATGAAGATTGTGGTGCTACTTTGAAGCACAAGTGTGGTAAAGGATAGTGGCATTGTCCCTTCTCTCTTTTTCTCTCATTTTTTTGGTCCTTCTTTTTTTCATGGCCTTTCTCTCTCTTTTTTTATTCCTCACTTCGGACAATGATCTAGAAAATGATGATCATCCCACTTCTATTTATTTACAACTCAATGATTACAACTCGATACTAGAACAAAATATGGCTCTATATGAATGCCTCCGGCGGTGTACCGGGATATGCAACGAATCAAGAGTGACATGTATGAAAGAATTATGAACGTGGCTTTGCAACAAATACTATGTCAACTACATGACCATGCTAAGCAATATGACAATGATGAATGTGTCATGATAAACGGAATGGTGGAAAGTTGCATGGCAATGTATCTCGGAATGGCTATGGAAATGCCATAATAGGTAAGTATGGTGGCTGTTTTGAGGAAGATATAAGGAGGTTTATGTGTGAAAGAGCGTATCATATCACGGGGTTTGGATGCACCGTGAAGTTTGCACCAACTCTCAATGTGAGAAAGGGCAATGCACGGTACCGAAGAGGCTAGCAATGATGGAAGGGTGAGAGTGCGTATAATCCGTGGACTCAACATTAGTCATAAAGAACTCACATACTTATTGCAAAAATCTACAAGTCATCAAAGACCAAGCATTACGCGCATGCTCCTAGGGGGATAGATTGGTAGGAAAAGACCATCGCTCGTCCCTGACCGCCACCCATAAGGAGGACAATCAAAGAACACCTCATGTTTCAAATTTGTTACATAACTTTTACCATACGTGCATGCTATGGGACTTGCAAACTTCAACACAAGCATTTCTCAAATTCACAACTACTCAACTAGCAAGACTTTGATATTATTACCTCCATATCTCAAAACAATCATCAAGCATCAAACTTCTCTTAGTATTCCACGCACTCATAAGAAAGTTTTTACTAATCTTGAATACCTAGAATATTAAGATTATTTAAGCAAATTACCATGCTATTTAAGACTCTCAAAATAATCTAAGTGAAGCATGAGAGATCAATAGTTTCTATAAAACAAATCCACCACCTTGCTCTAAATGATATAAGTGAAGTACTAGAGCAAAACTATATAACTCAAAAGATATAAGTGAAGCACATAGAGCGTTCTAATAATTTTCAAATCATGTATGGCTATCTCAAAAGGTGTGTACAGCAAGGATGATTTTGGTGAACTAAAAAGCAAAGACTCAAATCATATAAGATGATCCAAGCAAAACACATATCATGTGGTGAATAAAAATATAGCTCCAAGTAAAGTTACCGATGGAAGTAGACGAAAGAGGGGATGCCTTCCGGGGCATCCCCAAGCTTTGGATTTTTGGTGTCCTTAGATTATCTTGGGGGTGCCGTTGGCATACCCAAGATTAGGCTCTTTCCACTCCTTGTTCCATCATCCATAAAAAAAATTCACCCAAAACTTGAAAACTTCACAACACAAAACTCAACAGAAATCTCGTGAGCTCCGTTAGCGAAAGAAAACAAAAGACCACTTCAAGGTACTGTAATGAACTCATTCTTTATTTATATTGGTGTTAAACCTACTGTATTCCAACTTCGCTATGGCTTATAAACTATTTACTAGCCATAGATTCATCAAAATAAGCAAACAACACACGAAAAACAGAATCTGTCAAAAACAGAACAGTCTGTAGTAATCTGTAACTAACGCAAACTTCTGGAACTCCAAAAAATCATCCAAAATAGGAAAACCTAGGAATTTTTTTTATTGATCAGAAGCAATTGGAATCACTATTTTATCACGTTCTGGTGATGTTTAACAATTGTTTTCGTGAACAGAAAGTTTCTGGAAATTTCTGCAAGATCAAATAACTACCATCCAAGAAGATCCTATAGGTTTAACTTGGCACAAACATTAATTAAAACATAAAAACACATCTAACCAGAGGCTAGATCAAAGATTTATTCCTAAACAGAAGTAAAAAGCAAAAAAATTAAAAATAAAATTGGGTTGCCTCCCAACAAGCGCAATCGTTTTAACGCCCCTAGCTAGGCTTAAAAGCAAGGATAGATCTACGTATTGCCATCTTTGGTAGGCAATTCTTCAATGAGACATCTATCATCCTTAGAAATTTATTTATTTTTAGTAATTATCAAACTTTTAGGCACAAGATCAAAAAATTCATTTGTAGCAAATGGTTCCTTAATGATAGCAACAAGATTGGGATGAATACTTATAGATTTAAGATCCGCAGTTTCCTTACTATAGGATTCACCCTTATTTTTAGGAATAAACATAATCTTGGAAATTTTAGTAGGAGGACTTGGAGTATTCTTTACGGAAGAAAAAGTGGTTCCCAAGTTGGTAATGATATCTTCAAGTTTATCGATCATAGTGGAATCCTGATTTATTTTCTCATTAACTATGGGTTCCTTCTCTTTAATATTTTCAAAGTGACTCCCACTTTAGATCCATTTTGAGAGATTCGGTTGTGGATCCTTTTATCCAAATTTTCAATTAAGTCTACGGTAGCAACCTTATTTTCAATAATTTCAAGCCTTTGCATTACATGCTCCAAAGTTAACATAGTTCCATTAACCAAAAGAGGGGGTGAGTCAAACAAATCTTATCATAGCATTATAAGAATCAAAAGTATGGCTACCTAAGAAATTCCCTCCGGTAATGGTATCAAGGATATATCTATACCAAGGATTAGCACCTACATAAAAATTGCGGAGAAGAACGGAAGTAGATTGCTTCCTGGTAGATCTGTTTTGAGCATTGCAAATTCTATACCAAGCATCTTTTAGATTTTCTCCCTCCCTTTTGATTAAAATTTAGAACTTCATTCTCGGGACACAACGGAGAAGATAGAGGACTAGCCATAACGACAAGCAAGCAAAAAAGAGGCGAACAAAAAAGAGAGGGCGAATAAAAGGGCAAGGGTGAAGTGGGGGAGAGGAAAACGAGAGGCAAATGGCAAATAATGTAATGCGGGAGATAAGGGATTGTGATGGGTACTTGGTATGTTGACTTTTTCGTAGACTTCCCTGGCAACGGCGCCAGAAATCCTTCTTGCTACCTCTTGAGCACTGTGTTGGTTTTCCGTTGAAGAGGAAAGGGTGATGTAGCAAAGTAGCGTAAGTATTTCCCTCAGTTTTTGAGAACCAAGGTATCAATCCAGTAGGAGGCTACGCGCGAGTCCCTCGTACCTACACAAAACAAATAAATCCTCGCAACCAACACGATAAGGGGTTGTCAATCCCTTCACGGTCACTTACGAGAGTGAGATCTGATAGATATGATAGGATAATATTTTTGGTATTTTATGATAAAGATGCAAAGTGAAATAAAAGCAAAGTAAAAAGCAAAGGAAATAACAAAGTGTTGGAAGATTAATATGATAAAGATAGACCCGGGGGCCATAGGTTTCACTAGTGGCTTCTCTCAAGAGCATACGTATTTTACGATGGGTGAACGAATTACTGTTGAGCAATTGACAGAATTGAGCATAGTTATGAGAATATCTAGGTATGATCATAAACCCACAATTCATTGGTCTCAACAAACACACCGCAAAAAGAAGATTACATCGAATATATCTCCACGAGATAGGGGGAGAACTTTGTATTGAGATCCAAAAATAGAGAATAAGCCATCTAGTTACTAACTATGGACCCGGAGGTTTGAGGTAAACTACTCACACTTCATTGGAGAGGCTATGGTGTTGATGTAGAAGCCCTCCGTGATGGATGCCCCCTCCGGCGTAGCTCCGAACAGGCCCCAAGATGGGATCTCGTGGTTACAGAAGGTTGCGGCGGTGGAATTAGGTTTTTGGCTCCGTCTCTGATCGTTTGGGGGTACGTAGGTATATATAGGAGGAAGAAGTACGACGGTGGAGCAATGTGGGGCCCACGAGGGTGGAGGGCCCTGGGGGTGGGCGCGCTCCCCTATCTGGTGGCCTCCTGGAAGCTTCTCTTACGTATGGTCCAAGTCTCCTGGATCATGTTCGTTCCAAAAATCACGCTCCCGAAGGTTTCATTCTGTTTGGACTCCGTTTGATATTCTTTTTCTGCGAAACTCTGAAATAGGCAAAAAACAGCGATTCTGGGCTGGGCCAGCGGTTAATAGGTTAGAACCAAAAATAATATAAAAGTGGATGATAAAGCCCAATATTGTCCAAAACAGTAGATTATATAGCATGGAGCAATCAAAAATTATAGATACGTTGGAGACGTATCAAGCATCCCCAAGCTTAATTCCTGCTCGTCCTCGAGTAGGTAAATGATACAAAAGAGAATTTTTTATGTGGAATGCTACTTGGCATAATTTCAATGTAATTCTTCTTAATTGTGGTATGAATATTCAGATCCGAAAGATTGAAGATAAAAGTTCATATTGACATAAAAATAATAATACTTCAAGCATACTAACTAAGCAATTATGTCCTCCCAAAATAACATGGCCAAAGAAAGTTCATCCCTACAAAATCATATAGTTTACTCATGCTCCACTTTCGTCACGCAAAACCCCGATGACAAACCAAGCAATTTTTTCATACTTTAGTAATGTCAAACCTATAAACTTTCACGCAATATATGAGCGTGAGCCATGGACATAGCACTATGGGTGGAATAGAACATGATAATGGGGATTATGTGGAGAAGACAAAAAAGGAGAAAGTCTCACATCAACGAGGCTAATCAATGAGCTATGGAGATGCCCATCGATTGATGTTAATGCAAGGAGTAGGGATTGCCATGCAACGGATGCACTAGAGCTATAAATGTATGGAAGCTCAACAAAATAAACTAAGTGGGTGTGCATCCAACTTGCTTGCTCACAAAGACCTAGGGTACTTGAGGAGGCCCATTGTTGGAATATACAAGTCAAGTCCTATAATGAAAAATTCCCACTAGTATATGAAAGTGATAAAACAAGAGGCTCTCTATCATGAAGATTATGGTGCTACTTTGGAGCACAAGTGTGGTAAAGGATAGTAGCATTGTCCCTTCTCTCTTTTTCTCTCATTTTTTTGGGCCTTCTCTTTTTTTATGGCCTTTCTCTTTTTTTATTCCTCACTTGGGACAATGCTCTAGAAAATGATGATCATCACACTTCTATTTCTTTACAACTCAATGATTACAACTCGATACTAGAACAAAATATGACTCTATATGAATGCCTCCGGCGGTGTAGCGGGATATGCAATGAATCAAGAGTGACATGTATGAAAGAATTATGAACGTGGCTTTGCCACAAATACTATGTCAATTACATGACCATGCTAAGCAATATGACAGTGATGAATGTGTCATGATAAACGGAATGGTGGAAAGTTGCATGGCAATATATCTCGGAATGGCTATGGAAATGCCATAATAGGTAGGTATGGTGTCTGTTTTGAGGAAGATATAAGGAGGTTTATGTGTGAAAGAGCGTATCATATCACGGGGTTTGGATGCACCGACAAATTTTGCACCAACTCTCAATGTGAGAAAGGGCAATGGACGGTACCGAAGAGGCTAGCAATGATGGAAGGGTGAGAGTTCGTATAATCCATGGACTCAACGTTAGTGATAAAGAACTCACATACTTATTGCAAAAATCTACAAGTCATCAAAAACCAAGCATTACGCGCATGCTCCTAGGGGGATAGATTGGTAAGAAAAGACCATCGCTCGTCCCCGACCGCCGCTCATAAGGAGGACAATCAAAGAACACCTCATGTTTCAAATTTGTTACATAACGTATACCATACGTGCATGTTACGGGAGTTGCAAACTTCAACACAAGCATTTGCCAAATTCACAACTACTCAACTAGCACAACTTTGATATTATTACCTACATATCTCAAAACAATCATCAAGCATCAAACTTCTCTTAGTATTCAACACACTCATAAGAAAGTTTTTACTAATCTTGAATACCTAGCATATTAGGATTATTTAAGAAAATTAGCATGCTATTTAAGAATCTCACAATAATCTAA
This sequence comes from Aegilops bicornis, assembly GCA_021605145.1. Classification (NCBI taxonomy): domain Eukaryota; kingdom Viridiplantae; phylum Streptophyta; class Magnoliopsida; order Poales; family Poaceae; genus Aegilops; species Aegilops bicornis. The sequence goes on along the minus strand of CM038675.1, from coordinate 136,221,876 downwards.
GTCAAGCATGAGAGATCAATAGTTTCTATAAAACAAATCCACCACCGTGCTCTAAAAGATATAAGTGAAGTACTAGAGCAAAACTATATAACTCAAAAGATATAAGTGAAGCACATAGAGCGTTCTAATAATTTTCAAATCATGTATGAATCTCTCAAAAGGTGTGTACAGCAAGGATGATTGTGGTGAACTAAAAAGCAAAGACTCAAATCATACAAGATGCTCCAAGCAGAACACATATCATGTGGTGAATAAAAATATAGCTCCATGTAAAGTTACAGATGGAAGTAGTCGAAAGAGGGGATGCCTTCCGGGGCATTCCCGAGCTTTCGATTTTTGGTTTCCTTAGATTATCTTGGGGGTGCCGTGGGCATCCCCAAGCTTAGGCTCTTGCCACTCCTTGTTCCATAATCCATCAAAAAAAATTCACCCAAAACTTGAAAACTTCACAACACAAAACTCAACAGAAATCTCGTGATCTCCGTTAGCGAAAGAAAACAAAAGACCACTTCAAGGTACTCTAATGAACTCATTCTTTATTTATATTGGTGTTAAACCTACTGCATTCCAACTTATCTATGGTTTATAAACTATTTTACTAGCCATAGATTCATCAAAATAATCAAACAACACATGAAAAACAGAATCTGTCAAAAACAAAATAGTCTGTAGGCAATTCTTCTATGAGACATCTACCATCCTTAGAAATTTCTTTCTTTTTAGTAATTATCAAACTTTTAGGCACAACATTGAAAAATTCATTTGTAGCAAATGGTTCCTTAATGATAGCAACAAGATTGGGATGAATACTTATAGATCTGAGATCCGCAGTTTCCTTACTAGAGGATTCACCCTTATTTTTAGGAACATACATAAGCTTGGCAATTTTAGTAGGAGGACTTGGAGTATTCTTTATGGAAGAAAAAGCGGTTCCCAAGTTGGTAATGATATCTTCAAGTTTTTCGATCCTAGTGGAATCCTGATTTATTTTCTCATTAACTATGGGTTCCTTCTCTTTAATATTTTTCAAAGTGACTCCTACTTTAGATCCATATTGAGAGATTCGGTTGTGGATCTTTTTATCCTAATTTTCAATTAACTCTACGGTAGCAACCTTATTTTCAATAATTTCAAGCCTTTGCATTACATGCTCCAAAGTTAACATAGTTCCATTAACCAAAAGAGGGGGTGAGCCAAACAAATCTATCATAGCATTATAAGAATCAAAAGTATGGCTACATAAGAAATTCCCTCCGGTAATGGTATCAAGGATATATCTATACCAAGGATTAGCACCTACATAAAAATTGGGGAGTAGAACGGAAGTAGATTGCTTCCTGGTAGATCTATTTTGAGCATTGCAAATTCTATACCAAGCATCTTTTAGATTTTCTCCCTCCCATTTCTTAAAATTTAGAACTTCATTCTCGGGAGACAACGAAGAAGATAGAGGACTAGCCATAACGACAAGCAAGCGAAAAAGAGGCGAACGAATAAGAGAGGGCGAATAAAACGGCAAGGGTGAAGTGGGGGAGAGGAAAACGAGAGGCAAATGGCAAATAATGTAATGCGAGAGATAAGGGATTGTGATGGGTACTTGGTATGTTGACTTTTGCGTAGACTTCCCCGGCAACAACGCCAAAAATCCTTCTTGCTACCTCTTGAGCACTGTGTTAGTTTTCCCTTGAAGAGGAAAGGGTGATGCAGCAAAGTAGCGTAAGTATTTCCCCCATTTTTTGAGAACCAAGGTATCAATCCAGAAGGACGCTACGCGTGAGTCCCTCGTACCTACACAAAACAAATAAATCCTCACAACCAACGCGATAAGGCGTTGTCAATCCCTTCACGGTCACTTACGAGAGTGAGATCTGATAGATATGATAGGATAATATTTTTGGTATTTTATGATAAAGATGCAAAGTGAAATAAAAGCAAAGTAAAAAAGCAAAGGAAATAAAAAAGTGTTGGAAGATTAATATGATAAAGATAGACCCGGGGGCCACAGGTTTCACTAGTGGCTTCTCTCAAGAGCATAAGTATTTTACGGTGGGTGAACGAATTATTGTTGAGCAATTGACAGAATTGAGCATAGTTTTGAGAATATCTAGGTATGATCATAAACCCACAATTCAGCGGTCTATACAAATACACCGCAAAAAGAAGATTACATCGAATATATCTCCACGAAAGAGAGGGAGAACATTGTATTGAGATCCATAAAGAGAGAAGAAGCCATCTAGATACTAACTATGTACCCGAAGGTCTGAGGTTGTAAACTACTCACACTTCATTGGAGAGGCTATGGTGTTGATGTAGAAGCCCTCCGTGATGGATGCCCCCCTCGTGAACCTAAACAGGCCCCAAGATGGGATCTCATGGGTACGTAAGGTTGCGGCGGTGGAATTAGGTTTTGGCTCCGTCTCGATCGTTTGAAGTGCGTAGGTATATATAGGAGGAAGAAATGCGTCGGTGGAGCAACATGGAGCCCACGAGGGTGGAGGCGCGCATACAGGGGGGTGGCGCGCCCCTACCTCGTGGCCTCCTGGAAGCTTCTCTTATGTAGGGTCCATGTCTTCTGGATCATGTTCGTTCCAAAAATCACGCTCCCGAAGGTTTCATTCTGTTTGGACTCCGTTTGATATTCTTTTTCTGCCAAACTCTGAAATAGGCAAAAAAACAGCAATTCTGGGTTGGGCCTCCGGTTAATAGGTTAGTCCCAAAAATAATATAAAAGTGGATAATAAAGCCCAATATTGTCCAAAACAGTAGATAATATAGCATGGAGCAATCAAAAATTATAGATACGTTAGAGACGTATCAATATACCAGCCATTGTACCTCTATAGTTAATTAGGCCTCCCTCCCTCCCCCATCACACACAGATAGTCGAGCGTTGCAGGTAGGTATCCATGCCACAGAGACAAACTGCACCTATCCCATCTCATGTTCCAGTAGGCCAGCCACTCTATATCTTTGACGTGGGCACACACAAATTCGATGGCACTCTTTATCGATCGCGCGCGTGCACACACACACACACACACACACACATCATCCCTCTCTTCGATTCTATGGACACCTCAAGCCGATGATACCTCCACTCTCTTCTCGTGGATCGCCCCCTCTATATATATATGATATATCCATGACTCCATTTCACACACATTGCATATGTTACATTTTTTGATTGACCCCCCCCCCCAAAAAAATCTCTCACGAACCCACACACTATATCTCTCTACGTTTGTATCTCTCTCACACAACCCCATGTAGGTGGTGTACGTATACAAGAATAGAATAGGTGCACCGTGCACGTACTCACGCTTCGTGCCCAGCCACACCCGCGCGGGTACATGGTGGAGCTCATGTCTGTACGAAATAGCAGCCCACGTGCTAATTTGAACGCGTGTAGCGGTTGTTTACCTACGGAGGACGTGTACCACGCGTGCACGAAAAAAGTTCGACTTGATGCGTTGGCGCGTTATTTTTAAATAAAGTTATATCGCTCAACGACACATACACAGAATATAAAATGATTTTTATGGAGAAAAAGGTAGTCCACTCCACTATTTACAATGGAGCCTGCCTACCTAGTTTGTCTCTCTTCAGAGTATCTCACACAAGGCTGCGGTGGCTGCTCTCTCTCTCTCTCTCACCGTTGGTCACTGATCCGGCCGCATCCCGTCCGCCGGCGGAAAGGGAGGACGTGCATCGTTTCTCCGTTCGACGGCGCCGAGGCAGCACGTCCCGATCTGCGGTACACGCCGTTCTCTCTGACCAAGCTCCGGCGCGGTAGGGCCTACGCCACCTGCTCGCTGCCGCAGTATGGGCAGATTCCGCCCGCCGCCGCTCACCTAGTTACATCCCGACGACCTCCAGGTATCCCCTCCGGCCTTGCTCCACTACCCGTCTTCCCACGTCGCTGCATGTGGATCTTCCATAGTTCTTTGCCCAAAACGTAGCTCGTCCGGCGTACTTTCCATATTGCAATCTCGTCCTCACACCGTTTTAGACAAACACAACCGTGTTGTTATCTTCCCTTACGACAAGGAACATGCTTCTTTTTTGTCGTCGCATGTGTCATCAACTGTTATTGGCCAGTAATTGTTTCCTTTCTACCTCTTTTTTTGCAAACATGGCTATCCATTTCACCTCGTTGCTATTGCGACCTTTTGGTGAACTGCACAAATTAGTTTTTTCTTAAGAGTGTTTTGTGCAGTTGTACTAAAATGTCACACGGGCAACATCTCTATATTTTAGTGCGACTGCACAAAGGGAGATTGGTTTTGCTCTATCCTCCTCATCCAACTCCGAGCCTAATATTCTCCAACTAGTTAGTCTTAAGAGAGACTGCAAAGGTGACCGGCTTCTATTTGTGTGTTTATTGTTTCATCATCAGTCCTCAATTATCGTAATCACACTTAATATCTTTGGAACAGGGACGCTCAGCTCTATTTTAGTGGAATTGCACAAAATGATCGGAATGTTGCATGCTCCAGACAGCTACTTTTTTTCCCAACATGCCTTGTTGATTTAGACAGAGCTAAGGGGACGTTCCTGCCAATGAAATCATGGATCAAATTTAATTTAACACCTTCTCACAACTTTGTCTTCAGTTGTGATGTAAATATTAGCTCTGATCTGCTAATAATTGAGATGCATTAGCATGAAAGTTAGTTTTTTATTGTTTCCAAAAGAGCATCGATGGCAAGACACACGAAACAAAAGCTGAAAGCTCACACCATTGTACAATTTCATGTCGCTGGAAAATTATTTGTATAGTACGTCAATTATGTAAACAAATGTTGGAAGCTTGATTGCATTGCCAGAATCCTCTTCGACATGCGGGTCCATGTGCCATGCACAAAATTATACTCCTTTGTTCCTAAATATTTGTCTTTTTACAAATTTCAAATGGGCATATTTTAGAGTGTAGATTCACTCATTTTGCTTTGTATGTGTACTCATCTGTTCCTAAATATTTGTCTTTCTAGAGATCTCAACAAGTGACTACATACGGAGCAAAATGAGTGAATCTACACTCTAAAATATGTCTATATACATCCGTATGTAGTAGTCCATTTGAATCTCTAAAAAGACAAATATTTGAGTAGACACTCGTTGATATCTCTAGAAAGACAAATACTCCGGAGTATATTTAAGAACCAAGGGGGTAGTGCACAGCCGCATGGGAGACTCAGCCCGGTCGTTGCGCCACATTAATAGTGAGTAATGAGCAGTCAAATCATAAGCCCCACATTTCCCACTGTAAGTTGCTCGGAAGAAGCAACCATCAATACACTCTTCTTTGAATCCGCTCATACTACTCCATCTGTCACTGTTTATAGAGCGCGCTTCAGAAAAAGAAAATATCTCTGGGACCAAGGCGACTAGCGATCGGCCTGAAAAATAGCATTAGTAGTTATAGCACGACGTCTATTACTAGAGGAAATAATGCGTACACACATGCATGCAGTGCTTCCACCCAGGGTACACACATGCATGCACTTACTCCACTCCGTAGTACATCGAGAGAAAATTGTGGACTTGATTGCGGTTGCCATGCCCTAATTAATTGAGCATTAAACCAAATGCGTCTAAAGTCTCTCTGGTGGTGGAAATGCATTGCGAGAAATGCATCATAATGAAGCGCGCCCTGTAAACTGTGACGGAGGGAGGAGTAGTATGAAGGTGCAAAACCAAGTACGCGTATGGTCAGTCAGTCAACACACCTCCTCTTGGCATATCACTGACATGTGGGACCGGAGTGTGAGCAAACCGATCTCTATTGACGGCAAAATGGCCAACCCGCCGTCCCTTGAGAGAGACGAGGAGCGAGAACACATAGACGGGCTCGCACGGAGCCCAAGATATATTCGAGCATGGTTGATCAATATCATCATTACATGTTGGGCTGCCGTTTTCCGCCCTTCTCCAGAATAAATGTGTACTTTATCAGAGATTAAAAAAAAAAAATGACGCTCCGCCATGCGGTTCTAGTATTAGTACTACTCGTACTACTAAACCTTGCGCTTGGCTCTTTGACTCTTCGTGAAGTCGAACAATGATGCTACTCCGCATGTTCGATACTACAGTGTATGCCTCTGGCAACCTGACACCGAATGAACTGAGGCAAGTCCACCACCTGGGTGAGGGTAGGTTGCATTAGTCAAAAGGCGTAAGCGAGCTTCACCTTGTCATGCAAGCTTCTCCCCGTTTTGCGAGTTGACGGGACACACCAAAAAGTAGTGCTAGTCCATACTCCCTCCTTTCTGGTTAATATGGCTTAATCTTTTTTGCGGGTAAATGAGAGTTCTTTATTCATATATAAGCATTCTTAGGATGATCAGCCAAGATACTGGTCACTAGGAAGCGAGGTACCCCGCAAAAAAAGAAGTAGGAAGCGAGGTGTTTCATCAAGCCAACTCTCGGCCACATTCAAAGTGCAGCAAGCACGGTTCGCGCAAAGATGCGCCGCAAGGTTTGCTGACCTGTTAACATGCTGAATAACAAAAAAAGAGGAAATATTACTGAGCACTCCTATTTGTAATAGGATATGAGCCAGAATTAAGCGAGAATTGTGGCGAGTGTTCCATGCAATCAACTTCCATTATCACATGCGAGAACCCTCGAAGAGAACCAAATGTGTTGAAGATTGTTTTATCACATTTTAAAAATATAATAAGATTGCAGACGCTCCTCCATCCGGTTCCTAGTACTAGTATAGTACATACCTCTATAGACTATAGTAGTAGTACTAGTACTAGTAAACTTTGCGCTTGGCTGTTCGCCTCTCCGGGAAGTCGAACAATAATAGTACTAGTGTACGTGTGACTGTGCATACACGTAGGGAGAGTACGTGTACGGGCCACTAAAGGAGCAGTCGAATCACACAGTAAGTTAGTCGGAAGAAGCAACCATCATTTCACTCTTCAATGACACGTACGCAATATAAAATGGTTGATATGGAGAGAAAAACAAAACCACTATGTATACACTAGAAGGAGCCTAAGCTACAAGCCTGCTTGCTTGGGTTGCTCTCTTCACAAGCATAGAACGACGGTGGCCACACCGCTGGCCACATATCCGGCCTGATCCTGAAGCTGGGGGAAGGGAACAATTTTCTGCGTAGACGCGGTCGACATCGGCAAGGGAGAAAATCCACAGTCGGTGCGTCCCGATCGGGGGTCACCGCGGTATGGGCCGATGCCGTGTCCCAACCGCCCTTCTAGCTACAGCCCGACGTCCCAGGTAGTCCATCTTCCTTTTGGAGCCGGCTTGCTCCACTGCCGCAGCTCCCCATGTATCTCCATCTCCATGTCGATCTTTTCTCTACTTCTACCGGCTTCTACTTGTGATGAGTTTATGTCTCATGAACTAGTTCCAGTACTATTATTCTAATCACACTTCTTCAATATCTTTGCCATCAGGGATGCTCAGCTCGATTTTAGTGGAACTGCACAAAAGCATCGTATGATCGTCTTTTCTTTGACAGGTTCTACCTGGCCAGGAAATTAAATCATGTTTAGGGTTTAGGGTTTAAGTCGTAGTGACCCCATCAGTAGATTTTCTTTCGTACATGCTCTCACAACTTTTGTCTTTAGTTGTGAAGTAAATATTGGCTATGATCTGTGAATCATTGAGATGCATCAGCATGCGTGTTAGTTTTCCTTTGTATTTGATGGAATATTGTAACGGGGCAACCTTGGAGTAGGAATGAAAATGGAGTGGGAAGTTTCCGTTTTTTCGGAGAAAAAATGGAAACGGAGAGAAACCAATGTTTTGTTTCGTTGGATCGCGCCATTGAGCAAAACCAATGTTTAAATCACGTCTGTCGCATTCGTGTCTCACCCTCCTCCACGGCTCGACCCCACACGGTCGCTCGGCATGCCACTCACCGCAAACCGAGTATACTATAACTTTCCCGCCTGCTTGTCGATGGATTGCGCCATGGAGTACTAGTACTACTGGAAGAGATTGACGAGTTGGGGGAGGACAGCTAGCTGTAGCACGGACTCCCAAGAACTTTTTACATGCATGTTGTGGCCGGCTATTGCGACCTTTGAACGCGGAGCAGTCGCGTGCACCAGGAAGCGGCGCGGGCGATGCTCTCTCGGCCGGCGCGCCGCTTCAATGCCGGCGCCAGTGAGAGGTCGCGTCCGCTCTGGCCGGGCATGAATGCGGCACTGACCGTTTCGGGCGGGAAGCATGAGCGAGTGATGAAGATGGTTCGGGTTGGTCAGGAGCGGCTGTGGCAGCGGTCCGGACGCCCGCAAACAAGAGATGTTGTACGTTAATATTGCCGCGTATATAATTAACAACGTAAATAATGTGTCAGTTGGACAAATATGATTGGAGATGGAGATGGAAATGGAATTTTACGTAAACACGGATATGCATGTCTATGTCTATGTGTGTGTGCACGACGACTCTCGCGACCTGGAAGCGGGGGCATGTTTTTGATCGAGTTTTCTTTCTTGGTACGTTAAAAAATTGTCCGCCAGTTTTCGTTTCTTTTTTTTCCGGTAACACGCGTATTTTATTTAAAACCACTGCTATGGAGAGATTTTTTTACTCCATTATAGCCTCTTGTTTGATAGAGTTTCTCGCATCTCGCTCTCTCACCCTCTCCATATCAAAACAAGATGACAGTGTCCACACTATCTCTCTCCTCACCGGTGGTCACAGATCTGGCCAAATCCCGTCCGCCGCGGGAGGTGAGGAGGTGCAGCGTTGACGTTGTCGCCGTCGGCGATGGAGGAAGCCGATGCGCACCATCCTCTTGAGCTGGTCTTTGGCGCGAACGAAGGTCCTCCGCGCCCTTGTTCATTAATAAATCGTGTGGGCAGATCTCGCCCACCGCCTAAGCGACTTCTCGCTCACCTGAGGTATAACTTCTTGTACTGGTCCAGCTCCCCAGGTTGCTGCATGCGGGTTTTCTTCTATGCGACTACTCCCTAGCTCCCCATGTATAGTAGCTAGGGTTCGTCGGCTGGTCCAACATCACCTACTATTATAGAGGAAATGCCACTCAAAAAGTTGTCCTGATTTATGCCTTGGTGGAGGTATACATGTTGTTTCGACAAAAAGTACATGGTGGTTGTGCGGTCATTCTCCATATGCTCCTATTGCTGCTGTTAATCTAATACTATCACTAGTTAAATGAAGAAATGCTTTTTTTCTCGGGTATCCTGGTTTAGTTCCCATCAAGGTAATCATGATGCTTCGGTTTGTTAGTGTACTTTTCATAATTCTTATTGACAATTGAGATGTTGTTGTTAATCTTGTAAAACAAAGTAATAACACTATATCCCTTTTTCATATTTTTGGAAACAACGATGCGTATCTCCATACTCGGGCATGTCTTCCTCAATTTTAGTGGAACTTCACAAAATTGGATGGCCATTGTTGTTCTACCTCACTGTCCTCTGCCACGTGGTTTTTCCTTCCTTGAGCTCGATTACTGAGAAGAAATAGACCACAGTGAGGATTTGTCGAACTTCATAGGTGCCTCACCCAAACTTGATGCCAAATGGATGATGCATCACCACAATGACCTATCGATGCTCATGGTTGCGCCTCATGGTTGCGTCGGCTGGTGAAGCTGGTCGATTTTCAATGGAAAACAAGCTGTCTTCCATCAGTGCTCTTTGCTTGTTACCCACAAAGATGATATCCTTCGTCAGTTCACCTTGGTTGCGTTGGAGACGCAGTCCTCTTTCACGTTGGTGCAATTTTATCACACAATTGGCTATGAACCAAATGTTTCCTCGAAGAAGGATCGACGTTGGTACTAAGAGCATAAGTTTTGTATTGATTTCAAAGCCTTCTCACAACTTTGTCTCCAGCTCCTCTGTAATTTTATTTTTCCAGCTATTAACTTTGATTAAAAAATGGTGTGGACTAAAAACCTGGATGGACGTAGTATCACTCCATTTTTATTACTCCGCATATTAGATTTGACTGAAGTCAAACTTTGTAAAGTTTGACCAAGTTTAGGCCAAACACAACAAACCATAATTATTAGAGAGGGCAAACTGTACATACTCTCAAACCTTTCCGATAATTGAAATTCAAATTCTTTATTTGTACACACTCTCACACCTTTCAGATAATTTGGTGCATGTGTGGTTGTTCACTTAAGGGAGGGTAGTGTACCGCACGTGAAGGAAAGGAAGTGCGACCAGGAGGCGTGGATCGTTAGTTCATCGGAAGTACTCCCTCCGTTCCTAAATATTTGTCTTTCAACTGGTTTGAAATGGACTACCACATATGGATGTATATAGACATTTTTTACAGTGTAGATTCACTCATTTTGCTCCGTATGTAGTCATTTGTTGAAATCTCTAGAAAGATAAATACTTAGGAACAGAGGGAGCAGTAGTTTTATTCACTGGTACGTTAAATAAAGAGTTTTGTTTCATACTTACACAATTTAAAACGATTGTTATGGAGAGAATAAGAAAACCACTCCACTATATATTAGTCGTATACACGAGTACTATATGGACGTAGCTTCATTGACTTTAGTGCACCTGCCTTTGGGTTTATGACAGGTGGGCCCAAAATGTGGCTGGCCCACCTGTCATACAGCCAAAAGCAGGTGCAGTTAAGGCACCGGAGCTTAGTCCGTACTACAGTATATATATAAGCTGGAGCCTCAGCGCTTGTTCGCTAGGGTTTGTACTCTCCACACTCTCGCCGCACTACATATATATATACACGTTGGAGGCTCAGCGTTCCTTTACTAGGGTTTGCTATATGCACAGTCTCTCACCCTCTTCACCAGATCTAAACAAGACTGTGTCACCGGGAAGGGGAGGAGGTGCAGCGTTCACTCTATCGCCTTCTGCGAGGGAGGCAATCCACTATCGGCTGTGCTTTTCTCTTTCACCCAGCGCCTATGCGAGAGGGCCACCAACCCCTTCTCCCTCGCTGTCGTACGTAGTGTGGGCAGATCCGACCTCCCGCCGCACGCCTTGCCCCATCCCGACGACCCTAATGTATAAGTTTCTTTGAAACCGTCATTGGTCTAGCTGCATGCGGATTTTTTTCGATTCTGTACTCGAATCTAGGTCTTGGGTCAAAGAGGAAAGAAGGGTGCGGTGGGGTGGAGCATGAATCTATGACGTGGTTCAATGAGGAAAGGAGGGAGGGAAAGTAGTATAGACTAGCTATCCAGCCGCTTTGTTGGTCGAAAAGGAAAAAAAGGGGGTAACCCAGTACACACATCTGTAAGGAACCTAACTCTTTGTTGAAAAGGGAAAGAAACTGGGGGGTCGGGTAGTTTGTGCAGGACTAGATTTCCTGCCCTCACATAGGAAAAAGTTTCAAAGAGAACAAATATGGGACCAACGCAGATATGCTTCTTGGCTACATACTCTGCATCACCCATTTATACATGTGGACGCACATGGTGCTGGCATGTCCCATGTCCCATCCACATGATCGTGCAGTGTGTTTTGAGATGTTGTGCTACTTGTATTGGTACTGTTTAAATAAACGTTGAATTGAAGCTATTGTATTGCTCTCTTTTCCCATTAAGTAGTGAACAAAAATTGTACCAACCCAGACATGATGCTTGTTGCTTTGTTACAACAAACTCTGCATCACCCCCTTTATAAGTAGATGGAAGCACATGGTGTTGTTGCGCCGACTCGCCCATGGAACTGTTTATGCTTTTTCTTAGTCTAATGCTGATGGTAAAATTAAGCAATGCCACTCTTAGAATTAACTACTGAACTATTTTAAGAGAATTTCTCTGTTAATATGAATTAATGCAACCGCTTTAGAAATGCTACTGTCCTATACTTTGTTTTCCATCAAGATAAGGTAGATGTTTCTTTTTGTGGCCGCATGTTTCATCCTCCTTTATTGGCAGTAATTGTTTCCTTTTTAGCCTCTCTTAAATCAGGCATATCTCACTACTAGAATCAGCAGATTTGTCGTCTGCTGACTCTTTGCCGTCAGCTAGCGGACGACAAAGAAAGGCTTTGCCATAAGCCAACAGAAAACGAACGGCAAAGAGGCAGCGGACGGCAACGGAAGGATTTGCCATAACCATATCTTTGCCATCCGCTAGCGGACGACAAAGACGATTTGTCGTCTGCTAGCTGACAGCAAAGAGGATGGGCGGTGGGCTTACGGGGACGACCTAACGGCCATTTTCTTTGCCGTCTGTTGGCGGATGGCAAAATTTCTTTGTGGTCAGCCAGCGGACGGCAAAGAAAATGGCCGTTAGGTCGTCCGTTTCCCCCCGGCCCCACCCCACTAGGTACGCTCTTTGCCGTCCGCTAGCAGACGACAAAGAGCTGTGACCTACTAGCTAGCAGAAAAGGGGCCGCGCCCGCGCCCGTGCCCCCCCTCTCTGATCTGTCCGTCCCCTGCCCGAGCCGCCGCCACCCCTCACCCCTGCCGCCGCCCCTAACCCGCGCCGCCACCCCGTCGCTTAGCCGCCCGCGCCACCCTCGCCACCGGCCACCCGCACCGCCCGCCCTGACCCGTGCTGAGCGCCGCCGCCGCGCCACCCCGTCATGGCCGCCGCCCATTCCGCCCGTGCACGAGCCACCACGGCTCGCGCCTCCCGCTGCCCGCCATGCCGCCCGTCTGAGTCACCGCCGCCCCACACCGCCCGCCTGCCCCGAGCTGCCGCCGCCAGACTGCACCCGCTGCCCAGCCCCGCCGCCGCCCCTCATCATGGTGAGTTTTTTTCTTCTGTTTTTTAGAGTTAGTTTATGTTTGTTTAGTTTAGGTTAATTAGCTTAGTTTATTTTAGGTTATTTAGGTTAGTTTAGGTTACTTTAGTTTATTTTAGGTTACATTTAGTTTATAATTTTGTTTAGGTTTTTTTCCTGTTTTTAAGAATAATCAAGAAAGATGAAAGAAAAAGAAAAAGAAGAATAGGAAGAAGAAGAAGAACAAGAAAAAATAACAATAAGTTGTAGAAGAAGAAGATGATGAAAAAAAGAAGTAGAAGTTGAATATGAAAAAAAGAAGTAGGAAAAGGGGGTGCCCGGGGACGAGCGGGTTAATTAGGGGGTTCCTCGGTGTCGATGGAACCCTAAATAGCAAGTATCATCGGTGCGAGATACATGTGGCCGTCGGTGTCGAACACTACATACATGTCCCACAAGTGACGCCGATGTCTGGCATCCGAAAGTAACTGTTCTCGGTGTCGATGGAGGTCGAACACCATCGCGAATTTGTCTGGCAGCCTCTGCGATGATGATTAAAAGGCAAGTGTTGAAACTTGAAACACCCAAACTGACTCAAGTCGGTTTGGTTGTTTGAAATTTTAAAACTTGGCTTTAATCCTCATCGTAGAGGCTGCCAGACAAATTGCTGATGGTGTTCGACCATCGCCACCGTATATTGTTGCGGGAAACCGGGCGCCGGCTTCACTTGTGGAATGTGGATCTAGTGTTCAACGCCGAGCGCCACATGTATCTCGCACCTATGATACTTGTTATTTAGGGTTCCATCGACGCCAAGGACCCCCTAACCCGCTCGTCCTGTTGTCAATATTTAGTTAGGTCGACGGAAGAAACAAAATTACTATGTTACTCATCTTTGGATTTAAATGTGCAGTTATTTCGTCGCCGCGAGGCTCTAGTGTTCGACGAGCTCCGCCCCTGCGTTGGTTGGTGAGCACAAATGACATCTCCCGATGAAACTTGCTAGCTATAGGTGTTAATCATCAGTATGCATAACCACTATGCGTCTCCTGTTCGAAAGGGTTACATCTATAAATATGCATGCTTTTGCATATTTATAATCGTGATTCTTCTGAATTATCCAACGTTATCCATGGACAGCCCGAGTATGTGTAGATTGGGTTCGTTTTCCCATATGCTCTGCTCCGGATACGATGCAGAATTTTGTCAGTGCCTCTCTGTTGTTCTCCCGGTACACATCCTCTCTGCTTATTGCCGAGACGTGTATCAGGAGAACATCGGGGAGGTGCTGTCGTAATTTTGCGTCGGATCCGAGCAGAGCATGGGAAAACGAACCCAATCTACACATACTCGGGTGGGATTATGACCTATCTTTACCTATTAGTGTGCAGGTTGCATGGACGTAATAAAACTGACAAACTCCATTAACTAATGGATATGGTTTGCTTAATTATGTATATATTTCTTGTGTGTCCAGTAGGAAGTCAATATGAGTGATCGTGCATGGATGTACACCGTTTACACTAGTCAGAAAGTTTGGACCGAGGAATGGTTAACAAAAACCAAGGGGTTTATTAGAGACGCATTTGCAAATGGCCAGGAATTAAGCTGGTGCCCTTGTGCCTGTTACGACAACTATAAAAAGAGGGATGACCTTGAAATGAGTAAAGACCTGCAGAAGTTTGGTTTTACGCCTGGTTACACGGTCTGGACATTACATGGTGAGTCTGGACAATGTGCCAGAGCCGAGGTGGTTCGTCGTCGCACCGACGAGCATGGTACCGGAACCACAGACATGGTGCAAGACTTTGACGATGCTCGAGACTCGGACGAGGAGATGGAGGAATCTGCAAAGGCCTTCACTGAAATGTTGGAGTCCTCAAAACGTTCTCTCCACGAGCACATTGAGCTTTGTCAGCTGGATGCCATCTCACAAATAATGGCTTTGAAGTCTCAATTCAACTTGGGCAGAGAATGCTACGACGCGATGATGACAGTATTCGGACGATATCTATCCAAAGGCCATGTGCTACCTCCAAACATGTACCAGTCAGAAAAAATCCTTCGTGCTCTTAAGATGCCCTATGAGAAGATACATGCCTGTGAGAAAGGATGTGTCTTATTTAGGCTTCAGTATGAGGACTTGAACTATTGTCCCATTTGAAATTCTTCCGGTATGTTGTGGTAGAGAACGGTATGGGTGAGAAGACGCATACCAACATACCAGTTAATGTTCTTCGGTATATGCCAATCGTACCAAGACTTCAACGTCTTTTCATGGTCAAAAAGACGGCCAGACAGATGACATGGCACAAAATGGGCAAAAGAACCAAACTAGATGCAGATGGAAATGTGATGATGGTGCACACATCGGATGGTGAAGCATGGAAGCGCTTCGATGCATTACATAAGGAAAAAATGGCAGATCCAAGGCATCCTCGAGTTGCCGTCAGCACAGATGGGTTCAGTGTGTTTGGTCAGATGGCAACCCCATACAGCTGTTGGCCCATGTTTGTCATTCAACTCAATCTCCCCCCCCCCCCGGGCAGATTATGCAAAGAAAGAACATTTTCTTGATGTTGATAATTCCAGGGCCCAACTATCTGGGGAAGAATATGAATGTGTACATGTAGCCGCTTAAGGACGAATTGCAAGAAGCTTGGGATAATGGGTTCAAGACATATGACGCCTTTAGCAAAGAGAACTTCATAATGCGTGCCTGGTACATGTACTCTTCACATGACTTGCCGGCATATGCGCTATTCGTTGGCTGGTGTGGGCATGCAAGGTTCCCGTGCCCCACATGCAAGGGAGCAGTTGAGTTTCGTTGGCTGACGGCAGGGCATAAGTATAGTTTCTTAGACTTGCATAGACCGTTTCTACATCCTGGCCATAAGTTCAGGAAAGACAAGAATAACTTCATCAAAGGTAGAGTTGTCAAACACTCTGCAGCACCTGCGTTGTCAGGCCAACAGACCCTAGATCAGTTAAACGCTCTCGAGCCAGATCCAGGCGTCCGTGGTATTTCAAGGGTATAATAAGGAACACGCTTGGACTCACAAGACATGCTTCGGGATCTGCCTTACTTCAAAGACCTCCTTTGCCCACACAATATCGACGTGATGCACTGCGAAAAGAATATCGCCAAGCCATTTTGGTACATTGTTTGGCATAGAGGGAAATCAAAGGATAATACTAAGGCTAGAGTCAATCAAGAGGAGCTATGTGATAGACCGTTACAAAACATGAAAGAACCGAAAGGAAAGGGGAACCGGGACGAAGCGAAAGGCATGGTTCAATCTTGGAAGGATAGCTATGAAGGAAATTATTTTGTGGGTGAAAATGCAGTTGATGTTCCCCAATGGGTATGCAGCAAATCTAAAGAGGGGAGCGAGTCTTCAAAAATTGAAAATATTTGGTCTAAAAAGTCATGATTGGCACATATGGATTGAGCGGATAATGCCGGTGATGTTGCGTGGCTTCATCCCTGAGGATGAATGGCTAGTACTGGCAGAGCTTAGCTATTTCTTCTATGTTCTTTGTGCGAAAGAACTATCGCCTGGCCGCCTAGAAGAAATGGAACAGCTGGCGCCGGAGTTGATCTACAAGTTAAAGATGATCTTTCTGCCAAACTTCTTTAATCCAATGCAACACTTGATTTTGCATCTCCCGACCGAGGCACGATTGGGGGGGCCCGTGCAAAATGGTTGATGCTACTCAACTGAGAGGATACAGAAGACGCTTCGAGCAAAATGTAAAAATAAACGTAGAATAGAAGCATCGATGGCGGAGGCATTCATCACTGAGGAGGCGGCAAACTTCGTGACAGCACACTACGAAGCCAAAAAATGTCATTTGCATAATCCGAAGCCTTGGTACAATGCTGATAAACCTCAAAAGGGTTAATCCAACCTCAGCCTATTCAAAGGTAATCTCGCACCAGCCAGTTGTTGGAAACCAGTAAGGTTGGATGTTGAAGAATGGCGGACCATTTTGCTGTATCTCTTCAACAACCTAACAGAAGTGTGGCCATACATCGAGTAAGATCTCGGTATATTGTTTCACAACTTCTAATTCCTTTGAACTTCTTTTATTCCTGGATATTTGATGCAGTTGATATGTCGCCATATTCTCGCATGGAGCGGTGATCCAAAAGGATTCCGTTGAAGAGTATGAGCTTCTGGCAAAACAAGGAGCCGAATATCTCGGTTTCATCTCTTGGTTCAAAAAAACGGTAATTTCCATTTGACCCTTTCATTTCTTTGGCTAATTTGCGACTAATGCAACAATCCTTTCTTATTAAACTTGTAGGCTAATTCAGAGATTATGGATGCCGAATTGAGACAAGTAGCTAATGGTTTTGACTATAAGGTCTGTTCATTTGACAAATACGACATCAACGGGTATCGCTTTCGTACCTACGGCAAAGAGCTATCTATGGCCGACCAAAAGTCTACAAATTGTTGTGTCTCTTCTATCTACAAAGGAGGTATCGAGTATTATGGAAGAGTTGAAGCAATTTATGAACTTGAATTCTATTGTGAAAACCCATCAAATGTCGTAGTCTTCGGATGTTATTGGTTCCAGTCGAGGGAGACTAGAAGGACTCGTGAACATATAGGGCTAGTCGAAATCAAACAAAGCACCCATTTGGATGTTCCCGATGTCTATATTACTGCTCAACAGGCAACCCAAGTTTTGTATCTAGCGTGGGCCTATCAAAGTGATCCAAATCTCAGTGGTTGGGACGTCGTTTATGAAGTGCCGCCACGTGTTAGTCCACCTCCCCCCAATGAAAAGGATTATGAACCTCACATTAACCAACACACATATTACGAAGGAGAATTCTTCCAAGAAACACGTTGAGGGAATCCTGGATTAGGGGGTCCTCGGACAGCCGGACTATATCCTTTGGCCGGACTGTTGGACTATGAAGATACAAGATTGAAGACTTCGTCCCGTGTCCGGACGGGACTCTCGGTTGCGTGGAAGGCAAGCTTGGCAGTTCGGATATGTAGATCTCCTCCCTTGTAACCGAGTGCAGGTAACCCTAGCCCCTTGATTGTCTATATAAAGCTGGAGGGTTTAGTCCGTAGGACCACAACAATCATAATCATAGGCTAGATTTTAGGGTTTAGCCTCTACGATCTCATGGTAGATCAACTCTTGTAATACTCATATCATCAAGATCAATAAAGCAGGAAGTAGGGTATTACCTCCATCGAGAGGGCCCGAACACAGGTAAACATTGTGTCCCCACCTCCTGTTACCATCCGCCTTAGGCCTTACGATTCGGGACACCCTACCCGAGATCCGCCGGCTTTGACACCGACATTGGTGCTTTCATTGAGAGTTCCACTGTGACGTCACCATAAGGCTTGATGGCTCCTTCGATCATCAACAACGATGCGATCTAGGGTGAGGATTTTCTCCCAGGACAGATCTTCGTATTCGGCAGCTTCATACTGCGGGCCAACTCACTTGGCCATCTAGAGCAGATCGAGAGCTACGCCCCTAGCCGTCAGGTCAGGTTTGGAAATTTAAACTGTACGGCCGATATCCGCGGAGACTTGATCTTTGACAGATTCGAGCCTATGTCAGGTGCGCCGCACAGTCACGACGAGCATGACCTAACTCTACCGTTGGACGGTGTTCAAGAGATCACACCTGTGGCTACTCCGACCCTAAATCCGGAGCAGAGTGCGCCGTCAGAGGACGGGTTGATGGACCCCGCCACGGAGGCCGCACACTTAGTGCGATAGAACCGAATACTGATTTCACCTCCTATGAGACCTGTGTTGCCGAACACTTGGATTCGTCCTCGGCCACGGGCTCCGAACCGCCTGCGTTAGTGCCTATCGAATCTGATTGGGCACCGATCATGGATTTTTCCTCCGCGGATATCTTTCAGCACTCGCCCCTGGGCGACGTGCTAAATTCATTAAAGTCTCTCTCCTTGTCTGGAGACCCTTGGCCGAACTATGTCCGGCTCGAGTGGGAAGCGGACGACGAAGAAATTCGTTCCCCACCCACCACCCACTTAATAGCCACTGTCGACGACTTAACCGACATGCTCGATTTCGGCTCCGAAGACATCGACGGTATGGACGATTTATCGAGATTTAACAGGAACCACCGCCCACGAGTATACTGGACTGCCACCTCATCATATGATATATACATGGTGGACACCCCCAAAGAAGGCGATGGCGATAAGGCAACGGATGATAATCCCTCTAAGAAGCAATCCCAGCACCAGCGTCAGCGGCGCCGCTCTAAGTCCCGCCATAGCAAAAGAAGCGATACCGGCACAAGAAACAATAACGCTGCGGATAGTGCCGAAGACGAAGACAATCCCCTCCAGCCAGACCTCGAGCGGGAGGATGAGCAAGCTATCCCTAAGGAACAGGCAGCAGACGGAGAATCAGAGGATGACAATTACATGCCTCTCTCTGAAGATGAGGTGAGCCTCGGCGACGAAGAATTTATCGTGCCTGAGGATCCCGTCGAACAGGAGCGCTTCCAGCGCCGGCTTATAGCCACAGCAAAAAGCCTGAAGAAAAAGCAACAGTAGCTTAAAGCTGACCAAGATCTGCTAGCGAATAGATGGACTGAGGTCCTAGAGGCCGAGGAATACGAACTCGAGTGCCCAACCAAAAGTTACCCCAAGCGCAGGTTGCTACCTCAACTCGAGGAGGAAGCATTAAAGCCTACACCTCCAGCGTATGATGCGGCTGACCGGCCACCTCGTGGCCGAGACAAAGTGGGCATATCAGGCCGAATTCCAGCCCGCACCCCGTCGCTAGAACAAAAATACCAAGGCCTGGGGCAACACGCAGGACCTGCGAGATATACTGGAAAACAAAGCAGGACATGCAAGATCGATCTACGGATCACGGGGGCGTGCCCCAGCACGTGATGACGACCGTCTGCTGGATATACTAAAGAAAATCCGGCCGGGCGAATACAGCAGAACAAGACTCGTATGAATCTGCGTCGTGATATAGCCCGCACGCAGGCGCCAGACACCCCTATGCTTCACTGATGAAGTAATGGATCATGAATTCGCGGAAGGTTTTAAACCCGTAAACATCGAATCATATGATGGTACAACAGACCCCGCGGTAGGGATTGAAGATTTCCTCCTCCACATCCACATGGCCCGCGGCGACGATCTACATGCCATCAAGTACCTCCCGTTAAAACTCAAAGGACCTGCTCGACATTGGCTCAATTGCCTGCCGGCAAACTCCATTGGCAGTTGGGAGAATTTGGAGGATGCATTCCTTGACAACTTCCAGGGTACTTATGTGCGACCACCAGATGCCGATGACTTGAGTCATATAACTCAATAGCCAGGGGAATCAACCAGGAAATTCTGGACTCGGTTCCTAACTAAAAAGAACCAAATTGTCGACTGTCCGGATGCAGAGGCCTTAGCGGCATTTAAGCATAACATCCGCGACGTGTGGCTCGCCCGACACCTCGGCCAAGAAAAACCAAAGTCCATGGCAGCCCTCACGACACTCATGACCCGCTTTTGTGCGGGGAAGGACAGCTGGCTGGCTCGCAGCAACAACACATCGAGAGAACCTGGCAATTCATATGCCAAAGATAGCAACGGCAGGCCACGACGCAACAGACACAAGCGCCGCAACAACGGAACATCGAAGACACGGCAATTAATGCCGGATTCAGTGGCTCTAAATCCGGTCAGTGGAAAAAGCCGGTCAAACGAAGCAATCCGGGCTCGTCCAGTTTGGACCGCATACTCGATCGCTCGTGTCAAATTCACGGCACCCCCGACAAACCAGCCAACCACACCAACAAAGAATGTTGGGTGTTCAAACAGGCGGCAAGTTGAATGCCGAAATCAAGGAAAAGGGGCTGCATAGTGACGACGAGGAGGAGCCCGGCCGCCGAACACAGGAGGACCAAAGATATTTCCTCCCCAAGTGAAAACGGTAAACATGATATCCGCAACCCATATTCCCAAGCGGGAGCGGAAGCGTGCACTAAGGGACGTCTATGCGATGGAGCCAGTCGCCCCAAAGTTCAACCCGTGGTCTTCTTGTCCGATCACCTTTGATCGCAGGGACCACCCCACTAGTATCCGTCATAGCGGTTCCGCCACGTTGGTCCTTGATCCCATCATCGACGAATTTCACCTCACTCGAGTCCTCTTGGACGGTGGCAGCAGCCTGAACCTGCTCTATCGAGGATACAAGTCGCGCAAAATGGGTATAGACCCTCAAGGATCAAACCCACAAAAACCACCTTCAAAGGTGTCATACCAGGTGTAGAGGCCTGTTGCACGGGCTCAATCACACTCGAAGTGGTCTTCGGACCTTCGGACAACTTCCGAAGCGAGGAATTAATCTTCGATATCGTCCCCTTCCGTAGTGGCTATCACGCACTACTCGGACGAACCGCATTTGCTAGATTCAATGCGGTACTGCATTATGCATACCCCAAGCTCAAAATGCTAGGACCTCGCGGGGTTATAACAGTTAATGGAAACACAAAGCGCTCGCTCCGCACGGAGGAGCACACTGCAGCCCTCGCAGCAGAAGCACAAAGTAGCCTTATGAGGCAAACTGCCAATTCGGTGAAAAAGACCCCGGATACCTTCAAGCGAGTCTGGAGTACCCTGCAGGAGGATCGCTAGGCACGTTTAGAGCTCGCCTAGCAATTCGGCCTCCGCCCTAGTCCCAGTCAAGCGGCGAAATTTGTGCCGCGCGTACATAACTACACACTCAAGATACCATGGGCATAGGCGGAGGCACGGCTATGGCACGTCCCACGATGCGTCTCAACCGCCCCAGGGGCGATATACCCTTATCATTTTCTCTCTTTCAGGACCTTACTCTCTGGAAGCCCTTTCTGGCAGTCTGATTGTCGGACCCATTACGGGAAGGAAATACAAAGGAAGCAAGAAGCTCTGACATACAAGGAAATTCCCAGGTGGTCTCTGATAATGATCGATGTACCAGTTTTTACATACCCATACGCAGCTTGCCCTTGGATAGGACATGTCAAATAGTCCTATTTTTTGCTTATTGCACTAATTGTATATGTACGCTTTGACGTATTATTTAAATAACAATGCATGGCGTTAGCCTATTATTGCTTTTCTTTTGTTTTCCTTGTCTTCTTATTTACGACAAATTGCACCCATACATTTTGATACGACCAGTGCGCCAGGCTTTGTATTCTATAACCACGACATGAAAAGTCCGAACACTTTCGGATAAAGGCGGCACCCCGAACTTATAACATTATATGCATCAGCTCTGAATCATGTCTTGGGTCAATAGTTGGGTTTGCCCGGCTCCCATGTTTTGGTACCTTACGTTCCGCTATATCGGCTAAGGTAGCGCTGGGAGAACTACTGCGATTGTGTCCCGGTTCTTCCGGACGAACACCTCAGTAGAGAAAGCCGAAAACTCACTGTCATGATGAGGCGAGAGATGGTCGCTGTTCGAGAGGTCTCAAATCCTTAAAGAATTTTTCGATTCGGGCGAGGAGTCGGCCTTGTCTGATTTAGGCGTACATAGCGCCCCAAGTTCGGCCTTACGAATACTAGGGGCTTCGCCAAAATTTAAAATTGTAGACTTCTATGGCTAAGTGAGAGTGATAAAGCATTATAGTCTGATTGCCTGGTTTGTTGTGCTGAACACCTCCTTCGAAGGAACCAATATTGGGATAAAGAGTGGTCAGGTTTATCCCGAACACCTCAGTACTAGTTACATGGGGGCAGAAGCCGACGACTCGCCAACTCTCAAAATTTATAAACCGCCGCGCAGAAGGTAATATTTTAAGTTAGCAAGCGTTATATAGCGCACATGAACTGGTTTCATATTACAGGACCACATGAGTACATTCATTCAAATATTACATCCTTAGCACATTCCTCTGCCACAAGGCGAGCACCCTTCAGGACACTATCATAATACTTTTCGGGGTGGTGATGCTCCTTGCCCTCCGACGGACCCTCCTTCACCAGCTTTTCGGCGTCCAACTTCGCCCAGTGCACTTTCGCCCGGGCAAAGGCCCTGCGCGCACCCTCAATGTAGACGGACCGCTTGATGACTTCAAATTGTGGGCAGGCATTCACAAGCCGCCTTACCAGACCGAAGTAGCTACCAGGCAGGGGCTCGGCAGGCCACATCCAGACTATAAGGCCCTTCAAGGCTAGTTCGGCCGCCTTGTGAAGCTCGACCAGTTGCTTCAATTGGTTGCTCAGGGGCATCGGATGTTCGGTCCCAATATACTGAGACCAGAACAACTTCTCCGTCGAGCTCCCTTCCTCGTCCCGGTAGAACTCCGCGGCATCCGATACACTGCTGGGTAGATCTGCGAACGCTCCTGGAGAGCTCCGAATTCGGGTAAGTAAAAGAAAAGTTTCCTTCACATGCTTGCTTTGCATAATGAATGCCTTACCCGCCGCTATCTTCTTGATCGCCTCAATTTCCTGGAGGGCCTTTTGGGCTTCGGCCTTGGCATTTTGTGTGTTCTTGAGGGCCTTCGCAAGCTCGGACCCTTGCGTCTTAGAGTCACTCACCAAGGACTCGTATTTTTTGACGAGAGCCTGGAGCTCTTGCTGCACCTCGCCGACTCGGGCCTCCTACTTCTCTCACTCGATGCGCTCCTTGGCCGCTTTGTCTTCAGCCTCAGACAGCGCCTTCTTCAGGGCCGCCACTTCGGTCATGGCCCCTAGCAAAATTCATGAAGATCCTATTACTCAAAAACCACATTTTCTTTATCAATATACAGACGGGGATCACTTACCTTTGTTCTCTTCGAGCTGCCTCTTGGTAAGGCCGAGCTCTTCCTTGGACCACTCAAGGTCCCGCTTCAGTGCGGCGACCTCTGCAGTACGAGCGGCAGCGGCCAGCAGTGAAGCCTGCTTATTCACATAGACACATTCTGATTAGACTCCTGCGATTATTATTTGATCCTCTATTCGGCCTTTCTTTGCGAACACCGAACAGAGCATCAGGGGCTACTGTCTATGCTATGACATTTTCTTATAACTTGATTACTAACCTCAAAGCCTGTTAGGAGGTCGGCACGAGCTTGATCAGCCCGCTTTTGGGGGACTGAACCTTCTCGACCACCGCACTCATGATAGTGTGGTGCTCTTCGTCGATGGAAGCGCTGCGAAGCGCTTCCAGCAAGTTGTCCGATGCCTCTTGATGGACAGAGGCCATCGGCACGGATGGCTTGCCCCTCTTAGCGAGGGGTTGCCTGACAGAATTCGGAACCATTGGAGGTTCCAAGCAGATTCGGCCGGGGCTAGACTTGCTGCCCCGGCGTTAGGGGCCCAGTCTTGCCCTCGTGTACCCAGAGCACGGAGTGTCGCCTTGGGGGCCTCCGAACTGTCTCCCCTTGGTTCAGTGCCCTTTGAGACAACACCTCGGCGTCGTCCGTAGGGCGGGGGGAGGAGGCGGTCGGGAGTGAATCGCTGTTCATATCCGACGGGCCCAAAGAATCATCCGAAGAAGATACGTCGATGTGGGATCGGGACGGACTGCATAATCATGTTCAGCGTGATAAGAAGCAATAAAATAAAACATACCAAGAACTATTATGGTATCTGGACACTTACGACTTCACCAGGGGCTTGTCCCTGGATAAGCACTCCTCGTCGCTAAAAGCGGCTGCCGTGGAACGGTTCGGAAGGAGAGTCTTCCCTTCTTGGACCCTTCGGCCTCCCCAGACGGGGAGTCCTTCCTTTTCTTGTCTCCCCTAGCTGGGTGGGGGGAGAACTTTCCTCTTCCTCCTCCTCGTTTTCGTGGGAGGAGTGCCCCTCGGTGTTTTCAGACGATGAGTCCGAGATAACCTTGCGCCGGAGACCTTTCCTGGTCCACGTGGCCTTCTTCTTGGCCTTCTTCTCCGGCGCCTCATAAGGCGCCAGAACCAGCATCTCCGTTAGGAGAGCATCTGCCGGATCTTCGGGCAGGGGGGCTGGACAATCGATCTGCTCATTGCCGCTACCCAGTCCTGTTAAAAGGCGTGGAGGCTTAGATCCCTCACATGGTTATACTGGAGAAAAGAACATCTTATGAGATATAAAAGACTTATCGGATTGGCAGGGCGCTTTGCGCTGAGTCCGCGATCCTCGATAAGGGCAGGAGGTACCTCGGCGCCTTTGAACAGCACCTTCTAGACGTCCTTGTGCATCGTGCCGAAGAGCTCTCGCAGTATCTGGTGCTTAGTCGGGAACTCCCACAAATTGAATGCCTGTCTTTGACACGGGAGGATCCGGCGGAAGAGCTTTACTTGGACCACGTTGACAAGCTTCATTTTCTTGCTTATCATGTTTCTGATGTAGGTCTGGAGTCCAGTCAGCTTCACCGATGAACCCCATGATAGGCCCTTCTCCTTCCAGGAGGTGAGCCACATGGGAATTCCGGATCAAAATTCAGGGGCCGCCACCAAGTTGGTGTCGCGCAACTCGGTGATGTAGAACCACCCCGATTGCCAACCCTTCACGGTCTCCACATAGGAGCCTTCAAGCCAGGTGACGTTGGGCATTTTGCCCACCATGGCACCTCCGCACTCCGCTTGCTGGCCGACCACCACCTTCAGTTTAGCATTGAAGGTCTTCAGCCACAGGCCGAAGTGGGGCTTGATAGGGAGGAAGGCCTCGCACACGACGATAAACGCCAAGATGTTAAGAATGAAATTGGGGGCCAGATCATGGAAGTCCAGCCCATAGTAGAACATGAGCCCGCGGACAAATAGGTGGAGGGGAAACCCCAGCCGCAGACGAAATGGGTAAGGAACACGACCTTTCGTGAGGCTCGGGGGTGGGGACGATCTGCCCCGCATCTGGGAGCCGGTGCGCGATATCTGTGGCTAGGTATCCGGCTTCCCGGAGCTTCCTAACGTTCTCCTCCGTAACAGAGGAGGCCATCCACTTGCCTCCCACTCCGGACATGTTTGGAGTGATTTTGCGGAGAAGATGCGAACTTGGGCGCTGGAGCTCGAGTGCGCGAGAATGGATGGGCAGGGAAGAAGAAGGCGTGGGTAAAAAGGAGGAGTCCTTGTCCCTTTATAAGGGCAGAGCAAACTGTGTGCCTCCTCACCCGCCTGGTAAACTCGCTTATTCCCCAAGCGCCGTAATTGATGGCACGGTTGGGTTACCCACACCCGTATTGATGAGAACCCCGTGATAAGGGGACACGATCTCTGCTTCGACAAGACGTGCCAAGAAAAATGCCTCGCAATATGTGCAGTAGCTGGTTGAGGAAAACGGTTCGAATAATGACCGGGCCGTGGCGTGATGTCACGTTATGAAAAGCTGTCAGCAGATTAGATTTTTGGAAATATTATATTCTCTACGGTGGTATTTGGAATTTGTTTTGCAGAGCCGGACACTATCCTTGTGTTCAAAATCTTCTATGGAGTATTCGGAGGAAGAACCCGCCTTGCATTGCCGTAGACAATCTGCTCGCCGGACTCATCGTCATTGAAGCCTGGTTCAGGGGCTACTGACGGAGCCCTCCATTAGGGGGTCCTCGGACAGCCGGACTATATCCTTTGGCCGGACTGTTGGACTATGAAGATACAAGATTGAAGACTTCGTCCCGTGTCTGGATGGGACTCTCCTCTGCGTGGAAGGCAAGCTTGGCAGTTCGGATATGTAGATCTCCTCCCTTGTAACCAACTCTGTGTAACCCTAGCCCCCTCCGGTGTCTATATAAACCGCAGGGTTTAGTCCGTAGGACCACAACAATCATAATCATAGGCTAGCTTTTAGGGTTTAGCCTCTAGGATCTCGTGGTAGATCAACTCTTGTAATACTCATATCATCAAGATCAATCAAGCATGAAGTAGGGTATTACCTCAATCGAGAGGGCCCGAACCTGGGTAAACATTGTGTCCCCCGCCTCCTGTTACCATCCGCCTTAGACACACAGTTCGGGACCCCCTACCCGAGATCCACCGATTTTGACACCGACACACGTATTTCCAAAAAAACGTTTCAAGAACCGCTCTACTCCACCCCAGAACATTGAAGTAGACAACGATAGTGAATCCGACTTCACCCCTGAGCCGGAACTAGAAGAGACGGAAGAAGAAGAAGTTACTGCTGCAGATGACCTGTCAATGCTTGAACGATTACGTAAAGGTGGGCTTCCACATGATGATGCATTTATTAATGATGATGATGAGCACGTCATTACTGATAGTGATGATGATGATGCTTTTATTAATGATGATGATGAGCACGTCATTACTGATAGTGATTATTAGGTATTCAAATTTTTACGTTGTACTTGATTTATATAGTTATTTGTATGATTGTATGATTTATATAGTTGGTATTTATATTTTTCTTACTTTTTATGATTGTTTCTTATAGATAGTGCCATGGTCTTGATGTCCGTCTCGGTCGGCCCTCGCCCGCTTTATGATTCGGATGTGGTAAATTCTCTTTCATAACTATTTGTTGCATTTCGCATTTATGACAATTATGGCCATCAAGTTGACATAGAGATATTTTAATCAAGGAGGTATGTGAACCGGAATTTGGAACGGACCCTCTTGTCGAGAAGTTAAATTTAGTTGAAAAACAAAATGAGTATTTGAAATAAAAAATTAAAAGAATTGAAGAAGAGAAGATGACATTGGAGTTTTATGTTGCCGATGTCATCGATGATCACAGGATGAAGATGAATGCAATGCGCTTGAATATGGATGCAATGCGCCTGAAGCTTAACAAGATTAGAAAATATGCCATTGATAATGAGTCTTGGTATCATTATGCCGTTGGATCAATTGTTACCTTAGTTGCGATCTTCATCACATTTGTTGTGATGATGGTAAGTTTTTTTTGACTATATACTGCAAGGCAACAGCCTCACAGCCCTTTATTCAATCCATAAAGCAAAAGGTTCTCTGTACAACTAAGGTGAAAAGAAAAGGAAATACAAAATTTACAAAGAGATCTATCATACTTACAAAAAGAGCTAGGGGAGGGAAGCTATCCAAGCTAACAGACTGTCCCTATATTTACATTTGATTCTGTGTGCTAATAAAGAAAGGTAATGCACGAAATTCCTCCTCCAAGCTCTAAAACTAGGAGTCTCATTTCTAAAAAATCTTGCCATTCCTCTGCGTCCAGATGTTCCATGCTGCAATAAAAACCACCTCAGAATAGAAAGGCCTATTGAAATCCTTCCGAGAAGCTGAGGCCATCGTAAAAGTAGACTGGTTGGGCGAGGCCGGCCAAGAAATCCCAAGATAATTTCAAACTCTTTGACTAAAATTGCAAGAGAAAAAGTGGTGGACTCTATCTTCATGGAAGGAAGACTCGCAAAGAACACAAGTATCATCCTGGATATTCCAATGCCTCCTCTGCATCATGTCCCGTGTGTTGAGGCGATCCATCAATAAAAGCCATCCAAAAACCTTGATTTTGAGGGTACATGAGCATTTCTAGATGTACTTGAAGATCGGGTCAATCCCCAAATGGGAGAAGGTGAACTCATAATAGAGCTTAGATTGATACTCCCCAGATTTAAATGGTTATTTCCAAACATCCTTCTCATCTGGATGCAAGCTGATGGGTTGCAACAAAGTCTGAAGCTGAGATAGTTCCAGATATGCCTCTGAACAAAAAGGTAGATGAAAACCATCAACAGCCGACTGGTAAGAAAAGAAGTCCTTGACTGTAATCATATCATCAATGGCAAATGAATGAAGTCTAGGGAATCGATCCTTAAGAGCAATCATTCTGTTGTCAATTTCCCAGCGATCTAGCCAGAAAACAACAGTGTCCCCTGCATGCACTTGTGGTGTGGCAAGCAAACAAAACTTGTCATACAACTTGAGCACATCACGCCACCAAAAAGAGCCACAAAGCTGAGTAAC
This sequence comes from Aegilops bicornis, assembly GCA_021605145.1. Taxonomy (NCBI): domain Eukaryota; kingdom Viridiplantae; phylum Streptophyta; class Magnoliopsida; order Poales; family Poaceae; genus Aegilops; species Aegilops bicornis. Next base: position 136,193,317 of record CM038675.1, on the reverse strand, counting down.
TTGTGGGGCTGGCGAATGATTATAGGAATCCCAAATAAGATTAACCCATGGAACATCTTTCTTATTGAAGAACTTGAACATATGCTTGATTAGAAGAGCTTCATTTTGCACTCCCAAATGAGTGACTCCCAGCCCGCCATACTTCTTTGGCCTACAAACCAAATCCCACGTAGCTAGGGACTGTCTAGGAGTTTCTGTATTCCCTCTCCAAAGACATTGTCTTTCAATCCTTTCAATTTGCTTGAGGATACCTTGCGGTATAGATAAGGAGCAGAGAAAGTAAATGGGCATGGATGTGAGGGCTGACTGCAGGAGCTGAAGCCTACTGCCTTGATTGAGGAGACAAGAAGTTGCATATAACCTTCTCTCAATGCGATCGACAAGAGGCAACCGATCATAAATTGTCGGCCTAGAGGCGCCCATGGGTAAACCAAGATACGTGAAGGCCATTGAGCCAACAGAACATCCAAGTAAAGAAGCAATACTAATTCCTTATTCCTCATACATGTTCATTGGGATGAGGGAGGATTTACTGAAGTTGACCCGCAAACCCGTGGACTCAGCAAAATTTTGTAACATATCCTTGAGAGCAATCAATTGGCTGTCAACAGTAGGCAAAACTATCAATGTGTCATCCGCATACTGAACAATAGGATAGTCATTAGTCCTAGTTGGGATTGGCAAGCTGAGCATATCACGGCTACACGTGTCATTCACCACAGATTGCAGGAGATCCACCGCTATGACAAAAAGAAGAGGCGATAAAGGATCACCTTGACGAACTCCACATTTGCACTGAGAATGTTGGCCAGGGACACCATTTAAGAGGACCGCAGAAGAACCTGATGAAAGAAGGTTACTGACCCAACCATTCCAACGATCATGAAAGCCCTTACACTAAAGAATTCTAAGAATGGCATCATGTTTAATCGTGTCAAACGCTTTAGTGAAATCCAGCTGCAATAAAACAATGGGCCTCTTTGACGCTTTGCATTGGTGTATGTATTCAAAACACCACACAAGGCAGTCCTGGATAGAGCGACACTTGAGGAAGCCATATTGGTTTCGATGGATGCATTGGAGGATTACTTTCTGCAAACGATTCACCAAAAGCTTGGTTAAGAACTTAAGGCATGTATTGGTTAATGAGATTGGCCGAAAGTCACCAACAAACTCAGGGTTTAACTTCTTAGGTATGAGGGTAATGAGAGAGGTGTTAAGACACTCCAAGCTGCATTTTCCCTCATAAAATTCTGCAACCAACTTCATAAAGTCTGCCTTGAGAACACTCCAACATCTCTTCATAAATAGGCCTGTAAATCCATCCGGGCCAGGGGCACGATCTGACGGAAAATGCTTAATTACCTCCTCTACTTCATCATCAGTGAATGGTCTGGATAAAGCCTCAAGTCCATCGAGTCTGGTCAGGAGGCTATTAAGGTCAAAATTCATGCGAACAACTTGGCTTGGCCCATGCGCTGCTCGAAATCAGACCAAAACATGGAAGCTAACTGATGGTGATCACACTAGTAGAAAAACACCTATTAGTGCCGGTTCGTAAGGGCCTTTGGTCCCGGTTCATGAACCGGGACGAATGGGTCGTTACTAATACCTCCCCCCTTTAGTCCCGGTTCTAACACGAACCAGGACAGATGGTCCTCCACGTGGCCGGTGCGTCGAGCCCAGGCAGGGGGGCCTTTTGTCCCGGTTGGTAGCACCAACCGGGACCAAAAGGCATGCACGCGTCAGCATTCCAGTGGCTGGGGTTTTTGTTTTTTTAAAGGGGGGGTTTGGGGGGTTTTGGGGGGTTAATTTAGGTGTTTCATATATTGTGTTAGCTAGCTAATTAATAGAGAGAAGTGTCCTCTCTGTTGTCCGTGCTTGGTCGACGCTGCATACTATACATACGTATAGAGAGGACTAGCTAGACACGCTAGCTAGCTAGTAAGCAAACGAAGGAAACAGAAGATCGTCATGAACATATATGCATACAGAGGGAAGTGATATCGACCACCTCTCCTTCTCCGAGAGATTGGTCGAACAAAAATTCTCGTATATCTATCCGACACTACCGGCTACATATATACAATAATTATCTTTTACAAAATAATCTCCTAACATACGGACGCTGCGTGGTCCACATAGTATTCTCCGTCTTCGTGATCACGTGGTCAAGAAAGAATGCCGCCAATTCCTCTTGAATTGCTTCGCAGCGATCTGGTGCTAGTAGTTCACCGCATCCAAAACATCTAATTTTAAGAAGGGGTCAATACATATATATATATATATCTATCTATATATATATATATATATATATATATATATATATATATATATATATATATATATGAATGAAAATCAACACAAATGATGGTAATAAAATAAAATTGTGAATATTGTTATTTACACACTTCATATTGTTTGTCAGAGTAGCCCCGCTCACAGGTCGTCTGGCGGATGGACTCGCAAATGTAGTATCCACAGAAATCATTCCCTTGTTCCTGCCACAACCACTTTACAAGAAATAGAGGTCAATCAAACTGATAATTAGCAAGCATGTTAAATGGTATTGATGAAACTAGCACTTGAATCACTAGGAGATGCGTGGAATATGCTACTATAGTACTTACTTTGGTGTCTAAATTGCAGCTTCTTGGCAGTCCGGAGCTTTTTGGTGAATTTTCTCCAAACCCTTCCATACAAAGAAAACAATCACTTGATATCAGAAATGAACAAAGTTGCTGATATGGTGGATAACGATCGATTTAACTTACTTCTCGAGCATTTCAGTCATGTCCGCATACTCCTTGGGATCTTTTCGTTTGGAGTCTAAGACAGTTACTACTCCTGCTCAATCTTAATCTCTAGGAGAATATAGTGGTACCTGCGCATGCATGCATAACTCATCAATATTACATTACTATAACCTGGACTAATAAGGGAAACCGAATATGCCACAAGACAGTAACACTCACTTGAAGTTGTAAGGAATGAGTATTATATCCTTGTGTTCATTTATTACCAACGATTGTAGCAATTTGGCCTCGGTATTTTCGGCATGAAATTCAACCTCAGTTGCATCTATGAGATATGTGTTAATGAACCCAATGGAACCCACTTGTCTTTTCTTCAATTCGGCAATCTTCAATCTGCATAATATAGTGAGGATAATTATAAATACATGCAATGAAAGAGCTGAGTTATATAGAGAGACTTAATGACAGAAGTAATCTTGCTTACAGAACATGGCAGGTGACCGTTGCTTTATCGAGGGCCAATTGATTGAAAAACTGATAGAACTCCTCAAATGGAATAGGCAACAGTTCAATTCCAACGAGGTCATGCTCCTTTTTAACTCTCACATACAAAGTACTCCTCCCCTCAGACTCTCTGCAGGTTTTCATGTACCAATCATGCAATCTTTGCATCATCGTTGATAGAGAGCTTTAATCTTTGACGAGAGGCTTCCCGTACTCGTATCTTTGTATCTGCACATCCAAGAAATCATAATGTACATCGTCAGGCAGGTAATCTTCAGGATTGCCATAACCGGGCACCGTCCTTGGATCGACGATGTCGCTAGCAGGCACCTTGAGCGGGGGGCACGATTGCTTCGCTTGTTCGCCGAGCTGGGCAATTAGTTTCCTAGCTCGTCGTTCTTTCATTCTTTGATCACTTTTAGTACGTCCCGTCCTCTCCGCTTAGGAAAATGCCTTTCCAATAATGCGCTCATAGTTGCCTTTCGGCGGAGACTTGGGTGGTTTCCTCAGGGCAGCCAGAGTGCGCTTCGCTTTCACCGGATCTACCTTCTCCTCCGGGGGTGGACGTCTCTTTGCTCTCAACCCTTCAAACAAGTCATGCACTTCGGTCTGCGCGATCTTTGTGTTTTCCTCCTCGGTCCTCTCGTACGGTAACTTCTCCGAGTCTTGAGAGAAGGACCAGATTCAGATCTCCTCCCGCCTTTGGCTGTACTGCTAGACGCCGACAGAGCAGACGTAGCGGATGTCTTCTTTTTTGCTTGCTTACGAGGTGGAGGAGAAGGACTAGACGCGCCGGAGCAGCCGGAGCAGTGGCGGGTCTCTTCCGCCCTTGCTGACGAGGCGAAGAAGGAGGAGGCTGGCTGCTCAGGCGCGCCGGCGCAGGCGGAGAAGGAAACGGAGTGCCGCCACGCGCCGGAGAAGGAGGCGGAGTGCCGCCACGCGTGCCCTGATCGTCCCTCGCCGGAGGAGGAGGCGGTGGAGGAGGCGGAGTGCCCTGACTCGCCGGAGGAGGAGGAGGAGGCAGAGGCGTCCAGTTCGGAAGGTTGATGAGCTCCTTCCACCATAGGCATGGAGTCTTCAGATCAGAACCCAGCCTAGTCTCCCCTTCACTGGTAGGGTGGTCAAGCGGGAGGTCCTCAAATCCCTCCGTTATTTCATCCACCATCACCTTAGCATATCCTTCTGGAATTGGCTGGCAGTGATAAGTTGTGCCGGTTCCACTAGGATAAACTTGGCCAACAACCGCCTTGACCTTCAAAGTCATCCATCGTGCCATCATGTGGCAATTTGAGACTCCGTGATACCATCCACGGGATAGCCGGCAGGAGCCGTCAAAACATGCTCCGGTTGAAGCAGCTCGGTGGAAGCCACGCTGCTTCTCCACTGAGATGGCGGGGTAGCTTGGGGGGAAGCTTCGGCAGGTCGTTTGCTGCGATCTGCTGCTTCTCATTCCTCTTCTCGTTCCTCTAGCCCCATTACCCTTTCGTGCAGCGCCTGCAGTTGGTCCTTCTCTAGTTTCTTCCTCCTCTCGTTGGTTTTGTAACCCCCTGCGTCCGGAAAACCAACCTTCCATGAAAGGGAGCCTGGTGTGCCTCGTGTCCGTCCAGGGTGCTCAGGATTCCCAAGGGCCATTGTGAGCTCGTCCTTCTCCCTGTTTGGAAGGAACGTCCCTCATTGTCTTTGCATCGATATAGTGTCGAAGCTTCTGACCGGTATTTGCAGTTTCTCGTCCGTCCACTGGAACTTCCCTCACGAGGTCCAAGGTTCTGCCAGCCCCGAAGAACCAAGTCCGGCAACGGTCTGGCCAGTACATTGTCTCTGGTTCCATCCCTTTTTCAAGCAGATCATGCTCAGCCTTGGACCACTTAGGTCATGCTTTGAGGTAGCCACCTGACCCCGTGCGATGGTGAAGCTTCTTCTTCACAGCATTTTTCTTGTTTGTCGCCGACATCTTCTTCCTCTTTTCCGATGTCTTGTGGGCCACAAATGCGGGCCAGTGATCTTTGATCTTCTCATATTTGCCGATGAATTATGGTGTCTTATCTTTCTCGACAAACTGGTTCAGCTCTTTCCTCCACCTCCTCATTAGGGTTGCCATCTTCTTAAGAGCACAAGACTTGATTAATTGCTCTTTAACTGGCTTCTCCGGATCCTCCTCTGGCGGTAGGGTGAAATTTGCCTTCAGCTCAGTCCAAAGATCTTCTTTCGCATATCATTGACATAAGACACCTCAGGGTCTTAATCCTTAGGCTTATACCATTGATGGATGCTGATCGGGATCTTGTCCCTAACAAGAACCCTGCACTGAGCAGAAAATGCCTTCCTTGTCCGCATGGGTTCAATCGGTTCGCTGTCGGGCGCGATTTCTATGATCTCAAACTTTTCATCCAAGCTCAACTTTTTCTTCGGGCCTCGTCTCCTTACCGAAGTTGTGCTCGATCCGGAGGGCTAGAAATTATAAGGAAGAAAGACGAGAGTAATTAATATGTGTACATATACCAAAATAATGGATGCATCAATTAACTAGTCAGCACGGGCTTAACTAATATATATATACCTGGCGGACTCGGTTCGGTCACGGAGCAACAAGACGGTCTCCTTCTGCTTGTACCTCCATTGTGTCACCGGAGCCATCATGAACATAGTACTCTTCTTGTACCGGCATTAATGGGTCGAAGCCATCATGAACATAGCCCTCTTCTTCACCCAGTCCGGTGTCGTTGAGAAATGATGCAACTTCATCACTTCCTTGTGCGATTATGTGCCCCAACATCGCTTTTGTTTCTTCATCTCGGGAGTGCTCCATAGTTTCTGCAAATATTTACAACATGTCAATTATTATTCAAACATGGTACATATGGATATATATATATATATATATATATATATATATATATATATATTAGTGGCAAACGTACAACTAGCTAGCTAATCACAATAAGGAATCATGTTAGTTTGGGTGACCTCGAGAGAGTTAATTTGTCGGGTAGGGGCGCGGCGGGAGGGGGTAGGAGACCAACATCATTTTCTCTCTAGGGTTTGGGGTCGCCTCGACACAATGCTTCAAGGGTTTATTTGGGTGGCCTCGAGAGAGTTAATTTGTCGGGTAGGGGCGCGGCAGGAGGGGGTAGGAGACCAACATCGTTTTCTCTCTAGGGTTTGGGTGTCCTCGAGAGTTTTAGTCGAACGAGAGGGCCGAGGGGGGTGCTGCTGTTGTATAAGTTATCACGGTCGAGAGGGGGTATATATATCGACCGCCCCTCATGTCGAAGTTATCTCGAGTGGGTTATCTCGACAACGACGCGACATACATATACATGGGAAAATAATGTTATCGGGGAGGGGGTATCGGTACCCCCCCCTCGTGTTGAAGTTTCTTCTTTCTCCTCTATTCCTTTCTTCTTCTTCTACTCTTCTTTTTCTTCTTCTCACGAGAAAGGAAAATAAGGAAAAGGAAGAAAAGAGGAAGAAGAAAAAAAAGAAGAAAAAAAAGAGGAGAAGAAGAAAGGAATAGAGGAGAATAAGAAAAATAGAAATTTTTCTATTTTTGTTCTTCTCCTCTATTCCTTTCTTCTTCTCCTCTTCTTCTTCTTATTTCCTCTTCTTATTTATTTCTCCACTTCTTCCTCTCCTCTTCTTCTCCTTTCTTCCTCTTCTTATTTTCCTTTTTCCTCTCATTCTTTTAGTATTGCTTGTTTTTAAAAAAATGTTCAAATAGAAAATTTTGAAAAAAGACAAAGGTTTTGCCTAATGCATAGTTCATATGAATATACAAACATTTGCATATTTCTACAATAATTAATATCACCAAAAAAATCTATGAACAGAAAAAGAACCTAACTTTTCTAAAAATCTATCTTTTGCATATATGAAAACATTAATACACATATGAACAAAAAATACATATATGAAGAAAAACATGCTCAACAATTTTTTTATACATTTTGAACATCTACATACACATAGCCACATACATACACATATAAATTATATATATATGAATAAAAATTAAACTAATAAAAGTGAAAAAACAGAGCCGGTGTGGCTCATGCGGCGGCTGAGGCGGCTAGATAGCGGCTGACGGTGGCGAGGGCGCCATGGGCGAGATGATGAGGCACGGGCTCGGGCGGCGAGGCGGGGCAGGCGCTGGCTCGGGGAGGCCAGCGACGAGGGCAGCCTGGGTTGAAGCGGCAACCTTGGCGGCGGTGGCGGCGAGGTGGAGGAGGCTGGCGGCGTCTAGGAGGGTCGGCGGCGTCGGGGGGGGCAACTTGCGATGAGATTCTGAATTTTTGCAAAGTGTTTGCTTATATAGCAAAGCCTTTGGTCCCGGTTCGTGAAACCAACCGGGACTAATGCACCCTTTAGTCCCGGTTGGGGCCACCAACTGGGACCAAAGGCCTCTTTTTCGGCAGCCCAAAGGGCGGAAGCAGCGGCCTTTGGTACGGTTGGTGCCACGAACCCGTACCAATGCTCCCCTTTAGTCGGTTGGTACCACCAACCGGGACCAAAGGCCCTGTCTTTGCACGCGTCGGGGCCAAAGTTTAGTCCCACCTCGCTAGTTAAGAGGCGCGCGGTGGTTTATAAGCCCCACCGCCGCACCCTCTCAACCTCCTCTCCATTGCAGGCTTACGGGCCTACTTGTTCTTGCTATGCGATGGGCCTCTTTGGCCTGCTGCGAACTGAATCACAGCCCATGGATGGGTTTCTAGTCGTATTCAGGCTGTGGTGGCCCAGTAGGTGGCAATTTTTTTGTTTTTTTGTTTTGTTTACTTATTGTTGCTATTTTTAATTTTTTCTAGTTTTTTGGTTTTGTTTTCTGCATTATTTATTTTCTTTTTTTTCTTTATTTTTTAATTCTTTTCTCTTTTAGTTTTAGGAAAATTATAAACTTTCTGTTAGTGCCATTACTTTTCAAATTTGAAAACACTTTTTTTGTTTTTTGTTTTCTTTCTTGCTTTATTTATTTTATTTTGTTTCTACTTACAACAAAATACTTATTGTTGTTTTTGGTTTTGATTTCTGCATTATTTATTTTCTTTTGTTTTTTGCTTTATTTTTCAATTCTTTTTGCTTTTAGTTTTAGGAAAATTATAAACTTTCTGTTAGTGCCATTAGTTTTCAAATTTGAAAACACTATTTTTGTTTTTTGTTTTCTTTCTTGCTTTGTTTATTTTATTTTGTTTCTACTTACAACAAAAACTTATTGTTGCTATTTTTAATTATTACGAGGCGAACCATATGACATTAAAGCATTTGAATGAACTACGAAAAAGTTGAAAGTTGGCATGGTATCATACTCGTCGATTACAAAGTTGGCATGGTATCATCATAATAGTTGCGGGAGAAAGTCTTCACTTTTTCTTCGCTTGTGTCATTTCCTTATTGCACCGTAACCATGGATAAGCTTCATCGTTTATCAGGATGCTGGGGTCAGCCTTGACTTTGAAGGGAGGAATTTGATGAAACTTTTCATAATCTTCAGACATGTCTGTCTTGTCCTCCACTCCCACGATGTCCCTTTTTTCTGAAAGAACTATGTGGCGCTTTGGCTCATCGTATGATGTATTCGCTTCCTTATCTTTTCTCTTTCTCGGTCTGGTAGACATGTCCTTCACATAGATAACCTGTGCCACATCATTGGCTAGGACGAACGGTTTGTCAGTGTACCCAAGATTTTCCAGATCCACTGTTGTCATTCCGTACTGTGGGTCTACCTGTACCCCGCCTCCTGACAGATTGACCCATTTTCACTTAAACAAAGGGACCTTAAAATCATGTCCGTAGTCAAGTTCCCATATGTCCACTATGTAACCATAATATGTGTCCTTTCCCTCTCGGTTGTTGCATCAAAGCGGACACCGCTGTTTTGGTTGGTGCTCTTTTGATCTTGGTCAATCGTGTAAAATGTATTCCCATTTATCTCGTATCCTTTCCAAATCAATACAGTCAAAGATGGTCCCCTGGACAACAAGTACAGCTCATCACAAACAGTGTTGTCACCTGATACGTGCTTCCAACCAACTGCTGAAAGTCCTGATGTGTTCACATGTAATCCAGTCGTCGCACTGCTCCGGGTGTTTGGAGCGCAGATCGTTCTTGTGTTCATCGACATAAGGGGTCACCAAGGTAGAGTTCTCAGAGAACTGTAGTGTGCTTGAGACCAAGAATATCCGTCCCTGCATATTATTGAGTCCCTTCCAAGCATGCCTTTTCGATCGATCTCCCCTCATACCGCGATTTAGGGAGACCTATCTTCTTAAGGCAGGAATGAAGTAAACACAAAACCCGATGACATCCTCTGTTTGATGGCCCATGGAGATGCTTCCTTCGGCCTAAGCGCGATTCTGGGACATATTTCTTTAGGACTCCCATGAACCTCTCAAAGGGGTACATATTGTGTAGAAATACGGGGCCCAGAATGACAATCTCGTCAACTAGATGAACTAGCACGTGCGTCATGATATTGAAGAAGGATGGTGGGAACACCATCTAAACCGACAAGACATTGCACCACATCACTCCTTAGCCTTGGTATGATTTCTGGATCGATCACCTTCTGAGAGATTGCATTGAGGAATGCACATAGCTTCACAATGGCTAATCGGACGTTTTCCGGTAGAATCCCCGTCAATGCAACCGGAAGCAGTTGTGTCATAATCACGTGGCAGTCATGAGACTTTAGGTTCTGGAACTTTTTCTCTAGCATATTTATTATTCCCTTTATATTCGACGAGAAGCCAGTCGGGACCTTCATACTGAGTAGGCATTCAAAGAAGATTTATTTCTCTTTTTTCGTAAGAGCGTAGCTGGCAGGACCTTCATAGTGCTTCGGAGGCATGCCGTCTTTTTTGTGCAAGCGTTGCAGGTCCTCCCGTCCCTCGGGTGTATCTTTTGTCTTCCCATACACGCCCAAGAAGCCTAGCAGGTTCACGCAAAGGTTCTTCGTCACGTGCATCACGTCGATCGAAGAGCAGACCTCTAGGTCTTTCCAGTAGGGTAGGTCCCAAAATATAGATTTATTCTTCCACATGGAACAGCTAGTCCGCCGGTACCCTTTCCAAAGATTACGTGTAAATCATTGACCATAGCAAGTACGTGATCACCGGTACACATGGCGGGCTTCTTCCGGTGATCTGCCTGCGCCTTTGAAATGCTTGCCTTTCTTTTCGACGGTGATGGTTGGTCGAAAGAAATCGACGATAGCCAGTGTACACATTCTTCCTGCAGCTTGCCAGGTATATACTATCGGTGTCAAGTAAACAGTGCATGCATGCGTGGTATCCCTTGTTTGTCTGTCCTGAAAGGTTACTGAGAGCGGGCCAATCGTTGATGGTCACGAACAGCAACGCATTTAGGTTAAATTCCTCCTGTTTGTGCTCATCCCACGTACGTACACCGTTTCCATTCCACAGCTGTAAAAGTTCTTCAACTAATGGCCTTAGGTACACATCAATGTCGTTGCCGGGTTTCTTAGGGCCTTGGATGAGAACTGGCATCATAATGAACTTCCGCTTCATGCACATCCAAGGAGGAAGGTTATACATACATAGAGTCAAGGGCCAGTCTTTGTGATTGCTGCTCTGCTCCCGAAAGGATTAATGCCATCCGCGCTTAAAGCAAACCATACATTCCTTGGCTCACTTGCAAACTTATTCCAAGATTTTCTCTCGATTTTTCTCCACTGCGACCCGTCGTGGTGCTCTCAACTTCCCGTCTTTCTTACGGTCCTCACTGTGCCATCGCATCAACTTGGCATGCTCTCCGTTTACGAGCAGACGTTTCAACCGTGGTATTATAGGAGCATACCACATCACCTTCGCAGGAACCCTCTTCACGGGGGCTCGCCGTCAACATCACGAGGTCATCTAAATGCGATCTTATACCGTAATGCACAACATACCCGGCATGCTTTCAGATCCTTGTACGCAGCACGGTAGAGGATGCAGTCATTAGGGCATGCATGTATCTTCTGCACCTCCAATCCTAGAGGGCATACGACCTTCTTTGCTGCGTATGTACTGTCGGGCAATTCGTTATCCTTTGGAAGCTTCTTCTTCAATTTTTCAAGAGCTTCTCAAATCCTTTGTGACAGCACGGCATTCTCTGCCTTCCACTGCAGCAATTCCAAAGACGGGTACCGAGCTTTGTGTTGCCATCTTCGCAATTGGGGTACAACCCTTTTTTGTGGTCCTCTAACATGCGATCGAACTTCAGCTTCTCCTTTTGACTTTCGCATTGCGTCCTTGCATCGACAATGACCCTGCAGAGATCATCATCATCGGGCACATCGTCTAGTTCCTCTTGATCTTCAACAGCTTCACCCGTTGCAGCATCATCGTGCACATCGTCTGGTTCCTCTTGATGTTCAGTAGCATCACCGTATTCAGGGGGCACATAGTTGTCATCGTACTCTTCTTCTTCGCCGTCTTCCATCATAAGCCCTATTTCTCCGTGCCTCGTCCAAACATTATAGTGTGGCATGAAACCCTCGTAAAGCAGGTGGGTGTGGAGGATTTTCCGGTCAGAGTAAGACTTCGTATTCCCACATATAGGGCATGGACAACACATAAAACCATTCTGCTTGTTTGCCTCAGCCACTTGAGAAAATCATGCACGCCCTTAATGTACTCGGAGGTGTGTCTTCAACCGTACATCCATTCCCGGTTCATCTGCGTGCATTATATATAATTAAGTGTGTCAAAAATCATTACGTAACATCATGAATAGATAATTAAGTGACCAAATTAATAGAAGTTCATCATCACATTAAAACCAAAGTACATACATAGTTCTCATCTAACAACATAAAGCTCTGCAGAGCATCTAAATTAATTAAACCATACACTTTGAAACTATGTAAAGCATTTCAATGCGAAAACAAATGCGATCATAATCGCAACCAATGTAACAACTGATCCAACGGCATAATGATACCAAGCCTCGGTATGAATGGCATATTTTCTAATCTTTCTAATCTTCAAGCGCATTGCATCCATCTTGATCTTGTGATCATCGACGACATCCGCAACATGCAACTCCAATATCATCTTCTCCTCCTCAATTTTTCTAATTTTTTCCTTCAACAATTTTTTTTTCTTCTTCAACTAAATTTAACCTCTCGACAATAGGGTCGGTTGGAATTTCCGATTCAACAACCTCCTAGATAAATAAAATCTATGTCACGTTGGTCGGCATAATTGTCATAAACAATAAATGAACCAATAGTTATGAAAAGATAATATATACCACATCCGAATCATAGACATGACGAGGGCCGACGTGGGCGGATACCAAAACCATCGCACTATATAAGATGCAATAATAAAAGTAAGAAAATTATACAAGTATCTATATAAACATACAAGTAAGAATTTTTTTTCCTTCGTAAAGAAGATAAAGATAAGAACAAGAGGCTCACCACGGTGGTGCCGGCGAGATCGGCCGCAGCGATCGACGGCGGTGAAGACGGGGACGGGACGTGACGGACCGCTAAACCTAGACAAATATTAAGGAAAATGGATCTTGGAGGTCGAGCTTGGAGAGGAGAAAGCTTAAGTAGTGTGGCTCGGGCATTCCATCGAACACCTCGTGTGCATAGGAGGTGAGCTAGAGCACCACAAAGCTCTCCCCTCGCCTGCCACGAAAAATAGAGCACTGGGAGTGCTCTGCTCGTGGGCGAGGGGTATATATAGGCAACTAATTGGTCCCGGTTCAAGTGGTCCCGGTTGGTGACTTGAACCGGGACTAAAGGGCAGCCTTTGGTCCCGGTTCGTCCCATCAACCGGGACCAATGGTGGTGGGCCAGGAGCGAGGCCCATTGGTCCCGGTTCGTTCACCAAACGGGACCAAAAGGTCCAGACGAACCGGGACCAATGGCCCACGTGGCCAGGCCGGCCCCCGGGGCTCACGAACCGGGTCCAATGCCCCCATTCGTCCCGGTTCTGGATTGAACCGGGACTAATGGGCTGACCGGGCCTGGACCATTGCCCTGTTTTCTACTAGTGTCAGTCACCACATCACCCGCAGCATCTTTAATGGAGGTGATGGTATTTCTTCGGTATCATTCTGTAGCCATGGCATGGAAAAATTTGGTGTTTTCCTCGCCTACTTTGATGAATCTGATGTTACAACGCTGTTTCCAATATATAAATTGCGAACGAAGGATATCTTCAAGATGGAGTTTAACAATTTTCCGAAAATTTATATCTGGCCAAGTGAGCGCCCGTAGTTCCTCCAAACCATCAAAGTGCAGAATCACCTTGTTGCAATCAGCTATTAGGGCTTTAACCTTCGAAAGGCTCACATGCCACCTCTTAAGAGCATAATGCAGGGCTTTAAACTTGGCCGAAATTGTACGAGCAGCAGAAGACCCCCGAACAGGCATGTTCCAAACTTTAGAAACACATTCAGCAAAACCAGGGAGATTTACCCAATAGTTTTCAAATTTCTGCATGAACTTACAAAAGGTACGAGTCCACTGCATCTGTGGGGGCATAACTGGGCCAAAAACAGTTAGAACCTCACCAATATGTCGAACTTGCTAAGATGGAAGTTGAGCTTCATGAGGTTGAAGGGGCACAATACCAGCATTGTGCAAAGCAGCAGGGCCAATGTCATTATTAACTGAATGATCAGAAACTTGCAGCACCATCGACTCTTGAGACTGAACAGGTTCGACGGAGTTCCTCGAGTCTTTGACATTGTCGAGGACAGCATCATGTTGCACATTGTCATTGCCAACAGCAGGAGGAGGCACATCATTCCATCCTAACTCAGGAAACTCCGGCATTACCCAGTTGTGATTGTTGAAGTGCATCTGGCCAGGAAGGGGATGTGGATTCCCATTGAAAGGCATTGAGTCTTCATCTGCAGGCAGCACATCCGCAAAATCCGCAGACAGAACATAAACTGGAGCATACAAAGAAATCCTAGTACCACCAAAATCTCTGAACTCCCGATAAACCACACCTCGAGGAACCATAGAGGGGGCAGGGAAGGACACATATGCCAAAGTCCGCACCATCAGAGGATCAGCCTGATGCCAAGAGTGAAAGCGTCCAAAAGTGCTAATCACATCTGCAATATATTGCGGCCGACGATAATCCAGAGGAACACCCAAAAGCATCACCCAACCACGGCGAAAACCCTGAACAGCTTTGTAATTGGTCCCCTCATCATGCGGAATAAAATGAACAAAGCGATCGTTGCCCAAATCAAAGGGTGGATGATCCACCATAACTTGTCTAGAGACTGCACTAGGGAATCGGAACAATCCAACTCCCTAAATCGATGGCTGAGCATCAATAACGTCTCTCCCCAACTGATTAACAACAAAGTCACTAACCATGTTACAGTGGAGTTGAATCTCCTCAGGTAGCGGCGCTGGCTCGATGATGCCAATCGCATACTCCTCATGCCTTCTGTAAGGCGCAACAGATGGACCGAAAAAGGTGCGAGGCAGACGGATCGGCCCTCCATCGATGATCTCAAAGCCCGGCGGCACGTACGACAGAGGGTCCAGCTCAAAGTTGGCCATCTCCGCGAAGGAGCTAGCATGCGCATCAATGACGGATGTGTAGTGATTGGAGGTGGCGGCGTATCTGGTCGCGGGGCGGACGGTGGAGCTGGGGGGATGGTTGTAATGGTGGTGGCTTAGGCGGAGCTGGAGGGGATGGTGGTAATGGGGGTAGCGGAGGTGGAGGCGAAGTAGGCTCTGATGACGAAGCTAGATGTAACTTGTCGACGAGACGTATCAATGGGCAGGCTGCAGCAATAGGTTGTAGGGAACTCAAGGTGTCAAGCCATAAAACCGGTGGTGGGCTGTCAGATGGACTCTCAATGACGCGGGACCCACCTAAAACCTCCTGCCGGTGCAGATCATGTGCAAGATTTTGCCCTGTGGCCTAGCCGAAAACAACGGTGACAACGCGTTTGATTGGTGCAATTAGTGGTGATATGTGCCATAGAAAAGCAGTTGTGGCATTTCCAGACCTTAAACGCAATTTCAACAATCATAGAAGAAAATCCATCCAAATCATCAACTAACTGGCCCAAAATCCAGGTGGGCGATAAGTTACGATTCTGATTGACTTGCCATGCATTGGGAGATTCGGCATTGACATGGCTCGAAGAGATTGCGCATGTCTCAGAAGGTGGGCTGCCGGGCTGGACAGGTACGACCCTAGATGGCACAATGGGCCCATCAGATGTAGGTGAGTCAGAAAGATTTGAAAAAATCCCAGACCCGCCCAACAGATGCTCCGAAGATTGAGGAACCAGCTCAGGCGAGATTGACGCAGATCGAGCGGGTGGCGGAGGAACCGTACCAAAACAGATCGGTGGAGTAGCCACCGTCCACCGGAGCTCCGGCGCCGGAGGAGAATGAATGATGACGCGCCCATGCTGATTAAGAACATAACCCGCATCCTGGACAATGTCAATGCATGTTTGCGTGGCAGGGTATTGATAACCTTTGCAAGCAGGATAGTTTCGAAACGTAGCAAATGAAAGCTTGTTCCTGCAACTAGGGGCAGACTTCAAAGAAGATTTGATAGGGGATTTATGCATGGCCATCATACCCATTGTAGCACGACGTTAGGTAGGACTAACAAAAATCCATTCAGCATCACACACTTTTTTGTCGAAATCAAGACCTCACGTCTCCAATTAGGGCCACCATGGCACCAAAGGTGGAAGATGAGGGTAAGTTTTCTCTATTGTTTTGCTTTACAAATTGATACCTAGCTTATTTTCCTCCTAAATGGCATAATTACCTAAGTTAGATAAAAAATGAGCTATACTTAGCTTATTCAGTTCATTTATGCCATACTTACCATACTTAGGTAAAAAATGGCATGATAATCTTTGTTAGTTCAAAAATGATATAGACTTAGCTTATTTTCCTCGAAGATGACATAATAACCTTACTAAGCTCCAAAATGACCTATTTACCTAGCTTAGCTCTAAAATGACCTACACTTAGCATTTTTACCTAGCTTAGCAATAAAATGACATTTTTACCTACCTTAGTTAGAAGAAGAAGAAGATAAATAAGAGGAGAGGAGAAAAAGAAAGAGAAGAAAAAAAATCTTCTTCTTCTTCTAACTAGTCTTCTTCTTCTACCTCTTCTTCTTCTAACTTTCATCTTTCCCAATTTGCAGATTTGCTTTACATGAGGAAGCTTGGATTCATGGAGTGTACTATTCTTCTGGTGCTTCCTTGTTGTTTATGAAAACTTGTTTGGATATGCTGTTGGAAACTTGTTTCTGGTTATGTATATATGGATATGTTGGACTTTGTTGACCTATGTTGTTGGATTTGATGAAATATGTTGTTGGACATGTTGTTGGATATGTTGGATATGTATGCATGTATATCTGTGTTCGAAACCATGTCTAATTAATGGAATTTAAATAAAAACAGGGGATATATAGCCTCTTTGCCATCCGATAGCAGATGGCAAAGAGCTATGCCGTCAGCTAGCAGACGGCAAAGAGGACACGTGGCAGTCACCTGTGCAAACTGGGAACACTGGCTGCCTATTTGGTCATTTTGCCGTCTGCTGGCGGACGGCAAAGTGACCAGCTATGTCATCTACCAGCAGACAGCAAAGATTCAAAACTCTTTGTCGTCTGCTGGCTGGCGGCACAGATGGACACATGGCAGCTTCCCAGTGCTGCCTAGCTGAGCTCTGTGCCATCCTTCAGCGGACGGCATAGAGCTTCGAATCTTTGCCGTCCAGTGGCAGACGGCAAAGAGCGCCGTTAACCCCCTAACGGCTCTCACGCCACCACACTGTCGTCCATTGTCTTTGCTGTCTGCTGGCCTCGGACGGCGGACATCATAATCCTTTGCCGTCCATTTCTGGGAGCGGACGGCAAAGAAGTTTGTCGTCCGTGGTCTCAGCCTTTGCCGTCCGCCATGGTGGATGGCAAAGAAGATGATTCCAGTAGTGTCTATTCAACTTGTTGCTATAGCAAACTTAAATGTCACACCGGCGACTTTACTTGATTTCAGTGCAACTACACAAAACGAGATTGGATTTCCTGTGATCTTGTGTGCATCATGACAGGTTGGTACTTGCCTTCATCCACATGATCGTGCAGTGTGTTTTGAGATTCTCTGCTACTTGTATTGGTACTATTTAAAATAAATGTTGAAATGAAGCTATTGTATTGCTGCCTTTTCCCATTAAGTAGTGAATAAAAATGGGACCAACCCAGACATTATGCTTGTTGCTTTGTTACAACAAACTCTGCATCACCCCCTTTATAAGTAGATGGAAGCACATGTTGTTGTTGCGCCCACTCTCCCCTATAACTATTTATGCATTTTGTTAATCTAATGTCGCTGGTAAAATTAAGCAATGCCACTCTCAGAATTAAGTACTGAATCTTATTTCAAAATTGCAACACTTGTGAGGGATTGGGGGGATTACCATTTTTGTGGCCGCATGTTTCATCCTCGCTTTATTAGGCGATAATTGATTCCTTTTTTGCCTCTGTTAAAACAGAGATATATATTCAACTTGTTGCTATTGCGACATTTTGCTTCACTTAATTTTGGTGGAACTGCACAAAATGAGACTGGATTTCCATATATGTATTGAGATCTCTTTTAGATCTTCCTCGGGAGTTGTTTCAAATCTTGGTCTTGAAAGGTCAGTACCTACTTTCCTCAGAATTAACTACTGAATCTTAGTTCAAAACCGCAACACTTGTTAGGGATCGGCGGGAGTACCATTTCTGTTAGGGATCGGCCGGAGTACATGTTTAAGAAATGTATTGTTCAGATAATGTATCTTTTATTATATATCAGTTATAGTGTTTTACAAATGGTACTATCCTGCTTTGTAGTTCTTTCTACATGTTTAACCAAGGTATTGTTAAGATAATGTCTCTGTTAAAATGAATCAGTCGCATTGTTTTAGGAATGATACTTTTCTGCTTTGTCGTTCTTTATACATGTTGAGACAAGGAATTGTTAAGATAATATCTCAGTTAATATGAATGAATCACACTGATTGAGAATCGCTACTCTCCTGCTTTGTTTCCCATTAAATAATGTAGATCAGTAGATGTTTTTCTTTTGGGAGTACAAGTCATCAACCGTTATTTCTCAGTAATTGTTTCCCTTATACCTACTGTTGCTTATAGGGATATCAAAATTAAAGCTCGGTTTTATTCCGACTTTGATTTTAGTTGAACTGCACAAAAGGAGCCAATGTGTCTAAGGCAAACTGTTGCATTAGTGGGTCGATTGGTCTTACCACTTTGCAGAAAGAAGCAGTCACTATTTGCGCTACATTACACAAGGAATGATCGAGAAGCTTTACAGAGTATTAGTAGACGCTGGTGACATGACTATAGTCTGCAGAGAGCATAGGAAACTCTACAATGTGGAGTGCCTTTGGGTAAAAAGTGCCCAAACAAGTACAGAAGCCGTGACGGACTCCAAATCTGTCAATGTCATTCTAAGAAACAATGATGGGGCATCTGGGTATGGTAATCTGTTTATGGTACTTTCAGTTTGTTAGTCCACCGATTGGTGGGTTGACACTGGGGCCAATATTCATGTGTGTGCTGCTGTGTCTTTGTTTTCTTGCAGCATATAAATACGATATCCACATGGAAGCTCAGCTTGATTTTAGTGGAACTGCACAAAATGTCCAGATGTTTGTGTCCTCCATAATACTTCATCATGCACAATACATCGAATGGTTCTCTAATCATTCGTCGTCACCTTGAGCCACCGAACTATATGTTTGAATGGTCCTGCCAGCGTCAGCCATTAAGAAGGGTAAGAAGAAAGACAAAAAGAGAGATGGCTGCTTTACTTGTGGTTCAGAGGAACACTGGGCAAACAAGTGCCCAAACAAGTACCAAGTAGCCAGGATAGGACACCAAGTCTGTCAATGTCACTCTAAGCAACAATGATGGGGCATCTGGGTACGGTAATCTGTTTACCGTACTTTCAGTTTGTGAGTCCACCGATTGGTGGGTTGACACTGGGGCCAATATTCATGTGTGTGCTGATGTGTCTTTGTTTTCTGGTAGCATATAAATATGAAATCCACAGGGATGCTCAGCTTGATTTTAGTGGAACTACACAAAATGTTTAGATGGTCCGTGTCCTCCACAACAATGATGGGGCATCTGGGTATGGTAATCTATTTACCGTACTTTCAGTTTGTGAGTCCACCGATTGGTGGGTTGACACTGGGGCCAATATTCATGTGTGTGCTGATGTGTCTTTGTTTTCTGGCAGCATATAAATATGAAATCCACAGGGATGCTCAGCTTGATTAGTGGAACTGCACAAAATGTTCAGATGGTTCGTGTCCTCCATAATACTTCATCATGCACAATACATCGAATGGTTCTCTAATCATTCGTCGTCACCTTGAGCCACTGGACTATCAGATGACAAACTGATGACAAACCCTTCCCGTTCCACAATCATAGGCATTACATATTTTGAATGGGAAAAGCTTGTCAAAGTTGACATTAGTTTAATATTGGAATTGGAAAACTTTGTCAATTTTTGCTCATTGATGTTAGCCAGAAGACATGCATTTGATATTTTTGAGTGGGACGCCTTTCTTTGTGAAGCAACGTTGATCGTTTTTCCTATTCCTGTCTTGATTCAGAAGTAAATATTTACTTTGCTAAGATGCATAGTCACATGAATGTTGACTTATGTAAGATATTTTAAGAGTTTGTTCTGAATATTGTCTATGTAATGCCAGGCCTTGTGTTTGATTGCAAAGTTGAGCTCGAAATGTTGTGGCATGCGGCATCACGAGCTATTCACCGTGCCTCCTGAGAATAATGCTTCGTATTGTTTTGCATGTCGATCTAATGCCAGTGATTTGCTTCTTAAGAAGATCATCCTCTTCTGTTGTTTTCGTGCTAAAGAAGTTCATCGTATTATGTTTCATTCATAGCCTATATGACAAGTCGGGTAGGTTAGACGTGAAACCATATGATCTTCCGACCAACTCATCATCTTAGTCCGTGATTGGATCGTTGTTTTCCAAACCAAAACCGCTTGTAAAACTGACGCTTGTCAATAAAAGCAGATGGTCTCGGGCGAAGCGCTTGGTTGGTCGATTTCGACTAGTAAAATATACACTGGTCTCTCAAATTACACACGTAACCCGCCGGTTTTACTTACAGACCTCGGGCCCTCGGTTTCATTACGCCTGTATTTTACACGTTGTTTCCGATGACGAGTAAATTACACTTGTATCTTAATACAGATATGAAATAAACCAGAGCTCCCAAGTGCGGCCTTACTGTTTCATGCTGTCTCAGTCTCTTGAAGGTGCTCATAGGTGTCCGATGATTCTGGCTTACTGAATGAGCAGCGGGCGCTGTATCAGACCATCCGTAGGGCCCGTGAGTCCCTCTCCGTCGTCCTTCGAGTTGTTGCGCTCGCCGTGGCGCCGAGCATTGTTAGCATGGTCAATGAACAAGAGGATTCAGGAGATGACTTTATTTTGACTGGATGACAGTAGGGACCCACTAGGGCCATAGCTGTACGCACGCATGTGCCTCCTTATTATGTACAACTATATATTTTTTGATTCCTCCTAGTTTTCTGACATCACGGTCCCACACCATTGTCAACCTATGTAGTTAATATAAACGAGCGAATTGCACAAGGTGCGGCCGACAGCTGGGACCAAGCAGCTCGAGCAGTATTTCTGTTTTTGAGGCGTGAGCACTGCAGAGTTTTTCTTGGCGATGTTTTTGTTGTTGTTCAGAGGAGAGCAGGGTATTAACTGGGCGGGATGTGGCCCGTCTAGCCCAGGATAGATATCCAGCCCAGATATTAATTTTTTAAGATGGAAATGGCTAGCCCAGCTATACGTTTTTGTGAGGAATACCCAGGCAAGGTCAACTTGTTATTCTCTGCCCAGCTGGGCTGCAAATCTTTCCTAGGAGGGATGCATTAGGCTTAACAGGAAAATGGGCTTTCAAAATAATAAATGGGATGTACTTATAAAAACTAGGTAGTAACTATAAAAAAATGCACCAAACACGAAATTAGTTTATAAAATATTATTTATGGATTTTGAAAATCTTAATTTTTAATTGTTGCGCGCGGAATGTTTTGTTGGATTTTTACGCAATACAAATTTATATTTAATCTGACTAGAAATTTCGGGATAAAAATATTTCGGATCCCATCAAAATGTGGGAAATTTTATTGAATTCTATCTTGAACGGTTGGTTGAAATTATTAATCTTGTCCTAGCTATAAAATGGGCTGTACTTTTAACAAACTGTAAATGGGTTGTAGTAAATTCCATTAGAATTCAAAAATTGGTTGTACATTCTTAGTTTCTTACAAATCGCAAATGGGCTATAAGTTCTCTGCCACATACTTGTGGGCCTACTAAGTTGACGCGTCCCGTAAAAATAAGAAGTTGACGCGTATGCAAGGCTTTGTCAACTTATTATAGTCAACACATGGTTCTAGCAGCAGTGGCCATTGGATGTCTATCCAACGGATGTCGTGCTTCTTCTTCAATATCGGATATTCTAGCTTCGGCCGCCCAAAAAATGATTCCTCCCCTGACATCTGGGGCGCACCGTTTCGGAGGCTTAACGGTGGGCCGACTAAGTTGACGCGTACCAAGGGCTTTGTCAACTTAGTCAATATAAACGATTCGAGCGGCAGTGACTGTACGATGTCCATCCAACGGCCGTAGTGCTTCTTCAACCTCTGGTCTTCTTGCTCCAGCCGCCCAAAGCAGCGCCGGTCGTGCCACCTGCTCCTGCCTCCCGTGGTTGACTGTGCTGCCGCGGAGGCCTCACCGCCCCCTACTACTCGCACCGCTAGCCAGGCCATCCCTCCACTCACCCACACCCCCTGTTATTCTGCGGCGACGACAGCCTCACACCGCAGCTGAACCAGTGAACCCTCGTACTCCTCTCCGCACGTGCTTCCACTGCCGCGTCTTCCCCGGCTCTGCGTTGTCCCCTTCCTAGGCCTCACCGTCGTCCACCGCAGTGGTGCTCTCGGCGCGGCGTGGTCAATGTGGTCAACGACCGAATTCCATCGGATGAGTACTGTATGTGGACAGGCTGACAGCCGGGTCCACGGCAGCCGCAAGGAAGTGCCTCCTTATTACGCGGAAAATAATTATTCCTCCACCTGACAGCAGGGACCCACCGGACGGGCCACCATATTTGGCGAAAAAAACATTTCCCCCCTGACTGTTGGGACCCACCGGACAGGCCACCGTATTTCACGAAAAAACGTTCCCCCCGCTGTCAGCTCGGACCCACCGGAATTGCCTCCTTATTACTCACAAAAAAATGAATACTCCCCCTGCTAGTTGGGACCCACCTTGGCGGGAGGCTGACTTGTGGGCCTGCTAAGTTGACGGGGACGGAGTGCTTTGGCAACTTAGTCAATATGAACGATTCTAGCTCCAGTGACCGTACGATGTTCATCCAACGGCCGTAGTGCTTCTTCAACCTCTGTTCTTCTTGCTCCAGCTGCCCAAAGCAGCGTCGGTCGTGCCGCATGCTCCTGCCTCCCGTGGCCGGCTGTGCTGTCGCGGAGGCCTCACCGCCCCTACTATTCCCACCGCTGGCCAGGCCCTGCGGCGACGGCAGCCTGACACTGCAGCCGAACCAGTGAACCCTCATACTCCTCTCCGTGCGGGCTTCCACTAGCGTGTCTTCCCCGGCTCCGCGTCGTCCCCTTCCTAGGCATGCCGTCGTCCACCGCCCTGGTGCTCTCGACGCGGCGTGGTCAATGTGGTCAACAACCGACTTCCATCGGAAGAGTACTGTACGTGGAGAGGCTGACAGCTGGGTCCACGGCGGCCGCAAGGAAGTGCCTCCTTATTACGCGGAAAATAATAATTCCTCCACCTGACAGCAGGGACCCACTGGACGGGCAACCGTATTTCGTGAAAAAAAAACGCTTCCCCCCTGACTGTTGGGACCTACCAGCTACATCTTCGCACGCAAGGAAGTGCGTCCGGGAAAAAAAAAAGATTCGCCCCCCTGACTCATGGGACCCACCAGCTACATCTTCGCATGCAAGGAAGTGCGTGACAGTCGGGACCCACTAGGTCAAAGCGTACGTAGCATTGTCATTCTGGTGGCGAACGTGTACGTACA
Source organism: Aegilops bicornis (assembly GCA_021605145.1). Lineage (NCBI taxonomy): Eukaryota > Viridiplantae > Streptophyta > Magnoliopsida > Poales > Poaceae > Aegilops > Aegilops bicornis. The sequence continues at coordinate 136,169,913 of CM038675.1, read as the reverse complement.
TACTGGTCGATGTAGAGGCGCGCACGTGTCGTAGTAGAGGCGCGCACGTAGAATGCACACGTATGTACAACGGCCAGGGTGCAAGAAAGTAAATATGGCCACGCGTCATACATCTGGCGGGGTCTCGAGCGCCCTACTCAGCGGCGTCGTCTGGCCACGACTCGTGTACATGGCTGGGTCAGAACGGAGAAACTGCGTCGTCGTTGTGTTCATGGGGAGGCAAAGGAATGCGTCGTGTTCATCGGGAGGCAACCGAACATGTGGGAGCCAACCGGCTTGGACGGAACAACCGATGAAACGAGGCCTGGCGTACCGCACAACGGAGGAAACGGCCTTGTGTTCGACCGGCCACATTTGAAACGGGATCTTGTTCATCGGGATGGGTCTGGCGTACCACAAAACGAAGGAAACGGACTTGTGTTGGACCTCCGACGGTCGAAACGGGGTCCTGTTGATCGGGAGGAGTGTGGCGTACCGCAAAATGGAGGAAACGGACTTGTGTTGGAGCTCTACGGTCGAAACAGGGGTCCTGTTCATCGGGAGGGGTGCGGCGTACCACAAAACGGGACTCCACTGGATACTTTTCATCTCCATCGTCGACCCCCTCTAGCCTCCACGGGCTACTATTCATCCACCGTCGACCTCGTCCAGCCTCCACCTGCGACTATTCATCCATGGGCTCTTGTTCATACATCCTCCACCATGCGCAACTCCACCGGCTACTGTTCAACCAGCCCTCTCCACGGGCTCCTGTTCAACCACCCCTCCACGCGCTACTGTTCATCCAGCCCTCCACGGGGTGGTCCTGTTCATCCAGCCCTCCACGGGGTCCTGTTCATCTAGCCCCAACCGGCTCGATCGATCGGGGTACTGCTCACCCACAGGCAACACCACGGGGTCCTGTTCATTCACCCCCACCGGGAACTATTCATCCAAACCACCCCCCCCAGCAACGCTCACTGTTCATCCAGAGGTAGCATCGATCAGCTTCAGTTAGCAGCAGTAGCGAAGGAATCTCTCGATTGGTTCAGTTAACAGCCATCGATCGATCGCTCAGGTTCAGTAACGCGTAGCCTGCAGTGCAATCACTCGAGTTCAGTAGGCGAACGCCTCGCTCGGGTGGAGTTAGAGCCCAATGCCTTGCACCCACGCGTGTGCGTGTCTGAGAGAAACGCGCAAACCTCCGTGCATCGCTCGGCCCCGACCACCCACCGTAACCGGGAACACCCCGATATTTTCCTAGCCCTTGCTTCTACCACGGTTTTTTCCGTCATGGATGGCCCAAAGAATGTCATGCAGCTGCGTCTCCGGCCCGCCCAGGATGAAAAGCCCATTTTCTGTCATGATTTTTTGTCATAGAAGTAGGAGCCCACCACATCTATGATGATACCGGGTTTTGTCACAATTATCGTCATAGAAGTGTCATAAGTATGACATAATTTTTTTTCGTTCGGCCCAAAATGTCACGGATGTGTACTTTTTTTGTAGTGCTTCCACCATGGCCCATTAAGGCCCATTAACTCCCTGGGGGGTTTCGGTAACCCCCCGGTACTCCCGAAAAATGCCCGAACCACTCGGAACCTTTTCGGTGTCCAAACATAGCCTTCCAATATATCAATCTTTATGTCTCGACCATTTCGAAACTCCTCGTCATGTCCGTTATCATATACGGGACTCCGATCAATCTTCGGTACATCGAAACACATAAGCTCATAATATCGATCGTCATCGAACATTAAGCGTGCGGACCCTACGGGTTCGAGAACTATGTAGACATGACCGAGACTCATCTCCGGTCAATAACCAGTAGCGGAACATGGATGCTCATAGTGGTTCCTATACATTCTACGAAGATCTTTGTCGGTCAAACTGCATAACAACATACGTTGTTCCCTTTGTCATCGGTATGTTACTAGCCCGAGATTCGATCGTCGCTATATCAATACCTAGTTCAATCTCGTTACCGGCAAGTCTCTTTACTCGTTCCGTAATGCATCATCCTGTGACTAACTCATTAGTCACATTGCTTGCAAGGCTTGTAGTGATGTGCATTACCGAGAGGGCCTAGAGATACCTCTCCGAAACACGGAGTGACAAATCCTAATCTTGATCTATGCCAACCCAACGAACACCATCGGAGACACCTGTAGAGCATCTTTATAATCACCCAGTTACGTTGTAACGTTTGATAGCACACTAAGTGTTCCTCCAGTATTCGGGAGTTGCATAATCTCATAGTCATAGGAACATATATAAGTTATGAAGAAAGCAATAGCAATAAACTAAATGATCATAGTGCTAAGCTAACGGATGGGTCATGTCAATCACATCATTCTCTAATGATGTGATCCCGTTCATCAAATGACAACTCATGTCAATGGCTAGGAAATTTAACCATCTTTGATCAACGAGCTAGTCAAGTAGAGGCATACTAGTGACACTCTGTTTGTCTATGAATTCACACATGTACTAAGTTTCCGGTTAATACAATTCTAGCATGAATAATAAACATTTATCATGATATAAGGAAATATAAATAACAACTTTATTATTGCCTCTAGGGTATATTTCCTTCACTCTCCCACTTGCACTAGAGTCAATAATCTAGATTACATTGTAATGATTCTAACACCCATGAAGTCTTGGTGCTGATCATGTTTTTCTCGTGAGAGAGGCTTAGTCAACGGGTCTGCAACATTCAAATCCATATGTATCTTGCAAATCTCTATGTCCCCATTCGACACTTGATGACTGATGGAATTGAAGCGTCTCTTGATGTGCTTGGTTCTCTTGTGAAATCTGGATTCCTTCACCAAGGAAATTGCTCTAGTATTGTCACAAAAGATTTTCATTGAACCTGATGCACTAGGTATGACACCTAGATCGGATATGAACTCCTTCATCCAGACTACTTCATTTGCTGCTTCCGAAGCAGCTATGTATTCCGCTTCACACGTTGATCCCGCCATGAAGCTCTCCTTAGAACTACACCAACTGACAGCTCCACCGTTCAATATAAACACGTATCCGGTTTCTGACTTAGAGTCATCAGGATCAGTGTCAAAGCTTGCATCGACGTAACCATTTACAACGAGCTCTTTGTCACCTCCATAAACGAGAAACATATCCTTAGTCCTTTCCAGGTATTCCAGGATGTTCTTGACCACTGTCCAGTGATCCACCCCTACTATACTTATAGCAAGGCACACATCAGGTCTGGTATCAGCATTGCATACATGATAGAACCTATGGCTGAAGCATAGGGAATGACTTTCATTTTCTCTCTATCTTCTGCAGTGGTTGGGCATTGAGTCTCACTCAACTTCACATCTTGTAATACAGGGAAGAACCCTTTCTTTGACTAGTCCATTTTGAACTTCTTCAAAATCTTATCAAAGTATGTGCTTTGTGAATGTCCGATTAAGTGTCTTGATCTATCTCTATAGATCCTGATGCCCAATATATAAGCAGCTTCACCGAGGTCTTTCATTGAAAAATTCTTATTCAAGTATCCTTTTATGCTATCCAGAAATATTGTATCATTTCCAATCAGCAATATGTCATCCACATATAATATTAGAAATTCTACAGAGCTCCCACTCACTTTCTTGTAAATACAGGCTTCTCCAAAAGTCTGTATAAGACCATATGCTTTGATCACACTATCAAAACGCTTATTCCAACTCCGAGAGGCTTGCACCAGTCCATAAATGGATCGCTAGAGCTTGCACACTTGTTAGCATCTTTTGGATCGATAAAACCTTCTGGTTGCATCATATACAACTCTTCTTCCTGAAATCCATTCAGGAATGCAGTTTTGACATCCATTTGACAAATTCCATAATCATAAAATGCGGCAATTGCTAACATGATTCGGACAGACTTAAGCATCGCTACGGGTGAGAAAGTTTCGTCGTATTCAAATCCTAGAACTTGTCGAAAACCTTTCACAACAATTCCAGCTTTGTAGACAGTAACATTACTGTCAGCGTCAGTCTTCTTCTTGAAGATCCATTTATTCTCGATGGCTTGCCGATCATCGGGCAAGTCAACCAAAGTCCACACTTTGTTCTCATACATGGATCCCATCTCAGATTTCATGGCCTCAAGCCATTTTGTGAAATCTGAGCTCATTATCGGTTCCTCATAGTTCGTAGGTTCGTTATGGTCTAGTAACATGACGTCCAGAATAGGATTACCGTACCACTCTAGTGCAGATCTTACTCCACTTGATGTACGAGGTTCAGTAGTAACTTGATCTGAAGTTTCATGATCACTATCATTAGCTTCCTCACTAATTGGTGTAGGAATCACTGGAACTGATTTTTGTGATGAATTACCTTCCAATTCGGGAGATGGTACAGTTACCTCATCAAGTTCTACTTTCTTCCCACTCACTTCTTTCGAGAGAAATTCCTTCTCTAGAAAGGATCCATTCTTAGCAACGAATATCTTGCCTTCGGATCTGTGATAGAAGGTTTACCCAACAGTCTCCTTTGGGTATCCTATGAAAACACATTTCTCCGATTTGGGTTCGAGCATATCAGGTTGAGGCTTTTTCACATAAGCATCGCAGCCCCATACTTTCAGAAATGACAACTTGGGTTTCTTGCCAAACCACAGTTCATAAGGTGTCGTCTCAACGGATTTTAGATGGTGCCCTATTTAACGTGAATGCATCCGTCTCTAAAGAATAACCCCAAAATGATAGCGGTAAATCAGTATGAGACATCATAGATCGCACCATATCTAATAAAGTGTTGTTACGACGTTCGGACACACCATTACGTTATGGTGTTCTAGGTGGCGTGAGTTGCAAAACTATTCCACATTGTTTCAAATGAAGACCAAACTCGTAACTCAAATATTCTCCTCCACAATCAGATCATAGAAACTTTATTTTCTTGTTACGATGATTTTCCACTTCACTCTGAAATTCTTTGAACTTTTCAAATGTTTCAGACTTATGTTTCATCAAGTAGACATACCCATATCTGCTCAAATCATCTGTGAAGGTTAGAAAATAACGATACCCGCCGCGAGCATCAACACTCGTCGGACCGCATACATTAGTATGTATTATTTTCAACAAGTCTGTTGCTCGCTCCATTGTTCCAGAGAATGGAGTCTTAGTCATCTTGCCCATGAGGCATGGTTCGCAAGTATCAAGTGATTCCAAAAGTCCATCAGCATGGAGTTTCTTCATGCGATTTACATCAATATGACCTAAACGGCAGTGCCACAAATAAGTTGCACTATCATTATTGAACTTATATCTTTTGGCTTCAATACTATGAATATGTGTATCACTACTATCGAGATTTAATAAAAATAGACCACTCATCAAGGGTGCATGACCATAAAAGATATTACTCATACAAATAGAACAACCATTATTCTATGATTTAAATGAATAATCGTCTCACATCAAACAAGATCCAAATATAATGTTCATGCTCAACGCTGGCACCAAATAACAATTACTCAGCTCTAAAACTAATCCCAAAGGTAGATGTAGAGGTAGCGTGCCGACTACGATCACATCGACTTTGGAACCATTTCCCACGCGCATCGTCACCTTGTCCTTAGCCAATCTTCTCTTAATCCGTAGCCCCTGTTTCGAGTTGCAAATGTGAGCAACAGAACCAGTATCAAATACCCAGGCGCTACTGCGAGCATTAGTTAAGTACACATCAATAACATGTATATCAAATATACCTTTCACTTTGCCATCCTTCTTATCTGCCAAATAATTGGGGCAGTTCCGCTTCCAGTGACCAGTCCCTTTGCAGTAGAAGCACTCAGTCTCAGGCTTAGGTCCTGCTACCTCTTGAGCATGCGCTGGTTTTCCCTTGAAAAGGAAAGGGTGATGCAGCAAAGTAGCGTAAGTATTTCCCTCAGTTTTTGTGAACCAAGGTATCAATCCAGTAGGAGCCTACACGCAAATCGCCTAGTACCTGCACAAATAATCAAGAACCTTGCAACCAATGCGATAAAGGGGTTGTCAATCCCTTCACGGCCACTTGCAAAAGTGAGATCTGATAAAGATAATAAGATAAATATTTTTGGTATTTTTTTTGTATAGATTGGAAAGTAAAGATTGCAAAATAAGCAATGACGTAAATAGCTAGTTGACGGGAAACTAATATGATGTAACATAGACCCAGGGGCCATAGGTTTCACTAGTGGATTCTCTCAATATAGCACATATTATGGTGGGTGAACAAATTACTGTCGAGAAATTGATAGAAAAGCTCATAGTTATGAGAATATCTAGGCATGATCATGAACATAGGCATCACGTCCGTGTCAAGTAAACTGAAACGATTCTGCATCTACTACTATTACTCCACACATCGACCGCTATCCAGCATGCACCTAGAGTATTAAGTTCATAAGAACAGAGTAACGCATTAGGCAAGATGACATGATGTAGAGGGATAAACTCAAGCAATATGATATAAACCCCATCTTTTTATCCTTGATGGCAACAATACAATACGTGTCGTTTCCCTTTCTGTCACTAGGATCGAGCACCGCAAGATTGAACCCAAAGCTAAGCACTTCTCTCATTGCAAGAAAGATCAATCTAGTAGGCCAAAATAAACCGATAATTCGAAGATACTTGCAAAGATATCAAATCATGCGTATAAGAATTCAGATCATAAACACACAATTCATCGGATCTCAACAAACACACCGCAAAAGAATTACATCGAATAGATCTCCAAGAAGATCGAGGAGAACATTGTATTGAGATCCAAAGAGGCGATGTAAGAAGACATCTAGCTAATAACTATGGACCTGTAGGTCTGTGTTAAACTACTCACACAACATCGGAGAGGCTATGGTGTAGATGTAGAAGCCCTCCATGATCGATTCCCACTCCGACGGAGCACCGAAAAAGGCCCCAAGATGGGATCTCACGGGTACAGAAGGTTGCCGCGGTGGAAAAGTGGTTTCGTGGCTCCCCTTGATGTTTTCAGGGTATAAGAGTATATATAGGCGAAAGAAGTAGGTCGGTGGAGCTACGAGGGGCCCATGAGGGTGGGGGCGCGCCTACCCCCCTGGGCGCGCCCTCCTGCCTCGTGGCCACCTTGTTGCTTCCTTGACGTCCACTCCAAGTCACCTGGATTGCGTTTGTTCCAAAAAAGATTCTCGCGATTGTTTCGTTCTGTTTGGATTCCCTTTGATATTCCTTTTCTGCGAAACACTTAAGTAGGCAAAAAAACAGCAATTTGCACTAGGCCTTCCGTTAATAGTTTAGTCCCAAAAATCATATAAAATAGCATATTAAAGCCCATTAAACATCCAAAACAGATAATATAATAGCATGGAACAATCAAAAATTATAGATATATTGGAGACGTATCAAGCATCCCCAAGCTTAATTCCTGCTCGTCCTCTAGTAGGTAAATGATAAAAACAGAATTTTTGATGTGGAATGCTACCTAACATAATTTTCAATGTAATTTCCTTTATTGTGGCATGAACGTTCAGATCCGAAAGATTCAACACAAAAGTTTAATATTAACATAAAAATAATGATACTTCAAGCATACTAACAAAGTAATTATGTCTTCTCAAAATATCAGGGCCAAAGAAAGTTCATCCCTACAAAATCATATAGTTTGGCTATGCTCTATCTTCGTCACACAAAATATTCAAATCATGCACAACCCCGGTTTCAGCCAAGCAATTGTTTCATACTTTAGAATTTTCAAACTTTTTCAACTTTCACGCAATACATGAGCGCGAGCCATGGACATAGCACTATGGGTGGAATAGAATATAATGATGGGGGTTGTGTGGAGAAGACAGAAAAAGAGGAGAAAGACTCACATTGACGCGGCTAATCAACGGGCTATGGAGATGCCCATCAATTGATGTCAATGCGAGGAGTAGGGATTGGCATGCAACGGATGAACTAGAGCTATAAATGTATGAAAGCTCAATAGAAGAAACTAAGTGGGTGTGCATCCAACTTGCTTGCTCACAAAGACCTAGGGCTTTTGAGGAAGCCCATTGTTGGAATATAAAAGCCAAGTTCTATAATGAAAAATTCCCACTAGTATATGAAAGTGACAATATAATAAACTCTCTATCATGAAGATCATGGTGCTACTTTGAAGCACAAGTGTGGAAAAAGGATAGTAGCATTGCCCCTTCTTTTTTTCTTTTTTTCTCTTTTTTTGTTTGGCCTCCCTTTTTTATATTTGGCCTTTCTCTTTTTTTTCAGGACAATGCTCTAATAATGATGATGATCACACTTCTATTTATTTACAACTCAAGGATTACAACTCGATACTAGAACAAAATATGACTCTATATGAGTGCCTCCATCGGTGTACCGGGATGGGCAATGAATCAGGAGCGACATGTATGAAAAATTATGCATGCTGGCCTTGCCACAAATATGATGTCAACTACATGATCATGCAAGGCAATATGACAATGTTGAAGCGTGTCATAATAAACCGAATGGTGGAAAGTTGCATGGCTATATATCTCGGAATGGCTATGGAAATGTCATAATAGGTAGGTATGGTGGCTGTTTTGAGGAAAATATAAGGAGGTTTATGTGTGATAGAGCATATCATATCACGGGGTTTGGATGCACCGGTGAAGTTTGCACCAACTCTCGAGGTGAGAAAGGGCAATGCAGTGCATCAAGAGGCTAGCAGTGATGGAAGGGTGAGAGTGCGTATAATCCATGGACTCAACATTAGTCATAAAGAACTCACATACTTATTGCAAAAATCTACAATTCATTAAAAACCAAGCACTACGCGCATGCTCCTAGGGGAAGGGTTGGTACGAGTTAACCATCGCGTGATCCCGACCTTCACACATAAGGAAGACAATCAAAGAATAAAGCATGCTTCAAATTTGTTACACAACGGTTACCATAAGTTCATGCTACGGGACTTGCAAACCTCAACACAAGTATTTCTCAAATTCACAATTAATTCACTAGCATGACTCTAATATCACCATCCTCATGTCTCAAAACAATCATCAAGTATCAAACTTCTCATAGCATCCAAAGCACTTTATATGAAAGTTTTTATTATACCCATCTTGGATGCCCATCATATTAGGACTAATTTTATAGCCTAAGCAAATTACCATGCAGTTCTAAAGGACTCTCAAAATAATATAGGTGAAGCATGAGATATCAATAATTTCTACAAAATAAAACCACCACCATGCTCTAAAAAGATATAAGTTAAGCACTAGAGCAAAATTATCTAGCCAAAAGATATAAGTGAAGCACATAGAGTATTCTAATAAATTCTGATTCATGTGTGTCTGTCGGGCAAACGACACCTATGGGATCACTCGAATCCCTTCTACGGTTTGCGGGCGCATGGTTGTGAGAAGAGCATGTCTAACAGGAAGCACACGGATCCGGCCGCAAGGATGCGTAATACCCTAGTCCTTCTTTGGTGGATGTATTGAGTGTTCTTGTGTTCTTGAGCTAGCTACGGGGTGTAACTTGCCCAAAAGAGCCGAATCCCTCTCCTGGTCGCCTCGGGCCTCCTTTTATAGGCAAAAGGGGTCGCCACAGTGGCACACAGGAGGTGGAAAGGTGTACAGCGCACGAGCTTATCGCCCGGCATTATGGGACAAAGCGCATTAAATGCGCTACTTAGGTGTCCATTAGCTTTATTGGGGACGGGAACGAGGCCCGTCCCGTCCGTCGCCGCTCCGCCTCGCTTCGACACGCGCCCAGGCCAGCGATGCGTGCGGTGCCATGTAGGCAGGCAGGCTGCTGAGGTGGCGCGATGGTGGAGCCTTCACGAAGATCTGCATGCCACCACGCAGGTGCTTGCTGAGTTGGTGTAGAGGCCGCCCGTCGCCACGCAGGTGCCTGCCCAGCTGGTTGAGCTAGCAGCTGCTTGGGGACGGCGGTGGAGTCTTGGCTGGTGCGGGCCTGGCAGTGGCCCCGCTGATGCCCTCGGCAAGGGTCTTGCCGGGGGCCCGGCAAGGATCTTGCCTTGGCGTCGCAGTCGTCCTGGCAAGGCGCTTGCCAGGGATCTTGTGGATCTCCTCGGCTAGGATCCCACTGAGGTTCGCCGTCTTCCGGTCCTTATCTGATCTTGTGTGTTCATGATCTTGACGAAGATCTGCATGCCACCACAGAGGGGCCTCCCGAGCCCTGGTTCCAATGTAGTTGGTTGGCTGGTGTTGGAACCCACGGGCTCAAGGGTGGCCTGCTCTGCTGGCAACAGGCAAGTTGCCCCGGAAAGGCTCTTGCCGTGGGAGTCCACCTCGCCCTTTTGCTCTCATGTGTTTCTGGTCTTGGCGTGGCCTTGGTTGTTTTGCGCTTCGGCTTCTCTCCGGCTTCCCTCTTCTGCCCTGCTAGGTGTGGTCGCGGCGCTTGGCTCTGACTGCCTACGCACAAGTAAAGGGGTCAAAATGAGAGCCCCTACTTTTGTACACCGACAGGAGCCCTCGGGCCTGGGCCACACATAAGTGCGACGCGTTGTTGGGCCAGGCCCAGAACGGTGCGCAGGTAGGTGGGGCAGATTTTACCGCAGTAACTTTTTCGGCCGCTGCGCTTCCCCACGACCCGCGTTGAACACGCGATGTGGAGGGTCGTGCGTGACGTGGGGGTCATGCGTGGGGCGGTTCCCGCATGCATGCGTCACATCGCAGTTAATGGGAAAAGAGGCGACCCGCGCCATCCCTGTAAAAAGGAGTAACCGCGGGCGCGCTACTCTTTTACCCCTGCATCTTCTTCAATCTCGAAATGGCCGTCCCCTTCTCCTTCCTTCCCAAGCTTTCGCCTTTGCTCGCCGCCGCTGTGCCTTCCTTGCTCCCCGCAGCCACCATGGCACCCAAGACCAATAGAGGCAAGGGAGTGGCCAAGGACGCCGGGACGAGCGAGCCGCCGGAGAGCAAGTTGGCAGCGCGGCGGATGCAGCTCGCCTACTTCCCCTCGATGGTCGACGTGTTCGAGCTCCGGGACTGCTTCAAGCCCCTATGGGGGTGCAAGACTGGGGGGATACGACGGGGCATCCAGCCACGCGTGTCATCCCCGCCAATTGCGCTGAGGCCGCCGCGAATCGGTACCCTTCTTCGTTGATTACTTTTCTTCCAGCCTTTGACCCCCTTTCTCCGATTTCTTCAACGATACCATGCACACATTTTGCTTCCACCTTCTGGATTTTACTCCAAACACCGTGGCGTGCATGGCTCTGTTCGCCCACCTCTGTGAGGGCTTCGTCGGAGTTCATCCCAACATGGCGCTCTTCCGCCATTACTTTTACCCTCGCATCCAGAAGGGAGGTGCCATTTCTGGCTGCGTCGCCTGGATCCCGAGGTCCCGGAAGGAGAGGTGGGAAGAATGGCGGGGCCGGTGGTGCTGGATTGAGGAGGATGATCCACAAGAGTTCTGTCGGTTCCGCTAGGCGCCGCCGGTCCGCAGGAACGACTGGGGCGATGTCGATGCCCAGGACGACAAGCTCGAGATCGCCACCAACAGTATCCACCGCCTCACTGTTGCCAGGCTTACCCTGGCGATGATTGGGGCGGATTTCCTCCACCGCCGAATCGCCCCTCTGCAAACAAGGGGAGGCCGGCCTAGCTGTTCCAGAATGTGGCTAACATCATGAGGCTTCGCCCCGGCCTCAATCACAACTTCACGGTGACGGGGCACGCCCACTTCTGCCAGCGGGTCTTTCAGCTCGACTTGAACTGCGAAGGCTGGGCCGAGAGGTCCGGCAAGGCTGCAAAGGCCGGCAAGGTCGTCAAGGGGCCCCTGTTCGGGTTGCCGGCGGGGGTGGTCCCGCTGAGCAACAACTCGCGCCAGACCAACATCATCGCCATGATGCTAGACTGCAACGCGCACGGTCCCGTCCATGATTGGGCCCCGCCGCCAGAGGAGGAGGTGCAGGGGTTTTTTGGCGGCTTGACGGAGATATACGTCTGCAAGGAGCCGCTGCTTATCCAGGACACCACCCAAGCAGAGCTGGATTATATTGCCGCCAGGGCGGTGGAGGCGGAGCTTGCCAGGCAGGCCGGCAGTGCTAGCGGTGTAGAGGACGAGGCTGCGGCGGCCGTGGAGGAGAAGGAGCTGGCCCAGTGGGCGGGGGCCGCTGGGGAGGCTAGCAACGCCGGCACCGGGGCCCCTCTTGTCGAAGATGTGGTCGACGAGTCGTCGGAGGAGGAGGCCGAGGCTGTCAGCCCTCTATCCACGGGGAGAGGGCGAGTCCTGCGGCGGGCCACCTCTGGCGAGCCGGTTCGACCCAGGAGGGTAGTGCAGCTCCGGCAAGCTCAGGAGGCGTCCACTGGCCAAACAAGGGCCGCGACTACGAAGAAATCGGTGAAGGCCGTGGTGGCGAAGGAGAAAGAATCTGCCTCCTCTTCGTCCAAGCGCGTCCAGACTCCACCCTCCTCCCCTCCTCCAGCAGACGTTGATGTAGACATTGATGCGGAGGTCACCTTTGACTTCGGGTCCCTCAGCCCAAGGAGGAAGAGGAAAGCAGCAGAGGAGGAGGTGGAGGACGAGTAAGTATCTTGTCCCTTTCTTTCACCTCCATCTCCTTGGATCGTGCCACTTATCTTGACTCGTCTTCATCTTTGCAGGGATGAGGAGACACTGGCCCAGAGGGTGAAGAGGGCCAGGGCTTCGGCGAGCGGCCAGCCCCCTGCGAGGATTTCTAGTACACCGCTGGTGGTCTTGAGCAGCCCGGATAGCAACCCCCGGCACAGCCCCCAGTGTAGGTTCACCACTCACCCCTCGTCGGCGTGTGTTGGTGGGCATGATCTCTTGGTGCTGACCTTGCCGCGGTTGCAGGAGGAGGACAGCAGCAGGAGGAGCCATAGAGGGCTACCCCCAACACGCCGCCCCCATCAACCACGGCGCCCCGAGGGGCGTCCCCGGCAAGGGCGCCAAGCACCGAGCCCATACACACAGAGGAGGAGGAGGAGAACCCCGGTGCTGACGGCTTCTCCTTCACGCCAAATGTTGGCGGGGAGGGGACCTCTGCTTCCCAGCCCAGCACGAGTAAGTTACTCGCCTTCCGTCCCTGATCTTTTTCTGTTCTTTCTGAATCTTGGTCTTGGCTTTGCCTCATCCCCCTTCTTGGTATCCAGATCCCCCGTCGGTAGACCAGGAGGACATAGACACCGTCATCAAGGACATTGCCAAGGCTGCTGAGGCGGAGGCCGAGAAGATCGCCGCCGAGGAGGCTACCAAGGGGCCTGCCGGGGAGCCCGGCAAGGCTACTGCCGAGGAGGCTGGCAAGGGGCCTCCCGGGGAGGCCGGCAAGTCCGCTGCCGAGGAGGAGGTGGTCGATGACCATCCCTCCTCATCCGCTGCCTCTGGCTCCGGCAGGTATCTGAGGGTGAGCGACGACATTTTCATCCATCTCCCAGGGTCGTCGAGCTCCAGGGCGCCCGTCGAGGGAGAGGTCTGATACGTCTCCAACGTATCTATAATTTTTGATTGTTCCGCGCTATATTATATTCTGTTTTGGATGTTTAATGGGCTTTATTATACACTTCTATATTATTTTTGGGACTAACCTATTAACCGGAGGCCCAGCCCAAATTGCTGTTTTTTCCCTATTTCAGTGTTTCGCAGAAAAAGAATATCAAACGGAGTCCAAAAGGAATGAAACCTTCGGGAACGTGATTTTCGGAACAAACGTGATCCAGAGGACTTGGAGTCCACGTCAAGAAATCAACAAGGAGAGGACAAGGCAGGGTCCACGCCTACCCCCCCCCCTAGGCGCGCCCTCCACCCTCGTGGGGCCCACGTTGCTCCACCGACGTACTTCTTCCTCCTATATATACCTACGTACCCCCAAACCATCGGAAGCATCCACGAAAACCTAATTCCACCGCCACAACCTTCTGTTACCATGAGATCCCATCTTGGGGCCTTTTCCGGCGTCCTGCCGGAGGGGGCATTGATCACAGAGGGCTTCTACATCAACACCATAGCCTCTCCGATGATGTATGAGTAGTTTACCTCAGACCTTCGGGTCCATATTTATTATCTAGATGGCTTCTTCTCTCTCTTTGGATCTCAGTACAAAGTTCTCCACGATTCTCATGGAGATCTATTGGATGTAATCTTCTTTTGCGGTGTGTTTGTCGGGACCGATGAATTGTGGGTTTATGATCAAGTTTATCTATGAACAATATTTGAATCTTCTCTGAATTATTTTATGTATGTTTGGTTATCTTTGCAAGTCTCTTCGAATTATCAGTTTGGTTTGGCCTACTAGTTGATCTTTCTTGCAATGGGAGAAGTGCTTAGCTTTGGGTTCAATCTTGCGGTGTCCTTTCCCAGTGACAGGGCAGCAAGGCACGTATTGTATTGTTGCCACCGAGGATAACAAGATGGGGTTTATATCATACTGGATGAGTTTATCCCTCTACATCATGTCATCTTGCTTAAAGTGTTACTCTGTTCTTATGAAATTAATACTCTAGATGCATGCTTGATAGCGGTCGATGTATGGAGTAATAGTAGTAGATTCAAGCAGGTGTCAGTCTACTTGTCACGGACGTGATGCCTATATACATGATCATACCTAGAGATTCTCATAACTATGCTCAGTTCTATCAATTGCTCGACAGTAATTTGTTTACCCACCGTAATACTTATGCTCTTGAGAGAAGCCACTAGTGAAACCTATGGCCACCGGGTCTATTTTCCATCATATTAATCTCCCGTCAACAAGCTATTTCTGGCGCCGTTTATTTTGCTTTCTTTACTTTTAGTCTTTTATCATAAGAATACCAAAAATATTATCTTATCATCTCTATCAGATCTCACTCTTGTAAGTGACCGTGAAGGGATTGACAACCCCTTGTTGCAAGGTTCTTATTTGTTTGTGTAGGTGCGAGGGACATGAGCGTGGTCTCCTACTGGATTGATACCTTGGTTCTCAAAAACTGAGGGAAATACTTACGCTACTTTACTGCATCCCTCTTTCCTCTTCAAGGGAAAAACCAACGCAGTGCTCAAGAGGTAGCAAGAAGGATTTCTGGCACCGTTGCCAGGGAGATTTGCGCCAAGTCAAGTCAAAATTTGATTCCCGATAATGAGCCATTTCTGGCGCCGTTGCCGGGGAGTCTACGCAAAAGTCAACATACTAAGTAACCATCACAAACCCTTATCCCTCGCATTACATTATTCGCCATTTGCCTCTCGTTTTCCTCTCCCCCACTTCACCCTTGTCGTTTTATTCGCCCTCTCTTTTACGTTCCCTCTTTTTCGCTCGCTTCTTATTTGCTCGTGTGTTGGATTGCTTGCTTGTCACGATGGCTCTACCTCGATTTGGTGATCTTCACCTTAAAAGGTTAGAAGAGATCGAAAGCAACGTCAGGAGTTTTATGACTTTACAATTTGAACATAATAATTTCTTTAGGAACGAGCTTAAGGAACAAAAAAGCTTTATGGGTTATATGAATAAAGAGCTCGATGATATGTCTAAAGAATTTTATGGTTTGAATTCTCAGATTGCTTATCTTGAAAAATTAATAGCTGAAGTTTCGGATAAGCAGGCCACCTTAGTTAATAAGATAGCCACTAAGCCAAAATAATTTGAGAATAAAGATGAAGATCTAAAAGTTATTGATGTGTCTCCTATTAAATCTTTATTTTGCAATATGAATCTTGATAATGATGGGACTGGAGATGATCCACCTTTACCTAGAAGGCGTTGATTTTTTTTGGAGTTTTTAGATCTTGACTCAAAAATTTGTAAAAGTGGGATTGAAGAAGTCAAAACTTTAGATATCAATGAACCCACTATTTTGGATTTCAAGGAATTTAATTATGATAGTTTCTCTTTGATAGATTGTATTTCCTTGTTGCAATCCGTGCTAAATTCTCCTCGTGCTTATAGTCAAAATAAAGCTTTTACCAAACATATCGTTGATGCTTTAATGCAATATTATGAAGAAAAACTTGAGTTGGAAGTTTCTATCCCTAGAAAACTATATGATGAGTGGGAACCTACTATTAAAATTAAAATTAAAGATCATGAATGCTATGCTTTGTGTGATTTGGGTGCTAGTGTTTCCACGATTCCAAAAACTTTGTGAGATTTGTTAGGTTTCCGCCAATTTGATGATTGCTCTTTAAACTTACACCTTGCGGATTCCACTATTAAAAAACCTATGGGAAGAATTAATGATGTTCTTATTGTTGCAAATAGGAATTATGTGCCCGTAGATTTTATTGTTCTTGATATAGATTGCAATCCTTCATGTCCTATTATTCTTGGTAGAGCTTTCCTTAGAACGATTGGTGCAATCATTGATATGAAGGAAGGGAATATTAGATTCCAATTTCCGTTAAGGAAAGGCATGGAACACTTCCTTAGAAAGAAAATAAAATTACCTTATGAATCTATTATGAGAGCCACTTATGGATTGCCTACCAAAGATGGCAATACCTAGATCTATCCTTGTTTTTATGCCTAGCTAGGGGCGTTAAACGATAGCGCTTGTTGGGAGGCAACCCAATTTTATTTTTAGTTTTTGATTTTTGATTCTGTTTAGGAATAGATCTTTTATCTAGCCTAGGGTTAGATTTGTTTTCATTTTTTAATTAGTGTTTGTGCCAAGTTAAACCTATAGGATCTTCTTGGATGATAGTTATTTGATCTTGCTGAAAATTCCAGAAACTTTCTGTTCACGAAAACAATTGTTAAAAATTACCAGAACGTGATAAATTATTGATTCCAATTGAAGTAAATCAATAAACAAATTATTTAGGACTTCATATTTTGGCTTAATTCTTTGAGTTCCAGAAGTTTGCATAAGTTACAGATTACTGCAGACTGTTCTGTTTTTGACAGATTCTGTTTTTCGTGTGTTGTTTGCTTATTTTGATGAATCTATGGCTAGTAAAATAGTTTATAAACCATGGAGAAATTGGAATACAGTAGGTTTAACACCAATATAAATAAAGAATGATTTCATTACAGTACCTCGAAGTGGTGTTTTGTTTTCTTTCGCTAACTGAGCTCACGAGATTTTCTGTTAAGTTTTGTGTTGTGAAGTTTTCAAGTTTTGGGTAAAGATTTGATGGAGTATGGGACAAGGAGTGGCAAGAGACTAAGCTTGGCGATGCTCATGGCACCCCAAGTTAATCTAAGTACACCAAAAAGGCAAATCTTGGGGATTCCCCGGAAGGCATCCCCTCTTTCGTCCTCATCCATCGGTAAATCTACTTGGAGCTATATTTTTATTCACCACATGATATGTGTTTTGCTTGGAGCGTATTGTATGATTTGTGTCTTTATTTTTTAGTTTTCCACAATCATCCTTTCTGTACACACCTTTTGAGAGAGACACACTTGATTCGGAATTTGTTAGAATACTCTATGTGCTTCACTTATATCTTTTGAGCTATATAGTTTTTGCTCTAGTGCTTCACTTATATCTTTTAGACCACGGTGGTGGATTTGTTTTATAGAAACTATTGTTCTCTCATGATTCACTTATATTATTCTGAGAGTCCCACAAAACAGCGTGGTAATTTGCTTTAATTATTATAGGCATTCAAGATTAGTAAAAAAAATCTTATGAGTGTGTTGAATACTATGAGAAGTTTGATGCTTGATAATTGTTTTGAGATATGAAGATGGTAATATTAGAGTCATGCTAGTTGAGTAGTTATGAATTTGAGAAATACTTGTGTTAAAGTTTGTGATTCCCGTACGTAGCATGCACGTATGGTGAACCGTTATGTGATGAAGTCGGAGCATGATTTATTTATTGATTGTCTTCCTTATGAGTGGCGGTCGGGGACGAGCGATGGTCTTTTCCTACCAATCTACCCCTTATGAGCATGCGCGTAATACTTTGTTTCGATAACTAATAGATTTTTGCAACAAGTATATGAGTTCTTTATGACTAATGTTGAGTCCATGGATTATACGCACTCTCATATTTCCACCATTGCTAGCCTCTCTAATACCGGCGCACTTTCCGCCGGTATCACAAACCCACCATATATCTTCCTCAAAACAGCCACCATACCTACCTATCATGGCATTTCCATAGCCATTCCGAGATATATTGCCATGCAACTTACCACCATTCCGTTTGCTATGACACACTCCATCATTGTCATATTGCTTTGCATGGTCATGTAGTCGACATTGTATTTGTGGCAAAGCCATCGTTCATAGTTCTTTCATACATGCCACTCTTGATTCATTGCATATACCGGTACTCCGCCAGAGGCATTCACATAGAGTCATATTGTTGTTTATTGAGTTGTAATTCTTGAGTTATAAGAAAATAAAAGTGTGATGATCATCATTATTAGAGCATTGTCCCAAGTGAAGAAAGGATGATGGAGACTATGATTCCCCCATAAGTCGGGATGAGACTGCGGACTAAAAATGGAGAAAGGCCAAAAAAGGAGAAAGGCCAAATAAAAATGAGAGAAAAAGAGAGAAGGGACAATGCTACTATCCTTTTACCACACTTGTGCTTCAAAAGTCGCACCATCACTACAAAAAAGACACATCCGTGACATTTTGGGCCGAACGAAAAAAAATTCTGTCATACATATGACACTTCTATGACGAAAACGTGTGCCAACCCCTATGCATACACTACAAAAATACGGACGTTTTTTTCACGAAATACGATGGCCCGTCCGGTGGGTCCCTGCTGTCAGGTGGAGGAATAATTATTTTGCACGTAATAAGGAGGCACTTCCTTGTCATGCGGCGTGGACCCAACTGCCCGGCCTCTCCACGCATGATCCATGTCCGATGGAAGCCGCTCCTTGACCATGTTGACCACGCCAAGGCCGAGAGCACCAGGGGTGGTGGACAACGGCGAGGCCTAGGAAGGGGACGACGCGGAGCCGGGAAGACGCGGCGGTGGATGCCCAGCGTGAAAGTACGAGGGTTCACCGTTCACTGTGGTGTGAGGTCGTCGCCATGAGAATAACGAGGGGTGTGGGTGAGTAGAGGGATGGCCTAGCCAGCGGTGGGAGTAGTAGGGGGCGATGACGCCTCCGCCGCATCGCAGACGGCCACGGGAGGTAGGAGCAAGAGACACGACCGGCGCTGGTTTGGGCGGCTGGAGCAAGAAGACCAGAGGTTGAAGAAGCACTACGGCCGTTGGATGGACATCGTCTGATCCTTTGGAGCTAGAATCGTGCATATTGACTAAGTTGACAAAGCCCTCCATCCCCGTCAACTTAGTAGGCCCACAAGTCAGCCTGCCACTATACTGGGTCCCAGCTAACAGGGGGAGTATTCATTTTTTTTGTGCATAATAAGGAGGCACTTCCTTGCGTGCGAAGATATAGCTGGTGGGTCCGAGCTGTCGGTAATGATAACGTTTTTCGCGAAATCTGAGGCCCTTCGGTGGGTCCCCGATGTCGTGGAGGAATCATTATTTTGCGTGTAATAAGGAGGCATTTCCTTGCGTGCGGCCGTGGACCCGGTATCGGCCTCTCCACGTCTGATCCACTTCGGATGCATGTCGGTTGTTGACCACGTTGACCGAGCCACGCCGAGAGCACCGAAGCGGTGGGACGGCAGCGAGGCCTAGGAAGGGGACGACGCGGAGGCAGGAAGACTTCGGCGATTGTTTCCCACGCGGAGGAATCTGTTGTCTGAGGCTTCTTGGATTCGTCTGCCGTCACTGGAGAATAACGGCAGTGTGGGTGAGTAGAGGATGGCTAGGCGATGATGGGAATGCGGTGAGGGCGGTGAGGCTGCAGCAGCGACATGAGGAGGAAGCGAGCAGTCCCGGCGCTTGTTTGAGCGGCTGGAGCAGGAAGAGCAGAGATTGAAGAAGCACGACGGCCGTTGGATGGACATCCTACGATCACTGGAGCTAGAATTGTTCATATTGACTAAGTTGACAAAGCCCTCCGTCCCCGTCAACTTAGTATGCCCTAAGTCAGCCTCCCACCATGGTGGGTCCCACCAGCGTGGGGAGTATTCATTTTTCTGTGCGTAATAAGGAGGCACTTCCGGTGGGTCCGAGCTGACAGCGAGGGGAACATTTTTTTTCGCGAAATAGGGTGGTCCGTCCGGTGGGTCCCAGCAGTCTTTTTCGCGAAATATGGTGGCCCATCCGGTGGGTCCCAGCAGTCAGGGGGGAAACATTTTTTCCGTGAAATACTGGTGGCCCGTCCGGTGGGTCCCTGCTATCAGGTGGAGGAATAATTATTTTGCGCGCAATAAGGAGGCACTTCCTTGCGGCTGCCGTGGACCCGGTGTCGGCCTCTCCATCGTCTGATACTCTTCCGATGGAAGTCGGTCGTTGACCACATTGACCGCGCCGCACCGAGAGCACCACGGCGGTGGACGACGGCGAGGCCGAGGAAGGGGACGACGCGGAGCCGGGGAAGACGCGGCAGTGGATGCCCACGCGGAGAGGAGCACGAGGGTTCACTGGTTCGGCTGAAGTGTGAGGATGCCGTCGCCGCAGAATAACAGGAGGAGTGGGTGAGTGGAGGGATGGCCTGGCCAGCGGTGGGAGTAGTATGGGGACGGTGAGGCCTCGCATGGCAAAGACCCGGCCACGGAGGCAGGAGCATGCGGCACGACCGGGCGCTGCTTTGGGCGGTGGGGCAAGAAGACCGAAGGTTGAAGAAGCACTATGGCTGTCGGATGGACATCGTTGACCACGCCACGCCGAGAGCACCAGTGGCGGTGGACGACGGCGAGGCCTCACGAAGGGAAACGACACGGGCCGGGAAGACACGGCAGTGGCTGCCCACGCGGTGGAGAGTACGAGGGTTGACTGGTTCGGCTGCCGTCACCGGAAAATAACAGGAGGTGTGGGTGAATAGAGGGATAGACAGGCCAGGGACGCGAGTATGATGGGGCCATGAGGCCTGCTCGGCAGCACTGCTGGCCACAGGAGGTGGGAGCAGGCGGTTCCGATGGCGCCGGTTTGGGCGGCTGGGGCAGGAAGATCAGATACTGAAGAAGCACGATTGCCATTAGATTGACATCTAACGGTCTGACGCTGGTAGAGTCGATTGTTGACTAAGTTTCTTTTTTGCGAAACCTTGTGTACGCATGAACTTGGTAGGCCCACAAGTCAGCCTCCAAATCTGTGGCAGACAACATAAAGCCCATTTGCTACTTTTTATAATTTACAGCCCATTTGCTAATTCTTAAGTAATTTATTACAGCCCATTTTCTGCCCAGGACTACGGTCAAAAAGTTCAACCTTATTTTGCATATTTTGGTGGAGTCCAAACTGTTGTCACACTATCCATTTTCTGTACCTATTCCATGTGTCGTCACACTATGTTTTTCCAGTCAAATGTTGTTCTTTCGTGATAGATGTCCAAAAGGAAGAGGGTGAGTGCAGATCCTCAAGGAGTACAAACTAGGTATTTGGAAAAGGTAGTTGTACCTGTTAAATCAGATAGATCAGCAGCCACAGAAAACACAGGCCCAACTGTACCACACTTTAACCCTACTCCAGTGGCCAAACCCCTATTAGAACTGCTGGGAGCCCAGTGATCAGTCTTGTCTATGATATCAATTCAAAATTTGAACTCCTAAATTTCTGCTTGTGCCTTACCTTCTCTCTTGTATAAAAACTAATTTCAGATGAATCTCCTTGCTCAAAGGATCATACGATCTCAAAACAATAATGGGCTCTGCATTGCTCTTGTCAGTACCTCTCTCCCTTTTTCCTTGTAACGCTATACTTAATTAATTGCTATTTGATTATGTATCATCAGTCTGCACCTGAGCTTCATTATCCTCTGTTTCTTCCAATATTATTTGATCTATATTTACTCTTTGCAAAATATAGAATAATGGCAACGCTTATAAAGAATTTTCTTTGGGGAATTTATTGAATTATCCTTCCATCAACATGGAAAAGGGCTTTGTCCAGCCCGTGTTAACATGTAATGTAAGTTCATCCTTCTCAAGCCTTCAAACTTTGTTCTAGTATAGATTTGGATAGGCATCATTGCCTCCACTTTCTGTTTGCTTTGCTTTGTTTACATCTGATTGGATGTTTGCAACAACTACCGATTTCAAATTGTAGTTGTAAAAACATGTTCCTTATGCAAAAGCAGATCCATTTATTTGCTTATATAATTGTGAAACCTGTTACGTGTCTCCTTGTTTCTGTTTAAGACTCGTATCTCTTACTACATGCAGAACTTTAGGGAAGATATTGAGCAAAACCATCTTGAGGACAGCGAGATGACCCCAAGGTCCTGTCTTGATGAAGACAGTGAGTTGAAGCTACTCACGGCAGGTGTGAGACAACCTCAATGCGATCGCTGCCTCAATCGATTCGACTTCTTCATCTCAACTTAAAGCGGAAAAGGCTTGCTTCAGCCTCATTTCGACTTGAAGTCAAAGATGCAATGAAGATGTCGAGGAGGACTGCCGTGCGCACCATCATGCCTTAAATCTAGTGTTGATGCATCTATCATTGACACTGGCCGAGGTCTTCTCGGCTTCTTCACTGTTTGGGGGCCCGACCTGGCCGAGCCTAGTGCCTTCCGAAGTGCTCTCAGTTTTTATATTCTTTTGTCGGTAGCGTTTATTTGCCTTTGGTGGCGAACTTTGATGCCCAGTGGATGTAATATGTCTGACGATACCGTGATAGCCTAAGCGTAAGTTGCTTGCTTATTTATTTCCTTGTTGTCTTGTTTATTTCTTTGCTTGTAGTCATTGCGGTTCTTTTTCCGCGGTTTGCTAGTGGCTGCAATAACCTATTTTTAAAACTAGGCCACAATAACCATGGGCTAATATTTCTTGTAGTGACACCTTTGGGCCTCCCTACGGGCCGTAGAAGCGATGGGCCTCCTATGGGCCGTAGAAACAGTGGGCCTTCTACGGGCCGTAGAAACAGTGGGCCTTCTACGGGCCGTAGAAACAATGGGCCTTCTACGGGCCGTATCATCAATGGGCCTTATACGGGAAGTATGATCGATTTGCCAAACATGGGCCAATAGCAAGCCGCATTATGGCCGTAAACGGCCTAGAGTTGGAATCGTCCGTTCATGGGCCGACCATAACGGGCCATCATTAATAGGCCGTATTTCATGACGCTATGAAAACGGCCCAACGTGTTAACGGACCACAAACGGGCCGACTGTAACCACGGGCTGAATTTGGCCCATAAGCAGAAAATGACAGTAATGGGCCGTAAGTAAACGAATGCTGGAAATGAGCCCAAGAATAAATGGGCTCAGAGAAGGCCGAAAGGTAACATGGGCTGGAAACGGCCCAACGGAATAACGGGCCCTTAATGGGTATAAAGTGATACACTGTTCATTACGGGCCAGTTTCACCACGGGCTGTCAATGGGTGTAAAGTAATACACTGTTCATTATGGGTCAGTTTCACCACGGGCCGTTAATAGGACAAAAGTTATATAGGGCCTCATATGGGCTGAAAGACGTCATGGGCCATACGTGGGCCAGAAGTGAAAACGGGCTGGAATCATATTGGGTGGCCCAGATGATGGTACTGGGCCTAATTCGGATAGGGCGTAACGGGCCTTGGGTTAGCGGGCTGTAAATGGGCTATATGCGAACATGCCGTTAACAGGCTTTACATGGGCCGGCCCGCCACCTTTTAACCAAGTCAAACGGGACGACCTTTTCACAGGAATGGGCCTCTGTTGGGCCGTGCCACGTGTCGACGTATCATAGGCGCCTTCTGTCCAATGAGTGGATGACATTTGTCCCAACGGTGAGCCGACTCGTGTTTCCTCCAGCCAATGATGATTTTACACGTGGAAAATCCCAATTGGTCAGGGCTGTTAACGGGTTATCGGATCCAAAACCCGACCAGATAGCTTAACGGCGTTCCGTTACTGTGGATTCCACGTGTCGGTCACTCTTGACGAAAAGCACTTCGTGACGCGATTTATCGTCATGGAAATGGACACTTCCGTGATGATAATTTTGGTAATGTCATGGAACACTTCTACGACAACACAGGTATGACTATCTTGATTCTGTCATAAATTTGTCATGGATGTACATGCATGACAAAAAACATGGCCTACTGTGACAAACACGTATCATCACGGAAGTGTATTTTTTTTTGTAGTGCATGATCTTCATGATAGAGAGTCTCCTATGTTGTCACTTTCATATACTAGTGGGAAATTTTCATTATAGAACTTGGCTTGTATATTCCAATGATGGGCATCCTCAAAATGCCCTAGGTCTTCGTGAGCAAGCGAGTTGGATGCACACCCACTTAGTTTGTTTTGTTGAGCTTTCATATACTTATAGCTCTAGTGCATCCGTTGCATGGAAATCCCTACTCACTCACATTGATATCTATTGATCGGCATCTCCATAGCCCGTTGATACGCCTAGTTGATGTGAGACTATCTTTTCCCTTTTTGTCTTCTCCACAACCACCATTCTATTCCACATATAGTGCTATGTCCATGGATCACGCTCATGTATTGCGTAAAACTTGATAAAGTTTGAGAATACCAAAAGTATGAAACAATTGCTTGGCTTGTCATCGGGGTTGTGCATGATTATATACTTTGTGTGATGAAGATAGAGCATAGCCAGACTATATGATTTTGTAGGGATAACTTTCTTTGGCCATGTTATTTTGAGAAGACATAATTGCTTAGTTAGTATGCTTGAAGTATTATTATTTTTATGTCAATATTAAACTTTTGTCTTGAATCTTTAGGATCTGAACATTCATACCACAATTAAGAGAATTACACTGAAAATTATGCCAAGTAGCATTCCACATCAAAATTTCTGTTTTTATCATTTACATACTCAAGGACAAGCAGGAATTAAGCTTGGGGATGCTTGATACATCTCCAACGTATCTTTAATTTTTTATTGTTCCATGCTATATTATATTCTTTTTTGGATGTTTAATGGGCTTTATTATACACTTTTATATTATTTTTGGGACTAACCTATTAACCGGAGGCTCAGCCCAAATTGCTGTTTTTTGCCTATTTCACTGTTTCACAGACAAAGAATATCAAACAGAGTCCAAACGGAATGAAACCTTTGGGAACATGATTTTCGGAACAAATGTGATCCAGAGGACTTGGAGTCCACGTCAAGAAATAAACGAGGAGAGCACGAGGCAGGGGGTGCGCCTAACCCCCCCCCCCCAAGCACGCCCTCCACCCTCATGGGGCCCATGTTGCTCCACCGACGTACTTCTTCCTCCTATATATACCTACGTACCCCCAAACCATCAGAAGCATCCACGAAAACCTAATTCCGCCACCGCAACCTTCTGTACCCGTGAGATCACATCTTGGGGCCTTTTCGGGTGTCCTGCCGGAGGGGGCATTGATCACGGAGGGCTTCTACATCAACACCATAGCCTCCCCGATGATCTGTGAGTAGTTCACCTCAGACCTTTGGGTCCATAGTTATTAGCTAGATGGCTTCTTCTCTCTCTTTGGATCTCAATACAAAGTTCTCCACGATTTCATGGAGATCTATTCAATGTAATCTTCTTTTGCGGTGTATTTGTCGGGACCGATGAATTGTGGGTTTATGATCAAATTTATCTATGAACAATATTTGAATCTTCTCTGAATTATTTTATGTATGATTGGTTATCTTTGCAAGTCGCTTCGAATTATCAGTTTGGTTTTGCCTACTAGATTGATCTTTCTTGCAATGGGAGAAGTGCTTAGCTTTGGGTTCAATCTTGCGGTGTCCTTTCCCGGTGGCAATGAGGGCAGCAAGGCATGTATTGTATTGTTTCCATCGAGGATAACAAGATGGGGTTTATATCATATTGCATGAGTTTATCCCTCTACATCATGTCAGCTTGCTTAAAGCGTTACTCCGTTCTTATGAACTTAATACTCTAGATGCATCTTTGGATAGCGGTCGATGTGTGGAGTAATAGTAGTAGATGCAGGCAGGAGTCAGTCTACTTGTCACGGATGTGATGCCTATATATATGATCATACCTAGATATTCTCATAACTATGCTCAGTTCTATCAATTGCTCGACAATAATTTGTTTACCACTGTAATACTTATGATCTTGAGAGAAGCCACTAGTGAAACCTATGGCCCCCAGGTCTATTTTCCATCATATTAGTCTCCCGTCAACAAGCTATTTCTGGCGCCGTTTATTTTGCTTTCTGTAGTTTTAGTCTTTTATCATAAAAATACCAAAAATATTATCTTATCATCTCTATCAGATATCACTCACGTAAGTGACCGTGAAGGGATTGACAACCCCTTTATCGCGTTGGTTGCGAGGTTCTTGTTTGTTTGTGTAGGTGCGAGGGACTTGAGTGTGGTCTCCTACTGGATTGATACCTTGGTTCTCAAAAACTGACGGAAATACTTACGCTACTTTACTGCATCACCCTTTCCTCTTCAAGGGAAAAACCAATGCAGTGCTCAAGAGGTTGCAAGGTGTTCGACGAGGAGGCGCTTTCCGCTGCTGGGCTCGAGGTTGTTGACGAACCGAGCACCGGTGGCGACGATTCTCAGGAGGAGCGGCTTCTCCAGGCCATGGGCGCCAATTTCCGGAAGATCCAGGCGCTCCACCGCGCCCGCCTGGACAAGTCCAAGTCCAGGATGGCAACTGTGGACAAGGCGGAGGCGGACCTCAAGGTGCACGTCACCGAGACGCAGACTTGGTTCCTCCAGGCTTGTGAAGAGCTGAAGGTCGCCTAGAGTGAGCTGGCCAAGCTCGTCGTGGAGCTCACCATGAAGCAGGCCGACATCAAGAAGGCCCGGAGGCAGCGGAGAACTTGGCAGCGCCCTTGGCCGAGGCCGCTCGAACCCAGCACCAGGCCGCGCTAAACTCCCAGGCGGAGGATCTTGCCGCGGGTGAGTAGAAGCTTGCCGCAAGGCTCCGTGGCTAGGATAAGGAGGTGGAGAAGCTCGTCGCGCAGCGGACCCAGGAGCTGGAGCATAGGCACAAGGAGGCACTCGATGCCCAGGCTCTGGCTCACGCCGACATGGTGAAGGAGCTGGAAGTGGAGCGGGACGGGCTGAAGGACCAGACCCACAAGCTGGCCAAAAAGAAGGACACGCTCAACGGTGCCCTGGCGGAGGCACAGGGCGCAGTCCTCGGCAAGCTTGAGCAGCTCTCCAAGGCCAACGACTCCATCAAGGACCTGAAGCTGAAGCTGCACGGCCTTGAGGAGATGCTCTCAGAGGCCAAGGCTCGGGAGGAGACCCTGGCCAAGGATCTAGAGGCTGAGAAGCTGCAGTGGAAGAACAAAGCCGCCAACCACAAGGACTTTGTGGAGGGCGAGAATTGTTGGATCAGCCGCCTCGAGGATGCCGCCAACAGGATAACCATGCAACTGGCCACCATGGGTATGCCGAACGTGAGGTACGCCCTGGATCGCAGCACGACCTCCAACACTAGGCTGACCCTATTCTTCGAGGGTGTCCTCGGGGCCCTGGAGCAGCTCCACTCCAATCGGGCGGCCCCTCTGGCCGACGAGTCCCGGAGGTTCTGTCGGGGTGCCATGGCCAAGGTCCTCACCATGGTGGCGTACTGGAACCCCGACCTCAACTTCGATGTTGCGCTGGATAGCTTGGCGGAGGGTGCTGACCTCACGGTGCTCAAGGAGCGCATCATGCCCATCATCAGCTGCGTCGACGGAATCGAGAGGGTGGAGGTCCAGCGCCGGGATTAGGCACCCCGTTTCTCATCACCGCTGCAGGTCCATGACCAAGACAATTTCTATCTTTGGTTAGAACCGCAGCAACAATGGATGTAATCTAACTCTGCAGTACTTTTGATATTATGCATGTTACTTTCCTGTTCAATCCCCCCTTTGTATGTTCACCCTATGCTAATCGGGTAGGCTTGCCGGCGCATAAACCCAGGGCGGCTCCTCGGGAACGGATCCCCAATGGCCTGCCGGGTGTGCTTGCTGCCAGACGAACCACCTTACCGCTCTCAACGCGGCCGCTCGAACTATCGAGCTTCACTTGAGTGAGGATCGAGAGCGTTGCCAGTTGCGGAAGGCTACCCTGCCACTCTCGACGCGGCCGCTTGAGCTGTTCAGCAGACTCGAAATAGAATAAGGGTGTTGCCAATCGCGGGAGGGGCCCTCTGCGTGCAGGTTTTCCATACAAAGGACGAGATCTCCGAGGGGAATAACCTTATATAAAGAGGAATATTTAAAGTTCGGCATGAATTAGCTTTCCTATCACCGTCAGTGTCCTTCACGTTCGCAGGCGGCGTCATCCTCTTGGCCGTCTTCTTCTTTGGAAGTCGCGGCCACAAGGAACTGCTTGGCTGGCTGCTAAACCAGATTCTCACAATTGCGCCCTCTACCTGGCGCGCCAAAGATGTCGGGGAAACAACACCTATGGGATCACTGGAATCCCATCTACGGTTGGCGGGCGCAGGGTTGTGAGAAGAGCAGGTCTAACAAGAAGCACACTGATCGTTTACCCAGGTTCAGGCTGCGAGGATGCGTAATACCCTAGTCCTGCTTGGGTGGATGTATTGAGTGTTCTTGTGTTCTTGAGCTAGCTACGGGGTGTAACTTGCCCAAAAGAGCTGAATCCCTCTCCTGGTCGCCTCGGGCCTCCTTTCATAGGCAAAAAGGGGTCGCCACAGTGTGTCGGTGTGGAACGACACCTATGGGATCACAAGAATCCCTACTATGGTTGCCGGGGTGCAGGGTTGCGAGGAGAGCAGGGCTAGTAGACAACACAAGGATCGTTTACCCAGGTTTGGGCCGCGAGGATGCGTAAAACCCTAGTCCTGCTTTGTTGAGTGTATTTCTGAGAGTTCTTGAGCTCTCGAACTAGCTGTGGTCAGCGCGTGGTTCGAAAGAGCCGAATCCTTCCCCAGTATGCCATGGCCTCCTTTTATAGTAAAAGGGGAGGCCACAGTGACACACAAGAGGTGGAAAGGCGTACAGTGCCCTGATCTTATCGCTCGCATTACAGGACAAGACGCATTCAATGCGTAGCTTAGGTGTCCCCTTGCTTTATTGGGGTGTCAGTGTGAGGCCTGTCCCGTCCGTCGCCGCTCCTCCTCGTCTTGACACGCGCCCTAGCCAGTGAGGTGTGTGGTGCCATGTAGGCAGTTAGGCAGCTAAGGTGGCGTGGTGGCGGAGCCTCCACGAAGATCTGTGTGCCGCCACGTAGGCGCTCGATGAGTTGGCATGCGAACTGCATGTTGCCACGCAGGTGCCTACCCAGCTGGTTGGGCTGGCAGCTGCATGTGAACGGTGGTGGAAGCTTGATCGGCGCGGGTTTGGCGGTGGCCTCGCCGGCGTCCTTGGCGAGGGCCTTGCCGGGTGGCCCGGCAAGGGTCTTGCCGTGGCGTGCTGTCGTCCCCAGCAAGGATCTTGCCGGGGGTCTGGTGGCCTCCCTCGGCAAGGATCTTGCCGAGAATCTCGTCTTCTAATCCTCATCTGATCTTGAATATGTATTCACAAAGATCTGCATGCCACCACAGAGGTGCCTTTCCGAGCCCTGGCCCCACGCTGATGGTGGCGCTGGGGGTCGTGGGCTCAAGGGTGGCTCGCTCTATTGGTGCGGGGTGAGCTGTCCCGGCAAGGGTCTTGCCAGAGCCGCTGAGGCCGCCCGGCGAGGGTCTTGCCGGGGGAACCTGCTTCGTCCCTCTGCTATTTGTGGTCTTCGCCTTGGCGTTGCTTTGATCGTCTTGGGCTTCGGTCTTATCTTGGCTCACCTCCCTTGTTCTGCTTGGTGTGGCCGTCGTCGCGGCCCTGACTTCCCGTGCACAGGTAAAGGGGTACAAAAAACGTGCCCCTATTTTTGTACACCGACATAGTGGCACAAAGGAGGTCGAAAGGTGTACAGCACGCGAGCTTATCACCCGGCGTTACGGGACAAAGCGCATTAAATGCGCTACTTAGGTGTCCATTAGCTTTATCGGGGACAGGAACAAGGCCCGTCCCGTCCGTCACCGCTCCGCCTCGCTTCGACACGTGCCCAGGCCAGCGATGCGTGCGGTGCCATGTAGGCAGGCAGGCTGCTGGGGTGGCGCGGTGGTGGAGCCTTCACGAAGATCCGCATGCCACCACGCAGGTGCTTGCTGAGGTGGTGTAGAGGCCGCTTGTCGCCACGCAGGTGCCTGCCCAGCTGGTTGAACTAGCAGCTGCTTGGGGATGGCGGTGGAGTCTGGGCTGTGGCGGGCCTGGCAGTGGCCCCGCTGATGCCCTCGGCAAGGGTCTTGCCGGGGGCCCGGCAAGGATCTTGCCATGGCGTCGCAGTCGCCCCGGCAAGGCGCTTGCCGGGGGTCTTGTGGATCTCCTCGTCTAGGATCCCGCCGAGGGTCGCCGTCTTCTGGTCCTCATCTGATCTTGTGTGTTCATGATCTTGACGAAGATCTGCATGCCACCACAGAGGCACCTCCCGAGCCCTGGTTCCAATGTAGTTGGTTGGCTGGTGTTGGAACCCACGGGCTCAAGGGTGGCGTGCTCTGCTGGCATCGGGCAAGTGTCCCCGGCAAGGCTCTTGCCGGGGCCGCGGAGGCCGCCCCAGAAAGGCTCTTGCCGGGGGAGTCCACCTCGCCATTTTGCTCTCCTGTGTTTCTGGTCTTGGCGTGGCCTTGGTTTTCTTGCGCTTCGGCTTCTCTCCGGCTTCCCTCTTCCGCCCTGCTAGGTGTGGCCGCGGCGTGTGGCTCTGACTGCCCGTGCACAAGTAAAGGGGTCAAAAGGAGAGACCCTACTTTTGTACACCGATAGTGTCTCTCCTAAAAGGTGTGTACAGCAAGGATGATTGTGGTAAACTAAAAATCAAAGACTCAAATCATACAAGACGCTCCAAGAAAAACACATATCATGTGGTGAATAAAAATATAGCCTCAAGTAAAGTTACCGATAGACGAAGACGAAAGAGGGGATGCCTTCCGGGCATCCCCAAGCTTAGTCTTTTGGTTGTCCTTGAATTTTACATTGGGGTGCCTTGGGCATCCGCAAACTTAGGCTCTTGCCACTCCTTGTTCCAAAATCCATCAAATCTTTACCCAAAAACTTGAAAACTTCACAACACAGAACTTAAACAGAAAATCTCATGAGCTCCGTTAGTGCAAGAAAACAAACCACCACTTTAAGGTACTGTAATGAACTCATTCTTTATTTATATTGGTGTTAGACCTACTATATTCCAACTTGTCTATGGTTCATACCCCCCGATACTAGCCATAGATTCATCAAAATAAGCAAACAACACACTAAAAACAGAATCTGTCAAAAACAGAACAGTCTGTAGTAATATGTATCAAACGTATACTTATGGAACTCTAACAATTCTACCAAATTAGTAAGACGAGGGTAATTTGTATATTAATCTACTTCAAAAGTAATCAGGGTAAGATCTCTTTTCTGTAATTTATGAAAATTATTTTCGTGAGCACAAAGTTTCTGTTTTTTACAGTAAGATCAAACAACTATCATCCAAGAAGATCCTAAAGGCTTTACTTGGCACAAACACTAAATAAAACAAAAAAACACAATCATAACATTAGCATGATGAATTATTTATTACTAAACAGGAACAAAAAACAAGGAACAAAAATAAAATTGGTTTGCCTCCCAACAAGCGCTATCGTTTAACGCCCCTAGCTAGGCATAAAAACAAGAATAGATCTAGGTATTATCATCTTTGGTGTGAAATCCATAAGTGGCTCTCATAATAGATTCATAAGGTAATTTAATTTTATTCCTAGGTAAGTGTTCCATGCCTTTCCTTAATGGAAATTGGAATCTAATGTTTCCTTCTTTCGTATCAATAATTGCACCAATCGTTCTAAGGAAAGGTCTACCAAGAATAATAGGACATCTAGGATTGAAATCTATATCAAGAACAATGAAATCTACGGGCACATAAAGAACATCATTAATCCTTCCCATAGGTTTCTTAATGGTGGAATCCGCAAGGTGCAAATTTAAAGAACAATCATCAAATTCACGGAAACCTAACACATCACACAAAGTTTTTGGAATCATGGAAACACTAGCACCCAAATCACATAAGGCATAGCATTCATGATATTTGATCTTAATTTTAATAGTAGGTTCCCACTCATCATAAAGTTTTCTAGGGATAGAAACTTCTAATTCAAGTTTTTTCTCATAAGATTGCATTAAAGCATCAACGATATGTTTTGTAAAAGCCTTATTTTGATCATAAGCATGAGGAGAATTTAGCACAGATCACAACAAGGAAATACAATCTATCAAAGAGCAATTATCATAATTAAATTCCTTGAAATCCAAAATAGTGGGTTCGTTGCTATGTAAAGTTTTGACCTCTTCAATCCCACTTTTATTGATTTTAGCGTCAAGATCTAAAAACTCCGAATCATTGGGACGCCTTTTAACTAAAGTTGACTCATCTCTAGTACCATCTTTATCAAGATTCATATTGTAAAACAAATATTTAATAGGATACACATCAATCACTTTTAGATCCTCATCATTATTATCATGAAAACTAGAAGAACATGCTTTCACAAAGCAATATTTTTAAGCACGCATCCTAGCGGTTCTTTCTTTGCACTCATCAATGGAAATTCTCATTGCTTTGAGAAACTCATTGATATCATGCTTAGGTGGAATAGATCTAAGTTTCAAGGAATCAACGTCAAGAGAAATTCTATCCATGTTCCTAGCCAACTCATCAATCTTAGGCATTTTTTCTTGAAGCAAAGCATTGAAATTCTTTTGCGAAATCATAAATTCTTTAACACTAGTCTCAAAATCAGAGGGCATCTTATTAAAATTTCCATAAGAGTTGTTGTAAGAATTACCATAATTATTAGAGGAATTACTAGGAAACGGCCTAGAATTAAAATTTCCTCTATACGCGTTATTACCAAAGTTGTTCCTACCAACAGAATTCACATCCATAGGTTCATTATTATTCTCAATCGAAGTGGACAAAGGCATATCATTAGGATCAGAAGAAACACTCTTATTAGCAAACAATTTCATAAGTTCATCCATCTTTCCACTCAACGCATTAATATCTTGTCGGTGTACTAGATTAGGGGTACCCTAGTATCCCGTACTCGTGCACGGACGGTTGCAGCACCCCGCGGCAAGGTTTGCCTCGTCACCGCCAATCTCCTCCGTGGCTCCCTTGGAGCCATTCAAGAACAAAGTATCTGATTGAGAAGACAAGACCCCGACAAGAGGAGCTTGCCGGGAAGGCCTCTCTAAAGGCATGCATAAGGTCCCGACAAGAGGAGCTTGTTGGAAAGCCGCTCGAGCATGCGAAGACAAG
Organism: Aegilops bicornis; assembly: GCA_021605145.1. Lineage (NCBI taxonomy): Eukaryota > Viridiplantae > Streptophyta > Magnoliopsida > Poales > Poaceae > Aegilops > Aegilops bicornis. The sequence goes on along the minus strand of CM038675.1, from coordinate 136,136,711 downwards.
GCCCGGCAAGAGGAGCTCGCCAGGAAGGCTCGGGCGCGACAAGTCTCCGAGCGACAAGGATTCGCCGCGGCAAGGCGCTTGCCGCGGCATGCAACCTCTCTCCGTCTCCGCTCCAGCTCACCCAGCGACGTGTCGCCATGGGACCGTTCCATGGGCGCGTGTTGAGCGGCTGTGCAGCCAGCGGAGAGCAGCGATGAGCGGCGCTGACAGGCTCGCCATCGTGGCGAGCGGAGGCGCACCTGACGGTCTCTGCCTTTGTTTGGGCGACAACGATGGGCATTTATTGCTTTTGTCCCTTGCCGTCGAGTTAGGTATTTTGTCTTGTACCTTTGTTCAAGTAGGTGTACCAACCCCTGTTTTTACATTTGTACCCCCGCCTATGTTGCCACCTGTCGGAGACCCCTTGAACATATAAAAGGAGGCCCGAGTGCAACGTAGAGGGGGTTCGGATCGCGTTTTCCGCAAGGTCCATCTCGTATAGACTCACGCTAGGTTTTGTAGCCCTCATTGCTCCCTAACAAGAACACAATAGATCAGACAAGCAGCAGTAGGAGTTTTATCTCTCTGGAGAGCTCCAAAGCTGGGTAAAACCGCTCGCGTGGATCGCCTCGATCCGCTCTTCGTGCGACCTCCGCCCCCCTCCGAACCACAAGGGGCCTGCTCCGCCGGCCCCATAGGTGTCCGTGGGTACGATCAGCCTCCCCGACATCTCTGGCGCGCCAGGTAGGGGGCGTCGAGGCCGTATGAATCTGATCTGGCGTTCACACGAGCAACGTCATCAACGTCTTCCTCAACATGCCACCAAAGAAGAAGGCTTCGGCGGCAGCGGAGCCGTCCGCGTCGTATCCACCCTCACCGCAACAAACGGGTGGTGGGGCAGACGCTGGCGGAGGAACGGGCGCCGACGAAGGCGTTCGCGACGTTGCCTAGTCCAAGGACAAGGCACCGCAAACCTCGGCGTCCGTGCATCCCCCGCGCCCATCTCAGGAGACGCGGGACCAACAACGTCATGGCGCTCTGGCGCCATACGTTCGTTGGATCGAGACCCTCAAGACCAGCATGCGCGCCAACATGCTGGCGCAAGTGAGATACGGTCGCCCGGACGGGGCGCTTCTCCTTCTAACGTAGTTAGAAGTCCGAGCGTGTCCCGCTCCACGCACCGTTCTCCAAGGCCACCCACTACTCCAGCAGAAGCTCTGGCGAGAGCTCAGCTGCTCCTCGACTACCCTCCAACGGCCGACAAGGTCGGCAGGTGGAGGGCCACTATCGAGCCTCATCGGCTTGCCAGCGGCGACGCTCGCGGCAACCAACACCATCGTTGCCGCGGCGTGGCGACAAAACGCGAGCCGGTGGCGGCAGGCTGTCGGAGGTGCAACCACCGTGCACTCTCCGCCAAGAAGGCCAAGATCGTCGACTCATCAGATCCACCTCGACAGCGACTCCACTACGTCGTCGGATCCGCGAGCTCGCCGCGATCAGCGCCGCGTTCTTCACGAGCGACAGCAAGAGGACGCTCGAACTTGCATCGAGCGCCGAAGAGAAGCGCGACGTCAGTCCGACAAGCGCGCTGGGCCTTCTGTTGACATGCACGCGCCAGAGGGGCCAGGCGACTTACCGTACGCAGGAGGTTGCCCTGCGTTCACTCGTGAGCTGCGGCAAGTCCAGTGGCCCAGCCAGAAAAACTTCAAACCAGACGTGCCGGAGAAGTATGACGGCAGGACGCATCCGTCGGAGTTCCTCAGCATCTACACCATCACGGTGCAGGCTGCGGGGGCGGGGCGACAAGATCCTCGCCAACTACTTCCCGCCGTGCTCAAGCCCAACGTCCGATCTTGGCTCATGCACTTGCGGATAGCTCCATATCCTCTTGGCGGATCTGTGCCATCAGTTTGTTGGCGCCTTCACAGTGGCCACAAACCTCATGGCCAAGAGAGTGACCTTCACTTGCTCGCCCGTAAGGAAGGAGAGTCCCTGCGCAAGTTCATTCGGAGATTCAGCCATGTGCACTACAACATCCCGAGACGTCCACCCTGCCGCGGTGATCGGCGCATTTCATCGTAATGTGCGGAACCGCAGGATGAGGGAGGAGATGGCGATGTGCAAAGTCAAGGACGCCGGTGAGTTGTACGCCTGGCCGACAAGTGTGCACGCGCTGAGGAAGGGAGGAGACTCCCTGGAGAGAACACAGAAGCAGGATCTGACAGTGATGACTCCGCCCCGGCAAGGAAGGGCCGGCAGCGAGGCAACATGAAGAAGAAATCCAGAGAAGTGCTAGCTGTCGAGCATTCCGGCAACGGAGGTAGCGAAAAGAATGCCAAGGCTGGTGGCTCCGGCAAGGAGGTTGCCGCTGACGCCAACCATCAGTCGGTGGCGGCCGCCGACAAGCAGGACAGCTCCGGCAAGCAGTATTGCAAGATCCACCGCACCAAGGGCCACGATCTCCAGAGCTGCAAGAAAGTCTAGCAGCTTGTCGAACAGCAGAGAGCTGAGTACGAACGGCACGACAAGGAGAAGGCCCAGGAAGGTGCTGGGGGAGCCAGCAAGAAACGTCCAGACCGGGGAGGACGCCGCGGCAAAGTCAAGCAGCGACAAGGAGATCGACCTCCCCGCGGCCGCGACAAGGATGAAGATGATGATGACGATGAAGACATGGAAGACGACGACGCCGACGAGCAGGAGTTTCAAAAAGCCACAGAGGTCCTTTGCGTTGACGGAGGTCCACCGCCAACTCAAGCAATGGATGCGGGAGGTCAATGCAGCGGAACCATCCGTAGAGTCACGCAAGCCTCTGAAGTGGTCCAGCACGCCTATCATTTTTGATATTGAGGACCACCCTGATTGCATAACTGCGGTCGGGTGCTTGCCGATGTTGGTCTCTCCAACCATCCGCGACCTCAAGGTCACAAAAATGTTAGTTGACGGCGGGCCGGCTTGAATCTGATCTCCTCCGCGGTGCTCCGAAGCTTCAAATCCTCGACGAGCTCGAAGAGACCGGAACCTTCCAAGGAATCAATCCGGGAAGGAGCAAGCCAAAGGGGAAGATTACGTTGCCGGTCACATTTGGCAGCGAGCTGAACTTCAGGACTGAGAGGGTTACGTTTGACGTCGCCGATTTCCCATTGCCTTACAATGGGATACTTGGCCGTCCAGCACTCGCCAAGTTCATGGCAGCCTCTCACTACGCCTACAACCTACTCAAGATGCCGGGCTCGATAAGCATCATCTCTGTCCATGGCGACAAGAAGGATGCCCTTATCTGTGCCGACAAGATCTTCCGGGATGCAGCAGCCGCAACAGATTGCCAGACACTTGCCGCTGAAGCTCCCGGGGGGAAGAAGACCAAGTCCAAGTCCGGCAAGGGCTCTGATGCTCACTCCGGCAAGCGCACCTCTTCGGAGTGCTGCGCTACCGTCGAGGACGCACCATCGAGCTCCACCGGCAAGTGCAAGAAGATGGTGGCTCCGCCGAAGACCAAGAAGGTGCCCGCCAAGGAGGACGGCGCTGGTGGTACCTTCACCATCAGTGCCTCTCTCGACCCCAAATAGGAAGGCGCGCCGTTGCTTTCCTGCGGGCGAATGTCGGCGTGTTTGCATGGCAACCGTCGATATCCCGGTGTTCCTGAAAGTGATTGAGCACCGCTGGCCGTTTGTCCTCATGCGCGCCCGTCAAGCAAAAATTCAGGAAGCAAGCGGTGGAGCGCCAAGAATTCATAGCCGAAGAGATCAAGAAAGCTGGAAGCAGCAGGCCTTGTCAGAGGAGTGCTCCATCCTACGTGGTTGGCCAATCCTGTAGTCGTGCGCAAGGCAAATGGGAAATGGAGACTTTGTATTGACTTCACGGATGTTAATAAATCTTGCCCCAAAGATCCATTTCCCTTGCTGCGCATTGACCAGATTGTTGACTCCACGGCCGGATGTGATTTGCTTTCGTTTCTTGATGCCTACTCAGGATACCATCAGATCTTCATGGCTGAAGAAGATGAAGAGAAGACCGCATTCATCACACCATGTGGCACGTCTTTGTTTCATACGGATGCCTTTCGGTTTGAAGAATGCGGGTTCAACATTTGCAAGGGTAGTCCATGACGCTTTTGAGCCGCAAATGCACAGAAATGTAGAAGCCTACATGGATGACATAGTGGTCAAGAGCAAGGACAAAGCAACTTTAGTTCAAGATTTGGACGAGACCTTTGCAAATCTCCGCAAGATCAACCTCAAGCCCAACCCCGAGAAGTGCGTGTTTGGAGTCCCTTCCGGCAAGCTTCTCGGGTTCTTCGTGTCTCAGCGAGGATTGAAGCTAATCCCGACAAGATCAAGGCCATTGAGCAGATTGAAGCACCAAAACGTCAAGGATGTACGCAGACTTGCGGTTGTGTGGCTGCTCTCGGCAGGTTTATTTCTAGGCTCGTTGAACGCGCCATACCATTTTTCAAAATTTTGAAAAAGGCAGGTCCAAGAAATGGACTCGGCGGAGGCTGCGCTGCAGGACTTGAAGAGATACCTGTCCTCCACTCCAATACTTGTCGCGCCTAGGCCACAAGAGAAGTTGCTGCTATATATAGCGGCAACCAGTCAAGTGGTTAGTGCTGCGTTAGTGGCGGAGAGGGAGGCGGATGACGAGCCAGCAACCGCGGCAAGCACATCCCGCGACAAGCAGGGGGCTTCGCCGACAAGCTCTGGTCCCGACGAGGACGAGTCCGCGAAGACACAAGAACAGATACAGAAAAGGATGGTGCAGCGCCCAGTTTACTTTGTCAGTTCCCTCCTGCAGGGGGCTAGGTCAAGGTACTCTGGTGTGCAAAAACTTTTTCGGCCTCCTCATGGCCTCAAGAAACCTGCGCCACTACTTCCAAGCACATGAGATCACAGTTGTCACTCGCTTTCCCCTGAAGAGGATTTTGCAGAATCCAGAAGCGACAGGCAGGATTGTCGAGTGGGCACTGGAGCTGTCAAGCTTTGGTCTTAAGTTTGAAAGCACATCAACTATCCAAAGCAGAGCGTTGGCAGAATTCATAGCAGAATGGACGCCAACGCCAGATGAAGAGATTCCGGAGACGAGCATTCCCGTCAAAGAAGCAAGCAAAGAGTGGCTGATGTATTTTGATGGTGCCTTCTCGCTGCAAGGCGCCGGTGCCGGCGTGCTGCTTATCGCACCCACCGGAGAGCACCTCAAGTACGTCGTCAAGATGCACTTTCCCAAGGAGCAAGTGACAAACAATACTGCAGAGTATGAAGGTTTGCTTGCCGGTCTCAGGATCGCAGTGGACCTTGGGATCAAGAAGCTTATTGTCGTGGGTGACTCGCAACTCGTCAGTCCGCCAAGTCAACAAAGATTACCAGAGTCCGTTGATGGAAGCCTACGTTGATGAAGTGAGGAAGCTAGAAGAGCACTTTGACGGCCTGCAAATGGAACATGTTCCAAGAGCTCGTAATGATATCGCCGACGGCTGTCAAAGTGCGTTGCGCTTAAGTTACACAATGGAACCAGGATTTTCGTGCTCAAGCTGACTCAAACAACCGTAACACCATCGACCGGACAGAGCAAGAAGAGGAAGTTGGCCTCTGGTGACTACTTTCCGGCTGCTTCCCAAGCCGTCGTTGCAAAGGTCCCCAAGATCAACACCAACAAGCAGCCGAGGAGCAGTCTGCTCCGACAGACCCCAGGGTTTGTTTCGTTGAAGCAAACGCTCCCGACAAGTCTTGCTCCGGTAAGCTTGTCGGGGAGCATCAAGCTCCGGCAGGGACGCAGGTTCTTGCCGTAGAAGCTGATGTTCCCGCAGCAGCAGATGTGCCTTTAGTTCTTGTTGTCGAGCCACAAGCTCCAGCATGGGCGCAGCAGATTGTCCATTTCCTCCAGACAGGAGAACATCCCGAAGAGCAGGAAGAAGCGGAAAGAGTAGCCCGGCAGTCAAGTATGTACCAGTTTGTCGACAGATAATCGCATGTAAGAAGACTCAACGGTGTGAAATTGAAGTGTATTCCTGTGGAAGATGGGATGAAGCTGTTGGCGAGAGATACATGGAGGCATATGTGGTCACCACATTGGCGCAAGAGCACTTGCCGACAAAGCTTTCCGGCAAGGTTTCTTCGCCGACAGCCCTCCAGATGCAACTTGCACAAGTAACCAAGTGTGAAGCGTGCGGTTCCATTCCAAACAGATACACCAGCCAGCTCAAGCTCTCCGCACGATCCCTTTATCCTGGCCATTTTTGGTGCAGGGGCTCGACATCCTCGGCCCCTTCCCCGAAGCTGTCGGGGCTTTGAGTACTTGTACGTCGCCATCGACAAGTTCACAAAGTGGCCGGAAATGGAAGCGATGAGGAAGGTGACAGACAACAAGATCAAGTTCTTGGTCGATTGTTTGCCGCTTCGAATCCCTAACCGGATCATCACCGACAACGGCACGCAATTTCTGAGTCGCACCTTCATGCGGACGTCCAAGACCTTACGCCAAGGTCTGCTTTGCTTCTGTTGCTCACCCGAGGAGCAACGGTCAAGCAGAGAGGGCAAACGCTGAAGTGCTGCGCGGGCTCAAGACCAGAACTTTCGACAAGCTGCACAAGTGCGGAAGAAACTGGATCGAGGAGCTGCCGGTGGTTCTTTGGTCGATCAGAACGACGCCAAATCGAGCCACTGGCCAGGCACCCTTTGCTCTAGTCTATGGAGCAGAGGCAGTTCTCCCCACGGAACTCGTATACGGGTCACCTCGAGTGCTCGCTTATGATGAGTTTGAGCAAGAGCAGCTGCGACAAGATGACGCGCTGCTCCTTTAGGAGGATCGTCTTCTTTGTCAGGCGAGCCGCTCGCTACCAGCAAGCTCTGCGTCGCTACCATGGCCGCAGGGTTAATGCCAGAAGTCTCGAGGAAGGCGACCTTGTTCTTCGGTGTTTTCAGTCCGCCAAGAATTCAAACAAGTTGACGCCGAAGTGGGAAGGCCCTTATCGGGTGAAACGAGTCACTAGGCCTGGCGCTGTCCGCCTTGAGACCGAAGATGGCATTCCGATGAGCAACTCCTGGAACATTGAGCATCTTCGTAAGTTATACCCATAAGGCGCGGTTGTCGGAACCCGTTCCGGCAACCACCTTTTGTACAAGTCTTGCCGCTGTTGCATGTAATCCTTCGTACAAAGCCGGGCGCAGACCCCGTGCATCAGTAAAGCCCATGTGTTGCGCACAACCCGTCAAGTTCATGCTTTCATCAATTTATTGCATGTTTTGGCTAACACTTTGTGCAGCAACCACACCCGTAAGCAGAATCGAGCCCTGGGCTCCATAACGTTATTTCCTCTTCTTTCTCTTGTCGCAAAGAAAGGGAGGCTCCCTCGCGCACAAGTTAACCAGGGGGGAAGGAGGAGATAATATTGTGGACCAGAGTACCGCTCGAGGAAGTCTCACCTCATCGGGAAGCAAGAGACAGAAAAGCTAAGTTGCCAAAGTTTGAGCAATCAATTTTTAAATTTTTAAGTTATCTTCCTCAAACGATAGTACTTTGTATGGAGAACCTGTGCGCAGAGGACCCAAATCGTGACTGGTCGCGCCCTTACTTTGTTTCGAGTCCGCTCAACAACTTAAGTGAGTTGCGGCTAGTCCGTGACAAGGTTGCTTGTCGGTGGCGACCCGCCAAAGAAGCTGCTGAAGTTCCGCGACTCGGCGCCATGGCAAGGGTGCTGCACCAGCAAGTTTCCACTGAAATGCGTAAGGCGTAAACGCATAAAGGAAGGAATCAAGTAGAGGAAATAACGATTGCATTGATCGATTCACCTAAGATAGAGTATATTACAGAATAACTTGTCGCTGATTTAACAAAGTTTTCTAAACATGATCAGCAGCGACAAGGGAAAGATAAGGTTGGCGGCCTAGTCCACGCGGTCGCCCTCAATCCTCTTGATCTTGTTCACCTTGTCCACAATGGGTGCGACAAGAGCCTTGAGCTCCTCCACGTTGGCTTCGACCGGCAAGGATTTGAGGACGCCATTGAGGTTGAGGCCCGGGTTGCGGAAAGCCACCTTCATCAACACCTTCTCGAGGGCCCCTGCGCAGACCTGGCGTGATTCCTCGGCCAGCTGCTTCGGGACCTCCTCTCGGAGTCGCCGCAGGCCCGTCACCACGCCTTTGAAGAATAGGCTAAGCTTGACGCTGGGTTGGAGATGCTCGTCGGAGGAGTACGCAAGGTCTGCCATCCCCAGCTCTATCAGCTCGTTGTGGATGTCGGCGGCGGTGTCCACAAGACCTTCGGTCCAGTGCTCCACACTCTCCCTCAAAGTGTTCTGGACGGAGACAGCATTCGCCAGCAGCTCCTCCTTGGCCTTGATCGCCTCCAACAAGCCCGCCTCCCGCTCTCTGGCACCATCCAACGTCTGCGTCAGAGTGGTCGATTTAGCTGCAGATCCGCCTTGGAGTCCTTGGCGGCGTCGAGCTCCTTGGCCTGTCGTGAGACGGACCTGCAGCTCGCCCAGCGTGTGGGCGTCCTTCTCGCGCTCACGCTTGAGCACGGCAAGCTCTTCGCCGCTCTTCTTGAGGGTGGCCTCCAGCTGTGCCACCCTCGCCTTCAGCTCTTCCTTGGCGGCCTCGGCGGCTGCGGCAGCGTCCTTCGCTCCCTGAAGCGCCCCGCCAAGCGACTCCTCACGCGCGGCAAGGTCCTCCTCGTGGCTGTCCAGGTTGACCTTCCGCTGCGCCAACTCGCTTTCCTGCGGCGAAGCTTCTCGGCAGCCAGCCGCTGCTCCTCATCAGCTGCGGCCTTCTCAAGGATGAAGGTCGTGCACTCTTCTGCGAGTTGCCCCCGCGCTTCCGCCACGTCGCGGAGGGCTTCTTTGTTGGCGCTCCGGAGCTCCTCGGCGCGCTTCTCTATGTCCGCTCCCGCCCTCGCGACAAGGGCTTCCCGGGTCTCTAACTTGGCCTGGCGGGTGCGGTAGAGAGACAACAGCTTCTTCAGCAGCCGCTCCTCCTCGGACTCGCCGCTGCTGTTGCTTGGCGCATCCACCAGCGTCAGCCTGGCGGACGCGAGTAGCTCGCCGTCGAAGGTCTCGCCCTCGACCGGGCGCCTGAACTCGGTTCCCGGGAGCTTGATGAAGACGCCTTCGGCCTTGGTGGCGCCCAGCCTGGGGCTCCTCGGAGCGACGCGCTGGCGGCGGGGAAATCATTGTCGGTGTAGCGCTTGTCGCTCCCTGTGGCCTCGGGCGTCGGTCACGACCGCCCGACCCTCGCCCGGCCTCTGCGTCGGCAGCCTCGGTGGCCTCCTCGCCCAGCAGGCTCGTCGGCGGCAACCTCTTCTTCCACGACGATGACCTCTTCTTCCTCGACGGCGGCCTCGTCGGTGTTGTCGCGCGTCTCCTCCTCGCCGGCGGCCTCGACCTCCATCGGGTCTGCGTCAGACGAAGAAGGAGCAGTCAAGCAGATATCCAAAAAAAAAAGAAAAACAAAAGAAAGCAAGTCGAAGCGAAAATTCCATGTAAGGGAGTTACCTGCAACGGGGTCCGCAGCCATGGCCTCGACCATCGGAGGGTCAGCCAAGGCCGTCCCCTTGCCGGGGTAGCCTCCCTTGCCGGAGTGGCCTCCCTTGTCGGGGTGGCCTCCCTTGTCGGAGGGAGCTCCCTTGCCGGGGAGTTCTCCCTTGGCGGCGTAGTGGCGGCGGGCAGGATCTCGGAGGCGGCTTCCGAACCCTCCTGACGAGGCTGCTCCGCTCCTACACAAACAAACAGTCAGAAATCAACAAAGAAGGGGCACCCCCGCACGCCCAATAGCAAGAAGAAAACTGCACACTTACTCTGGGGGCTGTGCTGGGGGCTGCTCTGGGGAAGGGTTGCCGGGTCCGGCAAGGCGGTCCCGGGCGCGTCCCCCATCGCCACGGGAGAATCGTCCTCAACGACGACCGTCGGGATCTTGGCCCTCTTCGCCGCTCTCTGGGCCAGCGTCCTGAAAAAGAAAGAGTCCAGAACGAAGCAAATCAGATTCAAGGTGAAGCAATAAAAATTGAAGACATACAAGCGCAATCTCGAGAAGCTTACTCTTCGCCTTCCTCCTCGGAGTTGAGCGCGGAGAAGTCAAACTCCGGCCCGCCTCCGGTGCGATGAGGCGGGGGAGTGGGCTCTCTTGGCCGCTTAAGCGGAGGCGTCGGCGGCTCGAGAAGATTCCGCCCGGTTGTCGCTGCGGTTTGGGGCGCTCCAGCAGCAACCTCGCTTGCAGCGGTGGAAGCGTCGGCCAGCAGCTGCTGTGGGCCGACACACCTGTCGCCCGGCTCGTCTCCAGCCCTGCGGAGACGCCTCCTCAGCGGAGCCGGGGCTCCGCTGGTGGCAAGTCGCTTGGCGGCAGGGAAGAAGCGCCCTCGGCGGGTCCACTCGTCCCGGCACAGAGCTCGACAAGCTCGTCCTCGCCGGCGACCTCCCTCGCCAAGAGAGCTTGCCGCCTTCGCCGCGTCCGCCTCCTCCACGGTGAACCCGAAGGCTCCAGCGGCGGCCGGCTGCCGCCTCCTCCGCTCTGGTGGCGATCCACGCCATCTCCTGCTCGGTGGTGTCTCGGTGAGCCTCTTACGCTTTCGTCGGAGCGGATCGGCACCTCTTGCAAGTTGTCGAAGAATTGCTGCCGCGACCTCGTCGAGGATCCTGCCAGTCGGGACGATCCCGTGGGAGTCGCCTGATGGCATCATGGCGCGGATGCGGTCGGCGCCGAAGTTGTTGCACTGGGGCGACCCCTCGCGGCAACCTGAACCACTGGATGTTCGGGTCGTTCTTGAACAGCTCGAGCAGCACTGAATCCAGCTCCATGACGGTGAAGTTCCAATTCAGGCCCGGGCGCAGCCTCATGATGTCCGCCGCGTTCGAACTCCCAAGCAGGCCTCCTCCTTTCCCGCAAGGGAGATGGCGCGGCGGCGAATGAAGTCTGCGCCAACCGCGCCAACAGTTAACCCGGCAAGCCCGAGGCGCAGACCTGAGTCACAGCTATCTTCAGCCTCGCATCCTCCGGCGCCAAGTTACTCCAATCCTTGCCGCAAGAATTGGGGTCTGGCGCCTGACAGCGGTGAAGGGCTATGGGTCCTCCTCTCGACCCAGCACCAGTTGGCTCTCCACTCCTCCCACTTGTTCCGAACTCCCCTCTAGGTAGGCCTCTTTCTTGCCGATCCTAGAGACCCGAGCTATCCCTCCGGCAAGGGGCTCTCCTCTCTCGACGCTGGGAACAAAGAAATGGCGGAAGAGTGCTACGTTCGGGTGGACTCCGACAAAGTTTTCGCACAAATCTTGTGAAAACTGCCATGGTCAAGATGGCGTTGGGGTGAAATCAAGGAGGCGGAGGCCAAAGGTGTTCATTATGTTGCAAAAGAACTTCCGAATACGGCGGGCAAAGACCGCAATAGAAGAAAAGGCGAAGAAAGGGTACCTGTTGGGGCCAGATCAGCGGCGGGCGGGAGCACCCTCGTCGCCGGATGCCCGAGTCTCCGTCGACCAGAAAAGATAGTAGACGTCCGGCAGCTCCCGTGCGCCGAGCTGCGGGGGGAAGACGGCTCGCGCCTTGCGCAGCGCCGCGAGCCGCTGCGCCTCGGCCGACTTGACGCCCTTCTCCTTATCGGCCTTCGGGGCCATGGTGAGGGGGGCGGAGGAGGTCGATGGCGGTGAGTGTGCTTGTGGCGAGAGGGGGCGGGGCGCTACTCTCTTCGCACCGAAGAAGACGAGGGGAGCGGCGGTGGTTTCTTGACAAGACGGCAATGGCAGGAATGGTCGGCCTGCCTCTGTTTCCTCCGCTTATAAAGGGGAGGAGGGGGGCGGACGTTCCGCTTATATTAATAAAGAACCCCCCCACGACCGCGCCCACGATCTCTCGCACGACGCCACGTCCGGCGCGTGCCGTTAGTGGGGATCGTGGTGGGTCCGGCGGGTTGCGGCGTGGTCGAGGCAGCGGCGTGTACGTCTGATTCTGGGCCTGGCCCGACAAGCGCTTCGGCACCGTGTCTGGCCCAGGCCGAGGCTCCTGTCGGTGTTCTAGAGTAGGGGTACCCTAGTATCCCGTACTCGTGCACAGACAGTTGCAGCACCCCACGGCAAGGTTTGCCTCGTCACCGCCAATCTCCTCCCTGGCTCCCTTGGAGCCATTCAAGAACAAAGTATCTGATTGAGAAGACAAGACCCCGACAAGAGGAGCTTGCCGGGAAGGCCTCTCTAGGCACAGACAAGGTCCCGACAAGAGGAGCTTGTCGGGAAAGCCGCTCCAGGCACGCAGAAGACAAGGCCCCGGCAAGAGGAGCTCGCCGGGAAGGCTCGGGGCGCGACAAGTCTCCGAGCGTGACAAGGATTCGGCCGCGGCAAGGCGCTTGCCGCGGCATGCAACCTCTCTCCGTCTCCGCTCCAGCTCACCCAGCGACGTGTCGCCATGGGACCGTTCCATGGGCGCGTGTCGGCGGCTATGCAGCCAGCGGAGAGCAGCGATGAGCGGCTGACAGGCTCGCCATCGTGGCGGCGGAGGTGCACTGACGGTCTCTGTTACCTTTGTTTGGGCGACAACGACGGGCATTTATTGCTTTTGTCCCTTGCCGTCAGAGTTAGGTATTTTGTATGCATACACTTTGTTCAAGTAGGTGTACCAACCCCTGTTTTACATTTGTACCCCGCCTATGTTGCCACCTGTCGGAGACCCCTTGAGCATATAAAAGGAGGCCCGAGTGCAACGTGAAGGGGGGTTCGGATCGCGTTTTCCGCAAGGTCCGTCTCAGATAGACTCACGCTTAGGTTTTGTAGCCCTCATTGCTCCCTAGCAAGAACACAATAGATCGGACAAGCAGCGGTAGGAGTTTTATCTCTCCGGAGAGCTCGAAGCTGGGTAAAACCGCTTCGCGTGCATCGCCTCGATCCGCTCTTCGTGCGACCTCCGCCCCCCTCCGAACCACAAGGGGCCTGCTCCGCCGGCCCCATAGGTGTCCGTGGGTACGATCAGCCTCCCCGACATATCTTCTATTGCATGAACCTTTTTACTAGTGGATCTTTCAGTATGCCATTGAGCATAATTAACCATAATATTATCCAGGAGTTTAGTAGCTTCTCCTAAAGTGATTTCCATAAAAGTACCTCCCGTGGCCGAATCTAAAAGATTTCTAAAAGCAAAATTCAATCCGGCATAAAAATGTGTATAATCATCCATAGTTTCAAACCATGTGTAGGGCAATTACGTATCATTAATTTAATCCTCTCCTAAGCTTGTGCAACATGCTCATGACCAAGTTGCTTAAAATTCATAATATCGTTTCTAAGAGAGATGATCTTAGCAGGAGGAAAATACTTAGAGATAAAAGCATCTTTGCACTTATTCCATGAATCAATACCATTTTTAGGCAAAGAAGAGAACCAAGTTTTAGCACAATCTCTAAGCGAAAACGGAAATAGCTTCAATTCAACAATATCATTATCCACATCTTTCTTCTTTTGCATATCGCACAAATCAACAAAGTTGTTTAGATGGGTAGCGGCATCTTCACTAGGAAGACCGGAAAATTGATCTTTCATGACAAGATTCAACAAAGCAGCATTAATTTCACAAGATTCAGCATCGGTAATAGGAGCAATCGGAGTGCTAATAGAATCATTGTTGTTGGTATTGGAAAAGTCACACAATTTAGTATTGTCTTTAGCCATCTTGACAAACAATCAATCCAACACACAAGCACAGAAGAAGCAAGAGGAAAGAAGCGGACGGAAAAGGGCGAATAAAACGGCAAAGGTGAAGTGGGGGAGAGGAAAACGAGAGGCAAATGGCAAATAATGTAATGCGAGGGATAAGAGTTTGTGATGGGTACTTGGTATGTCTTGACTTGTGCATAGATCTCCCCGGCAACGGCGCCAGAAATACTTTTTTCTACCTCTTGAGCATGCGTTGGTTTTCCCTTGAAGAGGAAAGGGTGATGCAGTAAAGTAGCGTAAGTATTTCCCTCCGTTTTTGAGAACCAAGGTATCAATCCAGTAGGAGACTACACGCAAATCGCCTAGTACCTGCACAAACAAACAAGAACCTTGCAACCAACTCAATAAAGGGGTTGGCAATCCCTTCACGTCCACTTGCAAAAGTGAGATCTGATAAAGATAATAGATAATATTTTTGGTATTTTTGTTGTATAGATTGGAAAGTAAATATTGCAAAATAAACGGCGACAGAAATAGCTAGTTGACGGGAAACCAATATGATGTAAAATAGACCCGGGGGCCATAGGTTTCACTAGTGGCTTCTCACAAGATAGCACGTATTACGGTGGGTGAACAAATTACTGCCGAGCAATAGATAGAAAAGCGCATAGTTATGAGAATATCTAGGCATGATCATGAACATAGGCATCACGTCTGTGTCAAGTAGACCGAAACGATTCCGCATCTACTACTATTACTCCACACATCGACCGCTATCCAGCATGCATCTAGAGTATTAAGTTCATAAGGACACACGATGCGCATTAGGCATGATGACATGATGTAGAGGGATAAACTCAAGCAATATGATATAAACCCCATCTTTTTATCCTCGATGGCAACAATACAATACATGTCGTTTCCCTTTCTGTCACAAGGATCGAGCACCGCAAGATTGAACCCAAAGCTAAGCACTTCTCCCATTGCAAGAAAGATCAATCTAGTAGGCCAAACTAAACCGATAATTCGAAGAGACTTGCAAAGATATCAAATCATGCATATAAGAATTCAGAGAAGAATCTCATATTGTTCATAGATAATCTTGATCATAAACCCACAATTCATCGGATCTCGACAAACACACAGCAAAAGAATTACATCGAATATATATCTAAGAAGATCGAAGAGAACATTGTATTGAGATCCAAAGAAAGAGAAGAAGCCATCTAGCTAATAACTATGGACCCGAAGGTCTGTGGTAAACTACTCACACATCATCGGAGAAGCCCTCCGTGATCAATTCTCCCTCCGGTGGAGCGCCAGAAAAGGCCCCAAGATGGGATCTCACGGGTACAGAAGGTTGCGGCGGTGGAAAAGTGGTTTTGTGGCTCCCCTCGATGTTTTTAGGGTATAAGAGTATATATAGGCGAAAGAAGTAGGTCGGTGGATCTACGAGGGGCCCACGAGGGTGGGGGCACGCCTACCCCCCTAGGCGCACCCTCCTACCTCGTGTCCGCCTCGTTGCTTCCTTGGCGTCCACTCCAAGCTCCTGCATTGCGTTTGTTCCAAAAAAGATCCTCGTGACGGTTTCGTTCCGTTTGGATTCCCTTTGATATTCCTTTTCTAGGCAAAAACAGCAATTTGCACTGGGCCTTCGGTTAATAGGTTATTCCCAAAAACATTAAATCCCATTAAACATCCAAAACAGATAATATAGTAGAATGGAACAATAAAAAATTATAGATACGTTGGAGACGTATGAGGTCCAGACTTGGGCTTCTTCACTTGAGCAGCAACTTGTTTGCCGTTCTTCTTGAAGTTCCCCTTCTTACCTTTGCCCTTCTTCTTGAAACTGGTGGTCTTGTTGACCATCAATACTTGATGCTCCTTCTTGATTTCTACCTCCGCAGCTTTTAGCATCGCGAAGAGCTCGAGAATTGTCTTATCCATCCATTGCATATTATAGTTCATCACGAAGCTTTTGTAGCTTGGTGGAAGTAATTGAAGAACTCTGTCAATGACACTATCATTAGGAAGATTAACTCCCAGTTGAGTCAAGTGGTTGTGGTACCCAGACATTCTGAGTATATGTTCACCTTGTAACTATTCTCCTTGATCTTGCAGCTATATAACTTATTGGAGACTTCATATCTCTCAATCCGGGCATTTTCTTGAAATATTAACTTCAACTCCTGGAACATCTCATATGCTCCATGACGTTCAAAATGTCGTTGAAGTCCCGGTTCTAAGCCGTTAAGCATGGCACACTGAACTATCGAGTAGTCATCAGCTTCGCTCTGCCAGACGTTCTTAACGTCATCAGTAGCCTCTGCAGCAGGCCTAGCACCCAGCGGTGCTTCCAGGACGTAATTATTCTGTGCAGAGGATAATCCTCAAGTTACGTACCTAGTCCGTGTAGTTGCTACCATCATCTTTCAATTTATCTTTCTCTAGGAATGCATTAAAATTCAACGGAACGAGTACGTGCCACTTATCTACAACAACATAGACATGCAAAATACTATCAGATACTAAGTTCATGATAAATTAAAGTTCAATTAATCATATTACTTACGAACTCCCACTTAGATAGACATCCCTCTAATCATCTAAGTGATCATGTGATCCATATCAACTAAATCATGTCCGATCATCACGTGAGATGGAGTAGTTTTCAATGGTGAACATCACTATGTTGATCATATCTACTATATGATTCACGCTCGACCTTTCGGTCTCAGTGTTCCGAGGCCATATCTGCATATGCTAGGCTTGTCAAGTTTAACCTGAGTATTTGCGTGTGCAAAACTGGCTTGCACCTGTTATATGTGAACGTAGAGCTTATCACACTCAATCATCACGTGGTGTCTCGGCACGACGAACTGTCGCAATGGTGCATACTCAGGGAGAACAATTAAACCTTGAAATTTAGTGAGAGATCATCTTATAGTGCTACCGCCGAACTAAGCAAAATAAGATGCATAAAGGATAAACATCACATGCAATCAATATAAGTGATATGATATGGCCATCATCATCTTGTGCCTTTGATCTCCATCTCCAAAGCACCGTCATGATCACCATCGTCACCGGCTTGACACCTTGATCTCCACCGTAGCATCGTTGTCGTCTCGCCAACTATTTCTTCTACGACTATAGCTACCGCTTAGTGATAAAGTAAAGCAATTACATGGCGATTGCATTTCATACAATAAAGCGACAACCATATGTCTCCTGCCAGTTGCCGATAACCGTTACAAAACATGATCATCTCGTACAACAATTTATATATAATCACGTCTTGACCATATCACATCACAGCATGCCCTGCAAAAACACGTTAGACGTCCTCTACTTTGTTGTTGCAATTTTTACGTGGCTACTACGGGCTTAGCAAGAACCGTTCTTATCTACGCATCAAAAACCACAACAATTTTTCGTCAAGTGTGCTGTTTTAACCTTCAACAAGGACTGGGCGTAGCCACACTTGATTCAACTAAAGCTGGAGAAACAGACACCCATTAGCCACCTGTGTGCGAAGCACGTCGGTAGAACCAGTCTTGCGTAAGCGTACGCGTAATGTCGGTCTAGGCCGCTTCATCCAACAAATATCGCCGAATCAAAGTATGACATGCTGGTAAGCAATATGACTCTTATCTCCCACAACTCTTTGTGTTTTACTCATGCATATAACATCTACGCATAGACCTGGCTCGGATGCCACTGTTGGGGAACGCAGTAATTTCAAAAAAATTCATGTGATTACGCAAGATCTATCTATGTGATGCATAGCAACGAGAGGGGAGAGTCTTATCTACGTACCCTCGTAGACCGAAAACGGAAGCGTTATGACAACGTGGTTGATGAAGTCGTACGTCTTCACGATCTGACCAATCCTAGTACCGAATGCACGGCATCTCCGTGATCTGCACACGTTCAGCTCGGTGACGTCCCATGAACTCTAGATCCAGCTGAGGTCGAGGGTGAGTTTCGTCAGCACGACGCCGTGATGACGGTATTGATGAAGTTACCGACGTAGGGCTTTGCCTAAGAACTACAACGATATGACCGAGCTGGAAATCCGTGGAGGGGGGCACTGCACATGGCTAAACAATCAACTTGTGAGTCTATGGGGTGCCCCCCTCCCCCGTATATAAAGGAGTGGAGGAGGGGGAGGGCCAGCCTCCTATGGCGCGCCCTAGGGGGCAGTCCTACTCCTAGTAGGAGTAGGTTTCCCCCCTTCCCTAGTCGGAGTAGGAGAAGAAGGAAGAGGGGAGGGAGAGAAGGAAAGGGAGGTCGGCCCCCTTCCCAATTTGGATTGGGCTTGGGGGCGCTCCCCCACCTTGGCCGCCTCCTCCTCTCTTCCACCATGGCCCATTAAGGCCCATTAACTCCCCGGGGGGGTTCCGATAACCCCCGGTACTCCGGAAAAATGCCCGAACCACTCGGAACCTTTCCCGGTGTCCAAACATAGCCTTCCAATATATCAATATTTATGTCTCGACCATTTCGAGACTCCTCGTCATGTCCGTGATCATATCCAGGACTCTGAACAATATTTGGTACATCAAAACACATAAACTCATAATACCGATCGTCGTTGAACGTTAAGCGTGCGGACCTACGGGTTCGAGAACTGTGTAGACATGACTGAGACTCATCTCCGGTCAATAACCAATAGCAGAACCTGGATGCTCAAATTGGTTCCTACACATTCTACGAAGATCTTTATCACTCAGACACATAACAACATATATACGTTATTCCCTTTGTCATCGGTATGTTACTTGCCCGAGATTCGATAGTCGGTATCTCAATACCTAGTTCAATCTCGTTACCGGCAAGTCTCTTTACTCGTTCCGTAATGCATCATCCCGTGACTAACTCATTAGTAACATTGCTTGCAAGGCTTATAGTGATGTGCATTACCGAGAGGGCCCAGAGATACCTCTCCAAAACACGGAGTGACAAATCCTAATATCGATCTATGCCAACCCAACAAACACCATCGGAGACACCTGTAGAGCATCTTTATAATCACCCAGTTACGTTGTGACGTTTGATAGCACACTAAGTGTTCCTCCGGTATTCGGGAGTTGCATAATCTCATAGTCATAGGAACATATATAAGTTATGAAGAAAGCAATAGCAATAAACTAAACGATCATAGTGCTAAGCTAACGGATGGGTCATGCCAATCACATCATTCTGTAATGATGTGATCATGTTCATCAGATGACAACTCATGTCAATGGCTAGGAAACTTAACCATCTTTGATCAACGAGCTAGTCAAGTAGCGGCATACTAGTGACACTATGTTTGTCTATGTATTCACACATGTACTAAGTTTCCGGTTAATACAATTCTAGCATGAATAATAAACAATTATCATGATGTAAGGAAATATAAATAACAACTTTATTATTGCTTGTAGGTAATATTTCCTTCAGCTCTTTGACGAAGCTAGGCGCACTACGGAGATCATGTCTAGGTGGGAAGAATCTTATTCCGGCTCCACGGAGCTGTTGGGGAACGCAGTAATTTCAAAAAAATTGCTATGCACACGCGAGATCCATCTAGGTGATGCATAGCAACGAGAGGGGAGAGTATTGTCTACATACCCTCGTAGAACGAAAGCGGAAGCGTTATGACAACGCGGTTGATGTAGTCGTACGTCTACACGATCTGACTGATCCTAGTACTGATGGTACGACACCTCCGTGATCTGCACACGTTCAGCTCAGTTACGTCCAATGAACTCTAGATCCAGCTGAGGTCGAGCTAGAGTTTCGTCAGCACGATGTCGTGATGACAATGATGATGAAGCTACCGGCGCAGGTGTCGGTGTTAAAACCGGCGGATCTCGGGTAGGGGGTCCCGAACTGTGCGTCTAGGCGGATGGTAACAGGAGACAAGGGACACGATGTTTTTACCCAGGTTCGGGCCCTCTCGATGGAGGTAAAACCCTATCCTGCTTGATTAATATTGATGATATGGGTAGTACAAGAGTAGATCTACCACGAGATCAGAGAGGCTAAACCCTAGAAGCTAGCCTATGGTATGATTGTTGTTGGTCCTCCGGACTAAAACCCTCCGGTTTATATAGACACCGAAGAGGGCTAGGGTTACACAGAGTCGGTTACAATGGGAGGAGATCTATATATCCGTATCGCCAAGCTTGCCTTCCACGCCAAGGAAAGTCCCATCCGGACACAGGACGAAGTCTTCAATCTTGTATCTTCATAGTCCAGGAGTCCGGCCGAACGTTATAGTTCGGCTATCCAGACACCCCCTAATCCAGGTGTCACAGCCCCAGATCAGCCCTAGAGCTTGTTGTAGCCAGTAGCATTGCATCCATGCATCATGTTTAATTTTCATGAAAATTTGAAATGGGGATTGTTGAAACCCTAGTACCAATTGAATTCAACTAGGTTCAATAAAAATATTCTTCAATGAACCCAAAATGCCTTTGGAAATGATCATGATTTTGATAAAGGTAAAAACCTCTGCCAAAAATGATGAGCATATTTCTTGGCCATTTATGGATTTTTGAATTAATTCATGAAGTATTTGAATTTGGGCATTTGAATGCTATAAATAATTTAAATGCTCAAAGGAGGGACACGGCGACCGCGCCGAGCTCGCCAGCTCCTCCCTGCTCGCCTGCCTGGCCTCCCCGACCCTCTCGCGACGCCACGGAGACGGCCACGCGCCCTAACCCCCCTGGATCCCCTCGCTCTCTCCCTCTCCCTCGTTTTCTCCTCTGCTCCCTCTCTCTCGCCCGGACCGAGCGGCCTCGTCGCCACCGTCGCCGTTCGCCGCGGCCACCGCCTCCCCCTTACCTCCCCGACATGCCCCCAAGCCCCGCCACTCCATCCTCGCCCTCCTCACCGGGCCTCCCGACGCCGGAGCACCCCGAGGCGCCGCCCCCGCCGTTTTCCCCTTCTCGGACCCGCCGCTCGCCGCCGTCGAATTCGTCGGCTCCGGTGCCTCCCCGAGCTCGCCGATGCCATCACCGCACCCGCCGTGAGCTCCTCTATCGCTTCCCCTTCTCCCCGACTCGTTCTCCCTTTCTAGCCACCATTTCCATCTGGCCGGCTCGCCGCCGCCGTGCCTCGTCGCCGGCGTGGCTAGAGCCCCAGTGGCTCGAAGCCAACCCCACCCCTGGGCTCACCGCAGCACCAGGAACCCGCAGCGCCCCTCTGTTTCCCCTCTAGCGCGCCGCAGCGTCGAGCTCGAGCTCGCCCGAGCTCCGGCGGCCGCATAGGTCGCCGCCGGCGTCGATTCCGACCGCCCCGAGCTCAACCCACTTCACCAAGAGCCTCAGCTCATCCCCAGCTCCCCGTAGGTACCCTCCCCGACCCTTTTGGTGGCCGGAACATCGAAATGCACTTGCGCTGGGTCAGCTGCTCGCCGTGACTAAACGCCGGCGCCCGCTGGCCCGCTGACCCGCTGACCGGCGTGGGCTGACCCACTGCCCGGTTTGACCTCCCCCTCTCCCCACTGACATGCGGGCCCCGCCCGGCTAACTAATTTAGTTTAGGTTTAAACTAATTTAACTTAACCTAGGTTAGTGCAAATTGACTAGGTTAGTTTTGTTAGTCACTGACGTGTGGCCCCCACACGTCAGGTTTGACCTGGGGCGCCCTGTTGACCACGACGTCACATTGACGTCGGTCGACGCTAATAATTAGGTTTCTAGATTTATTTTAATTCAGTAAATTTCAGAAAATACTCTAAACTTCTAAAAATCATATAAATTCAACCATAACTCGGATGGAAATAATTTATATATGAAAAATGATCAGAAAAATATGAAGAATCTGTTTATGCCATGATCATGCATGTTTGAACAAGTTAACATCACTGAATAGGATGAATCATGATTAGGGTAATTTATGAAATAGCATTTGGAGTTGGAATTCAACCTTGTTTGAATTCCACTTCAACTAACTTGGATTATTATTGCATTAGGTGAATTCAGTACCTTAACATGATCATGCATCATATATGTGCATTGCATTGATTGTGTTCTCTCTTGTTTGCCGGTAATTGTCCCCTCCCGGTAGACGATGTACCGACGATGATTATCCGATGACACCGATGAAGAACTATTATCTTCAGAAGTGCCAGGCAAGCAAAACCCCCTTGTTCATTCCGATACAATCCCACTCTCTCGCTCCTGCTCTATTTTATTGCATTAGGACAACAACGACTCATGTGTTATTGCTGCGGTAGTTGAACCCCTTGATCCTTTGCATGACCTGTCATTCCACGATGAATTAGATGAAACCCACTAGCATGAGTAGGAATTGTTTGAGCCATGTTGTGCCTACTCATTTATGCTTGTTGTCATGCCTGCTACTGCTTAGAGTTGAGTCGGTCTGATTCATCGGGAATGAATTGGAATTGTTATGAACATGTCCTATTGTGTGTGAGCTAAGTGTGTGAACACGATTTGGTAAAGGTAGCGGTGAGAGGCCATGTAGGAGTACATGGTGGGTTGTCTCATTGCAGCCGTCCTCAGGAACTGAGTTCCGTGTTTGTGATCCATGAAACAGTTACTACCACGCATTGGGCCCGAAACCAATGGACCCTCTCGGCTTCTTAACCACCCTTGTTCTTAGTCCGGGAGTTGCAAGTAGTTTCTGGTGTTTGTAGCATGCTGGGGGCCGCACGCAACGCTGACCTTAGGGGTGGGTTGTGTTGCGGTAGGCACCGTGGTTGATGTACCGAAAGTGCCCGTTTGGTATCTCGGGAACCCTGCACACATCGTTCGGGGCTGTATGGGAAACCTCGGCCGGACTCCCTGCGGATGGAACCCGAATAGGCGATAAACCTGGACTAGGGACTTGTGTGTTTAGGTAGGCCGTGGCCGACACCCACGTTGGGCTTCCGCTTGAAGGTTGCCGAGTACATGTCGTGTAAACGCGGTAAGTGGTGAGCGTGTGTGAAGAAGTACACCCCTGCAGGGTTTAATATGATCTATTCGAATAGCCGTGTCCACGGAAAAGGACTTCTGGATTGCCTATATCAGTTCATAGACAAGTGAAAGTGGATACTCTAAAATGCGCAAGATAAGCGTGAGTGCTATGGATGGCGTTCTCGTAGGGAGACGGAGCGGGTCCATAGTGGTGTATTGATATGGTGAATATGTGGACTCGTGTGCGCCACCTCAAAAGAGTTACTTGCGATGTAGTTACGGATAGCCACCGAGTCAAAGCTGGCTTGCTGCGATCAAACTCCACCACCCCTTTTGATAATGATGCATATGTAGTTAGTTCTGATGTAAGTCTTGCTGAGTACAATTGTACTCACGTTTGCTTATTTTATGTTTTTGCGAGAGAGGCGTCGGTCTCGCTAGTAGTTCCGCTTGGACTTGACGGTTAGCTTGATACCTCAGCTACGATCTTGTGCCTTGGCGGGATCGGTAGATAGTCGGGCTTCTCAGCCTTTTCATTTTTAGTTATGCGTACTCGGACATGATTAGCTTCCGCTTGTGCTTTGACTTGTATGCTCGAGTGTTGGGTCATGAGACCCATGTTTGTAATATCTCGCTCTTGAGCCTAATGAATTATATTTGAGTCGTAGAGTTATGTTGTGATGCCATGTTGTATCTACGCATATCGAGCATAATGTGTGTATGTTTGAAATGCTTGGTATGTGTGGGATCCGACAAACTAGTTGTTTATCCTTGGCAGCCTCTCTTATGGGGAAATGTAGTCTCGTGATTACGGCGATAGTAGTCCGCTACAGCCCGGTTCATCGGAGTCCTGCTAGCCCAGACTACCGCTTGGACACTTGACTGGCCGGCATGTGTTTCACTTCGTTCCTATGTCCGTCCTTCGGGAAATGTCACGCGGTGTTATTCGAGTCCTGCCTAGCCTGCTACAGCCCGGGATACCGGAGTCCTGTTAGCCCAGTGCTACAGCCCGAATACATACGTTGATGACCGACATGCTCGATGTGATTCATGTATGCCTGTCCCCATAGGTTAGCGCCGCTTTGGGTTCACGACTAGCCATGTCGGCCCGGGTTCTTGTCATATGGATGCTAGCGACACTATCATATACGTGAGCCAAAAGACGCAAACGGTCCCGGGCCATGGTAAGGCGACACCCGTGGGAATACCGTGCGTGAGGCCGCAAAGTGATATGAGGTGTTACATGCTAGATCGGTGTGACTTAGGATCGGGGTCTGACAGCGTTGGTATCGAGCACGATTGCTGTGGGATTACCAAGCCAAACTGGTCAAAGTTGTGTCTAGAAATGCTTTAGTTATGTAAGGGAATTGATTGTGGAAGGGAACGTAAGGCTCTTTTTACTCCTTATACCTCATGGCCTTCTGATCTGAGTCATCCTCTTCTCTTCTACGGGGTTTAAGAACTAGGCTTCTCATCTATCTATCAGGATGACGTGTTACTAATCCATAGACCTTTAAGATTGTTGGTTTTAATCCCCAGTTTAGTTTCTACTACTCCTGTATGATAACTGTTGATCTCAGAATCTTGTTATGATGTTGTTGAGTGGTTATGCCACCATTCTTGCAGGATGTCTCAAATCATTTTGAGCATTTACAGCCGTTATGCTGTCCGAGTCATCCCAGGTCTCTAAATAGTCCGATGCATTTGCAAATTCCTTCTTTCCGCTCCCCGATGTCCTTTTGGTCAGAATAAGCACACTAATCGGTGCATTGAGGTAATTTATTACCTTGACACATATGTTGGGACTATTGTTATGACCCTAAGTGTTTAGGAAGTCACCTAGCAATTTAGCAATGCTTTTGTATCCCCAGTGTGATGATTCTGGCCATCATTTTCGAAAGCATCCCGTGATGCCATTTAGTAGTAGGCATTCTACTCCTGGGTTACGAACCGAGATTCATCCTACTTCATGTTGTTAGTATTGCTAGTGCCTTTAGGATATTAGTAACCTTTGCGATAGTCCTCAAGTCCGTGGTATTCTCCTTCTTCCAAATACCATGAACTAATTATGGCGGAAGTTCTTTTGAACCAAAAGATCACAATAAGAGTGCTCTTGAGGAGTTCTCCATTCATAATTGTGAATCTGCCAATTCTACCTTTCCGCATGGGTTATCCGGAAGAAATGTTGAGTTTGCTCGACATACTAATCTGTGCATCCACAACTCAGGGAGTTATATGTTCCTCTGAGTTGCTCTCTTCAGTTGCATTCTGACCTTCATCTATCAATTGATAGCCAAGGGTATGTGTGCATTTGTGTTCATCGATGCATCTTGTCCCTGTGATCCGTCAAGCCATTCTATTCCGGAATGACTAGGAGAAACAAACTCGATACCTCATCCATTTCTAGGACTAGGTCAAAGTAGTTGTATTCCGCAGATCAAAATGCCAATTCAGCTTTTGATTCTGTTCCACCTGGAGTGTTACCATCTTTATGTCAATAATGTCATAAGAATTGCACCTTCTCTTATGAATTCTTGATGTAGTGATACTCTCGCTATTATTATTCATTCCTCGGTTCCGTGTTGTTGTAACCGGAATGCCGGCAAGTGAATTGTGATGTGCGAAATCAATACTCCGAGCCACTCGTTGCTTGGTAGTGAATGGACAATATTCTCATCCTTAGCGTGTTGGTTATTAAATCATCATCCTAAGATTGATCGTGCTACCTAGTCCTTATTTCTGGTGCACACTTCGATTGATGAGTTAGGATTGTGCCAAGTCCTCACTCGCTTGATCATATCGTCTTGCCCTCAAAAGCAAGATTGTTCTCGAGCTTAGTAACATACGGTGGTTCGTGACTTTCCAAATATCTTCTTGGAAGTGTTACCGGGTTGTTCCCTGACCGTTATGTTGAGCTCGTGATCAAGTTGGGTTCTTGTGAACCACCCCTTCTCCAAGAATCTGTGTTGGATACCCCTGAGCTAGTTGGTTAAGCTAGACAACAACTTGGAGAGTTGGAAGATAAAAGCTTGTCCAACTTAGTTCGTTCCAAAGGGATATTCTTGTGTAGTGTGTGTTGAAGAGGGATGATATCTTCATCGATTGGTCCTCGTGATCAGTTGTTGGATCTATTGTCCTACCAATTCTTTGACTTGAGTATGGGCCATTGTCAAGTCAAATCAGAACCAACGATATCCGTGATGTTGTCTTACTCGTGGTTGATCCCTCGAGCATACACCATTACATCTTTGGTCTGACCAATACTATCACGTGTTCACATGATGGTGGAAGTCCAAATGATATGGAAATTCCGATGAGTTGGTGTTGAGCCCATCGGCAGCATTTTGTCTCCCCCATGAGTCATGTTGAGCATCAACCTAGTATTGGAAACTTGTGTAAGCAATTCTTCGTGTTTCGTTCTTGAAGCATATGTTTGGATGAAAGTAGTGACTTCCTCTAGTTCATATGCATCTGGTGTAAGTTGCCGCCATGAATTTGAGAAAGGTTTGTTTTGCTCCTTTGGAATCATCCCAAGTCAGTCATGCACGTTCGAAGTATTCTATGGTCTGATAGACTGATCATCTTCATTCCATATGGATTCCATAGCACACCAAGGCACTGATTGACTTGGTCAAGGAAAAGAAGTCTATGCTTGGGATCTAATCCATGGACTTGTGTAAAGACTTGATACCCTCGATGATGGTTCCCCACCCGAACTTCAAGAGTGTTTTATTATAAGACTACCATGTGGTCATGCTTGTCTAGGACAATGTGTTCCGCAGGTTTGTAGCGTAACCAGCTCATGCTTTGGAGCTTACTACCTTGGTTCATATCCTGAGAATCTCGCAACGTCTTCTCATCGATTTGTGTTGCAACCTTTCCTTTCAGACATGCTGAGTCTGAAATATCCTAACACCAACCAGATCTGAATCTCAGGCGGATATGATGGTTGGAACATTCGAACAGTTGCATTTCGTTCCCAGCTTGCACCGTCCTTGTGCTATCTCGCTATAGACTGTCTTCTTAGCAATTCTTGTCAAGGTTTATCTTCAAAAGTGGACCTACCATGGGTTCCCCCCCCCCCCATCTTCGATGATAAGCAAAATCATCCATTGCGTTGTCTTCAACAAGGTAGTCCACATCATCCATTCTAGTCCGGGTGTACCATTCCTCTGCATTCCATCAAATGATCGCTTGCGATTGCCTTAGGCTGGTATAAAGAGTTCCAATGATCTATGGATCAAAAGTAATTCTTTTGCCACTTAAGGGAATAGTTCTTTCGTCACCTTTTTCGAGGTGCCCGTTCACGAATATAGTAAATATTTCCTCACCACCTTGACACCATCCACCATCTCTCTAAGCGTGGGATTGTTGCCACCAATCAAACCCCGTTGTTGTTCTTCCATCCCTCTCGATGTATTTTGTGCCTCAACTCGAGATGTGTCACCGTCTCAGTCCGTGAGTTGATCATGTTTACCTGATCTTCATGAAGATCGAATCATGTAGGGTTTTCCCCTTCTTTACATTGTCGTGTCAAGTGAAGACCTCGAAAGCCGTGACGTCAAGACCAAGATGATGGAGTAAATCAACATCTTCGAGAAGGCAAATGGATTATGAAGATTGTGATAGTTTGTGACTTCCCTTTTTCTCTTACCTCACGTCTTGAATCTCGGGGCGAGATTCTTGTTTAGTGGGGGTGAGCTGTCACAGCCCCAGATCAGCCCTAGAGCTTGTTGTAGCCAGTAGCATTGCATCCATGCATCATGTTTAATTTTCATGAAAATTTGAAATGGGGATTGTTGAAACCCTAGTACCAATTGAATTCAACTAGGTTCAATAAAAATATTCTTCAATGAACCCAAAATGCCTTTGGAAATGATCATGATTTTGATAAAGGTAAAAACCTCTCGCCAAAATGATGAGCATATTTCTTGGCCATTTATGGATTTTTGAATTAATTCATGAAGTATTTGAATTTGGGCATTTGAATGCTATAAATAATTTAAATGCTCAAATAATTCTGAAACTAAATGTGGGCTGTTGCATATATTTGAAAGGTGCCCACAATTATTTTCAGGATTTTTAGAAGTGCCTGGTATTTTAATAAAGCCCTAAAACTAAAGAATATTAGAAAACAGAAATAATAAAAGAGAGAGAGAGAAGCCCAACCTGCGCCTAACCGCCCAACCTTTCCCCCCCTCTCTCCCTCATTGGCCCGGTTGGTGGCTCCAGCCCACCAACCGCCACGCTCGTCTCCTACCTCTGCCAAGAGGGCGAGAGGAGGGACACGGCGCCTGCCGAGCTCGCCAGCTCCTCCCTGCTCGCCTGCCTGGCCTCCCCGACCCTCTCGCGACGCCACGGAGACGGCCACGCGCCCTAACCCCCCTGGATCCCCTCGCTCTCTCCCTCTCCCTCGTTCCCTCCTCTGCTCCCTCTCTCTCGCCCGGACCGAGCGGCCTCGTCGCCACCGTCGCCGTTCGCCGCGGCCACCGCCTCCCCCTTACCTCCCGACATGCCCCCAAGCCCCGCCACTCCATCCTCGCCCTCCTCACTGGCCTCCCGACACCGAGCACCCGGCGCCGCCCCGCCGTTCCCCTTCTCGGACCCGCCCGCTGCCGCCCGTCAATTGCCGGCTCGGTGCCTCCCGAGCTTCGCCGATGCCATCACCGCACCCGCCGTGAGCTCCTCTATCGTTCCCCTTCTCCCGACTCGTTCTCCCTTTCTAGCCACCATTTCCACTGCGGAAGCTCGCCGCCGTGCCTTCGCCGCGTGGCTAGGAGCCCCAGTGGCTCAAGCCAACCCCACCCCTGGCTCACTGCAGCACCGAGAACCCATGACGCCCTCTGTTTCCCTCTAGCGCCAGCAGGCCGAGCTCGAGCTCGCCCGAGCTCCGGCGGCCGCTTAGGTCGCCGCCAAGGCCGATTCCAACCGCCCAGCTCAACCCACTTCACCAAGAGCCTCGGCTCATCCCGGCTCCCGTGAGGTACCCTCCCGACCCCTTTGGTGGCTTAACATCGAATGCACTTATGCGCCGCTGGCTGGCTCTGGCTAAACGCCGCGCCCTGGCTCACGACCGCTGACCGGCGTGGGTTGACCCACTGCCCGGTTTGACCTCCCCCTCTCCCCACTGACATGCGGGCCCCGCCCGGCTAACTAATTTAGTTTAGGTTTAAACTAATTTAACTTAACCTAGGTTAGTGCAAATTGACTAGGTTAGTTTTGTTAGTCACTTACGTGTGGCCCCCACACGTCAGGTTTGACCTGGGGCGCCCTGTTGACCACGACGTCACATTGACGTCGGTGGCCAATAATTAGGTTTCTAGATTTATTTTAATTCAGTAAATTTCAGAAAATACTCTAAACTTCTAAAAATCATATAAATTCAATCGTAACTTCGGATGGAAATAATTTATATATGAAAAATGATCAGAAAAATATGAAGAATCTGTTTATGCCATGATCATGCATGTTTGAACAAGTTAACATCACTGAATAGGATGAATCATGATTAGGGTAATTTATGAAATAGCATTTGGAGTTGGAATTCAACCTTGTTTGAATTCCACTTCAACTAACTTGGATTATTATTGCATTAGGTGAATTCAGTACCTTAACATGATCATGCATCATATATGTGCATTGCATTGATTGTGTTCTCTCTTGTTTGCCGGTAATTGTCCCTCCGGTGAGCGATGTACCGAAGCGATGATTATCCGATGACACCGATGAAGAACTATTATCTTCAGAAGTGCCAGGCAAGCAAAACCCCCTTGTTCATTCCGATACAATCCCACTCTCTCGCTCCTGCTCTATTTTATTGCATTAGGACAACAACGACTCATGTGTTATTGCTGCGGTAGTTGAACCCCTTGATCCTTTGCATGACCTGTCATTCCACAGTAATTAGATGAAACCCACTAGCATGAGTAGGAATTGTTTGAGCCATGTTGTGCCTACTCATTTATGCTTGTTGTCATGCCTGCTACTGCTTAGAGTTGAGTCGGGTCTGATTCATCGGGAATGAATTGGAATTGTTATGAACATGTCCTATTGTGTGTGAGCTAAGTGTGTGAACACGATTTGGTAAAAGGTAGCGGTGAGAAGCCATGTAGGAGTACATGGTGGGTTGTCTCATTGCAGCCGTCCTCGAGAACTGAGTTCTGTGTTTGTGATCCATGAAACAGTTACTACCACGCATTGGGCCCGAAACCAATGGACCCTCTAAACTTCTTAACCACCCTTGTTCTTAGTCAGGGAGTTGCAAGTAGTTTCGTGTTTGTAGCATCTTTGGGGGGCCGCATAGCGCTGACCTTAGGGGTGGGTTGTGTTGCGGTAGGCACTGTGGCCCGTGTGTACCGAGTGCCCGTTTGGTATCTCGGGAACCCTGCACACATCGTTCGGGGCTGTATGGGAAACCTCGGCGGACTCCTGCGGATGGAACCCGAATAGGCGATAAACCTGGACTAGGGACTTGTGTGTTTAGGTAGGCCGTGGCCGACACCCACGTTGGGCTTCCGCTTGAAGGTTGCCGAGTACATGTCGTGTAAACGGCGGTAAGTGGTGAGAGCGTGTGTGAAGAAGTACACCACTGCAGGTTTAATATGATCTATTCGAATATCTGTGTCCGCGGAAAAGGACTTCTGGGTTTCCTATATCAGTTCATAGACAAGTGAAAGTGGATACTCTAAAATGCGCAAGATAAGCGTGAGTGCTATGGATGGCGTTCGTAGGGAGGCGGAGCGGGTCCATAGTGGTGTATTGATATGGTGAATATGTGGACTCGTGTGCGCCACCTCAAAAGAGTTACTTGCAATCGTAGTTACGGATAGCCACCGAGTCAAAGCTGGCTTGCTGCAGTCAAACTCCACCACCCCTTTTGATAATGATGCATATGTAGTTAGTTCGATGTAAGTCTTGCTGAGTACAATTGTACTCACGTTTGCTTATTTTATGTTTTGCGAGAGACGTCGGTCTCGCTTAGTAGTTCCGCTTGGACTTGACGGTTAGCTTGATACCTCAGCTACGATCTTGTGCCTTGGCAGGATCTGGTAGATAGTCGGGCTTCTCACCTTTTTCATTTTTAGTTATGCGTACTCGGACATGATTAGCTTCCGCTTGTGCTTTGACTTGTATGCTCACGAGTGTTGGGTCATGAGACCCATGTTTGTAATATCTCGCTCTTGAGCCTAATGAATTATATTTGAGTCGTAGAGTTATGTTGTGATGCCATGTTGTATCTACGCATATCGAGCATAATGTGTGTATGTTTGAAATGCTTGGTATGTGTGGGATCCGACAAACTAGTTGTTTATCCTTGGCAGCCTCTCTTATGGGGAAATGTAGTCTCGTGATTCTGAGCGATAGTAGTCCGCTACAGCCCGGTTCACCGGAGTCCTGCTAGCCCAAAGACTACCGCTTGGACACTTGACTGGCGGCATGTGTTTCACTTCGTTCCTATATGTCTGTTCCTTCGGGAAATGTCACGCGGTGTTATTCGAGTCCTTCCTAGCCTGCTACAGCCGGGATACCGGAGTCCTGTTAGCCAGTGCTACAGCCCGAATACATACGTTGATGACCGACATGCTCGATGTGATTCATGTATGCCTGTCCCCATAGGTTAGCGCCGCTTTGGGTTCACGACTAGCCATGTCGGCCCGGGTTCTTGTCATATGGATGCTAGCGACACTATCATATACGTGAGCCAAAAGACGCAAACGGTCCCGGGCCATGGTAAGGCGACACCCGTGGGAATACCGTGCGTGAGGCCGCAAAGTGATATGAGGTGTTACATGCTAGATCGGTGTGACTTAGGATCGGGGTCCTGACAGCGTTGGTATCAGAGCCTGACTGCCTGTAGGATTACCAAGCCAAACTGGTCAAAGTTGTGTCTAGAAATGCTTTAGTTATGTAAGGGAATTGATTGTGGAAGGGAACGTAAGGCTCTTTTTACTCCTTATACCTCATGGCCTTCTGATGCAGTCATCCTCTTCTCTTCTACGGGTTTAAGAACTAGGCTTCTCATCTATCTATCGTGATGACGTGTTACTAATCCATAGACCTTTAAGATTGTTGGTTTTAATCCCGGTTTAGTTTCTACTACTCTGTATGATAACCGTTGATCTCGTAATCTTGTTATGATGTTGTTGAGTGGTTATGCCACCATTCTTGCAGGATGTCTCAAATCATTTTGAGCATTTACAGCCGTTATGCTGTCCGAGTCATCCCAGGTCTCTAAATAGTCTGATGCATTTGCAAATTCCTTCTTTCCGTTCCCGATGTCCTTTTTGGTCAGAATAAGCACACTAATCGGTGCATTGAGGTAATTTATTACCTTGACACATATGTTGGGACTATTGTTATGACCCTAAGTGTTTAGGAAGTCACCTAGCAATTTAGCAATGCTTTTGTATCCCCAGTGTGATGATTCTGGCCATCATTTTCGAAAGCATCCCGTGATGCCATTTAGTAGTAGGCATTCTACTCCTGGGTTCTGAACCCGAGATTCATCCTACTTCATGTTGTTAGTATTGCTAGTGCCTTTAGGATATTAGTAACCTTTGCGATAGTCCTCGAAGTCCGTGGTATTCTCCTTCTTCCAAATACCATGAACTAATTATGGCGGAAGTTCTTTTGAACCAAAAGATCACAATAAGAGTGCTCTTGAGGAGTTCTCCATTCATAATTGTGAATCTGCCAATTCTACCTTTCCGCATGGGTTATCCGGAAGAAATGTTGAGTTTGCTCGACATACTAATCTGTGCATCCACAACTCAGGGAGTTATATGTTCCTCTGAGTTGCTCTCTTCAGTTGCATTCTGACCTTCATCTATCAATTGATAGCCAAGGGTATGTGTGCATTTGTGTTCATCGATGCATCTTGTCCCTGTGATCCGTCAAGCCATTCTATTCCGGAATGACTAGGAGAAACAAACTCCAGTACCTCATCCATTTCTAGGACTAGGTCAAAGTAGTTGTATTCCGCAGATCAAAATGCCAATTCAGCTTTTGATTCTGTTCCACCTGGAGTGTTACCATCTTTATGTCAATAATGTCATAAGAATTGCACCTTCTCTTATGAATTCTTGATGTAGTGATACTCTCGCTATTATTATTCATTCCTCGGTTCCGTGTTGTTGTAACCGGAATGCCGGCAAGTGAATTGTGATGTGCGAAATCAATACTCCGAGCCACTCGTTGCTTGGTAGTGAATGGACAATATTCTCATCCTTAGCGTGTTGGTTATTAAATCATCATCCTAAGATTGATCGTGCTACCTAGTCCTTATTTCTGGTGCACACTTCGATTGATGAGTTAGGATTGTGCCAAGTCCTCACTCGCTTGATCATATCGTCTTGCCCTCAAAAGCCCCCGAACCAGGCTTCAATGACGATGAGTCTGGCGCGCAAATTGTCTTCGGCATTGCAAGGCGGGTTCTTCTCCAAATTCCGTGTACCTGTTGAATAGTGTCCGGCTTCTCATGAATATTGCGCTCCTTGGCTCCCACGCCCAATAATGGCCATCTTCCACGTGTCAGACGAATGCGAAAAGTCAGGGTGTTTTTACATTTACCCCCTAGCTGTGTAAATGAGCTGTGTTTTAAAGAGATG
The DNA here is from genome assembly GCA_021605145.1 of Aegilops bicornis. Classification (NCBI taxonomy): domain Eukaryota; kingdom Viridiplantae; phylum Streptophyta; class Magnoliopsida; order Poales; family Poaceae; genus Aegilops; species Aegilops bicornis. Next base: position 136,103,583 of record CM038675.1, on the reverse strand, counting down.
AGGATTTAGATCCAAATCACACCGTCTTCCCTTCGCGAGCATTCATCGGAGCGCATCCGACAGAGATCCATTTCATCATGGCCAGTCGATGCAGCTCCTCCTCTCGCCCTCCCAGCCCTCAGCCAGGAGATTGGGAGAGATGCTCCGTCCCGCACAGTGAGCTAGTGACGCTCCAAGCCAAGGGGTTTCTCCCCCCAGCCTACATGGTCCCGGTTCGAGCCGGGCTTGCCACCTATAATGGTGGAGAGCAAGCGGAGAGCGTCCCCAATCCCTCCAAAGGAGAGCGGGTATGCCTTGTCCCTTATTTGATAAGAGGGCTCGGATTTCCAATTCATCCGTTTCTCCTGGGGCTTCTGGAGTTCCACGGCCTCCAGCTGCACAACCTTACGCCTGCCTCCATATTGCATATTGCGGGCTTCGTAGCCCTTTGTGAGCTGTTTTTAGGCATCGAGGCTCATTTCGTGCTATGGAAGAAGCGGTTCTGCCTTGTGCCTCGTTCTCAGAAGGGGTCAATATATCAAGTGGGCGGAGCCGAAGTATGGTGCATCGCCGGGACCGGATATCTATCCGAAACCCCAAAGAAGGCGTCCGAAGATCGGCCTCCCTGCGTTTGATAATGCTCCCTTGAAGAAGCGCCTGAGCTGGCGTCCACGGGACCCTCAGAAGGAAAATGACAAGGACATTCTTTATCTGATGAGCCGGATAAGGCTGTTAGCTCATTCCGGACTGACCATGATCGATGTCATGGCCACATGCATTATGCAGGGGGTGCAACCGCTTCAGTATAGAGGCCACCCCATGTGGGATTTCAACGGGGAGGATGATGCCACCCGCTGCGGCCGCAAGGGGCCGGAATCGATTGCCGCTCTGACGAAGATCTTGTCCGCATTGTACAAGGGAGAAGAGGAGGGATTCCTCCGCGTCAATTCTCAGGGCGGATTTTCCATGTACAATCCTCCAAGCTGGGTAAGCGGACACTTCTTTTTGCCCATCCGTTCCAAATTCCCATAGTCAAGTACCTTATCTTGTGATTTTGACACGGGAATTGCCCCGGGGCGTAAAGGATATAAACAGCCCTCCTCCACAACCCGAGGATCCGGAACGGTCCCTCGATCCGGCCTCCCAAGAGGATCCGGACATATCCGTGGAGCTGATTGATGGGGTATTTTACCAACTAAGCATCGACAACGCCTTGGTGGCTATTATAGCCGATTATCCTAGACTGCTCCCCACCTCACAAATAATCGAGACCGAAGTCCTAATACTTCGAAGATTATCCATCCGTGCTTATTTTTGATCACCGTATACCAATGGTGTTTCGCAGGGGAGGATCTCGAGGCGGAATGCCGAGCCTGCGCGATCGCCAACAAGGGACCGCGAGGGCGGGCAGGCTAAAGAGACACGCAGTCCGGGCCGAGGCACCGTCGCAGCAGTAAGGCCCGCCGCCTTATTCCAAGGTATTATTCTTACGATGCGTACTAACGCCCATGCTCTCTTTTTTTTAGGAAAAAGAGGGCTCGCTAGACTATATCTGGAGAGATTGCCAATCGCGCCTCCACCAGCCAGGCTCCAAAGCCAGGTCCAGAAGCAGAGGCGAACACGAGGCATGCGTCGGACGCTCCTCCGACAGAGGATGCGGACAGACTGTCCGCCACCAATTCCGAGGTGGAGAGTGCCATGAATCACAGGCGCCGCCGGACAGTTCTTCGCAACGCTTGTTTCTCCCAAGAGGCATTTGACGCCTTCAATTCGAGAGATGCGTACCTCCATGCCGCTCAAAATGGTCTAGCCAGAGCCACGGAGCAGTATGTGAAAGACATACGGGTGAGAAAATTTGATGGTTATATATGTCAGTAGCCCCGGGACTTGAAATAGTTAGAATAACTGATTTAAGGATCATTTGTTATGCATGATCTTACAGAAAAGAATACCCAACTGTCCCAGGAGCTGGAAGAGTGCAAAGCCCAACTTGAGGCCGCACTAGCCGCGACATGGGAGGCCAAGGAGACCCTTCGAAAGATAAGTATGTTGTGAAGTGCGGCATGTGTGCAAATCTGACAATAACATTGCAGATGGCGCCGGAGTAGATCCGGACAAGCAAAAACTCTTGCGCCGGTTAAAGGCCGGTGAGAGCGTGCTTACGAAGGTGAGGCAGGAGAAGAATAATCTCCAAGATGCCAACACCCAGCTGGGCGAGGAACTAAAGGAAGTTCGTGCCCAGCTGTCGGACTCCGTGAAGGAGAATTGGCGGCTACGACGCGGCATTTTTAGTAAGTGCTTGAACGAACTTTTGAAAAAGAGTTCGGCGAGGAAGTCGACTAACAAAGTTATGTCTGTAGGTATGCTCACAGGTCGTCCTGCAGAGGAAATGCCCGGTTCTACGGGTGACCTTCTTCCCGAGCTCTTACAACTGCACGAACGAGTTCGGCAGGTGATGAAAGGCGTCGCCCATGCCTTGTGGCCATCTGTCTCCATGCCCGAAGGTCTTGGAGAGCTTGCAGAGAGGCTAAAGGGAGCGCGGCGCGTTTCCGATTATGGAAGATATCGGCTTGCCGTCAAGGCGCCAGGAGGCTGGGCCATGGTGAAGACGCTGCACACGGTTGTCGACCCAAACCACATGGCCGAGGTCGGACATGTGGGGCCCGATGGGAAGGAGATCCCTGTGAGCTTAGTGTACGGCCAGGTAGAGTTGGCCGCCAAATATTCCCAACAGGACCGTAAACTAGACAGCCTGTTGGATGGTATTGAAGAGGAATATACCCAGTCAAATTGACTATGTAATTTAAGATGACATGTAAAATGCCTTCTAGCCATATTGTAGATCGTTTGTCATGGCGGTACTTTTCGCTTCAACCTCGGGACCCGATAGTCCGGAGTGTGTCCGAATACCCTCTCGGTTATGTAAGAACCGGGGCATGCGTGGAGACCAGGCGTAGGGTTCATTAGTGCTTGAACATACAAGTGCCCAACTAGTTATGTTATATTACATGGTTAGTAAGAAACATCTTCCAGGGAGAATAGTTCCGTTAGGGGTTCCTTTCCCTGGGAGGCATGCCCTAAAGTGCATGTCCGGACTGCGAAAAAAGCAGAAAAGCATCTGGGGGCAGATAAATAGACAAGGGAAAATCATATTTAGTTCACCGACCGAATATTCCCTTAAGAATGCTAGCTTTCGGCTTCACCCAGTCTGAGGTACACATCCGGCTGACCCGGCAGTAACAATCACAGAGGTGCTCCCTTTACCGCCTAGCCGAACAATCGGGAATGTAGGGGTAAGCACAGGAGCCAGGCAACCCAGCTTGGCCAAAACTTAAGTCATATCGATGCATATAATGGTGAACAAAGGTACATGCGGAAGTGTGACACATGTGTTGGGCATGAAGCCCGTATAAATAAGCTTCTGTTAAAGAAGCCCCCAGGTATAATGAGCGCGGATAAGCGCGTCAGGTTTAATCTTGACGAGCCCTTAAAGGCTGAAAGAGAAAAAAGGGGGAGAAGGAGAGAAATATAAGACAGCTAATGTATAAAAAATAGACAGAGGAAGGAAACGAACACAGAGTCCGGCGCTAGGTGTAGAATCTTCGCAGACGGGCTGCGTTCCATGGGTTCGGCTCGAGTCGGTTGTCCGATGCATCTCGCAGACGGTACGCTCCACCAGTTAGGACTTGGTCAATAATAAAGGGACCTTCCCATTTGGGCTTGAGTTTGTCCTTTTTCTTGTCCGGCAGGCGTAGAACTAACTCACCAACATTGTAAGTTTTGGCCCGTACTTTTATGCTTTGGTATCTTCGAGCCTGCTGTCTTTTTGATAGAATGCGGAACGGGCTTTTGCCACGTCACGCTCCTAGTCCAAGGCATCCAAAATGTCCTGCCGATCGAGTTCGGCTTCTCTTTCTTCATACATGCGCACGCGAGGTGAGTCATGAATTATGTCGCAGGGCAGAACCGCCTCTGCGCCGTATACCATAAAGAATGGTGTGTATCCGGCGGTGCGATTCGGCGTGGTCCGCAGCCCCCAGAGCATGGAGTCGAGCTCCTCTACCCAGTGTGTCTTAGATTCCTTGAGGGACCGCACTAATCTGGATTTGATGCCGCTCATGATTAGACCATTTGCTCGCTCGACATGACCGTTAGTTTGTGGGTGATAGATTGAAGAATAGTCGAGCTTGATGCCCATGTTTTTGCACCAGAGTTTGACCTCGTCGGCTGTAAAGTTCGTGCCGTTATCAGTGATGATGCTATGGGCGACGCCGTAACGGTGTACGACCCCGGATATGAAGTCTATAACCGGTACGGATTCGGCCGTCTTAACAGGCTTGGCTTCTATCCATTTGGTGAACTTATCCACCATGACTAGTAGGTATTTTTGCTTGTGGGTTCCTCCCTTAAGGGGTCCAACCATGTCAAGCCCCCAGACCGCAAAGGGCCAGGTGATGGGTATAATTTGGAGGGCGGTGGGTGGCATATGGCTTTGGTTAGCAAAGAGCTGGCAACCGACGCATCGTTGGACTAAGTCCTGAGCATCTGCCCAGGCTGTCGGCCAATAAAATCCTGTACGGAAGGCCTTGCTTACAAGGGTCCGGGCTGCAGCGTGGTGCCCGCCGAGTCCGGCATGAACTTCAGCCAGAAGATTCCGCCCTTCCTCTTCGGAGATACACCTTTGAAGGACTCCGGTGGTGCTTTTCTTATAAAGCTCTCCCTCATGGACTTTATAGGCTTTAGATCGCCGCACTATGCAGCGTGCCTCGTTTTGGTCCTCGGGAAGTTCATGCCTGGTTAGGTAGGCTAGGAATGGTTTTGTCCACGGGGCAATGACTGCCATTATTACGTGGGCTGAAGATGTTACTTCGTTGGCCGAGCCTCCCGTTGTGTCAGAATGTTTGGTGTCGGGCAGTGTGGTTGGGTCCGGGCTGTTATTTCCGGATTCACCTTCCCAAAAAACGGAAGGCTTGAACAGCCACTCCAAGAAGATGTTGGGGACGGCATCGCGCTTTGGCGCCCAATGCGTGCCAAGACGCCTCTGCCTGATTGTTTTCCCGAGCTATATGGTGAAATTGAGCCCCTCGAACCGAGCTGACATTTTTAGGACGGCGTTGCGATAAGCTGCCATTTTCGGATCCTTGGCATCAAAGTCTCCATTTATTTGGGATATCGCGAGGTTCGAATCCCCGCACCTCTAGGCGTTGAATGCCCATGGAGACTGCCATCCGGAGACCATGTAGAAGGGCCTCGTATTCGCTGCGTTGTTGGAGTCCGTATACATTATCTCGAGTACGATTAAATCAGATCTCCTGTTGGGGACGTCAGAACGACGCCAGCCCCCAGACCAGCCAACATTTTGGAGCCGTTGAAGTGCATGACCCAATTGGAATATGTGTCGTACTCTTTAGGGAGTTCGGCTTCAGTCCATGCCGCCGATGAAGTCGGCCAAAACTTGCTACTTAATAGCTCGCCATGGCTTATAGGTTATGTCGAACGGGAGGAGCTCAATGGCCCATTTGGCAATCCGGCCCGTTGCGTCGCGGTTGTTTATAATATCGTTAAGAGGTACTTCAGAGGCTACTGTTATCGAACACTCTTGAAAGTAGTGTCGCAGCTTCCGAGATGCCATAAATACCGCGACGCTATCTTTTGATAATGCGGTACCGTGACTTGCATGGAGTGAGGACGGTGGACACGTAGTAAACTGGCTTTTGAAGGGGGAATTTGTATCCGTCCGTTTCTCGTTCGACGACGAGCACTGCGCTTACAACTTGATGAGTTGCCGTGATGTATAATAGCATTTGTTCGCCGATGTTAGGAGCGGCCAGGATCGGGTTTGTTGCCAATATGGCTTTTATTTCTTCGAGTCCGGCCGAGGTGGCATCCGTCCACTCGAAGTGTTCGGTGCGTCGGAGGAGGCGATAAAGGGGTAATGCCTTTTCTCCCAAGCGGGAGATAAAGCGGCTTAGAGCCGCCACGCATCTGGTCAATTTTTGTATTTGTTTGAGGTCCTTTGGGATATCCAATTGTGACAGAGCTTGGATCTTGGCTGGGTTTGCTTCAATTCCTCTACCGGATACAATGAAGCCCAAGAGCTTTTCGGCTGGTACGCCAAAAACGCATTTTTCCGGGTTAAGCTTGATGTCATATGTTCGGAGGTTGTCGAATGTGAGCCTCAAGTCGTCTTCTAGAGTTTCGGCATGCCTGGTTTTGATGACCACGTCATCTACGTATGCCTCCATTGTTTTGCCGATCTGGTTTGCCAGACATGTCTGAATCATGCGCTGATATGTTGCGCCGGCGTTTTTGATCCCGAAGGGCATTGTGTTGAAGCAGAATGGGCCGTATGGGGTGATGAATGCCGTTGCGGCTTGGTCTAGCTCTGCCATCTTAATTTGATGGTAGCCGGAGTATGCGTCGAGGAAACACAATGAATCGTGTCCTGCGGTAGCGTCGATAATTTGATCGATGCGGGGGAGGGGGAACGGATCCTTTGGGCAAGCCTTGTTGAGGTCCTTGAAATCGACGCATATGCGCCAGGATTTGTCCTTCTTTGGTACCATCACCATGTTTGCTAGCCAGTCCGGATGTTTTATATCTCTGATGAATCTGGCCTCCGATAGTTTGGCTAGCTCCTCTCCCATGGCCTGTCTCTTAGGTTCGAGAAACGCCAAGGGCCTGCTTGACTGGCTTGAATCCTTTTAGGATGTTTATGCTGTGCTCGGCCACCGGGCGTGGGATTCTGGCATGTCCGAAGGGTGCGAGCAAAATGTCCCAATTTTCACAGAGGAATTCTCGTAGTGCGCGTCTACATCGAGGTTTAATTGCGCCCCGATGGAGGCCGTTTTTGTAGGGTCCGTTGGATGGACTTGGAATTTGACTATTTCCTCCGATGGTTTAAAAGAGGTGGACTTGGATCTTTTATCGAGTATCACGTCGTCCCTGTTCACCGTGGAGTGCAGCGCAGTCAGTTCCTCGGCTGCTAGGGCTTCGGATAGTGCCTCGAGGGCCAGTGCAGCTGTCTTGTTTTCGGCGCGGAGTGCTATGTCCGGGTCACTAGCAAGAGTAATGATTCCGTTGGGCCCGGGCATTTTGAGCTTCATGTACCCGTAATGGGGTATAGCTTGAAAAATTGTGAATGCCTCTCGCCCTAATAGAGCGTGGTATCCGTTCTTTGAGCAGGGCCACTTGGAACGTGACCTCCTCGGACCTGTAATTATCCGGCGTGCGAACACTACATCCAGCAGATTTTTCCTCAGACAAAGACGCTTCCCGACCGGGATTATTCCTCTAAAGGTTGTGCTGCTTCGCTCAATGCGGCTCCAGTCTATTTCCATTTTTCGAAGGGTTTCCTCGTAAATGAGGTTCAATCCGCTGCCACCGTCCATGAGTACCTTGGTAAGGCGAGAGCCGTCCACTATTGGACTGAGGACTAATGCGGCTGGTGCTCGGGCTGTTCGGAATTTAGGTTCATCACTGGCATTAAAGGTAATAGCCGTGTCACTCCATGGGTTTATTGTTGCTACTTGGTAGACTTCGTAAGGCTGCGGAGTGTATGTTTCCGCATATTATTTGATGCAAAAGTCTCGAACACTATTAATACCGTACTGGTATCCCTGGGGGTGCTCTATGGATTCTGGAGTTAGAAGCTATTCGCCACTTCTGGCCACCTGCCGGAGTATCCAACATGCTCTAAGGCTATGAGTTGGTGTGGCTCCCTCTGTACTATGAATTTTACAGGGTCCATTGAGCCATCCCTCCAAAGACGGTTCCATGCCCTATAGAGGGTTTTTGCTTTTTGGTGTTTAACCCAGTGCTGGCGATAATGCACCCTTTTATTTCGGATCGGGTTGTATTCAGGGCGGATTGTCCCAAAATTTTATTTCGGTTTTCCAGCGCTTTCCATCGCATACGATTTCTTTCGTACTATGGATGGCAAGTCAGTGAAGCGTGTAATTTCACGGCGACTTATGGCGTTGAGGATTCCGTTGTCCGTGCAATTATTGCAGAAGAATGAAATCGCGTCCTCCTCGCGGCAGTTCTTTATCCTGTTCATGACCAGGAGGAATCAGGTCCAGTAATAGTGTACTGTTTCTGCGGGCTCTTGCCGAATTTGGGATAGATCGCTTATGTTTGGGTGGGCAGGTGGAATTAAATCTGGAACCTCGCCCGATCTGAGACTCAGGGGACAAGGGGTTTCCGAACTCGGAAGCTTGGGTTCTTGGATGTTGTCCAATGAATCTAGCCCGCTGCTCGACTTTAGGTTCGTGGCTTGAGTGGCGCCCTCCTCTCAAGGGTATCCGGCTTGGAGGGATTGGGAATCCGGACATAACTAGTCCTTAAGATAGATGAAGGCTTGCAGCATTGTTCCTCCACCACTACAACGTGATGGGTGACCCGGGGAGAGTTAATCTCTCTCGGATCGGGTTTAGGCCCAATCTGATCGTAGTCTGTAGCGACTCCTGTATGCATGGCGCGACCCAAGAGCTTGTTTAAGGAAGAGAGCTCCATCGGATCTAACTGCTCGGCGAGTTCCGAGTTGACGTGAAGATTGCTTTCGATGACCCGAGAAGTCATCATTGGCGCGGCGGCCGAATAGGCGGTCATAACAAAACCGCCTAACCGAAGAGTTTGGCCGATAGCCAAAGCTCCTTTAGCAACAGTGCCGTCTTTAAAGACGGGATGAGGCATCCTTCCTGATGGCGACGGCACAGCGGAACTCTCAATGAAAGCACCAATGTCGGTGTCAAAACCGCGGATCTCGGTAGGGGGTCCCGAATCGTGCATCTAGGCGGATGGTAACAGGAGACAAGGGACACGATGTTTTTACCCAGGTTCGGGCTCTCTCGATAGAGGTAAAACCCTACTCCTGCTTGATTAATATTGATGATATGGGTAGTACAAGAGTAGATCTACCACGAGATCAGAGAGGCTAAACCCTAGAAGCTAGCCTATGTTATGATTGTTGTTCGTCCTACGGACTAAAACCCTCCGGTTTATATAGACATCGGAGAGGGCTAGGGTTACACAGAGTCGGTTACAATGGGAAGAGATCTACATATCCGTATCGCCAAGCTTGCCTTCCACGCCAAGGAAAGTCCCATCCGGACACGGGACGAAGTCTTCAATCTTGTATCTTCATAGTCCAAGAGTCCGGCCGAAGGTTATAGTTCGGCTATCCAGACACCCCCTAATCCAGGACTCCCTCAGCAGGGCTTCGCCAAAGCACTGCAACGATATGACCGAGCTGGAAAACTGTGGAGGGGGGCACCACACACGGCTAAACAATCAACTTGTGTATCTATGGGGTGCCCCCCTCCCCCGTATATAAAGGAGTGGAGGAGGGGGAGGGCCGGCCCTCTCATGGCGCGCCCAAGGGGGAGTCATACTCCCGCTGGGATTAGGATTCCCCCTTCCCTAGTTGGAGTAGGAGAGGAAGGAAGGAGGAGAGAGGGAGAAGGAAAGGGGGGTCGGCCCCCCACCCCAATTCGGATTGGGCTTGGGGGGCGTCCTCACCTTAGCCGCCTCCTCCTCTTTTGCACTAAGGCCCAATAAGGCCCATACACTCCCCGGGGGGTTCTGATAACCCCCTGGTACTCCGGTAAATGCCCGAACTCACACGGAACCATTCCGATGTCCAAACATAGCCTTCCAATATACCGATCTTTATGTCTCGACCATTTCGAGACTCCTTGTCATGTTCGTGATCATAGCCGGGACTCCGAACTACCTTCGGTACAGCGAAACACATAAACTCATAACACCGATCGTCACCAAACATCAAGCGTGCGGACCCTACGGGTTCGAGAACTATGTAGACATGACCGAGACTCATCTCCGGTTAATAACCAATAGCAGAACCTGGATGCTCATATTGGTTCCTACATATTCTACGAAGATCTTTATCGGTCGAACCGCATAACAATATACATTTCTCCCTTTGTCATCGGTATGTTACTTGCCCGAGATTCGATCGTCGGTATCTCAATACCTAGTTCAATCTCGTTACCGGCAAGTCTCTTTACTCGTTCCGTAATGCATCATCCTGCAACTAGCTCATTAGTCACATTGTTTGCAAGGCTTATAGTGATGTGCATTACCAAGAGGGCCCAGAGATACCTCTCCGACAATCGGAGTGACAAATCCTAATCCCGATCTATGCCAACTCAACAAACACCATCGGAGACACTTGTAGAGCATCTTTATAATCACCCAGTTACTTGTGACGTTTGATAGCACACTAAGTGTTCCTTCGATATTCGGGAGTTGCATAATCTCATAGTCATAGGAACGTGTATAAGTTATAAAGAAAGCAATAGCAACAAACTAAACGATCATCGTGCTAAGCTAACGGATGGGTCAAGTCAATCATATCATTCTCTAATGATGTGAGCCCGTTAATCAAATGACAACTCATGTCTATGGCTAGGAAACTTAACCATCTTTGATTCAACAAGCTAGTCAAGTAGAGGCATACTAGTGACACTCTGTTTGTCTATGTATTCACACATGTACTAAGTTTCCGGTTAATACAATTCTAGCATGAATAATAAACATGTATCATGATATAAGGAAATATAAATAAAAACTTTATTATTGCCTCTAGGGCATATTTCCTTCAGTATCCCACTTGCACTAGAGTCGATAATCTAGATTGCATTGTAATGATTCTAACACCCATGGAGTCTTGGTGCGGATCATGTTTTGCTCGTGAGAGAGGCTTAGTCAACGGGTCTGCAACATTCAAATTCGTATGTATCTTGCAAATCTCTATGTCTCCCTCCTTGACTTGGTCGCGGATGGAATTGAAGCATCTCTTCATGTGCTTGGTTCTCTTGTGAAATCTGGATTACTTTGCCAAGGCAATTGCACCATTATTGTCACAAAATATTTTCATTGGACCCGATGCACTAGGTATGACACCTAGATCGGATATGAACTCCTTCTTCCAGACTCGTTCATTTGCTGCTTCCGAAGCAGCTATGTACTCCGCTTCACACATAGATCCCGCCACGACGCTTTTCTTGGAACTGCACCAACTGACAGCTCCACCATTCAATAAAAATATGTATCCGGTTTGTGACTTAGAGTCATCTGGATCAGTGTCAAAGCTTGCATCGACATAACCGTTTACGACGATCTCTTTGTCACCTCCATAAAAGAGAAACATATCCTTAGTCCTTTTCAGGTATTTCAGGATGTTCTTGACCGCTGTTCAGTGATCCACTCCTAGATTACTTTGGTACCTCCCTACTAAACTAATAGCAAGGCACACATCAGGTCTGGTACACAGCATTGCATACATGATAGAACCTATAGCTGAAGCATAGGGAATGACCTTCATTTTCTCTCTATCTTCTGCAGTGGTCGGGCATTGAGTCTGACTCAACTTCACACCTTCTAACACAGGCAAGAACCCTTTCTTTGCTTGATCCATTTTGGACTTCTTCAAAACATTATCAAGGTATGTGCTTTGTGAAAGTCCAATTAAGCGTTTTGATCTATCTCTATAGATCTTGATGCCCAATATATAAGCAGCTTCTTATTCAAGTATCCTTTTATGCTATTCAGAAATACAGTATCATTTCCGATCAACAATATTTCATCCACATATAATATCAGAAATGCTACAGAGCTCCCACTCACTTTCTTGTAAATACACGCTTCTCCAAAAGTCTGTATAAAACCATATGCTTTGATCACACTATCAAAGTGTATATTCCAACCTCGAGATGCTTGCACCAATCCATAAATGGATCGCTGGAGCTTACACACTTTGTTAGCACCTTTTGGATCGACAAAACCTTTTGGTTGCATCATATACAACTCTTCTTTAAGATATCCATTAAGGAATGCAGTTTTGACATCCATTTTCCAAATTTCATAATCATAAAATGCGGCAATTGCTAACATGATTCGGACGGACTTAAGCATCGCTACGGGTGACAAGGTCCCATCGTAATCAACTCCTTGAACTTGTCGAAAACCTTTCGCAACAAGTCAAGCTTTGTAGACAGTAATATTACCGTCAGCGCCAGTCTTCTTCTTGAAGATCCATTTATTCTCCATGGCTTGCCGATCATCGGGCAAGTCAACCAAAGTCCACACTTTGTTCTCATACATAGATCCCATCTTAGATTTCATGGCCTCAAGCCATTTTGTGAAATCTGGGCTCATCATCGCTTCCTCGTAGTTCGTAGGTTTGTCATGGTCAAGTAACATGACCTCCAGAACAAGATTATTGTACCACTCTGGTGCAGATCTTACTCTGGTTGACCTACGAGGTTCAGTAGTAACTTGATCAAAAGTTTCATGATCATTATCATTAGCTTCCTCACTTACTAGTGTAGGAATCACTGGGACAGATTTCTGTGATGAACTACTTTCCAATAAGGGAGCAGGTATAGTTACCTTATCAAGTTCTACTTTCCTCCCACTCACTTCTTTCCAGAGAAACTCCTTCTCTAGAAAGGATCCATACTTAGCAATGAATATCTTGCCTTCGGATCTGTGATAGAAGGTGTACCAACAGTCTCCTTTGGGTATCCTATGAAGACACATTTCTCCGATTTGGGTTCGAGCTTATCAGGTTGAAGCTTTTTCACATAAGCATCGCAGCCCCAAACTTTAAGAAATGACAATTGGTTTTCTTGCCAAACCACAGTTCATAAGGTGTCGCCTCAATGGATTTAGATGGTTCCCTATTTAACGTGAATGCAGCCGTCTCTAAAGCATAACCTCAAAATGATAGCGGTAAATCAGTAAGAGACATCATAGATCGCACCATATCTAGTAAAGTATGATTACGATGTTCAGACACACCATTACGCTGTGGTGTTACAGGTGGCGTGAGTTGCGAAACTATTCTGCATTGTTTCAAATGAAGACCAAACTCGTAACTCAAATATTCTCGTCCACGATCAGATCGCAGAAACTTTATTTTCTTGTTACGATGATTTTCCACTTCACTCTGAAATTCTTTGAACTTTTCAAATGTTTCAGACTTATGTTTCATCAAGTAGATATACCCATATCTGCTCAAATCATCTGTGGAGGTAAGATAATAACGATACCCGCCGTGAGCATCAACACTCATCGGACCGCATACATCAGTATGTATTATTTCCAACAAGTCTGTTGCTCGCTCCATTGTTCCAGAGAATGGAGTCTTAGTCATCTTGCCGATGAGGCGTGGTTCGCAAGCATCAAGTGATTCATAATCAAATGATTCCAAAATCCCATCAGCATGGAGTTTCTTCATGCGCTTTATAACAATATGACCAAAACGGCGGTGCCACGAATAATTTGCACTATCATTATTAAACTTATATCTTTGGGCTTCAATACTATGAACATGTGTAATCAAGATTTAGTAAAACAGACCACTCATCAAGGGTGCATGACCATAAAAGATATTATTCATATAAATAGAACAACCATTATTCTCTGATTTAAATGAATAACCGTCTCGCATCAAACAAGATCCAGATATAATGTTCATGCTTAACGCTGGCACCAACTAACAATTATTTAGGTCTAAAACTAGTCCTGAAGGTAGATGTATAGGTAGCGTGCCGACGGCGATCACATCGACTTTGGAACCATTTCCCACGCGCATCGTCACCTCATCCTTAGCCAATCTTAGCTTAATCTGTAGCCCCTATTTTGAGTTGCAAATATTAGCAACAGAACCAGTATCAAATACCCAGGCGCTACTACGAGCATTAGTAAGGTACACACCAATAACATGTATATCAAAATATACCTTTCACTTTGCCATCCTTCTTCTCCACCAAATACTTGGGGCAGTTCCGCTTCCAGTGACCAGTCCCTTTGCAGTAGAAGCACTCAGTCTCAGGCTTAGGTCCAGACTTGGGCTTCTACACCAGAGCAGCAACTTGCTTGCCGTTCTTCTTGAAGTTCCCCTGCTTCCCTTTACCCTTTTTCTTGAAACTGGTGGTCTTTTTGACCATCAACACTTGATGCTCCTTCTTGATTTCTACATCCGCAGCCTTTAGCGTTGCGAAGAGCTCGGGAATCATCTTATCCATCCCTTGCATATTATAGTTCATCACGAAGCTCTTACAGCTTGGTGGCAGTGATTGAAGAACTCTGTCAATGACACTATCATCAGGAAGATTAACTCTAAGTTGAGTCAAGTGGTTGTGGTACCCAGACATTCTAAGTATATGTGCATTGACAGAACTATTCTCCTCCATCTTGCAGCCGTGGAACTTATTCGAGACTTCATATCTCTCAATCCGGGCATTTGCTTGAAATATTAACTTCAACTCCTGGAACATCTCATATGCTCCATGACGTTCAAAACGTCGTTGAAGTCCCGGTTCTAAGCCGTAAAGCATGGCACACTAAACTATCGAGTAGTCATCAGCTTTGCTCTGCCAGACGTTCTTAACATCTGGCGTTGCTCCTGCAGCAGGTTTGTCACCTAGCGGTGCTTCCAGGACGTAATTATTCTATGCAACAATGAGGATAATCCTCAAGTTACGGACCCAGTCCGTGTAATTGCTACCATCATCTTTCAACTTATCTTTCTCTAGGAACGCATTAAAATTCAACGGAACAACAGCACGGGCCATCTATCTACAACAACATAGACATGCAAAATACTATCAAGTACTAACTTCATGATAAATTAAAGTTCAATTAATCATATTACTTAAGAACTCCCACTTAGATAGACATCCCTCTAATCATCTAAGTGATCACGTGATCCATATCAACTAAACCATGTCCGATCATCACGTGAGATGGAGTAGTTTTCAATGGTGAACATCACTATGTTGATCATATCTACTATATGATTCACGCTCCACCTTTTGGTCTCAGTGTTCCGAGGCCATATCTACATATGCTAGGCTCGTCAAGTTTAACCCGAGTATTCTGCATGTGCTAAACTGGCTTGCACCCGTTGTATGTGAACGTATAGCTTATCACACCCGATCATCACGTGGTGTCTCGGCACGAGGAACTGTAGCAACGGTGCATACTCAGGAAGAACACTTATACCTTGAAATTTAGTGAGAGATCATCTTATAAAGCTACCGTCGTACTATAAGATGCATAAAGGATAAACATCACATGCAATCAATATAAGTGATATGATATGGCCATCATCATCTTGTGCCTTTGATCTCCATCTCCAAATCATCGTCACGATCACCATCGTCACCGGCGCAACACCTTGATCTCCATCGTAGCATCGTTATCGTATCGCCAACTATTGCTTCTACGACTATCACTACCGCTTAGTGATAAAGTAAAAACAATTACAGGGCGATTGCATTGCATACAATAAAGCGACAACCATATGGCTCCTGCGAGTTGCCGATAACTCTGTTACAAAACATGATCATCTCATACAATAAAATTTAGCATCAAGTCTTGACCATATCACATCACAACATGCCGTGCAAAAACAAGTTAGACGTCCTCTACTTTGTTGTTGCAAGTTTTATGTGGCTGCTACGGGCTGAGCAAGAATCGTTCTTACCTACGCATCAAAACCACAACAATTTTTCATCAAGTGTGTTGTTTTAACCTTCAACAAGGACCAGGCATAGTCACACTCGATTCAACTAAAGTTGGAGAAACAGACACCCACTAGCCACCTGTGTGCGAAGCACGTCGGTAGAACCAGTCTTGCGTAAGCGTACGCGTAATGTCGGTCTGAGCCGCTTCATTCAGCAATACCGCTGAATCAAAGTATGACATGCTGGTAAGCAGTATGACTATTATTGCCCACAACTCTTTGTGTTCTACTCGTGCATATAACATCTACACATAGACCTGGCTCGGATGCCACTGTTGGGGAATGATAACCCACAAGTATAGGGGATCGCAACAGTTTTCGAGGGTAGAGTATTTAACCCAAATTTATCGATTCGACACAAGGGGAGCCAAAGAATATTCTCAAGTATTAGCAGTTGAGTTGTCAATTCAACCACACCTGGATAACTTAATATCTGCAGCAAAGTATTTAATAGCAAAGTAGTATGATAGTAATGGTAATGGTGGCAAAAGTAACAGTGATAGTTTTGTAGTGATTGTAACAAGAGCAATGTAAAAGTAAATAAGCGAAGAACAATATGTGAAAAGCTCGTAGGCATTGGATCGGTGATGGAGAATTATGCCGGATGCGATTATTCATGCAACAGTTATAACATAGGGTGACACGGAACTAGCTCCAATTCATCAATTTAATGTAGGCATGTATTCCGAATATAGTCATACATGCGTATGGGAAAGAACTTGAATGACATCTTTTGTCCTACCCTCCCGTGGCAACGGGGTCCTACTGGAAACTAAAGGATATTAAGGCCTCCTTTTAATAGAGTACCAGACCAAAGCATTAACACATAGTGAATACATGAACTCCTCAAACTACGTCATCACCGGGAGTGGTCCCGATTATTGTCACTACGGGGTTGCCGGATCATAACACATAGTAGGTGACTATTGACTTGCAATATAGGATCTAGAACTCACATATATTCATGAAAACATAATAGGTTCAGATCTGAAATCATGGCACTCGGGCCCTAGTGACAAGCATTAAGCATAGCAAAGTCATATCAACATCAATCTCAGAACATAGTGGATACTAGGGATCAAACCCTAACAAAACTAACTCGATTACATAATAAATCTCATCCAACCCATCACCGTTCAGCAAGCCATTGATGGAATTACTCACGCGCGGCGGTGAGCATCATGAAATTGGTGATGGAGGATGGTTGATGATGATGACGGCGACGGATTCCCCTCTTCGGAGGCCCGAACAGACTCCAGATCAGCCCTCCCGAGAGATATTAGGGCTTGGCGGCGGCTCCGTATCGTAAAACGTGATGAATCCTTCTCTCTGATTTTTTTCTCCCCGAACATGAATATATAGAGTTGGAGTTGAGGTCGGTGGAGCTCCAGGGGGCCCACGAGGTAGGGGCGCGCCCCCCACCCTCGTGGACAGGGTGTGGGCCCCCTGGCCTTGATTCTTTCGGCAGTATTTTTATATTTCCAGAAATAATCTCCGTGAAGTTTCAGGTCATTTCGAGAACTTTTATTTCTGCACAAAAATAACACCATGGCAATTCTGCTGAAAACAGCGTCAGTCCGGGTTAGTTCCATTCAAATCATGCAAGTTAGAGTCCAAAACAAGGGCAAAAGTGTTTGGAAAAGTAGATACGACGGAGACGTATCAGGGAACGCAGTAATTTCCAAAAAAATCCTACGCACACGGAAGATCCATCTAGGTGATGCATAGCAATAAGAGGGGAGAGTGTTGTTTACGTACCCTCGTAGAACGAAAGCGGAAGCGTTATGAAAACGCGGTTGATGTACTCACATCCGACCGATCGTAGTACCGTAGGTACGGCACCTCCGCGATCTGCACACGTTCAGCTCGATAACGTCCCACGAACGCTAGGTCCAGCTGAGGTCGAGGAAGAGTTTAGTCAGCACGACGGCGTGATGACGGTGATGATGAAGCTGGCGGCGCAGCGCTTCGCCTAAGCACTTCAACGATATGACCGAGGTGGAAATATGTGAAGGGGGGCACCGCACACGGCTAAACAATCAACTTGTGTGTCTATGTGGTGCGCCCCTCCCCCGTATATAAAGGAGTGGAGGAGGGGGAGGGACAGCCCTCTCATGGCGCGCCCAAGGGGGGAGTCCTACTCCCGGTGGGAGTAGGATTCCCCCTTCCCTAGTTGGAGTAGGAGAGGAAGGAAGGAGGAGAGAGCGCGAAGGAAAGGGGGGCCGGCCCCCCACCCCAATTTGGATTGGGCTTGGGGGGCGCCCCAGCCTTGGCCGCCTCCTCCTCTTTTCCACTAAGGCCCAATAAGGCCCATACACTCCCCCCGGGGTTCCGGTAACCCCCCGGTACTCCAGTAAATGCCCGAACTCACCCGGAACTATTCCGATGTCCAAACATAGCCTTCCAATATATCGATCTTTATGTCTTGACCATTTCAAGACTCCTCGTCATGTCCGTGATAATATCTGGGACTCTGAATTACCTTCGGTACATCAAAACACATAAACTCATAATACCGATCGTCACCAAATGTTAAGCGTGCGGATCCTACGGGTTCGAGAACTATGTAGACATGACTGAGGCTCATCTTCGGTCAATAACCAATAGACGAACCTGGATGCTCATATTGGTTCCTACATATTCTACGAAGATCTTTATCGGTCGAACCGCATAACAACATACATTTCTCCCTTTGTCATCGGTATGTTAATTGCCCGAGATTCGATCGTCGGTATCTCAATACCTAGTTCAATCTCGTTACCGGCAAGTCTCTTTACTCGTTCCGTAATGCATCATCCCACAACTAGCTCATTAGTCACATTGCTTGCAAGGCTTATAGTGATGTGCATTACCGAGAGGGCCCAGAGATACCTCTCCAACAATCGGAGTGACAAATCCTAATCTCAATCTATGCCAACTCAACAAACACCATCGGAGACACCTGTAGAGCATCTTTATAATCACCCAGTTATGTTGTGACGTTTGATAGCACACTAAGTGTTCCTCCGGTATTCGGGAGTTGCATAATCTCATAGTCATAGGAACATGTATAAGTTATGAAGAAAGCAATAGCAACAAACTAAACAATCGTCGTGCTAAGCTAATGGATGGGTCAAGTCAATCACATCATTCTCTAATGATGTGATCCCGTTCATCAAATGACAACTCTTGTCTATGGCTAGGAAACTTAACCATCTTTGATTAACGAGCTAGTCAAGTAGAAGCATACTAGTGACACTCTGTTTGTCTATGTATTCACACATGTACTAAGTTTCCGGTTAATACAATTCTAGCATGAATAATAAACATTTATCATGATATAAGGAAATATAAATAACAAATTTATTATTGCCTCTAGGGCATATTTCCTTGAGGAGCCGTCGTTGCCTCGCCTTCCTAAGCAAGGCACAAACCCTAACCAGGCTAAAAACATAAAAATTGTTATGTTTGATGTCGTCATCATCTTATAAATTGAAGTCATCATCATCTTTTCATGTAGTTATGTTTGATGTTACTACTAAGTTGGCAAGCACGGACATGTGGAGGTGGAAGGCCTACATGTCGTCAACTTCTTTTCTCGGAGAAGAAACAACGGCGGTATCTGAGCAATAAGCATCAGCTAACTCTATGCCAACAGTCGCGATAAATGTTATATAGTTTCCATCTAATATGCCCACTCAATATCATAAATAGAATATCAAGCGTCATCGGGGCGAGGGTGTGCCTCATCAAACATCTTCCCCACCATCGAATCCAAATCAAGTTGTTGTACATTTCCATAGAAAATAAACCCCATGAGAATCCCTATGAGAAACTTATATATAGCATCGTTGTTGTATTTGTTCTTGTGGTATGTCAAAATTTCAATGAAAATGTTGCAACATTTAAAACACACCCTCGTCGTAGGGATGGATTCGACAGGGGTAGAACCCCGGTCAAAAATGCAAAAGTTGTTTTACTGTATACTAGTTAGGCTAATATGTACTCCCACCGTAAAGAGCATTTAGATCTCATATGCATACATATAAGCTTGGCACACCCCTTGTGATGAAATTCTAGAACCGCTACTACCTCATCATCGCCGGATCCGCTGAGCCATTCCCCTCACTTTTTGGAGATCTTAACGCGTGTGAGCTCCAATACAATTGTCGCATTTGGGAGGAGATAACCCAAGGGATGGTGCATCGGGGACGAGTATATGAGGGGTGGCAATGTTATTTTTCCTCGACGACCACCCTTGAGCTCGGGTTAGAGGGGTCGGTGCCCCTACTGCATCCCTATTTCACCTTTTATTTTAACACAAGAAGGCGCCATCAATCACTAAGACTTCATGCATCTCATAAGCAAAGTACAACATGTATTACTAGTCCATGGAACTGAAAGTTTTGAAAAGAAAGCATAGCAAGATAAAGAGAGATGCCTTGAGAAGAATAATGAGTATAACTAAAGACAGATTCTACTATTGAGTTGAGAACCTGATGAGCACAAACATGAGTTATTCCATTGATGTTCATGTAGACAGCGTAGAGAGGGGAATGACGATCACCTGCAAAAGCTTGTCAACTTCCTCGCCTGTAACATGAATGAAGACACCAATCCCGGTTGCCAACTTTTGTCCCCGGCTCCTATACTTTGCTTATACTGCCTCCATCTGAAAGAGTGTACTTTCAATTTTGATGGAGAGTCAAACTATCTCAAAGTTTGACTGAGTTTGTGCAAAAATGTATCAATGTTGATGAAACCAAATAGGTATGTGATGAAAATATACTCTATCATAAATCTAATGTTACTAATTTCATGACATAAATGTTGATGTATTATTATATAAATACGGTCAAATGTATAAAAGTTTGATTTTTTAATAAAGTTGGAAGTAATACTTTTTCAAGGACGGAGGGAGTAGGTGTTTATTCTGTTCTCCAGGAGGGAGGGAGAAGAAAGACGAAAGCATGCAGAACAGACAGAAAATGGCCATGCGATGTTCATCCCGCCATTGGAACAGTTCGATCGTCCGACTAAAGAGAATCATTTCCAAGTGAGCACCGCGAACCACGTGCGTCTTCGTCTTCCAAGTCAAACAGCTTGGCGACGCAAAACCTGCCGCCGCCCAGGTTCACCAGCCTGAGATGCCTGGTGTACAACCGCCCGCGCTCCTCCTCCTCGGGTAGGGCCAGGTCCTCCCAGACGTGCTGCAGGGTGGGTGGCCGGCCGTGGTGCACGGCGGCGGCGAGGTCCACCGCGCACAGGTGGCTCTGTCTGTAGGGCGGAGCGGAATCTTTGAAGCCTAGCTAGGTGTTGAGCTCGCGGACGTGCTCGGCTCGGCCATGGAACGGCAGAGCCCAGTCGCCGACGTGCCTCCACTCCTCCAGGCTCCGCCATGCCTGGCGGTCGCTTTCCTTCGATTCTTGGTGGTGACCGGGGTCGTCGGGGCGCGCCGTCGCCGTGTCGAAACAGTAGGTGCCGCCGAATCTCTTGACCGAGGACGAGACCACGATAGAGGTGAACCCGTTGGAGGTGTCCATGCCTCCATGGTGGTGTAGGAGGTGATCAAGGAGGAGGGGTCGTAACCGGGCAGGTGCACGCACGGAGGCGGCGGAAGGGGGCGGCAGCTCTTGGAATATCCTAGTGGACGCTCATTGCGGCAGATTGTCGAGCGAACGCACAGAGCCGAGCAACCTAGCGATGCAGATGGGCCCGCCCAACTACGCGCGCTACAGTATCCGGTTTTGGGTACTTCCTGGAAGGTTCCTGAACCTTCCAGAAGGTTTTTGAACCGGTTTCTCACTGGTTTTATTTCTTTTTCTGTTTCTTTTTTTTCTTCTCTTTTTCCGTTCTCTTTTTTTCTTCTTTCTTTGTTTTTCTGTTTCTTTATTTCATTTTCTCAATTCCCTCACTTCTCTTTCTATTTCCTATTTGTTCTTCAGATTTTCAAATTCCTTTCTATTTTCTTTTTTTCTTTTTCGTTTTTTCTGTTTGTTTTCTTTCTTTGGTTTATTATTTCTTTTTCTTTTTCTTTTCTCTTTTTTTCAAAATATTCAAATTTTGTTTGCCATTCCATAAAATGTTCAGTTTTTTAAAAATTGTTCTCAAAATTCGAAAATTGTTCTCATTACACAAAAAGTGCAAAATTTTCGAAATTAATATAATGTACCGATCTTCAACTTTTTTGTTCAGGTTTTCAAAAAATGTTTGCGCTTCCAAATATATTCAGGATTTTTCAAATTTGTTCTCTGTTTCAAAATTTGTTCTCAATATTTAAAAAAATGTTCGTGCTTCAAGAAATTGTTCGCGCTTCCAAATTTATTCTATGTTTCAAAATTTGTTCTCAAGATTTAAAAAAAATGTTCATGCTTTAAAAAAAATCCGCGCTTCCAAATGTGTTCTTTGTTTCAAATTATGTTCTCAAGATTAAAAAAATGTTTGTGCTTTAAAAAATGTTCATGTTCAAATTTTGTTCTCAAATTTCCGCGCTTACAAATTTGTTCTCCGTTTCAAAATTTGTTCTTAAGATTAAAAAATGTCCGTGCTTTAAAAGATGTTAATGTTCAAATTTTGTTCTCGATTTCAAAATTTTGTTCCCTAAATTCAAAAAATATTCGGGATTTTAAAAAGTGTTCAGTTTATCAAAAATTTCTTCACGCCTTTTAGTTTTTCTTCTAAAATTTGGAAAGTGTTCGCTCTTTAAGAAACACCTTTTCAAAATAATTTTCGCGTTAGGAATTTGAGAAAATGTTCGGGTCTCCATTACATTTAGGGCCGCACGCCATAGCTAACCAAGAAAGCTTGTCTATCGTGATGGTTATGCTCGTGCGTAGGAGCTCTCACAGCTCTCGGCCGATTTGGACATCGCAATTTTCGGCAGGAAGTGGGCCTTGGGCCTCTCTTCCCATTCTTGGAGCCAAACGCGGCCTAGAATAATCTACAAATTATGGACAACATAAGACAACCAATATTTTGCAATTCTAAAAAAACAATATTTTGCATGATTTTTTGTGTTTTTTTCTGCGCACTTAGAGTACAATGCAATTAATTTCTATGAAAGAAATTATTATCATTATTTTTGTGAGAGAAAATTTCAATTTATTCATCTATCATGGGCCCTTCCCCTACAGGAGGAGGCCCTGGAGGTGGATGGCAGGCTTTGAGTCTGCCGTGGCTTGCGGATGGTAGGCTAGTTTTCATGGATATGCAGCCTTATAAACTTCTTGTGTGGAATGTGCGTGGACTGAACTTCTTTGCACGACGTAGCACGATCTTTCAGGTGGTGGAGGCGGCAAAACCAGCCATTGTTTGCCTCCAAGAAAAAAAAGTTGAAAACTTGACAACTGCTATCGTCAGGCAGTGTCTTGGAAATAAACTTGAAAATTTCTTTTATTTGTCGGCAGTGGCGACCCCCGGAGGCGTTCTAATTGCCTGGGACGAGACGGTGGTAGACCTTTCCAACCCACACCGTATGAACAACACTTTAACGGCTCTAGTCAAGCCGAAGAATGGTGAGCACTGGTGGCTCACGGGTGTATATGGCCCGCAAGCAGATGGTGACAAGATAGTGTTCATGGACGAGTTGGAGGAAATCCGCAATTTGCATGTGAGTCCATGGACAATTGTGGGTGACTTCAACCTGCTAGTCAACCCCGAAGACAAAAGTAACGAGGCCATCAACCGGAGAATGATGGCAAGGTTTCGGAGGAAAGCAAACTTACTTGAGATCAAAGAGATGTACCTCAACGGCCGCAAGTACACTTGGTCGAACGAACGCTGATGTCCCACCTTAGAGAAGATCGACCACATTTTCACTACCAATTGCTGGGACGATTTACACCCGGCAGCTTTGCTTACGGCCCTTGGATCGGCCATATCAGATCACTGCCCTCTGCTCCTGGATCTGAACGCGGACTTTGCATATGGCAAGCGTTTTTGTTTTGAGGCTTTTTGGCCGAAGGCGGATGGTTTCTTTCACACGGTGGAGACGGCGTTAAGCTCTGTGGGATCATCGGGCAATGCTTTTGTGGATCTGGACAACAAACTACGAGCTACGGCCAAGGCTCTCCAGCGGTGGAGTGATAGGTGGATCGGAAACATCAGGCTGCAGATCGCAATTGCTTTGGAGGTTATTGCACGGCTGGACAAGGCAATGGACTCGCGAGTCCTCACGGAGAGAGAGCATGGACTGCGCAAAACCCTTAAGAGGAAACTTCTGGGACTGTGTTCACTGCAACGATCCATCGCTAGGCAACGCTCTCGGCTACTTCAGCTTAAGGAAGGAGAGGCCAACACCTCATTTTTTCACCATCAGGCCAGCCACCGCCAGAGAAAGAACATCATCATCTCCATCCACTCGGAAGGCCATGTGTTCATAGCTCAAAACAGCATTGCGCAGGCGATTGATGATTACTACCAGTGGCTGCTAGGCTCGGCCGCGGAAAGGAGCCACTCCCTCAACCTTGAGTTGATCGGGCTGCCAAGGAGGGACTGGCGGAATCTGGAGGCTCCTTTCTCAGTAGATGAAGTGGAAAAAGTGATAAAAGAGATGCCCATGGACAAGGCACCCGGACCAGACAGCTTCACTGGACGATTCTATGCTACATGCTGGCATATTATAAAGGACGACTTCATGAGGGCGATCGATATGTTTCACGGTGGAGACATGTGAGGGCTTCATGCCATTAACAGAGCCACGGTTTCGCTACTACCAAAGAAAGTGGGAGCGGTGGATATAAAAGATTTCCGGCCTGTCAGCCTAAATCATGGCGCTGTCAAGATTTTTGACAAGGTTCTTGCCTCTCGGCTCACGGACGACTTGCCGCACTTGGTGGGCAATCATCAAAGTGCGTTCGTGCGCGGAAGATCTCTACATGACAATTTCATGCTCGTGCAAGGCACGGCATGTAGACTGCACGCTCTAAAAGATCCGACGGTGCTTGTGAAGCTCGACATAAGAAAAGCTTTCGACTTTGTGCAATGGCCTTTTCTCCTAGGGGTTTTGAGACAGATGGGATTTGGACCAAGGTGGGTCTCATGGATCTGTAGATTGCTCGCGACTTGATCAACAAAGATTGCTGTAAATGGAATCCCCGGCGAAACGATCTTCAACTGTCAAGGGCTGCGTCAAGGAAGTCCGCTCTCTCCTATGATCTTCATTCTATGCATGGAGCCCCTACAACGTCTGTTTGAGTATGCCACTGCAGCTAGACTGCTTACCCCTTTGGCCTGAACGGGACTGAGGCATCGGGTCTCCATGTACGCAGACGACGCAATGATTTTTCTCAAACCAAAGGAATTGGACCTTCGGGCATGCGCTGCAATTCTGGACATGTTCGGGCAGGCTTCTGGGCTTAAGATCAACCTTCAGAAAAGTTCAGCTCTGCCGATCAGGTGTACGCAAGAGCACATGCAACTAGTGTCCAGGCTGGTGGGCTGCGCAAATAGAAGTTTTCCTTGCCGCTATCTAGGGTTACCACTGTCAATTCGGAAGCAGGCAGTGGTACAGTTTCAGGACCTGGCAGACCAAATCGCAGCGCCCCTGCCAACATGGAAGGCGGCCTCCCTACCAAAGAGCAGCCGGTTGCTACTGATTCAGTTGGTCCTCTGTGCGATACCGGTGCACTCGATGATTGCCATGGGTCTGCCTCCGAAAAGGATCAAGGCGATCACCAAGATTTGCAGAAGCTTCCTGTGGAGTGGAAAGGAGGAAGCAGGAGGGGGGAATGCGCGGTGGCTTGGGAGACTCTCTGTTGACCGAAGTGGGCAGGTGGCTTGGGTGTCCCTAACCTGAGATGGATGAATGTGGCATTCCAAGCAAAATGGCTATGGTTGCAACGGACAGACACGTCTAGACCGTGGGCAGAGTTCACTTTCTCGATTGCGGAAGAGGCAAAAGGCATGTTCCAAGCCGCGACCAGGGTGACCCTTGGCGACGGCCGGACGGCTTTGTTCTAGGAGGACAGATGGTTAGATGGTTACCGAGTACAAGAGCTGGCTCTGGTGGTGTATGAAAAGATGACAAAGAAAGCTCGGATGTCCAGAACTGTGGCTGACGCCCTCCTTGATGGAACGTGGGCCCGTGATTTTGGAACAAACTTGGACGAGATCTGTCTTCGCCAGTTTCTCGAGACCTGGTCGAGGGTGGCAATGATAACACTAAACACCCAGGTGCCAGATCAGATATCTTTTCTTGGGGAAAGGATGGTCAGTTCTCGGCGAGGTCGGTGTACGCGGCTGGGTTTGCCACAATGCACGTCTCCCCGACGACAGTCTTCACCTGGATATCAAACGCACCTTTGCGTTGTCGCTTCTTTGCTTGGTTGGCCCTGTGGAACAGGGTGTGGACCACTGACATACTCGCAAAACGTGGACTGCCACACCAAAATGCACGCCCACTTTGCGACCAAAGTAATGAAGATATAAATCACCTCCTGCTACAATGTGTGTTCTCGAAAGAAATATGGAACAAGTTAGGCCAGGCGATGGGTTTGAGAGGCATGACACAAACAGTGGGCGAAGAACTACAATCTTGGTGCACGAGAGCCATACCTCAAGGAAAGAATGGTAAGTCCTATCGAGCCATCCATTTGCTGACCATGTGGGTGTTATGGAAGCACAGGAACTCGGTCGTGTTTGATGGAGCGAGGCCGGATGTGCAGCTTCTCATAAGACAGATTGCATCAGAGTGTGTATTGTGGAAGCAAGCTGGCATCCTGCAGTGAACTTCCAAATCTCCTTTGTAGAGGTAGATGGGTGGGCGGCTGATGAGTAGTCCGGTGTAATGTACTGTGGTGTATGGTGGAGTTTGTTTGTAACGCGTTGTAATTAACTGTGGGTGGGGTTCTTTCCCCCTTCTTCTCTTAATATATGATACGCACACTCGTGCGTATTCGAGAAAAAAAATCTATCATGGCAGTACATAAAACACTGGAGGTAATAAAAATTACAACGGGGTCCATGGACCACCTAGCGTCGACTACAAGCAACTAGCCGTATAGTCGTCGCTAGGTGGTCCATGGGCCCGATTGTAATTTTATTACCCCCGCCATCGCCCTCCGCCTCCCTCACCAGAGCCGGACAAACCTTGTCATAGTAGACAGTTGGGAAGTCGTCGTGCTAAGTCCTCAGAGGACTAGTGCGCCAGAGCAGTAACCATCGCCGATGAAGAGAGTTGTTGATAGGAAAGATCAAACACTGTAAGGTTGTAACCACCTGACGTGTAACGGACAAAACTGGATCCAAATAGATCCACCCAAGACCAGCACCGACTGAATCCTGCGAGATCCAACTGAGATGCACCTTCACATATCATCTGACAACGCTATTCGCACCATCGGGACGAGGATAGGACGTGGGAGACATTATTCCTACCTAGGAACGTCGCCACCGCCACACAGCTCCAACCAAGTCCTTGAACCTAACAAAAACGAGAACGGGGTCCTTCCCGCCAGTGGGGGGCCGAGATCCTCCGCACCTCCACGGCCCAAAGGCCATCAGAGGTGGGGCGGATTAGCGGCGGCGCCTACAGGAGGAGGAAGGGGACTTTCCTTGAGGAGGAGGAGGAGGAGGAGGAGGAAAGACAACCCCGTTGCTATGAAAGAAATTATTTAACCATTTGGTCTTTAGATAGAGACATAAACTAGATTAAAAGATATATAGTTTGCATATTCTTCAGATTTAGGGAAGTAACCAAAATAGTTGGCACATATTTGGGCGAGACAAACAAAATATTTATCTCTTTGGGAAAAAGTTAGAATTTAAAATTCCTGTTTCAAAAACAATAATTCAAAACTCAAGATTACGCTTTGTCAAGCAAAATAGTATCCAAAATTTAAAATAATCTGGGTATGCCACTGTTGCACTATTGACCATAGACATTTACGCTGTGAAAAGCTTATTTTTCTATAGTCACATCATAATTGAGCATCTTAAAATTTCCATAGAAAATCCCAATTAAGTATTCATTTCGTTGCCTATTATGTTTGCAACATAACTGCCAACTGCAATTACAACCGGTTCCTCCGCCTAGTTAAGTAGAAAACTACACATAATTTCTGTCACCTAGGGTCTAACTATTTGCGAGCGATTGAACGATGGAACAAGAGATAGTTGTGTTGCAGAGAAAAGTGAGCACAGACGGAGGATTGGCTAATAAAGATGAATATATGATAATAGTATATGCACGACGAAGAGCTTGATAACAGAGTGAATGAGGACATTCATTGATGAATGTGTTTTGAAGAAACCACGCTCCACGTGCACGAGAGGGCGTTTCCGTGGATGTGCTTAGGCCCCGCTTGGAATGTAGTTTTTCTGCCACCCCTGTAATCTTTTACACCTGTATTATACCAGCCTCCAACCAAATACATTTCGAAGGGTGGTACTTTCTATCCGGTTGTAATATGAGCTTGGCTCTCCAGGTTTCAATCCACTTGTAAAATATGCGTGTCTGGAACACCCGACTTTCCAAATACACATGTACACGCATATTCAACAGCACAGACTACACAAGCATGTGAATTTCCAATACAACTGCCCTTAGACACAAATTGCACAATTATAAAATGAGCTAAAATTTTCATTTATATTACAATAGCACAACATCAGTAAAAAAAATCATATTTTTGCAATCTTTCATTTGAAAATAGTTCCGATAACTCATAGGGCTCAAAGTCAGCAATTTAAATTACAATTCTATTGAGGCATACTTGTCTTGTCTCGTTGGCATGGTACATAACCAAAGTTAGTACTCGGTGTAACATCCCAAAATTCTAAATTTTGGAATGTTAGATTAGATAATTAACTATGCTGGTTGTCTGATTGATGGTTTGATTGATTGAGTGAAACTGAGTGGAATTTGAAAACTTTTGAAAGTTGAATGAGAGGGAATGAAATGACTTTCCCAAACTTTCCCCTTTGCCTTTTGGATCCCAATGAATTCAAGTTCATTCCAACACCAAACCCTAGAGTGAAGATGACATGACTTCTTCCATTTTGAAATGAAAAGGGTTTTGGAAAAGATTTAAATTTCATTTGTTGATTTTCATGAGGGAAGATAAAATGACTTCTTCAATTATATGAAATATGAGTTGGAAGTTAAAAAAGTATCAAATTGAAAGTCATTTGAAAGTGCCTTGAAAACCCCTTTCAAAAATTGAGTTTTGGTATTTGAATTCAAATTTTGGCAAGTGGAATTCATTTCAAAACTATGCACGACAACTACTTGAGAAAAAGTATGAGAGGAGTAACATGACACTCCAGATATGTCGAGAAGAAAACAATGCCAAAAGTTTTGGATTCAAATCTGAATTTTATTTGAATTTGAAAAATGGATTTTTATAAAGTTTGGATTTTGCCTTTGGAAAAATGTTCAAATGATAGGAATATTCCCCTGATCATTTTGGTATATATATACCCTATATAAAATATTTATAGATTATGTTTTATATCTGTTTTGTTTTATTAAAAAATAAATTAAAAAAGAACCCCCCAGCGCCCAGCTAATCGCCAGCCAGCCAGCCAGGCCAAAGCCAGGCCCACCGAGCCAGCCGAGCCGGCCCAGCGCCAACCGACGCACCCACTTGAAACCTCTTGGCTCGGCCGCCCGCACTTCGCCCCACCCCTCTCTCTCTCTCAGCAGGTGGCCCCGCCCCATCTTCAACCCCTCGCCACGTCTTCGCCACAGCCGCCAGATCGCGGATCTCATGAGATCCGGGATCCCGATCCTCCGATCCCCCGAAGCAAGGCCGAGGCCCCGCCTAATTAAGCGGCCCGCACCCCATTCCCCTAGCCTCGCGGACCCCTCCTTCTCTCGCCTGAGCTCGCGGAGCCCGAGTCCCCGCCGCCCGCCATTTTAAATGCCGTCGCCGCCCTAGCCACTCCCGATCACCCCCGACTCCACCAAGAGCCTCCCCGAGCTCGTCCGCACCCCCAGAGCCACTCCCGACCTCCCGGCGCTCGGAGCCCTCGGCACACTTCGTCGCCCGCCCGCCCGCCGCCCGAGCTCCGTGCCACGGAACTCCCTCCCCGTCCGATGCGTGATGAGCAGCTAGGATTAGATCACCCCGAAGGGTATTTCTTTAAAATAAACCGGACCGGCCGGTTTAGTTCTGATTTATTTAGTTAGGTTTTTTTTAGCCCGGCCCGTTTTAGTTTAACCCTAGGCCCGTTTAGGTTATATTACGCACAGTGCATAGTTTAGGCCCATTAGGCCCTTTTTCTTTTAATTTCATTTTTCTGTTTTAACAGAATAGTTCCTGTTTTGAAAAATTCATATCTTTTATTCTGTTTAATATTTTTAGGTGATTCTTTTTTTTGTTGGTTTGCAAATTTTCTATAGTTTCTGTAGAAAATATATTTAGCTATGTTAAAATTAATTAAAATTGCTCTATTTTAGTTTTAGTCAGAATAGTAAATCTGTTATAACTTGAGTTAGAAAAATTATTTTTGGATGATTCTTTTTGCCCCAACTTTATTTTGACATTGACAAACCATAGAAATTAATTTGGGTATTTTAGGATTAATAAAAAATAGTTTTAAGCAGAATCTTGTTAATCCTAATTAATTAACTAGCTACTGTTTTCCTATTATTTTATTTAGCAAATGAGTTTATTTTTCACATCTGATTGATTATTCTAGGATAGTTTCTGTCACTTTATAGGATGAACTTTTATTTATAATAAATTAAACTTTTTATTTTATTTTCTTAATATAAATTGGATTAGGCCTAATAGGAGTTTTACTATAGCTTTTAAATTGATTATTTTTGCTCCTAATTTCTTAATGCATTATTTTCTGTTAAGTTAACATAAACCCATGGTTAGGTTATGTTGAGAAAATTTTGTTATGTAAAAACTAGTTTTAGTTGTTGCTTGAAGTAGGAAAACTTGAGTTGGATTTCTTCGAGTTTTTCTTTGGGTTTTGATTCGTTTGTTATGTTACTATGCTATTGTGTTATGTGATCATATGCTTTGTGCTTATTATAATTATTGTTTGCCTCGGTAGAATTTCCGGAGTGCGAAGCTTGCTACTACGAATCCCTAGTTTTCGAAGATCGTCAACAAGGCAAGTTCACTTTGACCATGCTTTCATACCTATGTTTTTATCGCATTTAGTGGCATCTTTGCAACCACCCCTCAGTAGTGTTATTGAATCCTTGTAGTTGAGTAGTATGCATGAGGTAGGAACCCATCACCTGTTACCAAGCCCGGGACATTAATTATTTTATGCTACGCTATAGTAGACGGGTTTGGTATGAGTGTTCGAGAGTGGTGTGAAGAAGGAGGACTCTCGTCAATGACGACAACTCCATGATGGAACCTGCAAGGACTGCATCTTCAAGGCCTCAAGACTTCAAGACTCGAGACAAGAATTCAATACACACTCTTTGGGTGAAGGGCGGTTGACGGGCACCACTGGAGAACCCAGTGGTTGGCGGGATGCATGGAGAAAGCGCCATGACATCTTGCGGAAAGCTTCACCCAGACTCAAAGAGACGGAAGAATACTTCATGCCCGGAAGCTTACACAGCAACCGCAAGTCAATATGGGCTCTGGCTTGGTTGACCTTAGTTGTGACTCTGGCTGGGGCGGTACTAGCGAGATGTAGAACTACGGTTGGATGGGATGAGTACCGGACAAAGGGTCGAGGAACTCTTTGGAAGACCATGTTTCGGTCATCTTGTTCTCAAACACTCTGAAGTGCGAGAACGTAAAGAGAGGGATCAAATCTTGCGGGTAAAGTGTACAAACCTCTGCAGAGGGTTAAAACCTAATCGATTAGCCGTGTCCCCGGTTACGGACAAATTGAGCATCTGGACTTAGATCTATCTCGGAACTCTCAACACCGGATTGATAACTTAATTATGGGCAACTTATGATGATTTTAGGCTATGAGACATCGGTTGGCGGAACCATGTCATGACAGAAAAACTCCATAGTATAGACTTCATTTATTCCTTTGATGTAGGGAAAATAAAACCAGCTTTTACGCAAACAAAACTCAGATACAGAGTCATAAAGCCATACTGCATATAGTATGGTTTATCATCTGTTTTCTCATATTGTGATCTTGCCGGTACATTCAATGTACTGACCTACACGGCTGCAACGTATCATGTTGCAGATATTTCCTCGACGAGTAAAATGCAGTACAGGTTACGGTCTACACTCAACCTGCCGATGGCGTTGATGGGACTCCACACCCGTTTGATTGTTTCCGCTGAGTATTATGAGGTATATATCAGTTTTACGTTATTTATGCATGTGATTGCACTTTGATATATACATTGATGTACTGTGTGTGCCAGCATACTAATCCAGGGATGGCACAGATACGCAGAGGCTTGACCGTCTGAGGTCGGGTCGCTACAGAGATGGTATCAGAGCACATGTTGACTGTAGGGCGTGACCCTAGAAATCGGAAAGCCCCTTGGACAGGATATATCAAAAACTTTATTTTCAAAAAGACTCTTACTTCTCATCTTTTCTGATTTTATCAAATAGACCGTCTCACCTCAAATAGTTAGAATATACCCCTTTTCCTTTGATCACCCGGAGGATCAATCAAGACGCTCAAGAAGGATTAGATATCGGAGAACTGATGACCACTTCAGAGTAAAGAGGATTTCACCATGCATTAGAAGAGTTGAAGCTACACCAGTTGAAGACTCAGACGACTTGAAGAATCAGAAGAATTATTTGACCGTTAGAGGACCAAATCCATGTTATACACTTACGTTAGATGCGGCGATTTGTGAGTTGTCATTTGTTTGATGTTTTCCGACAGCCACAAAGTAAAACCCGTTTCTTCAAAAACTATTGTTTGTATTGTGTGTATCCCTCCCCACCTCTCTCATATCTCATCCCAAAACTTTTGGACCCGGTAGATGATGAATGAAGTTGGTGATATTCTTCTGGATCAAGACTTCGGGAGGCGTAGCTATGGATGCAGAACATGGAAAATCACTTGAGGAGCAATTTGGTTTCAAGGAAGTATGAGGTCCAATACGCTCTTGATTACTTTACGTAAAGTGCTGCAACACAGTGGAAAATGCATCAAGCCATACAGGGATTTAATGGAGCAAGAACTTGGGAGGAATTCAAGAAGACCCTGTTGAGATCACGTCTTATCCGGAAGCACCATGATACACCAAGAAATAAACCTTGTGCCTGCAAGATTTGCGGAGAAATAGGACACACCCAGGAGGAACACAAGGATGGATGCCCTCATTGTGAGGAGAAACACCCGGTGAGGAATGCCCAACTAGTCGTGTGACTTGTTTCTTGTGTGAAGAAACCACCCACTACCCGACTCGGTGTCACATTTACTCCATGGTGCAACAAACTATTCAGGAGCAGGAAGAAGGAATGAAAGAAGCCCTCCGAGAAGTTATGAAAGAACACGTGATGAAGGAATGTGTTGAAGACCCCGATGGAGAAGGCCTCAACAGATTTTACTCCAATGCCTGCTATTCATGTGGAGAAGAAGGACATTTTTCGCAGTATTGCACCAAGGAAAGAAAAGAGTATCTGGGATATTTCCCGACAATAGAAGTGAAGTTTGACCCTCGGGAAATAGAAGCTCTGATTATTACAGAGAAATCCAAGAAGAGAAAAAGAAGGCAACCCGAGAACAACGCAATTTTTGCAGAGAAGGACCTAAGTCATATCACTTGTTACAGGTGCAAGGATTTAGGTCATTACGCTAGTAAATGTCCAGAAAAGAAGCCAAGAATCCAAGGAGCCTACATAATCACAAAGAAGCCCGAGACATGTCGGAAGTCATTTGTTTTCGCTGCAAGGAAGCAGGACATTATGCTACTAAATGTCACAACAAGATGAAAGCTGGAGTTGAGTAGTTGGAATTTTAATATTGGAAACAAGAGTAGTAGAAAGCAATTTCATTTTCATGAGTTCAATGAGTTGAGTTATGTAATGGGTGCTCAGAGTTGTAATGGATTCATGAAATCAATAAAGTTAAGGTGACGTGTTTTCATATGTTTAATTGTATGAGTTGTTACTCTGTGAACAAAGATTTTGACCATTTTCGAGGATATGAGAAATATGGTCTATGGATGGATTTGTGAATTCCATTTTAAGGGTGAAAGTACCCTATGAAGAACACTAGACCAATGGAAATGGAAATGTGTCCCACAGGTTGGAGTTTGGAAAAAATGAGTTGAAGTTTTATTTTTGATATGATGGTATGAAGAAAGCAGTACTCTTTGGATTTAAATGAGGTGTAATATGGAACATGAGAGTTACTCCAAGGATGAGCTAAAGCTGCACTAATGCTGAAGTGGACCATAACCCACAGGCCAGGATTTTGAAAAGGAATGTATGTAACCTTGATGAAGGAAGAAATTTGGAAGAATCGGTGATCCAATCGGCATAAGTTTCAGAGGAGGTTACGCAAAAACACGAGAGTGGTGAAGTAACGATAGATGTTTTGTTTGGCTTGCGAAACCATGGATTTACTCGAAACCAATTCGAGAACAAGAGAAATTCTGCAATGCTTGTGAGTATGCCCAAGTGTTAGAATACGTGATTCGATATTTACGTATGTGGTAATGATTCAAATGCAGGATGGATTGGCCCCATACCGAAGACTTCTATCATGAACTATCATATGTTGATGGAAAATCGAGAGCCTTGAAAACCTTAGAAGAGTGTCGACACGATAAGCCATAAAACCATAGAATGGTAGTACGATGGAACCCTTTACAGGCAACCGTTGCCAATCGTAGGTTATACGGTGAGGTTCAACCCAGACCCGTTTTCTGCAGGAGAAACCATTAATGGTAGACCACCATGAGTGTTTCGATGGTTGTCTAGAATGGACACAGAACCATCAGCTAAGAAAATCCAGTCTCGGACGAACTTCAACTTTGACGAACCGACCCAAGATTCTGAGGAAAACTCTATGCTTCTGACAGAAGAGCGTTAAATGAAGGAGCTATTGTAAGATATGTGCAGAGACATACATTGTCAACACTCCAGAGATAGTATCTGAGTTTATTGGAACTGTAACCTTGATTTAAGTGTGGTAGCACCCCTGACCTTCCGACCAAACGTTTGCTAGCAGACCCCAACCCCTAACCCTTTCTTGCTAGCCTCTTCGAATCTCGAGGACGAGATTCATTTTAAGTGTGGTAGGTTTGTAACATCCCAAAATTCTAAATTTTGGAATGTTAGATTAGATAATTAACTATGCTTGTTGTCTGATTGATGGTTTGATTGATTGAGTGAAACTGAGTGGAATTTGAAAACTTTTGAAAGTTGAATGAGAGGGAATGAAATGACTTTCCCAAACTTTCCCTTTGCCTTTAGGATCCCAATGAATTCAAGTTCATTCCAACACCAAACCCTAGAGTGAAGATGACATGACTTCTTCCATTTTGAAATGAAAAGGGTTTTGGAAAAGATTTAAATTTCATTTGGGAATATTTCAAATTCAAAGCTTTATGCAACTCAATGATTTTCATGAGGGAAGATAAAATGACTTCTCCAATTATATGAAATATGAGTTGGAAGTTAAAAAAGTATCAAATTGAAAGTCATTTGAAAGTGCCTTGAAAACCCCCTTTCAAAAAATTGAGTTTTGGTATTTGAATTCAAATTTTGGCAAGTGGAATTCATTTCAAAACTATGCCTGACAACTACTTGAGAAAAAGTATGAGAGGAGTAACATGACACTCCAAATATGTCAGAAGAAAACAATGCCAAAAGTTTTGGATTCAAATCTGAATTTTATTTGAATTTGAAAAATGGATTTTTATAAAGTTTGTATTTTGCCTTTGGAAAAATGTTCAAATGATAGGAATATTCCCCATCATTTTGGTATATATATACCCTATATAAAATATTTATAGATTATGTTTTATATCTGTTTTGTTTTATTAAAAAATAAATTAAAAAGAAACCCCCAGCGCCAGCCAAAGCATCGGCCCAAATACCACCAGGCCCACCGAGGCCCACTGAGCCAGCCAACCCGGCCCAGCCAACCGACGCACCTCGCCTCGAAACCTCTTGGCTCGGTCGCCCACCGCACTTCGCCCACCCCCTCTCTCTCACTTTGGCGGTGGCCCGCCCCATCTTCAAACCCTCGCCCACGTCTTCGCGCCGCCCTTGATCACGGATCCGATCCTCCGATCGCCCCCAAAGCAAGGCCGAGGTCCCGCCCAATTAAGCAGACGCCCACCCCATTCCCCTAGCCCCTCGCCGGACCCCTCCTTCTCTCGACGAGCTCATGGGAGCCCGAGTCCCCGCCGCCATTTTCGTCATTGTCGCCCTAGCCACTCCCGATCACCCCGACTCCACCAAGAGCCTCCCAGGCTCGTCCGCACCCCCCAGCCACTCCCCCGACCTCCCCGACGCCCGGAGCCCTCGGCGCACTCGTCGCCGCCGCCGCCGCCGCCGCCGAGCTCCGGTAAGCCACCGGAACTCCCCTTCCCCGTCCGATGCGTGATGAACGGCTAGGATTAGATCACCCCGAATGGGTATTTCTTTTAAAATAAACCGGACCGGCCCGGTTTAGTTTACGGTTTATTTAGTTAGGTTTTTTTTAGCCCGGCCCGTTTTAGTTTAACCCTAGGCCCGTTTAGGTTATATTACGCACAGTGCGTAGTTTAGGCCCATTAGGCCCTTTTTCTTTTAATTTCATTTTTCTGTTTTAACAGAATAGTTCCTGCTTTTGAAAAATTCATATCTTTTATTCTGTTTAATATTTTTAGGTGATTCTTTTTTGTTGGTTTGAAAATTTTCTATAGTTTCTGTAGAAAATATATTTAGCTATGTTAAAATTAATTAAAATTGCTCTATTTTAGTTTTAGTCAGAATAGTAAATCTGTTATAACTTGAGTTAGAAAAATTATTTTTGGATGATTCTTTTTGCCCCAACTTTATTTTGACATTGCCAAACCATAGAAATTAATTTGGGTATTTTAGGATTAATAAAAAAATAGTTTTAAGCAGAATCTTGTTAATCCTAATTAATTAACTAGCTACTGTTTTCCTATTATTTTATTTAGCAAATGAGTTTATTTTTCACATGTGATTGATTATTCTAGGATAGTTTCTATCACTTTATAGGATGAACTTTTATTTATAATAAATTAAACTTTTTATTTTATTTTCTTAATATAAATTGGATTAGGCCTAATAGGAGTTTTACTATAGCTTTTAAATTGATTATTTTTGCTCCTAATTTCTTAATGCATTATTTTCTGTTAAGTTAACATAAACCCATGGTTAGGTTATGTTGAGAAAATTTTGTTATGTAAAAACTAGTTTTAGTTGTTGCTTGAAGTAGGAAAACTTGAGTTGGATTTCTTGAGTTTTTCTTTGGGTTTTGATTCGTTTGTTATGTTACTATGCTATTGTGTTATGTGATCATATGCTTTGTGCTTATTATAATTATTGTTTGCCTCGGTAGAATTTCCGGAGTGCGAAGCTTGCTACTACGAATCCCTAGTTTTCAAGATCATCGTCAACAAGGCAAGTTCACTTTGACCATGCTTTCATACCTATGTTTTTATCGCATTTAGTGGCATCTTTGCAACCACCCCTCAGTAGTGTTATTGAATCCTTGTAGTTGAGTAGTATGCAAGAGGTAGGAACCCATCACCCTGTTACCAAGCCCGGGACGTTAATTATTTTTATGCTACGCTATAGTAGACGGGGTTTGGTATGAGTGTTCGAGAGTGGTGTGAAGAAGGAGGACTCTACGTCAATGACGACAACTCCATGATGGAACCTGCAAGGACTGCATCTTCAAGGCCTCAAGACTTCAAGACTCGAGACAAGAATTCAATACACACTCTTGGGTGAAGGGCGGTTGTGGGCACCACAGAGAACCCAGTGGTTGGCGGGATGCATGGAGAAGCGCCATGACATCTTGCGGAAAGCTTCACCCAGACTCAAAGAGACGGAAGAATACTTCATGCCGGAAGCTTACCATGCAACCGCAAGTCAATATGGGCTCTGGCTTGGTTGACCTTAGTTGTGACTCTGGCTGGGACGGTACTAGCAGATGTAGAACTACGGTTGGATGGGATGAGTACCGGACAGTGGTCAGAGGAACTCTTTGGAAGACCATGTTTCGGTCATCTTGTTCTCAAACACTCTGAAGTGCGAGAACGTAAAGAGAGGGATCGAATCTTGCGGGTAAAGTGTACAAACCTCTGCGGAGGGTTAAAACCTAATCGATTAGCCGTGTCCCCGGTTACGGACAAATTGAGCATCTGGACTTGGATCTATCTCGGAACTCTCAACACCGGATTGATAACTTAATTATGGGCAACTTATGATGATTTTGGGCTATGAGACATCGGTTGGCGGAACCATGTCATGACAGAAAAACTCCATAGTATAGACTTCATTTATTCCTTTGATGTAGGGAAAATAAAACCAGCTTTTACGCAAACAAAACTCAGATACAGAGCCATAAAGCCATACTGCATATAGTATAGTTTATCATCTGTTTTGTCATATTGTGATCTTTCCGGTACATTCAATGTACTGACCTACACGGCTGCAACGTATCATGTTGCAGATATTTCCTCGACGAGTAAGAGTATGCAGTGGTTACGGTCTACACTCAACCTGCCGATGGCGTTGATGGGACTCCACACCGCTTGATTGTTTCACTGAGTATTATGAGGTATATATGAGTTTTACGTTATTTATGCATGTGATTGCACTTTGATATATACATTGATGTACTGTGTGTGCCAGCATACTGATCCAGGGATGGCACAGATACACAGAGGCTTGACCGTCTGAGGTCGGGTCGCTACACTCGGCAATTGTCGAATCGGTGTGCGTCTTGACATAAAATATTTCTGAAAGATTATGACTGCTTCATGGACTCGGGTAATCACAGAATCATGCGAAAGGACAACCTGAAAAAAAAAACATTAGCTATATAATGATCACTTACTGCTCTATGAATGATACCAACCACGGATGTCGAGAACAACCATGCATGTCAAAAAGATTAGCACAAAATCCTGAATTACCAAGGGGAGCCAGATGGTGCAAGGTAGCCATAGCATGTCACTCAAGTTTAAAGTAACTGCATTATTTTTCAGTAATATAAGAATCTGAAAATCCAAATCACATCAATCAATATGAAATGAAACATTAACATAACTCAAATATTACTAATATATAAGATTTATCCCCAATAACATAACTCAAATGTCATCCTTACATAACTCGAATGTCATTTTTATATCTCAAATTTCCCATCATTACAATAAATTACTTTGTGAAATAAAAACTTCAATTATTAGCCAACAGATCTCTGTGACGTTCTTTGTCTTCGAATTCTTTGATAGTCCACCCACATCCTGTTGGCAATTTCATCTCTCATGGAATTACCAAGGTCCCTTTGATTGCTTGAGGATGTAGGAACATCTCGAGGTCTGTCATCTCCATCAGGAAGAGTGACAAAATGAAGAGGATCAATTTGCATTTGTTGCGTATCTAACCATTCTTCATCACCTCTTTCACCCCGGATTATGTTGTGAAATACAGCTGCCGCCATAGGAATTTTGACTTGAGTAACAATTGGGTAATGCGTGCCAACTTCAAAATAGGAAATCACATTTTCCAGACACCAATTGCACGCTCTATGTGGTTTCGTAGACGGGCATGCCTTAGATTGAAAAGGTCTTTCACGTCCTTTGGGCAAGAGCCACCTCAACCAAAATCTTGTAGATGATAACGAACTCCACGGTACGGAGCTAGAAATTGTGGGGTGTTTGCGTAGCCTCCGTCAACCAAATAGTACTTTCCCGTAGGTACATGGAAGCCCGATTGAATGGCAGATTTCAATAATCATCTGAGGCAGACCCCTCCCAACCAGCCGACACATAAACAAACTTGAGATCAAAGTCGCAGGCAACCATCACATTTTGGAAGAGGGTCCCCTTTCTATTCCTATATGGAGCAGCCTCACTGGATCACGATGGTCATGGGAACATGAGTCCCATCTATTGCCCCTAGGCAGTTCTGCATTAAACAAGCTATATGGTTACTATATGTGTTATGCTAAGAGAGGATAGAAATTCCTAAAGTACATAGCAAGGGATGGTGTTGGGGATATTACTACTGGGCGTAAACCGGCCAGGAGAGGCCGGGTTAACTTCATCAGTAGCCAAATATGCTTGAAGCCCGTGAGGATATTCAATAAGGGCCCAAGGCCCAGAACCGGTTTAAGGGTTGTAGCCCTAAACCGGCATTAGTATGTAACTTGTGTTGTAAGTTAGAAATACTAGAGACCGAACCGGACACAACTATGAGCCGGTCTCGGGACTCCGCAAACCGACGGGCGTCACCCATGTATATAAGGGGACGACCCGGTGGCGATTCAGGACAACAGACAACAACTCGAGACTTAGGCGAAGCTTGTTTGCTCCCTAGTCATCAAAACCCCCATCAATTCCATCACAACTAGACGTAGGCTTTTACCTTCATCGAAGGAGCCGAAGTAGTATAAACTCTCTTGCGTCCTTGTGTCCGCTTTAACCCCTTTAAGATAACCCGTAGCGATGGCTCCACGACTAAGTCCTTTCATGAGGACATCCACGACAGTTGGCGCCCACCATGGGGCTATCGCACGATGGTTTCAAGTTCTTAGAGGGCAACTTCGAAGGACTCAAGGGTTACGCTGTGGGCCGGATGACCAAGAGTCGTCACGGCAAGCTCTACATTGACGATTCGGGATGGGGCCCCGAGGCCGGCTCGATTGAGTACGGGTACCGGGTCCCCTTTGGTGGCATACACGTCTTCATTGGCAAGGTCGGTGAACCGGGCCCTGAGCCGGACATCTGCACCGACCTCGTCGAAACGGCTCAGCTTGCGAGCTCTGCCCAGGTTAAACCGGTCGTGAAGCGTGCCTTCGTGGGAGTCATCCATGGAGGAGAGTATGAAGGTGGATCGGCATCTGGTAGCGAGACCGTTGTTTACTCTGGCAATGAGTCCTCGACCGGAGAAACCGAATCATTGTATCAGCTACAGGACGGCCGGATTGGGGGCTGTTCCGATGGCGACAGTATTCCGGACCCCTCTGATCTGCCCAATCGGGTTGGGATATTCATGGCCGGTACACAAGCGGCGATCCACTCTTCGACCGCAGCAGCAATGTTCTCCGGATCTGCAGCGGTGGCGGCGGCCGGGGCAGGAGGCTCTGTGCGCCCGCCGGCTCAAGTTTTATCTGATCTGTTTGATGCGTTTGCTGTGCTTATGGCAGAAGCTAACCCGGTGGATCAGGACGCCCACAATGCGGAGATTGCAAAAGTAAGGGAACAGATCACTCAGGCCGAGGCCGATTTGGCAGCTGAGAACAACAGGATGGCTGCGGAGCGGTCGCTTTGGATGCGCAGGCCTATAAGCTTATGCTGGACCAGAACGCGTCGCATGAAATCCTGAAAAGGAAGCATCGATCTCGCCTGCCGACGGTCTTCGATGGAAGAAACCTCTTTAACACCCCAGGAGCAGGGACTAGTAACCCGCCGTGGTTAAACCGGCGGAGGCACACAGGGCAGGTGCGCCGGTTCAACCTCGCCAGATGGAGCCGCCTCGACAGAATAACATCATGCCTCAGCCTGTCCAGACACCTCCAGGTCATTATTCCAATCCGATGGACAATCTTATTGCCGCCGCTTCACGGTTGGAGGCCATCCCGATTGAAGGTGATTCTCTGCAAGCAGTGGAGACACGCCGGGTTAAGGAACTACTTCGAACAGCTTTGGTTCAGCAGGAAGCATACTCATATAGCCGTGACCGAATTCATTCCACCCCCCGTCCAAGCCGGAGTTACAGTAGGCGGATGGATGAACCGGCCGTATCCAGTAATGCGCGGAACCGTGAAGCGCCCCGTGGCCGTAACCCGACAGGTGATGCTCAGGAAGTGGTGGACCAGGCCCGAGCGCGCAGGGACGCCGAGTTAGCAGCACAACATGAGGATCGTCAACTTACGCCGGTTCATCCAACCACCACTATTGAGCCAGGGGTAACTTCCAGTTCTTTGGGAGTGCCTTGTCTTGTCCCCGCTTTACGCAATGTGCGCCTACCCAAGGATTTCAAGGGCCCGCACAAAGTACCAAGTTACACGGCCGATTTGTCTCCGGAAGCATGGGTAGAGAGCTATGAGATGGCCATGGAGATGCTTGATGTAGATGAAGCGGCGTGTGCAAAGTATTTTACCATGATGCTTGAAGGGACAGCCCGTATTTGGTTAAAGACCTTACCAGCCAATTCCATCAGTTCATGGGCCCAGTTGTGAGCCCGGTTTATCCAGAATTTCAAGGATACGTGTAAGCAGCCTATGTCGATAGTGGACTTAGAGGCCTGTGTCCAGGAGGAAGGAGAGTCAACAACCCGCTGGGTACACCGAGTCTCAAAAATTTTGCACTCCTCAGACCGTATTAACGCCGACTCCGCAGTTATAACTTTGGAAAGCAACTGCCGGTTTAAACCTCTGAAGTTGAGATTGGGAAGGATGAAGCGCCATTGCAACGATATGGGAACCCTCATGACTGCGTTAGTGAAATATGCTGATTCTGATGGTACCAAGGATCCCGGGTCTGATGATGACAAGACAGGGAAGGGAAAGAAGAACGTCAACTCCAAGGGGCAGCAGCACAACACGACAGGTCATGGTAACGGAGGCAAGCGTAAAGAGGATGGTAGCATGGACTTTGTGGCTAATACCAACGCACAGGACAGGGGTCAGCGACGGAAGGGTAAACCGCCGAATCGTGGTGGAGCTCCAAGTCCCAATCCGGACCGCCTGACTTATCTATTAAACCAGCCCTGTCCGAAGCACGGGACGAAGGAGGCGCTAGCCACCCACCTTTGGAAGGATTGTTATATTATGCAGGAGTTCAAAAATTCTAATGCTTTCCGGTATGATCACGGATCAGGTGGTGGCTCAGGATCCAGATTCCATGGGCCGGGTCACGGTGGAGGAAACGCCAGTTCAGGCTTCAATGGAGATCAGGGTGGACATAACAATCAAAACAATCAGAATAGCCGGGGTGGTTACAACCAGCAGCAGCAGCAGTCGGGTTATCAGAGCCATCCAAAACAGTTGAATAG
Source organism: Aegilops bicornis (assembly GCA_021605145.1). Lineage (NCBI taxonomy): Eukaryota > Viridiplantae > Streptophyta > Magnoliopsida > Poales > Poaceae > Aegilops > Aegilops bicornis. Next base: position 136,060,959 of record CM038675.1, on the reverse strand, counting down.
TGGGCAATATGATGTATTCACCACTAGTTTGGATAAGCGGGACCAGAAGCTTCACAAGCGAGCGATGAATTCAGTTGAACCGGCCGTGCCTCGTTATTTACGCTGGTCCGAACAGCCAATCATATGGAGCAGAGAGGATCACCCGCCCCGGGTTGACAATCCGGGTCAGCTAGCGTTGGTGGTGGCACCTCAGGTGGGAGGTTATAAGTTCACCAAGGTACTCATGGATGGAGGAAGTAGCATTAATATATTATACTATGAGACCTTCCATCGTATGGGGCTAACAGACAAGAATCTTAAACCGTCCAATACGGTGTTCCATGGTGTGGTACCAGGCAAGTCAGCATATCCTGTTGGCAAGATAGCTCTGGAGGTAGCCTTTGGAGATGATCATGATTCCAGGTCAGAAACATTGGTTTTTGAGGTGGTTAAGATCCGGAGCCCGTACCACGCTTTGTTTGGGCGGCCGGCTTATGCCAAGTTTATGGCACGGCCCTGTTATATATATATCTGCAACTCAAGATGCCGGTTCACAAGGGGACCATAACCATTCATGGAAGTCGCAAGATTGCCTTGGAGTGTGAAGAAGGTGATGCGGCCTATGCAGAGTCGGTTTGTGCCACGGAAGAGTTAAACTATTACAAGGATAATGTTGATCCATCTGACATGACTCCGTTGAAAAAGCCAACCACAGAACATGATCCGGCTCTAAAATTCAAATCGGCAGCTGAGACCAAGCTTGTTGACTTCGTACCTAGCGATTCGTCCAAGCAGTTTAGTATTAGTGCCAACTTGGATCCGAAATAGGAAAGCGCGCTCATCGAGTTCATCCGTGAGAACCGGGACATTTTTGCATGGAAGCCTTCTGACATGCCAGGTGTACCGAGGAAACTCTCTGAGCACACTCTTAATGTTGATCCTAAGTATAAACCAGTGAAGCAGTTTCTCCGCCGGTTCAACGAAGAAAGGCGCAAAGCTATTGGAGAGGAAGTGGCCAGGCTTTTAGCGGTCGGCTTTATTGTTGAAGTGTTCCATCCTGAATGGCTGGCTAATCCGGTGCTGGTCCTTAAGAAGAATGGCACCTGGCGCATGTGTGTGGATTACACAGATATTAACAAGGCCTGTCCAGCAGATCCTTTTGCCCTCCCCCGCATTGATCAGATTATCGATGCCACGGCGGGTTGTGAGCGTTTGAGTTTTCTGGATGCGCATTCTGGTTATCATCAGATCAATATGGCAGTTAAGGACCAGGAGAAGACGGCATTCATAACTCCTTTTGGAGCCTTTTGCTATGTCTCTATGCCCTTTGGGCTCAAGAGTGACCAGGCAACTTATCAACGGTGTGTACAGAACTGCCTTCATAAGCAGATCGGCCGTAATGTGCATGCTTATGTGGATGATATTGTGGTTAAATCAAGAGAGAAGGAGACTCTGATTGATGATTTGAAGGAAACCTTTGATAACCTACGGACATACAAGATGATGCTCAATCCGGCCAAGTGTGTTTTTGGTGTACTGGCAGGCAAGTTATTGGGTTTTCTGGTGTCCAACAGGGGAATTGAGGCTAATCCGGAGAAGATCACAGCTATCACCTCTCTGGCTAAACTGAAATGTATCAATGATGTTCAGCGTTTGGCAGGCCGGATTGCCGCGTTGAGCCGGTTTATCAGTCGCCTAGGTGAGAAGGCAATACTTTTGTATCATATGCTGAAAAAAGTGGATCCCTTTGTCTGGAGCCCGACCGCTGATAAAGCATTGGAGGACCTAAAGCGGCAGCTAGCCAACCCGCCTGTTCTTGCTGCTCCGATTGACAAAGAACCATTGCTACTATATGTGGCAGCTAATGCCCGTGCGGTCAGCGTAGCTATTGTGGTAGAGCGCAAGGAGGCGGGCAAGGAGTATCTGGTTCAGCGTCCGGTTTACTATATCAGCGAGGTGCTTATCGAGTCCAAGCGAAGGTACCCGCATTAGCAGAAGCTGGTGTATGGAGTTTTCATGGCAAGCCGGAAGCTCAAGCAATACTTCCAGGGACATCCCATCACAGTGGTCAGTTTTGCTCCTTTGGGAGATATAACTCAAAACAGGGAGGCCACTGGCCGGATTGCCAAGTGGGCTATAGAGCTTGGGCCGCACGGTTTGAAATACGTGCCTCGAACGGCGATCAAATCTCAAGCACTTGTGGATTTCATCAATGATTGGACGGAACTACAAGCGCCTGAAGAAAAGCCGGATCACACCTACTGGACTATTCATTTCGATGGGTCTAGGCCATTGGAGCGCTCGGGGGCTGGAGTCGTATTAACTTCCCCATGAGGTGATAAGTTATGTTACGTTCTCCGCTTAATGTTCCCTTGTACTAACAATGCAGCTGAGTATGAAGCTTTACTCCATGGTCTACGGATGGCTAAGGAAATGAATCTCAGCCAAGTCAAGTGCTTCGGTGACTCGGACCTGGTGGCCCAACAAGTGTCTGGTACTTGGGATTCTAAGGACCCGCTCATGGCAGCTTACTGCCGTGAGGTCGATATTATTGCAGGCCACTTCAAGGGATATTAGGTGGATCCTGTGGACAGACGGAAGAACGAAACGGTGGACGCTTTAAGCCGGCTAGGCTCTCAGCGTGAACCGGTCCCGCCTAATGTCTTCTTAGATGTCCTGCATAACCCGTCGGTCACGCTCCCTGGCGAAGAGGATTTGGCTATTCCTGATCCGGAGGCTCAGTTGGTGGCGGCACTGCATGTCATTCCGGACTGGACGGTTCCTTACCTTGCGTACATGAACCGCGGCGAGTTACCAGAGGATGAGACGCTGGCCAGATAGATAATACGGTGATCCAAGTCCATGACTATTGTCAATGGCGAGTTGCATCATTGCAGTGTATCAGGAGCAGTTCAACGTTGTGTGTTGCCAGAGGAAGGTTGTGAGATCTTGCGCGAAATCCAGGAAGGAGATTGTGGTCACCACGCCGGTTCAAAATCTCTGGTGGCTAAGGCGTTTCGTCACGGTTTCTATTGGCTGACTGCTTGAAAGTGCATTATATCGACTAGAGGGGGGCTGAATAGGCGATTTTTATGAATTCTTCAATGAGGAAATTTTCGGTGAGGAAATTCCTAAGTGAAGAACTACTTGCAGCGGAATAAGTACTCAGAAGTAAGCATAAGAGAATGTGAGCATGGTCATCATGGTGAAATGAAAACAATCAAAGAGTACAGAAAGCGTAAACACAGGATAGCACAAGATGAAGACAAACAGATTGAAGAATTGAACTGAGGATATTGAGAAAGTCTTCAGTCAAAGTCTTCAAACACATATATGAACGAACACTCAACACAGTAATGAGGAAATGAAAGAGTTGAGGAAATAGAACCAGTTAGGTTGGTGAAGACAATGATTTGGCAGACCAGTTCCAACTGCTGCCTTAGTTGTACGTCTGGTTCGAGCGGCTGAGTATTTAAACTCGAGGACACACACTCCCGAACACCCAGTCGCTGAGCACGCAGCTCAGAACACCAAGTCCTCACTGTATTCTCCTTGAACTAAGGTCACAAGACCTCGTACAATCACTCGTGGTAAGTCTTCAGGCGACTTCCAAACCTTCACAGACTTGTTCACTCGGCGATCCACAATTCCTCTTGGATGCTCTAGACCATGACGCCTAACCGTCTAGAAGAAGCACAGTCTTCAAAGGTAACAAGCATCGGATCCACGCAGATCAATCTCTTGATGATGCTCAATCACTTTGGGTTTGTAGGGGTTTGGTTTTGGTTTTTCCTCACTCGATGATTTTCGCTCAAAGTCCTCGGAGGATGGGTTGCTCTCAAATGACAAGTGTCAAGTTCTCTTGGAGCAGCCAACCAGCTAGTGGTTGTAGGGGGTGGCTATTTATAGCCTAGGGAGCAGCCCGACATGATAAGACATAAATGCCCTTCAATGATATGACCGTTAGGTGGATAAGATATTTTGGGACAGTGGCCAAGAAGACAAGAACGGTCGGAAATTTGACTCTCAAATTCCTCGGGGCTATCATGTTCCTCACTGTAGGCAATCTGCACTAGCGAATTCCTAACTCCTCGGTCGGCACAAATTCCTCGTGACTGTAAGAACCTCATCTCTATCCTTTGAAGAAATTGGTAGAGCTGTATGAGATTTCCAAAGGCTTCATTTGAAGGGATTGGTAGGTGTAGGATTTTGAGTTGAGCATCACATGGAAATTTTTCCTTAGTATTTCCTCGACCCCCTTTAATAGTACGATGTTTCCTATGACTCAAGAAAAAGAAAACGAAACATACGAAAACAAAAGTTTTCACGCTTCATGTTCCTCAAATGAATACCAAGTCTTCAAGGTCACACCAATTTTTTCACTTTCAAAGTCTTCAGAAAGTCTTCAGAATATCAAAGTCTTCAGTCGAAGAACTTCATTTTTAGGGGTCGCCTTTCTCTGCAAATATCAAACTCCTCATAGACTTATAGACCTGTGTACACTCATAAACACATTAGTCCCTTAACCTATAAGTCTTCAATACACCAAAATCACTAAGGGGACCTAGATGCACTTACAATCTCCCCCTTTTTGGTGATTGATGACAATATAGGTTAAGTTTTCAACGGGGATAAACATATGAAGTGTAAATACTGATATTGAGGAATTTGATTGCAAGATATAGAAGAACTCCCCCGAAGATGTGCATAGTGAGGAATTTTGCTTTTGAGGCATTGCACATTTGAAGAGTTGAATCATGGAGATCTCCCCTATATCTTGTAATTCATACGCATTTGACATATAATATGAAGAATTTGAAATGCATGATGAAATATGGTGGTGATGTAGTTCAGCATGCGTGTATTAACATATAATGAGGAATAAGCATGCATAGGAACACATCAAAAGTATCGAGCACCATCGGGTTTAAGATTACAACTCGATCCAATAAAGTTTCAGAAAAACGAGAGTTGTAACTTAGCAAAAAATGCCCATATAGTAGACCCGCTTGAAGACTAACTCACATTTCTCCCCCTTTGTCATCAAATGACCAAAAGGATTGAAACTGAGGACTAACGCCCCTGAAGAATTTCAAGTTGATGAAGGAGCGCCAGCGTTATCGGGGTCGGTTGTCGTAGTAGGGCCTGCCGCAGTGTCATCCAAGTCTTCATTTTCATCAGTGTCGCGTGATGAAGAATAGGAGCTGGCTACCAAGGAAGGAACCTTGACCTTCTTGAATTTCTTCGGTGGAGGTACAGAAAAGTCAAATTCTTCCTTGAGACCCATTGTCTTTAGTTCTTCTGCGTTGTAGACATTAGAAAGAACAGCCCAGGTGCGGTTGAAGGCTTCATGGAGGTAGTATTGGTTTTTCTTCACTGCATTTTGTGTTGAGGTCATGTTGTGAAGAATTGAACCAAACTGCTGCTTGACCCATTTATGATTGCGATCAACCTTCTGATGAAGACTGAGGAGTAACTCACGATCAGTCATCACCCTGGGTGATGTGGCTTGAGGATTTTGCTTGGCTGAGGTATTGGCGGCAGAGTCATGTGTGGCAGAGTCATCATTGGTGGAGTAGGATGCAGCTTTGCGAAATTGACCATCCAATGGACGAATGCCTTCATCTATCACAATGGTTGCCTTGCCCTTGTCATCACCGAGGAAAATGTCCATTTAAGGACTTCAATTGGAGGCAAGTAGCTGCGGTGGTTGAGTGTCGACCTTGTAATTGAGTGAAGACCTTGTCTGATGAACCTCATAATCCATGGTGCATAAGGCTTCACTCAAAAGGTGACATAGCAATGTTTGCAAGAGTCCTCATGAAGAAATCATGGAAGTTGACGGGAACGCCATGAATGATATTGAAAAGCATATTCTTCATGATGCCAACGACTTCTTCATCATTTGAGTCGTGGCCTTTGGTAGGACTCATTGTCTTCGTCAGAATGCGATAGACAGTCCGAGGAACATACAGTAATTCCTTGACGAAGACTTTGGTTCGAGGTGCCTGTCCTGGCTTCAGATGCTTCATCAACACTTGCATGTAATGATTTGAAAGCTCAGGTTCGTTGTAGATGCAACGAGCACCATCAAGGGGAGGACTAAGTGGGAGGGCACGAAGCAATTCAGTTGCTGGTGCCTTGTAGTGAGTATTTTCAGACATCAAGTCCAATACCCATGAGTTCACATCTTCAGAATCTCCGGTGATGTGCAGCGTCGCATAGAATTGAAGAATGAGTTCTTCATAACAATCACAGATGTCAGTGCAGAAATTCAGCAATCCTGCATCATGAAGAACACTGAGGACTGGCTCGAAGCCTAGCAGAGATTCCATGTCCACATGAGGAATATGTGCATGATCGAAGACTTTGTCTTTGTTGAATAGCACAGAGGAATAGAAGTTGGCTTGACTAGCAGTCTAGAAATGCCTCTTCCTTATGTGAGCAGAGTCATATGGGTTGTAGTCAGTGAAGAATACATGCTCGCCGAAGAAATCTTCAGCCTTGAACTTTTGCTTCGTTGAGAATGGATTCGTTGGCTTTGGCAGTGGAGTGTCAGTGAGTTGCATCACGACCTCGGGAATCACAATCTCAGGTTCTTGGTGAGGATTTTCTCGTTCCTCTTCATATGCGATCTGCGTGTTCATAGGATCGGCAGCAACGGGTTCTTCAAAGACTAGTGGCTGGAATTTCTTCATGCACGGATGAGTGGGGATGAGTTTCTTCAGAGCCCATTTGAACCGTTGGTGCAGGGGACTTAGGAATTTGTTGGATTGGGGTGAAGAGTGGAGAGTTGGGATGCTGACTTTCCCAAAAGCCATCGTTCATCACAGGCGTGGTGCATCCAATATCCACGTCTTCATCTTCAATTTCCTCAACACCAGCCTCTTCAGCTGTGAACTGAGGCATAGGCGAGGAAATGATTGGTGTTGAAGGGATTGCATCCACTTCAATTTTTCATCAATCTGCTCTGACGAAGCAGCAGAATGATTTTCTTCATCAGATCCGCTTGGGATCTTATACTCTTCACCAAAAGGAACAAGGCCCTTTGATGGAATGGAGGAAATTGGAACAGCATCGATTGGATTTTCAAAAGAGCTTGTCATAGGCTTCATTTTCTTCGGGGCTGAAGAATTTGAAGCAGCTGATGCTTTCCTTTTCTTCACTGCAGCTTGCTCTGTAGCCTTGGTCTTCTTCACATCAGATGTAGATGGAAGGATTGGAACTGGTGTAGGCGCGGGAGGAGCTGAGGAATCTGGTTGAATTTCCTTAGGCGCAACTGATGCAGTTGCCCTGACTTCTTCAGTTTCTTCAGGCGCACCACTAGTGGATACCACAGCAATTTCTTGTTGGTGGAATGGAGTCATCAGCCACAGAACTAGCATTGTCTTCAGCAGGCTGAAAATCATCGGCCGGTCAGGCATGTTCTTCAAATAGGCTGAGCAGAGGCTCGACTGAGGAATTTCTTGTTGCGTTGGGGCTGCAACATTTGTGAACTTCTTTGTCGATTGACAAATCTGACTTTGGCTCCTGCCAATCAGCATAATAGGCATCAAAGTTATCACTTAGGGCTTTGATATCAGACTGGATCTTGAGGAGTTCCTCAGTTGTCATTCTGACAATGTTTTTCCTTAGGAACTTCTCTTTCTGAATTGAGCCTTCTTGATCTGCCTTGCCTTCTCAAATTTCCATTTCTCTTCAGAGATGAAATGGGTCAGCATGTGACTTTGTCCAGGTGTCAGATGAAAATCAGGCATAGGTGTCTCTGGATCCTTATGCCAGAGATCAATGTACTCGAGGATCGCCCTTGGATCCAAAAGCGATGTACAGGTGTGCCTTTGGCTCTAGCGGCCCTTTCTTGTCGGTCTCTGATGATTTCTGCAAGTTCGTCATCATCAGATGGCACTTGGAAGGTGACCTGTTTCTTCTTCGGACTTGGCCGAGGACCTCGGCCCAAATAGCTTGCCTTTTTCTTCAGCAGAGTGGGGCCTCGATGAAGAATTTGGTGCAGCTGAGGAACTTCTTTGAGACACCAGAGGCAATAGAGATGCCTGCAGTCCTTTGGCACGTGGCGGATGCAGTCTTTGAGGACTTTGGAGGAGCTGAGAGGACTTTGTAGGAGCCGAGGATTTGGGAGGAGCAGGAGCAGCATGAGGAACCGCCGTCGAGCATTGAAGATTCTGGCCGTGAGGGCATTCTTGAGGATTTTGGCCGTGAGGGCACTGTTGGTGAAGCACTTGGCTTGTGCGCCTGGCTTCTTTGTCATTGATCTTCTGGGCTGAGCAGGGGCCTCGATTGGCGTGCAGATGTGAGTCTTCATTGAATTTCCTCACGCTTCTTTGGCTTGTCTCGCCAACTTGGCTTGGCGCTTGGCCCATTCTTCAGAAAGTCCTCACCACGCTTGATGTGGTGGGGTCGACTTCTTGGCAGTGCCAATGGAGCTCTTGGGCATGGAGGATTCGGTCTGAATTTCTTCATGTACTTTGGAGTAACATATCTATACTCCCTCCATTCCCTTGCCCATCTCCTTTCAATCCTCTGAATGCGCACCTTGCGCTGATTTTTATTTTCCTTGCCAAACATGGCTTCATCAGGTGTGCAATAGTCAGCGTATATGTCCTCAGGTATCTCGAAAGCAGTCATGACCTCAGGCCTATTTCCTCCTTTGTGTGGCTTCTTTCCTTCGCCATATTCTTGGTGAGGAATTTGAACAATCGAATTCTCTGAAGAAGTATGCAACTTTTCTTCGAGGAACGCTGCAAATGAGTTAAGTTGATGAGAACCTAGTGATTCAGCAGCGGACATAAGTACTGTGAGCAGTATAGTTGCGAGGAATTTGGAGAGGTCATATGCGTTCTCCGAAGGTTTTTTTTAGAACTAGTTTGAGGAATTTGACCAGATGAGCCTTGAAGAATTTCACTAAGCGATCTTTGTCTTAGGTTCCAGAGTTGTATAGTTCGAGGATCCACACAATTGAGGAATCTTGTAGAAAAATCATTGCTTAGAGAAACGAATCAAGAGCATATTTCGTTTGAGGTGTTCATATGTGTGAAGATTTGAAGAATAAAGACCTTTGAAGATTTTCAGGAAGGTTTGAGAATCAAAGCGAGTAATAAAAGTAACTTTTAATTACCCAAACTGAAGAACACGAGGAACTGAGAAGTGTAGATTAGAAGTTAAATGGTTCAGATCTCCCACGCCCTAACTCGGCGGAGGAAGACAGCTCTTGGCGGCGGAGTGAAGATTTCATGATCGGTGCGAGTCTGACGCGGCGAGGTCGAGGCAAGTGAAGCTCTTCCTCACCGGGCGACGATGGAGTAAGCGGCGCTTAGTGTTTGAGAAGCTCGGCGAGAGAGAGAGAGCGGTCGAGCGGAGTAAATGAAGTGAGGAAGGGAGAGGGGTATATATAGCCACCGTGAAAAACCGTTCGCAAGATTTTGGACGAATGAGCGTGCCTAACCCTTCTCATTCACTTGACATGTGTCACCCACGTACTGAAAAGTGGAGATTGTGTTAGATCGTGGGTGAATAGATAAGTTTATCGTGGGATGCGGAACGGTTTGAGCGACAAAGCCGAAAATTTGGATAAGATAAGTTAAAAGTTTAGATTAGCAATTTCTTCAGTGACAAGGACACAAAGGCGATTTTGAGCGAAGTTTCAAATAGAACGCACAAGAAGAATTTGTGAATAGCTTGGGTTGAGTATAGCATAGAGGAAGGGTCCGATCACATTCACTTAGCGTAAAGCATAACTTGAAGAAATAGCCATAAGTGAATGATGTAGAGGACATAAACCCATATATATATATATATATATATATATATATATATATATATATATATATATATATATATATATATATAGTCAATGAAGAAAGACAACAGAAACAGTGAAGATTTTGCAAAGTTGAAGAATTTGAAAAACTGAAGAATTTCAAAAGCTGAGGAAAAACTCAAATTGAAGATTTTCAATTTTGGTGGTGGCGTGACCCACCGTATAAGAATGATGATTTCAGACACCGCGTACAATTGTCGTAGGGTTCTGAGAATCAAATTCTTCATTAATTTCTTCACACTTAGAGTGTTATTCTTCATTGATTGAAGAAAAATGTTTCTTTATGTGTTGCACATCTAAGTAATCAATTTTGCATAAGTGTCAGGATGTGTGTCCTTTTCAAAGAACATTCGAAGATTCTAAGATATTTAGCTCACACCGCAACTTGCTAAATCTCTTCTCATCCAAGGGCTTTGTGAAGATATCGGCTAGTTGTTCTTCAGTCTTCACATGCTCGATGGAAATGTCGCCCTTCAACACATGATCACGAAGAAAATGATGACGATATGAATGTGCTTTGTCTTCGGGTGCTGAACTGGGTTGTGAGAAATCTTGATGGCACTCTCATTGTCACAGTAGAGAGGCACATTCTTCACGTTGATGTCGTAGTCCTTGAGAGTTTGCTTCATCCACAGCAATTGAGCACAACAAGAGCCAGCGGCAATGTACTCAGCTTTCGTAGTAGACAGTGATACGCAGTTCTGTTTCTTCGAGGACCAACAGACCAAAGATCGTCCGAGGAAATGACAAGTACCAGATGGACTTGCGGTCCACACGATCATCAGCATAGTCAGAGTCAGAATATCCAGTGAGATCAAACGTAGAGCCCTTGGGGTACCATAATCCTAGTGTTGGTGTGTGAGCTAGATATCGAAGAATATGCTTCACATCCTTATGGTGTGATTCCTTGGTGTAGCTTGAAATCGGGCACACATGCAAACACTAAGCATTATATCTGGCCTAGATGCACATAAGTACAATAGAGAACCAATCATGGAGCGGTATACCTTGTGATCGAAGTCAATACCATTTTCATCAGTGCATAGATGGCCATTTGTGGGCATAGGAATTTTGACGCCTTTGCAATCTTGCATACCGAATTTCTTCAAAACATCTTTGAGGTATTTCTCCTGAGATATGAATATGCCATTGTGTTGTTGACAAATTTGAAGACCTAAGAAGAATGTCAATTCTCCCATCATAGACATTTGATATTCTTCACTCATCATATAGGCAAATTCATCACTATAACGTTGGTCAGTACAGCCAAAGATAATATCATCAACATATATTTGGCACACAAACAGTTCACCATCATATGATTTAGTAAAGAGAGTAGGGTCGAGTGAACCGGGTGTGAAGCCATTCTTCACGAAGAATTCTTTCAATGTATCAATATAATAAAAATAATAGAGAATTTAAAATTTTAACTTGAAACAAGAACTACAAATTTAAAGCAATAATAAAGAGCCGTCCGGGTTAATAAAACTGAGAAAATTAACTCGGAAAGAAATTCACGCCCGTGGGGCCTGTTTGAGGCCATAGAGGGCCATGTTGAGTCTGAAGACTTTGTCGGGATTCTTTGGATCTTCAAAACCTGGGGGTTGAGCAACATATACTTCTTCCTCAAGCTTACCATTTAGGAATGCACTTTTCACATACATTTGATATACAGTGATATTATGATGGTTAGCATAAGCAAGTAATATGCGAATAGCCTCAAGTCTAGAAACAGGTGCAAAAGTTTCATCGAAATCAATTCCTTCAACCTGTGTGTAGCCTTGAGATACAAGTCGTGCCTTATTCCTCACCACAAGGCCATTTTCATCTTGCTTGTTGCGGTAGATCCACTTTGTGCCATATTATGCTTGCGAGGATCTGAACGTTTGACCAGTTCCCAGACATTGTTGAGCTCGAACTGATGTAATTCTTCTTGCATTGCCTGAATCCACTCAGGCTCCAGAAATGCTTCATCTACCTTAGTGGGCTCTGTGATAGAGACAAAAGCATAGTGCCCACAAAAGTTAGATAAATGTGAAGCTTTTGAGCGTGTGAGAGGACCTGGTGCTTCAATGTCATCGATGATCTTGTCAACTTGCACTTCTTTTGCAACGCGAGGATGAGCTGGTTGTCGTCGAGGAATTTGATCAGCATTTTCTTCAACACCATTTTCTTCAGCATTATCCTCAGGTGCATCAGCTCGACGTTCTTCGCATTCTGGAATGAATTCTTCAGCAGATTCTTCAATAGGAATTACATCCTCAGTTGCCTGGAACTTGATAGATTCCTCAGGTGTTGGTTCATCTATCACAAAAGGTAGGTGCTCTCTTTGCGAGCCATTAGTTTCATCGAACCTCACATCTACAGTTTCAACAATCTTGTAAAGAACATTGTTGAAGACTCTGTAGGTGCGCGACTCCTTTCCATAACCAAGCATAAAACCTTCATGTGCTTTCGGTGCAAATTTAGCATTGTGATGAGGATCTCTAATCCAGCATTTAGCAATCAAGACTTTGAAATAACTCACATTGGGTTTCTTGTCGTTGAGGAGTTCATAGGCAGTCTTCTTGAAGAATTTGTGAAGATATACTCTGTTGATGATGTGGCACGCAGCGGTATCAATTGCATCAATCCAAAAAGCGACGAGGCGTTTTGTATTCATCAAGCATAGTGCGAGCCATCTCAACAAGAGTTACATTCTTGCGCTCCACGACGCCATTTCTTTGAGGAGTATAGGGAGCAGATAACTCATGAGTAATACCAAGTTCATCAAGATAGTCATCAAGACCGGAATTCTTGAACTCAGTTCCATTGTCACTCCTTATGTGCCTGATCTTCACACCAAAGTTGGTTGAAGCCCTCGAGGAAAATCGTTTGAAGACTTCTTGCACTTCATGTTTGTAAGTAACAATGTGTACCCATGTGTAACGAGAGTAATCATCAACAATAACAAAGCCATATAGAGATGCATCATTAGTGACTCTTTGAGTAATGATTAGGACCAAAGAGGTCCATGTGAAGCAATTGAATGGACGAGTAGTGGTCATGATAGTCTTCGCTAGATGCTTGGCCTTGGTCATTTTTCCAGCTTCACGGGCTCCACACAAGTGATCCTTGAGGAATTTGACATTCTCAATGCCAATGACATGCTTCTTCTTCATGGCGTGTGCAAATTCCTCATGCTCATGCGTGACCAAGTCGTCGATGCCATAGCCAGCCTTACGAAGCTTTTGCAAGTAGACACACGGCTGGTTGTGGTCCTGTAGAGAAATCAATAATATACAAGTCTCCTCTCCTAAAGCCTTCAAGACTTTGGAATTGTCGACTTCCATGATCACAACACAACGATACTTGCCAAAAACAACAACCATATCAAGATCACAAAGCATTGAGATCGACATGAGGTTGTATCCTAAGGACTCAACAAGCATGACTTTGTCCATGTGTATGTCCTTAGAGATCGCAACCTTACCAAGACCCAATACGACTTTTGCCTTTGTCAGCAAAGATGATATGCTTCAGATGTGACGGTGATAAGGGAGCATCCATCAATAGATTCTTGTCACCAGTCATGTGATTTGTACATCCACTATCGAGGACCCACTCATTGGCTTTGGGTTGATCATCCTGCGGATGAATTAGTGCAACTTATAATCTCATATACTTCATCAGTGAAGAATATGATATCAATTTCATCAGATGAATTTCATCAGGCATTATAACAGATAAGCAGTATGAGGACGTGTGAAATGAAAGTTCATTTCTTCATGATTAGCCTGCGTCCTTTCGAGCATTTTTGTCGGGCCCCAGAAATTCTTCTTAGACGTTAAAGCACGTCCGAGGCCTGACCCTACAGAAGAGATTAGTTCCTTTTCTTCACCACCCACATCTCAAGGGGTGGCAAAGAGTTCATCACTCTACAAGCTCCATATGAGAATGGTGGCATAGAAGCCAATCCATTTCGTTTCACATAAGAGAGGTTAGGGTAAGCATATGAATAAGCAGAGAAATTCTTCGAGGACTTATGAACATATTGGTTTGAAGAATAATGCACATATTCATAGCCCTTAGCTCTACCCTGCGAAAAGCGAGTTGTTAGCACGATGATAATCATATGGGGACTTTGATCCATGTGAGGAATTTGGTCCGTATGAGGACTTGGATCCATATGAAGAATTTGGTCCATATGAAGAGTTTGATTTGGGGTTCCTATTCTTCATAGGTGGTGTCATGAGGACATTCACCTGAAGACTTTCAAGGAACTTCTTGGGAACCCAGATTTTCTTCATAGGGGAACCGTTCCTGCAGTTAGTGCCAACATATCTAGCAAATACTTCACCATTCTGATTTTTGAACAGTTTATAGTTGGAGTCAAATGACTCATCGTAACAATGAGGAGATTCACATGTAAAGCCGGATAAGTTAGATGGATCAACTGGAGGTCCCTTTGCAGCAACCCATGAGGTTTTGGGGGTCTTTGCTCGGGCTTCAATATGTTCCATCAAGATTGAGTTTCCTCTCAAAGGCAATACCCTCTTTCCTAGGGTTCCTGTTGAGGATCTTCTTTTTAAGCACATCACAAAGAGTCTGATGCCCTTTGAGGCTTTCGTACATGCCTGTCATGTACAATTCCTTTAGCCCTGCATCGTTAGTGATACTAGCAATGTCCTCAGATGAGGAATTAGTGATAGCTGAGGCAGGTGAAGAATTTGTAACAATTGAAGCATTTGAACATTCAGGTGAAGAATTAGCAGATTCACGTTCAATGCACTTTAAGCATGGAGGAACAAATTCTTCCTGAGAAGCGCTGCTTTGTTGAGCAAGTAATGAGTCACGCTCCTTCCGAAGATCTTCATAACTCACTCTTAGTTTCTCAAGATCTTGCTTTCTTTGAAGAAATTCATAAGAAAGTTTCTCATGATCAGACAAGAGAGAGTTATGATGACCTTGAAGGTTGTCAAACCTAGATCAAGTCTCTGAAGATTTTCGATCGGGGCCTTAGTGCGATCCATTTCTTCACCTAACATATCATCACTTTTACCTAACATGTTTTGAACCTTTTCCAAGGCATGTTGTTGTTTGGTGGCAATACAAACAAGCTTGGTATAGCTAGGTTCAATATCATCATCGGATCCATCATCATCGATTCATCGTCACTATACTCGGATGAGGAACATTCGGTTACCTTGTCACCCTTTGCCATGAGACATGATCACGAAGATGATGATTACGGTTCGAAAGTCATCGTTTGAGAGATTCCTTGAAGTCCTCAAACCAAGGATCATAATGAGTTCGATGACCTTCATAGGCGTCGGAAGATTCGGTCCCAGATAAGCTTTGCATTGCAAAGATGCATAATCGCTTGAATTCATCTCTAGATAGGCGAGGAGCAGATGATATCCTTCGCCATGATGTCAAGTCGAGTGTACTTGCGAATATCATCGCGTTCGCCGTCTTGCTGAATCGATAAGACCAATTTGGTGACGGTCCACGATTAGCTGTCCATTGCCATGCGGCGCTTCCTCATCATGGCCTTCCACTTGGGATAATCATGACCGTCAAAGATAGGGCATGCCACTTTCTTCATACATGCGGTCGACATAACTAAAACTCCAGGTGGTTAAACCAAAATCACACAGAACAAGGGAGTACCTTGCTCTGATACCAATTGAAAGTGCATTATATCGACTAGAGGGAGGTGAATAGGCGATTTTTATGAATTCTTCAATGAGGAAATTTCCGGTGAGGAAATTCCTAAGTGAAGAACTACTTGCAGCGGAATAAGTACTCAGAAGTAAGCATAAGAGAATGCGGGCATGGTCATCATGATGAAATGAAAACAATCAAAGAAATGAGAAAAGCGTAAACACGAGGATAGCACAAGATGAAGACAAAGCGGTGAAGAATTGGTGAGGAAATTGAGAAAAGTCTTGATCAAAGTCTTCAAACACAGAATCTGAGCGAACACTCAACACGGTAATGAGGAAATGAAAGAGTTGGGAAATAGAACCAGTTAGGTTGGTGAAGACAATGATTTGGTAGACCAGTTCCAAGCTGCTTTGTCTAAGTTATGCGTCTGGTTGGAGCGGTGAGTATTTAAACTTCGAGGACACACAGTCCCGGACACCCGATCGCTGAGCACACAGCTCAGGACACCAAGTCCTCATCGTATTCTCCTTGAACTAAGGTCCACAGACCTCGTCCAATCACTACGTGGTAAGTCTTGAGCAACTTCCGAACCTTCTGAGACTTGGTCACTCGGTGATGCACAATTCCTCTTGGATGCTCTAGACCATGGCCTAACCGTCTGGAAGAAGCACTGACCTTCAAAGGTAACAAGCGTCGGATCACGCAGGATCAATCTCTTGATGATGCTCAATCACTTTGGGTTTATGGGGTTTGGTTTTGGGTTTTCCTCACTCGATGATTTTTGCTCAAAGTCCTCGGAGGATGGGTTGCTCTCAAATGACAAATGTCAAGTTCTCTCGGGCAGCCAACCAGCTAGTGGTTGTAGAGGCGGCTATTTATAGCTAGGGAGCAGGCCGACATGATAAGACATAAATGCCCTTCAATGATATGACCGTTAGGTGGATAAGATATTTTGGGACAGCTAAGCGCGCCTTGACAGCGATCGGAAATTTGACTCTCAAATTCCTCGGGGCTATCATGTTCCTCAACATGTAGGCAATCCGCCTTTGGCGAATTCCTAACTCCTCGGTCGAGAACAAATTCCTCGTGACGGAAGAACCTGCGTCTACATCCTTTGAAGAAATTGGTAGGCATATGAGATTTCGAAGGCTTCACTCGAAGGGATTGGTAGGTGTAGGATTTTGAGTTGAGCATCACATGGAAATGTTTCCTTAGTATTTCCTCGACCCCCTTTAACAGTACGGTGTTTCCTATGACTCAAGAAAGAGAAAACGAAACTACGTAAACAAAAGTATTCATGCTTCATGTTCCTCAAATGAATACCAAGTCTTCAAGGTCACACCAATTTCTTCACTTTCAAAGTCTTCAGAAAGTCTTCAGAATATCAAAATCTTCAGTCGAAGAACTTCATTTTTAGGGGTCGACTTTCTCTATAAATATCAAACTCCTCATAGACTTATAGACCTCTTAGTGATTTTGGTGTATTGAAGACTTATAGGTTAAGGGACTAATGTGTTTATGAGTGTACACAGGTCGATAAGTCTATGAGGAGTATGGTATTTACAGAGAAAGTCGACCCCTAAGAATGAAGTTCTTCGACTGAAGACTTTGGTATTCTGAAGACTTTCTGAAGACTTTGAAAGTGAAGAAATTGGTGTGACCTTGAAGACTTGGTATTCATTTGAGGAACATGAAGCAAGAAGACTTTTGTTTTCTTAGTTTCGTTTTCTATTTCTTCAGTCATAGGAAACACCGTGCATTAAAAGTCAAGGAAATACTAAGGAAAAATTTCCATGTGATGCTCAACTCAAAATCCTACACCTACCAATCCCTTTGAGTGAAGACTTTGGAAATCTCATACAGTTCAGTCAATTTCTTCAAAGGATGAGACGAAGTTCTTCTGGTCTCTGAGGAATTTGTTCTGACTGAGGAGTTAGGAATTCGCCAGTGCGGATTGCCTACACAGTGAAGAACATCATAGCCCTGAGGAATTTGAGAGTCAAATTTCTGACCATTGTTGTGTTTCGCGCCAGCTGTCCCAAAATGTCTTATCCACCTAACGGTCATATCATTGAAGGGCATTTATGTCTTATCATGTCGGGCTGCTCCCTAGGCTATAAATAGCCGCCCCCTACAACCACTAGCTGGTTGGCTGCTCTGAGAGAGCTTGACACTTGTCATTTGAGAGCAACCCATCCTCCGAGGACTTTGAGCGATAATCATCAAGTGAGGAAAACCCAAAACCAAAACCCTACAAACCCAAAGTGATTGAGCATCACTGAAGAGATTGATCCTGCATGCATCTGACGCTTGTTACCTTTGAAGACTGTGCTTCTTCCAGACGGTTAGGCGTCATGGTCTAGAGCATCCAAAAGGAATTGTGGATCGTCGAGTGACCGAAGTGCAGAAGGTCCGGAAGTCTCTCAAGACTTACCACGAGTGATTGGACGAGGTCTGTGTGACCTTAGTTCAAGGAGAATACGGTGAGGACTTGGTGTCTGAGCTGCGTGCTCAGCGATCGGGTGTCGGGACTGTGTGTCCTCGAGTTTAAATACTCACCGCTCCAACCAGACGCATAACCGAGACAAAGCAGCTTGGAACTGGTCTACCAAATCATTGTCTTCACCAACCTTACTGGTTCTATTTCCTCAACTCTTTCATTTCCTCATTACTGTGTTGAGTGTTTGTTCATATTTGTGTTTGAAGACTTTGACTGAAGACTTTCTCAATTTCCTCAGTTCAATTTCTTCATTTTGTTTGTCTTCACCTTGTGTTATCCTGTGTTTATGCTTTCTGTACTCTGTGATTGTCTTCATTTCATCATGATGACCATGCCCACATTCTGTTATGCTTACTTCTGAGTACTTATTCCGCTGCAAGTAGTTCTTCGCTCAGGAATTTCCTCACCGGCGAATTCCTCAGTGAGGAATTCGTAAAAAATCCCCTATTCACCCCCCTCTAGTCGATATAACGCACTTTCAATTGGTATCAGAGCAAGGTACTCCCTTGTTCTGTGTGATTTTGGTTTAACCACCTGAAGTTTTAGTTATGTCAACCACAGGTATGAAGAAAGTGACATGCCCTATCTTTGACGGTCATGATTATCCCAACTGGAAGGCCATGATGAGGAAGCGCCTCATGGCAATGAACAGCAAGCTGTGGACCGTCACTAAGATTGGGCTTACCGATCTATGCAAGAAGGCGGGCGCTGATGACATTCGCAAGTACACTCGACTTGACATCATGGCGAAGGACATCATCTGTTCCTGCCTATCGAGAGATGAATTCAAGTGCATTATGCATCTTTGCAATGCGAAGCTTATCCGTGACCAAATCTCTGACGTCTATGAAGGTCATCGAACCCGTCATGATCCTTGGTTTGAGGACTTCAAGGAATCTCTCAAAACGATGACTTTCGAACCAGAATCATCATCTTCTGCAACTTGTCCCATGGCAAAGGGAGACAAGGTAACCGAATGTTCCTCATCCGAGTTTAGTGACGATGAATCTGATGATGATATTGAACCTAGTGGCAAAGGGAGACAAGGTAACCGAATGTTCATCATCTTCTGCATCATGTCTCATGGCAAAGGGAAACAATGGTGAAGTATTTGCTAGATATGTTGGCACTAACTGCAGGAACGGTTCTCCTATGAAGAAAATCTGGGTTCCCAAAAGGTGCCTTGAAAGTCTTCAGGTGAATGTCCTCATGACACCACCATGAAGAATAGGAACCCAAGGTCAAACTATTCATATGGACCAAATTCTTCATATGGATCCAAGTCCTCATACGGACCAAAGTCCTCACGTGGATCAAATTCCTCAAAAGGATCAAAGTCCTCATACGATTATCATCGTGCTAACAACTTTGTTTCGCAGGGTAGAGCTAAGGGCTATGAATATGTACATTATTCTTCAAACCAATTTGTTCATAAGTCCTCGAAGAATTTCTCTGCTTATTCATATGCTTACCCTAACCCCTCTTATGTGAAACGAAATGGATTGGCCTCTATGCCACCATTCTCATATGGAGCTCGTAGAATGATGAACTCTTTGCCACCCCTTCAGTTGTGGATGGTGAAGAAAAAGAACTAATCTTTTCTGCAGGGTGAGGTCTCCAGACGTGCTTTAACGTCTGAAGAATTTGCTGGGGACCTGACAACATTGCCTGAAAGGACGCAGGCTAATCATGAAGAAATGAACTTTCATTTCACACGTCCTCATACTGCTATATCTGTTTTACTGCTTGATGAAATTCATCTGATGAAATTGATATCATATTCTTTGCTAATGAAGTATATGAGATCGTAAGTTGCACTAATTCATCTGCAGGATGATCAACCCAAAGCCAATGAGTGGGTCCTCGATAGTGGATGTACAAATCACATGACTGGTGACAAGAACCTATTGATGGATGCTCCCTTATCACCGTCACATCTGAAGCATATCATCTTTGCTGACAAAGGCAAAAGCCAGGTATTGGGTCTTGGTAAGGTTGCGATCTCTAAGGACATACACATGGACAAAGTCATGCTTGTTGAGTCCTTAAGATACAACCTCATGCCAGTCTCAATGCTTTGTGATCTTGATATGGTTGTTGTCTTTGGCAAGTATCGTTGTGTTGTGATTATGGAAGATGACATTTCCAAAGTCTTCGAAGGCTTTAGGAGAGGTGACTTGTTTATTGTTGATTTCTCTCTGAGGACCACAACCAGTCGTGTGTCTACTTGCAAAAGCTTCAGAAGGCTGGTTATGGCATCGACGACTTGGTCACGCAGGCATGAGGAATTTGCACACGCTTGCGAAGAATAAGCATGTCATTGGCATTGAGAATGTCAAATTCCTCAAGGATCACTTGTGTGGAGCCTATGAAGCTAGAAAAGTGACCAAGGCCAAGCATTCAACGAAGACTATCATGACCACTACTCGTCCATTCGAATTGTTTCACATGGACCTCTTTGGTCCTAATCATTACTCAGCAGTCACAAATGACGCGTCTCTATATGGCTTTGTTATTGTTGATGATTACTCTCGTTACACATGGGTACACATTGTTACTTACAAACATGAAGTGCAGGAAGTCTTCAAACGATTTTCCTCGAGGGCATCAACCAACTTTGGTGTGAAGATCAAGCACATCAGGAGTGACAATGGAACTGAGTTCAAGAATTCTGGTCTTGATGACTATCTTGATGAACTTGGTATTACTCATGAGTTATCTGCTCCTTATACTCCTCAAAGAAATGGCGTCGTGGAGCGCAAGAATAGAACTCTTGTTGAGATGGCTCGCACTATGCTTGATGAATACAAAAGCATACGCTGCTTTTGGATTGATGCAATTGATACCGCGTGCCACATCATCAATAGAGTATATCTCCACAAATTCTTCAAGAAGACTGCCTATGAACTCCTCACTGACAAGAAACCCAATGTGAGTTATTTCAAAGTCTTCGGTGCTAAATGCTGGATTAGAGATCCTCATCACAATGCTTAATTTGCACCGAAAGCACATGAAGGTTTTATGCTTGGTTATGGAAAGGACTTGCACACCTACAGAGTCTTCAACAATGTTCTTTACAAGATTGTTGAAACTGTAGATGTGCTTGGTTCGATGAAACTAATGGCTCGCAAAGAGAGCACCTACCTTCTGTGATAGATGAACCAGCACCTGAGGAATCTATCAAGTTCAAGGCAACTGAGGATGTCATTCCTACTGAAGAATCTGCTGAAGAATTCATTCCTGAACGTGAAGAACGTCGAGCTGATGCACCTGAAGATAATACTGAAGAAAATGGTGCTGAAGAAAATGCTGATCAAATTCCACAATGACAACCAGCTCATCCTCGCGTTGCAAAAGAAGTGCAAATTGACAAGATCATCGATGACACTGAAGCACCAGGTCCTCTCACACGCTCAAAAGCTTCACATTTATCTAACTTTTGTGGGCACTATGCTTTTGTCTCTATCACAGAGCCCACTAAGGTAAATGAAGCATTTACGAGCCCGAGTGGATTCAGGCCATGCAAGAAGAATTACATCGATTCGAGCTCAACAACGTGCAGGAACTGGTCAAACATCCGGATCCTCGTAAGCATAATATCATTGGCACAAAGTGGATCTACCGCAACAAGCAAGATGAAAATGGCCTTGTGGTGAGGAATAAGGCACGACTTGTAGCTCAAGGCTACACACAGGTTGAAGGAATTGATTTCGATGAGACTTTTGCACCTGTTGCTAGACTTGCGGCTATTCGCATATTGCTTGCTTATGCTAAGCATCATAATATCACTTTATATCAAATGGATGTGAAAAGTGCATTCCTCAATGGTAAGCTTGAGGAAGAAGTATATGTTGCTCAACCCCCAGGTTTTGAAGATCCAAAGAATCCTGACAAAGTCTTCAGACTCAACAAGGCCCTCAATGGCCTCAAGCAGGCCCCACGGGCATGGTATGATACGTTGAAGGAATTCTTCGTGAAGAATGGCTTCACACCCGGTTCACTCGACCCTACTCTCTTTACTAAATCTTATGATGGTGAACTGTTTGTGTGCCAAATATACGTTGATGATATTATCTTTGGTTGTACTGACCAATGCTATAGTGATGAATTTGCCTATATGATGAGTGAAGAATATCAAATATCTATGATGGGAGAGTTGAAATTCTTTTTAGGTCTTCAAATTAAATCAACAACACAATGGCATATTCATATCTCAGGAGAAATACCTCAAAGATGTTCTCAAGAAATTCGGCATGCAAGATTGCAAAGGCGTCAAAATACCTATGCCCACAAATGGCCATCTATGCCTTGATGAAAATGGTATTGACTTGATCACAAGGTATACCGCTCCATGATTGGTTCTTTATTGTACTTGTGTGCATCTAGGCCACATATAATGCTTAGTGTTTGCATGTGTGCCCGATTTCAAGCTACACCAAGGAATCACACCATAAGGCTGTGAAGCATATTCTTCGATATCTAGCTCACACACCAACACTAGGATTATGGTACCCCAAGGGCTCTACTTTTGATCTCATTGGATATTCTGAATCTGACTATCCTGGTGATCGTGTGGACCGCAAGTCAACATCTGGTACTTGTCATTTCCTCGGACGATCTTTGGTCTGTTGGTCCTCGAAGAAACAGAACTGCGTATCACTGTCCACTGCAGAAGCTGAGTACATTGCTGCTGGTTCTTGCTGTGCTCAATTGCTGTGGATGAAGCAAACTCTCAAGGACTACGGCATCAACGTGAAGAATGTGCCTCTCTACTGTGACAATGAGAGTGCCATCAAGATTGCTCACAACCCGATTCGGCACTTTCGAAGACAAAGCACATTCAGATTCGTCATCATTTTCTTCGCGATCATGTGTTGAAGGGCGACATCTTTATTGATCATGTGAAGACCGAAGAACAGCTAGCCGATATCTTCACAAAGCCCTTGGATGAGAAGAGATTTAGCAAGTTGCGGTGTGAGCTAAATATCATAGAATCTTCGAATGTTCTTTGAAAAGGACACACATCCTGACACTTATGCAAAATTGATGACTTAGATGTTGCACACATGAAGAAACGTTTTTCTTCAATCAATGAAGAATAACACTCTAAGTGTGAAGAAATTAATGAAGAATTTGATTCTCGTAAACCCTCGACAATTGTACGCCGGTGTCTGAAATCATCATTCTTATCTGATTGGGTCACGCCACCACCAAAGTTGAAAATCTTCAATTTGAGTTTTTCCTCAGTTTTGAAATTCTTCAGTTTTTCAAATTCTTCAACTTTGCAAAATCTTCACTGTTTCCGTTGTCTTTCTTCATTGACTATATATATATATGGGTTTATGTCCTCTACAGCATTCACTTATGGCTATTTCTTCAAGTTGCTTTTTCTGCTAAGTGAATGTGATCGGGCCCTTCCCCCTCTATGCTATACTCAACCCAATCTATTCACAAATTCTTCATGTGCGTTCTATTTGAAACTCGTTCAAAATCTTCACTGTGTCCTTGTCAATTTGAAGAAATTATGCGGAACTTTTAACTTATCTTATCCAAATTTTCAGCTTTGCCGCTCAAACCGTTCCGCTTAAACGTTAGACTTATCTATTCACCCACGATCTAACACGATCTCCACTTTTCAAGACGTGGGTGACACATGTCAAGCGAATGAGAAGAATTGAGGGCACGTTAAGTCCAAAATCTTTGGCCGAACAGTTTTTCACCGTGGCTATATATACCCCCTCTCCCCTTCCTCACTTCCTTTACTCCGCTCGACCGCTCTCTCTCTCTCTCTCTCGCTCAAGCTTCTCAAACCCTAGCGCCGCCGCTACTCCATCGTCCGCGGTGAGGAAGAGCTTCTTTGCCTCGACCTGCGTCGCCGTCATTTCAGCGCCCGACCATGAAATCTTCACTCCGCGCAGCCGTAGCTGTCTTCCTCCTTGAGTTAGGGCGTGGGAGATCTGAACTGACGAACTTCTAATCTACACTTCTCGGTTAAATGCGTGTTCTTGAGTTCGGGTAATTAAAAGTTACTTTTATTACTCGCTTTAATTCTCAAACCTTCCTGAAAATCTTCAAAGGTGTTTATTCTTCAAATCTTCACACATATGAACACCTCAAAGCGAAATACGCTCTTGATTCGTTTCTCTAAGCAATGATTTTTCTTCAAGATTCCTCAATTGTGTGGATCCTCGATCTATACAACTCTGGAACCTAAGACAAAGATCGCTTAGTGAAATTCTTCAAGGCTCATCTGGTCAAATTCCTCAAACTAGTTCTTTTTGAAAAACCTTACGAGAACGCATATGACCTCTCCAAATTCCTCGCAACTATACTGCTCATTCACAGTACTCATGTCCGCTTTGAATCACTAGGTTCTCATCAACTTAACTCATTTGCAGCGTTCCTCGAAGAAAAGTTGCATACTTCTTCAGAGAATTCGATTGTTCAAATTCCTCGGTGAAGAATATGGCGAGAAGGAAAGAAGCCCGTAAAGGAGGAAAGAGGCCTGAGGTCATGACGGCTTTTGAAATACACGAGGACATATATGCGACTATTGCACACTGATGAAGCCAAGTTTGGCAAGGAAAACAAAAATCAGCGCAAAGTGCGCATTCAGAGGATTGAAAGGAGATGGGAAAGGGAATGGAGGAATGCAGGTATGTTACTCCAAAGTACATGAAGAAATTCAGACCTGAATCCTCCATGCCCAAGAGCTCCATTGGCACCTGCCAAGAAGTCGACCCCACCAAAGATCAAGCGTGGTGAGGACTTTCTGAAGAATGGGCCAAGCGCCAAGCCAAGTTGGCGAGACAAGCCAAATAAGCGATGAGGAAATTCAATGAAGACTCTGCTACTGCTGCTGCCACTGAGGCCCCTGTCAAGCCCAGAAAAGCAATGGCAAAGAAGCCAGCGCACAAGCCAAGTGCTTCACCAACAGTGCCCTCACGGCCAAAATCCTCAACAATGCCCTCACGGCCAGAATCTTCAATGCCCTCACGGCCAGTTCCTCATGCTGCTCCTGCTCCTCCCAAATTGTCAGCTCCTCCTCCAAAGTCCTCAGCAGCTCCTCCAAAGTCCTCAAAGACTGTGCATCCGCCACGTGCCAAAGGACTGCAGGCATCTCTATTGCCTCTGGTGTCTCAAATGAGTTCCTCACCTGCACCAAATTCTTCATCAGGCCCCACATCGTTGAAGACTAAGGCAATCTTTGGACGAGGTCCTCGGCCAAGTCCGAAGAAGAAACAGGTTGCCTTCCAAGTGCCATCTGACGATGAAGCTGATGATGATGAACTTGCAGAAATCATCAGAGACCGGCAAGTTAGGGCTGCTAGAGCCAAAGGCACACCTGTGCCACTGCTTTTGGATCCAAGGGTGATCCTTGAATACATTGATCTATGACACAAGGATCCAGAGACACCTATGCCTGATTTTCATTTGACTCCTGGACAAAGTCACATGCTGACCCATTTCATCTCTGAAGAAAAATGGAAAATTGAGAAGGCAAGGCAGATCAAGAAGGCTCAGCTCAGGAAAGAGAAGTTCCTGAGGAAAAATGTTGTCAGAATGACAACTGAGGAACTCCTCAAGATCCAGTCTGAAATCAAAGCCCTCGGTGATGACTTTGATGCCTATTATGCTGATTGGCAAGGAGCCAAAGTCAGATTTGTCAATCTGACAAAGAAGTTCACAAATGTTGCAGCCCCATCGCAACAAGAAATTCCTCAGGCTGGAGCCTCTGCTCAGCCTGCTGAAGAACATGCCAGCACCGCTGATGATTTTCAGCCTGCTGAAGACAATGCTAGTTCCAGGGCTGATGACTCCATTCCAGCCGCTGAAGAAATTGCCAGGGCATCCACTAGTGGTGCACCTGAAGAAACTGAAGAAGTCGAGGCAATCGATCGCCATACCGAGGAAATTCAAACAGATTCCTCGGCTCCTCCTGCGCCTACACCAACTCCTATCCTTCCATCTGCATCAGATGTGAAGAAGATCAAGGCTGCAGAGCGAGCTGCGATGAAGAAAAGGAAAGCATCACCGCTTCAAATTCTTCAGCCCCGAAGAAAATGAAGCCTATGACAAGCTCGTTTGAAAATCCAATCGATGTTGTTCCAATTTCCTCCATTCCATCAAAGGACCTTGTTCCTTTTGGTGAAGAATATGAGATCCCAAGCGGATCTGATGAAGAAAATCATTCTGCTGCTTCGTCAGAGCAGATTGATGAAGAAATTGAAGTGGATGCAATCCCTTCAACACCAATCATTTCCTCGCCTATGCCTCAGTTCACAGCTGAAGAGGCTGGTGTTGAGGAAATTGAAGACGAAGACGTGGATATTGGATGCACCACGCCTGTAATGAATGATGACTTTTGGGAAAGTCAGCATCCCAATTCTCCACTCTTCACCCCAATCCAACAAATTCCTCAGTCCCCTGCACCAACGGTTCAAATGGGCTCTGAAGAAACTCATCCCACCTCGTCTGTGCATGAAGAAATTCCAGCCACTAGTGCTGAAGAACCTGCTGCTGCTGATCCTTTGAACATGCAGACTGCATATGAAGAGGAACCAGAAAATCCTCAGCCTGAAGAACCTGAGATTGCGATTCCTGAGGTAGTGATGCAACTCACTGACACTCCACTGCCAAAGCCAAAGAATCCATTCTCAATGAAGCAAAAGTTCAAGGCTGAAGATTTCTTCGGCGAGCATGTATTCTTCACTGACTACAACCCATATGACTCTGCTTGCATAAGGAAGAGGCGTTTCTGGACTGCTAGTCAAGCCAACTTCTATTCCTCTGTGCTATTCAACAAAGACAAAGTCTTCGATCATGCACATATTCCTCACGTGGACATGGAATCTCTGCCAGCTTCGAGCCGGTCCTCGGTGTTCTTCACGATCTTTGGATTGCTGAATTTCTGTGACATACGTGGATTGGAATGAAGAACTCATTCTTCAATTCTATGCGATGCTGCACATCACCGGAGATTACGAAGATGTGAACTCATGGGTACTGGATTGGATGACGGAAAATACTCACTACAAGGCACCAAAGAATCGAATTGCTTCGTGCCCTCCCACTCAGTCCTCCCCTAGATGGTGCTCGTTGCATCTACAGCGAACCTGAGCTGACAAATCACTACATGCAAGTTCTGATGAAGCCTTTGAAGCCAGGACATGCCCCACGAACCAAATTCTTTGTCAAGGAATTACTATATGTGCCTCGGACTGTATATCGCATTCTGACGAAGACAATGAGTCCAATCAAAGGCCACGACTCAAATGATGAAGAAGTCATTGGCGTCATGAAGAATATGCTTTTCAATATCATTCATGGCGTTCCCGTCAACTTCCAAGATTTATTCATGAGAACTCTGGCAAACATTGCTATGTCACCTTTTGAGCTGAAGCCTTATACACCATGGATTATGAGGTTCATCAGGACAAGGTCTTCACTCAATTACAAGGCTGATACTCTGAACCACTGCAGCTACTTGCCTCCAATTGAAGTCCTCAAACAGACATTTTCCTCAGCTGATGACAAAGGCAAGGCAACTACTGTGATAGATGAAGGCATTCGTCCATTGGATGGTCTATTTCGCAAGGCTGCATCCTACTCCACCAATGATGACTCTGCCACACATGACTCTGCCGCCAATACCTCAGCCAAGCAAAATCCTCAAGCCATAGCACCCAGGGTGATGACTGATCATGAGTTACTCCTCAGTCTTCATCAGAAGGTTGATCGCAATCATAAATGGGTCAAGCGTCAGTTTGGTTCAATTCTTCACAACATGACCTCAACACACAATGCAGTGAAGAAAAACCAATACTACCTCCATGAAACCTTCAACTGCACTGGCTGTTCTATCTCATCTCTACAGCACAGAAGATCTGAAGAACATGGGTCTCAAGGAAGAATTTGACTGGTCTACACCTCCACCGAAGAAATTCAAGAAGGTCAAGGTTCCTTCCTTGGTAGCCAGCTCCAATTCTTCATCGCGCGACACTGATGAAAATGAAGACTTGGACAACACTGCGGCAGGCCCTACTACGACAACCGACCCCGACAATGCTGGCGCTCCTCCATCAACTTGATATTCTTCGTATGCGTTAGTCCACTGTTTCGATCCTTTTGGTCATTGGATCACAACGGGGTATAAATTTTAGTTTGTTTTCATGCGGGTCTATTATATGGGCGTTTTTTTGCTAAGTTACAACTCTCGTTCTTCTGAAACTTTTATTGGATCGAGTTGTAATCTTAAACCCGATGGTGCTCTGATACTTTTGATGTGTTCCTCTGCATGCTTATTCCTTGTTATATGTTAATACATGCATGCTGAATTACATCAGTCACCATATTTCATCATGCACTTCAAATTCTTCATATTATATGTCAAATGCATGTATGAATTACAAGATATAGGGGGAGATCTCCATGATTCAACTCTTCAAATGTGCAATGCCTCAAAAGCAAATTCCTCACTATGCACATCTTCAGGGGGAGCTCTTCTATATCTTGCAATCAAATTCCTCAATATCAGTATTTACACTTCATATGTTTATCCCCATTGAAAACTTAACCTATATTGTCATCAATCACCAAAAGGGGAGATTGTAAGTGCATCTAGTGCCCTTAGTGATTTTGGTGTATTGAAGACTTATAGGTTAAGGGACTAATGTGTTTATGAGTGTACACACAGGTCTATAAGCCTATGAGGAGTTTGATATTTACAGAGAAAGTCGACCTCTAAAATGAAGTTCTTCGATCAAGACTTTGGTATTCGAAGACTTCTTGAAGACTTTGAAAGTGAAGAAATTGGTGTGACCTTGAAGACTTGGTATTCATTTGAGGAACATGAAGCGAGAAGACTTTTGTTTTCGTAGTTTCATTTTCTCTTTCTTGAGTCATAGGAAACACCGTCTTTGTTAAAGGGGTGGAGGAAATACTAAGGAAAAATTTCCATGTGATGCTCAACTCAAAATCCTACACCTACCAATCCCTTCGAGTGAAGCCTTTGGAAATCTCATACAGTTCAGTCAATTTCTTCAGTGATAGAGACGAAGTTTTTCTGGTCTCTGAGGAATTTGTTCTGACTGAGTTAGGAATTCGCCAATGCGGATTGCCTACACAGTGAAGAACATGATAGCCCTGAGGAATTCAAGAGTCACATTTCCGACCGTTGCTGTGCTGCGCGCCAGCTGTCCCAAAATATCTTATCCACCTAACAGTCATATCATTGAAGGGCATTTATGTCTTATCATGTCGGGCTGCTCCCTAGGCTATAAATAGCCGCCCCCTACAACCACTAGCTGGTTGGCTGCTCTGAGAGAGCTTGACACTTGTCATTTGAGAGCAACCCATCCTCCGAGGACTTTGAGCGAAAATCATCAAGTGAGGAAAACCCAAAACCAAACCCCTACAAACCCAAAGTGATTGAGCATCACTGAAGAGATTGATCCTGCGTGGATCCGACGCTTGTTACCTTTGAAGACCGTGCTTCTTCCAGACGGTTAGGCGTCATGGTCTAGAGCATCCAAGAGGAATTGTGGATCGCCGAGTGACCGAGTCTGTGAAGGTTTGGAAGTCGCCTGAAGACTTACCACGAGTGATTGGACGAGGTCTGTGTGACCTTACACTACTAGGGAAAACCCTATACACAGAACTTTAGCAGTAGCGTGGGTCAAAAAAGCACGCTGGTGCTAATTAGCAGCAGCGCGCCTGAGGTAACCGCGCTGCAGATAAAGATCTAGCAGTAGCGTCTCTTGCTGTACACACGTTTCTATTAAAATTCCCACGGCTTAGCCCATAAGCTACACATAGTAGTAGCGATCTATGACGAACCGCGCTACCGGTACGCTGTTTGTAGCAGCGCGTTTTAATATAAACTTCGTTCTTTGCTAAAGGTTATAAAATTAAATGGAAAGGTAATTGAAAATGAAAGAAATAGAATAAGGTGAAAGGAAACAAATAAAATGTGAAGAAAACTAAATGAAAAAGGGAAAAAGAGAAAGGAGTAGCGATGGCGTGTATCGTGACAGCGTTGTAGCTAAGGTAGCAGCAGAGCTTTTCTCGAACGCAGCCATCGCTACTTGACTTAACCACGGGTTTGTCCTTCCCCACGCCACTTTCCCCAAATCCAACTCTCTCCACTCTACTTGCCGCCATCGGCCGTCGGCCGCCAGCTCTCCGCACCCTCGCCGCCCGACCCCGACCTCAACGCCGCCCGCCTCCGACCTCAACGCCGCCCTGACGCCGCCCGACCCGACCTCGGCCATGCCGCCATCCGGCGCGTGCCCGAGCCCCGACCCCGACCTCCACACCGCCCTGCCCCTCCCTCGTCGCAGGCACCCGAGGTGAGCACGCCCGCTCCTTCCTCTCCCCTACCTCTGCCTAGGGTTTCTTTATATTTTAGTTGCATATTAAGTTTATTTTTATTTATAGTAAGTTTATTTTAGTTGCATATTAAGAACTAGGTACTAATTAGGTATTAGAATATTTTTATTTATAGTAAGTTTATTTTTAGTAAGAACTAGTTGAATTAATAGAACTAGTTAGTAAGAACTTGTTGCTATTTTTTAGTTAAAGCAATTTTTCCCGCCTCGGCGTGGACGATGCCTATCCCGCATCCTCGCTGCCGAGTCGGCGGAGGACGACACCTGCTTGACCAGATCGGCCATGTCCGGACTGAGCTCACGGAGTGGTACTGGGAGGCGCTACCTACCGGGGGGCGCAGGTTGGTGAGGAGCCAGCCTATCGTTGACCCAAACCTTCTTTGGTGGCGGTCGCGTGGGCCAGTGACGATCCAGAGGCTTGAGGACTCCGCGGAGGTGGTGCGTTACCGTGTTAGTGAGGAGGACGCGCACGTCCGTCGCTACTTGTTTGCGTTGGACCACGTGTCGTTCTCCAATACACGGCAGGTTCTCCAGGGATCTCACTGGAGCTATGATCCCGTGATGGTTCCTTCTCCATGGGTGTCCACCGCCCACGCCGATACCCGTCGTGTGCTAGGGTTTTAGTTGTATTAGTGATGTTATATGTATGACACTATTCGTGATGTATTAGTGATAATATTCGACGATGTAGGGACGCATGAGATGATTTACTTTTGCTTATTGAATGCATGCTAATTTGAGTCCTATAAGATATTTTGAAATGTATATCTTGTGTTGTTCAATATCCAAGTGGCCGGTCATGTTTGCATGTTACACCTCCGAGTGGCCTATGTTTTGCCGGAGTGTTGATTCATTTCCGTTCCGGCAAATTTCAGGCGCTCGATATGTCCTATTTTAGCAAAGGTCATGCCGGATTTTTCCGTGAATTTTGGCATGACTTGTGCCAGAATAAGTAGGAAATATCGAGTGCCCCGGATTTGTTTGTTGAGTATCCTGGTAGTTGTCTTCGATCGATTTTCAATTAATGTTTTAACTATGAACATAGAAAATGTCGGCGACGAAAGGATTTCGGTATTTGCAAATACTGCGAAGACGAAGCGTGGCACTTTGTCGTGGAATCTTCCTAGATGATGATAGGCGCTTCAGCATCAAGCTGGACGAGAGCTTCATAGTGGATACAGTAAGTCATAACGACTAGTCTTTTTTCGTAGCTAAGCATGACATCTGCTTCATTTTCTTGAACTTATATTTTTTTACTATTCTACTAGCGTATCCCCTGCCATGCAAGAGTTTTTGTATTGGCGAAGATAGGTTTCAGTCAAACTGCGGAGGTAAAGAAAGTTTATTTAAAGACCGAGCATGGTTACATTTTCCATGCAAAATTATACAATTCAGACGGCTACACCTATTTTGGATGCAAAACATGGCGAGCACTATGCAAGACTTATGCATTTGAGCCTGATATGGTTATCACCTTTGATATTCGCCAGGAAGATGATATTGAAGGTAATACCAACATCTGGGTCGATGTGCAGACGCCTCCAGTTATACCATTATGTAAGTTTCTCAACCATATTTATGTCTTTGATATTGTTTATTCAAAAATAGTTGACAACTAATTTGTATTGTCAGCTTATTTCGGTACAAGCAAACATGTCCAGCGCTTGGTAGACAGGACCTACTACTGTCTCGAGGCTGAACTAAAAGCGAGGAGCTAAGTCATTATGTTTCATGGCTTGAGGATCTTGATCTTTGTCAAGACAAATTTTCTTCCTGGATTTAGAAATGTTAGTACTGAAAACGTATGCACCAATAGTGTTCGTAATGAACTACGGTCACATCCATTTAGGAAGGATGGTAAGATTTTTACTATTTGTCCTCATTGCATCTTTTCCATACATTATTTTTTAAGCTAAACTTCATTGCTAAGTATGTTACCGTACGATGTTCTTCAACAGGGACTCGATGAATGTTGTGCCTTATGGGATCGAGACTAAAGGTACCATGAGTATTATCGACCACGGCCAAGATATCCTACAGATTACTTTAGTGCATTCAAGATTAGCGATGGATGCTTAATAGTGCAAGACTGGACCAAATATGTGTTGGGGAAGCGCAGAGAAGTACTAGGGGGCAACAAACAGAGGCGCTTTCCACGATTAGGATACAGGTTCATCTGCATGCTCCAACTTGATCAAGGAGGAGAGCTACACATGTTTTATGTTGTTTTACCTAAGAGAGAGCAGCGGGAGTGATTAGCTAGCTAGAAATGAGTTTCAGGATGATGATGTGCTACACTATTACTATGATGATAAAATAGCTAGTGTTGGTGGTAATGACTATGATGATTATTATTAGCTAGTGTTAGTGGTGATTAAATAAATACTGTTGGTGGTAATGACCATGATGATGATTAAATATCTTGTCTTTGGCGGATTAGATTCAAGTGGAGGCAACATGTGGTGCACATCGAAAGTACTACTAGTCCAAACTAGATCAAGTTTGGATTAGTAGTATATTTTTGACATGCACCACATATTGCCTCCACTTGAACCTAATCCACCTTCATTTGACACACTGTTATGGACATAATGATGTAAACCTCATAACTAGTATTGTACCAATATTTGTATGATGGCGCATAAATACACTAAAAAAAGTACTAGTAGCGATGGGCAGAAAACACGCTGCAAGTAGTTACCATAGCAGCAGCGTGGTAACGAACAAATGCTGCAGCTATTTGTCCTAGCAGATGGCGCGTCTTTGGCACGCGCTGCTGCTAAGCAATAGCTGCAGCGCCTTATTAGTAGCGCCTATGCCCGCGCTACTGATACATCTAAAACCCGCGCTGCTGCTAGCCTTTTCCCTAGTAGTGTTAGTTCAAGGAGAATACGGTGAGGACTTGGTGTCCTGAGCTGCGTGCTCAGCGACTGGGTGTCCGGGACTGTGTGTCCTCGAGTTTAAATACTCAGCCGCTCCAACCAGAGGTACAATCGAGACAGCAGTTGGAACTGGTCTACCAAATCATTGTCTTCACCAACCTAACTGGTTCTATTTCCTCAACTCTTTCATTTCCTCATTCTTGTGTTGAGTGTTTGTTCATATCTGTGTTTGAAGACTTTGATCAAGACTTTCTCAATTTCCTCAGTTCAATTTCTTGATCTGTTTGTCTTCATCTTGTGTTATCCTGTGTTTACGCTTTCTGTACTCTGTGATTTTCTTCATTTCATCATGATGACCATGCCCGCATTCTGTTATGCTTACTTCTGAGTACTTATTCCGCTGCAAGTAGTTCTTCGCTCAGGAATTTCCTCACCGGCAAATTCCTCAGTGAAGAATTCATAAAAATCGTCTATTCACCCCCCTCTAGTCGATATAACACACTTTCACTGCACAACGGGCCGTACTATCTGATTGATATTCGAGAGCATAAAGACTCACGTACGTCAGAGGAGGAGACCAACAGGCCGTGGAACATAGCTCATCTTCGGCCCTATTACACTTAAGCCATAGGCTTTACTTATGTACATATTATGACAATGTATATATTATGATCAATACAATAAACCGGAGCCTTAGCTAAAGCGGGGTCTCTGTTAATTTTTGCATCATGAGTGGTTACACGGAGTTTTGTCTTAAAGCGGTCTCCGGTTTACCCCTTGAGTTAGCTTTTTAACAAAGCTTTATATTATGTCACTTGGGGGCTTGGTCGTGTCCGAACCAATGCAACACCTTTTGATAGGCGAAAGCCACAAGATCACTTGGGGACTTGGTCACGTCCCGAACCTCACACGCCTCTTGGTCGGCCTAAGGCCACAGAATCACTTGGGGGCTTGGTCGAACCCGAACCATCGCTACACCTCTTGATCGGTGTAATGCCACTACATCATTTGGGGACCTGGCTAACATGAACCACAGCTACGCCTATTGGGGGCTTGGTCGTGTTCGACCATGGTAATGCCACTTGATCGGCTCAAGCAGTCTCTTTCCGCAAAAAGATTTTGTTTTTGCCTTTGCTTGCAATTTGTTCATCTTTTTGCATATTTCTTTTGTTGTGTTCTTAAACCGACAAATGTTAAACCGTTTCGACTGTCAGTTGACGCGATACGGTTTATTTTTCATCCGGAGACAATTTTGCCCAGTTTGATTTTTGATAAACATCCTATTATGGAGTAACACTGGTGTTCATCTTAACCCGGAACGGTTTACCTGGTAGACCGACCTTATATATCCAGGAGCTGCTTTCTCCTTCAGCAGAGCGGGTTCTTTATAACTCCGCTTCAAGGTTGGCACAGCCAACTTCATGCCCTATGATGGCAGGTATCATATATTCCCATATTTTATCATATGTTTAAATCTGAAGTATTATATTTAGTTTCATATACATGGATATGATGACCCGTCTGGTGGTACAACCACAATGGCGGTTTAAGATTTTTTGGCTGCAGATATCAGTTTAAAGTTGATAATTCAACAAAAGCATAAGTTGCAATAAATATGCATGAAGGCATATCAACACAAAGTGTGGCAGCTAGTCTATTACAAGGCAACACAGTGCCCAGATAAGACAATTGTTTTTTGGCATAACAGCATGAAGCAGTAATGTAAACCGGACTCCGGTTTATGCTTGATCGCCAGCTTGACCTGATGGTTGCGGGTCATCCTGTGTTGCTTCAACTTCTGATTCCCTACCCAGCGGCTGGAAATCAAGAGTCGTCCAGTTGATTCCCATTAATGCTTGGAATACAGCTTCATCATTGATCAGCAACGACAGTTCAATATCAGGAGCGTAAGTATGCTTACGGATTGGCGGTATAAGGTTCTCCACTTCAGGAATCGGCGCAGACACTCGTTTGTTTTCTCCATCATACTGGGCCTGGTAGTGAGACAGATTTGCTTCTTCAACCAGCTGGCAGGCCAAAGGGCGCACCTCCTGGTTTATAGCTCAAAGATCTTCTTCGTTGAATTCCGTCCCGTCTTCTTTCAAGCTTGGGAAACCTTGGGCCGCTTCAGCAGGATCAAAATCCGGCACCCACGCTTTGGCCCGGATTAAGGCATTTATCGCGCCGGTTCTAGCAGCAGATTTCTTTAATTCTTCAAACCGGGCAGGAAGCATTGACAACCTTTTAAGGGTATCCTGGATCAAGGTCGGGGCCGGGTTGTTGTGAGAAGCGGTGCTGATGATCCGTTGCGCACCGGTATAGAGTTGCTCTATCAATGTATAAGAAGCTTTCAACTTTTTTCGCACGTCTGATCCCAAGTGGGCAATACGTGTCCCTGTATCATTCAAAGGATTATTAAACCGGCAATTTTTTTAAAAGGCCTTATTATGACAGAAATCAAAAAGGACTTACCAAAGACAGCAGCGGTCATGGCATGTACTTGCCGCTTTACGCTGGTCAGTTCGTCCACCATCAGTTTAAGGGCAGCTTCAGCATTTTCTGCCCGTTGAGTTAAAGCGGCCTTTTCAGTAGCCCAATCCGTCTGCTCCTTGTTGAAGCCTTCCTTAAGCTTTTCCATGACGCTTAAAGCGCTGGTTAATTCGCCTTTTACTTTGGAGGTTTCAGCTTGCTGGGATTTCAGGTTCTCTTGAAGATCAGCAATTTGACTATCTTTCTTGTTCGCATCAGCCTACATACAGAAAATCATTTAAGGATTAAGATGCAGAGTTGAAGTACCAACCCCACAACAAGTTATGCCCTTGGTACTTGGGGCTAATGCATATTTGCTTTTCATCCTACAATTTATATAT
This sequence comes from Aegilops bicornis, assembly GCA_021605145.1. Taxonomy (NCBI): domain Eukaryota; kingdom Viridiplantae; phylum Streptophyta; class Magnoliopsida; order Poales; family Poaceae; genus Aegilops; species Aegilops bicornis. Next base: position 136,024,855 of record CM038675.1, on the reverse strand, counting down.
AAAGTCCCAAGCTCAATACAAGTATTCAACTTGGCACTTGGGGGCTAATGCCTATTTTCTCTTTCATTAAGTAAAGCTGGTATTCTTATGCTATTCAAGTCCCGATTTAACTACATTAAGTTGAACCGGCCCTTGGGGGCTATCAGAGTTGAAAGTTGGCAATATACAAACAGAGAGTTATGGAGTTTACCTCATATTTGTCCTTCATCATGTTCACCAAACCGGCTTCATAGTCACGGCTGGTATATACCGGTTCAAGTAGCCGGAATGAAGCTCTTGTGGATTCAATGCGGCGTAAGTTGCCAAATCGGCACTCCATTTGCCTTTACCAAAGGCAGTAAATTCATCCTTGGCAGTATGCTTGGACAAGGCGACAGGATTACCTGCTTGGAATGGCCAATGCCAGTAATCACAACATCATCATCCTTAGCTTCGCCGGTTCGCACTGGGGTAGCCGGTTTATCCATCTGCTTTGGTGGACTCGCTGTCTTGTCGGTTTGAGCAGGACTTGTGGGTTGACTTGGAGGACCGGTGGCATCAACATACGCCTCTTCAACAGCAGCATCATGACCTTGCAATGGTGGATCAGTCAGTATATCATCCTGGATGTGTTCCTCAGGGTTTGGTGTTTGGGCCGGTTCAGGAGCCTCATCTTCTGCCGCTTTATCTAGGCGAGCTTTCTTGCTTGGCCTGGGCTTGGCTCTGAAAGGAAAAAGACGGATCAGTTCAATGAATATTGAAAGTGCTATACCAAACAGCATTATCAGGAATATGGCTCACCCAAGCACTGTCTTGAGCGGTGGGAGTTGGGTGCCTGTTGACTCGCCAGAGGAAGAATGAGAAGTCACCTGATAATCGGAGTCAGATGGATTAAGAGGTTGACGAAAGCAGCCCGCTTTAGGATAAGCATTGACGAAACTGTTAGAGACCTCTGAACGGCGTTTCCGAACCGGACTGTTCGATAAACCGGTGGAGGTGACTACCTGGCCGCTGTGCCGGGTTGCACGACGAGCTTCATGCTGTTGTGTCTTCATAAGAAAGTTTCGATCCAAGTAAGCAAGAGGATGAGAAAATTTAATTTTCCGGTTTGCCCGACGGATTTGTACTGAAGGTAAAGGGTTTGAATCATAAGAAAGAGCGATTACCTCTACAACATCAGCATGACTAGCTTCAGCATCATCCTGGCAATAATCATTATCAATAAGGTGTGTAAAAAATAGACCAAGTGAGTCAAGTTCTACCGCAAGGTCCGAATTACCCACATCATCGTCAGCTGGTGGATCGGAGGAGGCACTTGTTTTCTTTCTATAAGCTGGTTTCTTCACAACTTTGGTCTTGGGCCGGGTTATTGCCACCAGTTTCTCTTGTGGAGTCTTCCTGCTCCAAAACGGATCATCACCCTATTGAAAAGATGTTAACGTCAACAAAGAGTACTTGAACATAATCAGATTTTATAAAGGAATAAGATATGAGTCTTACAGCTGGCGGTTTGTTAATAGCAGAAAAGGGAGCCAAGCCGGTTTGTGCGCATGCAGCTTCCGGTTCGTTCAACATCCTCTTAACATCTTCGGTAACTTCATCGATACATCGCTTGGATCTCGATATGCCGAAGAGGGTCTTTTACATCTTCTGTGTATTTGCACATCAAACCGGAGCGCAAGCTCAGGGGCAGTATACTCCAAGATATCCAGCATCGAGCAAGATCAATTCCTGTCAACCCGTTGGCCATGAAGGCCCGGAGCTTGGATAGTTGGGGTGCATATTTGCTTCATTCCCTAGCAGTCAATCTGTGAGGGAGAGGGTGTGTATTGCTTAACCGTTCTGGACGGTAACCCGGTAAAGGATTTTCTCCTCCGGGAGAGGTATCTTTGCAGTAAAACCATGTTGAGTTCCACTCTTTGGGATGGCTATGCAGTTTGGCGTGTGGGTAAGTGACCTCTTTCCGCTTTTGAATCGCCACACCACCCAGCTCGGTTTTCGGACCATCATAAAATTCAGTACGGCGGTTTAGATGGAAGTAATTAATCTCTGAACAGTTCAACTGAGGGATCCTCCTGAAAGAACACCTCAGAGAGCACTTGAAAATGACAGATATTGGTTATGGAGTTGGGGCCAATATCTTGTGGACGAAGTTGGAAGTTGGCCAAGACATCTCGATAAAAATTTGAACCGGGCGGACTGAAACCCCGGGCTAAGTGGTCAGCAAAAACGACAACTTCTCCATCTTTGGGTTCTGGAGAACTCTCCGGACCAGGGACCCTCCAGTGAATGACGTCGTTCTAGCCTAAAGCGCTGGTGCAAACTAAGTTCTCCAGTTGGGTTTCAGTCACTCGAGAAGGGACCCATTTACACTCATACACTTGCTTAGCCATGATGCAATCTGCAAGGCAGTAATACCGGTTCAAGAACATGTGGAAGGCTATAGATCGATGCATTCATTGTTAAACCGGAAGATTTTGCTTATAAACCAGAGTTCTGCAAGGTGGCAATACATAAACCAGAAAAACCTTGGCGGTTCAACAAGGGGACTAATGGTATATGCCGAGTTGTCAATTTCTCTACCAAGTTAAACCCGGTCTGAAACATGGATGAATAAGTGTAGAAGTGCGAAAATAGGTTTCACGAAAACTTGTTACAGTTTCGGATCTGGAGCATATTCAGAAAAGAAATAAAAATTCAAGGTATAAAGCGGAGTGGTACTGAATCAACAAGCAAGAACGCAGGGAGATCTAAGACCTTGAGATGCGCAGGTGACAGCGAATGCTAAAAACTCATAGGGCTCAAAGTCAGCAATTTAAATTACAATTCTATTGAGGCATACTTGTCTTGTCTCGTTGGAATGGTACATAACCAAAGTTAGGACTCGGCAATTGTCGAATCGGTGTGCGTCTAGACATAAAATATTTCTAAAAGATTATGACTGCTTCATGGACTCGGGTAATCACAGAATCATGCGAAAGGACGACCTAAAAAAAACATTAGCTATATAATGATCACTTTGTGCTCTATGAATGATACCAACCACGGATGTCAAGAACAACCATGCATGTCAAAAAGATTAGCACTAAATCCTGAATTACCAAGGGGAGCCAGATGGTGCAAGGTAGCCATAGCATGTCACTCAAGTTTAAAGTAACTGCATTATTTTTCAGTAATATAAGAATCTGAAAATGCAAAATCACATCAATCAATATGAAATGAAACATTAACGTAACTCAAATATTACTAATATATAAGATTTATCCCCAATAACATAACTCAAATGTCATCCTTACATAACTCGAATGTCATTTGTATATCTCAAATTTCCCATCATTACAATAAATTACTTTGACAGAAATAAAAACTTCAATTATTAGCCAACAGATCTCTGTGACATTCTTTGTCTTTGAATTCTTTGATAGTCCACCCACATCCTGTTGGCAATTTCATCTCACATGGAATTACCAAGGTCCCTTTGATTGCTTCAGGATGTAGGAACATCTCGAGGTCTGTCATCTCCATCAGGAAGAGTGACAAAATGAAGAGGATCAATTTGCATTTGTTGTGTATCTAACCATTCTTCATTACCTCTTTCACCCCGGATTATGTTGTGAAATACAGCTGCCGCCATAGGAATTTTGACTTGAGTAAAAATTGGGTAATGCGTGCCAACTTCAAAATAGGAAATCACATTTTCCAGACACCAATTGCACGCTCTATGTGGTTTCGTAGACGGGCATGCCTTAGATTGAAAAGTTCTTTCGCGTTCTTTGGGCAAGAGCCACCTCAACCAAAATCTTGTAGATGATAACGAACTCCACGGTACGGAGCTAGAAATTGTGTGGTGTTTGCGTAGCCTCCGTCAACCAAATAGTACTTTCCCGTAGGTACATGGAAGCCCAATTGAATGGCAGATTTGAATAATCATCTGAGGCAGACCCCTCCCAACCAGCCGACACATAAACAAACTTGAGATCAAAGTCGCAGGCAACCATCACATTTTGGAAGAGGGTCCCCTTTCTATTCCTATATGGAGCAGCCTCACTGGATGCGATGGTCATGGGAACATGAGTCCCATCTATTGCCCCTAGGAAGTTCTGCATTAAACAAGCTATATGGTTACTATATGCTAAGAGAGGATAGAAATTCCTAAAGTACATAGCAAGGGATGGTGTGTACCTCGAAGAAAGGCCAAAACTGGGGATTTGTTGATATTTTACAGTGATTATCTAAGGAACTATGCTTGATAAGGTCAAATGCCAATGATCTCATAGCATTGAAGCATCCATTGATATGTCTATGCACTGTTTCCGGACTATGCTAAAATCTATCAATCAATGTACGATAACTCGCATTCCTGGAAAGCATGTACATAAACATCCCTGGTTGCTCTTCAACACTGACTCCTCTTGAGTTTCGCAGAAGATTTTTGGATCTAAGGTGGTAGCATAGAGCTTGGAAGATATGGGATTCCATCCTAAGAATATCAAGGCACCATTGAGGGTGGCCATCCAATATTTCCCGGATATACTTAGCTCCCGTAAGAATTGATGTATTGTATGGAATCTTTTCTCTCCTAGAAGATATACAATATAATGTCGGAAAGACAAGAAACATCATCTCCTCCTCCTCCTCCTCCTCCTCCTCCTCATCAGTACGTGACTCGTAACCATCAACATGATTACTTGTATCCATTATCTAGCGAGAAGAGAATAAAATAAATAAGCAAAAATACTTTGTCTATCTATATAGCATACACATCAGGGCATGGATTGTTAGCAAGCTTCATTGTTATTCCATGCATCAGTCATGTTATTTAAACGAAGCAGGCCCATAGTATATGAACAACGACAAACTAGCTTAACATGACCAAACACATTATCTATTGCAAGGAACTTTGGACACTATCTTCAACCGATCAAAAACAGAAAAAAAAGCAATGGGGCTTTCTTTAAACTATATGAAATACCATAAGTAATTCATAGATATAGAGATTGTCCTTGAAGCAAATTAGTTCCGAGATCAAGCGAGTGAATTAACTGATCCGTAAACAAACATGTGCCTGATACATTGGCACCTAGATGAAACAAGCAATGTACAGTACATGCTTTCAGAGTGGAAACAATCAATTAGCATAAACATCTTGGACAGACAAAAGCAACTCATTGGATCACTGTTCATCTGCTTGTTTATCAGTATTTCTAGATTTACATCAAACTGAACTTCGACAGCAGCTAACTACCAGATCATTTGGCTTATTTCCCCGATCGACCTGAACTTTGACAGAAGCTTAAACTACACTGTCAAATATTCAATCCCAACAAGTTCAACCCATTTTTGATTTTTATTCCATTTATTTTATCCCCAAAAACTATTTATGTCTTTTATTTTGGACCTAGGTGATTTACAAAGGAAGTACTAAATTTCTTTTGAGTTTTGATCCCAAACCAACTCCTCTGACTAGTCCTTAGCACCCCCAACCTAGATCCATCAAGATCCACTCTTCCACAGTTCAAAATTTTCAAGTTTTGCTCACTGCAAGTTTGGACCAGATTTGTCAATTTTGGTGAAATTCAATATTTTTCTTCTCCAAAAATTCTGGGATAAATCAGGCAGCCCCCAGGTGCATTGAGAGGTCACCTCACCAAAGATCAGCTCCAGAAAATTTCTCCACATGCCAAAATCATTTCATCGAGCACCTGGCGAACCTTTATTCTTTGTTCAAATTCAGAAAGTTCAGACTTTCAGTGTTTCTGTTTCGCCGTCAGTGTCGTTTTCTTCAGAGCACGGCGTCGACCTCGCCAGTAAATGCAGTGGCGCCTTGCTCCCTGTTCCCCCTCCTTATCCAGAGCGTCGCACGGTCATTTGGACGGGCACCATCGTCGGTGGTGACGTGTCTCGCCGATGCCGGCAGCTTGTGCGGTGGCAGAGCCACTCGTGGCGGCCAGCAGGGATCAGCACCACCTTTCGGCGCCGGCCGCGCCGAAACCACCGAAGCCTCCGCGTGGCTGTCCGCTTGCCTGTGCACGCTGCGGCACAGTCGTCGCGCCCTGAGCAGCGCAGAGCATGCCCTCTGCCGCCGACGAGCGTCGTGAGCCGTTCCATCGTAAACGTGGAGTACCACCCAAGGCAGGCCAAACTTGGCACTTGAACGGAACAAGTAAACCATCACGTTGATGCCTAGCCCCCTAAACCACCTGACCGACCTCTGCCTCGCCGTAACCATCGCCAGCTTTATCCCGTTCACGGCCACCGCCTTGGGTCGGCTATAAAACGAGCCCTCGAGCTCGTTCTCAACCCCGCACCACACCCCCACCTCACCAGAGCCCCACCTAGCCACTAGGAGGACCCCGGGGAGGTCTCCTTCCCCGACTCCGGCCGCCCCGATCCGCCTCGGGCTCCGGCTTGATTCACTCAGGTGAGACCATCTCCGCCTCCCAAACCGCGTCAGCAACCCTCTAGTGCACCCAGTGCTCTAACCCGAGCCCCAATTCGACCTTTGCAGCCTCCCGCCGAGATCCACCAACACCGGAACCACCGTCCACGGGAGTTGAGGCGCCGTCGACGTGGTGCTCGCTGACGACCAACTCCACCATCCACAGACGCGGGAGAGCACCCTGAGTTCGTAGGTACCCTCCACTCCTCCTAACTCGCCGTGGATCGCCGCCGGCGACCACTGCAGCCTTCGGGCGCCGGCGACTCTGTTTTCAAATTTAAACTGTGGGTGGGACCCCTCGTCGACCTCTCTTTTCTTTTATTCGAACCGTTTTCCTGGAAAACGCCTTCGGGCAAAGTGCTCTTTCCCTTTGGGTTGGCGTATTTCCTACTGAAACATTTTCTGTTTTTATAAACCAACCCCTGGAAACTTTCTGTTTCATTACAAACAAGTCCCTGGACTAAAACTTTAATAACTTTTAAACAAAAAGTGATTTTTGATTGATTCTTTTTCTGTCATCTTTATTTTTCTGTCTAGTTTTTTATCATATTTATTTGAAAAATATTTGGAACACTTTTTATGCACACACGGTATTTACATTAGTACGTATTTTTTTATACCGTAGATACCGGAGGAGGTGACGGAACCGCAAACTTCACCGAGCTAGACTCCGACTACTCCGAACCAGGCAAACATGTTTGAACCTTTGATATGATGAGTGTTTTGCATGTTTGCTTGAGTAGTTACTTCATGGCATGTTTATATGAACATCCGTAAATGTTATATTGCATGCAAAGCTATTGCAAGTGAGCTTCGAAACTCGAGGGGTTATTTGATGTGAGTTTACATAATCATGTGGTGACATGAAAGGTGGTAAGACGGTATTGTTGAAGCATGCCAGTCTTATGCCAAACCATTTAACTCCAGTGTCGACGTGGATCAAGTCACGTTACCATCCGTTCCTTCTCTTGTACTACCACATGTCTTCTTCAAGGAATATGGTTTAGTAAGTTGCAAACCTCTTTCCTCGTACACACCAAATAGAGGGGCCGTGATGAGGGTTCCATGGCCCTCGATTAAAGCCAGTCATCCGGTCAGGGGGCATGGGTGTTTCCGGTTGGGACCGAGAGGGGGCACCCCTTAGAGCGCGCGATATAAATTTGATCCCATGCTATTCGAGGTTGTGACGTCCCCGTCTTAGAGTTTTTCTTGAAAGCTGCCTAGGGTGATTCCTGGCAGCAGAATGTGGAATGGATATGTACTGGTTAGATGTGTTTCTTCTAAAATACCGTAAACGGAACTAGTCCCTTGTGACTACTGAAATCCGTTGGCTGTGGTTAATAGTACAAACTCTGCAGAGTCAAAATCATTCAAGTAACCGTATCCATGGTCAAGGACTGTGTTCAACTTGTCTTTGTCAGTCTCAGTGTCAGTCTCCGTGACAATCTCCGGTGAACAAACATGAGTGGTAAACCCGGCTGAATGATTACTCATGTGGATGGACTAACCCGTTTGTCATTATGTACTGAGTATTTCCTTGAAATAATTTAACTTCATGAATTTATTGAATACGAATGATGAAATATAAGCCCTTTCTGTGATGTCGCTTAGACGTCCGACTGTGGCACTCTTGTTATTTATTTTCGATACAAGCCCTTTATGTGATGTCGCTCAGACGTCCGACTGTGGCACTCTTGTTATTTACTTTTGATATAAGCCCTTTCTGTGATGTCGCTCAGACGTCCGACTGTGGCACTCTTGTTATTTACTTTCGATATAAGCCCTTTACGCGATGTCGCTCAGACGTCCGACTGTGGCATCACGGTTATTTATTTTCATTATAAGCCCTTTTCGAGATGTCGCGTAGACGTCCGACTGCAGCACGCACTGTCATTTACATTTCAATATAAGCCCTTTATGTGGTGTCGCTCAGACGCCGATCATGACATGTTAATTTATTTTTACCTTTCGAGGCGTCGCTTCAGACACCCGATCGGTTTTCAGTTATTTTGTTGGGACTACGGGAGGACTACCGCCTGACTTCCCTTTTCCTTTAACACGCCTTGCAAATTTATTATCTGAATGTGCATTGCTAAACTGCTCATGTGCATCATGTTTGCATTTGTTATATCTTATGTCTGAACTGTCTTGCGAGTACATTCAAAGTACTCACCTGGCTTGTTGATTTGGCCAGATGTTGACGAAGGCGATCTTATGGATGAAGAGTTCGATAGCGAGTCCGACGCCTAGAGGAGTCCCAGTCAGTCCCGTGCGAATCCTGGAATTGGTCACTTGTATCATCTACGCTTCCGCTACCCGAATAAAATCATCGAGCCTCACTCCGGCGCTCGATGAGCTGTAAGATTTAGGAGTCATGTCACCCGCTTCACTGTGACATATCCACCACCACTTTTATTACGAGTCAGTAGTATGCCACCACACCCTTGTGTCATATCCGCCCTTATGTATAATATTGGCGTGCTTGTAATAAATTGTTGAGCAGCCTCAGCTTGACCTTGTATAATATTTAGTACTACTGGATTTCTGTATCAAGAATTTGTCTACCAGTAAAAAGGATTCTTCTATACTGGTCTACATAAAGGTCGGTTTCTCAATAAGCTTTTTATTGGAAAACCGGTCGTGACAGTAGCGAAACAAATGGGTCGCGTGCGTGTGTGTGTCTAGGGAGTGAGGGTGTTGGGTGGTCTTGAGCCATGTTTAGAGGGTTAGGAGCTTCGTTGCAACGCATGTAGATATTTGTTAATTTTTGTAAAAAAAACTTAAAATATAATAAATACTAGAATGACTGATACATCCACTTTTATATAAAGCAATAGCAAAAAAAATAGTCCCTCCTTTCACAAATATAAATGTTTTGAATATTTTAATATGGACTACATACAAACTAAAATGAGTATATATATTCAAATCAGAAAAATTAGAACATCTAATACTTTCTCCGTCCTAAAATAAGTGTCTTATAGAAAAAAGAGTATCTGTGAGTTTTAAGAAACGGCCTTTTACATATCTTGAATCAAAAGCTTGGTATCATTTTTATTTTCTCATTTTGTGCAGTTTGGAAAATCTTCGTCTCAAAATGTAAGACGTTTTTATAGGCTTGGTATTATTTTACGAAAATTTACATAAAGCTGCGTTTGAATGTTTGTATTTGGGCTCGGAAACGTGCAATGGGATTGGTGTGGTCCAGTCCAGCTGTTTGAATCCACTGAATTCGTCTCGCTGCCCCTCTTCCGTGAAGAAACAACGGAGGAGGAGGCGAGATCCGCGGCGCAAGCCGAGGACGATGCGGCCACCGACGGCCGCGCGTCCCCTCCACTACCGGACGTCAATCTCCCCGCCCCCTCCATCTCTCCCGCCGCGTTGAAGCTGCACACGGGAGCGCCCTGCACCGCCTCCACCGCGGCCTCTGCATCTCCACCCGCGACGCTCTCCCTGGCCGCCACCATGCGGCGTGACGGAGGGGGACGCCAGCGGCGAACCGGCACCCACTCTTCCTTGCGCAGCGGTCGCTGGTCCTGGTAGCGAGGGCAGATGTTCGACGAAATGCCGGACAGATGGAGCGGCACTTCTGGGCGCTGCTTGTGTTCGATCAAAGGCCCAGCCCAGCAGAGGAGAAGCTTACTGAAGCACTCGAGGAATCAATGCCAAATCTTGGCCGTTAGTGCTTTGGGAGACGATGCTCAGCTCAGCTCAGCTCGACGGCATGCTTGACAGCAGGCATGCGTGTAGCCGTGTACAGCCGGCTGGTTTCGAGCTGCAGACATGTATGTATCCGTCTCTTGTATCCAGTGGCATAGGACTGAATGCTTTACAGAAGGCGTTCATGTACAGTCGGCTAGCTGGTCGCAAATGGAGCCTGCCTTGCCGCCATGGAGTGAAGGAGTGCTGGGCTCTTTTCGGTGGCTCGAGAACACTGCATTCGGTGAAGATGTTTAGTGATGCAGAGTGCACACATGTGTATCCAGGGGCTGTTTTACATGGACTGGTAGCAACTGGAGATACAGTTGAGTCGGTTGGTTGACACAAGCAGCTACATTTGGAAGTTGGACCAGCACCTCTCCTAAAGTCAATGTTCGTCTTCTATCAGTCAGGCAAGTCTGTTGGTAGAGATGATTATAGAAACAGAAAGGGGGGTGTTTTTTTTTTTTAAACCAATGCAATTTCAAAGTTTGTCATCCAAACATGAGCTGGAATTGAAGCCTTACCAAGGTTTCCTGAGCCAATGCTGTGAACAACCAAACAACAAAATTCGTATTTAGACCCATTTTTAGTTTTCACCGTGAATCATATTCCAGCCCAATTCAGTACAGAGCTCTCCAATTTATACATCGAAACAGAGCCTAAGTTTCAACTCAAGAGCTCTCCAATTCATATAAGCCTGATTGTTTCTTCTCAAAGTTCACAATTTTGTTTTTCAAAACCTAGAATGTTGGTTTGGGCGTACACAATTCCAAACATGCCCTTGTTGCTGTGCTCTTGGAGTAGCATGTTTATATTCGACAGACTATCATATTATCGACTCTGACAACGAATCAGTGAAAGGCCGGATTTTTACCTTCTTTTAAAACTGTGCTCTTGATACTTGTATCTTCAACCAGCGGTAGGAACTGAGAGGGGTCAGTTGCCAGTGTTGTCAATTAGTACTACACTTGCAGTCCTCTGAGCACTAGTGGTAACCCATGAGTTCCCTTCCAAGAGTTAACCCGTCTAGCTATCTAGCGAGTGTTCTATCTGCTCTGAATTATTTACTTGTCTTTGTCCATACAAACGATTACCAAATTGAGTAATATTTTGTGCACGTGCGCTGTTTCTCAAAGTCCAACGTGTGTTAAGCGTGATCGAGACAGAAAGATGTTGCAGATAAGTTTCTGCGTTGGCTGAGCCCCATGGTGATCGCGACATGCCAACTTTCCACGGGCACCTCAATCATTCACCTGGACTACACAGCCCAATCAATCAGGTGCCATTTTCTCCCAATCTCTCTGTGTGTATATATCCAGCTGCCTACACTGTCTTCTCCAAATAGCACAACAACAATGGCGCCTGATCTTAACCCCTTTCCAGACCTCAAGCATGTCCTCCAGTGGGCCGTACCACTACTCATCATAGTTCCCACGGTAGTCTTCTTGTACCTGCATGCCATTGGCAACAAAAAGAGTGGCATGCGTCTTCCCCCGAGCCCCCTGAGGCTACCAATCATAGGGCATCTGCACCTGATGGTGCACGAACCCCACCGCTCACTGCAGAGGCTGGCCCAAAGCCTCGGCCCCGTCGTCCACCTGCAGCTCGGCGGCGTCATGGCCGTCGTGGTTTCTTCGCCGGAGGCCGCCAAGGAGGTGCTGAAGACGCATGATGTCCATTGCTGCAGCCGACCCTCTTCACCAGGCAAGTTCTTTTGCCCCCCTAATGCTACTATCTGCAGGGCCGAGCGGTTCTTAAAACATTTAGAAAATAAACAATCTCTAAACATCTCCAAATGTTTGAGAAATATATTTGTAAACTAAGCAAGTTATTTCTATCTGAAAAGAAGATAGTAGTATTGAATTCCAGGTGCCAAATTGATCACCTACGGCCAACAAGACATCGCCTTCTCGCCGTACAACGCGAGCTGGCGTGAGAGGCGCAAACTGTTCGTCTCAGAGCTCGTAAGCAGCAAGCGCGTCCAGTCCTTTGCTTACGCACTAGAAGCTCAGGTCGGCGAGCTGATCCAGTCACTCTCACTACGGTCTCCGCCGACAGAGCCCGTCAACCTCAACGAGACCCTCTTCACGCTCATCGACGGCTTCATCGGCACAGTGGCGTTCGGGAGCATGAACGGCGCCAAGCTCATGAAGTACGTCAAGTTTCAGCAGGTGTTCAGTGAGGCCATGGTCACCCTCTCCGCCTTCTCTGCGCAAGACTTCTTCCCGGCGTTGCCGATGAGCAGGTGGTTCGATAAGCTCATCGGGCTAGAGGCGCGATACCAGAGGATATTCCTAGAGCTGGACTCGTACTTCGAGATGGTGCTCAGCCAGCATATGGATCCTGGGAGGGTGAAGCCTGACAAAGATGACCTTGTGGATGTGTTGATCAGTCTTTGGAAGGGGCAAGGGAAGGTCACAAAGGACCACCTCAAGGCTCTTCTAATGGTACTAGAACCTGTTCTTTTCTGAAGCTAACACTCCATATAAGTTCTCCTATAATTTTTTAAGTAAATCATATTGTGGTTCCATATACTTTTAATCAGGATGCATTTATCGGTGGCACGACGACGAGCTCGGTGACATTGTTATGGGCTATGTCTGAGCTAATCAAGAACCCGGCGGTGATGAAGAAGGCACAGGCAGAGATAAGGAGTTTGGTTCGTGTCAAACAGAGACTGGTGCAGGTCGACGACCTCTGTAAACTCAACTACCTGAAGATGGTCGTCAAAGAAACACTACGACTACACCCGCCGGCGCCGCTGCTCGTCCCTAGGGAGACCATGGACCATGTGAAGGTCCTCGGGTACGACATTCCCTCGAAGACAAGGATCTTTGTGAATGTGTGGGCTATGGGTAGGGACCCTGCCTGCTGGGACAGACCTGAGGAGTTTTACCCGGAGAGGTTTGAAGGCATCGACACTGATTTCTATGGATCGCATTATGAGCTCCTTCCATTTGGCGCCGGGCGGCGGATCTGCCCTGCTATCCCCATGGGTGCCACCATCGTGGAGTTCACGCTTGCTAGCTTGCTGCATTCGTTCGACTGGGAGTTGCCGGACGGCGTGAGGAAAGAAGACGTAAGCATGGAAGGGACTGGCAGACAGGTTTTCTGTAGGAAAACTCCTCTGTATCTTGTTCCATCTGTTTATACTGGCTAAAGCATGAATTTAGACTATAAAACCACATCTTGTATTTTCTAATGGAGATAGCAGTATTGCTCGCTCTTCCCTTTAGTATTTAGAATATGAAAAAAAATAAGTTGTCACATGCATGTTTTCACTAGTGAAAATACTGTCTTTATGACTTAATAATCTGTTAAATTGCTTTGTCAACTCTAGCACATATGTAAAATCTGAACATGAAGTTTAAACTATAAAACACCCTCCAACTTGTTCGTTTGCAATAATGTGCTTTTGCTTTCTAATGCAGCTTGTAAAAGTCTATTGTTGCACATGTTGCTGATGCATGCATCTTCAATAATATAACTAGGTTCTTCAGATTGTACTCCCTCCGTTCGGAAATACTTGTCTTAGAAATGGTTGTATCTAAACTTATTTTAATTATAGATACATCCATTTTCAACCATTTCTAGGATAAGTATTTCCGGACGGAGGGTAGCTTACAACTGTAGTATGGAGGAAACTTTGAAAATTACACTTCTAAAATGTTGCCTAGGTTAGCATTGGAAGCTAACAGCTTTTCGCCACTGTTGCCGCCTCTTCCTCTTCCCCAAGGTGAGTTTCCCCATTTTCTAACCCTAGAATGCATGGATGTGTGTGGTATAGATAAAAAAATGGATGGATGGATTTATGCTTGCTCAAGTTAGATAAAGAAGCGTATATTAGAGAAATGAATGGGTAAATGCATCGGGTATGCATGTCTTAGGGCTTAGATGAGTTGATTGATCAAGTCTGAGATGACAGCTTATATGAATACTAGGATGGATTTAATTTAACAATGAATTGATGGATGTTATTGTGCACTCGATTCACAACTCTAATGACAATGATGCTCATCATCTATTGGTATAGCTAGCATCTTGAGGCCTCAAGTCGCAATCTACACAGAAGGGGATCTGGATCTATCTAAACCTACTTGACTTTCTATTCCTTGTGTCTCTGCTACTCAGTGTATGACTATATGTCGGAAAATCAAGACTCAAGATGGCTATATGAATTAGAGTATTGATGCTAATAATTAGAAATAATAAATCTCAACATTTTTTTAACAGGTGCAAGAAATTGTAGGAAAAGGTTGGAAAAAGATGGAATTATGTTCATTCACCTAGTTGGTACATAGACATGTTTTCCAACGATCAATGATTCCACTTAGCACAATTAATAGTACTCCCTCCGTTCCATAATATAGTGCATACTGACATTTTGAAAAGTCAAACTTTACAAATTTTGACCAAATTCATAGATAAACCTATTTATATTCACAATACCAATTTTACATAATATGAAAATATGTCTTTATGGTGTATCTTCTTTTAGAAAAGAGGCTAATGATATGTATTTGGTATTCTAGATGTATATGTTTTTCTTTACAGACTTGATCAAAATTTGTAAAGTTTGACTTTTCAAAAAATCTATACGCGCTACATTGTAAAATGAAGGGAGTAGTTGATATAGTAAAGTGCATACAAAATAGGCTGGATGGTGTACTAGCTTTGTTTGGATGGCAAATTTATTAAATAATATACTCCCTTCGTCCCAAAATAAGTGTCTCAAGCTTAGAACAACTTTGTACTAGAGCTATTTTGAAACGGAGGGAGCATTATTTAGCCATGTCAGATAGTTGTATATTTTTGGAGTTACCTATTCTGGATTAGCAAAATTTAAATAAGGTACCATAAAGTAAAAGCGCAGATATATAATTACATGGGAGAAACTATCCTACAGTGGTCTGTCCTTCATAGCATGTATAGCTGCATAAAAACAATCATTTATATACAAAAACATAAATCAAAGTTCATGTCATAAATTGAATGTGAGAAATTAACTCAATTCATACTGATGATCAAAGGTGCATGGGAAGAAGTATTCATACAAAAGAAAAAAAAGAAAAGGCTGCAATGTAGTATTGTCGCATCTTAGATTGAAATAAGTCAGATACCCTCAATGGAAAATGCGCAGCTGCACACGGTGGCAGCTGCACATCTCTATCGAAGTATCGATGGTGCTTTGAATGTCAAGATTAGGGACCCACTACTAGATATCCCATTATAACCGAGGGTGCAATTACCCTCGATTATTTAAGCTCATCGTCGGGTAAAGTTATAACCGACGGTACACCGTCGACCATCTCCCGTCGGCTATTCTTCGTCGGCCATTGCACTAATAACCGACGGTATCGTCGGATAATTGCATGGCCAACGGTTATAAAGCCGACGGTGAGCCATCGACCATGTTTTGGCCAACACCCTACTCACTTTACATGACGAAACTCATAGCCGAAGGTCCCCCGTCGGTTATTTAATTTCCGACGGTGCTTGCTTCCTGTCGCTTTTTGTAATAATAGCGGTTTATTTGACCCATCGGGATAATTAATGACCAAGAGGAATGTCAAACCGTTGGTTAATATGATTACTAATGGTGGATACACCTTCGAATTCAACGACGTCGTCAGATTAGGAAATCATCGACAATCTAAATCCGGTCATCGGCTATTATTAACCTCTCACGAATTGCTTTCACCAAGTGGTGTTGCATAACATAAAAGTGTGATTCAGCATGAGAATATTTTTAATTGTTGGCATTTCTAATACATACACAAACACACATGACCAAATAACATGTATTATATTTACCAAGACTTGTGACCAAGTGCATACACATATATCATCAAAAGCCTAATGTCTTTCATCCATAATACATACATCATAATGCCAAACAAAATACTCCATACAATGGTCCGAACAGTTTGCATGACCTAAATTGTCGTAAATTTCGGAACTTCACTTTGTTGCACTACTATGCAGCTCATTCGAATCGTCACCATCATCTCTATATATAGTGATCATAATGCTCATCACTATATGGGTCAAAACGTTTATCGCTATATGTATCATCTCCTCGTGCCGTAGATATCATCCATGTTCTCATTAGCATCGTGATCATTCTCAAGGTTCGGACTACCTCCAATGTTGCTTCCTCTCGCTAAGAATTGATAAGAGTAGTTGTCAAATTAGGAAATGAATGGAAAAGTTGAAACAGTAAGACGAGTAGCATCTCAGAATTAATACATGGAAAGAAAAAAGGAACATTACTACATTTATATCCTTCTATTCTAAATGTTGACATAACTAAGCGAATATAAACTGAAGTAGCAAAATATTGATATCTAGCATGCAAAGTAATTGAATGTATGGGAGCAAGATGTCACATGAAAAAGCAGATAATAAAAGAGGTAAATGAAAGAAATGCCATCCCTAGCAGGAATACATAATGTGAACTAGAACCCTATACTCTTAGTGCCACAAGAAAACTGGCACCTAAGCACAAGCTCCCTTACTATAGTATGGATGTTTGAAGTACATTTCTGATAGTCAAAGCACTGTTTAACTATGTTATATAGAATATTTGACATTACCATGTAGGTTTCGACGCATGTGTCTACTGTCTATAGGTCAAGGATTTCCCGCAACTAAATCATAGATAATGTTATATTGTACAATAGTTGCAGGCTTGATAAATAATTTGACAGTGGCTAAAAAAGACAGCACAAATGCTAATGTACTTCTGTTTGATATGACATTTACGTTTAGCAAGCTGATCCTGACGTTTAGTTTTCTTCATATGTAGTTAAATCAAGAAATCTCCTAGTGTGCATCTCCAAGACTAAAAAGGAAGGCCCGTAAATGTGAATGCTCTTACAAATCTAAGTCCGGAGAACACATGCACAATGCCAAACCTGAGCAAACAAAATGGCCGTACATTCTAGTAATATTTTCTGAGTTCAGAGGACAAAACCATAAGTGATATTCACACAGACCCCTACAAGTGAATGTACGCCAGCTATGCACATCAAAAAATTCTTACCAGATGGCACCACCGATGAGGCCACCATTGGCAGTCGTGCATTTGACATCATCTAGCTCATTATAGAGGAAGACAGGATTCTGGTCGTCCGGCTGCAGCTCGCCGATGACGCCGGAGACGGATGTCCAGGTTGTTGATGCGGGGGTGCGAACCTTGCGCAGTCCAACACCTCTGGCTCTAGTCAAACTCGAGGTCGGCTCCCGTGTGAGCTGCAAATAGTTCGTGCAACCTGAACATGAATACATAAAACATGAGAACGAGAGGAGTAGAGGAACTGGCCGGAGTTGCAACTTGCAAGAGAGGAACTGACCGAATCAGCGTGGCTATCTCTGCTGCCGCCCCAAGATGAGCTTCCAACGGATCTGATGGCCGAACACTGCTGCTGGTTCTCACCATTCTGAGGCCACCAGATCCCGTCTGGCCTCCGTACGGTTGTCGCCGCTGTTGGTGACGGTGGAGCTCAAGGCCGCCGGATCTACGGTAGGCCTGCGCCAGCTCCGGCCACACTTTCAGGGAGAGGTGGGTTAGTTAGGCGCCGGCTCTGGTTAGGTGCGGCAATGGCCGGGAGATCCTTGGAGAGAGGCGAGGGAGGTGAGAAATAGTGGATGGAACAGGAAAACGTGCAGGCGCCAGGCACCGGTTCGGGAGGGACGAGGGAAACGAGGAGGGTCGACCGCACGATCTGGAGAGGTGGGGAAAACTGGGAGGACCAACTAAAAAAAACTGGTAGGGAGTAGTCACGATTTCGCTCGCTCGTGTGGCCGACTTTAGAACATAAAAATAATATTTGTATATTCTTTTGAATCAAATTCATCTAAACAAAAGTTTATATTTATATTATTAGGCTTATAACTTCAATTTTAACGTTTGGAACTTGCACATATTCTTATTTTTGCCATAATAACATATCAATGTGTTGGCGCACATCTTAGCTTGTGATGTGACTGGCGTGGTCCGATCTCATGCAACCGCCAAGATAACTAGCGTGTTATTGATGTCATGGCGATTTTTAGCCATGCCATTTTAAAAAGAAAAAACATCTAAATCAGTGAATTGATGGCGCAAGCGAGCTAGGATGCCTCGCTTGCGATGCACATGCTGGTGGCGCCCATGCACTGCCCTTCCTTTTTCCTTATCCATTGGGAGAACTCACCCAGTCATTCGTCCGTCGATCTCGCCCGCGGCGGCCTCCTTCTTTTTTCAGAAGCACGCACATCACTTGATTCTCAGCAATGACTGCCTTTTCCTCACATATTGCAGCAAACGAGAATTTTTTTGTAGTGGCCGGCACAACAAGCTTTTTTCTTCGGCAATGGCGTGCAGGGGGAGGGGGGCAAAGTAGTGGCCAGCTCAACTTATGTTTGGGAGGCGACAACCAATTGGGAGATCGCGGCGATCGATCGACGCAGAGCGTCGTCTTTAAAACAATATTGATCCAATTTGTTCTTTTGAAAAATATTTTATATAAATAGGACTTCCTACTTATTTTCTAAGGTTTCTTACATAGTACCATTTTATTTCAATATACCAAACTTGTGCTTATTAGAATTCAAGATATTAATTAGTACTTCATGACACATGTGCATTTAATAAAAAAATGTGGAGACCGATGTCCTTCTAGAGCATGCACATGTATTTAATAAAAGTATAGAGGTACCAAGTCACAGAAGGACTCACAACTAAAAAGTAGCTAACTAGTCCCTTCTTTTTCGTAAGAGGTCCGTAGAACAATGATGGAAAACACGGTATGTACAAGCACAACCTCACTATTGTCGAGGGGCGACCCACTTGGGACGGAAAGACCTCTGTGACTCCATGTTGTAAGCTCCTTGGAGAAGCAGTGATGCCTCCTTTTACCTCATTGGTCGGGATGAAGAAGAATGACCGTCATTGGGCCACAAGAAGTGGTGGTATGGTCAAGCCAAACAACACCCTATTTTATAGATGCACCAAAGCATCCCCATGGATGACCTCTATCCCCAATTCCCCATCTAGAACTCCACATTTTCCCACTTTTTGTTTGCCATGCAACAATCTAGGAAGAACGGGAACGAGTGGAACACCTGTAGAGCGTGAACCAGCCGAGCTTATTGAAGGAGATTACAACAATGATACGCTTCACGGTAGCTATACAGCAACCAGTACCATCAGGACTATGAGCATCCGTGAGCCACCAGCCATTGCTCGGACACGGCAACAACACACTCCCCTTGGGCAAGACATCATGTGCGACAGTGTGATGATCGAACCCTAGACCTAGACACTGTTCATACAAGACATTGTTGAGCCACACATTTTCCCTTCTCTACTCCGGCCGGTGACACCATCGGAGAAACCAGGGGATCGAGCCAGTGTAGGGGACTTCTTCTTGAGTCTTAACGGGCTCTCTCCTCATGATATATTGTAAGTGCACATTTTTCAAATAGGTCATTTTCAAAACTCCTTTTTATATTGTTTTCGACCAATTTTTTTACATCCTATTAATGAAAAATAATAATGAACTTACAATAGCGATGCTAGAACCTAATTGTTAGAAATTACCTTATATAGAAATTATCTGGAATATAACCATAGGTTGTTCCACATGTCTACTGCCGTCATTCATTGAAACATATAACCGAGGGTGAAAATCAACCGCGGTTATTGATACCCCCCGTCGCCCATATCCAGTCATAGCCGAGGGTTTTGTTTTGACCTTCGGTCATTAGTTTCTACCGTCGGGTATTACATGTAATCCTCGTGGGTATATCCATAACCGTCGGATATTTCAATGGACCGTTGGGCATTAAATTGGATATCCGACGGTTGGGTTTTCCCCGTCGGTAAATGCAATACACCGTCGGTTATTACCAGTCATACATGTGAGTTGACAAAAACCGTTGGCCATTACCACCACCGTCGGCTATTACTATCAAGGCCGATGGCCCGTCGGGTATTAGATTTCACCGTCGGAAATATGGGGATTTCTAGTAGTGACCCGGTCTTTGCTTCTTTGCGTATAGGAAGTACCAATTCCTTTCTATCAAGCTTATAGTAGAGGTGTCAGTGGTATTCATTGGTTGGACCCACGACTAGAAGCGCCACATGAAGAATGTAGCAGCCACATGCACAGGAATGAGTCCACATGAAGACTTTTGGTGGCCAAGAGGTGTCAAACACCTGGCTGACTCCATCAGCCCCAAGGCATCCTCCGCCTTACTGATCTTCCGATCTTAGCCACCATGATTTTCTTCATCGTTATCTATGTCATGAAAAATTGAGATACCGACATGTCCCATGATGTCAACAAACAATAAAGCTTCGCGCCACGCTCTCCTGGAGTTGCGTAGGCTGATATGGACGTGCACAACCAAATTCTATCCGATCCGGATATCCTTGGGCAAGATCTCCGACGGTAGTTCCGGAACTTGTCGACGGCCAGATCGAGGATGACCGATCATGCAGATCGTTGCCATGATGCGATAAGAGCACTAGGACCGCCACCACACCGCTGCCTCGACCACGTCGATGCCATCGCCGCCACGGCGGAGGACACCAGCCCACGCTGTCCACAGCACATGTCATCGGCTGAAGACGGACGATAGATCGGGGCGATTCCCGATCCACCCCCCCTCTCGCTTGCACGATCTGCCACCTCGAAGGCTGTCGTGCGCCGCTGATCCCGAGCGCCGCTGCCATGGGGATCCGCCGCCGCACCACGGCGACCCTCGCCATCGCGGTGTCCCGGCCTAGCCGCGCTGCCCCGTGGCCGAGGGCCTGCGCGAGAAGGCAAAACGCCCCGCCGCCGCTGATGCCGGCCAGACTTTGCCCAGCCGTGTCCTCTTGAGGCAGCTAGGGAGGAGTGAGGAGTGCGGCTTTGTGTAGCTCGAGCTACGTGGTACCCCTTATCTTAGCCATCCATTTTTGCATCAGGATCCGTGCAGAAACATTTAGTCATTTTTGTTTCTTTCAAACGAAACAACGTATAAACTTCAAACTTTGCAGGACAACAAAACATTCTAATTACAATGTGGGAAAAAACTTTCAGATTTTTTTCATGCATTTTAAATGCTAATTTTTTTAATCAAGAAAAATCTCATTTTGTATATTTATGTCGGTTCAAAAAATCTGAAAGTTTTTTTACACATTGAAGTTGTAAAGTTTGTTTGATCTGAAAAGTTTGAAGTCTATATGTTATTTCATTTGAGAGAAACAAAAAAGAGAAATCTTCTTGTTGTAAATTAGTTGGAGAGTACGGATCTCAAAGTAATGTTGAAGGGCTGAATATAAGAGATTCCATGTAGTTCGACCTACAGAGAAACTTTACCAGGAGTGAGGGAGAGGAGGGTGCTGGTGGTGGCGGCGGGAGCGCCCTCCCCATCGCCCACGGGAGCGACATGGGAGGATATGCGAGATCCCTATTTTCTTGTACGTGAGCGGGGGAAGCAACCGCGAAAGCTGGGGTTGACAAAGTTTTTGCTAACAGAAAAATGAGTATGACAACACAATCGTGATCGCGACATGCGACATGTCAACCCTCCATAGTCATCTCAAACACTCGTCTGCACTGCACAGCCCAATCAGTGAAGACGCACACTCTCTCCATCTCCCCGTGTGTGTATATAACTGTACACTTCTGCTTCGGTAGACCCTCCTTAAACATATCGATGGCTGAGATTACTTCATACCTCTTCATAATAAAGGGCAGGATGGTCTTTTTTTTAAAGTACGTCGACCTTCGATACATGGCGGCTCACCTGGGCCGGCCCATTTATTGATGCGGGGAGAAAATTTGTTACAAAAAAGGATGGCTACTGGATTCGAACCTGCATCCTCTACGTGAGGAGTGCGCTGTGCTAGCCATTGTGCCTTCGAACCTTTGTTGTTGAATTATCAACGCGTAACTTTAAGAAACTTAATGTCCTGGCATAACTTAAAACATGAGCTTAGAAAATTAAGATAAACAAAAGTGTGCGACAGGGAACGAACTTGGGACCTGACGCCAGTCTACCATTTCGGTAGCCACTATACTAACTGAGATTTTGTGTCCAAAAAGGTAGCCCGGTCTATATGAACCATAAGCCGCGATATTTAAAAAAAATCTGACCTCATTTACTTTTTGGATTTTTTTGGAAACGCGATCATTTAAAAATCTATGATTAAAAGAAACTAGAACATTTTGTGAAAAAGTGAACGTTTTTTGGGAAATAGGAAATGAACAAAATTGAAAATGATAATTTTTTTTGAAATTGTGAACAACTTTTGGGAAATGCGGCATTTTCAAATTTGTGATTTTAAAAAATAAAATATTTGTGAAAACTAGATTTTTTGGGAATCTCAAAAATTTGTTTCGAAAAACAGGAACAAAACTGAAAACATGATCATTTTAGAAAACTACAAACAATTTATTTAAAGTGCAAACATTATTTTGAAATCCTCCAAACATTTATTGAATTTGCGAACAACTGTTGAAATCAAGAATAAAAGAGAAACCAGTCAGAAAAGCGATTTAGGAACCTTCTGAAAGGTTCCCAAAACCGGAACCTTCTGCCTATCCGGACACCCTATGTTGAACATGGTCTAGTATTGGATATTCTTGAAATGAACCAACATTTTGCAAGAAGGTGCGGATGCCCATGGTAGGCATCCATGTCAGGTTTGAATGATTTCCGACTTCATATGCAAGTTGCGACACGTCCGGTCATTTTATCGACCTTTTTTGACCGAGAAAACTCCAGAAAATGCAAAAATTATCGAAAACCAAAACAACTTGGTATGATGTCTTTAATTGATCATACAAGGCATAGAAAAAAATGGGGTCATTTGAAAGATATCGGGAAACATCATGCTCTCAGACGAAGCCTTCTGGCCTAGCCGGGTACCCTCCGTTGGACATGGTCTATGTCTGTACATCCTTCAAATGATCCCAAATCTTGCAAGTAGGTGGGAATGCCTATGGTAGGCATCCATGTCAGATTTGAACGATTTCCAAAATTGTATGCAAGTTGTGACACGTTCGGCCATTTATGAGCTTTTTTGCCCGAGAAAACTCTAGAAAATGCAAAATTTGTCAAAAACTAAAACAACTTGGCACGGTGGCCATATAAGCTCATGGAAATAAATATTAGCGTCATTTGATGGATGCCAAAAAAATGTGCTCTCAAATGGAGATTTCTGTCCTAGCCGACCACCGATTAAACATGGTGTTTTTGGGACATCCATGAAGTGACCCAAATTTCTAAAATTTGAACCATGATGGAAGCAAAATGTACAATTAGAGCGCCCAATTTTTACTGTGATTGGAAACGAGAATATTATATTACATTGGACTCATGTATCTATCTCATGGAAGAAAAATCTCTAACTGAGCTATGATGGATGAAAATAATAATTATATAGATAACATTTTGTGTTAAGTCGATGCATATTTTAATTCCTTGCAAAAAAAGAACAGAAGCATATTTTAGTTGCACCACGAGTAAATTCTCGAATTGATTAAAACATGATTTCATTGTGAAAACGCATGTTGCCTGAAAGAAAATTTGGTATTCATCGGGAGCAAGCAAATTCCCTGTTCGAGATGTGATGGGATAAATAATTTTATCCAACACAAAAGAACTTTTGGTTAAGTTCGAACATATTTTAAATTTTAAGCAATTTGATTAACTAAAGGAAGCACATTTTCATGACGGTGGAAGCAAATTTAATATGCGTCTGATTTTAGTAGCATATATGGCGTACAAAATTTTATTGAACATAATTTCCTAAAGCAAATGAGAAATAAACAGACTCTCAATTTATACTCGCATGATTTTAGAAGCGCACTTAATTTCTGCTGGATAGTTTTAGGGAACAAATTGGAATCAGTTTCGTTTGTTATGTGCAAACTATCTATGAAAAGCCACGTTCTCAAGTCAAATCCAACCAGCCAAAGCTTTCTCATTAGTAGTCTGAGAAAATAAACAATAATAAGAGCAAAAGAAGTATTTATGCATAACAAGTGAGTTGTCCTAGTTGGTTATAGTGGGTGAAAATAAACCATAAGGTCTGGAGTTCAAATCCTACTCCATGCGCCTATTTTTTGAGGGTTAAAAAAAAGAAAAGAAATGGGCCAGGCCCAGGAGGAGGGGTGAGTGTGGCGGGCGGATCGGCCGTGTACGTCAACCTACAGTACGTGCCACATACGAAAGGTGGATATACGTTATGGTCAAATGACCATGCTGCCCTTTATACGGTTTATGAGGGTTAAAAAAAAGAAAAGAAATGGTCCAGGCCCAGGAGGAGGGGTGAGTGTGGCGGGCGGATCGGCCGTGTACGTCAACCTACAGTACGTGTCATATACGAAAGGTGGATATACGTTATGGTCAAATGACCATGCTGCCCTTTATACGGTTTATGAGGGGGGTCTACCGAAGCAAGTCTCATAACTGTATATCCAGCTGCCTACTCCAGAACTCAAGCATGTCCTCATGTGGTCAGTACCACTACTCATCATAGCTCCTACGGTCCTACGGTAATCTTCTGGTACCTGCAAGCTGTTGGCAATAAGAAGAACCCCATCCGTCTTCCCCCGAGCCCCCTGCGGCTACCCATCATTGGGCATCTGCACCTCATGGTGCACGATCCCCACCGGTCGCTGCAGAGGCTGGCCCGCAGCCTAGGCCCCGTCATCTACCTGCAGCTCGGCGGCGTCACGACCGTCGTGCTTTCGTCGCCGGAGGCGGCCAAGGAGGTGCTCAAGACGCACGATGTCCATTGCTGCAGCCGGCCCCCCTCGCCAGGCAAGTCCTTTCGCTGGCTACTATACTCCTTTCATATTGTTCACCTCTTTCTGAGTATAAGTGGTTTTCACTTTCATTGAGATTTCGACGGAATTCAATGAATTTTAGTAATTTCGGTAGACACTGAAATATTTACCTTATGGTCAAATATTTCAGTAGTACACAGGAATTCAAATATTTTTAAAATTAATTTCAAGAAATTCAAATATTTAATTGAATTCAAGTGAATATTTCGATCTTTTGGCTGAAATTAAACCAAAATCACTAAAATTTACTGAATTTCGGTGATTTTGATTGGTGCTGAAATTTTTCTGAAGCTGAAAACCTAAATCTAGTAGTATTGATGACTTACGGGCAACAAGACATCACGTTCTCACCGTACAACGCGAGCTGGCGCGAGTTGCGCAAGCTGTTCGTCTCAGAGCTCGTGGGGAGCAAACGCGTCCACACCTTCTCTCACGCACTAGAAGCTCAGGTCGGCGAGCTGATCCAATCCCTCTCACCGATGACGGAGGCCGTCAACCTCAACGAGATCCTCTTCACGCTCATCGACAGCTTCATCGGGACGGTGGCGTTCGGGAGCATGAAAGGCGCCAAGCTCATGAAGTACGCCAAGTTCCAGCGCGTGTTCAGCGAGGCCACGGTGGCCCTCTCCGCCTTCTCCGCGCAGGACTTCTTCCCGGCGTCGCCCATGAGCCGGTGGTTCGACAAGCTCGTCGGGCTGGAGAGGCGGTACCTCAGGACATTCCTTGAGATAGACTCCTACTTGGAGATGGTGCTCAGCCAACATATGGATCCTGGGAGGGTGAAGCCCGACAAAGATGACCGATGTGTTGATCAGTCTTTGGAAGGGGCAAGGGAAGATCACAAAGGACCACGTCAAGGCTCTTCTAGGGGTACGTACTAAACTAGCTTTTCCTTCTCTGAAGCTTCTCAACTGCATATACATTTTCATAGGACTACTTTTTAAGCAGGGAATCCTAATTAATTAATGTGGTTTCATACGCTTTTTTTTTAATCAGGATGCATTTATCGGGGGCACGGCGACGAGCTCGGTGACATTGTTGTGGGCTATGTCCGAGCTCATCAAGAATCCGACGGCGATGAAGAAGGCACAGGCAGAGATAAGGAGTTTGGTCGGTGGCAAACAGAGACTAGTGAAGGTCGATGACCTCTCTAAACTCAAGTATATGAAGATGGTCGTCAAGGAGACGCTGCGACTGCATGCGCCGGTGCCGCTGCTCGTTCCTAGGGAGACCATGGACCATGTCAAGGTCCTCGGGTATGATATCCCGGCCAAGACAAGGATCTTCGTGAACGTGTGGGCTATGGGGAGGGACCCTGCCTCCTGGGAGAAACCAGAAGAGTTCTACCCGGAGAGGTTTGACAGCGTCGACACTGATTTTTATGGGTCACACTATGAGCTCCTTCCATTTGGCGCAGGCCGGCGGATCTGCCCTGCTATCCCCATGGGAGCCACCATGGTGGAGTTCACGCTTGCTAGCTTGCTGCATTCGTTTGACTGGGAGTTGCCCAAAGACATGAATATAGAAGACGTCAGCATGGAAGGGACCGGCAGACAACTGTTGTGTAGGAAGACTCCTCTGTATCTTGTTCCATCATTTTATACTGGCTAAGAGCATCTCCAACCGATGATGTACATGTAAAAATAATCAAAATTTACATCACCAAGACCCAAAATGATGCTCCAACATATGATGTAGATGTAAAATTTAATCCACATTTGCTTTACATGTAAAATAGGGCATTTGGTGATGCAACTTTGCATCACCAGCCACACCCGAGCAAAACGCAGGCGGTCGCAAGACGTATGCCCAACTGCCGCTGGATACTCCCTCCGCCGCCGGCCGTCGGCCATGGCCATCCACCCGCATGACCAACTGTCCTCCCCATTCAAACCAAAATTGAACCAAAAAAAAGATGAAATTCATGCTAACCAGACAATAATTGCTAAATTTTGAAATATTTACAACCAAAAGGACAAAACTTAACAAAGTTCACCTAAACCTGATGAAAATTAAACTAAACCTAAACTCAACTAAGTGAGGTATCAGACACTGACCTCGTTTGCATGGCTTGCTTGGCCGGTGACACCTCCATCGTCGTTACCATTAGAGTCGTGGTCCTTCCAAAGAGCGGAAGGGCACAAAGGGTCGTGGGCAGAACTGATTGGCCACCGCCGGCGCTCATGCACAGCTAATCGGCTGCCTCCGTTACTGGCGCGGGCACTTTCGGCATTGCTCGTTACTGGTGGCGATGGTTGGCCGCAGACGCAGCCCAGCTCATCATCGCCCTTGGCCATTCTCTTGCCGAGGGCACATGCGACACACTCGGACTAGGACAACCCTATTTTGAAGAGTTGGTCATTGACCCGATCCCGGCGTGGGGCGGACATATCTGGCGGTGGTCCGGGTCCGGTCCTCGATCAAGGCCAACACGAGGTCGGGGTGTTGAGGACCAGTCTGGCAGGATGTTTGAAGTGGTGAACACAGGCACTACCGGACTCGCGGTCTATGCCTACGGCCAAGGGCCGTCGGCATAGGCCCCTAAGCCGTCGGCATAGGTCTATGCCTACGGCTGCCGTCGGCATAGACCCGACGGCGTAGATGTCGTCAGCGTAGTCTTGTCGGCCGTCGGCATAGTAAAGCCCGTCGGCATAGGGGCCTATGCCCGACGGCCTAAGCGTCGGCCGTCGGCATAGTATAGCCGTCGGCGATGTTTTTTCGTCGGCGGCAGCAGACGGCGCCGTCAAAAGCGCAGACGAATCATGCAATGCCACGCGTGGCGGATAAATGCCGACGGCCTTGCCGTCGGCATACCTCTGCCACGTGGCAACCAGTGGTACTCCTGGTGGCAGGGCTATGCCTACGGCAAAGCCGTAGGCATAGATGAATCTATGCCGACGGCTTTGCCGTAGGCATAGCTCTGCCACGTGTCGTCTTCTGGTTACTCCTGGCAGCAGAGGTATGCCTACGGCTTTGCCGTCGGCATAGATCCGCCACGTGGCGAGCCCTGGTGACTCCTGGGCTTATATATGCCGACGGCAACTTTGCCGTGAGCATAGTTTTTTTTTCCCTGTTTTCTCTTTTCCAATTCATTTGTGACAAAGATTTCAAAAGCGAACAATATGAAATTATGTAGAAATATGACAGTTCATCATCTAAACATACTCAAGTTCACCATCATCATCTAAACATACTCAAGTTCATCACATCATCTAAAGATCATCACCGACTCAAGTTCATGAACATAAAAGTAGTGCAAGACATGAAACATCATAAAGGTAGGAATATGAAAGGCATGGTACGACGGCCACATGCACGGAATCATCAAGCAAGACCACCTCCGCCAAAACCACCACCTCCGCCAAAACCAACACCACCTCCGCCAAACTGCCATCGCGACCACCACCACTCTGCCGGATCGGAGGATCGGGTCGACGGAGCAGAGTCGAGCCACCGGTCCCCTACATGTTTGAGAAAAGATTCTAGCGGTAGAATATGATATGATAGTGTTGAATGAGCGAGAACTAGTTTGTCGATGGTTAGGCAAATGTACTAACCGGACCATCACGCCTAGTGCCACCCATTCATCGAACGTGGGCACGTGTGGGGGTTCTCCAGCGGTGGTGGTGGGGGTCCCATTTGTGGTGGACCCGTGCCGTTACTCCAAGACGCCAACATAGCACGAATGTTAGTTAAACAAGCAAACTAGAAGATCGAAGGAATGAAAGTGCAAAAATTTAGCTTGGTTTTAAGAGGCGAGAACTAACCGTCATCATCCGACGGTTGTAATCATCGTTGCCTTCACTGCGTTTCAAGTACTCCGCACCTCGAGATTCCTATGCTCGACAAACTCCTTATATGCCTACATAATTTAGATTGTTTCTAAGTGAGCAATGCTGAAAATAAACCGAGAATGCTAGATAGAAAAAGATAAAGAGGAAGTACTTACGACATCTTTGGCGGGCTAAAGGAGTCTGTGAACGCCCGTACTCTCTAAGCGGCTCGGGTTGCTAGCCCGAAGCTATGTGTCTGAGATCGAAGGAGTGATCAAGCCGTCGAAACACGGATACCGCCATTCTTCTTCCCTGGATGGCCACCACCGCCGTGTCGTCGATCCGAGGCCCAGGCGACCTCGGCAGCGAACATCCGGATGCAACTCGATAGTGATGAATGTAAGACCCCAGGTGCTCCTCGGTCTGGCCGTAGTACGGGCTCTCGCCCTCCGTGCGACGACTCCGCTCATGGGCCAGCTTCCACGACTCCATGTCCGAGAGCGGCCTCTTCAACTTGTCCTCCTACAACGTCAAATAGAAGTTAGCCATACATAAGAACATGACGTAAAGAAGAACAAAATGCATCATGCACATAGATATACCTTCATGGCCTTGAAGCTCCGGTGGTTCCTGTTTCCTTGGCGTGTGTCCGTCGGCTCCACGGTTAGCTGCCCTTGATGCTCTTGGCAGCAAACTCGCATCGGCGCCGAGCCACCTATCCACCAAACTCGCCCATCCGTCATGCCTTCCATAGCACCAACGAGGAACAACCTATGCAAATTTTGGAAGCATGACATGTGAGCACGAAACATAGAGTTGACATCCGGGCCAGGCCCACAGCTACATCCACTCCGTGTAGACCCGACGCGTCCGTTTCCCCCCTCCAGGTGCCGGCGGCGGCGCCGTCTGTGGGGGGGCACCCGGAGGCAGCGTCTTTGGCGTTTGCAACCGCCTCAACACTTCCGGACTTGTGAGAGGCCGCCACGCAAGATTTGGACGGTATGCTGGCCCGGAGGTCAGCCGCCACAATCGTGAGACGTCGAAGAGCAATCCAGCGTGAGGGAAGTGTTGAATACTTCTCCATCACAAAAAATTATGAAAAATTACCATCAGTCCTATAGCACATGTGCCCACGTTGTGTAAAAACTCATGATTTTATCGCGCTCCAAGTATTTAATAATATTCACGCTGCGCCGTTATCGCAGAAGCGTCTACTACCGTTTCATTGCCGTCGTGAGGGGCCACAACCCGAGACGCGTGCCGCCTCTTCGGACATGCCACAACACCACCCCACATGTATGAGGGCCCCACGACGCCTCCGTGGCATTGCTACCCCCCTGTGGCCCCCGCCCCGCCTAACCCTCAGAAGGCGTTTGACCACGGGACCTAGCCCTTTGACTTTGCAGACGGGCTTTGACCAGTGGACCTCTCCACCCGGTTGTGTTAGGTCGGCCCATAGGAACACTTTGGAGCAACATCCGGGCCAGGCCCACAGCTACATCCACTCCGTGTAGACCCGACGCGTCCGTTTCCCCCTCCAGGTGCCGGCGGCGGCGCCGTCCGTGAGGGGGGGGGCACACCCCGGAGACGCGTCTTTGGGCGTTGCAACCGCCTCAACACTTCCGGACTTGTGAGAGGCCGCCTCGCAAGATTTGACGGTATGCTAGCCCCGGAGGCCACGCCGGGATCGTGAGCGTCGCGAAGAGCAATCAGCGTGAGGGAAGTGTTGAGATACTTCTCCATCACAAAAATTATGAAAAATTACCATCGGTCCTATACCACATGTGCCCACGTTGTGTAAAAACTCATGATTTTATCGCGCTCCAAGTATTTAATAATATTCACGCTGCATCGTTACGCAGAGCGTCTACTACCGCTTTCATTGCCGTCCGTGAGGGGGGCCACAACCCGAGACGCTGCGTCGCCTCTTCGGACATGCCACAACACCACCCCGCAAGTATGAGGGCCCGATGACGCCTCCGGTGGCATTGCTACCCCAGGGCCCCGTCCGCCTAACCTCAGAAGCGTTTGACCACGGGATCTAGCCCTTTGACTTTGCAGACGGGGCTTTGACCAAAGTGGACCTCTCCACCCGGTTGTGTTAGGTCGGCCCATAGGAACACTTTGGGCGACATCCGGGCCAGGCCCACTACATCCACTCCGTGTAGACCCGACGCGTCTGCTTCCCCCTCGCCCGGGCGGCGGCGCCGTCCGTGAGGGGCACACCGAGACGCAGCGTCTTTGGCGTTTGCAACCGCCTCAACACTTACAGACTTGTGAGAGGCCGCCTCGCAAGATTTGACGGTATGCTGGCCCCGGAGGCCGCCGGCCACGATCGTGAAGCGTCACGAAGAGCAATCCGCGTGGGGAAGTGTTCGATACTTCTCCATCACAAAAAAATATGAAAAATTACCATCAGTCCTATACCACATGTGCCCACGTTGTGTAAAAAACTCATGATTTTATCGCGCTCCAAGTATTTAGTAATATTCACGCTGCATCGTTACCGCAGAACGTCTACTACCGTTTCATTGCCGTCCGTGATGGGGGCCACAACCGGAGGCAGCGTGCGCCTCTTCGGACATGCCACAACACCACCCGCATGTATGAGGGCCCGATGCGGCCTCGGTGGCATTGCTACCCCCTAGGGCCCCGTCCGCCTAACCATAGCGTTTGACCACGGGATCTAGCCCTTTGACTTTGCACAGACGGGCTTTGACCGGTGGACCTCTCCACCCGGTTGTGTTAGGTCGGCCCATAGGAACACTTTGGGCGACATCCGGCCAGGCCACAGCTACATCCACTCCGTGTAGACCCGACGCGTCCTGCTTCCCTCCAGTGCCGTGGCGGCGCCATCCGTGAGGCGGGGGCACACCGGAGGCAGCGTCTTTGGCGTTTGCAACCGCCTCAACACTTACAGACTTGTGAGAGGCCGCCACGCAAGATTTGACGGTATGCTGGCCCGGAGGCCAGCCGTACGGTCGTGGGCGTCTGAAGAGCAATCCGCGTAGAGGGAAGTGTTCACATAATTCTCCATAACAAAAAATTATGAAAATTACCAGCTGTCCGATAGCACATGTGCCCACGTTGTGTAAAGAACTCATGAATTTATCGCGATCCAAGAATGTAATAATATTCACGCTGCATCGTTACGCAGAACGCCTACTACCGTTTCATTGCCGTCCGTGAGGGGGCCACAACCCGGAGACGCGTGCCACCTCTTCTGACATGCCACAACACCACCCCGCATGTATGAGGGCACTGCACGACGCCTCCGTGGCATTGCTACCCCCAGGGCCCCGTCCGCCTAACCCTCAGAAGCGTTTGACCACGGGATCTAGACCTTTGACTTTGCACGGACGGGCTTTGACCTGTGGACCTCTCCACCCGGTTGTGTTAGGTCGGCCCATAGGAACACTTTGGAGCGACATCCGGGCCAGGCCCACAGCTACATCCACTCCGTGTAGACCCGCCGCGTCCGTTTCCCCCCTCCCGGTGCCGGCGGCGGCGCCGTCCGTGAGGGGGGGGGGGGGCACACCCCGGAGACGCGTGCTGGGCGTTTGCAACCGCCTCAACACTTCCAGACTTGTGAGAGGCCGCCTACGCAAGATTTGACGGTATGCTAGCCCCCGGAGGCCGCCGGCCACAACGTGACGCGTCACGAAGAGCAATCCAGCGTAGAGGGAAGTGTTCAGATACTTCTCCATCACAAAAATTATGAAAAATTACCATCAGTCCTATACCACATGTGCCCACGTTGTGTACAAAACTCATGATTTTATCGCGCACCAAGTATTTAATAATATTCACGCTGCATCGTTACCGTAGAACGTCTACTACCGCTTTCATTGCCGTCCGTGAGGGGGCCACAACCCGAGACGTGTCACGCCTCTTCGGACATGCCACAACACCACCCCGCATGTATGAGGGCCCCAGACGACGCCTCCGGTGGCATTGCTACCCCCCGGGGCCCTGGCCCCGCCTACCCCCTGTGATCTAGCCCTTTGACTTTGCATGGGCCGGGCTTTGACGGTGGACCTCTCCACACGGTTGTGTTAGGTCGGCCCATAGGAACACTTTGGAGCAACATCCGGGCCAGGCCCACAGCTACATCCACTCCGTGTAGACCCGACGCGTCCGTTTCCCCCCTCCAGGTGCCGGCGGCGGCGCCGTCCGTGAGGGGGGGGGGGCACACCGCGGATGTGAGGGGGGTCACTCTCTGGAGACGGGTGTCGGGCGTTTGCAACTGCCACAAAACTTCTGTCGGCATAGCTGTTTTTGATTTTAATAAAATATAAGGATCTATATTTAAAAGAACATGACCGCACATTATTAACGTGCTCGAAAATATACAAACTATATATATATATATTCATAATAT
Source organism: Aegilops bicornis (assembly GCA_021605145.1). Lineage (NCBI taxonomy): Eukaryota > Viridiplantae > Streptophyta > Magnoliopsida > Poales > Poaceae > Aegilops > Aegilops bicornis. Next base: position 135,991,750 of record CM038675.1, on the reverse strand, counting down.
ATGAAAAAATACAAACTACATATATATTCATATGTATGTTTATATTTAACATGTTACATGTTAGTTGATATAATAATACATAAAAAGCATTAAAAAATATGTACCGAAAAATCTAACTATGCCGACGGCCTAGCTGGCCGCATAGATCCATTTCCAACGTGCGGATCATCGACGTGGCGGATATGCCGACGGCACGTCGGCATAGGCTCTGCATGGTGCGGCTGGATCAATGGCGTGGCTGCGGACCTATGCCGACGGCCCCGTCTGGCCGTCGGCATAGCTCTGACGCCGTTAGCCAGGGGGTGGCCGGGCCCCACGTGTATGCCGACGGCCTTTGTAAGCCGACGGGAGCTGTCGGCGTATATGTAGCTAGGCCGACGGCCATTCTATGCCGACGGGTGCCGTCGGCTTATCTCTGCGTAACGACGGCCTTTGTACGCCGATGGCGTAACCAGCTGTCGGCATATCTCGAGGAAGCCGGCGAGGGCCGTCGGCATTGTTTTGGCCGTCGGGGTATGGCCCTGTTCCGGTAGTGAGGCTAGCTATCGTACTTGTCCTGGCGCACCAGCTCGGCTTCCATCTTGTCGGCCGCGGTCATGGTGAGCAAGAAGGAGCCGCCATCGCCGCCACGCCCAAGGTAGTGGAGACGGCCACCGCCGCCACCGATCGGGCGGCGCCTTCTCCATCCTCACCGGCGCCGATGGGACCGACGGGCGGCACCACCTCCTTGCCGCGTGGGAAGCTGCGTGGTGGGGACACTGGTTGGGCGAAACACACGGACGTCTGTCACGGCGGCGGCGACGGAGTTCTCCTTGACTACTTTCTCACGCGGCGTCCGATTTGGGCGTCAGCGGTAATGCGACGCTGGCGGGTTCTCCTTGACCTCCTTTGTCCCACAGCGTCTGATTTGGGCGTCAGCGGTAGCGAGGGCCGACGGCTCCTCCTTGACGCGGAGGTTGCGCGGCGACAAGGGCGGCGCCATACCACGGTCGTGGTGCAACCGCTTTCGATCAAGAGTGCCATATGCGCAGCGAACACTTCATCATCCAAGGAGAGAACCACCTCCTCCTTCATTATGGCCGTCGATGGGCCGAAGATCATGGGTGACGGCACCACGATCCGCACAACCTTGAGTTCCACCTGCCAAAGACCGAGAACCACCGAGTCGGAACTTGCCCATCATTATGGAGTGCCGAGGAGAGGAGATGAGAGGTGCCGGTGCGTGGATCGGAGAAGAGGACGTAGGATTTGCCGACGAGGCTGTGTTGAAACATATTGCCAGCCTTCCTTCATCAGTTCGGACTTTTGGATGAATTGGCTGGTGCATGAATTCAATATGGTATCCGAGCCAAGAGGTCTTGCGTTCAAGAACCTGCGGACTTTTGGATGAATTGGCTGGTGCATGAATTCAATAGGCTGACTCATGTTCGCTCTGGAGCGGCAGCGCGGCATGAATGAGGGGAGACGGTTCTGGAACGAGACACATGACAAAGACTATTGTTGGGACTGGCGGTCGATGCGTCCACACACGACAAAGACTATTGGTGGGACTGCAGTCGGCGCCTCCATGGCGTCTGTCTAGACGTCCGCAAACCTCCCTTAGCTTTGCTTCTGGTTTGCGGAATTGAACGTTAAGTCTATCTATGGACGTTTGATACATGATTTTGGACGACACGGAATATCAGGACTACATTGTCCAGATGTTTAGCGGCTTTTTATGCACAGCGTTGGCATGTCCTCACCTAAAGAAATAGCATGAGTGTATGCCGTGTGCAGAGCACGTTGCTGAATTCCCCAAACCCAACGAACCCGGGTTATCCACCCACCCACGCACGATCGCCTCCGTTTATCCGGCGACGCCGCCCCAGCGAAGTGCAACGAATCACCTCGCTGATCACCACCGCTCGTAGGTCGGCCGCGGACGACAAAGAGGAGGTAAAACTGACGACGGGTAGTGGAAGAAGGTGACTCTGCCGTGTTCTGAGTCTCATCGTATTGCGCTTGTGTCATTGTCGCCGTGGCCACGCTAAGCTCGGCCAACCCAAGAAGAGTCCAAGACAATCATCATGTATCCATGCATGCTGGATCGATCGTGACATGCATGTCTCTCTTTGGGTAGCTACTAGGAAATCACCAGCACGCCTGCATATCTCTACAGAGCATGATTATTTCCAGATGGATCCGGTCACAGAGATAGGGATGGCAATGGGTAGGGTATGGGCGGGTACAACCTCCTTCTACCCAAACCCATACACATAGAAACTTTCTATACCCACCCACTTCAATACCCATGGATACAAACTGACACCCATGCCCATACCCATCGGGTATCCTATATCCAATGGGTATCCATTGGGTACAATATATAGCATTCAAATTCTTAAGAGGTAGAGAAATGAGTTCAAAATTCAAGTGATCATGGTAGAGTAGTATAGCACGCATGTGGCCTCCTCCAGTGGGTGGCCTCTTGGAGGCATCAGGGGAGTATGAGCAGCGATTGGTGGAAGACCGACGCAGTGGAAGGTGGTGGTGGTAATTGGGGATCGCTGGATCGAGTGTTCGACAAGAGTCTAGTAGCGAAGAGTCAATATTTCATCTTTTTGAGGAGTCAGATAGGACGTATGAGGAGTGGCGAGCAGGTGATTATAAGCCTATGAGCTATGACTTGTTTAAGGAATATGAGATTTAGGGTTGGACCATATGAGTTGGATGTTAACCCCACATGTTATGGGAGTTATTTTCATTTATTAACTAGCGGGGTGACCCGCGCATTTGCGCGGCTAGATTTTTTTATTTATTGCTATATATCGTCATATTTTGTACTAAGTTGATGTCGTAGATCTGGATTTGGTACACTAAAAGACCGAATACTCTTTTACCTCATTCCTTGATACTTTGTCACGACTTTTTATGGTATTTATGAAATATGTAATATTCATGGCTTATATATGAACATTATTATCCAATCGATTCCATGCCTCTTACTTCCTGCATTGCAGTTATGTATTTCTCCTAATACTATATCGTACATGATCCACATGCTTCGATGTCTTCTCAGCTTACTCTAGGTGTCTATGTTGTTCAGTCTAAGTCAACAATTTTTTTTGTGAATCGACGACACGGGTACAATCTTTTATCACATTGCAATTATGTTTTTCTAATGTTACTATATTGTACATGATCCACATGCTTGGATGTCTTCTCATCTTACTCTAATTCTCCACTTTTTTCCAGTGGTCATAACTTGCTTTTCTTATTGTGCCCACAATATTGCTTTCTCTACCATTATCTCCCCTAGCAGCCAAATTTTACCGGTTATTTTTTCTACCAAAGTAGAAAAGGTATATAAAAATTACAGGAGAAAGTAATAGAAATATTTATATTAAGTGCACTACTGTTGGCAAATACTGATTTGAACTCCTTTAATTCAGCACTCGAACGAAATGCTTTCACTTACGATGAGATGAAATTAAAGATTTTTAGCCAGACGCTAACCGCCAAAGCGAAAACATGGCTATTGACTCACCCCGCTTGTACTTGTGACACTTGAACACTAAAAATGAGAGATTTCTTGTAATGGATCAGTTATGTCTTGTAAAACTATTTTATCACCAAAAATGTGTTCATGACGGTTTTGGACCATCACGCCAGACCTTTATTTATCGACATTATAAATATTTTTCTATTATGAATTAATAATATTAATAATCACAATTAGCCGTAATCAACTGAGAACACATCAGTTTTATCTTAAATGTACATACCGGAGGCCAAATTCATGAATTTTTTTTGGAGTATCTTCCCATGTGCTCCTCTAACAGCACCGCTTACATGCATGGGATGTTTCGCCAGGTTGTGCTAAGGGACTGGTTTACTCCATTCAGTCGACAGTTTTTGTTGTTCCGTCATCTCCTTATTGCCGGTTCACTTTGCCGAAATCTCTATATACCTCACGTATATAATCATTGGGCATAAAGGCCTTATGCAAAAGTATGTACTTCCTACTAACAGTTGGGAATTGGCTTGTCGTGTGCACCACATATGTTCAATCGTAAAATGCTAAAGTTCTCATCGGGATAATAGAAAATGGCTAGATGAATGGGCAAAATCTTGTCATTCTTTTATTTTTTTCATGGAACAATCTTGTAATTTCTAACATATGGTAGACCCATTTGTATGTGACTAATGTTATGTATAGCTTTTCTATCTTTTAATCGCGACCATTATAATTAGAATCAACGCATCAGTTTTTGTTATATTTGGTTAGTTATCTGTCTTTCGATATTCTAATTTACGAATCAGTTTTTGCATTTTTATTGAATTTTTTGCTACATAATTTATATTATTATATATTGAACACCTATGTATACCCTGCTTTCACACCGTTATTTATATTTTAGGTATCTCTATTGCGCAGCCATATTTTTCTTATCCACCGTTCTACTACATGTTCCTAATCCAGTGAAGCAATACCAAATTATGAGTCGAACAGACCTCATAAGATAATGCATGATGCATATGTTCTTGCATCATTTGTTCACTAAATTTTCGCGCCGTGTGATTTTTGGTTATTGTATATTGAACATCTATGTGTTGCCACAGAAGAAAAGAAAAAACCGATTAATGCTTATGAACGGAATAGAAAAAGTTGATGTTTGCTACCTTTTATGCCACCATAACATCATCAATAGTACAGATGGATCTTTCAAGTAGATTAGTAAGTGTAGGCAGCAGAAAAATAGAGTTGGAGGCTAGTCCCTTTGGCACGTATTGTAGTGGAGACTAAAGAAAGAGCACATGTATATATTTTTCTCTGGGCTCCAACTTGTGCTTGGCCCACAAATATTATATTAGGCCGGAGGCAATGCTTGATAAGGGCTTCAAATATTGAGTTCACCTAAAAACACTTATGATGGAAAGAGACTGTGTATTGGGTCCGGAGTCCGGCCAGCCTCGCATAATCCATGCTATGTTGCTAGTCCGTCCGATTCGCCTAGCAAACTTTTTTTAGTCCGACTCTTCCTTTTAGGCTTGCTGTAAACGTACAGGATTTGGAGACATGCTTATACCTATATTTCTATCATGCAAATCTCAGCCGTTCTTTTTAACTAATTTTCTACTGTTACATCTAAGCCGTATGTTTTCTATCGTTTTAATAATATTTCTACTGTTACATCTAAGCCGTACGTTTTCTATCGTTGTTTTAATAATATTTCTACTGTTACATCTAAGCCGTACGTTTTCTATCGTTTTAATAATATAATAGATTTTTTCTAAGTATCCATTGGGTTACCCATGGGCACAATTTCTTACCTATGCCCTACCCATATATTTTGCGGGTATAGGTACCCATTACCCGTGGGTAGAAAATCTCTTCAAGTCTTGCACATACCCATTGTTTTCGGGTAGGGTACCCGCGGGTACCCATACCCATGGGCAAAACTGCCATCCCTACACAGAGAATACCACAGAACTTTGAAGTAATGTGAATGATACTATAAAAATACTACATCCGTCCTGATTTATTGGCCCCTTCGTATTTTATGTCAAATTTTAATCATAAATTTAACTAACAAAATATTAATGCATGTCATAAAAAATTATATTATTGGATTCATATTTGAACATATTTTCCAATGGCATAATTCTTGGTGACATGCATTGACATTTTGTTAGTTACATCTATGATCAAAATTTGAACCTAAATACGAAGGGGGCCAATAAATCAGGACGGAGATAGTAAGGATGAGCCTTTAGACATGATAGGGTTTAGTACGACGGAACACTACAAAAAAAATACACTTCCGTGATGATACATGTTTGTCACAGTAGGTCGTGTTTTTGTCATGCATGTACATCCATGAAAAATTTATGACAAAATCAAGTTAGTCATACATGTGCTGTCATAGAAGTGTTCTATGACATTACCAAAATTATCATCACGGAAGTGTCCACTTCCATGACGATAAATCGCGCGTCATAGAAGTGCTTTCGTCAAGGGTGACCGACACGTGACATCCACCATAATGGAACGCCGTTAAGCTATCGGGTCGGGTTTTGGATCCGATAACCCGTTAACAACCCCGACCAATGGGGATTTTCCACGTGTAAAATCATCATTGGCTGGAGGAAACACGTGTCGACTCATCGTTGGGACAGATGTCATCCACTCATTGGACAGAAGGCGCCTATGATACGTCGACACATGGCACGGCCCAACAGAGGCCCATTCCTATGAAAAGGCCGGCTCATTTGACTTGGTCAAAAGGTGGCGGGCCAGCCTATGTAAAGCCTGTTAACGGCATGTTCGCATATAGCCCATTTACAGCCCGCTAACCCAAGGCCCGTTATGCCCTATCCGAATTAGGCCCAGTAGCGTCATCTGGGCCACCCAATATGATTCCAGCCCGTTTTCACTTCTGGCCCATGTATGGCCCATGACGTCTTTCGGCCCTTATGAGGCCCTATGTAACTCTTGGCCTATTAACGGCCCGTGGTGAAACTGGTCTGTAATGAACAATGTATTACTTTACACCCATTAACGGCCCGTGGTGAAACTGGCACATAATGAACAGTGTATCACTTTATACCCATTAAGGGCCCGTTATTCCGTTGGGCCGTTTCCAGCCCATGTTATCTTTCGGTCTTCTCAGAGCCCATTTATTCTTGGGCTCATTTCCAGCATTCGTTTACTTACGGCCCGTTCGCTATTTTACGCTTATGGGCCAAATTCAGCCCGTGGTTACAGTCGGCCTGTTTGTGGTCCGTTAACACGTTGGGCCGTTTTCATAGCGTCATGAAATACAGCCTATTACCGATGGCCCGTTATGGTCGGCCATGAACGGACGATTCCAACTCTAGCCCGTTTACGGCCATAATGCGGCCTGTTATTGGCCCATGTTTGGCCAATCGATCATACTGCCCGTATAAGGCCCATTGATGATACGGCCCGTAGAAGGCCCATTGTTTCTCTGACTTGTAGAAGGCCCACTGTTTATACGGCCCGTACAAGGCCCATCGCTTTCTCTGGCCCGTGGGTCGGTGTCACTACAAAGAATATTAGCCCATGGTTATTGTGGCCTAGTTTTAAAAATAGGTTATTGCAGCCACTAGCAAACCGCAGAAAAAGAACTGCATCGACTACAAGCAAACAAATAAACAAGACAACAAGGAAATAAATAAGCAAGCAACTTACACTAGGCTATCACGGCTATTACACATATTACATCCACTTTGGGCATCAAAGTTCGCCACCAAAGGTGCAAATATAGGGAACACAACAAGATATAAACGCCATGACAAAACAAGTCTAGAATGAAACCACTTCAAGAGCTCAAGAAACAATATCACAGGTACCCATAATGCTGGCAAGATGCTTAGCAAGTTTATTAACTTTCTCTTGTTTCGTGCTTAAGTCCTCCAAGCGCTTTTGTTGCACCGAAAAGTATGCATCTGAATTCTGCAGGACTTCCTCGATCCTTGACTTCGTCGCATAACATCTGATCGATGTCTTTCAACTTGAAGTTGAGACTCAAGAAGCCGAACTGATTTAAGCAACGAGTTCAAAGAGTTGGTGCCAGCAGTGGTAGCCAGTAACTCGAACACTACATCAAGACATGAATTTGGGGTTGTCTCAGTGTCCTCAATATAGTTTTTATCAGCTTTCTTGGAGACCAACAGGGATGTCTCACTATCTTGAACCTTATCTGCATTACTTCCTTTACCATTGCATAACAGGGTACTCTTCTCCAATAATTTATCCGCGTTCTAAAAGAGAAACAAACAAACACAACTCAGGTTTACAATGTAGTATATGAAACTCATTTTGGTAAACCAGTTCAAGAGTAAGGTGGTCAGATAACAAGATGAAACAAACATATATCTATGTAGTATGGTCACCGTATGGTCTATATCATTCTAGTTTATGTTGCCAAATCAAGATAGATACAGATTCAATCATATCTATTTAAGACAAAGCAGCATAGACAGAATATAAGTGTGGGAAACTACACAACAATAACAACACTTGTAATGTGCATGGCATGAGAACATAACTGTTTATTCAATTGAAACCGAAATCAACATAGAGCAAGTTACAACAAGAAACAGCCAAACACGTTGAAGAAACATGTTTAAAACATACTGTTGCGCCATTGGAGTTTCAATTGCATCCTTCAAATTTGAAATTGGTTGGTATCGATGCATCTGATGATGCAAGAGCAAAGTAGTATGAACCGTAGCTACGGAACCTGACACGATAACAATTCTTCTTGACTTTAAGCGTTGACTTGAGTTCGAAGTGGTGGTCCTCGTGATTTGGGCACCGCAGCTTGCCTTATTAACTGCCGTGTTTGGGTGCTCTGTGGTGGAGACGGTCTTTGTGTCAACGGGAACCGGGTGTCTATCTCCGGGGTTGGGGTTAGAAGGGGTGTAGCTGGTTCTCTGTCCAACTGGGTAGGGGTACAATCTGCATGAGTGTGGGTTATGTGTGGTGGGGCTGATTCTTGGGCAAGTACAACCGTGGTTCTATCTGCATCGACAGTAGCACGATCTTTTCAAGACCGTATTTTACTCCCACGTATACTGCCATCACTCCCTCCAATTGAAATGGCTGATAAACAAGAAAAGTAATTGAATGTCTGAGACATTGTAAGATAGACAGTGCAATGGATAGTAGGGAAGAAAAGCAGGGCATGCAATAATTCACATTTATGTTGTCTAAGCAAACAGAATAGCGGTGACATAATTTCACATATATGATGGCTAATTAAACAGGATAGCATGACACAATTTCACATGTATGATGGCTAACTAAACATGATAGAATGACATACTTCAAAATATGATGACTATGTAAACAGGATGACATGATATAACTATGCGATGTGTCTATTAAAGTGGTTGGCATGCCATAAATCACAAACATGCCGTCAATGGAAACATGATGGCATGATATAATTCACGGATAGAATGACATAATTTAAAATATGATGACTATGTAAACTGGATGAGATGATATAACTATATTATGTCTTTAGAAAATGGGTTGGCATGCCATAATTCAGATACATGCTGTCTATGCAAACATCATGGCGTGACGTAATTCAAATATATGATTTATATACTAAGGAAGTGAGTAGAGGGCAATTGCATATATGATGTGTCAACTAAGGAGATGGCATTCAATATTGTGTATATGATGTAAAAACTAAGCATTGCAATACAACATATGCATTATATGAGTAATATAACCCTGCCAAGTTTGAGCATACACCTCGTGGGATAATAGGACTGGTCATCGCCTCACGAATCCACCTCTCAAGAGCTATCTGTAACCAGCAAGATATCTCTTCTTGGTAGCATTGTCTCGCTCAAGACCTTGTTTTCACTCCAGATTTCTCCATCACCAATTCAAATGGCTGATGCACAGGAAGAGCAGCGATTGAATATACAAACATTGTCGACAAAAGCAATGAGAAATACAAAAAAGGACGGCATGATATAATTCACATATATGACGCTTGCCTAAACAAAGATGGCATTGCATAATTCACATACATAATGCCTTGCAATAAGATAGCATTGCATAATTCACATATATAATGTCTTGCAACAAGATGGCATTGCATAATTCACATACATGGTAACTAGACACTAAACAGGTGGCATTCACACAAAGCATGTCTAAACTAAGCAAATGACATAGCAATGCAAGATACCATACGCACGATATGAGTAACATAACCCTGCCAAGTTAGGGCATGCACCTCGGGAAATATGACTGGTCATCTGCTCTCTCAATCCTCCTCTCGAGAAGCTATCGGTAACCAAAGAAGACATGCGCTTCGTCAGATAGCATTGTCTGCTGAACACCTTGTTTCCACTCCAGATTTTTCCATGACCGTGCCGAATGGCTGATGCACAGGAAGAGTAATTGAATATACTAAAATTGTTGATAAATTTAACACATAATAAAAAAATGATGGCATGATATAATTCACATATAAGATGACTGGCTAACCAGGGTGGCATTGCAAAATTCACATATATGATGCCTGGCTAGACAAGATGGCATTGCATGATTCACATATACGATAAAGAAACTAAACAGATGGCATTGACACAAAGCATGTCTAAACTAAGCGGATGACATCTTTAATGTATACAAGAAGCAATGCAAGGCACCATATGCATGATATTACCAACATCAGCATGCCAAGTTAGAGCGAAGACCTCATGAGGTAAATAGGAGTGGTCTTCTCCTTCTGAATCCCCCTCAGAACAGTTATCTTCCTCTTGATTACGATCCGAAATGGGTGGAGGAGGGGCTGCCTTTGCGCCCACCATGGAATGACGTCTGCATGAAATTTTATTGGCATGCAAGGCTCGTCTCTTTTGCTCTACATGATCAGTTCCATTGTGTACAATAACTGGCATGCATAGGAATAAAACATAGTGAGATTATGTAAGGAGTGCATGCACAAATCCAGAGTGATGGTAGCAAAGCGTGGATGCACCCAAAACCAATGATAGCAAAGTGATAATAGCTTTAGTTAAAAATACAAATAATGGCTCCTTTAATGTTTGTTTGCACCCAACATGAAACTCATAGTAGACACCGGAGATTAACCAGATAGTAGGCGAGATAGTAATCGATTGCTGCCCCAATATGTACCCCACAACCATTTAAAAACTCAAGTTTCAAAGATTAGTTTGGACCTAACTCGGAGTCTAATAGGTGAACACGACGATAATGCAGCATGTCATCATATTAAGCGACACATAACGTAAGCAGACACGGAAGAGTGCGACCTCTCTTGCGGACCCGTGTAGTCCTCAAGGTCATCTGCTCGATTGATGATGGTAATGCAGTTGTCGAGCCGCCAAGCGGGAAGAAGATCTCGAGGCGGCGAAAAGATAGTCTGGAGAGCGGATCCCTGCTGTGGTGAACCCTTCCGTCGTTGGAGCAGCTGAGCTGGGGTGGAACATGTCAACAGAGCAGAGCAGGACAAACCACACAAGGTTTTCTTTGACACATATCTGTAACAGAAGTGAGTAAGGGCTTGTTTGAATTTGACGATTCTAACAATGCAGGGATAGGAAATAGACAGGAATAGAATAGGAATGCACGTGCAAAATAGAGAATTTAAAAACATAGGATTTCTGCCAATCTGGGTGTTTGATTCACAACAATTGAAAGATCACAGTATGCAAAAAAGCATGGTGAGATTAAGTCAAACCACAAGAAAATGTACGGTTATAATGCTATTATGCTACTATCTCTTAGTCTTGTGCTTGATGAATAGGAATATGAAAAGGAGGAGAAGTGGAAATTAGAATTCCTACGGTTTTTCTTTCAAAGAGACACTAAAGGAACAAATCCTACAGTTTTCCTTTGCTCCATTCCTTTGCACCAAATTCATGAAAAGTAGTACCATAGGAAACTTTCCAATTCCTATGTTTTTTATTCACTTGTCCTTTCAAGCACTGGCGATTCTAGTAGGCAGGCTTGAGCAAGGAAAATCCTACACTAAAAAATGTTTTTGTGCTACTTCTATTACTTTGGACCCAGGCCACTGCCATACTAGCTCAACTCCCAGGCCCATCAACAAATGCACAGCTCAAACGCGCAGAGATAAATAATGATGGCGTTCAAGAGAGTCCATCGCGGATAGCTAAGTTGCCTGGTACCTCACTGCTTGTCATATAGTAGGATAAAATAATCGTATTTCCCGTTACTACGAAAGTGCTCGATTGGACAATATATATAACATGTAGAGTAAAAAAGAAATGCAACAAGTGTACAACCTCTTTGGTGAAGCCATGTCAATCTCAGCGTGATTGGGTTGGCGGTGAGGATGCTCCTGACTTTCTTTGTCGGAGGAGGGGAAGAAGATCTTAGGCATCTGGAGATGGGGTCCGAGGTACTGCTCCGCTGTGATGGAGGGTTTCGTCATTGGAGCAGCTTCGGTGAGTTGTACGACGCCGAGGCTGGAGCAGGACAAGAGAGACAACGAACAACGTTAATCTGAGTGGAATTCTAATAGCATATCCAATACATGACGTAAAATAAATAACCACAAAGTGCTAGATGTCATGGTCAAAAAAAGTGCTAGATGTAAAATACATCAGCCGCTCATCTCTGAACTTAACTGTCGAAACTGAACTTAGTATGTCAAACTGAACTTAAGCTGAACCTAACTGTCAAAACTGAATTTTCTTTGTCGAAACCGAATTTTCTTTGTCGAAATCAACACACTAGCAAGGTGAGGCTACACGTCGGTCGATCGACTTTTTCATCTCTGGTCACCGATTTTTCAGCCGTTGGATCACGAAATCAAGGGCTGCGGTTCATCTTCAACCTACCCCGAGCCGCCACCACCACCGGCCAAACAGCAGCCCCGCCACCCATGCGGCGGTCGCCGCCCGCCCGCCTTAAAACACTCCCCACCGCCGGTCCGCGCCGCCCAGCCATCCCTCTAGCCCCCCGTGCCGAGCTTTTTCTCCGTGATCCCCACTCCACCGCCCGCCAACGCCCGCCACCGCCGCGACCACCGCCCCATCCCGAACCCTAAGATAGATAGTAGGGTACCTCTCCGTGAGCCCCCCTCCCAAGCGGCTGGTTCTTCCTTCACCCAGTGAGCCCACCCCTTGAAAATCGATCGACCCAAAAGTCGATCACGGTCGTAAGTGTAGCCAAATCGGAGCAGCATCGCAAGCAAGAGCAAGAGCGAGAGCAGCATGAAAGCAAGAGCAATAGCAAGAGCAGACCAGGCAGGGGACCGAGAGCAAGAGCAGAGCAGCAGTGCGAGCGAGAGCTAAAGCAGCAACAGCTCCTACTGATGTGGACGTCGCCGCCGAGGGAGCGACACCGTGAAGCAAGTGGCTGGCGACGCCGCCGTGGATGGAGTCGCGCCGTGTCGGCTCGGGACCGAGTGCCGGCAGCACCGTGAGATCGAACCAAGAAGAAAATGCGGCGATTAGTGTACAACCACTTTGGTGGCGTCGATTAGGCCGCAGCTTCATCCGAGGAAACGGTGATGATGATGCTCTTCCGGTGGTGCAGGTGAAGACGGCGGTGTGGGAATGGAGGTGGCGCGAAAGATGAGAGGAACGTCAGGGCAGCTCCTTGGAGGTGGAGGACGGGGTGGCTGAACCAGCAGGACGATGATATCAACGACGGATCCTCATTCGCTACAGTGGGTGAGGGACGTCGAGGTGTTGCTGTGGACGACGTCGTCGGGGAAGAGGCTCCGGCTGGGTGGCGGACGGAGCAGGGTGTGGGGTTTCGTCGCGGGTTTTCGCGGCCTCGGTGTATGAATGGGCGGGCGGATGGGATGGCAATGGGGAACCATGGCTTAGAGACACGCTTGTCCGAAATGTGGGGTAAGTTACGAAAGTACCCCCACCGATTTGAGGCGGTTCTTTCGGTTCAGGGGTACCACGGGAATTCGGCGTGTCGGGATTTCACAGGAGGTGGGAGTTTTCGCGCGCGTTGTAATTTCGGAATAGCAAGGCGCGGGTTGAGATGGAGGGAGTTGTCGGAGCACAACGAGACAAAGATATATCTTAAATATTTCGGGCTAACAAGGCGCGGGTTGAAGAGGCGGGAGTTTCGCAGCACGATAGACAGAGGCGCTAGCTTCAATTTTCGGCATAACAAGGCGCGGCTTGAAATTTCGGAAGAACAAGCTTAACGTGTACAAAAAAAAGACAATTTGCACCTCAACACGCACAACACACACACACAAACACCATTTAGACTAGAGTAAGGTACATGTGCATTGCACGCATGAGATTTGGCAACCAAATTATGAATAAATACCACATTATAGCATGCAAGCTTTGAGTCATATATGCATGTTGTAGATGTTCATTTAATTCTTATAGTTCATTTCATTCAAAATCGTCTAGTTTTTATAAGAAAGCTAATCTATTTTAAGATTCATGGAATTGTGCATTGTAAGACATAAAGTAAAAAACAAATATTGGCAAATCATGTAGAAAAACATTTGGGCAATTTTGATACGGAAGATTCTAGAACAAATAAGAAGTGCTTGTGTTTTGATGTTTGTGCATTATGCTTAAGTTCAACCATGGATTCTTCTAGATTATACATGTGGCGAAATCTGGTGGAATCTAGATGATATCCAACGGCCAATAGTGCTCAAATTTGCCATCTTTGGACCATCGGATTCGCCTCATCCAACGACCATCTTTCAAAGTTAAAGTTACCCGCACACAATATAAAAATATATATAATATAATATATATAGGGGTATAGATATAGATATGTGATGCGAAAGCCGCCCATCATCTCCAGTTACAATAGTGTGTCCATGCACGGATGCGACGTGGGCAAATTCAAATCAGTCTGACCTTGTTCAATGTGTATAAATTACAACATGCTCGTTTTCAAACCACACCATGCAGATCTCCGTTATATTCATGCATGCATGGGTTTCAAACATCAGGATCTCTTATTAAAATATTTGAATTCAACTTTACATTGATTATGACCTCACCTATTCTTTTACACCCACACAGTAGTCTTCTCTTTATAATTGTACCACTAAATTTCTCTCGTGCATGCATGCACACACACTACCGATCGGCATTATCTATCGCACGCATGCAATCTTTTTCTTCAGGTCGGTCTCCCATGAAGGCACACACCCACACACATCCCCCTCTCCATCATACCGGACATTCTTTATCTCTCACGCGTGCATGAGCAACGATTGATGTTCCTCTATGTATGTGTGTATATAGCTAGGTCTTTCATAGTTTTCCACACAAACCGATCAATCGATATATCAAGTGAGGTCTCACCCTCTTTCCCACGTCCACATCGATCAATCTATACCTCTCCCACGTCCACATCGATCAATCTATACCTCTCTATATAGGATTAACATAAATAGCTAATACACCCAGATTAATTATATATCCAACATCCCCCTCTCATCATCCATGCCTTCCGCTTCATCTCTCAGACGCGTGCACAATGGCAAAGACATGGGGAAGTAAGGGCCCTGCCCCCCCCCCCCCAACACCACTATATATCGAGGCTAATATGAATGTGATCATTAGACAATTGCTGCTAAAAAGGTTTAATTTCATGAATTGACCCTCCTCATAAAGGATTAGCAACGCTTGGCCCCCTAGCTCATTTATTTTTCATGGCTCCGCCATCACTGGCAACAACAAGCACGTGTTCGCCCTCTCTCTAATATCGATCTCGCACTTGTGCATTCCTTCATAGTCTCCCTCCACTCGGCCCCTCGCACCATCTTCTAGCCCCCCACCGTATTTTGCCACATGTACAATCTAGCAGACTTCATGGTTGAACTTAAGCATAATGCACAAACCTCAAAACAACAGTGGTTCTCTTTTGTTCTAGAATCTTCCGTATCATAACTGCCCAAACTTTTTTTCTAGTTGAATTGCCATTATTTGTTTTTTACTTTATGATTTACAACGCACAATTCCATGAATCATAAAATAGATTAAGGGCTTGTTTGATTCAAAGGATTCTCAAAGGAATTTTGGAGGATTCTAATCATTAGGAATTTTTCCTATCTTGGTTGTTTGATTTGTAGGATTGTAAACCATAGGAATTTTTCCATATGATCGATTTGCACTAGATATCATAGGAAACATCCCATCCACTCAAACCTCTTTGAAAGAATTCTGCGTTTTTTCTATGCACAATCAAAAACTCGTACAATCCTACAGGATTCAAGACGACATTCCACTATAATCCCATGTTTTTCCTATTCACGCGTTCTTAGCTTTCTTATAAAAACTAATTTGATTTTGAATGAGATGAACTATAAGAATTAAACAAAGGGCTACATCACACATATATGACTCAGAGCTTACATGCTATAGTGTGGTATTTATTCATAATTTGGTTGCAAAATCTGATGCGTGCAATGCACGTGTACATTATTAGTACTTCGAGTATGTGCAAAACACGTAAATTAGAATACCAATGGCACGCTACACAGTGTATCTCTTACGGTTCATGAAGCCACGTGGCACATGTGGAGGCGTTGTCGCGACCTCCTTGCGTGGATTGATCACGATGACGTCTTGCTGGTTCCGGAAGAATGTACTCGTCCTCCACGAGCCATACTTGGCGGTACATGCACGAAGATGTGCACGCCGCATACGCCACGCACTCATTCCCTCGCGCACATGCGGGTACTGCAGGCGGACGCAATTTTGTACCAAGATCCACCCCATGTGATAATTTGACGCGTGTAAAGTCATTCACTTCATTGATGGTCAATTAATACAGCGCATGCAAATTGAGTGAACGTGAAGGCGGAAGAAAGACATTATTACTCCACTGCGTGCATGCGAGTAGTTAAATCATGGGTTGCTAGTAGTACTTCCATTGGTCTCCTTCGTATTTTGTGCCAATTTTTGACAGTGTAGTACTTCAAATTTATGTTCCGTTAAACTCATCGGGAGTCGTTTCGGGCCTCGGAACCAAAACCATCAATTAATCTTTACCTTGTTCCCATCACATTCGAAAGCTTGCTCACACCTATTAGTACGTACCAAACCTGAACGTGTTCCCACTATGCAGGTATTAGTACTACTAGTGCTAGTACTTAGGTTATAAAAAGGGGAACTACCTAACCAAAAATTACTCTACCTTTCCTCCTCATAAGTGCTTCTTCTTCGTCCATCGTTGCCATGGGCGGTGAGCAGAGCTCGAAGTCGAGAACTACTCGTAACAAGGGAGCGACAACCAAGGCTGCGGAAAAAAAGAGGGCTCGCCGCCACGCAGAGACCTTGAAAGATCTCTCACCGGCAGGCGATGGCTCCCAGGAGCGCCCTAGCCACGGAGGCGAACATGCCGAGCCGGCGGAGCTGGAGTCATTATCCCTGGACGGCATGCCCGATCAGCTCAATAAGCACCTCAATAAGCAGAAGGAGTTCATCGAAGGCTTGACGGAGTTGCTGAAGGAGAGCCTCGACGACATGCCCGCTGAGCTCAATCAGCAGGGGGAGTTGACCGCAGGCTTGGTGATGCTGCTGAAGAAGAGCATTGCCTCGGAGAAGAAGGCAATCGACAAAATCCTACGACTTCAAGAGGACAAGGCGAAGCTCTGCCACGAGATCGACCTGTTGAAGGAGAAGAACGCCGGCTGGAAGAAGCTGCATGAGAATAGTAGTTCCTCGATGAAGACGCTGCAGGCCCTCGTCATGGAATGAAGGAGGAGTTGGCGAAGCTCGCGCCGAGCACCGGCTGCTGTCAAGGTACGTAAAGCGGCCGTGGAACAGATGATGAAGGCTCGCGTCGAGAAATCCCGCGTCATGGAAAGAATGAAGAAGATGGCGGAGGAGACGTGCAAGGAGATGGAGGTCGTGGAGGCGATGAAGAAGCGATTCGACTCATGGCTAATTAGATCATTTGGGGTGATAATCTTCCTTCTTCTTTTCTTTGTTGTGTTTCATATTTTGCTTCGGATGTTTTCGCCAATACGTGTCATGTTCTCTGCGAGGCATGAATAGAACAATGGTTTTTGTTTTTTGAGGGAATGAATAGAACAATGCTAGTAACAATGAGATGACTAGCAAATTAGATATTTTTTATCGCCATATGGCACTGGGCTGCCGTGTTTCGTGCTCCTCCGTCGCAGTACTTCTCCAGTGGAAAACTTGAGTATACCGCACGGTTCTCTGCTCCTCCTCGATCAGGTCGTCGGCGTATTTATACGAGCAGTCAAATCACAAGGCCCCGCCTTTCAGCAGTAATGAGCCATCAAATCATAAAGGCCCTCGCCTCTCGTGAAACCGACCAAGCTAGACTGCCCCGCCCTCTAGCCTTTTAAAAAATGTATACTTTTGTACAAGAGTAGTATCAATGGATTGTGCCATGGAGCAAAACTTGAAATTAAAAAAAAGGTGGTACATATAGAAAGCGCTCGTCGCCAAATTATGCATATAGTACTATTAAAACGGCTAGTCACAATAATGGTGTCCAACACAACCCACCCCTCAAATAAAACTAAGCACCCTGGAATTCTTTGACAACTAAACTGCTGGCTATATGATGTTGGCCATATATATATATTGTACGTATATAATGTGAATAAACGAGTGGTAGTACTATACCAACTAAAAGATGAAATGTAAGAAATACTAGTATGTACTTCATCAAGAGTTAAAGTAACAAGAAGAAACATAACATAGTTCTTTGGGGCTCAAAGACAACACACCCCTCAAATTAAATTAAGCACACCTGAAATTAAACTTTGCAACTATTCCGTAGACACCGCATTAGAACCACCATGAGCAACGACATCGCCACCTTACTCGGAGTCCACGTCCACGTCCTCGACTTCGCCCTTGTCCCTCTTCCTCTTGGCCGATACTTCTTTGCTTGAACCGCCAACTTGGCTGTTGCTCTTCATCCAACCCTTGTAGATATTGAAACAAAGGTAGCCATCCATTGCGATTGTCTTGGATGTGGTCTATATCTAGTACATTCCGCTGCCATGCATGACGATGAAAGCGTGTAATGAGGTTTCTCCGGTTTGCGGCGAAGGATGAACCATGGCTCCTGCCAGGTCAAGATTGAAAGGTCGACGAGAGGACACCAACCGATTCTTTTGGAGGTTGAAGGTGTTTCCTACAACGAGGCCTATCCGGTAGCAGACTTCTTTGTCGTTACCAAAGTCTACAGGAACGAATTTGACTAGGTTGCTCTCGAGGAAGTCCTTAAAATCCTGGCACTCAACGTCGGCATGGCATATGTGGTAGACCAAGCATAAGTCATGCACGCAAACCTGGATCACGGCGGGCTTCTTCCTCTCTTCGTCCTTTAGATCCTTCTCTCGTCCCATGACTGTGGTGTACTCAACATCTAGCCCGGCGACCCACTCATCATCTGAGTCTTCGAACATGCGTCTAAAGCGAGAAAGGCATCATTTCACCGCCGCGGAAGAATGGGTGTAGATGACGTCAAACTCATCGCCGGTGATGGTTCTAACCTTGTACTCACCGCCGATCGGGGAGATTTGGGACACCATGGATTTGGGAGGAGGGTTAGGATTAGTGGAACTGCCGTAATGTGAATGGACGGGACGACTAGGAGCGAACCGCCGTAGTATTAAAGGACGTGTGGGGACGAGTAGGAGCGAACTGCCAGCGTGCGAACGACAGGGTAGTGGCTTTCCATTCTCCCATGATACGGGCTTCCGTGAGCCCTTGGATCGGAGATCGAACGGTTGCATGGCGTGATTCTAGACCAATGGGTGAATATCCTATCCTAGAGGGTTATTCTGCAAATTTTCAGCAACTTGGCATGCGACCATTTGATCTCAGATCCAAGGGCTGCCAGCAGCCCGTATCATGGCCGCGCCTACCACGACCGTCGCGTGGCTCGCGCGGACGCGCCCTTGGAGATTTAACACGGTACGTTAGGCTATCTGATGTTTGCATGTCATACATAGTCATCACTTAGTCACTCATACTACAACAAGGTTGGCTATAAGGTTGGCTATAAGTGTATTTTTTACTCCTCTCTATCTCTTTCTTTGTACTCCCTCCGTCCCATAATATAAGAATGTTTTTGACACTAGTGTGGTGCCAAAAAGTTCTTATATTATGGGACACAGGGAGTACTAGTATTTATTGCATTTGCCAAGGAGTGACCTCTTCCAATGAAATGGTGTTGCTAAGTTTCCTTCATTTAATTAGCTATAGACTCAAAATTGTCTTTTTCACGTAGGTACACGCTTAGCACTGTTTCTTCCTTGGGTCACCAAACTAGTCTCTCTCTTCTTGATTAACTTGCCACATCAGACTTTATGCCTATGTGGCAAGCTTAAGCACCTGTAGGAGCAAGTAAGGTGCCCGTCAGTTGCACGGAAGAGTGAAATGCATTCATCGGGTGTTGTTTATTTTGACAAAGGATGTGGGGTCATCTCATGTGTAACAGGTATCGATAGGTTTCTTCGGATATTATTTCATCTCTAGAGCTCGAAACATCCAGTGAAATAGATAAAAAAGTATCTTTTGCAAACAAAAGCGTTCAACCTGCTCAACCTGCATCCAAAACTTGTGAAGAAATAACTCTTATTGTGCTTTGCGGAAATGGTTCATCATAAGTCTTTCACCCGGATCTTGTAGTAAAAATTCATACATGGAAGATTCTAGACTAAACCATAAATGGATACACTTTTATTCATGCGCGATACTCCAATAGATCAAGATCATGCATGGAAGTCTCCACATGCTTAGACAGCGGATTACATTGAGAGAAGACTAATGATCAACATTTAACTTAGTAATGCATATGTCCAGGTGAACCTCCTTGGAGTCCCCATGCACATTGTTGGGGGTCAAATAATACCATGCGTCTTCCATGTCCACATCGACAGGAAGGTCTTGTTGGAGATATGCCCTAGAGGCAATCATGTATGATGATATTTCCTATGTGTTTATGAATAAAGATAGTCCTTGGACATTATCAATGATGTGTATCAACAAGTACGTGACTTGTTTGTGGGACTATGCATTGTATGATGACTGTCCTAAAAGGTCCCTAGTCGAAAGGGCTGTGTGGACACGCAGCCGACTAGACTGGCATATGACACGGTCGATGGCTTGGTCTCACTAGCCATGGAGCATTGGATGCTAACCGGATAATATGGACTTGGAAAGGTCTGGTCGGATTCGACGTAGTCGGATCCGAGTCGAGATAAGGTCTGAGTCGGACAGACCCAACTATGAGACGCAGCGATATGTCATCTGTGAGTCTCTAATACAACATACGTTCTATGTCCTAAGACCTGAGCCGACGCATGTACTCGGGATGGTGATGCACTTGCTTTGGGCCGACCAAACGCTACTCCGTGGATCGGGTAGTTACAAAGGTAGGTTTCGGGTTTGTCCAGTCCCATGCTGCGAGACATGGTCGAGCAAGATGGGATTTGCCCCTCCGATCAGGAGAGATATACTCTGGGCCCCTCGTGTGATCCGACCAGGATAAGCATGGCCATACGACAAGGATTATGAGATAATCTGGTTTGTGGTCGGTATCACTGGAACGAGAAAGAGGTCGGGCTAGCACAAGGATGACAGTCTCGCCTTGAGCCCGACAACATATATCGTGTGGCAAAGGGAGCGAAGTGTGACACGTTATGCTGTTCGCCTAACCAGCTTCATAGTTCTGCTTGGTGGTCGGCACGCCTTGCTAGAGGCCGCTACCAACCGTGCAGGTCGGAGGTGATCCGAATCGTGACCAAGCCGACTTGAACCTAAGGGGTCGCGCTTAAGGGAAGGAACCTATGAGGTCGGTTCGTAGGACACTGGTCGGATGTGATCCGAACTGGACTAGGAACGTGACCGAGTAGACTTTGGGCTTTAGGGTCCGTGCGAGGGCCAAGTGTTGAGCCCGCGACGGACGCCTATATAAAGTGGAGGTGCGGCACACTCATGCGGTTGATTGCTTCGGTGTTGCGACTAGGGTTTGCATGTGTTGCGAATAGCTACCTCCACTCGCCACCGACTGTGTGATCGGACCTAGTAGTCCGCCGCACTGTGTTCCTCCTGCACGCGCGGATACCGTTAGAGGCGGTGCACTTGCGCTACTCCGGCGAACTCGTACGTGGGATCGGACGACCGGCTGTTCGAGGGAGATCGAACAAGGAGGAGACGATCCACGCGGACGCGCTGCCTCAACTCTTCTTCCGCTGCACGGCACTGCGCGTCTAGTGGTAGCGAACTATGATCCATCTCCCGTAGCATGTTCCTGGATGTTCTGCGCGTAGGAATTTTTAATTTGCAGTCGACGCACCCTACCGTAGAATCCAACAGGTCCCAGCTCGACAGAATCCAAGTCAGCTTGACGCAGCCAGTGTCGCCGCCCACGGACCTCCGAGGGGTAGTAATAGTGAGCACGCACCCGTACATCCGCCTCGTGTCAGTGTCAGTGCTAGCGGCGTCGCCCCTGACGCACACTACAGAGATGTGGCGGCGACCTGCACGGGCCTCGCCGGTGGCCACGATCAAGAGGAAGACGCTGCCGTCCTCCTCCGAGACTAGCAGGCGGCGCTGATCCTCCAGCGACTCCGGCACAGTGAACGGGTAGCACGTCCCTGCATTTTGATGTTCTTCGCCAAGGGCTAGTAGTGATCGCCGCCTGCGCTGCGTCGGTGATGCACGATGTCCGTCGGCGAGCCCCCAAAACGGCACCGGGCACTCATAGCGATGACGAAGGATCCTTGGAGGCATCGACCAGGCCGTCCATGAAAGCAGGAGTGGCTGTAGGGGACGTTCCGCCAGTTGAATATATGAGCAAGTTACTACGAGATTTACTACAAAATAAATCATGATGGCTATAACAGAGATTAAACTAATCATGCGGACTAGCATAGTAGATGAACAGATCGAGTCTAGGACACAGACTAGAAACATGAATTCTACCATGATTTCGAACAGGAAGGACAGAAACACATACGGTGCAACGGGAGCAGCACCATTGGCGTTGAGGTTGTCGCACATGTCGTTGAGGAAGAGGTTGCCAAGGTCGGGGAATAAGTCGTCGTCCGTGAAGTCGTGGCTACTAGCAGTCGCGAGAGTGTGCTCCCCAAATGTCAACAGCACCCGCAAAATGGAGCGCAGGAGGGAGTGGCTGTAGGGGACGTTGCGGCCGCCAAATGGAGTGCAGGAGTAGCCCACGAAGCAGTAGACGGTGCTCCTCCCTAGTCTCTATTCTTATCTCTATCTCTACTACTCTTCTTTGTTTTTTATAATATACTAGTTGTAGTTGTCAAATCGAATAGTACTGCGCTGTCCACTGCACGCCCGGCTGAACACGCCTCCTCGCCTCCATTAAACCCGCATGCAAACCGAGAAACCTACTCCGGCCCGCGGGAGGAAATTTGTCGGTTGCCGTGGGAGGGTTATTCTGCAAATTTTCAGCAACTTAGCATGCGACCATTTGATCTCAGCTCCAAGGGCCGCCAGCACCCCGTATCATGGTCGCACCTACCACGACCGTCGCGTCGCAATGGTCGCTACTTGGAGATTTAACATGGTGTGTTAGGCTATCTGATGTTGGCATGTCATACATAGTCATCACTTAGTCACTCGTACTACAACAAAGTTAGCTATAAGGTTAGTCATCACTTAGGAGAAAATTTTACTACTCCCTCCGTTTACTCCTCGTCCCTACTACGTACGTACTTTGGTTAGTACTCGCTCCATTTACTTATACAAGGCCACTATAAAAAATACATTTTGCATCTATACAAGGCCACAAATAGTAATCGAGCCTTTCCAGTTTATGGCTCAATTTCAAAATCTCTCCAACCAAGGTAGACAGTGAGTGGTTGAATTAATTTCGTAGTTTGCATAGTACGCTCGTTTTTCTCAAGAAGTTATGTTTACCGAGGCATTAATTAGAACGAATGCATGAATGACCACTACATTTCCATGAACTTGTACATGCAATGGTTAGTTTCCTCTTGACACTGCTTGCGTCGGGTGATCTAACGCACCTCGAAATCCAACATGTAATGATACTACTACTACTTCCTCCTTTCCGGTTTATAGGGCTTGTCTCAAAATTTTAGTTTTTTCATTTTATAAGGCTCAATTTGGTTGTTTCCCATCACATGTTCAGATTCCAAGGTGCATTAAATCATTGCATATAAGTATTAAGAGAAAATTGACCAATGCATGTAATTTATGCATGCATGCATTGCAATTAATGCATTGGTAAACATACTTTTTTGAGGAAAACAAGAGCATTAATTGGGTTCTTTTGCAAACTACAAAAACTATTCCACCACTCACCATCTACCTTGGTTGGTGAGATTTTTGAATTAAGCCTTATAAACCGGAAAGGAGGGAGTAGTATAGTAGAATAGAGACTTATCAAACGGAAAAACGAATGTTTTTTAGATGAGCCCTATAAACCCTAGTGGGTATGTACTCCGTAAAAATAGATTTTTCCAAACTAAGTCGCCCCCTTTCATGAATTCTGTAGTATAATCCTCCGTCGACGCTCCCTTTCATGAATTATGTACTTCCTGTCGCCGACATGTGGGACATATAGCAACCGGGTCGACGTGTCAAGCACCAAATAACAGTGCAGAACAGCAGGGGGACGCACCCCACTGCATCGCCCAGTATTAGTAATGAGCAATGAGACGTCAAATCACAATGCCGCACCTTCCCACACGGATGAAGCAACCATTATTTCACACTTCGGTTCGACATCATCTCAAACCACGTACTAGTATTGCTTATGCCTCAAGAGGGACACGCGCATCGCCTTGGTACATCATGACACATGGGACCGCATGACAGGCCATGCTCCCCCGCCGATCGCTCGGTAAAATCACCTCATTTTTACTATACTTCCTCCGGATCGGTTTACTACATGGCATGCACGTTGTTCTAGGTGGATTTACTACATGGCCATGCTCCCCCGCCGATCGCTCGGTAAAATCACCTCATTTATATATATGTGATGAACAGTACGCTAGCCTTTTAAAAAATGTATACTTTTGTACAGTAGTACTCCACTATCGATGGATTGCGCCATGGAGCAAAAATTGAAATTTTAAAAAAAGGTGGTACATACAGAGAGTGCTAGTCGCCAAATTATGCATATAGTACTATTAAAAAATCTAGTACGTGCTTAATTGGGGTGCTAAATTCTATTAAAGAAATACTAGTACTAGTATGTACATACTGAAGAGTTAAAGTAACGAGAAGAAACATAACATAGTTCTGCTGGGGGCTCAGCACAACACACCCCTCAAATTAAACTAAGCACACCTGAAATTAAACTATGCAACTAATCCGGTAGACACTGCATTAGAAGTTTAGAACCGCCATGAGCAACGACACTGCCACCTTACTCGGAGTCCTCGTCCACGTCCTCGACTTCGTCCTTGTCCCTCTTCCTCTTGGTCGATACTTCTTTGCTTGAACCGCCAACTTGGCTGTTGCTCTTCATCCAACCCTTGTAGATATTGAAACAAAGGTAGCCATCCATTGCAGCGTAGTGGATGTGGTCTATATCTAGTACATTCCGCTGCCATGCATGACGATGAAAGCGATGTAATGAGGTTTCTCCGGTTTGCGGTATGCGAAGGATGAACCATGGCTCTGCCAGGTCAGCATTGAAGGCTGACGAGATGGCACCAGCCGATTCTTCTGGAGGTCGAAGGGGTTGCCTACAACGAGGCCTATCCGACGCATGACTTCTTTGTCGTCCTTAAAGTCTACAGTAACAAATTTGACGGTTTTGTCCTCGAGGAAGTTCTTAAAATCCTGGCACTCAACGTCGGCATGGCATATGTGGTAGACCAAGCAAACATTATGTACGCAAACCTGGATCATGGCGGGCTTCTTCCTCTCTTCGTCCTTTAGATCCTTCTCTCGTCCCACGACTGTGATGTACTCAACATCTAGCCCAGCGACCCACTCATCATGTGAGTTTTTGAACATGCGTCAAGCGAAAGGCATCCTTTCACCGTCGCGGAAATGCGGGTGTAGATGACGTCGAACTCATCGCCGCGGTGATGGTTCTAACCTTGTACTCACCACCGATCGGGGAGATTTGGGGCGCCATGGATTTGGGAGGAGGGTTAGGATTAGTGGAACTGCCGTAATGTGAATGGACGGGCGACTAGGAAGCGAACCACCGTAGTATTAAAGGACGTGCGGGGCAGTAGGAGCGAATCATGACGTCGCGCGACATGGTAGTGGCTTTCCATTCTCCCATGATACGGGCTTCCGAGAGCCCTTGGATCGGAGATTGAACGGTTGCATGGCATGATTCTAGACCAATGGGTGAATATCCTATCCTGGAGGGTTATTCTACAAATTTTCAGCAACTTAGCATGCGAGCGTTTGATCTCAGATCCAAGGGCTGCCAGCAGCCCGTATCATGGTCGCGCCTACCACGACCGTCGCGTCGCTCGCGCGGTCGCGCCCTTGGAGATTTAACACTTTGCGTTAAGCTATCTGATGTTGGCATGTCATACATAGTCATCACTTAGTCACTCATACTACAACAAGGTTGGCTATAAGGTTGGCTATAAGTGTATTTTTTTTACTCCTCTCTATCTCTTTCTTAGTACTCCCTCCGTCCCATAATATAAGAACGTTTTTGACACTAGTGTAGTGTCAAAAACGTTCTTATATAATGGGACACATGGAGTAGTAGTATTTATTGCATTTGCCAAGGAGTGACCTCTTCCAATGAAATGGTGTTGCTAAGTTTGCTTCATTTAATTAGCTATAGACTCAAAATTGTCTTTTCACCTAGGTACACGCGCTTAGCACCGTTTCTTCCTTGGGTCACCAAACTAGTCTCTCTCTTCTTGATTAACTTGCCACATCTGACTTTATGCCTATGTGGCAAGCTTAAGCACCTGTAGGAGCAAGTAAGTACAATAGTGCGCTTTACATGGCATTTTTGCATATGTGGAGGAAAGAGAGGCAAGGAAAAAGTGGAGAAGTGGGCTCTCATGCAAGAGCCAGCCTCTACTACTACATGGTGGAGCATTGGCAGAGGCACCTGTATGGAGGTAGTCAGGAATCGGGAGACTCACGCCGGTCGTAGCGCCGCAGTTAAAATGATACTCCCTCCATTCCTAAATGTAATGCGCATAGATAAAAGCCCACAATACCAATGCATGTGCTGGCGATATGTTTTGGACGAGAAAGCCCGTGTCAATTTGTTCCAGGTCCCATGTGCCCAACACAGCAGTAGATTAGAAAATTAGAGGGAAACTACTGCACCCTCCTGCCATCTGGTTCTGTCCCATCTGATGTGTACGAGAGCAAATAAACAAGGGAGGCAGCCTATGCGTTTGATGGGTTGGTGTAGGGCTAGTTTCGTCCAGAATTGGGTTGAACTCAAACTACGCACTACAATATGGAATTTCTCTAGAAAACTAAGGCTAATCATAGTGGGGAGTATCATATGCTAGTAACATGCGTATGATACTAGTGCATGATACTACCTCCATAGTGCATAGTATCATAAACTAGTATCATAGATGATCATATTCATTGCCATGCATGACACAAAGTAGCATAGCATTTAACATGATACGGTATCTACCTATGTTACTCTAACACTCTCTCTCTTCTTTAATTATGTGCCACATAAGCATGTTTGCTAGTCCCAAGTGCATGTTACCAATTATGTTACCCCCACTATGGCTAGCCTAATACGCACTATATTTAGGAATGGAGAGAGTAATGGCAAGTCAAATCACGGGGCCCCACCTGTCCAGCAGTAACTCGCTGTCAAATCACACAGCCCTACGTTTGCAGCAGCCTACTCCCTCATCTTCTCGCGTCTCTGTCGAACCGACTAGGCGGAACTGCCCCGCCTACCGCGCAGGAAAAGCCCCGCCCTCGACTTTTAAATAGTACAGTTTACTAATTTTGTATCCATGGATTGCGCCCGCGCCATGGAGCAAAGCGTCTAAGCGGTGGCACACATATGCAGAGTATACAACACGCCTGGTCGGGTTCGCATCGCACCCCAGACAGTCGGTCGGTCTGGCACGCTACTCTCCGAATGGAACGCGCGTCATATTGCGTTCGCACACACATGTGGGACGGCAATTGAGAACCAACCATAGGCACACTCCCCGGCCCCGCAAGTCGGGTGACTTAATAGAAGAGGGAGACGAGCGATAGTACTAGAGAAGTGTTGTACTACGTTGGTGCACAGGCGATCCCTGCAAGACACGGAAGATCAGTTCGTCCATGCATGTGACCAGACTCCAGCAGACACGCCTGGATTGGATATCGTCTACATATCGTGCAGACTGTGTTGTACATGGTTGTAGTTGTGGTGAGAAATCTAAAAAAAGGTTTCTTGTCATCTCGCAAAATTATGTGTCATGTGCTTCGGATCACTGCGAGGGTTAAACAACGACAACTGAGTTGGTCTAGTCATTGGGGGCACATGCACGAACAGTGACTACTCGGCTGCCATCTAGGTCAAGCCGGCTATGTTAATTAGGACATCTATCGACGGACCCCTTTTCTCTGAGTTTATCTTTAATTTGAGCTTTGTTACTCGTCTATTTTGTCCGTCGGGATTCAAGTTGTCTCCTTTGGGCGGTGAGGTTATGATTTCTTGTCATGTGGCATTTTTCGTGTTATATGTTATAATCCGCGCTTGAGATCAAAATGGCGACAAGCTGCGCCTCAGACCCACGTGCATGAAGACTTCTCGGCGGTCATTGACGAGGTCAAGCCAGCTCCGTAGACAAAAAGAAAACTAAGTACTACTCCACTATATAGGCAGGAGCCTCTGCGCTTGCTTGCTAGTGTTGCTCTCTTCACACTGTCTCGGCCTCTCCAGATCTAAACACGACAGCGGTGGCCACACTATCTATCTCTCTGCTCACCGCTGGTCACAGATCCAGCCGGATCCTCTCCGCCGGGGAAGGTGAGAAGGTGTAACGTTCACGCGGTCGTCCTCGGCGACGGCTCTTACCTTCTGGTAAGCGCGTCGATCAGCCTGCCTTGCCGTTTCTCTCCCAAGCACCCATGGCGAGGGAGGGCCTCTGACCCCTTCTTCCTCGCTGCCGTAGTGTGGGCAGATCCGGCCTCCCTCCGCCCACCTAGCGACATCCCGGCGACCATCAGGTATAACTTCCTTCGAAACCGGCCTTGCTCTACTTCCCGAGCTCCTGACGTCTCTGCATTTGTAACTTTTACTATTTCTCAGGCCCCCTCGTAGATAGGATCAATCGGCTGTTCAAAAACCACCTAATTTTTTTATGTTTAAGAGGTAAAACTAGTTCATGCACTCGAATCTAGTACTACTTGGTTCAAACAAGGAAGAAAGGGGTGGGGTGGGGAGGATTTGTTACCTGAATCTAGGACTTGGTCGAAAGAGGAAATAATGGGGCGAAAAGTAGCAGAGGACTGCTATCCAACTGGTCTCTAGGTCTAATAGGGAAATAAAGGGAAAGCAGCGGTACAAACTCAATATAAACCCGATCTATTGGTTGAAAAAGGAAAGAAAGTGGGGACCGGAGGACAAGTCAATAGAGTAAGTCCAGCACTAGATTTGCTAGCTTCACACAAAGATAAGGTGGTATCTTAGAACAAAAAATGGGACCAACGCAGATATCCTTTTTACGATGTTTGTTGCCCGAGCCACTCTTATGTAATGCCACCGGTAAAATGTAGCGATCGCCGTTAAAATTAAGGACACGTTAAACCAATGTTGTTTTCAATGTAATGCCTCCAGTAATATGAATCAATGTCACTTCTTTACATGTCCTGCTAAAATTTCCCATTAAGATAAGTTGGTTCTTTTTGTTAGAAATGCAACTGTCCTGGTCCGCCTACTCTCCCGTGCCCGAAGTAATGTCGTATTTAACGGTTGTCATAGTTAATCCTAATGCCCAGACTAATATCTAGCAATGCCACTGCTTTAGAAATTGCTACTGTCCTTGTAGGATTGCCATTCAGATAAGGAACATGCTTATTTTCATTTGATGCATGTTTCATCACTTGTTAGTCACCCTCCTTTCCACCTTTTTTTGTGAAAACAGAGATATACATTTCACGCTTGATCTTAGTTGAACTGCACAAATGATATCCAAATTATAGTTGAGCATTCCAGGAGCTTCACAACCAACCTTGATGTTGCTCAATTTTATCGCAACTAATGAAGAAGAAGCTCTGTGGGTTTCGTTTTCTGATGGAAAAGGAACCGGGGCTGGAGCCCTTTTCTTAAAAAAATTGAAGAAACTGCTAGCTCACGGGACATTGCTTCATTTTAGGTGAACTGCACCAAAAGGTCCCATGAATTGAATCATCCATGTTGGTGACTGAAAGAGCCAGCTTGACATCCTAGTCTAAGCACCCCGACCTCCATCCTTGCGGCCTTGCGATACACCTCGTTTGCCACCTGCTCGACCCTAGTGTCACTGATAAAATGAAGTAATAATACAGTTAAAATAGAGCGAGTGTCATCTCTATCATTTCATTTCCAATGTAGATAAAGAAAGTGCTTCTCTTGGTTAAAGTATGTTTCATCAACTAGTCCCATTGTTAATGTTTAAGCGTTTCTGCAAACTAGGTGCTTAATTTTAGTTGATATGTACAAAAATAGAGATTTGAATGTCTCAAGGCGCCTCCTTGTACTACTGCTGTACACTGATGTTCATCACTGGCAGAAGGTGTATCTAGGAGACTTAGGACGATGTCCAGTATGAGGTGTACCGTATGAGGCATCGCAGGGCCCATCTCGCCCTCGCTGCATGGCATACTATGATACTATCGCAATATTTTCTTCTATTTATTTTGTGTGTTTCATCAACTAGTGCCACTATAATGTAATCACGCTTTTTCATTATCTGTGCAAACAGGGTTATTCAACTGCATTTTGGTGGAACTGCACAAATTTACGTATGGAACCGCATATATGCATAGTGCGAGGTGTGCCAAGTAAAATTACCGACACCAACCATGCTGCATGCACGCATTGGCATCCACCACAACCAGTGGGATGTGTGGCGCTCTACGTGGACGGATCTTTCTCGGCGACAAATCCTCTAACCAAATACTAGTAGCTTATATTGGCAGTTTTCTAGGGAGTACTCTTTTTACGGAAGAAGCACCAATCTATTTTTCTTTATTTGTACACTGTGTCACAACTTTGACCCAAAGGTCCAGAGCTATTTTAGGGTGATTGGCGTAGTACTCGGAGACTGATTGTAAGCATGATTTTCATTAGTTGTCACACTGATTGTAAGCATGAGCAGGTGGAAGATTAGGTTAGTCTGAGCTTACCTTAAACCCTACCGCCGCCGTTGAAACGAGGCGAGCGTCGAGGGAACCGTGGAGAACGTCGGGGAAGCGACGTCGCGCCATCCGACCTCCTCTTGTGGTGGGAGAACGAATACTCCTATGGCTCTGGCTGGCTCTGCACCCTCACGAACGGCACACCATACTCGATCGATTCGTTATCCTCTAGGTGCTCGACCTTCGACCTGTACACCCAGCACCTCCGCCTGACTGTTGCCTCGGGCGAATCTGTCTGCTCCATCGCCCATAGGAGATACTCGATGAACTCGGAGGACTGCGGCGTGACTGCCGCCGAGGAGTACATGTACATCGCCGCCCTCATCGCCGCTGTCTCGCTCTTTCGCATACATTGCCACATGGCCCGCATCGTCCGTGAAATCTCCCACTCATTGTCAAACCAACTAAGGATCTCCTTCAACCTGGCTAACTTTGCACAGTGCGCCGCCCGGCGATCTTGCTGATTCATTCTTGCATCCTCTCCATAGATGTCGTTTTGAGTGGTCCGGTGCTAGCTTTGGAAGATGGGAGGAAAGACGGTGGTCTTGCAATAGAGAAGATGGAGAGGAGAGGAGGTGGTTTTGGAATGGAGATGATGGAGAGGAGAGCAGGTGGTTTTGCAATGGAGAGAAGATCAGAAGAGGGAGAGGCGAGACGGTGGTTTTGGAATGGAGATGATGGAGAGGAGAGGAGGTGGTTTTGGAATGGAGATCATGGAGAGGAGAGGAGGTGGTTTTGCAATGGAGAAGATCGAAGAGGGAGAGGCGAGACGATGGTTTTGGAATGGAGATGATGGAGAGGAGAGGAGGTGGTTTTGCAATGGAGAAGAGGGAGAGGAGGCGTCTTGGCAGCGATTTAGGATTAGGCGAGAGGGCGGCTGTGGATCGGATCAAAATCAAAATCAATTTACCGTTCAATTAAGAAAGCGACCCCACATTAACTAGTCTCCCTTTTATTCTGGGTCATAATTGACCATGATTTTTGCACATAAAATATATGTTATACGTTGCAAAAATAATATAACTTGAAAGTACATTCAGATACGAACCAAACGATACAATTTTTGGTGACATGCATTCACATTTTGCTTGTCACATACAATACGTGGTCAAACTTTGACCCAAAATACGCAAAACAACAAAAATATACTTCCAAGACCAACGCCGCTCTTCCGCTCTTCTCCTCTTTAACCACTGCCGCTCCTCTCCTGTTCCAATCTAAATCCAGCGCCGCTCCTCTCCTCTTCCATTTCAAAACCACCGCCCCTCCTCTCCTGTTCCAGTCCAAAACTAGCGTCGCTCCTCTCCCATTCTAATCCAAAACCAGCTCTGCTCCTCTCCTCTTCCATTCAAAAACCACCGCCGGCGAGTGAAGGTGCTGTGGAGAAGTAGATCGATGGAGGAGTATAACCGATACGTGAGGATCGCAGACGACCACTGTGAAGCTAGCTTGGATGTTGGAGATACAGTCTTGGTTTGACAACAAGGACCAACTAGCGGCGACGGTGACATCCATGGCCAAATATCTGCAACAGAGTGAAAAGGCGGCGATACTCCCGGAGGGAGTCGCGTCGGAGTACATAGAGCTGCTCCTCTGGGCCATGGAGCAAACAGATTCACGAAACCGATCGTGAGGGAGCGGTGGTGGGAGTATCGATCCCAGATGGAGCATCCACCAGAGATTGAAGGATCGAGCATCTCTGAGTGCCGTTTGTGAGGTGTCCTGCGGAAGCGAGCGGTGGAGTCTTCGTCGGCCGAACCAACTGCAAGAGGAGAAAAGCAGTTGGCCCGATGACGCTTCCCCGCCTTCGTCTCCCTCGCCATTCACATCGTCTCACGGGGCGGCTGTCTGCCGCCGAGGAATAGAAGGGGACTGCCCCCAGCCCAATAGTCGGGCAGGTTGTGAATTTTCGGGAGGAGCTTAGGGTTGTCAGTATTTGCAGATTGTGAATTGTGTTTTGTGTTGTGTATTTTGAGAGTACTTTCAGATATGAATGTCTTTTGAATTTCAGATTTGCAGTATTGAGCATATGAAGAATTTCATGAATTCTAGAGATCTATTTTTAGCACTTAAAAAAATGTAGTTTCATAGGAGTATAAAAGTGCAGACGAGAAGAAACTGCAAGTTTCAGTTTCAGATAAGAAACTGCAAGTTCAGTTTCAGATAAGAAACTGCAACTTTCGTGAGGCGTAGCATTTATATTAACACGGCCTTTTCAAACAGGGTTAACATCATGTTGGAAGTTTTATTCATGGTCGAAAATGGAACTACCAGCCAGTTAACATCATGCTGATCAACATTCATGCATAGCACATCTTCATATGATGCCGCAGTCAAAATGCCCACACAATGTCGAGTGTGCGAAACACGAAAAAAGCGAGGGATGAAGTTTTGGCAAGTGTTGGGCGTGGTTTTGGGCTGCCCCGTCTAGGCTTTCATTTTTAACATGCGCAGCCCACGACCTCAGATGGGAGGGCCTGTTTGTATTTTCTTAGGGCCGTCATGTATCGACCGGCCTATGGACCTCCCATCCGAGGTTTTATTTTTGGCAGCCCAATTTATGTATTTTTTTGAAGAAAATGCAGAGGTCTGTTCTATTTTTCTATATAAGAATAGGAACGCCAGGTACAACTTATGTTTCCCTTCTAACTATATTATATATATTTAAATTATTTTATATGTTATTATATATTATTTTTATTGTCATCATATATTTAACAGATACTTACATATGTAAGAAAACAATATCCCACATCTTATTAACTTATTAAAATAATTTCTTAACAAATAAAATCCTGGATTGTTTTGGCACGATAATCCTTGTGATTGTGTACAAAAGCTTGGTAAGATTTAAGGATGAATGAAATAATATCACTTATTATTTAAATATATTTATAAAAAAATGCTCAGCCCTTTATTTTTTGATAACATTGCTGGCCCAACCCAACATTATAATTAGAATCAGCCCAGCAAAATCGTGTATCTAGATAAAGTGCAAATGGCCTGTAATTTTTTAGGAAATAAAATAAATGGGCCGCATGGACGCTACATTAATTGTTCACCCAGCCCAGCTAATGGCTGTAATTCAAAAAAAGATCAAATTGACTGTAAATTCTACCGCAAAAAAAAGACTGTAAATTATGACAAATGGGTTGAATACGTGCCACATTTTTGGAGGCTGAATTGTGGGCCAATAGGTCGAAGCCAACGCAAGTCGTTGTCAATTTAGTCAACAAATGATTCTGACATGTTAGCCGTTGGATTTACATCCAACGGCCGGCATCCATCTTCAATCTCTCGTCTTCTTCCTCCAGCTCCGCCGGGACCGCCTCCTGCCTCCTGCTGCTAGCAGCTCTGCTTAGCATGCTTTGCTATGAAGCGCTACTTCACCGTTGGCCAGGCCATCACTCCACCCCTCCACACCTCCTGTTCTTCTCCACCGACTGCCGAACCACACCGCACTAGAACCAGTTAACCCTCGTACACCTCTCCGTCTGCGACTCTACTCCCACGTGTTCCCATCTTCGGCTCGTTGCTGTCCGGGGCCTCGCCGTCGTCCACCACCTTGGATGCGCTTGGTGCGGCGTGGTCAACGTGGTCAACGAACGACAGCATCAGAAGTAGACTGTGCCTGGAGAGGCTGACAGCTGGGTCCACGGCTGCACACAAGGAAATGCCTCCTTATTACGCGCAAAATAATGATTCCTCCACCTGACATCTGGGACCCACCGGAAGGGCCTCTGTATTTCGCGAAAAAAACGTGCCCCCGCTGACTTGTCGGACCCACCAGCTATCTTCGCACGCAAGGAAGTGCCTCCTTATTACGCACAAGAAAATGAATACTCCCCCTGCCAGCTGGAACCCAGCATACTGGGAGGCTGACTTGTGGGCCTACCAAGTTGATGGGGACGGAGGGTTTTTTCAACATAGTCAATATGAACGATTCTAGCTCCTGTTACCGTACGATGTTCATCCAATGGTTGTAGCGCTTCTTCAACCTCTGGTCTTCTTGCTCCAGCCGCCCAAACCAGCGCCGGTCGTGCCACGTGCTCCTGCCTCCCGTGGCCTGCTGTGATGCCGCGGAGGCCTCACCGCCCCTACTACTCACACCGCTGGCCAGGCCATCCCTCTACTCACCCACGCCCCCTGTTATTCTGCGGCGACAACAGCCTCACACCACAGCCGAACCAGTGAACCCTCGTACTCCTCTTTGCGTGGGCATCCACTGATGCGTCTTCCCCGGCTCCGAGTCATCCCCTTCCTAGGCCTCGCCGTCGTCAACCGCCGTGGTGCTCTCGGCGCGGCGTGGTCAACATGGTCAAGGAACGACTTCCATCGGACGTGGACTATACATGGAGAGGCTGATAGCTGGGTCCACGGCCGCAGCAAGGAAGTGCGGACGCAGCTTCGGTGCCTTAAAGGCACCTACCTTTGGGTCACTGACATGTGGGCCAGCCACCTGTTGGTCCGACATGTCATTGACACAAAGGCAGGTGCCTTAAGGCACCGAAGCATAGTCCGGAAGTGCCTCCTTATTACACGGAAAATAATGATTTCTCCACGGCGAGGGGACCCATCGGACGGGCCACCGTATTTCGCGAAAAAAGTTTCCCCACATTGGGACCCACCAGCTACATCTTCGCACACAAGGAAGTGCGTCCGAGCAAAAAAAGCGATTAGCCCCACGATGCTGGGACCCACCGGCTACATCTTCATACGCAAGGAAGTGTGTCCGCAAAAAAAAAGCGATTCGCCCCATTTGCTGGGACCCACCAGCTACATCTTCGCCGCAATGGAAGTGCGTCCGGGCAAAAAATGATTAAGCCTCGGTGCTGGGGACCCACCAGCTACATTTTATGCGCATGAGGAACTTTGTGGTCGGGACCCACTTGGTCGAAGCATACGTAGCATTGTCATTCTAGTCGCGAACGTGTACATACATATATACTGGTGGATGTAGAGGCGCGCACGTGTCGTAGTAGAGGCGCGCACGTAGCATGTACGTCACGCGTCGTACATCGGCGAGGTGCAAGAAAGAAAATATGGCCACATACGTACATACGCAGGCGGGGTCTCGAGCAGCGTACTTTCGGCGCATCGTACGTACATGGCTGGGTCGGAACGGAGAAACAGCGTCGTCATGTTCATGGGGAGCCAACCGGCTTGGTCGGAACGGAATGCGTGGTCGTGTTCATCGGGAGGGCTTGGATGGAACAGACGATGGAAATGAGGCCTGGCGTACCGCACGACGAAGGAAATGGCCTTGTGTTCGACCGGCCACATTCGAAACGGGGGTCCTGTTGATCGGGAGGGGTATGGCGTACCACAAAACGGAGGAAACGGACCTCCTATGGTCGAAACTGGGGTCCTGTTGATCGGGAGGGGTGTGGCGTACCGCAAAACGAGGAAACGGACCTCCTACGGTCGAAACGGGGGTCCTGTTGATTGGGAGGGGTGTGGCGTAGCGCAAAACGGACGAAACGGACTTGTGTTGGAGCGCTACGGTGAAAGCAGGGTCCTGTTCGCCCGGGAGAGATGTGGCGTACCGCAAAATGGGACTCCACGCGATACTGTTCATCTCCACCGTCGACCTCCTCCAGCCTCCATAGGCTACCGTCGACCTCCTCCAGCCTCCACGGGCTCCTGTTCATCCAGCCTCCACCGCAAGCTACTCCACCGGCTACTGTTCAACCACCCCTCCACGGGCACCCCTCCATCGTCTACTGTTCATCCAGCCCTCCACACCACGAGGTCCTATTCAACCACCCCTCCACGGCCACCCGTCCACCATCTACTGTTCATCCAGCCCTCCACACCGCGGAGTCATGTTCTTCCAGAGGCACCGCCACCGCTCCTTTGTTCATCCACCTCCCCCATAGCGCTCACTGTTCATCCAATCGATCGGCTTCAGTTAGCAGCAGTAGCGAAGGAATCGCTCCATCGGGTTCAGTTAACAGCCATCGATCGATCGCTCGGGTTCAGTAACACGTAGCCTGTAGTGCAATCGCTCGGGTTCAGTTAGAGCCCAACGCCTCGCTCGGGTTCAGTTAGAGCCAACGCCTCGCACACACGCGCGTACATACGAGAGAAACGCGCATCGCTCGGCCCCGACCTCCCACCGTAACCGGGAACTCCCCGAAATTTTCCTCCCCCTTGCTTCTACCACGGTTTTTTGCGTCATGGACGGCCCAAAGAATGTCATGCAACTGCGTCTCCGGCTCGCCCAGGACGAAAAGCCCATTTTCTGTCATGATTTTTGTCATAGAAGTAGGAGCCCACCACATCTATGATGATACCGGGTTTTGTCACAATTATCGTCATAGAAGTGTCATATGTATGACAGAAAAAAAATTCGTTCGACCCAAAATGTCACGGATGTGTCTTCTTTTTGTAGTGGAAATTGCAATAGATATTTCTTTGTTCGGTGTCCCAGTGCTCCAAAAATGCCTCCTGCCATGGAAAGTGTGCCACCAACATGGGTTTTGGTTATGCGCTCACTGATCGGAAGAGGTTGTCTGGCTTGATCCAGCCAACGATCATGTTTGAAAAGAGGTGGGGAACTTTGGATTGAAGAGGCAAAGATAGTGGGCGAGGAAACAAGGAGAGATTTAATGAGGGGAAATCGACAATGCCACCTGTTGTGTCGTAAATGTGACAATTTATGTTCAGCTAAAAAAAGATAACAAGTGTCAAAGTATTATGTATACCCGTTGCAACGGACAGACAATTGCCTAGTGGACTTAAACAACATTTAACGGTAATGAATTATGTACCTCTATTGCTGGCAAGTTCTGCCCATATGCCACCAGCTCCTGCATGGTTCATCTCCTATAACATATGCCTCCAGAAGTTAATATGGAAAAGAACAGAATATTGTTGAGCAGGCATTGTGACGAAAATTGGGTAACCTTGAATTGAACCAAGATATGCATCAACATTGACGATAGGTGGGTGGGGGGGGGATAGCCCCCACGTTCACAAGGGCATTTTACTGGCCATAAATGGAACTTTGGAATATACGTGTGCATTGTTTTTGCTTGAAATGGGAATGGGAACCGGAACTGGAGATCGGGAACCAACCGGACATGTGATTGTGAATCAGGCGTAGGCTCTGGAAATAGGGGGGTTGCACGTCACCCTATAAATGTCCAAAACCGACGTTCCAATCACCCGGTTCGATGCCCATCCGAAACTTTTACCGGCTGATCACAATGAAAAGTATCATATATTAATGTCATGCACATGATACTATCGTATTATACTATCTCCACAATCCACGGTATCATAGTTTGGTATCATTGTGGGCTAATTCATTGTCACACATACACATTTTTTTTGAACCCGGCATTACCCCTTTCCATTACTGCGACATAACGGAAATACATCAAATGTCCAGAGAGGGGGCAGGAAAGGGGAAAGCGAGTTCAAGCATCGCCAGGAAACCCACTTTGAGCACTCGCCATCGAGATTACTTACTGTGGGGCGAAAACCCAACGACACCATTACATCACAACATCATCCAAAACCAACAGATAGTCTAGGTTAACAGGCCAAGGACAAAGGGCCTAAACACCCAACCAACACACGACCAGCAGAGCTGATCCCTTCCTACATAGCAGCAACATCACCCTTTTAGATTTCTTCTTGTTACGGCCTGGTTGACCTTGATAAGCCCCATCTTCCCGGTGCGCCACACGCAGATCTGCATCGATCTTGAGGCGTTGCTCTTCAAAGATGTTCACTCCAAATCCTCGTGTCCTCCGTATCCTTTTCTTTGTTTCATCAACCACCTTGATAATAAAGAAGAGCAAAAGTAGAGAAGGTGCATTCAAGTGGGTTTACGAGAGGGATAAACTCAAAAGTAGCTCATGCGACACCATTACATCACAACATCATCCAAAACCAATAGACAGTCTAGGTTAACAGGCCAAGGACAAAGGGCCTAAACACCCAACCAACACACAACCAAAGAAGCAGCATCCCTTCCTGCATAGCAAAGCAACATCACCCTTTTAGCTTTCTTCTTGTTACGGCCTGGTTGACCTTGATAAGCCCCATCTTCACAGTGCGCCACGGCATAGATCTCCATCGATCTTGAGGAGTTGCTCTTGACATGTTCACTCCAGTCCTCGTGTCCTCCGTATCCTTTTGTTGTTTCATCAACCACGCCTAGTAACAAAGAAGAGCACAAGTAGAGAAGGTGCATTCAAGTGGGTTTACGAGAGGATAAACTCAAAAGTAGCTCTGTTGCGACACCATTACATCACAACATCATCCAAAACCAATAGACAGTCTAGGTTAACAAGCCAAGGACAAAGGGCTTAAACACCCAACCAACACACGACCAGCAGTGCAGCATCCCTTCCTGCATAGCAGCAACATCACCCTTTTAGCTTTCTTCTTGTTCTGGCCTGGTTGACCTTTAGTAAGCCCCATCTTCCTGGTGCGCCACGGCATAGATCTCCATCAGTCTTGAGGAGTTGCTCTTCAGCATGTTCACTCCAGTCCTCAGGTCCTCCGTATCCTTTTGTTGTTTCATCAACCCTGCCTAGTAACAAAGAAGAGCACAA
Source organism: Aegilops bicornis (assembly GCA_021605145.1). Classification (NCBI taxonomy): domain Eukaryota; kingdom Viridiplantae; phylum Streptophyta; class Magnoliopsida; order Poales; family Poaceae; genus Aegilops; species Aegilops bicornis. The sequence goes on along the minus strand of CM038675.1, from coordinate 135,952,346 downwards.
GTAGAGAAGGTGCATTCAAGTGGGTTTCTGAGAGGGATAAACTCAAAAGTAGCTCTGTTGCGACATCGTCCGGATCGCCCAAAGATATGGAAGCAATGCCCTTGTGTAGAACACTTCCCTTCGGGAAAACGAATAGCACCACGAATATGCTTGCCATAGATTATTTGGACATAAATCAGTCCCAAACATACAAGCCACCGCTCTCCAAGTTACCCTGGCCACTAGGCAGGTAAATAAGAGATGTTGAGATGTTTCTTTTGCAGCACAAAAGGAGCATTTAGGATCTTTTTTCCACCCCCTGCACTTCATCACTTCTCTAGTTAAGATTGCATCTTGTGACAGTTGCCACATAAAGATTTGGATCTTCAGAGGTATACTCGCTCTCCAAATCCAGTTATAGTTACATCCCACAATGTGCCTCTCCAGGAATGCATAAACCGAGCGAGTGGTGAAGTAAGTTTTAGGGCCCGGCCCCCATTTGATTTTGTCACCCTCACTAGAAGTGCAAGTTCTACTAATCAGATCTACCATCTGATGCCACTGCCCCCCATTTCGTGATTTAGTCTTCTTCGGAAGAAAGACAGAGGATCAGCCGTTAGCCAGGCATTGACAGTATAGTCAAGATAGTTACATATAGAGAACAATCTGGGAAATTGTTCACAAAATGATAATTGATCCCCAACAGGATCTGAGGGAGTCCCGGATTAGGGGTGTCCGGATAGCCGGACTATGACCTTTGGCCGGACTCCTGGACTTTGAAGATACAAGATTGAAGACTTCGTCCCGTGTACGGATGGGACTTTCCTTGGCGTGGAAGGCAAGCTTGGCGATCTGGATATGTAGATCTCCTACCATTGTAACCGACTGTGTAACCCTAACCCTATTCGGTGCCTATATAAACCGGAGGGTTTTAGTCCGTAGGATGAACAACAATCATACCATAGGCTAGCTTCTAGGGTTTAGCCTCTACGATCTCGTGGTAGATCTACTCTTGTACTACCCATATCATCAATATTAATCAAGAAGGAGTAGGGTTTTACCTCCATCGAGAGGGCCCGAACACTGGTAAAAACATCGTGTCCCTTGTCTCCTATTACCATCCGCCTAGACGCACATTTCGGGACCCCCTACCCGAGATCCGCCGGTTTTGACACCGACATTGGTGCTTTCATTGAGAGTTCCTCTGTGTCGTCATCTTTAGGCCCGATGGCTCCTCCGATCATCAACAACGATGCACTCCAGGGTAAGACTTTTCTCCCCGGACAGATCTTCGTATTCGGCAGCTTTGCACTGCAGGCCAATTCGCTTGGCCATCTGGAGCAGATTGAAAGCTACGCCCTTGGCCATCAAGTCAGATTTGGAAGTTTGAACTACACGGCTGACATCCGCGGAGACTTGATCTTTGACGGGTTCGAGCCACAGCCAAGCGCGCTGCATCGCTACAAGGGAATGATCTAGCTCACGCCGGAAAGGTCCTCGAGGTCGCACGTAGTCCGCCCGACCTTTAGCTCGGAGCCGATCACTGATCGAGGATGGGTGGCTGGACACCGCCTGGGCTGCGATCTCTCTGGCGATTGGGCGTACACCTACCCGTCCTTTTGGCTTCAGAACTCCAAGGTGCCGGACTCCTCTCCGAACTCCGAGCCTTCCGCGCCCACCTTGTCGAATCCGATTGGGCGCCGATCATGGAATTCACTATCGCGGACATCTTTCAAAGACTCGCCCTTTGGCGACATTCTGAATTCACTAAAGTCTCTCTCTTTATCAGGAGAGCCCTGGCCGGATTATGGTCAGGAAGGTTGGGATGCGGACAACGAAGAAAATCAAAGCCCACCCACCACCCACTCCGTAGCCACTTTCGATGATTTAACAGACATGCTCGACTTCGACTCCGAAGACATCGACGGTATGGACGACGATGCAGGAGACGACCAAGAACCAGTGCCATTGTGGCACCGGACGGCCACCTCGTCATACGACATAGAGAGGGTGGACATCCCAAAAGATGGGAATGGCAATGGAACAGCGGAGGATGACCCCTCCAAGAAACAGTCTAAGCGCCGGCGTCAGCGGCGCCGCTCTAAATCCCGCCATAGCAAAAATGGTGATTCCGGCACGGGAGACAATAACACCCCGGACAGTGCCGAAGACATCCCCCTGCAGCAAGATTCAGCGCACGAGGATGCGCCAGACCTGCGAGATATATTGGAGGACAAGGCAAGGCAAACAAGATAGATCTACGGATCGCGGGCGCCTACTTACACGTGGCGATATAACCGCATGCCGGATATGGCAACTCGGCCGGGCCGAACACGATGACAAAGCTCATTTTAGCTGCGTCGTGATATAGCCCAATACTGAGGCGCCAAGACACCCACTATGCTTCACAAATGAAGTGATGGATCGTCAAATCCCTGAGGGTTTCAAACCCGTAAACATTGAATCATACGATGGCACAACAGATCCTGCGGTTTGGATCGAGGACTATCTCCTTCACATCCACATGGCCCGCGGTGATGATCTACACGCCATCAAATACCTCCCACTCAAGCTTAAAGGACCAGCCCGGCATTGGCTTAACAGCTTGCCAGAGTCAATTGGTTGTTGGGAAGACACGGAAGCCGCATTCCTCGACAATTTCCGGGGCACATATGTGCGACCACCGTGCGCCCGATGACCTAAGCCACATAATTCAGCAGCCAGAGGAATCGTCCAGACAATTTTGGACACGGTTCCTAACTAAGAAAAATCAAATCGTCGATTGTCCGGATGCCGAGGCCCTTGCAGCCTTCAAACACAACATCCGCGGCGAGTGGCTTGCCTGACACCTAGGGACAGAAAAGCCAAAATCCATGGCAGCCCTCACAACACTCATGACCCGCTTTTTGCGTGGGAGAGGACAGCTGGCTAGCTCAGAGTAACAACATGACCAAGAGCCCTGGTAATTCGGATACCAAGGAAAAGCGATGGCAGGTCGCGTCGCAACAAGCACAAGCGCCCGCATTAACGGCAATAATGCCGAGGATACGGCGGTCAATGCCGGATTCAGAGGCTCTAAACCCGGTCGTGGAAAAAGCCATTTAAAAGAAATACTCGGGCCCGTCAATTTGGACCGAATACTCAATCGCTCGTGCGGATACATGGCACTTCAAAGCTAGCCAATCACACCAACAGGGATTGTTGGGTGTTCAAGCAGCAGGCAAGTTAAATGCCGAAAACAATGACAAGGCTGCATAGCGAGGACGAGGAGGAGCTCGGCCGCCGAGCGATGAAGAGGCAGAAGGGCTTCCCCATAAGTGCGGACGGTGAACATGATATACGCAACCCACATACCCAAAAGGGAGCGGAAGCGTGCACTAAGGGACGTATATGCGATGGAGCCGATCGCCCCAAAGTTCAACCCGTGGTCCTCCTGCCCGATCACTTTTGATCGAAGGACCACCCCACTAGCATCCGCCATTGCGGATTCGCCGCGTGGTTCTAGACCCAATGATTGGCCGGATTTCACCTCACTAGAGTCCTAATGGGACGGCGGCAGCAACTGAACCTGCTTTATCGGGACACGAGTGCACAAAATGGGCATAGACCCATCAAGGAATAAACCCACGAAGACGACCTTTAAAGGCGTCATACCAGGTGTAGAGGCCAAGCTATGCGAGGCTCGATTACACTTGAAGTGGTCTTGGATCCCGGACAACTTCCGGAGCGAGGAGTTAATCTTCGACATAGCCCGTTCCGCAGCGGCTATCATGCACTGCTCGGACGAACCGCATTCGCAAAGTTCAATGCGGTGCCGCACTACGCATATCTCAAGCTCAAGATGCCAGGTACTCGAGGAGTCATTACGGTCAATGGAAACACCGAACGCTCTCTCCGGACGGAGGAGCATACGGCGGCCCTCGCGGTGGAAGTACAAAGTAGCCTTTTAAGGCAATTCTCGAATCCGGCCATTAAACGTCCGGACACCGTCAAGCGCGCCCGGAGTAACCTACAACAAGACCGCCTGGCACGTTCCGAGCACGCATAGCAATGCGGCCCAAGCCCCAGCCCTCACGAAATTGCGAAACCAGTACTACGCGTACATAATTACGCTCTGGGAATACCATGGGCGTAGGGGAAGGGGCACGACCATGGCATGCCCAGAATGCGGCTCAACCGCACCAGGGGCTCCCGATTGTGTCACTCTTTTGTTCTTTCTTTTTACTTTCAAGACTCCGTTCTCACGAAGCCCTGTCCGGCGTTGGAATCGCCGAACACATGATGCAACAACCAGGGGAGCAGAAAGCTACGTCGACTGTCCAGGTGGTCTCTATTACAAGCAATATATCTGTTTTACACACCATCCCGCGGCTTACCCCTAGAGGGAGACATGTTGAAAAGTCCCGTCCCTTGCTTATCGCACTATTTGTATCGTTCTGCTCTTACTGCAGCCCTTTTGAATAAACAATATATAGCTTCTGCCTATTATTGAATTCCCCTTTTTCTATTTATATATGTTCATTTATGACATTGTGCAACCATACACTTTGGTACGGGCAATACACCAGGGGATTAAGTACCCCATAACATGGTGTGATAAGTCCGAACACTTTCACAAGTGCGGCACCCCGAACTTATAGCATTATATGCATTAGCTCCGAATCATGTCTTGGGTCAATAGTTGGGTTTGCCCGGCTCCCATGTTTTGGTACCTTATGTTCCGTTATATCGGCTAAGGTAGCGCTGGGAGAACCACTGTGATTGTGCCCCGGTTGAGCTGGGTTAAGCACCTCAGTGGAGAAAGCTAAAACTGACTGTCATTATAGGGCGAGAGCCAGCCGCTGTTCGACAGGTTTTCGAGTCCCTAAAGACTTATGCCGCTTAGAGCGAGGAGTCGGCATTGTCCGGCCTAGGCATGGATAGCTCCCCGAACTCGGTCTTCCGAATACTAGGGGCTTCGCCGAAATTTAAAATTATAGAATTCTATGGCTAAGTGAGAGTGTTCAAGCATTATAGTCCGGTTGCCTTGTTCGTTGCGTTGAGCGCCTCCCTCGAAGGACCCAAGAATGGGAACAAGAGCGCTCAAGTTTATCCCGAACACCCCAGCACTCGTGGCATGGGGGCTGAAGCCGACGACTCGCCATCTCTCAAATTTAATAAACGGCTGCACAGAAGGTAATATTTTAAATTCCAAAGTGTTGCTTTGCGCATATGAACAAGTTTTCAGCGCACAGGATAACAAATGCGAGTCTACTCAAAAATTATATCTTTGGAGCATTCATCCGCTATAAGGCAGGCACCCTTCAAGACGCCCTCATAATACATTTCAGGCTTGTGATGCTCCTTCTTCGGTGGTGGTACGTCCGTCACAAGCTTCTCAGCGTCCATATTGCCCCAGTGCACCTTAGCAAGGGCAAGGGCCCTACGGGCACCTTCGATACAGACGGAGCACTTGATGACTTCAACCCATGGACAGGCATCCACCAGCCGCCGCACCAGCCCGAAGTAGCTCCCAGGCATGGCTTCTTTAGGCCACAGCCGAACTATGAGGCCTTTCATGGCCTGTTCGGCCACCTTATGGAGCTCGACCAGCTGCTTCAACTGGTCGCTTAAGGGCACCGGGTGTCCGGCCTCAGCATACTGAGACCAGAACACCTTCTCCGTCGAGCTTCCCTCCTCGGCTCGGTAGAATGTGGCAACATCAGCCACACTGCAGGGCGGATCTGCGAATGCTCCTGGAGAGCTCCGGATTCGGGTAAGTAACAGATAATTCACTTTCACATGCTTGCTTTGCATATAGAATGCCTTACCCGCCGCTATCTTCTTCATCGCCTCAATCTCCTGGAGGGATTTTTGGGCTTCGGCCTTAGCGGCCTTGGTTCTCTCAAGGGCCGAGGCGAGCTCGCACTCTCGAGTCTTTGAGTCACGCTCCAAACTCTCGTGTTTTTCCACGAGCACAGGAGCTCTTGCCGCACCTCTGCCACCCGCGCCTCCTGCTTCTCTCGCTCGGTGCGCTCCGCGGCCGCATTGCTTTCGGCCTTGGACACCGCTTCCTTCAGGGTTGCCACCTCGTTCGTGGCCCCTGCAATATTCACGTTATTCCTGTCATTTTTTGCAACCACATCTTTTAAATACTCCCATAAGGTATTACTTACCTTCCTTGTCCTCGAGCTGCTTTTTGGCAAGTCCGAGCTCGTTCTCGGACCACTCAAGGCTCTACTTCAACGCATCAACCTCCGCAGTCAGTGCGGCAGAGGTCAGCAACGCAGCCTGCAATCCCATATTGACATACTTATGTTAGACTCCTGCGTATATCTTTTTAGATCCTCAGTTCGGCCTTTTCTTTCCGAACACCAAACTGAGCATCAGGGGCTACTGTCTATGCGGTAATATTCTATATATCTTAAATACGTACCTCAAAGCCTGTTAGAAGGCTGGCACAGGCTTCGGTCAGCCCGCTCTTAGCGGAATGAACTTTCTGGATCACCCCACTCATAACAGTGCGGTGCTCCTCGTCGATGGAAGCGCCGTTAAGCGCCTCCATCAAATCATCCGGTGCCTCCGGTTGGACGGAGGTCACCGGCGTTGCAGTCTTGCCCTTCTTACGAAGGGGTCGCCTGTCGAACTCGGTACCCAAGGTTACGTGCAGTCCGGCACTGGCCGACTTGAAGCCCTTCGGGGTTTTATCCACTTTGCTCCCGGTCCGGAGGTCACCTTCTTGGCGCCTCGAGCCACCTCCTCCTGGCTGGGCCCCTTTTGGGACTCCACCCCGGCGTCATCCGCGGCGGGAGGAGATGAGGCGGTCGGAAGTGAAGTGCTATTCACCTCCGACGAATCCAGGTAGCCGCTCGACGAATCGTCGAGCCCGTCCTTGGGCGGGCTGCACGGTTATACTTGGCATTAGAAGATGTTGTGTGACCAATGGAACGCCATGAGTTATTCTGGTGTCCGGACACTTACGATTTTGCCAGGGGCTTGGTCCTTGGTGCCCACCCCTCTTCACCTTCGTCGGCATTGGCGGTGTAGTCCGGAGAAAGGGTCCTTCCCTTCTTGGACCCTCCGGCCTCCCCAGTTGGGGCGGCCTTCCTTTTCTTCTCTCATTTGGGAGAGGCTTTTTTCCTCCTCCTCGTCTTGGCGGGAGGAGTCGCCTCAGCGTCATCGGACGATGAGTCCGACAGCACTGGCGCCGAACTCCTTTGAGTTCCGTGGCCTTCTTCTTAGCCTTCTTTTCCAAGACCACGTGAGGTGCCGAACCAGCAGCCCTGTCAATCAGGCGTCACTGGTCTTCGGCAAGGGAGCCGGACAATCTGTCCCGGACGTCTTCAGCCAGCCTGTCAAAGGTGAGGGAGCTTTAGATCCCGATAGAGTCAAACTATGAAAAAGAGTCCCGTAAAGGGTAAAATAACTTACCTCGCTGGCTTGATGCTGCGAGCTGAATCCGCGATCTTTGGTAGTGGATGCGGGAGCTTCGGCGCCCTTGAACAGCACCTTCCAGGCATCTTCGTACGTAGTGTCGAAGAGCCGGCTCAAGGTTCGGTGTCGTGCCGGATCAAACTCCGACAAGTTGAAGGCCCGTTGCTGGCATGGGAGAATCCGGCGGATGAGCATCACCTGGATTACGTTGGCAAGCTTGAGATTCTTGTCCACCAGGTTTCGGACACAGGTTTGGAGTCCGGCCAGCTCTTCCGAATTACCCCACGTCAGGCCCTTCTCTTTCCATGAGGTGAGCCGTGTAGGGAAGCCACATCAGAATTCGGGGGCCGCCGCCCATTGAGAGTCATGCGGCTCGGTGATATAGAACCACCCCGATTGCCACCCCTTTATGGTCTCCACAAAGGAGCCCTTGAGCCATAGGACGTTGGACATCATGCCCACCATGGAACCTCCAAGACTCCGGCTTGGCCGCCCACTACCTTCGGCTTGACATTGAAGGTCTTCAGCCATAAGCGAAGTGGGGCTGGATGCAGAGGAAGGCCTCGCATACCCACGATAAACGCCGAGATGTTGAGGATGAAATTGGGGCCGATCATGGAAATCTAGGCCGTAGTAGAACATGAGCCCTCGGACGAATGGGTGAAGTGGAAACCCTAGTCCGCGGAGGAAGTGGGGAGGAACACCACCCTCTCATGGGGCACTGGGTGGGGATGAGCTGCCCCTCGTTGGGGAGCCTATGCGCGATGTCACCGGACAAGTATCCGGCCTTCTGCAGCTTTTTGATGTGCCCCTCTATGACGGAGGAGGCCATCCACTTGCCTCCCGCTCCGGACATAGTTGGAGAAGGTTGAGGTGGGATGTGCAGACTTGGGTGCTGGAGCTCGAGTGCGCGGAAATGGATAAGCAAAGCAGGAAGAAGGCGGGTGTGAAAGAGTGGATCTTTATCCCCTTATATGGACGGACAAAGCTATACGTCCCCACCGGCCTGATAAAACTCGCTTATCTCCCAAGCGCCATAATCAATGGCGCGGTTGGGTTACCCACGCCCGTATTGATGAGAATCTCGGAATAAGGGGACACGATCTCTGCTTTGACAAGACGTGCCAAGGAAACCGCCTCGCTAAACGCGCTGAGGTGGGACAATGAAAATGATTCGAATAAAGGCTTAGTCGTGGTGTGATGTCACGCCACGGGATACGTCAGCAGATTTTACTTGTGTAAATGTTATTATCTCTACGGTGGTATGTGGAACTTATTTTGCAGAGCCGGACACTATCCTTGTGTTCAAAATCTTCTATGAAGTATTCAGAGGAGGAACCCGCCTTGCAATGCCGAAGACAATATGCGTGCCGGACTCGTCGTCATTGAAGCATGGTTTAGGGGCTACTGAGGGAGTCCCGGATTAGGGGGTGTTCGGATAGCCAGACTATTACCTTTGGCCGGACTCCTGGACTTTGAAGATACAAGATTGAAGACTTCGTCCCGTGTCCGGATGGGACTTTCCTTGGCATGGAAGGCAAGCTTGGTGATACGGATATTGTTGGGGATATAACTATTTGTGTAAGCCGCCCAGGAGGGGCCGGGTTACGTAAAGAGATTCACTAGAAAGAAGCCCAAGTCCAAGCATGAAGATGGCGGTTCAATAAGGGGCCTAAGGCCCACAGGCGACTTAAGGCCCGTTATAGTAAACCGCCATAATGGCATGACTTATATTATAAGGTAGACTTAACTAGTCACCGAGTCGGACATTGTTTATAAGCCGGCCGGGACTCTGTAGGCCACAGGGCGTCAACCCGTGTATATAAGGGGACAACCTGTTGGCGGCTTAGGGCAGGAAACAACCAATCGAGAACCGGGCATAGCGTATCTCGCTCCCTGGTCATCGAAACCTCAAGCAATACCAACCCAACTAGACGTAGGCTTTACATTCACCGTAAGGGGCCGAACTAGTATAAAACCTCTCGTGTCCTTTGTCCCGATAACCCCATTAAGCTTCCTAGTTGCGATGGCTCCATGACTAAGTCCTTGCAAGAGGACATCTGCCGTGACAATTCCACAACAGTTGGCGCCCACCGTGGGGCCAGCGCACGGTGGATTTGAGTTTTTGAAGGGCAGCTTCGAAGGGCTCAAGGGATACGCAGTGGGCCGGATGACCAAGAGTCGTCGCGGCAAGATCTACATCGACAACGAAGGCTGGGGCCCCGAGGCCGACTCAATTGAGTACGGGTATCGGGTCCCCTTTGGCGGAATCCATGTCTTCATCGGCCGGATTGGTGAGCCGGGCCCGGAGCCGGACAGCTGCACCGACCTTGTTGAGACGGCTCGGCGTGCGAAACCCGCCCGGTTTCAACCTGTCATGAAGCGTGCCTTTGTGGGTTGTGTTCACGGAGAGGCACTTTTTGAAGGATCTAAAGATGGCCAAGAGAAGGCCGTCCCATCGGATGACGATTCGTCCTCCGGTTCAACAGATTCTCTGTATCAGGTCCAAGAGGTCATGCTTGGGGGCTGTTCTGACGACTCTAGCATTCCAGATTTCTATGAGCCGCCAAACTGGGCAGGAGTCTTCATGGCAGGTACTCAACCCGGCCAAAACTCGACGGCTGTGACAGCAATAACGTCCGGGTCAGGAGCGGCCGGGGCAGAAGGCCCTGCGCGCCCGCCGGCTCATGTGCTGATAGATCTTATGGACAAGTTGACGGCCCTGTTAACCACCACGGTTATTCCTGCAAATCCACATGAGCATAACGCGGAGGTGGCAAAGGTGCGTGAGGAGATAGCCCTGGCAGGGGAGGCCTTGGCGGCTGAGGGCACCAGGCTAGCTACAGAGCGGGCGGCTTTGGATGCACGGGCGCAGCGACTCCAGTCAGAGGCTTTCTAGCTGAATATGAGTCTGAATGCGTCCAATGAGGTAATGAGAAGGAGACATCAGAAGACCCAGTCACGTCTGCCTCCGGTTTACGATCCTCGGAATCTTTTCACGACACCCGGAGCTGGTCCTAGCAATCCGCCCGAAGCCAATCAGTTTATAACACCCGGAGCTGGAGGGCCAGCTCAGCCTCAAGAGATGGCACCTCCTCACGGGAGCATGGCCCCGCCCCGATACATACCGACACCACCGGGCCACTTCTCCAACCCCATGGAGAACTTGATAGCAGCATCGGCGCGTCTGGCGGCTCTTCCAGTGGACGGTGGTGACCCGATGGCGGTGGAAACCCGGAGAGTCAGGGATCTTCTTCAGACGGCCTTGGCACAGCAAGAGACCTACTCTTACAGCAGGGACATGATTCATTCCACTCCTCAGCCTTGGTTAGCACCTCGTTCAAACCGGAGTCTGAGTTACAACAGGCACATGGAGTCAGAAGCTTTATCAAGCAATGCCTAGTGTCGTAACCAACCCGGTGGCTATAACCCGGTACAGGACCGATTGCGTCAGGAGGATGAACGGGCGGATCAATTAGCGGCTCAGCAGACGACATATGAAGGTCTCCCGGTATCCAACGACTTCGTTGGAGCAGGAGTGGCCACTAGAACCGGTGGTGTCCCTTGTCCGGTCTTTGGCTCTGCGAGATGTGCGTCTGCCCAAGGATTTCAAGGGACCTCGAAAGGTGCCGAATTACACGGCCGACTTACGCCGGGGCATGGATTGAAAGTTACGAGATGGCTATGGAGTTATTGGAGGTCGTGACGCAGCAATGGCTAAGTATTTCACCATGATGTTAGATGGAACGGCCCGATCTTGGTTGAAAAGTTTGCCTCCCAATTCCATCGGTTCATGGGCGTAGCTAAAGGCCCGATTATCCGAACTTCAAGGACACTTGCAAGCAATCTATGTCAATTGTGGACTTGACCAATTGTAAGCAGGAGGAGGGTGAGTCCACAACTCATTGGGTGCGCCGGGTCAAGGAAATAATACACTAATCTGATAAGATGGATGCCGGCTCTGCGGTACTTATGCTCCATCAGAATTGTCATTTTGAGCCGCAGAAGCAGAAGCTGGGGCGCCTTAAGCGTGATTGCAATGACATGGGTACGATGATGGCAGCTTTGGTTAAATATGCCGATTCTGATACTACCAATGATCCCGCGTCTGAGGAGGAAAAGACAGGGAAAGGAGAGAAGAACGGCAATGGAAAGGGTCAGCAGCATCACCCGGTAAGTCAAGGAGGCAACAAGCATAAGCCGAGGGTAACCCGGAGTTTGTGGCCAATGCTAATGCCCAAGGTAATAACAAGAAGCGTAAGGGGAGACCACCCCCTCGATTTGGTGGCTCAGGTCCATCTCTTGAGCAGCTTCTGAATGAGCCTTGTCCAAGACACGGTACTCGGGAAAATCCTGCCACCCACTTGTGGAAGGATCAGCGATCATGAAGGCTTTCAAGAATTCCAACATGTTTGATGGCAATCACGGATCGGTAGTTCAGAGGCGGTGGTTTCCATGGCCCGGGTGGCAGCTCAAGTTCCGGCTTTCAGGGAGGTCAAGGTGGCTATAATCAGCAGTAGCCTGGTCAAGGAGGACAGCAGCAGCAGCAGTTAGGTTATCAGAGCCATCCAAAACAGCTGAACGGTGGGCAATACCATGTGTTTACCACTACCTTGTGCAAACGTGACCAGAAGGTTCATAAGAGGGCTGTGAATTCGGTTGAGCGGCGGTTCCCGTTATTTGAGGTGGTCGAGAAGCCTATCATTTGGAGCAGAAGATCACCCTCCGGGTTGATAACCCGGGTCAGTTGGCCTTGGTGGTGGCCCCTCAGGTTGGTGGATATAAGTTCACTAAGGTGCTCATGGACGGAGGAAGCAGCATCAATATTCTCTATTATGAGACCTTTCGCCGCATGGGGTTGGCCCGATAAGGACTTGAGGACGTCCAACACTGCTTTTCATGGGGTGGTACCTGGTAAGTCGGCATATCCGATTGGAAAGATCGAGCTAGAAGTAGCTTTTGGAGACGAATATGACTCGAGGCTGGCCCGACGTTTGAGGTAGTTAAAATCAGGAGCCCATATCACGCTCTGTTTGGACGGCCGGCTTATGCCAAGTTTATGGCACGGCCGTGTTATGTTTATCTGCAGCTCAAGATGCCGGGTTACAAGGGCACCATCACTGTGCATGGGAGTCGGAAGGTAGCCTTGGAGTGCGAGGAAGGCGATGCGACTTATCTTTGAATCTGCTTTGTCTTGAAGAGGAGCTGAAGTTTTATCAAACTAATGTTGACCCGGCGGATATGACCTCTTTGAAGAAGCCAACCACGAGCAAGACTCGGCGTTGAAATTTAAGTCGGCCGCCGAGACAAAACTGGTCGACTTCACTCCAAAGCGACTCTTCCAAGCGATTCGACATCGCACCAATTTGGATCTCAAATAGGAAAGCGCGCTCATTGAGTTCATCCGTGAGAACCGGACATCTTTGCATGGAAACCTTCCGACATGCGGGTGTCCCGAGAGAACTCGCCGAGCACACTCTTAATATTGATCCAAAGTATAAGCCGGTCGTGCGGTTTCTCCGCGATTCAATGAGGAAAGGCGAAAGCTATAGGGGAGGAGGTCGCTCGGCTCTTAGCGGCCGGGTTCATCGTGGAAGTCTTTCACCGGAGTGGTTGGCTAACCCGGTGCTTGTGCTCAAGAAGAACGGCACTGGCGAGATGTGTGTGGATTACACGGACTTAAATAAAGCTTGTCGGTGATCCCTTTGCTCTACCTCGCATTGATCAAATCATCGATGCTACAGCGGAGTTCGCGAGCGTTTAGTTTTTGGATGCTTACTCTGGTTATCATCATATCAAGATGGCGATTAAGGACCAGGAGAAGACGGCTTTCATTACTCTGTTTGGAGCCTTCGCTATGTATCTATGCCGTTTGGGCTCAAGAGTGCCCAGCGACTTATCGCTAGCAGTGTATGTAATTGTCTCCACAATCAGATTGGGCGCAATGTTCATGCTTACGTGGATGGCATTGTGGTGAAGTCCAGAGAGAAGGAAACTTTGATATCCGACTTAAAGGAAACCTTTGATAATCTCCGGGTCTACAAGATGATGCTTAACCCGGATAAGTGTGTATTTGGTGTACCGCAGTAAAATTTTGGGATTCCTGGTCTCAAAGCGAGGCATTGAAGCTAACCCGAGAAGATCAAGGCGATTACCTCTGGCTAAACCGGTGTGCATCAATGATGTTCAGCGATCATGGTCGCGTTGTCGCTTTAAGCCGATTCATAAGCCGGCTAGGTGAGAAGGCTCTACCATGTATCGGATGATGAAGAAAAGCAGACACTTTTATGCAGAGGAGGTCTTGATGCTGCCTTTGAAGATTTAAAGAGACAATTGTCCGAGCTGCGGTTCTCGCGGCTCCCATTGATAAAGAGCCGTTCTTTGTTGTATGTTCTTTGCTAACTCACGTCTTTGTTAGTGTGGCCATTGTGGTGGAGCGTAAGGAGGCGGCAAGGAGCATCCAGTTCAACGGCGGTTTATTATATCGATTGGGGTGCTCATAGAATCCAAGCAAAGGTATCTGCATTGGCGAAACTTGTTTATGGGGTGTTCATGGCGAGCGGAAGCTAAAGCAGATTTCTGGGTCATCCTATAACTGTGGTAAGTTCAGCCCCCTTGGGAGACATCATCCAGAACAGGGAAGCCACAGGGCGAGTTGCCAAGTGGGCCATCGAGCTTGGGCCTCACGGTTTGAAGTATATTCCATGTACAGCTATCAAGTCTCAAGCCCTAGTAGACTTTATCAATGACTGGACGGAGTTGCAAGCACCAGAGGAGAAGCCGGATAACACATATTGGACTATTCACTTCGATGGGTCCAGGCAGTTGGAAGGCTCGAGGGCTGAGTCGTTTTAACTTCCCCGAGGTGACAAATTTTGTTATGTGCTCCGGCTTATGTTTCCCTGTACTAACAATGCAGCTGAATACGAGGCTTTACTCCATGGCCTCCGGATGGACAAAGAGATGAATTTGAGCCGGGTAAGATGCTTGGGGGATTTAGACCTCGTCGCTCAACAGGTGTCAGGCACGTGGGACTCCAAGGATCCCCTTATGGCGGCTTATCGTCGTGAAGTTGATGCGGTGGCTGGGCACTTCAAAGGTTATCAAGTAGAGTACATTGATCAAAGGAAGAATGAGGCGGCTGATGCTTTAAGCCGGCTGGGGTCTCAGCGTAAGCCGGTGCCGCCTAATACCTTTCTTGACGTTTTGCATAACCCTTCAGCCGAGTGCCTACAGAGGAAGAGCTTGAAGTGCCAGACCCGGAGGCGCAGCTGGTGGCGGCTCTCCACGCCATCCCAGATTGGATAGTCCCATATTTGGCCTATATATATGACCCGGGGAGAGTTGCCTGAGGACGAGACTTTGGCAAGACAGATCATCAGGCGGTCCAAATCCATGACAATTGTTCATGGCGAGTTGCATCACCGCGTCATCAGGCGTTTCAACATTGTGTATCACCTACGGAGGGTCGTGGAGATACTTCGTGAGATTCATGAAGGAGATTGTGGTCATCATGCGGTTCAAAATCTCTGGTAGCCAAGGCTTTTCGTCATGGTTTTTATTGGTGACGGCTCATCGCGTGCGGAGGATCTGGTCAAGAAATGTGACGGATGTCAAAAATTCTCACGATGAGCTCATGTGCGGCTCAAGAATTGAGGATGATTCCAATTACTTGGTCGCTTGCGGTCTGGGGCTTGACATGGTTGGACCTTTCAAAAGGTCTAAGGATAAGAAGACACACCTGTTGGTGGCAGTGGATAAATTCACCAAGTGGGTTGAAGAAGAGCCGGTCAGTAAGTGTGATGCAGCCACGGCGGTTCAGTTCATGAAAAAGGTGATCTTTCATTTTGGCTTTCCACACAGCATTATAACTGATAATTGTACTAATCTCTCCAAGGGTGCCATGGAAGAGTTACATCAACAAGAGCACATCCGCTTGATTTTCGGCCGTTGCTCACCCCGATCTAATGGTCAAGCGAAAGAGCTAATCAAGAGATCTTGAAAGGTATCAAACCCGGCTCTTAGTTCCCTTATAGCGAACTCCGGGTTGTTGGGTGGAGGAGTTACTCTACGTGCTATGGAGCATCAACACAACGCCCTAACAGGTCTCTTGGTTATACACCTTTCTTCATGGTGTACGGAGGCGAGGCGGTTACGCCAAGTGATATCCGGCATGATTCACCACAGGTGGCGGCTTACGTTGAGGTCGATAATGAAAAAGCTCATCGGGATGCACTTGACTTATTGGATGTGGAGCGAGACTTGGCAATAGCCCGCTCGGCGATTTATCGACAAGACCTGCGCCGTTATCACAGCCACGGGTTAGAAGCGTAACTTTTCAGAAGGCGATTTAGTGCTCCGGCTCATCCAGATCAATCGATATGCACAAGCTGTCCCTCCCTGGGAAGGACCCTTTGTGGTCAGCAAGAATCTCAACAACGGGTCATATTACCTCATCGATGTTCGAGAGCACAAAGACTCACGTAAGTCGGAGGAAGAGACCCGCCGGCCGTGGAACATAGCGCATCTCCGGCCCTACTATACTTAAGCCACCGGCTCTCAGAGTATATTTTTTTCCTTTTTTAGCAATGTATATATTATATAAAGCAATAAAGCAGGACCTCTTTTCTTTCCATCCTACAAGGTTTATGTATCTTCTTTACCAGGTGGTGGAAACAACCAACAGGGGCGGATCATATCTGAATCATATTTTCCCTTTGGTCCGGCTTATGATCATATCTGAATCTAGCCTTGGTCAATTGGGGGCTTCCTGTTTAAACATAGGTCGTATTCGAACCAAAGAGAACATAGTTGTCGGTACCCAATTGATTGGCATACTGCCAAACCCACTTGGGGGCTTCTTGATCATATTTGAATCATAGCTTAACCCCTTTGGGTCTGACGTGGATCGTATTTGAATCAGCGTCATTAAACAACTCTAATGGTCACTTGGGGGCTTCCTGTTCAAACATAGGTCGTATTCGAACCAAAGAGAACATAGCTGTCAATACCCACTTGATCGGCATCGCCAAAGCCATTGGGGGCTATATGATCGTATCCGAATCTTAGCTTAACCCCTTTGGAACGGTTCTATTGATCGTATTCGAATCAGAGGCCTTTGAAAATTAGGTTTACTTCATTCTATAAGAGTAAATAATATTAAGGGCCAGGTAAACATTATATGTGCCAATTTTCAGAAGTTAAGTTTGACTGTCTGCTTTTTGGGATCACATAAGCTGGTAATGTACGCTTCAATAAGATAGCAGGTATGTTATTATGGGCATGATCATAAACCGGTTGTTTTTATGATGTTTTGGTTCATCCTCCGGGTTAACTAGATTCTATATGACCCCGGATGTGGTAAGCCGCCAAAGGAATTTTTTGTTTTTTATACACAGGGTAATGCAAAAAGCTTTTGGATGTCAAGGAGCAATTCATATAAGCCAGCAGTATACAATGATAGTGGCTTGTGACATTGTTAAACACCACAAACATGCGCGAAGGCATGACAGAGTTAAGGAGTTTTTTCTACCCTATTACAAGACGACTCCCCGAGTCTGAATAATGAAGCATCATTTTTTCAAAGACTTAGTGCCAGGCGGGTTACTCCTTTGGTGGACTTGAAGATTCCGAGTTATCCTTCTCCGCCTCTTCGTCTGCTGTTTTGTCCTGGAAGGTTGACGAGGTCCGGTCAATGCCGCTTAAGGCTTCAAATTCAGCTTCATCATCTATTAAACTGGCCGGGTCAACTTCAGGAGCAAAGGTATGCTTACGAGTTGGAGGATCAGTCGACGTCATCATAATGCGGAGTTGGAATCCTCCGGTTCTCGTTGTCATAACCCGGTGATACTTAGAGGATCAATATCATTGCCGATGATGGTGGCCACAGGGCGTCGACTCTCACACAGCGGTGAAGTCTGATTCATTGAATACGGAGCCATCCTCCTTCAAGCTAGGATATCCAAGAGCAACATCGGCTAGGTCTAGCTCGAACCAACGCTTTGGCCCGGCTTAAAGCGGCTATGGCTCGGCTCTACCGGATGCCCGCCTTTAGCTCCTGAATCCGTTGAGGTAACACGGCAAGCCGTTTGAGCACATCCTGCAGGAGATAAGGAGTATCATTTGATAAAGCCACAATGGCCAAAGCGTTGTGACCCGGTGTATAGCTGTTCCACTAGAGTGTACACCGCCTTAAGCTTGATCAACATATTACGCTTCGTGTTTGTGCTCCACAGGGCCTGCGTTTATACATATAAGTTAAGCCGGAGATAATATCTGAAATAGTCATCAAAGAAACCATGGTGATGTTCACGGTTACACATAGTAACTTACCGAAAATTGTCGAGACCATTTGAGATATCTGGTGCTTTAAGCCGGACAGCTCGGCAGTTGCTTCAGCAAGAGCTGCTTCTGCTGTCTCGGCCCGGGTCATAAATGAAGTTTTTTCATCTGCCCAGGTCTTCTTCTCCGCGTCAAAATCCTTCTTCAACTTTTCTTGCTCAGAGACACTGAATGCGAATTTGGAGTTGGCTTTTTGAATCTCAAGTTCTTGGGCCACCAGCCGGGTCTTCAGGTCAGCAATCTCTGATTCAAATTGACTGGTGGAGACCTGCATTGACGACGGGTTATAATTAAGGTTATGGTAAGATGTCATTAAAGTCTCAAGCATTTTACAAGTAAAGACACTTGACACTTGGGGGCTAATGTATGCTGAAGAAAATTTTACTTTATAATGCCAGATTATGCATATTAAAGTCTCAAGCACTTTACAAGTAAAGATACTTGACACTTGGGGGCTAATGTGTATCGCACGCTTTTAAGTTGCTATATTATGGCGGGTTAAATATCCTTTCTTGTAAACCGGATGAACTAACGATAGCGGTATCTAAGTCTACAACATATTTACTTATAAGCGATGACTTGGGGGCTGGTACGATAAGTAAGATTCGTGAAAAATAATATAAGTTATACCTCGGTTATCTTTCAGATCTGGTTCACCATGTCAATTTCAGTGTCGCTGTTATGCACTTGATTCAGATAGCCTGAGACTATATCGCCAATGCTTAAGTGAGCATAATCAGCGATGTCCTGTTTGGGCTTCCGGTGTTTGACAAGTTCTTCCTTGGCAGTACATCTGGCAAGGACAGTAGGCCGCCCCGGTTCAACATATTGGCTTTTCAAGATTTCAACTTCCGGCTCAGCCATCTTGGCCGGGCTAGGAATTTCCGGATTATCGGAGCTGTTAAAAGTGTCTTCGGCAGGCGGGTCAGAAGATGGCGTCAGAATTTCATAAACCGGCTCAGGAGGAGGTTGATGAGTAGAAGCATCAGGGGCAGCGGTTCCGAGTTCCGGTTCAGTTGCTACCGGGTCTTCGATCGGCTTATTCTTTTTTGCCCTCTTACTGGGCTTCACTTGTACACTGTGGACAAAACTAAGGGATGAGTACAAAATATGAGTAAGGCAAAGCATGAGGATAACAAAGGTATATTACCCAGGGGCAGTCTTGAAGGCCGGCATGTTGGATTGCATAGACTCGCCGGAGGAGGGAGAAGTATCCTGATAATTGGAATCAGATGAATTGAGAGGTTGACAAATGAAACCCGCCAAAGGATAAACAGAGCGTAAAGGCGGAGATGACCTCGATCCGACGCTTCCTGCTCACGTCGGGTAAGCCAGAAGAGAGCTCTGCGTCCTTACTGGTGTGGGTTTGCCTCCGGCTTTCAAGCTGTTGTTGCTTCAAAAGAAATTGAGGATCTTGATAAGCTAGAGGATGTGAAAATCTTACTTTCCGGGTCACCCGTCGGGTTTTGTGCTTTGGCAAAGGCTCTGAGTCGGAGGAGATTATAGTTACCTCTTCACCAGAGCTTGGCTGTTCCCAGTATCCTCTGAAAGGCGGAAATATCAATAAAATAGTAACAAGGAGTTAAGAGAGTAAGGATTACCTCTTCCTCGTCTCAAGAAGAGTCATCCAGTTTGAGCAAATCGGAAGCGCTGGGTTTCTTCTTTTTGAAGTTCCGGTCTTGGCGGCTTTCCTTTCAGTTTTCTTTGCATACAGCTTGTTGGGCAGCCTCGTGGTCATATTTGACCTTCCAGAAATTATCACCAACCTGTGGAGAAAGATAAAGAGTTATAAATACAAAGAAGGTAAACATGTTAAGGAATATTTATTAAGATGGATAACTTACTGCAGAGGCCGGGTTCTTTTTGAAAAAGGGGAGTAAACCGAAGGCATTGCTGGTAATAGTTCCCTCCTTCAAAGAATGATCGGGTTGTAGCGTCCGCCACATCGTCTGGTAAGTCGTCAGGACTATGACGCATTGGGTCGCTCTGCTCGCCTGTATAAGTACACATTAAGCCGGAGCGGCGGCTTAATGGGAGTATCCGCCAAGTAACCCAAAATCGGACCAGGTAGATGCCATTTAAACCGTTCCCCAAAAGGGCTTTGATCTTCTTGATGGTGGGATTGAGGCGTATCGTTCAAAAGTGGTTAGTTTATCCGCCCAAAGGATGGTTGGACTCAAAGGCGCAGGGCGCGAAAGTCGGGCGAGGCTTCTCGTCGGGAGAAGTATCCTGACAATAGAACCATGTCTGATTCCAATTTTTTGGGTGACTCGGCAGCTCGGCGTAGGGAAACAGGCAGTCTCTTCGTCGCTGGATTGAAATACCGCCAAGTTCAAGACTAGGCCCATTGGCACGTTCATTCCGCCGGTTCGAGTAAAAAAGTTCTCTGAACAAAAGAAGACTTGGCTCTTCTCCCAGGTACACCTCGCAGAAGACTTGAAAATTGCAAAGATTTGACACGGAATTGGGTCCAATGTCTTGACGTCTAAGATCAAAGAAATTTAGAACCTCTCTGAAGAACTTTGAGCCGGGAGGGGCAAATCCCCGGCTCATGTGATCCGTGAAAACTATCACCTCCCCTTCTTTGGGTTGAGGCTTCTCTTCAGATGGGTCAGGAATGCGATAAGACATGACCTCCTTTTTTGGCAGATGGCCAGACTTCACAAACTCAGCCAGTTTGCTCTTAGTGACTGTGGATGGGACCCAGTTGCAGGTTACAGGAGCTTTGGTCAACTTAGGCGCCATGACAACAGTTGGCCTATTACGAAATAAGAAGTTCCGGTTTAAATTTTAACCCGGGAGAAAATATCCAAATTACCGAAGGTAGCGGCTTAAAGGGGCCTAATGACATAAGGATAACTGGGCAACACTATTTAAGCCGCTACAAGCATTAACAACAGTTCAAAAGTTTTAAAGACCTAAGAAGGCGCCAAGGTTCACAGGTCAATGGTATGCATTTAGACCGGATACCTGGACAGTTATGTTAAAGGCATTTAACAGAAGGAGTTTTCCGGGTGATAAAAACAGGTTTCATAATCTTCTGCTATGATTTGAGATCAAAGGTGCATTACGATAAGAAAGTTGTCTAGACCTAAAAACTGACGTAGATGTGTTCATAGGCTCGAATAAGGCTTTCATACAGAGAAAGGGATCTGTTTTGTATCCAAGACAAGTGCGAAAACAACTACCGCGGCTGTTTTATATCATTCTCAGATTGGAAAAGGTATCTAGGAGAAAAACTAACAAGGAGATGGCTCCAATGGTGATGAACTCCGACGAACTCGAGGAAGGTCTAATGCAGATCTAAGCAAGGAAGGGAAGGGAACTTACAGATTTGGAGGAGCTGCGGAGGTTCGCCGACGTTTTCTGATCCGATTCAGGTTGATGCGGCGGCCTGGGTCGGTGAAGACAAGAAGCTTGACAGTGGCAAGAGGAAGAAGACGACTGGAAGGGTGAAAATGAAACCTAGGTCGCGCCTATTTATAAGGAGAGGATAACTGAGACGGCGCGGGAAACGAGGAGATAAGTTTTATTTTCCAGCGGCCGCGACGCCTCGATTTCCGGAACAGTCAATAAAGACAGAGATCCGTTGGGCGATACGGCGGAATAACAAGGAAAGATACGTCATGACGGGTTAACACGGATCTAGAGAATGACGTCACGGCGGGTTAAAGAAAGTCTTTTTACGCAGTCAGAAGACTGAAGATTTATGTTTCAAGGTATTTTAAGATTGACATGAACATGTTCAAATCAATCTGGGGCCTAATGTTGGGGATATAACTATTTGTGTAAGCCGCCCAGGAGGGGCCGGGTTACGTAAAGAGATTCACCAGAAAGAAGCCCAAGTCCAAGCATGAAGATGGCGGTTCAATAAGGGGCCTAAGGCCCACAGGCAACTTAAGGCCCGTTGTAGTAAACCGCCATAATGGCATGACTTGTATTATAAGGTAGACTTAACTAGTCACCGAGCCGGACATTGTTTATAAGCCGGACGGGACTCTGTAGGCCATAGGGCGTCAACCCGTGTATATAAGGGGACGACCTGTTGGCGGCTTAGGGCAGGAAACAACCAATCGAGAACCGAGCATAGCGTATCTCGCTCCCTGGTCATCGAAACCTCAAGCAATACCAACCCAACTAGACGTAGGCTTTACCTTCACCGTAAAGGGGCCGAACTAGTATAAAACCTCTCGTGTCCTTTGTCCTGATAACCCCTTTAAGCTTCCTAGTTGCGATGGCTCCACGACTAAGTCCTTGCAAGAGGACATCTGCCGTGACAATTCCACGACAGATATGTAGATCTCCTACCATTGTAACCGACTCTGTGTAACCCTAACCCTATTCGGTGCCTATATAAACCGGAGGGTTTTAGTCTGTAGGACGAATAACAATCATACCATAGGCTAGCTTCTAGGGTTTAGCCTCTCTGATCTCGTGGTAGATCTACTCTTGTACTACCCATATCATCAATATTAAACAAGCAGAGTAGGGTTTTACCTCCATCGAGAGGGCCCGAACACAGGTAAAAACATCGTGTCCCTTGTCTCCTGTTACCATCCGCCTAGACGCACAGTTCGGGACCCCCTACCCGAGATCCGCCGGTTTTGACACCGACAGGATCCCTTCAAAGTCTGGCAATATTGCCAGACTGGATCACCACACGCCTACCTGCCATATAAAGGTCTTTCACTTTCATTATCGCTTTCCAGCATGGGGAGTCACTGATTTTCCCTTTAACTGAGGCAATAGTATCTCTACGAAGATATCTAGCCTTAATAATATCCCGCCATAAACCATTTTTGGTCTCAACTTTCCACCACCACTTGGTGAGTAAACTCAGATTTTGTCTGTGCAGGTCTTTAACTCCCAGCCCCCCTTTGTTTTTAGATCGACAAATTCTGGTCCATTTGACCCAAATAATACCTTTTTCTATTCTTAGTAACTTGCCAGAAAAATCTCCTTCTGTGTTTATCTAATCTTGCAATCATGGTCTTTGACAGCAAGAACATGGACAGGTAGTAAAACGCAATGCTCGAGATATTAGCATTGAGCAGGGTTAGTCTACCTCCCGAGGAAGCATTGCTCCCTAAACCGGACTCGCATCTTTTAATGTATCTTTCTTCCAAAAATTCCCAGTCTACTCCTTTTAGAGTTGAGTAGCTTACTGGTACTCCCAAGTATTTCATGGGGAAATGCCCAATCTGGCAATTAAACATATCAGCATATGTTGTCAGAATATTATCATCCCCTCCCAGACACAAAATCTCACTTTTTTGGAAATTGATTTTCAATCCTGACATTAGCTCAAACATATAGAGCAACATTTTCATATTTAGGGCTTTCTCAGGGTCATGCTCGATGCAAATCACCGTATCATCTGCATACTGCAAGATGGCCACCCCATTCTCCACTATTTCAGGGGCAAGGCCAGTAATCGGTCCATTATTCTGTGCTTGACGCACCATTTTGGACAAACATTCAGCTGCAATATTGAATAAGAATGGAGAAATAGAGTCTCCTTGTGTTACTCCTTTGTAACTTTGGAAATATGGACCCAAAGTGTTATTTAGTTTAACACTAACAGTTCCATTTTGGATGATTTTCTTCATCCACCCGCACCAAGTGGTGCCAAAACCTCTATTTTCTAAGCTTTGTAGCAAAAACTCCCAGTTCACCTTGTCATAAGCTTTCTCAAAATCTAGCTTAATGACAATCCCCACTTTCTTCTTAATATGGGTGTAATGAAGGATCTCATGGAGGGACACACCCTACCCCTATGAGCACCTCTGAGAGACTGAGCCGGCATATCATCTTGAGATTTACGAAGTCACCGTAGGCGCCTCGTCGTAGGGAACGTCTCCTCCCACTGAAAGCGCATCGCCGGAAATCCTGAAATAAATCCAGGAATAATCTGAGCAGGATTTGAATCACGCAGTGGATTGAGATCTGCTGTCACCTAACCAACTCAATGCGCTTGATTCGCTGATGTGCCTGTTTTTAATGAAAGCATTCTGGTGTTTACTGAATAACACGCATACACATACTAGTAACTAAACTTTTTTTTGGCAGGAACGAGTGTATGCCGTGTGCAAGAGTGCAGAGCACGTTGGAGAATTCCCAATGACATTTTTTCTCAACCAAAATAAACAAATCCCAAGGACAGTAACGGGCCCGAGCCGGACTCTGTTCCCCAAACCCAGCGAACCCGGGGCGGCCAGCGAGCCGAGGCCGCGCCCAACCGCAACAGCTCACGTCGGCTCACCGGGCCCCGCCGCCAATTAAACAACGGCTCCACCCAACCCGAGCTGTCCCTCGCTGCTGCCAGATCATCCTACTCCTACTCCTGCCTACCTACATACCCCGTCTCCCTCCCCTTTCTCCTCCCCCCTGCCCTGCCCCCGAGGAAAGAGGAAGGAAGAGCAGAGTCCACACGGCAGAGGCCAGCGGCGGAGGCGGAGCGGGATGCCGATCCTGTACGCTGTGGTGGCGCGGGGCGCGACGGTGCTGGCGGAGCACAGCGCGGCGGCGACCAACGCGGGCGCCGTCGCGCGCCAGGTGCTCGAGCGCCTCCCCGGCGGCGGCGCCGACAGCCACGTCTCCTACACCCAGGACCGCTACGTCTTCCACGCCAAGCGCACCGACGGCATCACCGCCCTCTGCATGGCCGACGACGCCGCCGGACGTAAGCCCCCCGCCCCTCCCCTCCCCTCCCCTCTCTCCCCCCATCTGCTCTGGTGCTCCGTCGCGCCAGAGCGGCTCTGTTGTTTTTTTCTTTATTAATCGAAGGAAGCGGCCGGGGTGGAGGGAATTTCGAATCTCTCTGGGGTTTTGGTTTCGTCAGCGGGGGAATATCGGAGATCCGGGGGAATTAATGTGCTGCGCTGTGCTGGGGTTTGTCAGTACGCGCGTCTCCGGTCTCTGTCTGCTGCTGCTCGAGCCGCAGGCCTGCTGCAGGCCTGTTTTGGGGGATTGCTAGATCGGGTCAAACGGAGCAAATTGTTCGGATTGATTCAGGCCTCGCCAATTGCCGTCCGTTCGAGGATACATGGAGTCCAGGCTGCCCCCGCTGGATTTTGACCTCGAGGTCAAACGCATTACATGCTGTGAAAGTGCTACTAGTGTTTATCGCTTAGCTAACTCTAGCTGTCTGATCTTTTTAAAATCTCGGTCACCTCGAATTGCAAAGTATTATCGAGCCTAAGCATTCTAGTCTGGAAAATTGTGCAATTTCAGCAAAACTACGCTGCAATTTGTTGTCTGTTCCTTATTACATCGAGTGAGGTTGGGATGATGATGATATTGATCCTGAGGCAACTTTGGAGTAGATGACTTCTACTGTTTAAGCTAAGTTGTCTGGCTTGGCCACCTGGTATATAGCCCACCTCGTTGCTAAGAGCAATCTGCCAAAATCCCCAAGAGCAAATTGATTCTGTTATGTACTAACCAAATCTTTTCACATTAAGCATCAACTGACATCTAAAGGTTCATACCTGTAGTCTTTGTCTCTGCGGCTTACTATGCCCCTCTTGTGATATGTATCAGCTAGCAATCTCCTTATGAGCTTCCTTTTGTTGTAGGGCGTATCCCATTTGCTTTCCTCGAGGATATCCATGGAAAGTTTGTTAAGACATATGGCCGTGCTGCACTGACAGCTCTTGCTTATGCAATGAACGACGAATTCTCAAGGGTTCTCAGTCAGCAAATGGACTACTATTCAAATGACCCTAGTGCAGATCAAATCAACCGTATGAGGGGCGAAATCAGTCAGGTATAACCTTCTTTCTCAGTTGTTTTGTGAACACCATAGATGAAATGTTCTAGAAGTTAATATTGAAAAGCATATGTTCTAGAAGTTAATTGAGCTCATGCTGGCATTCTTAAATCTAGTAAACATGCAGTGGTCTCTGGAGTACTTGAACTGGCATTTTGTTTAAGTTGCTAGTTGTCAGACTTGCATTGCTTCCGTGTCAGATGCATGTTACCCAATTGATTTGTCAGTTCAGAATGATACCTACTCTTCATTATTCTCTTGCAGGTTAGGAGTGTTATGATTGATAATATTGATAAAGTCCTTGAAAGAGGTGACCGTTTAGACCTATTGGTGGACAAGACTACAACTATGCAAGGAAATACAGTTCGATTCAAAAGACAAGCTCGCCGCTACAGAAGCACAACTTGGTGGAGAAATGTCAAACTCACGTATGTAGTCCTCTCCTATTAATTTTTGGCACCCAGTTATCATTCCATGAGTTACTATGTTCGGTTCATGAACTTCTTTGCGTCAATCTTCCACACCCACCATAAACTTTTCCTCAGTTGTCCTAATATTCACTTCAATCTATACGAATTGACAGCTGCAGTTTTCATGGCAACATTTGTGCAGTAAGCACTTTCTGACATGGTTTTATTCAGGATTAGTGAATGCAAACCTTGTGCTAGTATTTTGAGTGCAACATAGACTGCCCCTGTTTGTACTTCAGTACTTGTTAGTTCTATCAATGGTAAAGCGAGCACTATATATTCGGACATAAATTATCTTATGGTTTATTCAAAGATTGGAGGCTCTTTCATGTAAATAATTAGATGATTTTGCTATCTGAAATATGTTCTTGACTGTAAGTTCAGAAACCATCTCTTAGTGATCTTATACGCAGCCATGTGCTATATGAACTTGGAGCGTAGGTTTAGTCTGAAGCTCCTCTGTTTTTTCTGTGCCAAGCAGCTTGCTCACGTAGCTTACACGACCTAACAGCGACTTGTATTTATATATGCCTAGGGTGGCTACCTAAACCATCATCTGTTCTCTTTAGTCTGCTGCCTTTTCAACCTCTTGTCGGCAAAAAATAAACATCTCATAGGTTTCTTCTTTTTGCAGGGCCGCGTTGATACTCCTCCTCCTTGTAATAGTATACATCGCCCTCTTTTTCGTGTGCCACGGCTTCACCTTGCCGACTTGCATCCGGTGAGAGGGCCCGGGGGCATATAAATTCGTCTGGTGGTGTGCTTGTGTCCATGGCTTGTCTGTCTCCCAGCCCAGGAGAGCGACCGTTGCAGCACCAGTGCAACCAGTCGCATTGCAAAATTATTTTTTGTGTGTAGAGAGGAAGGAGAGGGACCTGAGCCTGCTATTTATTCTGTAATTGTGACGCCGTGGATTGTGAAGACTCCTTTTGGAACGTAATCGAGTGCCTTGCTCATTCAACGTTGGAGTGGGACCGTTGTGTTGTGTTGTGTTGTGTAGGTACCGTTGCTGTGGGTGGGGTGTGCTACATGGTTTCAGAAACTCGTATGCTGACAAAGGTCCAATCCATTAAGTATCATCTGTCCAGGTTGTAACTAGGTAAATGTTTGGAGCCGGCAGACCGGCCGAACTTTCGGCCGGTTCCCACGCCACGCTGGCTCACGCGCCCGTGAAACAACCGTCTCACGCGAGATGCGTATACATGATAGGGCCCATGCACGAAACAACTCACCGCTGGCCACACAAACCTTATCCCCACCCGTGAGTATCTAATCTAGTTCTTCCCCGCTGGCCTCCTCTCTATGAGTCCAAAATACCACTGCACTTTTGAGGACGCCAGAGCTGATGCAAGCGGGAGCTGTGTCCATGGATGTGGAACTGCATCCTCTTCTCCCCCGACGCCCGGAGCGGCAAGCTGCAACCATGGACGGCAGGAGCTGCAACCCGTTTTTGTGGGAGCTACAACCAGCGTCCATGGGAGCTGCGGCCGAAACTCGAGCTGCAACCATGGATGGCGGGGAGCTGCAATCGGCCTCCGGGGGAGCTGCATGCAGTGAACGGTGACTTTTCTTTTCACTGGAATACGAGTGCTACAACCTTTTTCTTTCTTGCTGGTATCGGTGGTGATTTTTGCTGGAAACGGCTACAGATTTTGCTACATTCATTCACGGCTGAGCTGCGTCCCGTGACGACGGCAACCTATTTTTGCTACAACCGTTGTAGTTTTTGCTACATCCTTCTTTCATGGTGAACCTGTAGGCTCGACGGCAGCGACCTATTTTTGCTATAACTGTTGTAATTTTTGCTACGTCCGTTGATGGTTTGTGCTACATCCCTTTTTTCATGATGAACCTGCAGGCTCGATGGCGGCGACCTATTCTTACTACAACCTCTGTACTCTTTTCTATGCCCGTCGAGGATTTTGGCTACATCCTTTTTTCACCGTGGACCTACAGGCTCGACGGCGATTAGCGGCAGGTGGGGGTGGCTGGCGAGCACGGGCGGCGCGGGGTTGACCGCGAGTGCGGGCGACACGGGTGGCCGGCGAGTTAGGCGTGAGCGCGGGCGGCTCGGGTGTGGCCAGCAAGCACGGGCGAAGAAAACATGAAAGGTCCGACCAACGGCTGTATATACGCGAATCGGACGGTTGCGCGCTGACCGGCCTAAATTTGGACTGGTGCGCCGGCGCCTATCGATGCCCTTGTAACTACTGTATTTTCTTTCGCCCGACACGCTGTCCTCTTCATTTGCATCTATGTAACCATCAGATCGTGACGCCGGGTGGATCGAAGAGGAATTTGCCATATTCTGATCATTGTTGACGCTTGACGCCGATCCTGTATCATGCGATTTCGAGCGCCCATGCGGACTGAAGCGAATCCTTTAACATTTTGAAGGGATGTCCCGTAAGCTATAATAACCATGACATCTTTTTTTCATATCTATATGGTTAAGCCTATAATGATTATAATTAATTTGCAAATTACAAATCTACTGTATACATTTACAAAAATTATATACAAACAAAATTATGGTGCAATAAAATTGCTACAGTATTTTACTGTAGCTCTTGACATCCCTTCTTCGTTTTACATACACATGTTACTGTAGCTTCATGACATTCCTTCAGGATGTTAAAGGATCCACTTCCCGTGCGGACATGCTAGAAGCTTGCGGGCTTCGCTGCGCCCTGACACACTGACATTCATATTGAGCTTTTCATTGCATCGTACAAATTAAGTTGCCTTTCACATGGAGCTGCAATATGAGAGCTAGAGAAATATGAAATGGTTCTTACCAGCCTAAGAGCAACTCTAGCATATGCGCCCGTCCTGCAAATCCCCGCAAAAAAAAATTTGTGGCACCACAAGGGTTTCGATGAAACAGATCCTTTAAACTCATAAAGCAAATTTCTTGTGGTATGAGTTTACACTAGCAAAAAGGCCCGTGCGTTGTAACGGGAGAAAAAAATACCACACGCTCTTAATTTACAAATATAATCTGAGTATTTGTAGCTACGGCCCAAACAAAGATGTTCTTTACCTATAAAAGCCCAAGTTCAAGATTCCACATGTCTTCTATTTAAACACGGCTTGCATGTAGATTTAATACGTACAAAGAAATGGACAAGTGATCTTCAATTTCGTTTGCAATCCTGATTTTGCCGAGATGTTCATGAAAGAAAAATGGATAATGCACTGTTGATTAAGATTGCATCCTAGATAGTATTTTTTTAAATGGTTAACATGTAAAATAACATCATATTCAGATTATATATAGTTTTCTAATCAAATTTCATATATAACATGTTAAATTTGAAGTTATGGTTTAGAAGATATGAGTATTTTCAAAAGCATTTGATATGTACTGTGGGTTTAATATCAGAAACATCAGGGGTTTTCTATAAAATAGCATAAGGGATTAAGAATACCTATTTCCTTTATTAGTAGGTATAGATGAGCTGTTCCGCATTGGAGCCCTCCCGGCACTGCAAATTTTTTTGCAGCCAAATATTAACATGATCTCGAGTTCATATAGATGCACGAAATTCATAGAAAATAGGCATGCCACAATGGTTCACATCCCAAATTATGCGCAATCAAACAAAATACGACATGATCAAGCACAGCCGACCATGATCAGATCAAGCAACATCATTTTTGCCAAGATCGTCGCCACCACCACCGGCCATAGCATCACGAGCACCGCCTTCATCAACAACGACCGAAGAATGCGCAAAGCACCACCACCTCCATGGTCATAACCTTCGCCACCACCACCACCTCCACCTCCAAAACCACCACCACCCCCACCATGGTTTCCGCAATGGTGGTGGTGGTAATTCCATCAAAAAAAACCCACCACCACCACCATTTGTTGAAACCAACACCCCCCCCCCCCCACACACACACACACTACCATGGTCAAAAGCAAAACCTCCTTCCCCACCCTCCCAATACCACCACCATGGCCGAAGTCACCCCCACCTCCATTATTGTGAGGACATTTCCCTACTTTGTGTTTTGGATGATGATGACAACCCTTTGTTGGTCTAATCTTGTGCTAAGTGCTTCAGGTTCTCGGTGATTAGGCTTACATCGGTTAGCTATTCTCTCTGGAAGGAAAAGATCGAAGACGGTGTTTTTCTACGTGTTTACCTCTTTGGTCGTAGGGAACCCGTACTATTAGGAGGGAATCCACATTGGAAGGAGTTGGGAGAATCATTGCACGTACACTTCTGCCTCACCCTCCTTTGCCTTCCTTGTTTTGTGTGTGTGAGAGAGAGAGAGCTCCCTTTCATTTTCAACTGCTTATTGTGTTCTCCCAGCGGTTGTACCGCTGGCCCTTGGCACTAACCCAACCACCACCCCAGGGGTGATACCCTGGGGTTGAACAGCCCAGTCATGACCAAGCGGTTGTACCGCTGCTCCCGGGCGGTGGTACCGCCACCGTGCTTAAAATTGACTGCGGTGTGTCACTCGTGGTTGTACCGGCCAAGTACCGCTCAACAACCGGTCCGGTTTCTGTTTTGATGCGGTACTTGGGCGGTGGTGGCCCGGTTGGTCCGGTTGTGCCCCGCACACCGGTACCACCGGTGCCCTAAGCGGTTCTACCTCTTGGGACTTAGCCACCCAAGTGACCAGGGCCAGGCGGTTGCACCGGTGCTATACCGCTCGATCATCGCACACAGGGGTGACACCCTACTGTTTCAAAGCGGTGATTGAGCGGTGGCTGGGTGGTTGTTCCAGTTGTGCTCCACAACCGGTACTACCGCCTGTCTGCCCGGTTGTACCGCTTGATAGGGTTTCTGCAGGTAATCCATGAGTCCCGGTTATACCGGGACGAGGAGCGGTTGTACCACTGTAGTGCTGTTTTCGCAGTAACGGTTGGATTTTAGGGTTTGCTATATAAGGATGGTTCTTCCAACTACCACATCTACCTCTTGCCTCTCTCACTCCACCATTAATGCCATTCAAGCTCCCTTGCCCGATCTCTCTCTCTAGCCACTCAAACTTGTTGATTTCCTAGGGAGTGAAGGAGGAGACCTAGATCTACACTTTCACCAAAGGATATTTGCTTCCCCCATACTTTCTTGTGTGGATTTTGTTACTCTTGGGTGTTTGAGCACCCTAGACTGTTGAGGTCACCCCGGAGCCACATTTCATTGTGGTGAAGCTCCGTGGTTTCGTTGGGAGCCTCCAATTCAGTTGTGGAGAGAGCCCCAACCTTGTTTGTAAAGGTTCGGTTGCCGCCTTCAAGGGCACCAATAGTGGAATCACGGCATCTTGCATTGTGTGAGGGCGTGAGGAGAATAAGATAGCCCTAGTGGCTTCTTGGGGAGCATTGTGCCTCCACACCGCTCCATTGGAGACATACTTCCCCTTAAGGGAAGGAACTTCAGTAACACATCCTCGTCTTCACCGGCTCGACTCTTGGTTATCTCTTACCTTTACTTGTGCAAGCTTTTATTGTGTTGTATCCCTTGCTTGCTTGTATGTTCGTTGTTGTTGCATCATATAGGTTGCTCACCTAGTTGCATATCTAGACAACCTACTTTGATGCAAAGTTTAAATTGGTAAAGAAAAGCTAAAAATTCTTAGTTGCCTATTCACCCCCCCTCTAGTCAACTATATCGATCCTTTCAATTACCGAAAGCAAAACCACCACCAGCATAAGATTTTGAAACTCCATCCTCCTACGGCACATGATTTCCAGTCTTTTCATCTTCCAAAATTCTCTTGTCATCGCATCCTGATACGTCCATTTTGCTGCATGTTTTACTACTGTTATTATATTGTTTTGAAGTTATATTAAATATTATGATGTAATGCTAATGCCTTTTCTCTCTTAAAATGCAAGAATTAATGGATGTTATTTTCAACTTAATTCACGACAATGATTTAGTAGCATCTTGAGACCTTGAGTCACAATCTAATGTAGAGGGCCATCTCGGTCTATCTTGGGGCCCAATAACACTTGGGGAGCCCCCCCCTAGATTGTAGGACAAGCTAGAGGGGGCAAATTGGAGTGGGGGGAGGACTCCTCCTCCCCCTTGGCTGGTGCAAGGGAGGGGAGTCCTCCTCCTCCCCCCCTTGTAGCGCCCCCTCCCTCTCCTCCAACCTACATATACTAGAGATTTTGGCCCTTAGAAGACACAAGTTTTGGAGCCTCCTCTAGTTCTCTAGCTCTAATTGATCCAACTAGAGCTAGATCTAATCCTCTCTAGTCCTCGTAATTAGAAGCCCAATGTGGTTCTAATATTCTCCCTCTAATTTTCTAGCATCGATTAACTCTGGACGGCGAACCGTTGCTAGATCATGAAGACTGTACGCTTGCAAACTGTGGAGAGGTCGTGCTTTCGGTCTTCGGTTTGAGGGATCATTGGTGAACGGTTCGAGGGACTTCAAGTACGATCTACACAAACTCTTCTTCCACTGCAACTCAGAGTTGCTTATGATCCAATCTAAACCGTTAATGCATCTTCATAGTGTTCCTGGTTTGATCGTAGGATGGACTTTTTTGTTTTCTATGACATTCCCCAGTAGTGGCATCATTAGTGGTTCTATGAGTATATGTAGGTTTCAATCTAGATCACATGTGGACGTGAGGGTTTGGTGATCCTTTTTTGTTTTCCTCAAGTGTTGCTTCGGTTCAATTCATTGGCGGAATGATGTAGCTTTGTACAAAGTTCTGACAATCGATCGACTCTAGCTATTGACGATCTGCTAACTGTTCTTTGGGCTTCATCATAATCAAGAATAGTGAACTATTGCAAACACGAGAGGGCAATGAATATGTTTGATCTTCACGGGGGTCACGTGTATTAACGAAGTTTAGCATGGGGTTAGAGGTTTTTAATTAAGTCTCTTCCCTCACATACCCAACAAAGTTAATCCAGCAACAAGAATTGTCGTCTTGATGGTGGATGTAGGCAGTGGCGGAGCTGGCGAAGGATCTAAGGGGGATAATAGAAAATATGCAACATTGGGGGCGGGGGCAAATGAGTGCACTCTACTAAATTTGAGCCTTCACAAGAAAATTTCCTTCACTAATTAGCAATGGCTGGGGCAACGGCGCCCCAAGTAATACATGTAGCTCCGCCCCCGGGTGTAGGTAGCTAGAGTTCTCTAGAAACCCTAGAAGCCACGTAATTAAAATTTTCCAAACCGATTAGAGGACATCAGTCTTGGTTTTGCAGGATGCATGTGATGTGGTATAGCCTTCGTCATGATAATGAGTTTATGTATGAGATGGTTATATGACGTAATGTTAAGTGACTTGCGTGTCACAGTACGACGTGATGGCTCCGGAGCCAAGGGATTGTCACTTTAATGACCGGCGTGTCAACCTTGTTACTTTATTTTATCAACGAGAGTGATGGATTTGCTACGGAGGACACCGACGCGAGGAGGCTTCACCAGCCGCAAGAGACCAAGGTGGTTTCCACGGCAGCACTTTGGAGTACTTTCATGAAGACCTTGGAGGATCATGGAGACATCCCCAGCGCCAGGGGCTATACCATATCATGCTATTATGACTTGCCTGAGATGTTTATCATTTTTTATTGCACCCTTTGATTGTGCAGTATTCAATTTTTAGGGTGATCTCTTACTAAAAGAATCAAGTTGTTAGAGCATCTCCACTCGTTCGGCCCCCCAGCGCATCGGTCGGCGCTTTTTTGGCCCTGGGGGCGATCTAGTTCCCAGCCACGCCCCCAGGTGTCCGCCCCAAGACACTTATAAATTCAAACTTGACATTTCCCGGTACCCACAAAAATGCCACAAGTTCGACGATCAGCGGCTGCCACATAGTTCGGCGATCACCATGCTACAGTTCGGCGATGAATCACACTCAAAAGTTCGGCGTTCAAAAGGAAGGATGCGTAGGCAATGCATCACACTGTGGCGTTGTCCTCCAACATCGGACTCGCGGGAGTCGGCGTGCACGGCCTGGTCGGCGTCGGCGCGGCTTCTGTGCTGGGCGTCATGGAGGCATCATCGCTCGGGCTTAGCGACGGCGTTGGGGTCGGCGTGGGAGTTGGCGCGGTCGTCGATGACATCTGGTTGAAGATGAGGCATGATACATCTCCAACGTATCTATAATTTTTTATTGATCCATGTTGTTATATTATCAATCTTGGATGTTCTATAATCATTTTATATCATTTTTTGGTACTAACCTATTAACATAGTGCCAAGTGCCAGTTGTCGTTTTCTGCATGTTTTTTACATCGCAGGAAATCAATACCAAACGGAGTCCAAATGCAACGAAACTTTACGGAGAATTTTTATGGACCAGAAGACACCCAATGGGCCAAGGCTGCGCCTGGGGGTGCTCTGAGGGGAGCACAACCAACCTGGGCGCGCCTGGGTGCGCCCTGGTGGGTTGTGCCCACCTCGGGTGCCCCCCGGACCGCCTCTTTGCTCTATAAATACCTCAATATTCCAGAAACCCTAGGGGAGTCGAAAACAATCAATTCCAGCCGCCGCAGAGTCCAGAACCACCAGATCTAATCTAGACACCATCAGAGAGGGGTTCACCACTTCCATTGGTGCCTCTCCGATGATGCGGGAGTAGTTCTTTGTAGACCTTTGGGTCCGTAGTTAGTAGCTAGATGGCTTCCTCTCTCTCGCTGGATTCT
This sequence comes from Aegilops bicornis, assembly GCA_021605145.1. Taxonomy (NCBI): domain Eukaryota; kingdom Viridiplantae; phylum Streptophyta; class Magnoliopsida; order Poales; family Poaceae; genus Aegilops; species Aegilops bicornis. Next base: position 135,917,730 of record CM038675.1, on the reverse strand, counting down.
CAATACAATGGTCTCTAAGAGATCCATATGATGTAACTCTTTTTGCGCTGTGTTTGTTGGGATCCGATGAACTTTGAATTTATGATCAGATCTATCTTTTTATATCCATGAAAGTTATTTGAGTTTCTTTAATCTCTTATATGCATGATTGCTTATAGCCTCGTATTTCTTCTCTGATATTTGGATTTTGTTTGGCCAACTTGATCTATTTATCTTGCAATGGGAAGAGGTGCTCTGTATTGGGTTCGATCTTACGGTGCTTGATTCCAGTGACAGAAGGGGAACCAACACGTATGTATCGTTGGTACTAAGGATAAAACGATTGGGTCTATCTCTACATTGATAGATCTTATCCACATCATGTCATTGTTCTTATTGCATTACTCTGTTTCTTCATGAACTTAATACACTAGATGCATGCTGGATAGCGGTTGATGTGTGGAGTAATAGTAGTAGATTCAAGCAGGAGTCGGTCTACTAATCTTGGACGTGATGCCTATATAATGATCATTGCCTGGATATCGTCATGATTATTTGAAGTTCTATCAATTGCCCAACAGTAATTTGTTCACCCACCGTTTGCTATTTTTCTCGAGAGAAGCCACTAGTGAAACCTACGGCCCCCGGGTCTCTTTCACATATTATTTGCCTTTGCGATCTATTTTATTTGCCTTTTATTTTCAGACTTATGAAACCAAAAATACAAAAATACCTTGCTGCAATTTATTCTTATTTATTTTGTAGGCGTTCGATCTATCAATCTACTACAATTTTATTCACGTCCGTTGCCTATCTTGGGGCGCCGCTATCCGAAAGGGATTGACAACCCCTTTTACACGTCGGGTTGCGAGTATTTGTTATTTGTGTGCAGGTGCTATTTACGTTGTGTTGCTTGGTTCTCCTACTGGTTCGATAACCTTGGTTTCATCACTGAGGGAAATACCTACCGTCATTGTGCTGCATCATCCCTTCCTCTTTGGGGAAATACCGATGTAGATACAAGCAGCAATCGAAAGGAATTTATGGCGCCGTTGCAGGGGAAGATCTTCAACATATACCAGGTTCCTAATCACAAATCTCATCTCCTCGCAATTTACATTATTTTCCATTTGCCTCTCGTTTTCCTCTCCCCCACTTCACAAAAATTTGCCATTTTATTCGCCCCTCTTTTTCGTTCGCCGTTTTCTTGCCGGATCTATTTTGAGTGCAATCTTGTTGTGTAGTCATCATGACTCAAGAGAACACCAAGTTATGTGATTTCTCAAATACCAAGAACAATGATTTTATTGGCACTCCGATTGCTCCTCCCGCCACTAGTGCGAAGTTTTGTGATATTAATACTGCTTTGCTGAATCTTGTTATGAAAGATCAATTTTCCGGTACTCCTAATGAGGATGCCACGTCCCATCTTAATACCTTCGTGGAATTATGCGATATGCAAAAGAAAAAAAGATGCGGATAATGATGTTGTGAAGATGAAATTATTTCCGTTTTCTTTGCGTGATTCTGCAAAAAATTGGTTCTCTTCTTTGCCTCGCAATAGTATCGATTCTTGGAATAAGTGAAAAGATGCTTTTATCACTAAGTATTTTCCCCCCGTAAAAATTATTTCCCTTAGAACCCAGATCATGGATTTCAAGCAACTTGAACATGATCATGTTGCACAATCTTGGGAAAGGATGAAAATGATGCTAAGGAATTGCCCAACTCATGGGTTAAATCTTTGGATGATCATACAAATTTTTTACGCGGGATTGAATTTTGCTTTTCGTAATCTTTTAGATTCCACCGCGGGTGGTACTTTTATGGAAATTACTTTGGGTGAAGCCACTAAATTGCTTGATAATATCATGGGAAATTATTCACAATGGCATACAGAAAGAACTCCTACTAGTAAAAAAGTTAATTCGGTTGAAGAAATTTCTTCTTTCAGTGAAAAAGCTAATGCTCTTATGAAATTGGTTGCTAGTAAAAGTGCTCCTATTGATTTTAATGATATGCCTTTTTCTACTTTGATTGAGCAAAATAGTGATGTCATAGATGTGAATTTTATCTCTCGAAATAATTTCAACAACAATGCTTATAGAGGTAATTTTAATCCTAGGCCTTTTCCTAGTAATTCCTCTAATAATTATGGTAATTCCTATGAAAATCCTTCTTATAATAATAATAGGAACACCTCTGATCTTGAGAATAATATTAAAGAACTTATCAACACGCAAAAAGTTTTCAACACCACCATATAAGAAAAGTTGAATAAGACTGATGATTTGTCTAGAAGTGTTGATAGAATTTCTCATGATGTTGAAAATCTCAAGATCAAAATTTTTGTGCCTAAAGTAGCGGAATCAATTAAAGCTCTTTATGTTTCTATGGACGAAAGTAAGAAAAGAACCGCTATGCTTAGAGCTAGAAGAATTTTTTTAGAAAAAGCGTTTCAAGTGATTGCTTTCACAAAAGTGATGAAAATCTTAAAATGATTGGTGTTTCTTCTATTGATTCCTTGTTTAGTAAAGTTAAGATTGATGAAAAAGGGACTGGAGAAGAGTCAACTTTAGCTAGAAGGCGTCCCCATAATTCGAAGGGTGAAAATCTTGTTGAGAAAATTGATAAAAGTGGGTTTGAAGAGGTCAAGACTTTAAGTAGTGATGTGCCCACTCTTTTGGATTACAAAGACTTTAATTATGATAGTTGCTCTTTGATTAGTTGTTTTTCTTTGTTGCAATCCATGATAAATTCACCCCATGCCTATGAACAAAATAAAGCTTTTACTAAACATATTGTTGATGCTATGATGAAAGCTTTTGAAGAAAAATTGGAATTATAATTATCAATTCCTAGAAAATTACATGATGAATGGGAACCTACTACCAAATTCAAGATTAAAAATTATGAGTGTTTTTCTTTGTGTGACTTGGGTGCTAGTGTTTCCACAATTCCGAAATCTTTATGTAATGTGCTTGGTCTTACCGATCTTGAAGAATGCTCTTTAAATTTGCACTTGGCAGATTCTACTATTAAAAAGCCTATGGGAATAATTAATGATGTTCTTATTCTTGCAAATAGGAATGATGTGCCCACAGATTTTATTGTTCTTGATATTGATTGCAATCCGTCTTGTCCAAGTATTCATGGTAGACCATTTTTACGCACTATTGGTGCCGTGATTGATATGAAAGAAGGCAATATTAAGTTCCAATTTCCTTTGAGGAAAGGTATGGAACACTTCCCTAGAACAAGAATTAGGCCACCATATGAATCAATCATGAGGGCATCTTATGGATCTCGAAACAAAGATGACAAAACTTAGATCCTTGCTTTATGCCTATCTAAGGGCGTAAAACTATAGCGCTTGTTGGGAGGCAACCCAATGAAAAAAAAATATTTTTACTTTTTGCTTTCTGTTCTTGAGTGTTTGCATAATTGCTCTACTGTTATGATTGTGTTTTTGTGTTTTAATTAGTGTTTGTGCCAAGTAAAGCCTTTAGGATCTTCTTGGGTAATAGTTGTTCGATCTTCCTGAAAAACAGAAACTTATGCACTCACGAAAATAATTTTCATAAATCACAGAAACGTGCTTCTGCCCTGTTACTTTTTGAAGAAGATTAATATACAAATTTCTCAGTTCGTCCTAAGTTTTCAGAATTTTTGGAGTTTCAGAAGTATTTGAAATATTCAGATTGCTACAAACTGTTCTGTTTTTGACAGATTCTGTTTTCTTTTGCGTTGTGTGCTTGTTTTGATGGCTCTATGGTTTTCTTTGATGAGTTTTTGGCATAGAAAAGTTGGAATACAGTAGATATAATGCAAAACAAAATGTGAATAGGTTGCAACAGTACTTATAGTAGTGATTTATTTTCTTATACTAACGGATCTCACAAAGGTTTTGTTGAGTTTTGTGTGATTGAAGTTTTCAAGTTTTGGGTTATCTTATGATGGATGAAGGAATAAGGAGTAAGAAGAGCCTAAGCTTGGGGATGCCCCGGCATCCCAAGCTATTATCCAAAATAAGCAAGCAACTAAGCTTGGGGATGCCCCGAGTGGCATCCCCTCTTTCTTCTAACGACCATCGGTATTTTACTAGAAGCTATATTTTTATTCGTCCCATACTATGTGTTTTTCTTGGAGCGTCTTGTATGATATGAGTCTTTGCTTGTTTTATGTTGTGTTTTAAGTCTTGGTTCCTTGCTGGACACACCTTTTTGAGAGAGCCAAAATTATGTAATGACTTGTTAGAATTGCTCTCTATGTTTCACTTAAAAAATTTATGAGCTATGGACTTGCTCTAGTGCTTCACATATTTTTTTAGCACGGTGTGCTTTACTATTTTTGAATAAATGCTCTCTTGCTTCACTTAGATTTATTTGAGAGTTAGTAAAATTTTGAAGAAATTCTCTCTTGCTTCACTTAAATTAATTTGAGAGAAAGAAATTTTATGCTCATGATCTTCACTTATATTTGTTTGAGCTTATGAAAAGCAACATATGAAAATTAGTCCCAAGGTGATAGATATCCAAGAAGGATATAACAAAAACTTCCATGAAGATAATTGGACAAAATAAACTTGATTCTTAAGAATAGTTTTGAGATATGATGATGTGATATGTGAGTTATGTTGATGAGTAATTATGCTTTAGTAAGAATATTGGTGTTAAGGTTTGTGATTCCCTGTGCAAGCACGAAAGTCAATAGTCATGCAATGAAATTATATCCTACCTGTGGTGCATTATTCGGTGTTAATTATGCTTAATGCTCGCTTATGAGATTATTTGTTTCTTGGTTGGTCGCTTCTCAATCTTTTGCTACCCTTCATTTTGCACTAAGTATGATCACTACTTGTGCATCCAAAAACCTTTAAACCAGTTTTGCCACATGAGTCCACTATATCTACCTATATGCGGTATTCTTTTGCCATTCTAAGCAAATTTGTATGTGCCATCTCTAATTTTCAAAATAAACATCTCTTTTGTGTGTTCGTACTGCTCGCGGAGCGGTGAGGGATGGCTAATATTTTCCTTGATAGATGTGTTATTCCCATGATGAGTGTTTATTCACTTGTCATTGCACGAGAGTAAGGCACGAGAGTATTACGGATGCCCAGTCCCGAAATGAAAAATGAATTTACTTTATGTTGTCAAATAATAAATTACTTGGAAAGTGTTGGTATGGAGGGAACCGTGGATACGGCTAGCCATGGAAAGTGAAAGTATGGTTGAAAAAGGAATAAACTTTATTTTCTGTTTGGGAATCGCCTATGATATATCTAGCATGGAAAGTGTTGGGAACTCTAAGTCGTTTTTGTTGGTGGGAAAGACACACCTCGCAAAATGTTTTTATCTCTAAGTTTTTCGCTTTGAGCTCTAGCACCTCTACAAATCCCTACTTCCCTTGGTGAAGGGCCTTTTTTTACTTTATGCAATTTTTATTTTGAATTTGAGTCTCCATCTTCTCTTATAAAAGCACCAACTAGGAGGCAATATGATTGTACTTGAGTATTGGATGTAGCTAATATGTGAGTGTGTTTCATGAATGGATCAATGATTGAGCATGATGGGCTACGGATAACTTATTTTAGCGTTGATATTTCAAAAGACATGGTTGATTGTTAATATGCTTGAGTATTTAAATTATCGTATCAAAACTAGACTATTGGTTTGAATCACATAAAAGTCCAATTGTCTATGCTATAAAGAAAAGAATATGATATGACATGTTAGGCAGCATTCCACATCAAAAATTCTGTTTTTATCACTTACCTACTCGAGGACGAGTAGGAGTTAAGCTTGGGGATGTTGATACGTCTCCAACGTATCTATAATTTCTAATTGTTCCATGCTGTTATATTATCAATCTTGGATGTTTTATAATCCTTCTATAGTCATTTTATACCATTTTTTGGTACTAACCTATTGGCATAGTGCCAAGTGCCAGTTGCTGTTTTCTGCATGTTTTTTACATCGCAGGAAATCAATATCAAACGGAGTCCAAATGCAACGAAACATTACGGAGAATTTTTATGGACCAAAAGACACCCAATGGGCCAAGGCTGCGCTTGGGGGTGCTCGAGGGAGCACAACCCACCGAAGCGCCAGAGGCCCAGCGCGCCTCAGTGGGTTGTGCCCACCTCGGGTGCCCCCGGACCGCCTCTTTGCTCTATAAATACCCCAATATTCCAGAAACCCTAGGGGAATCGACGAAAATCAATTCCAGCCGCCGCAGAATCCTGAACCACCAGATTCAATCTAGACACCATCACGGAGGGGTTCACCACTTCCATTGGTGCCTCTCCGATGATGCGTGAGTAGTTCTTTGTAGACCTTCGGATCCGTAGTTAGTAGCTAGATGGCTTCCTCTCTCTCGCTAGATTCTTGCAATGGTCTCTTGGAGATCCATACGATGTAACTATTTTTGCGGTGTGTTTGTTGGGATCCGATGAACTTTGAGTTTATGATCAGATCTATCTTTTTATATCCATGAAAGTTATTTGAGTTTCTTTAGTCTCTTATATGCATGATTTCTTATAGCCTCATATTTCTTCTCCGATATTTGGGTTTTGTTTGGCCAACTTGATCTATTTATCTTGCCATGGGAATAGGTGCTTTGTAGTGGGTTCGACCTTACGGTGCTTAATCCTAGTGACAGAAGGGGAACCGACACATATGTATGGTTGCTACTAAGGATAAAATGATGGGGGTCTATCTCTACATAGATAGATCTTGTCTACATCATGTCCTCGTTTTTATTGCATTACTCTATTTCTTCACGAACTTAATACACTAGATGCATGCTGGATAGGGGTCGATGTGTGGAGAATAGTAGTAGATGCAGGTAGGAGTCAGTCTACTAATCTTGGACGTGATGCCTATATAATGATCATTTCCTGGATATCGTCATGATTATTTGAAGTTCTATCAATTGCCCAACAGTAATTTGTTCACCCACTGTTTGCTATTTTTCTCGAGAGAAGCCACTAGTGAAACCTACGGCCCCCGGGTCTCTTTCTCATATTATTTGCCTTTGCGATATATTTTATTTGCCTTTTATTTCAGATCTATTAAACCAAAAATACAAAAATACCTTGCTGCAATTTATTATTATTTATTTTGTTTGACGTTTGATTTATCAATCTACTACAATTTTATTCACGTCTGTTGCCTATCTTGGGGCGCCGCTACCCGAAAGGGATTAACAACCCCGTTTACACGTCGGGTTGCGAGTATTTGTTATTTGTGTGCAGGTGTTGTTTACATTGTGTTGCTTCGTTCTCCTACTGGTTCGATAACCTTTGTTTCATCACCGAGGAAAATACCTACCGTCATTGTGCTGCATCATCCCTTCCTCTTTGGGGAAATACCGACATAGCTTCAAGCCGCAATCAAGGCTGCGTTCCGCCAAGTACCACGCCTTGACCTGGTCGTCCATCGTCGACATGTTCGCCCCCATCAAGAATGCCAGGTCGGTGTTCCTCTTCTTCGCAGCGACGTTGGTCCGGAGTAGGTCGACGTTGCTCCGGAGTAGGTCAAGCTTGACGGCGTTGTTCGTCATCAACACCGACCACCGCGCCTCGGATTTCTCTTCCCTCTGGGCAGCGTGGTTCTTGGTGTCGGCGATGCACTGCTCGATGGACGCGTGCAACTGCTCGACAACCGGCGCAGCATCCTTTGCCTTCTTGCCTCGTTTGTTGCCGTTTGGGCGCCCATCAGCCGCCTCCGGTGTCGGCGCGTCCGGCTTGTATGTCTGCTTTGCCTTGGCGAGGGAGCGCCGGACATCCGCCCACTTCTCGCACTTCTCGATCCGGGAGAACACGTGGAGGTACTTGAACTCTTAGTCAGTGTTGCCGTCCTGGCGGTACATGGTGAACATCCGAACCATCTGCGTCAAACAACAAGAGTCGGCGACACACACGGCGAAAATAAACGAGAGCCGGCGTCTGTGCATACCTGACCCTCGATGTTGGCGCCGCTTTCTGGGCGAGCCGCGATCTCCTCGATGATCCCATGCCATTTTTGCAGGCCATTTGGATGAGCGCCCAATGGTTCGCAATGGCCTTCGAGCCGCGATGCATGTGGATGGTGGCGAACTAGGGGTCGACCAACTTGCGCTCATCGAACTTCGACTTGATGCACTCCTAGTACGTGTCGGTGTTCTGGTTCACGCCGGTGATCGGGTCGATGTAGACAGTCTTCCATGCTTTGCCGAGGCACTCGTCTTCTTTGGACGTCCACTTGACGCGGCTCGCTTTGTCCTGCCCCCCCGCTTCTTCTTTTTCCCTTTCCTTGCCGGAGCTGGCGTCGGCTCCTCCTCCTCCTCCTCGCCATAGTCGAGCTCGTCGTCCATGTCGCCGGCAAGGTCCATTGTATCGCCTTGCGCCTGGAACCCGGCGGCGGCGGCCGAGCTGCTTGTGTTGATCTCGTCCATGTCGGCTTCCGTTGCATCGGGGTTGCCGAAATGCGACGACGAGCCTTGCGAGAAGTGCAGGGCGCCATGGCACAGAGGCGATGTCGGGGAGGCGGCGTAAGCCGGTGGTGAGTAGGTGTACGAGGGGTACTGGATGCCGGCGAACGCGGGTGAGGGCGTGCGCTGGTCGGGGTTTAGACCGGAGGGCGAGGCGCGCTGGCCATGCGACAAGGTGATGTTGGGGTTGAATCCGCCGTGCGCATCGCCGTCGGCGTAGCCAGGCGAGGGTGTGCACCCCCAGGGCTGTGGCGCCGGTGAGAAGCTGACCGGCGACCCGATGCTCTGCTGGCTCCAGGCAGCTTGCGGGCCGTGGCCATGCCCGCTGGGTGGATTCATCATCCTTGCGTGAGGCGCCTCTGCCTGCTCCGCCGCAGCGGCCGTGTCCCGGGCCTCTTGGCGTTGAGCTTGTCCGTCGGTCGGTATTGACAGCCTCCCAGCATTGAGCCTCCGCCTTCCAGTCAGCGTTCGACATGCCCGGTGGTTTTGACGGCGGCGCCCTCGGCTTCCTCTGCTTCGACTGGCTGGCATCGGCAACGGCAATAGCGCGATGGGTCGTATACTTGTTCGGCGGCATGGCAGGATGGTGGGGAAAGGGAGGAGAATGGCGGGAGAAGCTGGGCAGAAGGAGGGAATGGAGGGAAACGGAGGGGAAAAGGGGGGGTATCGGCAGGAAAAAGGTCCGTCTCTCGCCGACAGAGCGGACCCATGCGCCTTTTTGCTTCTGCCGGCGCCCCCAGGCGGCCCCCGGGGTCTTGGGTTCGGCTCGGATTCGCCGGCTGTTATTTCGTCCAAACCGGCGATAAACAAGGTACTGGGGGCGCGACTGGGCCGATTTTCGGCGCCGGCGCGAAAAATGAGCCCTGGGGGCATGTTGGGGAGGGGGCGAGTGGAGATGCTCTTAGTGCTCTTCCCAGTGTAGCGAACGTCTATAACACACAACTTTTCAGGGTACGCCATGTCCACATTAGTACGAATGGATCGTTAGGTGTTACGCGGTGAAGGTCAGACCTCAGGGCGGAAACAATCGGTAGTCTTTAAGTTCTAGCAGGATAGTCCTGAACTCGGAACACAAAGCATCAAAAGATGAACATGAGTCATATATGGAGATATGACCGGCAAAAGTTTGCGTACCAGTTGAAGTTCACGTCATCAGTGATGTCCACATCAATGGCTGTGAATAAGATTAGGGTCTTGAATCACTCACTTTCAATTATGAGAGATATTTATTTTAGTGGGGTTGCACTTTATATTAAAATTTGTTTAAACACTAGTGAAAATTAATATGAACAATGTCTAAGTGAATCATGTGTTTATCATTGTAGATCAATGGCTCACAATGTTTTCAACTTAGCCCCTATGTTAGAGAGAGACAAGTTGGCTGCAAATGATGGAAACTATGAGGATTGGATCGAGAAACTGAAATTTGCTCTCACGAGTGCTAAGAAAGAGTATGTGCTGGATCAGCCCCTAGGTGATCCTCCTGCGCTAGGTGTGTCACAGGAAATTGCAGCTTCCTATACTACTCGTAGTGATGGCTATGAGTCAGTCCAGTGCCTCGTGCTGACTTCATGGATCCTGAACTACAAAAACATTTTGAACGGTCTAGTACTCAATTTATTATTGGGTCACTAGATGCTATGTACAAGAAAGAGGCAAGCACCAAATGTTTTGAGATAACCAAGGCCTTGATTTAATGCAAGATGGCAGAAGGTTCCTCGATGAGTGAGCATATAGTGCTGGTTGGCTATGTTGATAGACTGCCTTCTCTGGAATTTGGAATTCCTCCAACACTCGGTATAGATATTGTGCTTGCTTCATTCCCCCCATATTACGATGGTTTTAGATGCCGCAGTTTTGAGTATAGTGAACAACTTGTTTGCACATTTTTCCATCCCATTCATGTTGTATTTCATGATGGAATGCAAAAGAACAAGCAAGTGTTGCTAGTCAATAAGACCGCCAGTTTCAAGAAGGGCAAGTCCAAGAATACATCTACTGGTGATGGTGTGACCGTCTCCCAGAAGAGGAACAAGGGTGGAGCCAATAAGGAGACTGCGTGTTTCTACTACAAGCAAAAGGGACATGAGAAACACAACTGTAAGAAGTACTTGGCAAATAAGAAGACAGTTCTTCCGGCAAAGGTATAAAAGTTATACAAAATAATCTAATTGATATTCTACTTGCAAAAGTCATGGGTATGTGATACCGGATGGGTTGCTCACATTTGCAACACGGTACAGCAACCACAGAGAGTTCGCAAGTTGGAAAGTAATGAAATCGCGATGCACGTCGGGGATGGTGATGGGATCATTGCTCAAGAAGTCGGAGTCATGTCTTGAAGTTTACCTTCAGGATTTGTCTTAGAACTTAGTAATTGTTATTTCATTCCGAAGTTGTGTAAGAACATTATCTCTGGATCATGTTTAATAAATGACGGTTATTCTTATAAGTCCGAGAGCAATGGTTGTTCAATTTATTATAAGAATATGTTTTATGAATTTGCCCCTATTGTTGATGGTTAGTTCATATTGGATCTTGAATGTGCAAAAATATATCTATAACATTAATTCTAAACATTTCAAGAAGATCGGTAATACCACTTACATGTGGCACTACTGTCTTGATCACATCAGAAAGAAGCGTATGCAAAAACTTCATAAGGATGGAGTGTTACCATCTTTTGATTTTGAATCATTTGACACATGTGAGGCTTCTCGGGTGGGTAAAATGACTAAGACGCCATTCACAGGTCATCCTGAACAGGCGGGTGAATTATTAAAAATAATACACAGTGATGTATGCAGTCTGTTGAACACACCTGCGCGTGGTGGATACTTATACTTCGTAACCTTCACTGATGATTTGAGTAGACATGATTATATTTACTTGATGAAACATAAGTCTAAAACATTTGAAAAGTTCAAAGAATTTCAGAATGAAGTTAAGAATCATCATGGAAAAAATATAAAATTTCTACAATTAGATCATGGAGGAGAATATCAGAGTCATGAGTTTAGCAAACATTTAAGTGATTGTGGAATTGTATCACAACTTACTCCTCTAGAAACTCCATAGAGAAATGGAGTATCTGAGAGGCGTAACCGAACGTTGTTAGACATTGTGAGGTCAATAATGTCACTTACCGATCGGCCTTTATCATTTTGGGGACATGTAGTTGAAACAACAACATATACACTAAACTGAGCACTGTCTAAGTCTGTTGAGACGACACCATATGGTTATAGAATGGGAAGAAACCCAATTTTTCACATCTCAAGATTTGAGGTTGTGATACTTATGTGAAGCGTCTACAACCAAATAAGCTCGATCCTAAAGAAGAAGAAAAGTTACTTTATAGGTTATCGCAAAGAAACAATTGGGTATTCCTTCTACCAAAGGTCTGATGACAAAATGTTTGTTGCAAAGAATGAACACTTTCTCGAGAAGGAGTTTCTCGCTAAAGTAAGTGGGAGGACAATACAGCTTGATGAGATTACTGAATCTCTGGCGAAAGTAAGCTGGACTAACAAACCGGAATATGTTTCGGAAGTCGTCCACACAACTGAACCCAAAGTTACTACACCGGTTGTAGAAACTCCAGTTAATCCTATAACTGAACCGCGTAGGTCAAGAAGAGTTAGCCAACTCCTGAGTGGTTTCATAATGAAATACTCATCTTAGAGAAAGATGAACCTATGCACTATAGAGAAGCAATGGTGGCGCCCAACTCAAAAGAATGGCTTAAAGCCATGAAATCCAAAATGGAGTCCATATACAAGAATAAAGTTTGGAACTTGGTTGAGCCTCCAGAGGGTGTGAAACCCATACGATGTAAATGGATCTTCAAAAGAAAAACGAACGCGAATGGTAATCCCGCTATCTATAAAGCAAGGCTAGTTGCGAAAGGGTTTTCGCAGATTGAGGGAGTCGGTTATGACGAGACTTTGTCACGAGTAGCCAAGCTAAAGTCTGTGCAGATTATGATGGCAATTGCTGCTTATTCCAATTATGAGATATGACGATGGATGTCAAAACTGCTTTCCTAAATGGAAATCTAAAAAAGGATATATACATGATGCAACCAGAAGGTATTGTCGATCCTAAGGATGTCGGAAAGGTGTGTAAGCTTCAATGGTCTATCTATGGTTTGATGTAAGCATCAAGGAGCTGGAATCAACGTTTTGATAAAGTGGTTAAAGAGTTTGGCTTCATTAAAAATGATGAAGAAGCTTGTGTATACAAGAAGTTTAGTGGGAGTTCTATAGCATTTCTAATCTTATGTGAATGACATACAGTTGATTGGAAATGATGTAAAATTTCTTAGCACAATAAAAGTTCCATTCAAAAGTGTATTTTGATGAAAGACTTAGGCAAAACAGCTTATATATATCGGGCATTAAGATCTATAGAGATAGATCAAGACGTCTAATTGTGATAAGCCAAAGCACGCACATTGACAAGGTTATAAAGAGGTTTAAAATGGAGAAGCTAAGAAAGGTTTTCTCCCAATGTCACATGGCACGACACTTAGCAAGAATCAATGTCCTAAGACAGCTGATGAGCTTGTGCAGATGAGTGGATTTCCATATGCCTCGCCAATTGGATCCATCATGTATGTTATGATATGTACAAGACGAGATTTTTCTTACGCGCTAAGTGTTAGTACAGGTACCAAAGTGATCTCGGAGTGGCTAACTGGGCAGCTATTAAAAGTATTCTTAAGTACCTCTAAAAAGAACAAAGTACATGCTCCTTGTCTATGGAGAATATGAAGAGCTCGCTGTAAATGGTTACACCGGTGCTAGCTTGATGACTGCTATAGTGGACTATAGATCTCAATCAGGCTATGTTTTTACCCTCAATGGTGGAGTAGTGGCTTGGAAGAGTTTCAAGTAGAACACTGTTGTGGATTCTACGGCGAAAGCAGAATATATTGCGACTTCAGAAGCTTTGAAGGAGGCAGTCTGGATCAAGAAGTTTCTTGAAGAAGTTGGTGTGCTCGCAAGTGCGATGAACCCAATGGTGCTCTGTTGTGATAATAGTGGCACCGTTGCTCGAGCAAAGGAACCAAGATCCCACATGAAGATAAGACAGATGAAATACAAGTATCACATTATTTGATAGTATGTCGATAAGGGGTTTGTGAAAGTACTCAAGATTCACACTGATTTGAATGTGTCAGACCCGATGACGAAGCCTCTACCATGAGCAAAACAAGAGCAACACCGGATAGCCATATGTGTTAAAGAAGCTACTTTATTGACTCTAGTGCAAGTGAGAGTCTGTTGGAAATATGCCCTAGAGGTAACAAAATTTTATTATTATATTTTTGTGCTTATAATTAAGAGTTTATATTCTATATCATAAGTGTTATGATCCTAGAATGTGCGATTTAGTCGAAAACTCATATGCATATGTGGAATGATAAATGACAAAACCTAATTTCTAGTCTTGCCTCTAAGACTAGCTCAAGTGTTATTAGTGATCATGTTTTCTGGATCTTAGGATATCATTGAGTGTAACAATGGTCCTAAAACAACTTCGAGAATATGACATTGGAAGAGCGTTCATATTGCATTAACCCAAACTTGTTTGTTATACTTTGTGATACAATCATCACAAGTCAATCGTTATAACGCGAAGAGTTAAAGCATGCTTTAGTTCCTTAGACCATGAGATTATCGTAGTAACTTCTTACCGTACGATGAACTTTGGGGTTGCTCAAACACCATCTATAAAATGGTGATCATAACGACAACTTACAGGTTCATCAGAAAGTTTGACAAGGTCTAGATAGCTCAAGAGTGGGATTAGCTCCTCCGACGATGGAGAGATATTCATAGGGCCCTCTTGGTGTGACGGCATCCATTATCGTATGGCCAGACACAGTGACTAGGTCAGAGGGATGCCGGAACATGTCAACGAGAAAGAACAAAACTAGTAACGAGGAGACCGATATATTGAGCATGAGAATGAGGATAGTGATATATCTCACCTCGGGTTTTTAAAGTACCACGAAGGAAAGAGAATAGCATATGATAACCAAAGGTTCACGAATGTCATTCATGTATTCATATGGATCAATATGGATGTCCACGGTTCCGTTATTGGTCATTGAACGAAAGGGGTTTTGTTCATGTCTATGTTTTACCGAACCTATAGGGTCGCAAGCTTAAGGTAATCATGGTCTTCTGAGTGTTAGTTGAGCAAGAGGTATGAGAAATTATTTAGTAATAGTTTCATTAATATTAGAAATAGTTCCGAGAGAAACGGAAGCGTTCCGAGGTTACCGGAAGGGTTTTGGGGTTTATCGGGTAATACCGAGAATTGATATATAGGTGGAAAATGTATCTGAAGATGTTAAATTAATAATAAAAGGCTCTAATAATGATTAGAAGGCTTTTATAATTATTTAAATATCAATGGGCCATGGGAAATACTTAAAAGGTCAAGTGGTGTAGAGTTATTGGGCCCCCAATAACACTTAAGCCCTAGCTTGTAGGACAAGCTAGATGGGGGCGAATTGGAGATGACATGATCGGCATCTATTTCAAAAAGTGCAAATACTTCAACAACTGATAGATTTTGCTTTATTTGTTCACATGAAGATATGTTTACTTATTGGTATCATACAAGTCGATAGCAATAGGCAAGGATTGCAAAGTTTATATGTACTATGCTTGTGTGTTGTAATTTTATTGATTAGTATCTTTCCTTATTCCTTATTGCCAATGTGTTGCTTCCAAATTTAAATGTGGCATATTTTGATAAATTGTATTAGATGGCGCCAATTAATCTTAGATGTCAGCTGACATTTGCAAACTTCACAAAAAAAAAAACCAGTGGAGCCTAGGCAAATTTAACATGCTTTCTCATATTTTGAAGAAAGGGAAAAACCCTATTAGCTACTCCCTCCGTCCCATAATGTAAGACGTTTTTTGACACTAGGCTAGTGTCAAAAAGTGTCTTACATTATGGGACGGAGGGAATAACTTAAGCTATTTATTATAGATTCATAGACTTCGACGACCTCGAATATTCTGATACATTCAGATATTGTAGCATACGCGTGAGGGTAAATGCCAAATTTTTCATTAATTTGAGTGGTAATAACCTTCACTTTATTCTGATGGACAGATTTGCAAGTCTCAAGCATGTTTAGATTGCTAAAATAAAAATGTGTTTGTTACCATCTAACATTTTCCAAACCAATTATATGGATGCCACAATCAAGGCAATAGTTGTAGGAAAAGATATAGTGCATAAATTCAATCTTACATTGCACATGTGTCGTATGTACATCATTCATGGTGTTACCGTTCAGGCTAACTTTGAAGAAACTGGAGTGTACGTATATTGAATACACATATGACTCAGTCAAGGACATTTGTTGAGTCTCTCTCACTTGATTTTCAGACATATCCAAAGCATTTGATGTCATTCCAAGAAGTTCATAGGTGTCAAAAAACCTTTCGTAAGTATGAATTCACACATATAACACAGATATAATCTTGATAATTAAATTTGACTAATGATATTTGATACAAACATAGTTGGCATAGTCGTTTATTATGATGAACATGAACAAATCGAGAGATGCCCAACTACACATACCAAATATCCATGAAGGTGACATCTCTATAGATTTCATCAGATGGGTACGTACCGATATGTTCATGTTCATCATAATGAACGACTATGCCAACTATGTCTGTATAAAGTATCATCAGTCATATTTATATACCAAGATTATATCTGTGTTAATAGGTACTATATTCCTGAATGCATACCTACGGAAGTCTTTTTTGGATACCCCTGAACTTCCTGAAATGACATCAAATGATTTGGATACCTTGAAAAATCAAGTGAGAGGGACTCTACAGATGTTCTTGCACTGACGGAACACTCATATGTGTGTTCAACGTATGTACAATCAAGTTATTCAAAGTTAGTGAGAATAGTAACACCATGAATGATGTACTTATACCTATGTGCAATGTAAGATTGAATCTATGCATTAAATCTTTTCCTGTAACTATCGCCTCGATTGTGGAACCCTTAGAATTGTTTTGGAAAAAGTTAGATGATAATAAACACATGGCTATTTTAGTAATCTAAACGTGCTTAGACTTACAACTCTGTTCATAAGAATAAAGTGAAGTTTATCACCACTCAAATTAACCAGAAATTTGACATCTACCCTTACACACATGCTACAAGTTCTGAATGTATCTGAATATCCGAGGTTGTCCAAGATATATGAATCTATAACAAATAGCTTAAATTAGCTAACATGGTTTTTCCTTTTCTTCGAAATATGAGAAAGCATGTTAAACTTGCCTAGGCTCCACTATTTTTTTGTGAAGTTTGCAAATGTCTGCTGAAATCTAAGATTAATTGGCGCCATTATACAGTTGATCAAAATATGCCACATTTAAATTTGGATGCAACACATTGGCAATAAGGAATAAGTTAGAGCAACTCCAACAAGCCGACCCAAACAGACGCGTGTTTTGTCCACTTTTCGTCCGTTTGTGTCGGCCAGGCGGACGTGCGCGTCCGCATTTTCATATGGGTCGGCAGGTGTGCCCAATGGGAGACATACCCAAATTTGTCGACGTAGAAAAAAAACAGGTCACAGAAATAAACATAATTATACATTAAAGTGGCCGGTCAACCGCCGGGTCCACTTAAACCGAATTAAACATTAATTAAAAACATAAAAAAGTCAGTGCCTGCACGCTGCCCTAGACGTCCTCTGCCTTGCCCTTGCCCTTGACGTCGCCATCGCCGCCGGTGAGGTCGATGAAGACGGGAGCGGGGCCAGCCCACCCGAACGCCGCTTGGTACGCTCCCTGGACAGCCTTCTCCGGCGTCTGCTGGGGCTCCGGCATTGCGGCTCGCCGGACGCGCTCCTCTCCTCTCCAAGCCGCAGCGCCTCCGCGTCGCGGCGCAGCTGCTACTCCCAAAGGATCTGCCGCTCGCTGTCGGCCTCCTCCTGGGCAAGCCAGTGCGCCTTCCAGCGCTCAAGGTGGGCCGCCTCCTCCTCCGGCGTCGCGACGTAGTGGACCGGAGGAGCGCTCACCCACTCGCGGAACTCGCCGATCCACGTGTAGGACTCCTCCAGCCAAGTGGGTGGAGGCGGCGAGTGCTTCCACATCGGCTCCGGCTCCGGCTCGACGATGGGCGGCGGCGGTGGCGAGTCGAAGAGCGGGGCGTGGACGGAGTCCCCTGCCGCCGACAAGGCGAGGGCGCGGTCCATCCCATCCCATTAGGCCTCCTCCTTGATCCTGCTCGCCTCCAGCGCCTGCTGTAGGGCTAGCTCGAGGGCGTCTTGGTACACCGCCTCTTCATCTTGCTCGTGCGATAGAACCTCAGGCGGCGGCGGAGGAACGTTGTGGTCGACATGGACGCCCTGGCGGCGCTCCTCCACGTGCTCTAGCGCGAACTAGCACTCCCAGTTGGGGGAGTCTGGCGCGTAGGCACGCATCTGCCGCTGCTCCGGAGTGAGGGCCTCGTGACGCCGGCGAACCTCCTCGGTGTGCGCCTGCAGCGTGCGTGGCACTGCCGGAATAGGGATCTGTTGCGGATCCAGATGCCAGTCGTGAGGCAGGTTGACATCCGGATACTGTAGTGGCCGGTGGTACTGCCAATGCCACCATGCCTGATGGACTGGTATGTACAGACACTGCCGCTCTGGTGGTGAGCCGCGTCTACGAGGCAGCGCGGAAGAGCCGGCGAGCCGCGGGAAGAGCTCGCACCGGGGGTCAGCTTCACCCTCCCCTTGCCACCGAAAACCCCATGGTGGTTTGTGCATGCTAGGGTTCCTGGTCGCCGGCGAGGGAGCACGGTGTGGCGAGATGTGGACGGGCATTGGAAGTGGATGAGGTAGGCCCCGCCGCACGCTTCCATTAAAAAGGACAGGCTCGCGGACCTTCCACAAGCTGCCAGGTGGGCCCTGAGGTAGGTGCTGGCATTTAATAAAAACGTGGGTGGTGGTTGGGCGGCTGACAAGTGGGACCGCAGCAGACATCGAGGGGACGCGCGGCGCGTCCGCGCCGACGCATTTCAGGCGAAATTTTGGGCTTGAAATGGGTCCGCGCTTACGCCATGCGGACGAATTTTGGGAATGGGCGCATTGGGTCGGCGTTTTTGTCCGTGCCAACCCAAACGGACGTGTGGACGAAATCGGTCTCCCCGTTGGAGTTGCTCTTAAGATACTGATCAATAAGATTACAACACATAAACATAGTACATATAAACTTTGCAGTCCTTGCCTATTGCTATGATTTGTATGATAGTAATAAGCCAACATAGTACTCACTTTTTGAATTAGATGTCAATCATATCATCCGATACAGTAAGAACACAAGCAAATAGAAAAGCAATGGCAAGACACAAAATCTCTAGTCAGATTCATTTTCATACCCGGAAGAAGAACCTCACTGCTCTTTTTCAGTGGTGCCTCCCACTAGTGCAAAACCGGCCTTTAGTGCCGGTTCGTGACGGCCTTTAGGGCCGGTTCGCCAACTGGCACTAAAGAGTGGGGACTAAAGGTCCCCCCTTTAATGCCGGTTAAATCACGAACCGGCGCTAAAGTCTGAAACACGTGTACGAGCCAGGCCCGATGTCTTGTGGAGCTTTAGTACCGGTTGGTAACACCAACCGGTACTAAATGTTTGGGTGTTTTTTTTTATTTTTGCTTTAATTTTGTGTTTTCAATTTGGCTTTATTTTCCATTTAATTCTTTTTTGTTTGCTGGTATTTCACGATACTACAAATTGTACACGTTATGCATATATATAAATAGATTTTCTCGTACGTAGAACCGCATATATATATAATATATATCATCGAATGTCTCACAGCCAACACCATTAACACTATTCACACATACACATGTATATACATATACAATTTCTCCTACATGTTGCCTTGGTGCCTTCGGAGCATGAACGATGACAAGTGGTTCATGGGGACGGTAGCGGGTAATAGTATTCTCCTTTGGGATCTATGACCTGATCGAGCAAAAATCCGGCTATTTCCTCTTGAAGTGCTAGTATGCGCTCCTCGGGTAGGAGCTTATCCCGCACCTCTCTGAACTGTTAAGAAGGAGATCAATATGCATGTGTATTAGTTGTGTTACAAGATAATGGTATGAATAGAGTTCTGACAACGTACCCATTCCTGTCTTTGAGATCTGCTCCTTTCGGACGCCATCATGTGAATGTTCTCGCAAACGAAGAATGCACACAGATCATTCCCCGGCGCCTGCTTCAGGACCTTTACAAGAATGGAATTGAATCAGATAATGATTAATCAAGCATGATAATTAATTAATGGTATTGAAACAAGAATTAAAGAGATGGCTAGCTAGCTAGTACTACTTAATTACTTACCCTTGGTCAATGCCAAAACAACTTTTTGGCCAATTGCTGGAGTCACCTTGATGAACTTTGCCCAAGCCCTGCCCGCCGGCAAAGAAAATCAATAAAGGGGTTATTAAATAGTTCATATCAGGAAATGACGAACTAATAATAGGCCGAGATATAGTTAATAATGATTGAAATTACATGTTGACTATCCCCTTCATGATGGTGTAGTCTTTATCTTCTTTAAGTAGCGAGTCGAGTACTTCGACTGTTGCTTTGTCAACTTTAATGACTAACAAGATCCAGTGGAAACTGCATGCGCACATGTTTGCATGTCTTAATTAAGCGGGCATGTGCATAAATTTAATCAACTATATATCATAAACCGTATACACTTAGTTATTAACATCTAGCTAGCTAGTAAGCAAAAACAGAATTTGTATTAACTCACGAGAAGTTGTAAGGAAGTAGTATATCTTCATTGGTATTGAGGCACTTCAAGAACTCTAGCATGCTTTCCTCTACACCTGCTTTAGAAGTTGCAAGATTCCATGTGTACTCATTAATGGTATTTGGGTCAATGAACCCAATGCCATAGCGTTCAGATTTTTTCATTTCATACATCTTCATCCTGCATATAATACCACAAAAAAGAATATATAGTGAGGATAATTACATGTAATGATTGATCAAAAATTACAGAAAGAAATCACTTACAAACAATAGCAACTGACGAGAGATTTGTCGAGTGCGTCTTGATTGTATAACTGATATAGTTCTGAATACTCAACGCGCAGAGCTTTCTCATGGTAGTAATGCTCCTTCTTGACATTCACCATGAGGGACTCTTGATTGGAAATCTTGGTAATGTTCATCTACCATTGATGCAATTCACACATTCTCGTTGGGAGGTTCTTGACCTTGTCTGGCTCGACCAAAGGTTTGCCCCGGGCATATTTCCATTTTATTTCCTCCTCTCTAAGCGGAGACATGGGCTCAATTTCGAGGAGTTGTCCAACGTAGATCTTGAGCATTTCGATGCATTATATGCTCCTCCGTTATTACCACATCGCCTAGCTGGAGAACTTTAACGGTTTGCCCACAATAATATTGGGCGCGCGACCTCCTCTCATGTGTTGTTGGCACAACAAGCGGGGGTTCGATTATACGCCTGTTCTCCCAATTTGAGGAACGGTTTTCCCAAATTTTGTGCCCTCTGCTTGTCGGATCGAGCTCGAGCTCGCTTCCTTCTTTAGCCGTTCTCGATGTAGTTTCCTGATTTGGTGCTCATAGTCCGAGTCAACTGGCTTGGGAGCTGGTTCTCTAGCCATATGAATGAAGTGGTCAATTACTTTCTCGTGCACTTTCTCCTTTGGCGGCGGTGCAGTTTCGGTCCAAAATGGGCGTCCACTTGGGCCTGCACTATGGCTGCGTTTGCTCCTTAGTCATGTCGTAAGGCCTCCGAGGAAGAGGAGCGAGGCTTGGACCATATTTATATCGCTTGTCTCCTTTGTACTTCTGAACTACCTCGACTCGTGCCGCTCGCACCATAGCTGCGGCATGTCTCTTCTGCGATTCTTTGAGGCGGAGGCGGTGGCGTGGCTGAGTTGGACCAGGAGAAGTGGCCTGACGATGTGCCGGACTTGAAGCAGGAGGTGTGGCCTAACACGGTGCCGGACTTGAAACCGGAGAAGTGGCATGACGTTGTGCCGGACTTGAAACCGGAAGAGTCAGCTCACGCGTTCGGGGACTTGGAGGAGGTGGCGGACTTCAAGGAGGAGTCGGCTCACGCGTTCGTGGACTTGGAGGAGCGGGAGTCTGCTAACTCGGTGGCGGAGTCGACAGACGATGCGGTGTTGGTGGACTTCGAAAGATGATGCAATCCTTTCTCCATAGGAGGATACGATGTATGGCCTCTCCCAGTGTGCGCTCGTCTTCACCTCCAGGAATGTCAAGCTGTAGCCCCGAATATGGGTCCACCACTTCATCAACCATGACACGAGCATAGCCCTCTGGAATCGGGATGCAATGGAAGGTTGCTTGAGGGTAACTGGAAAAACGCGCCGTCCGCCACCTTCATGGATATGTTCTTCATTTTGGAGTGTAGCTCACAGTTAGTGTTCTCTATGATGTCATCCACGGGGTATGTATCCAGCAGTGTATGCGCTGAGGCAGAACCAACGCTACTTCTTGGCATGGATGGGATGATGCTATCCAATGCTTTGGGCGATCATCTGCTTCTTTGCTGCCGTTCTTTGAGACCCCTTTCTGGCTAAGTGAGTCGATCTACTGCTGCTGCTGTTGGAATTTGAGTGCCAGGTCTGCGTGCCTTGCTTCTAGGCCTTGAAGGCGTTCTGCGTCCTGCTTCCTCTGCTCCTCCTCCAGCTTCCTTTTCTTCTCCTCCTCCATCTTCCTTCTTGCACGGGTCATGTAGTCCTCGTTCCGTTCTGAAAAGCCCTCATACCAGGGAATAACGCCCTTGCCTCGTGTTCTTCCCGGGTGTTTAGGATTTCCCAGGGCGTGCGTAAGCTCGTCGTTCTCTCTGTTGGGCGTGAACACCCCCTTTCGAGCTTCTTCTATTGCGTCAATTATCTTTTATTCAGCTCCTTTTAGACTTGCCTACTTTGAAACTAGGCCTGTCTTCGGGTCCAACGCCCCCCCATGCGCATAGAACCAAGTTCTGCACCTGGGGGGCCAGCTCTTAGTAACCGGAGTGACCCCTGCATCCTCCATCTCTTGCTCAGACTTATCCCACTTAGGCATTCTCACCGTGTAGCCACCTGGACCCAGCCTATGGAACTGCCTCTTTTTTGCGGCATTTGCCTTGTTTTTTATCGACCATTCCTTAGCTAATTCTGAATCCTTGAAGGTCACGAAATCGTCCCAGTGCTCTCTTTGCTTCTCCAGTGTTCCCCTGAATTCTGGAGTCTTCCTTTTTGCAGTGAGGTAGTTGGCCCATACAGTTTTCTTGTGGGTGTTGAATGCAATTGCTATCTTCTTAAGAGCAGCGCCCTTGACTTTGTCCACATCTGCTTCAGTGAAATGATCTGGTAGGGTGAAATGTTCCATCAGAGATTTCCAAAGGACTTTTTTGGCTCTGTCGACCCAAGTAACACACAGACGTTTAGTCTTTGGCTCTTTCCATTCTTGAATGGAGATCGAGTTTGTCCTTCACAAGAACTCCATGGCAGCGCAGTCCACTTGTTCGCAATGTTCTTAGGCGTGAGGGGTTCACCACTAGGTTTGATGGATTCGATGTTGTACTTTACACCATCCTTCAACAATCTGCACAGGCCTCGCTTTGTCCTGCTGTCTCAGAGAAGCAGATTTGCTCGATCCGGAGGGCTGAAAGAAGAATGATCGATTCGTTAATATATCTTCAATAAAAAACATGTGATGATCACCATGATGCCTGCTTATATAAATATACCTCGCCGTAGTCTTTGTTATTTGAAGATCAGCATTATACGTGTCATCACAAACATTGTATGTGTCATCATAATCATAATCATAGTTCATGACTTCATCAGCTCGGTCGTCGAGATCGAATATCTTTTCATCACCCTCTCCGGTATTGTTCAGATATTGGGAGCCGTCGTCTGCTTCATTCAGATCATCTAGCCTGTGAGGGCTGCATATGATGTCGAACAATTCCTCTTCTCTCTCTCTGCTGCTATTGTCCGCCATAGCTTTTACTTAACTAATATAGAAGAAATATAAAACAATTTAATTAGTATTCAAATTACAATGCATGGATGCAATCAATAAGGAAAAACTGAATCTCGAATACATCGTCTTAATATATATAATCTCGAATACATCATCGTCTTAATATATATAATCTCGAATACATCGTCTCGAATATTATATATCGAATACATCACTCGCTAGGTACCTAATAAAGATCGAGTACTACAGAAGAATCTAGGGCGCCATTCGCGGTTCTAGGGCGCGGGCGGTGCACACCCAAAGAGAAGGAACCATCACAGGATCATATCTCCGGTCATTTTCCCAAAGAACCCGCCAAGTAGTGGAGAACCTGACATCGTCCATAGCAGCCATGTAGCGATGGACGTGCTCATCTTCCTCCCTGACACGGCGACGCACCACCTCCGGCGGGGCCGGCTGCCTCTACACCGAATGTGGCCCACGCGAACGCCACCAAAGAAGATCGTGGTCGACGACGGGACCCGAGGTCGGGTTCCTCACCAAGCGGGCGCCCCTCCAGTAGCACCTCCCGGTGCCGGCCAGTGAGCCAGTCCGGACATGGGTCCTCTAAAGCAGGACGTCGTCGCGAACGGGTCGACGGCGAGGATGCGGGCCGGGCATATCGTCGAGAACAAATACTATATGTCCGTAAAAAGTAACATTTTTTAAATGATTGGATTGTGATAACTAAAATTCTATATATATGCAAATTCTAACAATTTGAATTAATCTAATTCATCTAGCTAAAACTAATTCTAAAATTTCCTGATTATATAACTAACATTTCTATAACAATTCTAATATTTATATAACTAAAAAACAGAAAAATTGCTAAAATTTCTATAAATATTTCTATAACTAAAAAACAGAAAACATTTATAACATTTCTATATAACTAACATTTCTAATATTTATATAACTAAAAAACATAAAAATTGCTAATATTTCTATAACTAAAAAACAGAAAACATTTATAACATTTCTACATAACTAACATTTCTAATATTTATATTACTAACAAACAGAAAAATTGCTAACATTTCTATAAATATTTCTATAACTAAATATTTATATCACTTGTGTGTGTAGTGTGTGTGTGTGTAGTGTGTGTGTGTGTGTGTGTGTGTGGACAACTGGACATGGCGGCCAGGGCGAGCTCACCGGCGAGGCGACGACGGGCGAAGCGACGGGCGGCGGCGAAGGGACGGGCGGCGATGACGGGCGAAGGGCGGCGGACGCGGCGAAGGGCGGTTGGGCGCGCGACGGGACGGGACGGGCGGCGGCGACGAGGCGGCAATGACCGGTCGGCGACGAGGGCGGGGCGGCGACGCCGACGGGACGCGGCCGATCGTAAGGCAGAAGCGGGCGACGGAGGGTGGAAACAAAGGGAAGAAACAGAGGGAAAATGAAATTTTTTCAACTGGTGTATATATAGGATGGACGTTTAGTCGGTTGGAGCCACCAACCGGTACTAAAGGTCAGTTTTGGCCAGGCCAAGCGGCGGAAAGCACCCCCCTTTAGTACCGGGTCGTGGCACCAACCGGTACTAACGACCCACCCTTTAGTACCGGTTGGAGCCACCACCCGGTACTAAAGGGGGTGCGCTGGCTCCAGGCTGTGCGCAAGTTTAGTCCCACCTCGCTAGCTAAGGGGCTACCGCACTGGTTTATAAGCCCAGTCATGTAGCTCTCTCGAGCTCCTCTCCTAAGCAGGCCTCTTGGGCCTACACATTCTCTTCTGCCTGAGTGGGCCTCTTGGGCCTTTCTTGGTCTGCATCCTGGCCCAACAAAAGGTTGGGTTCCTAGTCGATGCAGGCCGCTTTGGCCCAAAAGAGGGCGGCTTTATTTTCTTAATTTTTTTTGCTTTATTTATTTTTGTTTTATTTATTTTTGAGTTGTTTTTTTTGCTGTATTTAGAGTTTATTTGTGAATATTTTTGCTTTAGGTACAAAAAATTACATACTTTCTGTTAGTGTTGGTAGTTTTCAAATTTGAATAGTTTAAATTTTGAATTATTTAAAATTTGTGTGAATCACTAGTTTGTGAATAACTTAACTTTGAAAAAAGATTTTTCAGTGATTCTTTATTCTTATGTTTGATATTAGTGTGTTTTATCATTATGTTCAATTTGGTAATGCTTAGGTTATTTAAAAAATGAAATGCCTTTGTAACAGTTGAGTTTTCATTGGAAACCCTGATACTTCGAAAGAGTTGTCCATTTTGTACACGAAGTGCATCCAGTTTTTGCCGTAACCCTCTCTACTTTTGTTTGCACATAAAATTTCTTCGCGTTTCAAATGCCAAAACACATAACTACCCTAACTATTACAGAGATTCCCTCCTGGGTGTGAAACTTAGAAGAAAGTGATAATAGTGAAGCCGATCACATCCCAGATCTTTGGGTGTGAAACTTTTTCTTCGCGTGTGTCCCTTTGCGCTGTAATCATGGAAAATGTTCATCATTTAACTGGATGCTCGGGTCAATATTCACTGTGAATGGAGGAATTTCATCAAACTTTTCATAATCTTCTGACATGTCTGTCTTGTCATCCACTCCCACGATGTTTCTTTTTCCTTAAAGAACTATGTGACGCTTTGGCTCTTCGTATGATCCATTCGCTTCCTTATCTTTTCTTTTTCTCGGCCTGGTAGACATGTCTTTCACATAAAAAACCTGCGCCACATCATTGGCTAGGACGAATGGTTCGTCTGCATACGCAAGATTGTTGAGATCCACTATTGCCATTCCGTACTGCGGGTCTTCCGTTACCCCGCCTCGTGTCATATTGACCCATTTGCACCGAAACAAAGGGACCTTCAAATCACCTCCATAGTTAAGTTCCCATATGTCCACTATGTAACCATAATATGTTTCCTTTCCCGTGTTGGTTGTTGCATCAAAGCGGACACCACTGTTTTGGTTGGTGCTCTTCTTATCTTGGGCGATCGTGTAAAATGTATTCCCATTTATCTGGTACCATTTGAAAGTCATTATATTCGAAGATGGTAACTGGGACAGCGATTACAGGTCATCTTGAATATCTCCGTCATGTATGGCACGTTTCTGCAACCAACCGGCGAAAGTCCTCGTTTGTTCATGTGTAATCCAATCGTCAGACTTCTCCGGGTGTTTGGAGTGTAGAAAATTCTTGTGTTCCTCCATGTATGGAGCCACCAAGGCGGAATTCTGTAGAACTGTGTAGTGTGCTTCAGTGAGAGAATGCCCGTCCATACATATTATTTGATCCCCTCCTAGCGTGCCTCTTCCATCCAGTCTACCCTTATGCTGCGATTCAGGAACACCAATCGACTTAAGGTCAGGAATAAAGTCAATACAAAACTCAATGACCTCCTCATTTCATGGCCCTTCAAGATGCTTCCTTCTGGCCTAGCATGGTTATGAACATATTTCTTCAAGACTCCCATGAACCTCTCAAAGGGGAACATATTGTGTAGAAATATGGGACCCAAAACGTTAATCTCTTTGCAAAGGTGAACTAGGACGTGCGTCATGATGTTGAAGAAGGATGGTGGGAACACCAACTCGAAACTGACAAGACATTGCACCAAATCATTCTCAGAACCTTGGTATGATTTCTGGATCGGTTACCTTCTGAGAGATTGCATTGAGGAATGCACATAGCTTCACAATGGCTAATCGAACGTTTTCCGGTAGAAGCCCACTCAATGCAACCGGAAGGAGTTGCGTCATAATCACGTGGCACTCATGAGACTTTAGGTTCTGGAACTTTTTCTCTGCCATATTTATTATTCCCTTTATATTCGACGAGAAGCCAGACGGTACCTTCATGCTGAGCAGGCATTCGAAGAATATTTCCTTCTCTTTTTTGGTAAGAGCATAGCTGGCCTGACCCTGATGTATGCCATCTTTTCCGTGCATACGTTGCTGGTCCTCCCGTGCCTCCGGTGTATCTTTTGTCTTCCCATACACGCCCAAAAAGCCAAGCAGGGTCACGCAAAGATTCTTCATCACGTGCATCACGTCGATTGCGGAGTGGACCTCTAGGTCTTTCCAATATGGCAGGTCCCAAAATATAAATTTCTTCTTCCACATGGGTGCGCGTCGTCGTCATTCTTCGAACAGGTTGTCCGCCAGACCCTTTCCAAAGATTACCTTCAAATCCTTGACCATATCATGTACATCAGCACCAAAGACGGTGGCGAGGCTTCGTCCGGTGATCTGCCTCACCTTTGAAATGCTTGCCTTTCTTTCTTACGGGATGCCTTGTGGAAGAAATCGACAATGTCCCAGGTACACATTCTTCCTACAACTATCCAAATATATACTGTTGGTATCATCCAAACATTGCGTGCATCCGCGGTATCCCTTGTTTGTCTGTCCTGAAAGGTTACTGAGAGCAGGCCAATCATTGATGGTCACGAACAGCAACGCCTTTAGGTCAAATTCTTCCTGTCTGTGCTCATCCCACGCACGTACACCTGTTCCATTCCACAGCTGTAATAGTTCTTCAACTAATGGCCTTAGGTACACATCAATGTCGTTGTCGGGTTGCTTAGGGCCTTGGATGAGCACTGACATCATAATGAACTTCCGCTTCATGCATAACCAAGGAGGAAGGTTATACAAACATAGAGTCACAGGCCACGTGCTATGGTTGCTGCTCTGCTCCCCAAAAGGATTAATGCCATCTGCGCTTAGACCAAACCATACGTTCCTTGGGTCACCTGCAAACTACTCCCGATTACTTTCTCTCGATTTTTCTCCACCGTGAACCGTCGTGGTACTCTCAACTTTCCGTCTTTCTTACGGTCTTACGCATGCCACCGCATCGCTTTCGCATGCTCTTTGTTTTGGAACAAACGTTTCAACCGTGGTATTAAAGGAGCATACCACATCACCTTGGCAGGAATCTTCTTCTGGGCGCCGCCCTCGACATCACCAGGGGTCATCGCGATCGATCTTATAACGCAATGCACCGTGATACCGGCAAGCGTTCAAATCCTCGTACTCACCGCGGTAGAGGATGCGATCATTAGGGCATGCATGTATCTTCTGCACCTCTAACCCTAGAGGGCGTACAGCCTTCTTTGCTTCATACGTACTCTCGGGCAATTCGTTTGTCCTTTGGAAGCATATTATTTATCATTACCAAGAACTTTCCAAATCCCTTGTCGATATACCATTCTCTCCCTTCCATTGCATCAATTCAAGTGTGGTGCCCAACTTTTTTTGTCACCGCCAATTCGGGTACAACAATTTCTTGTGATCCTCTAACATGCGCTGCAACTTCGTCCTCTCTAGATCACTTGCGCAGTTTCTCTTTGCATCGGCAATGGCCCGACCTAGATCATCAGCGGGCTCATCTGATGCCTCTTCTTCAGCTTCTTCGCGCATTGCCGGCTCAACTTCTTCCCCCATTGTTGTATCATCGTATTCAGGGAACCCATGGCCAGGATAGCCGTCGTCGTCCTCTTCTTCTTCATTGTCTTCCATCATAACCCCTCTTTCTCCGTGCTTGGTCCAAACATTATAGTGGGGCATGAAACCGGACTCAAATAGGTGGACGTGAATGGTTCTTGATGTAGAGTAGTTGTGACCATTCTTACAGCCAGCACATGGACAAGGCATAAAACCATCCGCCCGCTTGTTTGCCTCAGCGGCAAGCGTAAAAGTATGCACGCCATTAATGAACTCGGAGAGCATCGGTCATCATACATCCATTGTCGGCTCATCTTCATTACACAACACCGAATACACCAAATTAATACAAGTTCATACATAAAGTTCATATACAGCACTTAATTAAATGCAACATACAAATAACTCTCTAGCTAAAGAATTTAAATGCAACAATAAATGCGATCAAGATCTCAACTAAGGTAACAATTGATCCAACAGCAATGATACCAAGCCACACTATCAATGGCATATTTTCTAATCTTTCTAATCTTCAACCTCATTTTCTTCTTCTTGATCTTGTGATCATCTACGACATCGGCAACATGCAACTCCAATTCCATCTTCTCCCCCTCAATTCTTTTCAATTTTTCTTTCAAATACTCATTTTCTCTTTCAACTAAATTTAACCTCTCGACAATAGGGTCGGTTGGAATTTCCGGTTCACATACCTCCTAGATAAAAATATCTATGTCAACTTGATGGGCATAATTTGTCATAAACACGAAATGCAACAACTAGTTTTAAAAAAGAATATACCATATCCGAATCATAACAAGGACGAGGGCCGACGGGGACGGATATCAAAACCATGGCACTATGTATAACAGACAACGTACGGGTAAGATAATTATACGAGTAACTATATATCCAAATCACACAAACATCAATTTGGTAATGTAAAACATTCATGAACAAGAGCCTCACCACAAGGTGGTGCGGCGACAGAGACGGTGTGAGCGATCGGCCGGTGGTTCTGACGGAGATTTAGAAGGCACTAAGTAAACCACACCTACATATGCAAACTAAGTGTTACTTTTGACCTCAAATTGCATATAAATCAAATACTAGCAAATTATAATTCCTCCCAAATTAATCATTATACAAAGCATTGCAAGAGCTAATCTAGCAATGAGAGTTGAAAGGACAAAGCTGCTAACCTTTGTGATCATTTGAATGGATGGGAGCCTTCAAATCTTGACAAATTTTGGGCAAAATTTGTGAGAAGCTCGAGGAAGAAGAGAGGAAGTGAAGGGAAAGGTGATGAACAGAGTGACTCGGGTGGACGAAGGGTTTATGTACGTCGACCTTTAGTACCGGTTCATGTCACGAACCGGTACTAAAGGTGCTGGACGGGCCCCAGACTAACAACACCCTGCCACCACTCTCTTTAGTACCGGTTCGTGGCACGAACCGGTACTAATGAGAACGGCCGGCTAGCCGTTGGAACCGGCACTAATGGACACATTAGTGCCGGCTCAAAATCAAACCGGCACTAATGTGTCTCAGATTTGCCCCTTTTTCTACTAGTGTCCAACTTCCTTCTATAAAACTGCAGTACAGCTTGAACCAGCATTCCTGGGAGCAAAGGACAAGTGAAAATAAATGTTTGTAGAGGCCAATAACTGGAACAACAATAACTTCAAAAAGGAAAATTGATCAAACTTGTACAACAGGGCTAGTAATATATATGTGGTCTGTAGGTGCCAATATAAATGAACATCTTTGAGAAGTGAAAACTGCTCTTCCAAAAAAATGAGAACTCAAGAATCCAAACGAAACCAGGTTACTGACCACTGACTTTTCGAGAACTCTGTTGCTGTAGTGAAATACCCATATCCTCAAATAGCTACACAGGTAGCACATTGTGTTTTATTAACAAAAATAATGCAATGAGTTGTGAATGTTTGAAATCAACGGCCGAGAGGGTGCTTTTCACTGATCAGAACATGGCAATATTTTGGTAAACTCAACGGACAAGGAAAAACTCTAAGTTTGCCAGAACAAAAAAACCCTTCTATATTTCTTGCAAGTCTTGTGCTTTTGCAGAGGGAAGTTTGCAAGCAGCCATGCAAGAGGAAGATCGACTCTAAAAATGAAAAAAATACAAAACATGAATAAGTAGTGGATGCTGATGTGTGAAGCAATATATGTTATGATTGTAGTGTAGCAGAAGGTATCCTCCTCTTCTCTGATTGATTTGATGTAGATCAACATGATTAGGCTTCGTACCTACACGCAAGGATTTTTTTTCTCTCGGTTTTCTACCCTTACTTTTACACGCACTAATATATGGCACATCAGTCAGTGCGTGTTGATTCTTTCATGCAGGTAACATGTTTGAACCCTCTTCTGCCCACTACAAATTTGTGCAGAGGAAGAGCCTTTTCGCCACGCCAAATATTGTTTATGTTATTTTCTGCATTCACATCTTATTTAACATGGTTACGAACATTCTAATTCTCAAGATCTGTTTTGTTTTTTGTTAGTCAGTGCTCATTTACCAGGAGGGGCCGAAATAAGTGGAAACCGGTCAGTTACAGGAAATATTGACCGAGAAACAAACCCTTCCTGTAGGTAGCCATTCGAAATGTCCAAAGAAGGTCTTGACAATGCACAGCTTGTCCTGATGCAATTCAGTCATAAGCGAATTGCTTCATGGGTTTGGCCCCTGCATTTTTTAGTCCTTTGAATTGGCTAATTCGTTGGATGCTTTATTTTGGTTTGTTGAGTAGGCAGTGTGCCATGGAGATATCGTTATTCTTGACAGTGAAAGCAAGCTTGAGCATTACGCATTGAGTCTGGTTCTGATGATCTGAGCAAGGATGACCATTAAGCATCTGATGGCTAAGGCATGCCTATATAGAGTTTGATTCTGAAAATCTAAGCCAACTTAACATTAGCCATTAAATCCAAAGAAAAGAATGGTTGGTTCCAAAAAAGGAAAGCCTGGTAATCTGTTCAAATCAAGACATATATGCAAAGGGAAGCTTCTACGAAAACATGAAGGAACATTGGCTCTAAGATTCTAAGATCTAAGGATTTACTGGGAGAAGTATATAGATTGATAAAGGAAAGAGTTGAGCTCCATATCTCTCTCATGTATGATGGGTGGGAATGTATGTTACCTCTGTCGTGTGGAGGTAAGACTTCTCTATTCGAACCTTGTATACCTGTATGTGGGAATGTTGCATGTGCTCATGGACGAAAAAAGCGGCAGCAGCATAGCTGGATAAGCGCCCGAGACTGGAATGCAGGGAGTCTGGTGGACACACACAGTGCACGACTGGCTGGCTGGCCTAGTCCACTGCCACCTAGCCGGGGCGCGTCACACGCGGTGTCACGCGCACCCAGACGAACCACGCCAACCGCCACCGCCCCATCACCACACACCGACGGCAGGCACGAACCCATTGTCCGCTCCACTGCCGTTGCTGCTACCAGCGCGAGATGAAGACGATAGGGGTTGAATGTATCATTAAGAAAGAAGGTTACGTGGTTCGTTGATATTACATGTTTTTTTTAAGGTTGAAATGTTACATGGTTCATTGAGGCATGTTCCGTTAATACTGAAGGTTACATGGTTCATTGAGGCATGTATCATTAAAACTAAATTGTCAATGAGAGCTACCTCGCACTGTAGTATTTTTAACCAAGATATCAGTTTTGTTCAATTACCAAGTGAACATAGGTTCATATATTGCTAGGAAACAAAGATGCAGCTAAAAAACAGGAAACGAAGATGGGTTCAGATATCGTGAGACATATATTGCGATGTTTTGGGTATTTATTAGGCCTTCATTATATATGATGAATGCTTCTGTATTTTCTCCAAAAAAGTTTCATGATTTTAATGTATGCCTATTCCTATTCTATCTGTAGCTGAATCTGAATGATACATGGAGTGAGAGTGATGGTAACTGACACTAATGCATGAAGTTACTTGATAAAAACATAAATAGGTATGTAAGCTTCCCCATATCCATGCATGTCCATGCTGAATCCAGTGTTTTGAATCCGAATTTTTGAAAGGTTTTACACACCATACTTTTATACACTAAAAAGTACTAGGAAACACAAAGGTTTTACAAACCATAATTTTTGAATCCGAATGAATTAGTAAACCTATGAGAACATAGACTAGTAAAAAAATTTCGAGCAACCGGCAGGAGCTCTGCCTTTTCATTAAGAAGAAGAGAATCGATCAGTTTATAAGGAAAACTGGCCGACAACCGATACATCTGTGATACACGCACTGCGCACCACTCGAGTCGACGACACTTTCATCCAAGTCACCAGAGACGACACCCTACAACAGAACACTAGGCTCTGGAGCCGCCGCTCCGACATCCACACCGGCCCCGAGGCCACGCACCAGCCTAGTCGATGGCTCCGCCACCCTAGAGGCCAAAGCCAACACCCTACGCACACGAGATCCCTGGCGCCGCCGCACCGACTTCCACTCCGGCCCCGAGGCCGCGAACCCACCTAGTCGATGACCATGTCGCCCTAGCGACCAAAGCCAACCACCACATGTGGGGGATACCCGGAGCCGCCGCTCCGACTTCCACGCCGGCCCCGAGGCCGCGCAGTCGCCTAGCCGACGACGAAGTTGCAAAGCCGCAGAGCAACCGCCAGCAGATGAAGGACCGGACCTCCAAAGGCGTCGCCCCCAAGAGGGAAGCGACGAGGAAAGCCGTCGACGCCCACTTCGGCCAAGGCCGATGTTTGGGTTTTCACCCGAAGAGCCCGTGGCTGAGATGACTAGGGAGGTGAAGGGGCTCCACGACGTCGCCTCCAACAAAGGAACGACGTCCTAGGACGCCGTCGACGCCGGCATCCACCGATGTCGAGCAAGGCTTTCACCCGGAGCTCACCAAACCCATCTTCACCACAGCCAATCACCACTGACGGCAGCCAAGCACTCTCCAGCGCTCGCCACCGCCAACTGCCTCTTACACGGCCAGCAAAACCACCACGGCACCACGTGCCGTCATGGCAGCCCCGCACCCACCGCCAAGAGCGGCGCCGCCGCGCCGCCATCCTCCCTCCTCGCTGCAACAGCCAACGCACCACAACGCCGCCGGCAGCCCGCCGAACACGAGGCCGACCACCACGCACCAGATCCGGGGTAGCCTCACCCGGATCCGCGCCCCGCACGCCGCCGTAGGAGCACCGGCAAGCTGGGAACACCTCGAGCCGCTCCCCTGCCGGCCACCACACACCAGATCCGCGAGAGCCCCGCCCGGATCCGCGTCCCGGACAGCCGCATCGCCACCCGCCACCAGCGCCATCGGCCACCACCGTGCCACAGCCGCCCGTCACCAAATACAGACACACCTCGATCTGCAACCACCGGCGCCGGGGGCACGCCCCACCCCAGACGCAGCCAGCCACGCCACCAGAGGAGCGGCGAGCACCGTAGAAGGGCCCTCCGCTGCCACCGCGACCATGAGCTTCAAGGCGTGTACGCCCGGATAATTAGGCTACAGTAATCCTGCGTTAATGATGCCACGTCACCTCGGTTACTATTGCTAATCTCGCGTTAGTTCGAAACCGATTCAAATTCAAATCCAAAATTAAGCAAACAATAAAAGTTTTCAAATATTAAAACTAAAATGCATGGAGTGAGACAAATAATGTTTATGTAATTATGGTGGAGAAACCAACCTCTTTGGAAGTGTTTGATTGTCCCAAAGTAAATAAAACAGTAGCAAAACAATTAATTTTATGCCTTTTACGATTAATAAAATATTAAACTATTTTATCTAGTCGCCCAAGTTTTTGTGGCATTAGAATATGTAGTAACACTAATTTAGGAACTAACTTTATATTTTACTAAAACTAAATTATATTGGAAATAATAGAAAACAGTAAAGGTAAAGTAAGTAAAAAGAAAAGAATAAAACAGAAAGCAAAATAAAAGAAAGGGGGAAATCCCCCTTGTTCACTAAGCCCAGTACTAACACTGTACCAGGCCCAGCCCAACTGGCCGGCCTTTTCCTCTACCTCTCGCAGAGGAGAGGCGCAACCGTGCGTGCCGGCCATCCATGGCGCCAGGGCCACGTGCCGGCCATCCGCACCCTCCCTCGGCCTACTAAGGCGTTCCCCAGAAACCCTAGCTCGCCCTCATTCATTCCCCCCTCGATCCCCATCGCCCCCCTCTCCTCTGGCTCGATTTTGAGCTCGCAAGCTCACACGGTCACCGCTGCCTCGCCGTCGTTGACGCGTCCACCGGCCTCTCCGGCGTACGGGAGCACATCCTGGAGGTTGGCCGCGCGCTACCGCGTCCGTTCAGGGCATTGGAACGAGGCGGGGAGCTGCGTAGCCGACGCAGTCTTCGTCTTCTTCGTCCGGCCGTCGCCGTCTCGCCATCACCACCGCCTCTCCGGTCCACCCCGACCCTCCCCGAGCGTGCCAATGGACTCGCGGTGAGCAACTCCTCCGGATCCCTTCTTCCCCCATCTTGATTCGGTCACCGTTTGCCGTCCCCGAGCACATCCGAGCTCGCGTGTACGCATACATACGTGTGTGCGTGAGCTGCTCCTGCTGCGTACTGCTGCCCGCGCGCCCGGCCTGACGCCCTGACCTCGCCTCCGCGTGCCACTGCTCGCCGACCACCTCCTAGCGCCGCCCCTGTCGCTGCCTTCTGTTTCTGCCGCTGCTTAGCTGCTGCCCTGCTATTGTTAGCTGCTGCCGCTGCTGTGCACTACTTGCTGCTGCTAATGACCATGGCGACATTGCTGTGTTCGTGGTGTGCACAGCCACCAGTAGCCGGCCGTGCTAATTAGATTAGGACTAATTGGTAGTACTAGTTAGGTTAGTTGCTACAATATAACGTATGGACCCCATTTGATTAAGTTCATTTTTTTAACAGATTAGATATAGCTTTAGGACATGTGGGCCACCCTCTAATAAGCCTAATTAGAAATTAACTAGACACTGTTAAAATATTACAGGGTATGACAACCGGGTCCCACAGGACCTTTGACTGGTCAACCATGGACCAGTCAACTGCTGGGTCAGCAGTTGACTGGACCCACTGGTCAGCCTCACTGGTGCACCTCTGGTGCACTGCACCGGGTGCACCCAGTTTTTAACTGCTGATTTTCGAAATTAAAAGTAAATAAAAAAATCTAGAAAATCATTTAAAACTTTAAAAAATTATAGAAAATAAACCATAACTCGGATGAAAAAGTTTTCTACATGAAAGTTGTTCAGAACGACGAGACAAATCCGGAAATGCAACCCGTTCGTCCGCCACACACCCCTAGCATAGCAAACACGTAACTTTCCCCCTCCGGTTCATCTGTCCGAAAACGCTAAACACCGGGAATACTTACCCGGATGTTTCCCCCTTCGTCGGTATCACCTCCTACCGTGTTAGGGCACACTTGGCACCGCTACTTGTTATGCCATGCATCGTCATGCATCTGTTTGCTTAAATTTCTTCCTCCTCTTCTTCCGCTAGACACCGAGACCGACGCTGCTGCTGCCCAGTTCAACTACGGAGTTGACGACCCCTCTCTCTTGCCAGAGCAACCCGGCAAGCCCCCCCCCCCCCCTTGATCACCAGATATCGCCTATTCTACTCTATACTGCTTGCATTAGAGTAGTATAGCATGTTACTGCTTTCTGTTATACCTATTCGATGCATAGCCCGTCCTTGCTACTCATTGTTACCTTTACCGCAATCCTACATGCCTAGTATAGGATGCTAGTTTTCCATCGGTGGCCCTACATTCTCGTCCGTCTGGCATGCTATACTATCGGGTCGTGATCACTCGGGAGGTGATCACGGTATATACTATATACTTTATACATGATACATGTGGTGCTTAAAGTCGGGTCGGCTCGAGGAGTACCCATGAGTGATTCACAGATTGGGGGCTAAAGGACCTTTGTCCCGACGGCCCTCTGGATGGATCTTTGTGGCGGAGCGGCAGGCGTTGAGACCTCCTAGGAGAGAGGTGGGCTGGCCTGTTTCGTTCATGGATACTTAACACGCTTAACGAGATCTTGGTATTTGACCGAGTCCGCCATTTGGTCTATACGCACTAACCAACTACGTGGGAAAGATATGGGCACTCGACGTCGTGGTATCAGCTGAAGCCTTCGTGACGTCAGCGACTGAGCGGCGCGCGCCAGATTGGACCGCGTTACGTGACTTTCTTTGTAATGGAGGTTGCTAGGTCTGCTTCCGGCCACGTTCGCAACGTGCAGGTGTGCTAAGGGCGATGGGCCTAGACCCCTGGGCGCTTAGGTTTAGACCGGGCGTCGACCGCCTGTTGGCCTAGGTCGGCTGCGGCGTGTTGATCTTCCGCGGCGGGCATGACCCGAAAAAGTGTGTCCGCCAAATGGGATCAAGCGTGTTGGGTTATGTGGTGCACCCTGCAGGAAGTTAATCTATTCGAATAGCCGTGATCTTGATAATGTGACGACTTGGAGTTGTACCTTGACCTTATGACAACTAGAACCGGATACTTAATAAAACACACTACTTCAAGTGCCAGATACAACCCGGTGGACACTCTCTCACAGGGCTACGAGGAGGGGATCGCCGGGTAGGATTATGCTATGCGATGCTACTTGGAGGACTTGATCTACTCTCTTCTACATGTCAAAAGACGGAGGCTGCCAGGCGTAGTCTTCGGCGGGATTAGCTATCCCCTCTTATTCTCGCATTCTCGCAGCTCACCAATCGATATGGCCCTTTACACATATATCCATGCATATGTAGTGTAGCTCCTTGCTTAAGTAGTACTTTGGATGAGTACTCACGGTTGCCTTGTTCCCCTTTTCCCTTTTCTTTACCCGGTTGTCGCGACTGCACGATGGAGCCCAGAGCGACGCCACCGTCGATGGCGACTACTACCCCGGAGGTGCCTACTACTACGTGCAGCCAGCGGCGGCGACCGTGAGTAGTTAGGAGGATCGAGCGAGAGGCATGCGCCTCTTTCGATCTGTATCCCAGTTGTGCTAGCCTTCTTAAGGCAAACTTGTTTAACTTATGTCAGTACTCAGATATTGTTGCTTCCGCTGACTCGTCTATGATCGAGCACTTGTATTCGAGCCCTCGAGGCCCCTGGCTTGTATTATGATGCTTGTATGACTTATTTATGTTTTAGAGTTGTGTTGTGATATCTTCCCGTGAGTCCCTTTTCTTGATCGTACACGTTTGCGTGCATGATTAGTGTACGATTGAATCGGGGCGTCTGAGTTGGTATCGAGCCGATTGCTGTAGGAATCCCTCTTCCACACTCCTTGGCGAAGTCGAGTCTAGACATTGCAAAACTTTTACTAACATGGTTGTGTGCCTTACGTGCCCACGCCGCCATTTGGGTGGTACTAGGATCTTTTACTCCTCGACCTTTACTCGGGACTCTGAACTCTCTTCTACTCGGGTTAAATGAATTTTGTTAACTCTAACATTAGGATCTCGTGATCACTTCCACCCGGAGAGCCCCGTGTTACCGATGGCCGCCTGCTGCACCAGAAGATTCCGAAGATACTCTACAATGTGCTCTCGGGGCTATGTGCCATCGGTTTTGCAATTCACTTCCATCGATAATTCCCTCTGGATAACTACTTACACCTGTCGTTCATATTGTCATCCCCAGTTGCTCTTGTTATTACAAGATGTCCTGAAATACTCTCTGATATTCCGAGAATTCTTTATGCTTACTGCCCTACAGTTCCTTGCTGCATGAATACCCCTACGGTTAATTACTCGCGCTTGCCGAGTATCCGTTCGTCCAAAGTTGATCATGTGTTTCACAAAATTCTTTGGAATGCTATTCGATCTTCCAAAAATCCTCTGGAGCCTTTGGCTCTTGAAATTCTTGCTTGCTTGCATTATGGTTAATCCTATAAGTCTCGTAGTCTTATTGACATTCCTTGTCATTATCATTTTGAGTCTGTTGACTCAATATGTTCGCGAATACACGCAATCATCATTGATCCTTATAAATTACTTTTCCGGCTGAGCTGCCATTCTTTTAATTGGAATTGGTCCTCGACCAATCCAATTGTCGTTGATTGTACCCTAAGGCTATTCAACTTATCCATCCCTAATCAGAGCATTGTTTCTGATCCCTTGATTTGGAAATCATAATTCCTTTGCATTTGACAATTGAGTTAGTCAGTTGTTCCTACAATCTGATCTCCTTGCATTCTTCTTCCTCTAGTTGAGTACCGATGCTCACGTCAGATCCCTTGTGGACCACCAGATCCTTTTTTGTTGGATTTTATCTGACAACGCCCTTCATATTCAATAACTTTGTGAGCCTTTCCTCTGATACATAATGCCTTTGGTAAATTGTATCCTCTGCTTTCTCAACCATGCTCTGCCTTCGAGCTTGAGTTAATTACTTCTAAAGATTCTGGTATATGATTCTAAGATGCCCCGATGGGTTGAACCTATGCCTTCCTTAATATGTGTGAACTCG
This sequence comes from Aegilops bicornis, assembly GCA_021605145.1. Classification (NCBI taxonomy): domain Eukaryota; kingdom Viridiplantae; phylum Streptophyta; class Magnoliopsida; order Poales; family Poaceae; genus Aegilops; species Aegilops bicornis. The sequence continues at coordinate 135,878,306 of CM038675.1, read as the reverse complement.
AAAGTTTTCACGAGTCGTACTCTTCTGGTATTTTGCCAGATAAAATTTCAACACTACAACTTCATTGAACGCGAGAAGTGAATGAAAGGTTGTGCATTGGAGAAGTGGGAGTCGACCTTGAACTTTGTGTTCATGCCCATGGACACGATGTAGAACTTATCATGAAAGCTTCTCTTAAATTAAGTATTCCCTTGGTATAAGTTCATCTTATATCTGGGATCTGGCCTTTTGCAATCGTGGTTCCAACCATGTTCTCCTTTAAATACCATTTCTCGTGCAAGTTTAAGCACTTGACTTCTGTGAGCAATACCCAATCCAACCTCTATTTTGCTCTACCTTCGAGTATTGCCCCCGGTATCTCGAGGATATCAACCCATTGCACTTCATTCTATGAATTTCTGATGAGGTAGTACCCTTCCCCGTCATAGTGACTCCACGGGTTCTGGGTTGTAGTCAACCGAGAACATCGATAAGTGAATCAATTCCGCACTCTGATTCCATAACTCTAAGTAATTTTTGTTGCTTACAAATTTATTAATCCTTCAAGTCATTCCTAGCCTGATCGGCTCATTATCAAGCTAATTTTAACTGTGCTACCCGGTCCTTCTTCTCGGAGCACAATTTTCGACGATGAACTAACCTTACGTCGATCCTCATCGTCATATCATTTCGCCTTGAACAACAAGCTTGGTTTCGAGTTTGTGTCGTACCCTTGGTTCCAATAACCTTTCACTTCATCATTACTTTGACTTGATGTCGTCGCCGATCGATTACATCTTCATGAACTCTCGCGACAAAGGTGTCGTGACCATCAACACTCTGATGCTCTTCCAGGATATCAATTGAACTCATGATGAGAAATACCATCCTTGCCCTCGATGAATTGTGTTATCATCGACCACTTTATTGCCTTCCCACCAACACAAGCTTGTTCATGTTTGGTGTTATACCTTGAGTTCCTTGCTATCCAGCAATTGTTCTTCTTTACCTTAGAGTATTACCATCCTTTATGTCAAGAATGTTCTGAGATTTGTTCCACCTCTTGAGAATTCTTGACATAGAAATACTTCTCACCATCACCATTCTTTCTTGGCCCCCGTGTTAATTCCAACAAGTGAACGGTGTTGTTTGGATTCTTTCCTTCTAGCAACCCTATTTATTTGAAGTTAATGGTCGAAAGTTCGTTCTTAGGCTATTGATTATTGAATCACCATTACGACATTGGTCGTGCAACCCAACCCATATTTGGGCGCACCTTTCAACCAATGTTTAATTGTGTATGTTTTCCTCGAGCATACTTCCTTATATCATTTGATCTCGACAAATGTTATCTCCTTGTTCACTTAATTGTGGAAATCCATCTTTTGGAAATCTCGATGAATTGCCGTTGAGTTCACCAGACACCTCCTTGTCCTCTCCTTGGGTTAATGATGAACTCTTGTTAACGGAAATCCCTTCTTAGTTCATTTCCCCGAGAATCTTACAATGTCGTCTCGTCAATTTGCGTTGCACCTTTTCTTCTCAGGAATCCTAAGTCTAAGGTATCCTGACACCAATCGGATCTGAATCTCGGTCAGATATGATGGTTGGGACATATTTCCAAGAGTTGTAACATTGATCTCTACGTAACCCGGTAAGGTGGTGTCTTTGCTTAGCACCCTTGGCCAGAGGACCTATTGTTATAGTTTCCTTTTTAGCAATGTTAACCATTCTTCTAAGAGGAAATTGAAAGACTTATTCTATAAGTTGTTCCTGATGGATCCTTTGTGTATCCAAAATCCGATTTTTGCTTGAAGACCATGTCAATGCTATCCCGAAGCATGTCTGTGGTACTCTGATTTTCAATAAGACCATTTGAAGCGCAATGCTAAATTTTCTTTATCAAATTATCCAAGCACCATTGTATGGGTAATGTCATGATATTTCTCTCCCCTTTCCAAAAAGGGTTTTTCATGTTATATCCTGTCATGGATATCATGCTCTGCTTGTCTTTGGGAAGGATATACCCCTGAAATATGTGTTTAAACACATTTTTCTTTCCATTGTTCTGATTAAATCTGATAAACACTTTGTCCTTTCCATTGGTTTGTTTAAACCTTTTCTATGGTCTATATGATATAAGCAGTAATAATCCACTGTGTGTGCAAACACCTCGATGTACAACTCTGTCAGTAAGACCTTGTTACTATTGTTGATGACATTCCGGTAACCACCGATGGACGGGAACCTTGCCTATTGGTCCGCCTCGTTTCAACGAGCAGGAAAATGGTTCTCTTCGTCCCTCGCCCTTGGTACGATGTTGTTGTCGACATAACTGACAGGCTATCCTCTGACATGCCTTGCTTACATGATCGTGCAATACGTTACCGCCCTTCCTACTCTTAACCCACATGGTGGGCCCATAACCCACAGTTCAACAGGACCGAAACCTGACTCTCCTGTACACCCTGTTGTCAAAGTTATTCCTCGCGCTTGACCTTGTAAGTAATTCACGGGCCACCTGCCCAGTGATCTATTCTGGTATCTGATGCAATGCTTATTCACATTGCTCTAAACCCCTTCAACACTTCGTTTCAGGCATCGAACGATTGCCTGCCCGCTCGAAACTTCCCATGATACCTCCTTACTTTGCTCTCAATATTTTCTTAACTTTTAATTCGGGAGTTACTTTCCGCCACCTTCCCCGATGTTAACTACCAGGTAGTCTACCTTGCAGAGGTCCGTTCGTACAGAATACCCACCCTTTATTCTTTCGTAAGTACGATGGAAATTCTGAAGAAAGGATACCGGCTTCATCATGATGACCTGAAGCAGAGAAGTGAATACATCAACGTAGTGGCTAGACCTCTTCGAGAAGAGCAACCAAGATCGAGAAAACTCGTTAGAATTTCGTAACCAAATTCCCCTCACTTCCCCTCTTAAATCTCGGGACGAGATTTCTTGTAGTGGAGGAGATTTGTGACGCCCGGATAATTAGGCTACAGTAATCCTGCATTAATGATGCCACGTCACCTCGATTCTTGTTGCTAATCTCGTTAGTTCAAACCGATTCAAATTCAAATCCAAAATTAAGCAAACAATAAAAGTTTTCAAATATTAAAACTAAAATGCACGGAGTGAGCCAAATAATGTTTATGTAATTATGGTGGAGAAACCAACCTCTTTGGAAGTGTTTGATTGTCCCAAAGTAAATAAAACAGTAGAAAAACAATTAATTTTATGCCTTTTACGATTAATAAAATATTAAACTATTTTATCTAGTCGCCCAAGTTTTTGTGGCATTAGAATATGTAGTAACACTAATTTAGGAACTAACTTTATATTTTACTAAAACTAAATTATATTGGAAATAATAGAAAACAGTAAAGGTAAAGTAAGTAAAAATAAAAAAAATAAAACAGAAAGAAAAATAAAAGAAAGGGGGAAATCCCCCTTGTTCACTAAGTCCAAGATTAACATCGCATGCAGGCCCAGCCCAACTGGCGGCCTTTTCCTCTACCTCTCGCAGAGGAGAGGCGCAACTGCGTGTGCGGCCATCCATGGCGCCAGGCCACGTGCCGACCATCCGCACCTCCCTCGGCCTACTAAAGGCGTTCCCGTAAACCCTAGCTCGCCCTCATTCATTCCCTCTCGATCCCCATCGCCCCTCTCCTCTGGCTCGATTTTGAGCTCGCAAGCTCACACGGTCACCGCTGCCTCGTCGTCGTTGACGCGTCCACCGCCTCTCCGGCGTGCGGAGCACATCCGGAGGTTGGCCGCGCGCTACCGCGTCCGTTCAGGGCATTGGAACGAGGCGGGGAGCTGCGTAGCCGACGCAGTCTTCGTCTTCTTCGTCCGGCCGTCGCCGTCTCGCCATCACCACCGCCTCTCCAGTCCACCCTCCCCGAGCGTGCCAATGGACTCGCGGTGAGCAACTCCTCCAAATCCCTTGTTCCCCCATCTCGATACGGTCGCCGTTTGCCGTCCCTGAGCACATCCGAGCTCGCGTGTACGCATACATACGTGTGTGCGTGAGCTGCTCCTGCTGCGTACTGCTGCCCGCGCGCCCGGCCTGACCTCGCCTCCGCGTGCCACTGCTCGCCGACCACCTCCTAGCGCCGCCCCTGTCGCTGCCTTCTGTTTCTGCCGCTGCTTAGCTGCTGCCCTGTGTTGTTTAGCTTCTTAGCTTCTGGCGCTGCTGCTATTGTTAGCTGTTGCCGTTGCTGTGCACTACTTGCTGCTGCTAGTGACCATGGCGACATTGCTGTGTTCGTGGTGTGCACAGCCACCAGTAGCCGGCCGTGCTAATTAGATTAGGACTAATTGGTAGTACTAGTTAGGTTAGTTGCTACAATATAACGTATGGACCCATTTGATTAAGTTCATTTTTTTAACAGATTAGATATAGCTTTAGGACATGTGGGCCACCCTCTAATAAGCCTAATTAGAAATTAACTAGACACTGTTAAAATATTACAGGGTATGACAACCGGGTCCCACAGGACCTTTGACTGGTCAACCATGGACCAGTCAACTGCTTAGTCAGCAGTTGATTGGACCCACTGGTCAGCCTCACTGGTGCACCTCTGGTTCACTGCACCGGGTGCACCCAATTTTTAAATGTTGATTTTCGAAATTAAAAGTAAATAAAAAAATCTAGAAAATCATTTAAAACTTTGAAAAATTATAGAAAATAAACCATAACTCGGATGAAAAAGTTTTCTACATGAAAGTTGCTCGAGCATTTAGGCGAATCCGGAAATGCAACCTGCTCGTCCGCCACACACCCCTAGCATAGCAAACACGCAACTTTCCCTCCGGTTCATCTGTCTGAAGCGCTAAACACCGGAATACTTTCCCGGATGTTTCCCCCTTCGTCGGTATCACCTCCTACCGCGTTAGGGCACACTTGGCACCGCTACTTGTTATGCCATGCATCGTCATGCATCTGTTTGCTTAAATTTCTTCCCCCTCTTCTTCCGCTAGACACCGAGACCGACGCTGCACGCCTCGACTACGGAGTTGATTTACCCTCTCTCTTGCCGGAGCAACCAGCAAGCCCCCCCCTTGATCACCAGATATCGCCTATTCTACTCTATCGCTTGCACTAGAGTAGTATAGCATGTTACCGCTTTCCGTTATTCCTATTACGATGCATAGCCTGTCCTTGCTACTCTTGTTGTTACCTTACGCAATCCTACATGCCTAGTAGAGGATGCTAGTTTTCCAACCGTGGCCCTACATTCTCGTCCGTCGGCTGTGCTAAAGCCTCAGGCCGTGATCATTCGGGAGGTGACCACGGGTATACTATATACTTTATACATGATACATGTGGTGCTTAAAGTCGGGTCGGCTCGAGGAGTACCCATGAGTGATTCATGATTTGGGGCTGAAAGGACCTTTGTCCCGACGGCCCTCTGGATGGATCTTTGTGGCGGAGCGGCAGGCAGGTTGAGACCGCCTAGGAGAGAGGTGGGCCTGGCCCTGTTCGGCGTTCGCGGATACTTAACACGCTTAACGAGATCTTGGTATTTGATCTGAGTCTGGCCATTTGGTCTATACGCACTAACCAACTACGTGGGAAAGATACGGGCACTCGACGTCGTGGTATCAGCTGAAGCCTTCGTGACGTCAGCGACTGAGCGGCGCGCGCCAGATTGGACCGCGTAACATGACTTCCTTTGTAATGGAGGTTGCTAGGTCTGCTTCCGGCCGCGTTTAGCGTGCGAGTGTGTGCTAAGGCGATGGGCCCGGACCCACTGGCGCTTAGGTTTAGACCGGCGTCTTTGACCGCTCTGTTGGCCTAGGTCGGGCTGCGACGTGTTGATCTTCCGCGGCGGGCATGACCTGTAAAAGTGTGTCCGGCCAAATGGGATCAAGCGTGTTGGGTTATGTGGTGCACCCTTTTCCCCTTTTCTTTACCGGTTGCTGCGACTGCACGATGGAGCCCAGAGCTGCGACGCCACCGTCGATGACGACTACTACCTCGGAGGTGCCTACTACTACGTGCAGCCCGCTGGCGACGATCTGGAGTAGTTAGGGGGATCCCAGGCAGGAGGCATGTGCCTCTTTCGATCTGTATCCCAGTTTGTGCTAGGCTTCTTAAGGCAAACTTGTTTAACTTATGTCTGTACTCAGATATTGTTGCTTCCGCTGACTCGTCTATGATCGAGCACTTGTATTCGAGCCCTCGAGGCCCTGGCTTGTATTATGATGCTTGTATGACTTATTCATGTTTTAAAGTTGTGTTGTGATATCTTCCCGTGAGTCCTCGATCTTGATCGTACACATTTGCGTGCATGATTAGTGTACGATTGAATCGGGCGTCTACACGGCGCCTGGCCATTGACCCCGTCCCCGCCAGACCTCGCACGCCGAGGGCGAAGATCTGGCCGACGACGACGGCAGGCTTCGCCCGACCTCGCCCCTGTGGCGGCGGCGGAGGAGGAGGAGGCGCTGGGAAGACTAGGCGGCGGGCGGGTTCCTCCCCGTCGCCCACGGGAGCGACGCGGGAGGAAAGTTTCAACTCTAGTCTCGTAGTGGCATATTGTGGTGCGAGCAGTACAAGGCTCTAGACTAGTAAAATTATGTAAATATTCATAAAATTCTACAGGAACAAACAGAACCTTAAACTTCCGGTTTCTCCTCCTAAACTTGATATGATAATTTACCTCCATGACAAAATTTGTAAAGAAACATTTATTTAAAGGAACATAATTAATAATAGTACAAGCTAGTTTGTAGGTGGGAATTTTTATCAGTAATGAAGGGGATGCAAGCTAATAGTCTACATTAGAAGTAGCTAGTAGTAACAAAAAAAATAACCATAGCAAAGAAGCCACAAAGTCAATAAAGATTCAGACTTATGCGTAAAAAAACTAAGTTTTTTCAATTTCATAATTCACGAGCTTCATTTTTTGAGAAAATAATGTTCGGAGGATAAATGGGCACACACTCCTGCAAATAATGTTGAACGACAGGTAATTCTGGATGGAGGGAGTATAAATTATCATACAGGTATACCTCGAAGATTCAAGTCGCAACTACCGAGAGTGTTTACGTGTGCAACCAAATCTCTTGTGCATCTCTTCCTCCTCACCTTTCTTCTCCTCTCAGGCCTTGTCTTTCTATCCACGTCCACTTTATTGTCATGATTGCTTTGAAAAACGAACCAATATATCATAATTTGCTTTGCTGAGTAGGTGTTTTCTTCTAATTGTTAGGAAGTTGCAAATCCAATAGATCATATATATAATTCCTACATTTGAAGCTCTAAATGACTTGTTTTCTTTACTGCAAAAAGGCTCATGCGTTGCAACGGGAGAAAAAAAATCATCTCATATCTCTAGCTGGATCAGTTGGACAAACTGTGCATGGCCGGTTGGTAGGTTATGAGATCAAACGCTCCCATCAGCAATTTTATTTTTCGCCAGTTCTCCGGACTTGGGCCACAGTGCACCGCCGGGTGGGCTTCCTCCGTTGGGCCAAAACGGGTGACAAGTAACGAAACCACGTGAGATTAATTGAAGCAGGACCAAACCAAGAATATCACCTCCCTTTAATAGTAGGTATAGATATAGATTAGTCATATTTAGAGTGAAACCACCCTTGATATGACCTAGTTATTTCTTCTTTGTATTCCTTATCTAAACTGCATGATGTGATAAAAATATCACCACCACTAAAAGTACATGTTTACAAAGGGAACTGCAACAGTGTGGATCACAGTGTGGATCTTCGCAATGTGATAAGCAAGACTAGTTTTGGAGAAGTATATTTGATTTTGTTTTGACAGGGTAAAACTAAACCAACCTCTAAACAGTAGGAGAACAAGTGTAAACATAATTGTTTTGGGAAAATTGCTACTTTAGTTGTAATCTTTTCGATTGGATTGAGTGCATTATACATGGTGAGTTAAATCTAATTTTGAAGTGGGAAACTTCTAAGCATAAGAATATATATATATATATATATATATATATATATATATATATAGGGAAAATGCATCCTACTGCCGGGTGTAGCTACACCCATTTCCCATATACTACCATGTGGTAGTATATACTCTACTTTAATATTTTTAGTATGTTTATATACTATATCTAAGATACTTCAAAGTGAGTAATATGAAAAAATTACAAGTGAGCTCATGGTTTTATTGTATTTGTGAAATACGTACATATTTGTACGTGAAATAGAGTATGCACAAAAAATAATACATACTACCAAAAAAGTAGTATATATACTACCTAAACATTCTTATATACTATATACTATGTGTACATACCTCCAATATGATAGATACTACCTAAAACGTATCAAACAAAAGTGGAGTAACTACACCCGGTAGTAGGAAAAATTTGTCTCATATATATATATATATATATATATATATATATATATATCTATATATATGGAAAATCCATCCTACCACCCGTGGTAGTTACCCACATGTCTCATATACTACCATATGGTACTATATATACTATTTTATTATTTTAAATATGTTCATATAATATATCTAAGATATTCCAAAGCAAGTTACATGAAAAAATTGCATATGAGCCCATAGTTTTTATATTTGTGAAATACATACATATTTGTACGTAAAAAAGAGCATACTCAAAACATGGTACATACTACCTAAAAATTAGTATATATACTACCTAATTATTGTTATATACTACATACTACACGTACATACTCTCGATTTCGACAGATACTACATACAACATACAAAAACTCAAATGGTGGTAACTACCACTGCTTGTAGGAAACATTTGTCATATATATATATATATATATATATATATATATATATATATATATATTTATATATCAGAAAGTCATATGGTGCCTAGTATCTTCGATACATGATGATAATATTGATATGTCAGTTTGAAGGGGCATGATGTGTTCCTCACTCGAGTTCCTGGGGCCATTGATACGCTAAAATAGAAAAGAAGTATCCCTCATTAGATAACTTCAATGGTGCAGCAAGATTGTTTCCAATTCAGATGAATATATAAACATTTTAAATAAAGTTTATTTCTTGACTCCAGAAATAAAAAAAGCTGAAATTAGCACCGGCACTGATTGTTTTAATGTATATACTGCCTATACAATGTTAATGCTTAAGTAGCTAGTTCCGGTTGTCAACTCTAACATATCTTATGATAGACATATTTGTGCTCATATAATGAAAATAACAAAACAAAATATTGCAGAGACTTTTCTGTTCATTGCAAGTTAGGAAGTGAACAAAACAAGAGTAACCAATTTTCCAAATCTGAGCACCTCACCTCCGACTAAAAGGAGCATGTGATTCAACATAGCGAAGAAGGGGTTGAGGCAGACCAAACTGAGGCACCCCCTGCATGATTAGCAAACCGAGTAAATAAGAAAGTCTTATACCCGCAGTCAGATCTAGTCTGGGAAATAAGAACAATCACAAGCTTATATCCATATGAAAATCATGGAAATCACCTGGACAACAGTTAACCAATCAGACACATGTAATTCAGATTAGTGCAGAAGAGAATCGGTACACTCTCAGCTCACAGATCAATCCACTGAGAAACATCTCATTTCAGAAATGATCAAGGGGTGATGTACACTCTCAGCTCACAGATTTATACCTTGTGTAGCCATGTCAGTACTGTAGATCCTTGTAGACTTGTAGTCCTACTGGCTCACATGGCCAGCCTTGTACCTGCACTTGCATACCAGGATTTGTAAGCAGCAGTGGGAGTCGTTCAGATTATGTTCAGCTGGGTAGAGACACGCCACTTGTTATCTTTTCCTGGAGCCTGGCTTGATTGGGAGCTCATCATTTCAGTTAAATAGCTGTGAAACAAATTCTAAAAACCAAACCCACCACACCACGTGCTAGCAACCCTGGTTGTTTAGAAATTCAGTCAAGATAGATTAAAACAGAGAGATAAAACTGGAAGCAATTAGGACTATGTGGAATGAAGAACTGAATAATTTTGTTTCCTATTTGCAGAAAGGGACTTGCCAGCTGAATATCGAATTCAGTTAGAATTTCATGTCCGCATAATTGGTTCAGGATGGTGCGTGCAATGAATATTTTGTATTGCCATTACGAAAGGATGAAGCAGAGTAGAGCTAGCAGCAACTGAAAGCCTGAAATCTTAAATTATCTTGCCACTGCATCACGTCTGGCTCTGCCATTTGAATTCACATGTCCAAACAATGCAGTGTGATATCGGGACGGAGAGGAGCATGAGATCGGGGAGGACAGGCTAACCGGCGTGAGGAGATGTGGGTGAAGATGCCCTCGGTAGCACGACGACAGAAAGCTCGAGGAGGAGCATGACTGGATCCGTCGCCACCCGCTGTCCGAGGGAACCAGCAGCGGTCGAGGACGGCGGATCACCGTGCTCATCGTCGTGCAGCAGCCACGGGCTCACCTCATCATGGTCGCTGTCGTCCAGCCGCCTTGCACTTGTTAGAGTTATATATGTCGGCTTTGGCCTCTCAATAATATTAAGCTGCTTTTCATAACATGGTATAAGAGACAATTAGGTAGAATTTTTTTCACCTGCTTTTCATAACAGGACTCACCTTCTGGGCATCGTTTTGGTCGCCGTCGTCCAGCCACCTCGGTTTTTCAGGGTGATGGCGGCGCAGTGGCCTGGATCCCACGTCGGTAGCTTGGACCCGAAGTCAGCGGGGAGAAGAGGGTGGTGATTGGGCCTCCGCCTCCGCCCACTGCATAGCATTGTCCGCTTATCTTCTTCGCCTAACAACAACATCATGGCGTCCAGCAGTTCGAGCCCCAAGGCCCGGGATCTGGCGATGGTGAACCCGTAGTGTCCGATTCCCGGCGGCTACATCAAACAGCATCACTCGGCGACCGTGCATCCATACCAGCAGATGATCGAAGCAACGGGTCAAGGATCGCACAGAGATGATGCTAGGGCTCAGTCTGGGAGGAAGGAGGGGTCATGGGAGCTGGGCAGGGTTGGCGGCGCTGGAATCCTAGAGGTCTGGTTCAGGTGGTCAGGTCGGCTAGAGAGGAACAGACAACTTGGGATGGAGGAAGGATCCGGATGGGTTCTCATGGAGGAGTCACAAGGTGGGACGAAAGGTAGGTAGAATGCAGTCCTCTGCAGGAAAAGGAACCTTGCGTATTTTTTAGGTAGTAGAGATTTATACTTTCAACGATTTTTGTCATGTCCTGTTGTTAACCTTATTATTGCTGTTATTGTCTTCTGTCATCATGGCTTGATTAATGATACTAAAAGGATATGTCCTAATTATAAGTGTGCTCCCAAACAAATTGTATTAGCCGGCAAAAGTTTGTTTAAAGCTGCGAAAGATAAGCTCAGAGAGTATGACCTTGGAATTTTCTTTGATTTGGAACTCAGAAGCATTGAGAACATAGAGTTATTGATGTTTCACATGGATAGACCGCATCCGAGTACGCTTACCTTGGACACTGCTAATGTTAAGCATCTGAAAATTTACTAGGCACACCATCTACTGTGTTCTTGGTCTGCTGAATAGGGTACAAAGATTGTTGTAACCGGTAAACACATCCAAAAAGAAGCATTATAAAATTAAAGGAGAAGATTGGCATCGATCAATGTGTATATGTCAGGGTGCAATATTTAATTGAACAAATTGCAGAAGATAAAAAAGGGTGTTGTTTCTAAGTCAGATACTTCATAATAATCCTCTTTAACAAGCTACTTTTGCCTGAGCCTTGTGACTACATCACGGGAAAGGAGGTTGCACTAACGAAGGACATCAACGTTGTGTTGATAAATCGAGCTAAATTAATTTTGATGACATTGCCTATTCCACTCATTCATGGCGCTCAAAGAAGACCGGTGTGCCACTAGCCCATCTATTCCTGGATGTGTGTTGTTTCTAGTTGTGAGTATCATATAATTTTTCCTTCAGACTCAAGCATCAACCTGAATTTATCCATGCATACCATCTTGGTATTGGAGTTACAAGTGTCTTAATGTGTTTTCTTTTATAGGTTATATCTGGATGTTTTGGTGTGAGAGCCTTCAACCAATCCCATCGTTACACCATGCATAACTAATTTTACGAGGGAGCAAATGTTGAATCTCATAGAGCAAGATAAGAGTGGATGACAGGGTTGAAACATTCAGGGCTTTGCGGGTAAATTGCTCAACTATTGTATTCCCCAACGCATTTCTTTGATAACATCTTCTAACATATGGTATTCTTTTAATTTCTTCTTTTACTAGTTTAGGAGACAGCACACCACTTGCTACACTGAGGGTGGTGCATCCCCTTCAACGAGTGTCCCTCCTCCAGCCAGTTCAATAGATATACCTTTTGGATCCCATTTTGCTCCTCCTACATCTTTTGTTAGCATGCATCATCATCTCACTGGTTGCTGCCACAAATCATCAAAGCAACCAACAAGATGATGATGCATGCTAACAAAAGTTGCAGAAGAAGCATAAAAGGATCCAGAAGGAATATCAGGTGAATTCGGTGGAGGAGGGACACCTGTTGAAGGGGATGCAACCTCCATGTAGCATGTATCTTGCTGGCACCTCAATTAGTACAAGAAATTAAAAAAATGTTAGAAGATGTTATCAGATAGTTGAGCAACTGTGCGACAAAGCCTCGGACGTCTCAACTCTGTCATCCACTCTGTTATCTTGCTCTATGAGATTCAACATTTGTTGCGTCATCAATCAGTTATGCGTGTGGTAATGATGGGAGTGGTAGAAGGCTCTCGCAACAAAGTATCCATACAGTAAAACTATAAAATATCATACATTAAGACACTCGCAACTCCATATCGAGAGGATATGCATGGATAAAATCAGGTTGATGCTTGATTGTGAAGAAAAAAATGATATGATAGTCACCACAAGAAACAACACAACCATGAATAGAGGGCTGGTACCACCGGTCTTCTTTGAGCGCCGCGAATGAGTGGAATGGCCAATGTAATCAAAAACTAATTTAACCCAATTTACCAGGCACAACGTTGTGATGTCCTCCGTCAGTGTAACTCTTTTCCTGTGATGTAGTCAGAAGGCCCTAGCAAAAGTGGTTTGTTCAAGAGGATCATTATGAAGCACTTGGCGGAGAAATCAAACTGCAATCTACTCAATTAAAAGGTGCACTATGCTCCTTGATCGATGCCAATCTTTCACTTTTGTTTGTATAATAGCTTATTCTAACTGAAAGGATATGCCATAGTTACAAGTGTACTCCCAAACAATTTGTTTGGGATATGCTAGTTGTTTGTTCTTTAATGCATCTTTGGTGGTCATTGACATACTCTTTTGGTGCATCATTTGTGGTCATTGACATAATTTATATTTTGTTGACACACTCCACCAAGTTTCATGTGCTATATAAAAGTTTCTCGTATACCTAACCAATTATGCATTTGCATTCAAGCGCAAATTTTAAATAATGCACAAATTTAGGGGGAGCTCTTGTATACCACATGCTTCTCAAAGCATTGTTTATAAATGATGAATTATAGTAATTTTATTGAATCTTTGATCAAAATCTCCAAGGTGAATTTTGGTAATTCATGTCAACAAAGCTCAAAGAACTAATGGCACTTCAAAGTATATTTCAGGAAAAGTTCTTTTAGGTACAACATTGGAATGGAAGGTGACCACTGAAAATGCTTAAAGACAAGTATTGGACAAGCTAAAGGATTCTACTCAAAGTCTTCAACTATATCTAGCTAATTCCATGCAACTCGGTGTTGCCAAAGCATTTCTACTCGGAGCCACCGAAACAGATGGATTCCAAACCCTAGTTCAATCGGAGCTTTCAACATTCCATTTGGAGCCACGGAAGCAACTTGGAAAACTTTGTTTACACGTCAAAAATTCTGACCCATTCCAGTCGGAACTTCTGAAGCATAAACAGAGTGTGCCACCACTGAGGTACTCACTTCGGAGCCAGAATTTTATTTCATTCGGACCTACTGATGCATCTAAAAGTTGACTCTTTTGTTCATTACGGAGTCACCGAGCAAATCAGACGGAGCCTCCGAGATGTGCAAAAATGTGTGTAATTGTCAGATTTCTGGTCCAGCCTACATATACCCCCACATATCCCACCAGTTCAACTCAAGCAAGCTCCACTCCAATCATTTGTTTTGAGAGAGAACTCCACCTCCTTGTGCTGATTTCAAAGGAACATCTACTCCAACCATCCAATCAAACCCTTTGAGATCTGGTCCCCTCTTTCTTTCCACTCCTACCTCTTGAAATCCATAGCCAAATCTTGAGAGAGTATCTTTTGAAACACAAAAGCAAGGGATTCATTGTCTAATCAACCTCTATCTTGCTACTATTGGAGGGTGTGCACCTCCTAAATCGACTAGGTGTACTTGGAAGTCTTCAAGTTTGTGAAGAGGCCAAAAAGTTTGTATGGGCCCGGAGATCGCCTATTTCCTGAAGATCTACCATAGTGGAGGCTAGTCCTTCGTGGGCGTAAGTCATGGTGGAATAGATGTGGTTGCTCCTTCGTGGACACGTCGTTGGTGAGTGTCCTAAATGGACCAATCCTCCGTGAAATCACGCAACCAAGATCCTTGTGCTCTTACATCCTTCATGGATCGAAGTCTCCATCAGCGTGGACATAAGATAACGCCAACTATCTGAATTACAGAAAAAATCTTCACCAAGCCAATTGTGTTTGCGATTCTCTCAACTCTACCTCCTTGTCTTTTACTTTCCGCTCTATACTCTAGACTTGCAGGTGTATGGTGCTCTATAGCTTTCTAGAAAAGCCTAAACTCTGACAAGAAATTAAAACTTGGGAAAAGAGTGCATTATTGTGCTTAGTATATAGTCTAATCACCCCCTCTAGACATACTTATCAATTCTACATTCATTACTTAGATAAATATATAAATACAAAAATGACATGTTACAACATCACACTAAAAAGGACTAGAAAAATAAAGGTTTTACACACTGTAATTTCTTAATCTGGATGAATTAGTAAACCAAAGAGAACATAAACTATTAGAATTATGTAAATGTTCAAAATTAGAAAAATTCTACAAGAACAAATGGAACCTTAAACTTCTGATTTCTCCTCAAGAAGTAAACATCAATCTCTAGGATTTTGAATTTCAAATCTTGACATGATAATTTACATCCATGATAAAATTCATACAGTTTTTTTTAAGGAAAACAATTAATAATATCATACAAGCTAGTTTGTAGACGGGGATTTTTATTAGTAATGAAGGGGATGCAACATGCAAGCCAATAGTCTACATTAGAACAAGCTAGTACTAACAAAAAAACCAACCATAGAAAAGAAGCCACAAATTCCATATTCAGACTTATGGGCATAAAACTAAGTCTTTCCAGTTTCAAAATTGAAGAGCTTCAGTTTTTGAAGAAAACAAACTTTTTAGGCAAGATGTGCATGGTATGCGGCATTGTTGGACACTCTTCCATCAACCATGGCATCTACATGACGAGTAAAAGTAAACTAATACTGACACGGTCTATGAACAAAAACAAGGACAACACCTGCTCGAACACATACCAACTAGGCAAAAAGATATTAGTCTCGAGTATTAAGCTTGTAGGACATCTATAACCAAAACAAATAAACTGGAGGAGGAGATCAAAACTGAAACTGCAATGCCTAGCCTATGCCTGTTGGGACATGATTATTAAAATGCAGATACTTAAACTTCTTAACTAAATCAAACATATTATTAGGATAAATGGACACATACTCCTGCAAATTTATGGAGAGGGGGTGATACTGGAGAGCTCCATCGACGAAGACCTGGTTACCAACCGTCTTTTATGGTAGGACATGCAAACCACATCAACAAGCAAGCCAGCGGTCAAAGAAACCTGACGCCGGGAATCACCGGCGCTGTTGCACGACTGGTCGGCCTACTGCGAATTCACAACCACCCACCACAGTGGGAAAAATGGAGTATACCTAAGAAAATGAAGTTACAGTGTTAAATACATGAATAGAACCACAAGTAAGCATATACTGTAAAATGCAGAGATAACCTTTTTTGAAAAAAGGCTCGATCCCTGCTTTAGCAAAAGTGATAGTTCGCTGCAGGTGGAAGCTAATTGGAATTTTGGAACGGAAATCACTGGAATTGGGGCTTTCTCACCTCCTCCGGTGCACTCACACCCAACCAACCTTCAATCCAAACAGCAGCAATGCCGTCTACTATGTAGCAGCCGATGCACGGCCACCCACTGCAGCGCCGCCGCGATCACCGGACACAGCTCCGTGCGCAGCGCCGCCCAAGACCTAGGCAGACGCCGCACACCACGCTGCCGCAATTGCCCAGAGGCCGAGATCACGCCGGCCCGCCAGCCGGCCAAACGCTGCCGTTCGCCGTCGTCCTTGCGGCTCTTGCGCTTCTCGGCGGTTCTCTTCCGCCTCTTGGAGCCCCCGGACGGCTCCACGGGGGCTTTCTGCTTGCGTCGCCGCTGCGATGCTGATGGCGACGGCTCCGGGGAGGCTTTCATCTTGCCTCGCTGCGATGACGCCGCAGCTTCCGGTTGGGCCTCCCCCGACCGGTCGGTCGCCGGGGTGCGGCGCCGCCGCCCTGCGTGGTCGGCGCCATTCTTAGGGTTTGGCTGGCTCGGCCGAACCACAAGATCGCCTCCATCGCTGTGATCTACTTATTCGGGAGGGGTCGGTTGCCAGGTCCTGCTTCTCCGCACCTGACGAAACTGACGAGGCCCGAAGAAATCGACGCTGAAGATTGCTTCGAGGCGCAGATGCACGCCGAGTGGGAGATGGACGGCTAGGATGCGCCGCCACGGGTGAAGATCAACGCACCAGATGGACCGATGCCTCCCCTGTTCACCGTCATTTGCCGGGACGCGAGATGTAACTGAAAGGCTGCTCGATCCCCGTGAACTTGCATCGGATCTTGAAGTTTGGTACTGAATCCATCCTCGTTTCGGTGACAATTTTGCATCTTGCTCATCTATTATTTATTTCTTTTGCTATCTTGTTCATCGATTTGTTCTCGGGTTCTATCACTGGGACGCCGGGAGAGGAAAAGGAGAAGTCTGCTCCCTACACGGCGCCGGCGAGCACGCTGCAGCACGGCCGTCCGAATCCGTCCCCCACCGCGTGCGGCAGCCCCCAGCCTCTGCTGCGCCAGGAACGCAACGCAATGGCCGCCGGCTAGATCAGATCACAGGTCATATCCCCATAACCTCAGCCAGCGCCCAGCGCAAGTAAACACAAGGAGGCAACCACGGAGAATTATCTGTTACAGTAATTCCATTGTTTCGTTTCAGGCAGAGGTGCTTGGAAAATCCAGAAAGGGTTACATACACAAGTTCAGATAATCTTATTACTTTGCAGGAATCAGTGAAGACGAAGGCTGTTCGTTGTTGACGTTGCCGGTGCTCTGCCATGGCGCCGCCGCAGCAGCAGCACTGTCAGTGAGGTTCCATCTCCACGCCGGGGTCATGCGAGAGCAAGATCATCTCGGCAGGCTCGCTCGAGGAGACGTCGAAGAAGCTCGTCCTGGACTCCGAGTTTGTGCCAAGCAGATCGTTGACGATCAGATGAACAGAGGTGCTGTCAGTTGATGCCGCAATCTTGCTTCTGTCGTTGCCATCAGCGCAGACCGCAAATGAGTCTGTGGAGTCCGACATTTCATGAGCAGCTGCCACATTTTTGGTTTGGTAACTTTGGCATGTCGTCTCTGCTTTGCTCAACTCAACATCATGAGCAGGTGAAGAGCTTCGACGTCTGTTCGGCAAAATGATGTTGCTGGTAGTACCTTCATCATCATGTTCAGAGCCTGTCAGTGGGTTTGCAGCTTCACCATCTTTGACCTGAGGGATTGCAAGGATCATGAGGGCACTTGTGTCCTGATGATCAGTGGCCACCACTTCCATAGTTCCATCCTCATCATGGTTGGGCGATGATTCCATGGTTTCAGGGTTTTCGACCATGAACATTTTATCTGCATTAACCCCTCCAGAACAGCCCCTAGCACTCTGGTTTTGCTTCTCTGGGAGGGATGTTTCAGTGTCCACATGGCCGAAACCCACCTCACTGCCAGTTTCAACAATGGTCTGCATGTCACCGAAACTGAGCCTGCAAAACAGGTTTGCATTTCCAGAATCTCCGAGAATCGATGATTTATCACCTGTGACATCTTCGCAGCAGCCTTGGATCCTTTCCTGTTCATCTTGCGGTTGCACTTCGGTTTCGAGATAAGCTCCAGGCATCTCAGTACAGGTGTCATTAGATATCAAACAGATGCTATTGAGTTTACAGTTCTCATCTGATATTTTCAGCATGTTCTCAGTATCGCCAGCAACATCTTCACAGCAGCCTTGGATCCTTTGCTGTTCATCTTGCAGCTGCACTTTTGGTTTCAAGATAAGCTCCAGCCAGCTGAGTACATCTGTCATTAGATGACAAACTGATGCTCTTGAGTTTACAGTTCTCATCTGATACTGTCAGCATGTCCATAGGTTTGGTGTCGGTTGGAACCAATGCAGTTTCACTTTCATACTCCTCTGCATGGTAAGATGCACTTGCTAACCGCGTCTTCTTCCTTGCTGCTTCCTGAACATTGGCAGTATAATCCGCTCCTCCTTCAACATTTGGATCCTTAGCACGCCGCTTGAAGTCCAAGAAAGGGGTACTGATTTGTTCTTCAACAGTGACTTTGCAGCTCTCATGTACTTCAGCAAATAGGGGTTTATTTGATTCTCTGTCACAAGAGCTATCGAAGAAACTTGTCCTGGACTCCGAGTTTGTTCCAAGTTCGTTGATGACCAGATGAAGAGAGGTGCTGTTAGTTGACATACCACTCTTGCTTCTGTAACCCTTGGCGCAGACCACAAATGAGTCCGTCGAGTCTGACATTTCACGGGCAGCTGCTATATGTTTGGCTTGGTAACTTTGGTAACGCATCTCTGCTTTGCTCAACTCAACATCACCAGGAGGTGAACTGCTTCGACGTCTGTTCGGGGACAGGGCGTTGGAAGTAGTATTTTCATCATCAGCAGAGCCTGTCGGTGGGTTTGTAGCTTCACCATCTTTGCCCTGAGGGAGGGCGCTGGTGTCCTGGTGATCAATGCCCACCATTTCCAAAGTTCCATCCTCATCATGGTTGGGCGAGGATTCCATGGTTTCAGGATTTTCGACGATCAGCGTTGTATCTGTATCAACCACTCCATAGCAGCTCCTAGCACTTTGGTTTTGTTTCTCTTGGAGGGATGTTTCAGTGTCCACATGGCCAAAACCCACCTGACTGCCAGTTTCAACAATGGTCTGCATGTCACCAAAACTGAGCCTGCGGAACAGGTCTGCATCTCCAGAATCTCCAGGAACCGATGATTTATCACCTGTGACATCTTCACAGCTGCCTTGGATCTTTTGCTGTTCATCTTGCAGTTGCACTTCAGTTTCGAGATAAGCTCCAGCCATCTGAGTACAGGTGTCATTAGATGACAAGCTGATGCTATTGAGTTTACAGTTCTCATCTGGTACTGTCAGCATGTTCTCAGTGTCACCAGTAACATCTTCACGGTAGCTTTGGATCCTTTGTTGTTCATCTTGCAGCTGCACTTCGGTTTTGAGATAAGCTCCATCCATCTGAGTACATGTGTCATTAGATGACAAACTGATCCTCTTGTGTTTACAGTTCTCATCTGATACTGTTAGCATGTTCTCAGTATCACCGGTAACATCTTCACAGCAGCCTTGGATCCTTTTTTGTTCATCGTGCAGTTGCACTTCGGTTTCGAGATAAGCTCCAGCCATCTGTGCACTGGTGTCATTAGATGACAGACTGATGCTCTTGAGTTTACAGTTTTCATCAGATACTGTCAGCATGTCCATAGGTTTGGTGTCTTTTGGAACCAATGAAGTTTCACTTTCATACTCCTCTCCATGGTAAGATGCACTTACTAACCGCATCTTCTTCGTTGCTGCTTCCTGAACATCGGCAGTATAATCTGGATCTCCTCCTTCAACATTTGGATCCTTGGCACACCACGTAAAGTCCAAGAAAGGGGTCCTGATTTCTTCTTCAACAGTGACTTTGCAGATCTCATGTACTTCAGCAAACAGCGGGTGTTTATTTGATTCTTTGTCAGAAGAGCTGTCGAAGAAACTTGTCCTGGACTCCGAGTTTGTTCCAAGTTCGTTGATGACCAGATGAACAGAGGTGCTGTCAGTTGACATTCCAATCTTGCTTCCGTAACCCTCGGCGCAGAACGCAAATGAGTCCGTGGAGTCTGACATTTCATGGGCTGCTACATGTTTGGTTCGGTAACTTTGGTATCGCATCTCCTCTTGTTTGCTCAACTGAAGATCACAAGGAGGTGAACTGCTTCGACGTCTGTTCGGCGACAAGTTGTTGGTACTATCTTTATCATCTTCAGAGCCTGTCGGTTGGTTTGTAGCCTCACCATCTTTGCCCTGAGGGAGGGTACTGGTGTCCTGGTGATCATTTGCCACCATTTCAAAAGTTCCATCCTCATCATGGTTGGGCAAGGATTCCATGGTTTCAGGATTTTCGATGATCAACGTTGTATCTGTATCAACCACTCCATAGCAGCTCCTACCACTTTGGTTTTGTTTCTCTTGGAGGGACGTTTCAGTGTCCACATGGCCAAAACCAACCTCAATGCCAGTTTCAACAATGGTCTTCATGTCACCAAAACTGAGCTTGCGAAACAGCTGTGCATTTCCAGAATCTCCGAGCGATGATTTTTCACCTGTGACATCTTCACAGTAGCCTTTGCTCCTTTGCTGTTCATCTTGCAGTTGCATTTTGGTTTGGCGATAAGCTCCAGTCATCTGAGTACAGTTGTCATTAGATGGCAAACTGATGCTATCGAGTTTACAGTTCTCATCTGATACTGTCGGCATGTTCTCAGTATCACCTGTAACATCTTCACGGCAGCCTTGGATTCTTTGCTGTTCATCTTTCAGTTGCACGTCGGTTTCGAGATAAGCTCCAGCCATCTGAGTACATGTGTCATTAGATAACAAACTGATGCTATTGAGTTTGCAGTTCTCATCTGATACTGTCAGCATGTCCATAGGTCTGGTTTGTTTTGGAACCAATGCAGTTTCACTTTCATCCTCGTCTCCATGGTAAGATGCACTTGCTAACCGTGTCTTCTTCGTTGCTGCTTCCTCAACATCGGCCGTATAATCTGGATCACCTCCTTCAACATTTAGATCCTTAGCATGCCTCTTAAAATCCAAGAAAGGGGTCCTGGTTTTTTCTTCAACAGTGATTTTGCATCTCTCATGTACTTCAGCAAACAGTGGGGGTTTATTTGACATTCTGTCAGAGGACCCGATCAATTTTTTACTGCCTTCAGAAACAAACAGCCTTTTGCATGCACCATATCGATCAGGTTCTTTAGTAGATACATCCCACAGGACTCTCTGAATGTTGCTTGGTTTTCCACCAGAGAACTTGTTGGATCTTCTGTCATCGTCCCAGACAAATGAATAGTCCAATGCTGGACCTTTTATCATCTTATGAGCTGAAGGCATACCCAACATTGCACGATTATCACATGGAAAGGACTTGCTCTGCTGTGCCCTCCGCCGTTTTCTCCTCTGATTAGGGGAACTGAAAGACTTAGCATTCTTTGATGGGAATGGTTTGGTCTTGAACTTCTGTCTTTGAACAAAAGATTCAGGTCTTCCCATTAACCGAGCAAACACGCTTTTTCGCCCTTCAATGTCAGCGCGAAGCTTTGAATCTGCCAGGGGCTGATGGCAATCATCTTTCTTCCTGACACATGGTTGGTGGAAAGCTGTGTTCTCTTCAGAGTCACTACTGCCTTTAGATTCTGAAGAGTGGCTCTCATCTCCAAGCAAATCAAATAGAGTATCAACACCGTCTGAAGTATCATCCTCCAGCTGTAGTGGTATATAATCATCAGTAAACTTGTCATCCACTGCTTCTTGGGTGCCAGGTTCAGTGACAACGTCTGTATTTGCTGCAGTGTGCAAGGAAGATCTTGAGCTGTTAGACTTAGCCACATCAGAGATGTCTAGTTGTAACTCTCTGTGCTTTAATGACATAGGCTCAGATAACTTGTGGCTCGGCGATGCTGCATGTTCCCCAACACTGGAGGAGGTACATGTTTGACAGGCGCTTTTCAATGAACCATGTGAACTATTTGAACCGGAGTGGTTATCAGTTTGGTTAACCACAGAAGAAATGTCAGACTCCCTTGGAGGTTCAACCTGTAACCTTGGATTTTGACGAGGCTGTAATCTGTTCCTTGAAGAAAACAAGTGAAGAAGCTTTACAACCTGTATCAAAGAAACACCCTGGGATCAGTAGCTAACATAAATTAACATAACACCAGAAGACTGTGAAACAGACCTGTTGATGTGTCAAACCGTAATTAAACTTGTTTCTTGCGAAGTAATAATTATCCTGTACTGCATCTTCAAATTCACTTTCCATCAAAGGCTTGCAAAACCAAATCCTCTTAAAGCGTATCTGTATTTAGTGAACACAGCAGGAAAAGTATTAGTCTGTCTCCCATAATATGCCAGGAAGAGCAAATTTCAAAGCAATACAGAAATTTGTGACAATTTCTTTTTACCATCGGTAAGATATGAATCAGTGTGAAATATGGAATAAGTGGATGATAGAGGTTCTAGATGGATTATCAAAGACATGGCACTGAGAAATTTCATAGAAACCCTGAAATAAATGAAATGGATGACTATGCTTGGTATGTGTAGAACATACTCATACCTGACAAGGATACTGAAACCCTGATGAGGCATATGCATCAGGAATGATATTCATGGCTCCATCTGAAGTTGCTTCAAACACCCCATGAAGCTTATGCTGCTCAACATCATACAGGAATAGTGTCGCGCCAGATTTAACTTTATGTATAAACTCAGTACATTTAGATGAAAGGCCAAAAAGCTTTCTGTGAAAGCACTCCTTCCTGGTCAGGTGGTTGCACAGAAAAATTGCTCCATCATAGGCTGGAACATTCTTACTCTGTACCTTCCCCATCCAAAAATTCATTGGTTTTCTTTGATACCATGAAACAATCAGAGCGAAAAAGGGTCAGGAGATTAAAAATTAACTCAAATCCAAAGAGAAAAATCATGCTTTCTGGCAGATGCAGCTATATATATTATATAAAAGTGTAAAATAAGACAGCAATGTGATGGTATAAAGCCAATTGTCAATCATGATCACAAGCTCATTTTTAGTCCCCTTTAGGAAATCAGCAGGGAGTCCCTACCAATATTTCGTCAATGAAATGAAAACACAGCTCAACATATTAGTTCCTAGTTCCTACCTGTAGAAGTTGATACAAACTAACACGCTGAACTGAAGACAATCCACAATTGCCAAAAGAGGAGTCGCAGGAAACACAAAGAGGGACATCTAATGACAGCACAAATATGGCTAAACACTATTCAATTTCAGTAACCAGCAATGGGGCCCCATATGCTGTCCATTCCCATTTCCCACCTTGTGGGTCTACACTGCCTGATTTTGCAACGAAACACGGCTTTCGACCGAACCATTTGCATATATTTCTTGCAACTCGAACATGAGAATCAGAGGTTCTCCCCGGACATGATGTTCCACTAAGCATTAAAAACTTGCAGATTTACTAACAATCAAACACGCCTGCCTGAAAAGTGAAAACACCTGAAGATCCCCATCCTTCTCCCAGTCACTTACTCCAACAAGTTTAATGCCAGCAAGAGCATCTCCAACTGCACGATTTGTGCACAGGAAATTTCGCTACCATACATGCATACGTCTGACGAACAGAGCCATCCATGGGCGCCGCTAGAGAAGGCACCCCACACACACGTGTTGGTTTGGTCGCCGTTGTGAAACAACGCCGTCCTGGCTGAAACCCTCACAAGAACAAGAAGACACCCACTGCTACGCCGCGCAGGCAAGATGCCGTGCCAGGACACGGCGTTCTTGGACGGACGGACGGACGGGCGGGCGGGCGGGCGGGCGGGCGGATCCCCTGCTCTGCGGTTTCCGGGAGGGTTTTAGCGCTAAAAAAACAGAAACCCCAATTTCCCTGCCCTGCCAAGAGCGATTCGAGACCCTACAGGAACGATGCTGGCATGCTGCGACGAACGAAGGGCGAGACTACGGGGGCGGAACATGGAAATCATGGCGAGAACAGGGGCGGCCTAGGCCTGGATTGCAGGGTAAAGCAAGAAATGGAAAAAAAGAACGCAGCAGGGGAAGAAACAGGGCAGGAAGCAAGGTACCGGAGGCCAATGCAGGAGGAGGGCGGCGGCGCGGCGGATCGGATTGGCCCGGGCGGCGGGCTCGTCGGTGGGATTGGGGGAGGAGCGGCCGAGGAGGAGGAGGAGGGGTGAATCCTTGGCTTCACGGTGGGGGTTTCTCTCCCTCGCTCGCCTTTACTTTTGGCTTTCTCGCTTGGCAGGGGAAGGCTGGACGGGTTGGTGAGGCGATCAGAGGGTGGCAGAACCCACCACCCCACCCCTCTCCTCCCTTCTCTCTCTCTAGCCCTCCCTCCTCTTCATTGCGAGCTTTGCCTTTCCTCTTTCCCGATAGTTTCTTTCTGAAGTAAATTACACAGAAGTATCACAATTGAGGCATTAGAAGCAGATCGATAATTTTTACATGTCAGTACCAATTTTGGGGTGAGGCGTTGCAAAAAAGGCTAAAACTGCTGTTTATACGTATTGACAGGGGAACTGACTGGTTAGGCCCGCTTGTCGGATGCTGACGTGGCATTTTTTTTACAGAAAACACCCTTACTTTGTAAGTAATCACATAAATGCCCAATTATTTCGGGGAAAATGGCTCCCATGAGAAGCTTTTTTTCTGTTCGTAATTTCCACCACCGATTCGGACTTGTTTGAAATTGCGTCGGTTTGAACAAATAAATAAAGCAATCAAAAATCAAATCACACGCAGGATTCGAACCGGCGACCTGCCGTTCAACGGCGCCGCGCGCTAGCCACCTCGCCACTGCAGCGCTTGCGACATGAAACAGGCGACAGCCTTCTTATACTAGCTCAGGAACGCTGGGCCGGCCCACCGATGCTTGCATTATTTTTTTCGTTTCGCACTACCAAGCGCGTGTTGGGCCTCATTCGTTGCCCAGATTTCTTCAAGTTTCATTTTTTTTACTTATTATGCTTTATTTTTGCTTCTGGTTTTGGCTTATTGTTATGTTTTTCTTTCTTCTTTTTCATTCACTAGGTTGGTTTTTCTCCTGGATTTTAACATATTTACTGAACATTTTTTATGATGAGTTTGAGTATATGATGAACATGTTTTCAAACATGCTTGAACATTCTGTTGCAGTCTGAAGCCTGATCGTGTGCCCCTCCCGTTCTGTTGCACGGTTCCGCTTGCCACCGGGACGAAACTTCCGCGAAGCTGCCGCGGCGGGTCCTGTTTGCTTGCCCGTGGTGCCGTCCCGAACGGTGATCACGTACCGCCGTGCTCCCCCTAACTTGTTGCTGGTTGTGGACGAGACACCACCGTTTTGGTAATGCGAGTGTGATGGATCGTCGCATTTGGTTGATGCCGCTCGCGTGACATCGTGTTGGAGGGGGCACTTCGTGAGACCCTTGGGACCGTCCATAACTCCATGCCACGCGTGATTATTTTTTTTCTCTTTTTTCCAGAGAGAAGTATGTATACGCGAGGATTCAAAACGGTGCCCGGTCTCATCTACACTCAATGAACAGTAAATTCGGGAGAAAATACATTTAAAATTTTGAAAAAAAACTGAATTTTTTAGGCAGCTAATAAGATGGTAATGCAAAAATTTCAGATTGTTTGGACATCTGAGGGTCTCAGATAAAATGAAAATTCGGCTCCAAATAGCGTTCTTTTTAAAAAAAAAATGGTTTTTCCTTTGTTGAGGAGAAATATAGGACTGCCGAATTAAGTTGCTTGGGAACTCAACAAGATTTTACTCCCACCTTTTAAATGTCTGCATAGCAATGGTGCTAACTAGCTACTCAGTACGAATTTGTGCAGTGTGTAAGAGCATCTTGGAGCTTAAACCAAAGAAGCCCCTACAGCCACACATAGCGAAATTGAGCCCTCCCACATACTTCACCTCCCACAACCACACTCTCCATTTCACGATCCCCATTTCCATATAAAGACATGCAACAACCACCTTGTGGAGGAAGTGGCAACTGGCTTTCCCCTCGACTCCGAGTGTATGGAGTCCAGGATTGCCTGCTGCTCCACCTCCTCTTCCACTTGGACGAGCTCGAACTCCGCGAGCACGTCCACCATCCGGCTTAAATAGCAGGACTTAGTCCCTCGGCGCGCCGCCATGAATGCATCCTAACCTAAATTTGGAGGAACCGCCCATCGGACTGTTGAGTTTTTTGTGTGGGTCCCGCCCGTAAGTCTGATGTGGCGGGCACATCTTGGCCTCCCATATCCACCCCACATATGGGCTGGATATGGGCGGTGGTTAGCCCGGGCGTTTGTGTCGGGTTTGCCAGCTCACAATTACAAACTGTCTTATAGAGCCACCAGAGTGCAGATAGTATGCACACTGATGCATTATGATTGACAATAAATAAGTAAAAATACTTAGTGTTTCTTGCCTTTTCACTGTGGTGATCTCTTTACATTTTGCCTTTTACACTTGGTGAGGCAAAGGCTGACATATGGGCCTCACTGTCATAACATTCAACTTAATAGTTCAATGTTAGGGAGTTGACTTTTGCTTATAATTGCGCTCAATTTTAATAAAAGAGGTCATCAATATTTTTTGTAAATTTGTAAACCTGACCGCAATCGCGTTCTATCCTTTTTCTTTCTCTGTCGTCCCACCTTCTGTCTTTTCGTTGCGAGCTTATCACTCGTTTTTGGTAGTACTCCCTCAATCCATATGTAACACCATTTTGCAAGCTAACATAATGGGATGGAGGGAGTATCTTTTTAGTACGGTCTGGTATCTGAAAATCCAGGTGTTCCTTTCTGTTCTAGTGCTTGCTGGGTTTTCTTTTGTAAAATTTTAGGGGAAACATAGCGCGAAACTTCCTTGACACTCCGGCATCAACCATTTTTTTTCTATATTTTGTACGATCCCGCCTTAGTGCTATTTTGAAAGTACCACATCCTCCTGTTTCGTGCAATAAATAAAAGTGACCCTTTGTAAATCGGATGGCCGAGCGACACTGATTCTGCAATCGTAATCGACTATGTTTTTTGTTAAAGTAGGTGATTGTGTCTGAAAATACACTATTGTGTAGATTCCACTACCCAATCCACCTAAAATGCACGGCAGCTATGTCTCGCATTAAGCGAGACAGAACGCAGGCGTGGGGGATCAAACCCGACACCTCAAGGTAGAAGGACGTTGCTGCTAGCCACTCCACCCACCTGGGGTTCGTGGTTAGTAGTAGGGGGCATTCTTCTTGAGGTAAGAAGAGCCGTTTTTCTTTGTCTTTTTCCTTAATTTTCCTGTTTCTTTTCTTTTTTCTTCTTCATTTTTTTATTTTATATACATGATCAAATTTTTATTTTTTAGTACATGGTCATTTTTTTTCTATACGCATTTAACATTTCCAAAATGCTTGATTAACATTTTTAAAATACTTGTTCAATATTTTTTGAAATTCTTTATTAACATTTTATATACATGATAAAAAATCATTAATTTTCTAAAACATGTTAAAAAAATTGTACAAGTTCAACATTTTCCAAATGCTTGATTACATTTTTCAAATACTTATTCAACATTTTATGAATGCTTATTTAACATTTTTTTCAAATACTTGTTCAAAAATTTCCAAATGCTTGATTAACATTTTTTAAATACTTGTTCAACATTTTTCAGATCATTGTTCAACATTTTTCGAATAATTATTCAATATTTTCCAAATGTTTTTTGTAATATATATATTCAGAATATTTGAAAGTATAAACAAAGTTTGAAAATTAAGCAAAAAACCAAAAAGAAAACATAAACAAAAATAGATTGTGGCCTCGCGTGCATGTGGGCTGGCCCATCTTGCTCGCCCCCTTCAGCGAGTCAGATGTTACACTCGCTGAAGGAGAGGTATAGGGGCGCCCCTTAAAATGATTTGCACAAACATGTATGCATTAGGCTACACTATCTACAAGGCCCAAAAATTCATGGCATGTTCAAACTGGCCCAAATATTAGCCTTTTTATCTGTATAGGGTGTATGCGCTCGAACCTATGCTTGAGCACCCGGGCAGTCTCCTCATAATGTGTGCACCATTTTTTTGTTGGGAAATGCTTATAATAAACTGATGGATTACTCACACCTCGTCGACCACCTCGTTCGGGTGTCACATATCTCATGGGTCCCCACTCATCGCACCCCCTTCTTCCTCAACTCTACCATTCTACTCGTGCCATGGATGGGATCAGGCGGTGGAGCTCAAGTGGAGACCCACAATGCCTCATCCCCTGACGTGTCCTCTTCCCGAGCGACCCCCTCCTCCTCCTCCTCCAACCCACATAGAGCTCGTTCCGTGGACCAACTCAGAGATGGAGTTCTAGTTGGAGACCCTCAGTGCCATGGATGGATGCCAGGCACGTGAGCTCGAATCCATGCCAGCCAACAGCTTTGCTGTAGAGGCTGGCGAAGATGTAGCAAGGTTGGCGTCGGCTATGTTGTTAAGCCAGGTGGTGGTGGTGGTGCAAGGTAGTCATCAACGCAGGAGGCGGTTCTGGCCTAAAAGACCATGTCCATATGTGACCTCAACATGATACATGTTCCAATCGGCTACCGCAACATTGTCCATGTTGTAATGGGTGAGCAAAGGCCCACACTATGGAAGTTGGAGGTGACCGTAACATGGTCCATGTTGATATGGATGACTGTAACATGATCCATGTTGCAATGGATGACCAAACACCCACGTCATGCAAGCTAGAAGTGACCGCGACATGGTCTATATTGCAATGGATGACCTCAACATGATCCATGTTGCAATAGGCGATCAAAGGCCCATGTGGTGCCTGATGACCTTGTGAGCGCAACGAGGTTTGTTTTACAAAGTCCCTGAGTGCAACATGGCCCTGTTGCAAAGGTTGAGGCTAGCGAGACGGGAGACATCCAATGGTTGCTGAGGCGGCTGATCCAATTGATTCATCACTCGGCCGAAGCGTAGCGTCCATTTCTTTGTTTGTTGTACGACCCAAATTATAACAATTTCCGTTGTAGTTTTGTGAAAAGTTCAGTATAGAAAAGTTCATAGTGAAAAAAATAGAATCCTACCTTACTATTCATTCAAATAGTGGTTTTAAATATAGCTTTATTTCACCATTTTGCCCAAAATAAAATGGGTGCAATTTCTTCATTAAACTTCTTATGTGAGCATACCGATCGACCATGTATGTTACAAAAAAATCAGGTATTTTTTGAAAAAATCCTAGTATTTTTCTGAATTTACAATTCATAAGGGGTTCCCATGGAACCATGTTCCACAAATCCGTGTTGATGCAAGTAGCCACTATGAAATATGAAAAGGTTTTATTACGGACTGGAGAATTTAAAAAGATTTCAACCAAGTTGAATTATCACTATTTGACTTTAAACTCCAAACTATATATTTAATCATGATTCACACATACTATATTAACGTAATCACCTCACTATTTTAAAACATCATCAAGATTTCCAACAATACAGTGCATTCAAATCAATTGGATGATCCATGTTACAATTGATATTACAAAACATCGTAATGTCTCACCATTTAAGAAATACAATTGCACCACAGTAACATTGACTATGATGATGCACCTTCTATTAAGCTTTGTTAAATACGTGCACAGAAATATATAATATGCTTAAGAAGAAAAAATCATGGATAATAGTAGATAAAAGTTTAGTTGCAACTTGTGACATCTGGGTGAAAGACATGTAGGCAGTAGACCGGATTAAACTCCATTTTCATACAATGATTGGTAAAGAAGATGTTACGAGTGTCCATCGCTGTTTCCGCCTCCTCCACCTTCGCCACCGCCACTTCCACCATTTTGACCATTACCTCTCCCTCCACCGTTGCCAGAAGCATTAGCATTGGCATAAGCACCACCGGGCCAGTACCCATTGTTTGACTCACTAGCGCCAGAGCCAGTGCCGCCACCATTCTCAGAACCACTAGATCCATCGTAGCCTCTAACTTGTCCTCTGCCTCGACCGCCACCATGACCATTAGCACTAGAAGATCCACCAAAAGGGTCTAGACCAATCTGGGTCGAGCCTGAGCCCAAGGCAGATCCAGATCCACGTCCAGACCCACCATTTTGTCCACCACCGCCACGTCCTCCTCCTCCACCACCACTTCCATGGACGAACCCCCCATTTTCACCATTTCCTGCAGACCCAACAGCAACCCCAGACCCTGATCCAGCACCATTAACGGAACCACCACCCTCTCCTCCTCCCGTGCCGGTTCCTTCGGAATTAGAGTATCTAGCTACCCTCGCAGCATTGGCTAACCCAATGCCAAACACGACAATCAAACCAAGAGCTAAGCATTTAGTGACTGCCATATCGCCAGCTTTGTTAGAGTGCAAGATGAAGATGTGTGCTAAACTCAAAGAATAGCATGGGTATTTATAGGACCGGAAGCCATGAGTGGATCTTTGTGTTAATGCTTCGTTGCATGGTACGTTGCATGTTTACGCAGCAAGAATTCCCATAAGACTACCCACAATGGGAGTAACATTGGTAGTAACATCACACATATCTAGATAAAATAGATGATGTGGTAAAAAATAAATGAAGAAAGAGAGGCATGTGGTAACATAGCTAGTTACTAGTAGTATGAGTAATATCACATATATCAAGGCAAGATGAGTCTATAGCCTAATAAATGAAGTGTTGCATGTTACCACACATATGTTACTCCCCACTATAGAGGTAGTAACATAGAGTAGTAACATGGGCATATTACTATTCTATGTTACTATCAATTGTGGCTAGTCTAACAGATCAAGTAATGTGCAAGGATGGACGCGGAGGAATTGATCCCGGGCACCAGTGATCCCGGATGAACAGTAAAATTCAAAAAAATAGTAAAAAAATTCAAAAAAATCTGAACTTTTTTGTCAAGAAACTTTGATGTTTTTTCTACATGCGTGCCAATTTTCGTGATGAAATGACATTTGTGGAGGTGTCAGCAAAAAAAAAACAAAATCATGCTCCAAAAAAACTGTTTTTGGAAGCATTTTGGAGCATCGATTTTGTTTTTTTTACTGAGACCTGCATGAATGTCATTTTGTCATGAAAATTTATACGCATGTGAAAAATATATCAATGTTTGTTACCAAAAAAATTCAGATTTTTTTGAACTTTTTAAATATTTTTTTCGTTTGTACTGTAGCAAAGGGTGCCTGTGAGCTCGAGCTCACAATAGCACTTACGACAAGTGGAGGCTTATACACAACTAGTGGATGGATCGGAGCTCTTTGCGTGCATTATTGGATAAACATGTTGTTTATCTGATTAGTCTTCGTACACAAGTTTGCTTGTCACGAAGCTCGAGAGCACAGTAGCACACGCAGATTTTTTTTTTTGCGGGTAGTAGCACACGCAGTTGATAGCACTGAATGGATCTGTGAGTGAGATGGTCAAAGGAAATATTGATGTCAGAACGAAATGTATAGCTAGCGCTCCTGCCTACCTCTTGTACTCACAAGGACCTCTAGCAGTCTGCTCCTCGGTCAGGAGAAGGTCTTACAACAAACACACATATTTTTCAGTATTTAAAGTGTTTTTTCATTGCGAGCATAGATTATAGCTAGACTTCTTCTTAACAAATAAAATAAACTTAGATTTAATCCGTGCCTGAGAGTTTTTTTTTTGGTATAAGAGGGTAAAGAACACAAAGTTGATGCGCCATCGGGGCTTAGATCTGAAACACAACGCTGCCTCCACCCGTTTCCCTTCCCAGCCGGCGCCACCTCCTACCTCTCGGTCCTCTCTTCTCTTGCCGCTGTTAGAGACTAGTGGCTGGGCTAAGCCCCGGTACTGGTCTATGAAGGTGGCAACGGGGAGGTCTCTGCCCTGATAACCTACAAAAGTGAGATGTAATCTATGAATGAAATAATGTATCAATGTGTAATGTACCCAAGAGTAGCACCGAGCCTCGAAACGGCAAGCCATGCTTCAAGCTAAGTCGGTATGGATCTACTTGATTACTAAACTGAAGGAACAATCTCTATCGAAGATTCTCATTCTGGCCTAGCTCTGGAAGGATGGACCGGATCACATCTATTGAAATTGAAGACCATTCTATAACACTTGTTTTTTGAGTAGGGAAGGAAAATAAGCACACAAGCAAACAACCATCTAACCGTCAGTATAAACTCCCAGGGGCACCTTCAGGCAGTGTATATGGTTGTGCATCGGCGGCAGTGACATTTCTTGTCCACCCTGCGGTCTCTAGTGGCGAGACATCGGTGGTCGTGACCATGTCTGCAAGTACGAGGGCGGCCATGGCGGCCTGCTGGGTCCCAACATGGTGGTTCTCTGCTTGGCCGCGCGGTGGCGCCATGGTAACCGTTGTGTTGAGGTTTGCAAGTCCCGTAGCATGCACGTATGGTAACTGTTGTGTGACAAATTTGAAGCAGGAGGTGTTCTTTGATTGCCTTCCATATGAGTGGCGGTCGGGGACGAGCGATGGTCTTTTCCTACCAATCTATCCCCCTAGGAGCATGCGCGTAGTGCTTTGGGTTTGATGACTTGTAGATTTTTGCAATAAGTATGTGAGTTCTTTATGACTAATGTTAAGTCCATGGATTATACACACTCTCACCCTTCCATCATTGATAGCCTCTTAGTTACATTGCATTGCCCTTTCTCACCTCGAGAGTTGGTGCAAACTTCGCCGGTGCATCCAAACCCCGTGATATGATACACTCTATCACATATAAGCCTCCTTATATCTTCCTCAAAACAGCCACCATACCTACCTATTATGGCATTTCCATAGCCATTCCGAGATATATTGCCATGCAACTTTCCACCGTTCTGTTTATTATAACATGCTTTATCATTGTCATATTGCCTTGCATGATCATCTAGTTGACATCGTATTTGTGGTAAGGCCACCATGCATAATTTTTCATACATGCCACTCTTGATTCATTGCCCATCCCGATACACCGCCGGAGGCACTCATATAGAGTCATATTTTGTTCTAGTATCGAGTTGTAATCCTTGAGTTGTAAATAAATAGAAGTGTGATGATCATCATTATTAGAGCATTGTCCCGTGTGAGGAAATAAAAAAAGGAGAAAGGCTAAATAAAAAAAGAGAAGGCCCAAACAAAAAAATGAGAGAAAAAGAGAGAAGGGGCAATGTTACTATCCCTTTTCCACACTTGTGCTTGAAAGTAGCACCATGATCTTCATGATAGAGAGTCTCTTATTTTGTCACTTTCATATACTAGTGGGAATTTTCATTATAGAACTTGGCTTGTATATTCCAACGATGGGCTTCCTCAAAATGCCCTAGGTCTTCGTGAGCAAGCAAGTTGGATGCACACCCACTTAGTTTCTTTTGTTGAGCTTTCATATATTTATAGCTCTAGTGCATCCGTTGCATGGCAATCCCTACTCCTCGCATTGACATCAATTGATGGGCATCTCCATAGTCCGTTGATTAGCCGCGTCGATGTGAGACTTTCTCTTTTTTGTCTTCTCCACACAACCTCCTGATAACCCACAAGTATGGGGGATCAATTGTAGCCTCTTTCGATAAGTAAGAGTGTCGAACCCAACGAGGAGCTAAAGGTAGAACAAATATTCCCTCAAGTTCTATCGACCACCGATACAACTCTACGCACGCTTGGCGTTCACTTTACCTAGAACAAGAATAAAACTAGAAGTACTTTGTAGGTGTTTTTGGATAGGTTTGCAAGAATATAAAGAGCACGCAAATAAAAAGTAGGGGTTGTTTATATAAAGACACAACTAAATTAGTTTTAATAAAGAGCTTTTTGTCACGAGAAGGTTATTTGTCCCTAGGCAATCGATAACTAGACCGGTAATCATTATTGCAATTTTATTTGAAGGAGAGGCATAAGCTAACATACTTTCTCTACTTGGATCATATGCATTTATGATTGGAACTCTAGCAAGCGTCCGCAACTACTAAAGATCATTAAGGTAAAACCCACCCATAGCATTAAAGCATCAAGTCCTCTTTATCCCATATGCAAACAACCTACTTACTCGGGTCTGTGCTTCTGTCACTCACGCCACCCACCATAAGCAAATCATGAACATATTGCAAACCCTACAGCGGGAATCCGTCACGCTATGCCGACACGTAGAGCACCATAGGACATCACCAATAATAAAACATGCAACTCAAACCAATCTTGATCATCAAATAACCCATAGGACAAAACGGATCTACTCAAACATCATAGGATAGCCATACATCATTGGGAAATAATATATAGCGTTGAGCACCATGTTTAAGTAGATATTACAACGGGTAAGAGAGAGGTTACACCGCTGCATAGAGGGGGGAAGAGTTGGTGATGATGGAGGTGAAGTTGTTGGTGAAGATTGCGGTGATGATGATGGCCCCCGGTGGCACTCCGGCGCCACCGGAAGCGAAGGGGAGAGCGCCCCCTCCTTCTTCTTCTTCCTTGACCTCCTCCCTAGATGGGAGAAGGGTTTCCCCTTTGGTCCCTGGTCTCCATAGCATGGGAGGGGCGAGAGCCCCTCCGAGATTGGATCTGTTTCTCTGTCTCTCTCTGTTTCTGCGTTCTCTCTGCTGCCCTTTCACCGTTTTTTTATATCCGGAGATCCGTAACTCCGATTGGACTGAAATCTTCGCCGTGATTTTTCCCTAAAAATTAGCTTTCTTGCGGCCGAAGAAGGGCGTCAACCGCCTTACGGGGGGCCCATGAGGGTTAGGGGCGCGCCCAGGGGGGTGGGGTGCGCCCCCTGCCTCGTGCACCGTCTCGCGTGGATTTTTCTTCCCATATTCTCCGCTATATTCCAAAAATAATCTCCGTCCGTTTTTATCTCGTTTGGACTTCGTTTGATATGAATATTCTGCGAAACAAAAACATGCAGCAAACAGGAACTGGCATTGGGCACTGGATCAATATGTTAGTCCCAAAAATAGTATAAGAAGTTGCCAAAAGTATATGAAAGTTGTAGAATGTTGGCATGGAACAATAAAAAATTATAGATACGACGGAGACGTATCAGCAACCCCAAGCTTAATTCCTGCTCATCCTCGAGTAGGTAAATGATAAAAAAGATAATTTTTGATGTGGAATGCTACCTAGCATAATCTTGATCATGTATCTAATCGTGGCATGAATATTAAGATACGAGCGATTCAAAGCAATAGTCTATCATTTGACATAAAAACAATAGTACTTCAAGCCTACTAATAAAGCAATCATGTCTTTTCAAAATAACAAGGCCAAAGAAAGTTATCCCTACAAAATCATATAGTCTGGCTATGCTCCATCTTCACCACACAAAATATTCAAATCATGCACAACCCCGATGACAAGCCGAGCAATTGGTTCATACTTTTCAACGCGCTTCAGCTTTTTCAACCCTCACACAATACATGAGCGTGAGCCATGGACATAGCACTATAGGTGGAATAGAATATGATGATGGGGGTTATGTGGAGAAGACAAAAAAGGAGAAAGTCTCACATCGACGCGGCTAATCAACGGGCTATGGAGATGCCCATCAATTTATGTCAATGTGAGGAGTAGGGATTGCCATGCAACGGATGCACTAAGAGCTATAAGTATATGAAAGCTCAAAATGAAACTAAGTGGGTGTGCATCCAACTTGCTTGCTCATGAAGACCTAGGGCATCTGAGGAAGCCCATCGTTGGAATATACAAGCCAAGTTCTATAATGAAAATTCCCACTAGTATATGAAAGTGATAACTCAAGAGACGCTCTATATGAAGAACATGGTGCTACTTTGAAGCACAAGTGTGGTAAAAGGATAGTCACATTGCCCCTTCTCTCTTTTTCTCTCATTTTTCGGGCCTTATCTTTTTTTGGCCTTTCTCTTTCTTTTTTTTCGTCCGGAGTCTCATCCGACTTGTGGGGGAATCATAGTCTCCATCATCCTTTCCTCACTGGGGCAATCCTCTAACAATGATGATCATCACACTTTTATTTACTTAAAACTCAATATTACAACTCGATATCTAGAACAAAGATATGACTCTATATGAATGCCTCCGGTGATGTGGGATGTGCAATGATCTAGCGTAGCAATGACATCAAAAAACGGACAAGCCATGAAAACATGATGCTAGCTATCTTACGATCATGCAAAGCAATATGACAATGAATCTCAAGTCATGTATATGATGATGATGGAAGTTTCATGGCAATATATCTCGGAATGGCTATGGAAATGCCATGATAGGTAGGTATGGTAGCTGTTTTGAGGAAGATATAATGAGGCTTATGTGTGATAGAGCGTATCGTATCACGGGATTTGGATGCACCGGCGAAGTTTGCGCCAACTCTCAAGGTGAGAAAGGGCAATGCACGGCATCAAGAGGCTAGCAATGATGGAAGGGTGAGAGTGCGTATAATCCATGGACTCACATTAGTCATAAAGAACTCATATACTTATTGCAAAAGTTTATTAGCCCTCGAAGCAAAGTACTACTACGCATGCCCCTAGGGGGATAGATTGGTAGGAAAAGACCATTGCTCATCCCCGACCGCCACTCATAAGGAAGACAATCAATAAATACCTCATGCTCCAACTTCGTTACATAACGGTTCACCATACGTGCATGCTACAGGAATCACAAACCTCAACACAAGTATTTCTACTAATCCACAACTACCCACTAGCATGACCCTAATATCACCATCTTTATATCGCAAAACTATTGCAAGGAATCAAACATATCATATTCAGTGATCTACAAGTTTTATGTAGGATTTTATGACTAACCATGTGAATGGCCAATTCCCGTCATCTCTCTAAATAGATATAAGTGAAGCAAGAGAGTTTAATTCTTTCTACAAAAGATATACCCACGCTCTAACAAATATAAGTGAAGCAAAAGAGCATTCTACAAATGGCGGTTTTCTATGTGAAGAGAAACAGGCAATCCAAACTTCAAATGATATAAGTGAAGCACATGAAGCATTCTATAAAGCCATACTCAAAAGATATAAGTGAAGTGCAATGAGAATTCTATAAATAAACCAAGGACTATCTCATACCAGCATGGTGCATAAAAGAAAAATGAAAACTAAAGCAAAAGACGCTCCAAGATTTGCACATATCACATGAATGAAACAAATCCGAAAACATACCGATACTTGTTGAAGAAATAGGGGATGCCTTCTGGGGCATCCCCAAGCTTAGACACTTGAGTCACCTTGAATATTTACTTGGGGTGCTTCGGGCATCCCCAAGCTTGAGCTCTTGCCTCTCTTCCTTCTTCTCACATCGAGACCTTCTCGATCATCGAACACTTCATCCACACAAAACTTCAACAGAAAACTCGGTAAGATCCGTTAGTATAATAAAGCAAATCACTACTCTAAGTAATGTTGCAAACCAATTAATATTTTTTTGGCACTGTTTCTACTGTAGTATAACTTTTTCATGGCTTTATCCACTGATATAAATTGATAGTTCCATCAAAACAAGCAAACTATGCATCAAAAACAGAATCTGTCTAAAACAGAATAGTCTGTAACAATATGAACATTAACCATACTTCTGATACATGAAAAATTCTGCCAAAATTAGGAAAAATAAACAATGCGTATAGAAAGACAGTGCAAAAAGAATCAGAACCGATTGACGTTCCAGTAAAAAATCAAAAATCATGCACTACAGCCAAAGTTTCTGTCCTGCACCGCACAAACCAACAAGCATTGTAAACATCCTAGGCAAACCTTGGCACATTATTTTTATAATACAATGGAACTGTACAAGGGGATAATTATTTTTGTTGAAAAGTTTCTGTAATTAAGATTCACAAAGTTTCCGTGAGCATGAACAAAGCTCAAGGCTAGCTCCCACTTTAACAATGCTCGTCTTTCTCACTTTCGCTTTTCTTTTTGAAAAGTTTTAGGTTACCCTCTTTATTTTGTTTTTGTTTTTAAACTATAAGAAAGCACTCAACAGAAATAAATGACTCTCTAAAACTTCCGGGTTGTCTCCCTGGTAGCGCTTTCTTTAAAGCCATTAAGCTAGGCATATAGTGCTCAAGTAGTGAATCCACCCGGATCCGAAGGTATATCAAAGCCAATTTTAATTAGCAATGATTTGGCATTTAGTAGTGAGCACAAAGCAACATATATCAAGCAATGACGAAATCTCACTCTCTTCCTATGCATCGGCATGTCATAAAAGAACAATTCATGCACACATAGTAAAGGCCAATGCATAGTATAAGCAGTTTCTTGCAATTTTATCATGTTGGAAACATAGAGAGGTGGAGATATAGTTCCTCTCTCATAATAATTGCAAGTAGGAGCAGCAAGCACATGCATATTATATCTATCAAAATCATCATGTGTAATAGTAAAAGGCAACCCATCAATATAATCCTTAATATGGGCAAACTTCTCCGATATATAGTATAATCGGGAGAATTCAGAAAGATAATAGGACTATCATGTGTGGGTGCAATAGCAACAATTTCATGTTTAACATAAGGAACTATAGCAAGTTCATCTCCATAAGCATAATTCATATTGGCATCTTGGCCATGAGCATAGCAAGCATCATCAAAACGGGATATTTCAAAAGAATCAACGGGATCATAACAGTCATCATAGCAATCATCCTTCGGTAAGCACGAAGGGAAATTAAACAATGTATGAGTTGAAGAGTTAATCTCATTAGAAGGTGGGCACGGGTAGCTAATCCGCTCTTCCTCCTTTTGTTCTTCACTCTCCTCATCATCTTTTTCATCCAATGAGCTCATAGTTTCATCAATTTCTTCTTCCATAGACTCCTGCAAAATATTAGTCTCTTCTTGGACAGAGGAGTAGTCCTCAGTATATGGTTCAACATAGGCATTAAAAGCATAATTATCATAGCAATATTTAAGTATGGCAAAATTTCAGATTTGTAAAGAGCAGCATCATACTTTTCAATCAAAGAAGCAATTTCGTAAGCACCCTTAAAAGCAACAAATTCTTCAATTTGTTGAACATCATAGTAATTATAAACACCCTTAGCATATGAAGATACGATTCCATTATCACTAAACTCACATTGATAGGGAAGGTGTTTCTTAGGGTTTTCAGAACAAAAAGTAAAATCATATATTTCACATAGATTCCAAGCATAGCATTGCAAACGATGAATTTGACCCAGTAAAAGTTTCCCTTTTTCAGATATACGGTGTCGCACATAACAAGCATGCTCATCTCAAGATTTGCCCTCAACTAAGCTAGTTGGGGTTTCAAAGATGAGCACATAGGGATCAAGATGATCCAAGTAATAAGCTTCAGGAGTGTGATAGATTTTGAGTGGTTCTTCAACCATTGGTTCAAGAGGGTACAACTAATTTTTTGGTATTTTATGCTTCCTACCCATAACTAAAGATAGAAAACAACTAAGAGCAGCAAATAAAATTACTTAGTGATAAAGCAAACAAGCACACACAAGAATATTCACCCACGCTATTGCGCTTCCAAGAATGGCGCCGTAAAAGGTCTTGATAACCCACAAGTATAGGGGATTAATTGTAGCCCCTTTAGATAAGTAAGAGTGTCGAACCCAACGAGGAGATAAAGGTAGAACAAATATTCCCTCAAGTTCTATCGACCATCGATACAACTCTACGCACGCTTGACGTCCACTTTACCTAGGACAAGAATAAAACTAGAAGTACTTTGTAGGTGTTTTTGGATAGGTTTGCAAGAATATAAAGATCACGGAAATAAAAAGTACACTAATGGAATCCACTTCTTTGCCGTCTGCCACTTCTTTGCCGTCCGCTAGTTGACGACAAACAAAGGCTTTGCGGTCAGCCACCGGAAAACTGACGGCAAAGAGACAGCGGACGGCAAAGGATGGCTTTGCCATCAGCATATCTTTGCCATCCGCTAGCGGACGGCAAAGAGGGTGGGTGGCGGGATACCGAGGCGAACTAACTGCCATCTTCTTTGCCGTCCGCTGGCTGACGGCAAAACATACGGCAAAGAAGATGGCCGTTAGTTCGCCCGTTTCCCCCGGCCCCACCCCACTAGGTACGCTCTTTGCCGTCTGCTGGCAAACGACAAAGAGCTGTGACCTAGCAGATAAGGGGCCATGCCCGCGCCCGAATCTGTCCATTCCCTCTCTCTCCCTGCCTGAGCCGCCCCGACCCCTAACCCCTCGCCCCGCCGCTGCCACACCGCTTCGCTTAGCCGAGCCGCCGCCATCGCCGCCGCCCGGCCGCGCTGAGCTGCCGCCGCCACCCACGCCGTCGGCCGCCCGCCTGCCCGCCCCGAGCTGCCGCCAGACGAGCTGGCCGCCCGGCCACGCCCGCCTGACCCGAGTCGCCATCCGCCTCAAGACCGCCCGCCTCTGCCCCGAGCCGCCACGGCCGCACCACACCACCTACCAGATCGCCTGCCCTGCCCGCCGCCCGCCCTTCATTGTGGTGAGTTTTTTTCCTATTTTTTTAGATTTAGTTTATATTTGTTTAGTTTAGGTTAGTTTAGGTTAATTTAGTTTATTTTAGGTTACATTTAGTTTATAGTTTCTTTAGTTTTTTTCCTGTTTTTAAGAATAATCAAGAAAGATGAAGAAAAAGAAAAAGAAGAAGAGGAAGAAGAAGAAGAAAAAAGAACAATAAGTAGTAGAAGAAGAAGAAGATGAAAAAAAGAAGTAGAAGTTGAAGATGAAAAAAAGTAGGAAAAGAGGGCGCCTGGGACGAAGGGTTAGGGGTTCCTCGGTGTCGATGGAACCCTAAATAGCAAGTATCGTCGGTGCGACGTACATGTGGCCGTCGGTGTCGAATACTACATCCACGTCCCACAAGTGACGCCGACGTCCGACGTCCCAAAGAAACTGTTCTCGGCGTCGATGGCGGTCGAACACCATTGCGAATTTGTCTGGCAGCCTCTGCAATGACGATTAAAAGGAAAGTGTTGAAACTTGAAACACCCAAACTGACTCAAGTCGGTTTGGTTGTTTGAAATTTCAAAACTTGGGTTTAATCCTCATCGCAGAGGCTGCCAGACAAATTCGCCAAGGTGTTCCACCGTTGTCGGTGTCAAAACCGGCGGATCTCGGGTAGGGGGTCCCGAACTATGCGTCTAGGCGGATGGTAACAGGAGACAAGGGACACGATGTTTTTATCCAGGTTCGGGCCCTCTCGATGGAGGTAAAACCCTACTCCTGCTTGATTAATATTGATGATATGGGTAGTACAAGAGTGGATCTACCACGAGATCAGAGAGGCTAAACCCTAGAAGCTAGCCTATGGTATGATGTTGTTCGTCCTACGGACTAAAACCCTCCGGTTTATATAGACACCAGATAGGGTTAGGGTTACACAGAGTTGGTTACAATGGTAGGAGGTCTACATATCCGCATCGCCAAGCTTGCCTTCCACGCCAAGGAAAGTCCCATCCGGACACGGGATGAAGTCTTCAATCTTGTATCTTCATAGTCTAGGAGTCCGGCCAACGGTGATAGTTCGGCTATCCGGACACCCCCTAATCCAGGACTCCTCAAGAGCCCCGAACCAGGCTTCAATGGCGATGAGTCCGGCGCGTAGATTGTCTTCGGCATTGCGAGGCGGGTTCTTCTCCAAATTCCATATACTTGTCGAATAGTGTCCGACTTCTGATAAATGCTGCGCTCCTTGGCTTCCACGCTCAATAATGGCCATCTTCCACGTGTTTGAATGAATGCGAAAAGCCAGGGTATTTTTACACTTATCCCCCTAGCTGCGCAAATGAGCCGCCTATAAAAGGGACGAGGATCTAGATCTGAGTCACACCATCCCCCCTCCGCGAGCTTTCATCGGAGCGCCTCTGAAAAAAATCCATTCCATCATGGACAGTCGATGCGGCTCCTCCTCTCGCGCTCCCAGCCCTCAGCCTAGAGATTGGGAGAGATGCTCAGTCCCGCATAGGGAGCTAGTGACACTCCAAACCAAGGGATTTCTTCCCCCGGCCTTCATGGTTCCGGTTCGAGCCGGACTCGCCACCTATAAGGGTGGAAAGCAAGCGGAGAGTGTCCCCGATCCCTCCAAAGGAGAGCGGGTATGCTTTATCTCTTATCTAGTAAGAGGACTCGGATTTCCAATTCATACGTTTCTCTGGGGGCTCTTGGGGTTCTACAGCCTCCAGTTGCACCACCTTACGCCTGCCTCCATTTTGCACATCGCGGGCTTCATGGCCCTTTGCGAACTGTTCTTGGGCGTCGAGGCTCATTTTGCGCTATGGAAGAGATTATTCTGCCTTGTACCCTGTTCTCATGAGGGGTCAATATATCAAGTGGGCGGAGCCGAGCTATGGCGCATCGCCGAGACCGGATATCTATCCGGAACCCGAAGAAGGCGTCCAAGACCGGCCTTCAAATGGTTTTACATAGAAGACGCCCCACCGCCGGATCCTGTTGGATCGGTCTCCGGAATTCAGCAATGCTCCTTTGAAGAAACGTCTGAGTTGGCGCCATGAGCTCCTGTGAGGGAAGACGACAGGATGTCCTTTACCTGATGAGCCGAATAAGATTGTTAGCTCATTCCGGACTGACCATGATCGGTGTCATGGCCACATGTATTATGCGGGGGGTGCAGCCGCTCCAGTATAGGGGCCACCCCATGTGGGATTTCCACGGGGAGGCGATGCCACCCGTCATGGCCGTAAGGGGCCGGGATCCCTCACCGATCCGGTGAAGATTTTGTCCGCGCTGTACAAGGGAGAAGAGGAGGATTTTCTCCGCATCAGTCCATTGAACGGATTTTCTATGAACAATCCTCGAAGCTGGGTAAGCGGACATTTCTTTTTTGCACATCCGATCCGTATTCCCATGGTTAGGTATCTCATTTTGTGATTTTGACGCAGGAACTGCGCCAGGCCGTAAAAACCATAAACAGCCCGCCTCCACAACCCGAGGATCCGGAACGGCTCCTCGATCCGGCCTCCCAAGAGGATCCGAACATATTGGTGGAGCTGATTGATGGGGTATTTCACCAACTGAGCATCGATAATGCCTTGGTTGCCATTACGGCCGATTACCCCGAAATACTTCCACCTCACAGGTAACTGAGACCGAGGTCCCAATACTCTGATAATGCCCCATCCGTGCTTATTTTTGATCACCGTATACCAATGGTGTTTCGCAGAGGGTGCCTTCGAGGCAGGAGGCCGAGCCCGCAGAGGCTAGCCAACAAGGGGCAGCACGGCCCAGCAGGCTAAAAAGAAGTGCGGTCCGGATCGAAACGCCGCCGCAACGGTATGGCGTGTCACCATCTTCCTGTGATTGATTCTCGAAGGCGTACTAATGCTGGTGCTCTTTTCAGAAAAGAGCGCCGCCATGATCGTGTCCGGAGAGGTTGCCAATCGAGCCTCCGCCACCGTGCTCCAAAGCCGGGTCCGAAGCGGAGGCGAAGCACGAGGCGCGTCGGATGCTCCTCCGGCAGAGGATGCCGACAAATTGTCCGCCACCAACTCCGAGGTGGAGAGCGCCATGAATCACAGGCGCCACGGACAGTTCTTCGTGGACGCATGTTTCTCCTAAGAGGCATTGAATGCCTTCAATTCGGGAGATGCGCACCTCCGTGCCGCTCAAGATGGTCTAGCCAGAGCCACGGAGCAGTATGTAAAGGACATACGGGTGAGGAAATTTGACGGTTATATATGCCAGTAGCCCCCAAGACTTAAAATAGTTAGAATAACTGATTTAAGGATCATTTGTTATGCAGGATCTTACAAAAAGAATACCCGATCGTCCCCAGACCTTGAAGAATGCA
The DNA here is from genome assembly GCA_021605145.1 of Aegilops bicornis. NCBI lineage: Eukaryota > Viridiplantae > Streptophyta > Magnoliopsida > Poales > Poaceae > Aegilops > Aegilops bicornis. The sequence continues at coordinate 135,834,359 of CM038675.1, read as the reverse complement.
AGGCCCAACTTGAGGCCGCACTAGCCGCTATAGGGGAGCCACAAAGACCCCTCCGTAATATATGCTTCAAAAGATAAGTAGTTTGTGAAGTGCGGCGTGTGTGTAAATCTGACAATAATATTGCAGATGGCGCCGGACTAGATCCGGACAAGCAACAGCTCTTGCGCCGGTTGAAGGCCGGCGAGAATGTGCTTACAAGGGTGAAGCAAGAGAAAAATAATCTCCAGGATGCCAACACCCAGCTGGGTGAGGAACTAAAGGATGTTCATGCCCTGCCCCGACTCCGTGAAGGAGAATCGGCGACTTGGCCGTGGCATTTATAGTAAGTGCTTGAGCGAACTTTGAAAAAGAGTTCAGCGAGGAAGTCAACTAACAGAGTTATGTCTGTAGGTATGCTCATGGGTCGTCCTGCAGAGGAAATGCCCGGTTCTACGGATGACCTTCTTCCCGAGCTATTGCAACTGCACGAACGAGTTCGGCAGGTGATGAAAGGCGCCAAGAGTGCCTTGTGGCCATCTATCTCCTCGCCTCAAGGCCTTGGAGAGCTTGCAGAGAAGCTTCAGGGAGCATCTGCGCGCTCCGACTATGGAAGATGTTGGCCTGTCGTCAAGGCGCCAGGGAGGCCTGGGCCATGGTGAAGATGCGGTACACCAAGGCGGACCCAAACCACATGGCCGAGGTCGGACCTGTGGGGCCCGACGGGAAGGAGATCCTTGTGAGCTTAGTGTACGGCCAAGTAGAGTTGGCGCATAAAGTATTCCCAAAGAAGATCAGAACTAGACAGCCTATTAGATGGCATTGAACAGAATACAATCACCAATTTGACTATGTAATTTAAAATGACATGTAAAATGCCTTCTAGCCGGATTGTAGATCGTTTGTCGAAAGGCACCTTTTCGCTTCAACCTCGGGACCCAATCGTCCGGAGTGTGTCCAAATACCCTCGCGGTTATGTAAAACCGGGGCATGCGTGGAGACCAAAGCAGGGGTCATGAGTGCTTTATCGCATAAGTGCCCAACTAGTTATGTTATATTACATGGTTAGCAAGAAACATCTTCCAGGGAGAATAGTTCCGTTAGGGGTTCCTTTCCCTGGGAGGCATGCCCTAAAGTGCATGTCCGGACTGCGAAAAAAGCAGAAAAGCATCTGGAGGCAGATAAATGAAAAAAAAATAAAAAATCATCTTTTAGTTCATCGACCGACTATTCCCTAAAAAATAAAAAACCAGCTTTCGGCTTCACCCAGTCTGAGGTACACGTCCGGCTGACCCGGCGGTAACAATCGCAGAGGTGCTCCCTTTACCACCTAGCCGAACAATCGGGAACGTAGGGGTAAGCACAGGAGCCAGGCAACCTAGCAAGGCCAAAACTTAAGTCATATCGATGCATATAATGGTGAATAAAAGGTACATGCGGAAGTGTGACACATGTGTTGGGCATAAAGCCCGTATAAATAAGCTTCTGTTAGAGAAGCCCCCAGGTATAATGAGCGCGGATAGCGCGTCAAGTGTGTGCGAACAATGCGCGAACAAGCCTTTATCGACTTCGGAAAAAAGGAGGAAGAAGGAGAGAAATAAAAGACAGCTTAAAGTGTAAAATATAGACGGAGGAAGGAGACGAACTCAGAATCCGGCGCTAGGCGTAGAATCTTCGGAGACGGGCTGCGTTCCATGGGTTCGGCTCGAGTCGGTTATCCGATGTGTTTCGCAGACGGTACGCTCCGCCGGTCAGGACTTGGTCGATGATGAAGGGGCCCTCCCATTTGGGCTTGAGTTTGTCCTTTTTCTTGTCCGGCAGGCGTAGAACTAGTTCGCCAACGTTGTAAGCTTTGGCCCGTACTTCCCTGCTTTGATATCTTCGAGCCTGCTGTTGATAGAATGCGGAACGATCTTTTGCCACGCCGTTCTCCTCCTCCAAGGCGTCCAAACTGTCCTGCCGATCGAGCTCGGCTTCTCTTTCTTCGTACATGCGCACGCGAGGTGAGTCATGAATTATGTCGCAGGGCAAAACTGCCTCTGCGCCGTATACCATAAAAATGGTGTGAATCCGGTAGTGCGATTCGCGTGGTCCGCAGCCCCCAGTACGGAGTCGAGCTCCTCAACCCAAAGGCGTGTTAGATTCCTTGAGGGACCGCACTAGTCCGGGTTTAATGCCGCTCATGATTAGACCGTTTGCTCGCTCGACTTGACCGTTAGTTTGGGGGTGATAGACTGAAGCGTAGTCGAGCTTGATGCCCATGTTTTTGCACCAGAGTTTGACCTCGTCGGTCGTGAAGTTCGTGCCGTTAACACTGATGATGCTATGGGGGACGCCGTAATGGTGTACTACCCCTGATATAAAGTCTATCACCGGTCCGGATTCGCCGCCTTTACGTGCTTGGCCTCTATCCATTTGGTGAATTTATCCACCATGACCAATAGGTATTTTTGCTTGTGGGTTCCTCCTTTAAGGGGTCCAACCATATCAAGCCCCCAGATCGTGAAGGGCCAGGTGATGGGTATAGTTTTGAGGGCGGTGGGTGGCATGTGGCTTTGATTAGCAAAGAGGCGGCAACCGACGCATCATTGGACTAAGTCCGAAAGCATCTGCCCGGGCCGTCGGCCAATAAAATCCTGTACGGAAGGCCTTGCCTACAAGGGCCTGTGCTACGGCATGGTGCCCACCGAGTCCGGCATGAATTTCAGCCAGCAGATTCTGCCCTTCCTCTTCGGAGATACACCTTTGAAGGACTCCGGTTGTGCTTTTCTTATAAAGCTCTCCCTCATGGACCTTATAGGCTTTAGACCGCCGCACTATGCAGCGGGCCTCGTTTTGGTCCTCGGAAGTTCCTGCCTAGTTAGGTAGGCTAGGAATGGTTCTGTCCACTGGGCAATGACTGCCATTATTGCGTAATGACGGTGTTATTTCGTTGGCGGAACCACCAACTATGTCGGAATGTTCGGTGTGGGGCAGTGTGGTTGGGTCCGGGTTGTTATTTCCGGACTCTCCCTCCCATAATACGGATGGCCTGAAGAGCCTCTCTAGGAAGATGTTGGGGGGGGGACAACATCGCTCTTTGCGCCAATGCGTGCCAACACGTCCGCTGCCTGGTTGTTATCCCGGGCTATATGGTGAAATTCGAGCCCCTCAAACCGAGCTGACATTTTTTGGACGGCATTGCGATAAGCTGCCATTTTCGGATCCTTGGCATCAAAGTCCCCATTTATTTGGGATATCGCGAGGTTCGAATCCCCGCGCACCTCTTGGCGTTGAATGCCCATGGAGACTACCATCCGGAGACCATGTAGAAGGGCCTCGTATTCGGCTGCGTTGTTGGAGTCCGTGTACATTATTTGAATTACGTATTGGAATGTATCTCCGGTTGGGGACATCGAGCAGCGCCAGCCCAGGCCGCCAACATTTTGGAGCCGTCGAAGTGCATGATCCAGTTGGAATATGCGCCGTACTCTTTAGGGAGTTCGGCTTGATCCATTCGGCACGAAGTCAGCCAAAACTTGGCGACTTAATAGCTCACCGTGGCTTGTAGGTTATGTCGAACGGGAGGAGCTCAATGGCCCATTTAGCGATCCGGCCCGTTCTATGTCATGATTGTTTATAATGTCATTAAGAGGTACTTGAGGCTCTTGTTATCGAACACTCTTGAAAGTAGTGTCGCAGCCTTCCGGATGCCATGAACACCGCGTATGCTATCTTTTGATAATGCGGGTACCGTGACTTGCATGGAGTTAGGACAGTGGACACGTAGTAAACTGGTTTTTGGAGAGGGAACTTGTGTCCTTCCGTTTCTCGTTCGACAATGAGCACCGCGCTTACACCTTGATGGGTTGCTGCGATGTATAATAGGATTGGTTCGCCCATGTTGGGCGCGGCCAGGACCGGATTTGTTGCCAATATGGCTTTGATTTCTTCGAGTCCGGTCGTGGCAGCATCCGTCCACTCGAAGTGTTCGGTGCGTCGGAGGCGATAAAGGGTAATGCCTTTTCTCCTAAGCGGGAGATAAAGCGGCTTAGAGCCGCCACGCATCCAGTCAATTTTTGTATTTGTTTGAGGTCTTTGGGGATATCCAATTGTGACAGAGCTCAGATCTTGGCTGGGTTTGCTTCAATTCCTCTACCGGATACAATGAAGCCCAAGAGCTTTCCGGCTGGTACACCGAAAACGCATTTTTCCGGGGTTGAGCTTGATGTCATATGTTTGGAGATTATCGAATGTGAGCCTCAAGTCGTCGACTAGGGTTTCGACATGCTTGGATTTGACGACCACATCGTCTACGTATGCCTCCACTGTTTTGCGGATCTTGTTTGCCAGACATGTCTGAATCATGCGCTGATATGTTGCGCCGGCGTTTTTGAGCCCAAAGGGCATTGTGTTGAAGCAGAATGGGCTGTATGGAGTGATGAATGCCGTTGCGGCTTGGTCTGGCTCTGCCATCTTAATTTGGTGGTAGCCGGAGTATGCGTCGAGGAAACACAATGAATTGTGTCCTGCGGTAGCGTCGATAATTTGGGCAAGCCTTGTTAAGGTCCTTAAAATCGACACATAGGCGCTAGGATTTGTCCTTCTTTGGTACCATTACCAGGTTTGCTAGCCAGTCCGGATGTTTAATGTCTCTGATGAATCCGGCCTCCAATAGTTTGGCTAGCTCCTCTCCCATGGCCTGTCTCTTGGGTTCGGAGAAACGCCGAAGAGCTTGTTTGACTGGCTTGAATCCTTTTAGGATATTTAGGCTGTGCTCGGCCAGCCGGCGTGGGATTCCTAGCATCTGAAGGGTGCCAGGCAAAAATGTCCTAATTTTTGCGTAGGAATTCTCGTGTCTGCGCGTCCACATCGTGGTTTAATTGTGCCCGATGGAGGCCGTTTTGTAGGGTCCGTTGGATGGACTTGGAATTTGACTATTTCGTCTGCGGTTTAAAAGAGGTGGACTTGGATCTCTTATCGAGTATCACATCGTCCCTGTTCACCGTGGAGTGCAAATAAGAAGTGAGTTCCTCCGCCACTAGGGCTTTGATAGTGCCTCAAGGGCAAGTGCGGCTGTTTTATTTTTCGCGGAGCGCTATGTCCGAGTCACTAGCGAGAGTGATAATTCCGTTGGTCCGCATTTTGAGCTTCATGTACCCGTAATGGGGTAAAGCTTGAAAAATTGTGGATGCCTCTCGCCCTAATAGAGCGTGGTATCCGTCAGAACGGGCCACTTGGAATGTGACCTCCTCGGACCTATAATTGTCCGGCGTGCGAACACCACATCTAGTGTGATCTTTCCCAGACAAAGATGCTTCCCGACTGGGGATTATTCCTCTAAAGGTTGTGCTGCTTTGCTCAATGCGGCTCCAGTCTATTTCCATTTTTCAAAGGGTTTCCTCGTAGATGAGGTTTAATCCACTGGCGCCGTCCATGAGTACCTTGGTAAGGCGAAAGCCGTCCACTATTGGGCTGAGGACCAATGCGGCTGGTGCTCGGGCTGTTCGAATTTAGGTTAAATCACTGGCGTTAAAGGTTAGCCGTGTCACCCATGGATTTATTGTTGCTATCTAGTAGACTTCGCAAGGTCATGGAGTGTTTGTTTCCGCATATTATTTGATGCGAAAGTCTCAAGGCTGTTAATACCGTCTTTGGTATTGCTTTGGGCTGGTGCTCGAGCTAAGAGCTCTTCGCCACTTTTGGCCACTGCCGTAGTATCCAACATGCTCTAAGGCTATGAGTTGGAGTGGCGCCCTCTGTGCTATGAATTTTGCAGGTCCATTGAGCCATCCCTCCAAAGACGGTTCCATGCCCTTTGGGTTTTTTGATTTTTGGTATGTAACCTGTGCACGGTGATGATGCACCCTTTTATTTCGGACTAGGGTCGTATTCGGGGCGGATTATCCCAAAATTTGATTTCGGTTTTCAGGCGCTCTCCATCACGGAGTACTTTCGTACTATGGACGCCAAGTCAGTGGCGTGTAATTTCCATGACGACTTATGGCGTTTAGGATTCCCTTGTCCGTGCAATTATTGCAGAAGAATGAGATTGCGTCCTCCTCGCGGCAATCCTTTGTCCTGTCCATAACCAGGAGGAATCTGGCCCAGTAATGATGTACTGTTTCACCGGGCTCTTGCCGGATTTGGGACAGATCGCTTATGTTTGGGTGGGCGGGTGGAATTAAATTCCGAACCCCGTCCGATCTAAGATTCAGGGGCCAAGAAGTTTCCGAACTTGGAAGCTTGGGTTCTTGGAGGTTGTCTAATGAATCTAGCCCGCTGCCTAACTTTAAGTTCAGGGCTTGAGTGGTGTCCTCCCCTCCGCGGGAATCCGGCATGGAGGGGTCAGGAATCCGGACATAGATAGTCCTTAAGGTAGGAGAAGAGTCGCCGTATTGTTCCTCTATCACAGCAACGTGGTGGGTAGCCTGAGGAGAGTTGATCTCTCTTAGATCGGTTTTAGGCCCAATCTGATCGTAGTCTGTAGTGACTCCCAGGGCGGCGATGCGATCCAAGAGCTCTTTCAAGGAAGAGAGCTCCGTCGGATCTAACTGCTCGGCGAGTTCCAAGTTAACGTGAAGATTGCTTTCGATGACCCAAGAAGTCATCGTCGGCGCGGCGGACGAACAGGCGGTCATAAGAAAACCGCCTAGCCGGAGAGTTTGGTCGGTGGCCAAAGCTCCTTTAGCAACGGTGCCGTCTTTAAAGAACCAATGTCGGTGTCAAAACTGGCGGATCTCGGGTAGGGGGTCCCGAACTGTGCGTCTAGGCGGATGGTAACAGGAGACAAGGGACATGATGTTTTTACCCAGGTTCGGGCCCTCTCGATGGAGGTAAAACCCTACTCCTGCTTGATTAATATTGATGATATGGGTAGTACAGGAGTGGATCTACCATGAGATCAGAGAGGCTAAACCCTAGAAACTAGCCTATGGTATGATTGTTGTTCGTCCTACGGACTAAAACCCTCCGGTTTATATAGACACTAGATAGGGTTAGGGTTACACAGAGTCGGTTACAATGGTAGGAGGTCTACATATCCGTATCGCCAAGCTTGCCTTCCACGCCAAGGAAAGTCCCATCCGGACACGGGACGAAGTCTTCAATCTTGTATCTTCATAGTCTAGGAGTCCGGCCAACGGTGATAGTTCGGCTATCCGGACACCCCCTAATCCAGGACTCCCTCAACTGTCATCAGCCACCAGAACTATTTTTGCGGGACGCCGGGCGCCGGTTTCACTTGTGGGATGTGGATCTAGTGTTCAACGCCGACAAGCTCATGTAACTTGCACCGATGGTAGTTGCTATTTAGTTTAACCGGGGACGAGCGGGTTAGGGGGTCGCTATGTTACTCATCTTTGGATTTAAATGTGCAATTATTTCGTCGCTACGAGGGTCTAGTGTTCGACGAGCTCCACCCCTGCGTTTGTTGGTGAGCACAAATGACATCTCCCGATGAAACTTGCTAGCTATAGGTGTCAATCATCAGTATGCGTAACCACTATGTCTCTCCCGTTCGAAAGGGTTACATCTATAAATATGCATGCATTTGCATATTTATAATCGTGATCCTTTCGAATTGTCCAACATTATCCATGGACAACCCGAGTATGTGTAGATTGGGTTCATTTTCCCATATGCTCAGCTCCGGATCCGATGCAGAATTTCATCAGTGCCTCCCTGTTGTTCTCCAGGTACACATTCTCTCTGCTTATTGCTGAGTCGTGTATCAGGAGAACAACGGGGAGGTGCTGCCGAAATTTTGCGTCGGATCCAGAGCGGAGCATGGGAAAACGAACCCGATCTACACATACTCGGGTGGGATTAGGACCTATCTTTACCTATTATCGTGTAGGTTGCATGGACGTAATAAAACTGACAAACTCCATTAACTGATGGATATGGTTTGCTTAATTATGTATATATCTTGTGTGTCCAGTAGAAAGTCAATATGAGTGATCGTGCATGGATGTACACCGGTTACACTAGTCAGAAAGTTTGGACCGAGGAATGGTTAACAAAAACCAAGGGGTTTGTTAGAGCCGCATTTGCAGATGGCCAGGAATTTAGCTGGTGCCCCTGTGCCCGTTGAGACAACTATAAAAAGTGGGACGAGCTTCAAATGAGTAAAGACCTGCAGAAGTTTGGTTTTACGCCTGGTTACACGGTCTGGACATTACATGGTGAGTCTGCCCAACGTGCCAGAGTTGAGGTTCGTCGTCGCACCGACGAGCATGGTACCGGGACCGCAGACATGGTGCAAGACTTTGACGATGCTCGGGACTCGGATGAGGAGATGGAGGAATCTGCAAAGGCCTTCACTGAAATGTTGGAGTCCTCAAACGTCCTCTCCACGAGCACACTGAGCTTTGTCAGCTGGATGGCATCTCACAAATAATGGCTTTGAAGGCTCAATTCAACTTGGGCAGAGAATGCTACGACGCGATGATGACAAGATGTTGAGACAATTTCTACCCAAAGGCCATGTGCTACCTCCAAACCTGTACCAGTCAAACAAAATCCTCCGTGCTCTTAATATGCCCTATGAGAAGATACATGCTTGTGAGAAAGGATGTGTCTTATTTAGGCTTCAGTATGAGGACTTGAACTATTGTCCCATTTGCAATTCTTCCAGGTATGTCGTGGTAGACAACGGTATGGGTGAGAAGACGCTAACCAAAATACCCGTTAATGTTCTTCGGTATATGCCAATCGTACCAAGACTTCAACGTCTTTTCATGGTCGAAGAGACGGCCAGACAGATGACATGGCACAAATCGGGCAAAAGAACTGAACTAGATGCAGATGGGAATGTGATGATGGTGCATACATTGGATGGTGAAGCGTGGAAGCGCTTCGATGCATTACATAAGGGAAAAACGGCAGATCCAAGGCATCCTCGAGTCGCCGTAAGCACAGATGGGTTCAGTGTGTTTGGTCAGATGGCAGCCCCATTCAGCTGTTGGCCCGTGTTTGTCATTCCACTCAATCTCCCCCTGGGAAGATTATGCAAAGAAAAAACATTTTCCTGACGTTGATAATTCCAGGGCCCAACTATCCAGGGAAGAATATGAATGTGTACATGCAGCCGCTTAAGGACAAATTGCAAGAAGCTTGGGATAATGGGTTCAAGACATACGACGCCTTTAGCAAACAGAACTTCATAATGCATGCCTGGTACATCACTACACCACGCACTAGATTTCCCTACCGGTATGTGTTGGGAAAAGTCAATTTCGCCAACAGACTATTAGTTGGGAAAACTTCTAACTAACTGTTGGTCGGCAATACGCAAGTATCGTGTCCAACTGTTGGTCGGCAATACTTGGATATTTCACGTTGGACTGTTGGTCGGGAAAGCTTTTGTCTGCGTCACACTGTTGGTCGGCGATTAATGCCGACCGACTGCTGGTTGCCAATTGGGCCGGCCCATCTTTGCGCGCGCGGGCCAAAAACTAGGCGCCAATCCTCCCTCCTATTTTTTCACTCAGCTTTCGTGCCACGACTAATCCCCTCACGCACTCCCTCCGCTGCCGATCGCTCGCTATCTGGCATCCCGCACGCCGCTGACCGCTCGCTATCTGGCATCCCGCACGCCACCGACCGCCCGCCGACTCCAGCACGCCGTCACCGCGGTAGCAAGGGTGCTGCCCTGTCTCCTTCATCCTCCTGCATCCCCACTGCTTAGCCCCCAAACACTTCTAACCCTAGCTTGTGCGCTGGAGTTTGGGGAGAGGCCAAGGCGCGGTGGTGGATGCCGCCGTCCCTCTCAGATCCGGGGCTGAGAGAGAGAGAGAGGTGAGTAACCTGCGAGAGAGAGTACTCGCACCCTCGCTCGTCACCCAGGCGCCGCCACCACCGCTGCCAAAGCATGGGCTTCCTCCGATCTGCGCCCGCCGGTTCGTTTGAAGAAGGATCTGGCCGTTGACTGCTGGTGCTTCCCCTCCCCCGACGGTGAGTGTTCTTCTCACTCTCCTCTCCCTCTCCACCCCTCCCCAATTGGTGCTTCCGTTAGTTGATTTGTTTGCCTTTCCCTTTTCCGTTCAGATCTGCCATGACTTGGGATGGTACTTCTATCCAGCAAGCAGCGCTTCGGCTGGGAGCTCAAGCTCAAGCATAACGTAAAAAAAGGGCTCTATCTGCTAATGGGGTAGCCAACAATGCAGTCTAAGGGCTGGCTACTACTCATCTGATTTCTGGATATGAGAGGATGAGAACTTGAGAAGAACAAGCTTGATGCTATGATTGCAAAAAAAACCTGTACTACAGGTATTCCTTTCAGTACTGTTGCAGCAATCCTTAATTAGCTACTTTTTTATGAAATGGTTGTGATTGATTTGTGAACTTTAGAGCTTGTGAGTTGTAATTTGTGATTTCATAGGATGCTTGAAGGTCAATAAAAGGGTATTATTCCTATGAAAGTTCATTACTTTATATATATATATATATATATATATATATATATATATTTATCCACATATCTGTGCTTAGATACGAGGGACAACCCTGAGAACTAGCTTCAGGTTCCACGAAAAGTCCAAATAATCATACTAATGTTTCAGATTTTTAGTTAAGCATTGTAGAATTCTTTTAAATAGAGGAGTATATTAAATTTTCATCCTCTGAACCAGGTGAGAGTTGAGACACACCATACACAGGCTCTGTAAGATGGCGGAAATAGACCTTTTCGTCGATGACTTCTACGAGGACGATTTTGACCTAGAGGCCGGAGCTTTGCTACTCTTTCAGACTAAAAACAAGGTATCGTTTACTTTTTCTCTCCCCGCATACAATCCTTCCCTGTTCCTGTCCCTCCTGCTTATTTCTTGCTATAAGGCAACACGCTGCAAGTGTTTGTTAAATTGTTAGTCTCAATGCTCCAATTCTTGCAGAAGGATTTAAGGTAGAAAGACATAGCACCAATCAAGGATTTTCGGTAGGAAGACATAGCATCACTCATGGTTATATAGATTTAATGTTGTATTTCTGTATTTTTTGCAAAATTACTTCTGTGAAGCTTGTAGATTATTTCAGTTCTTCAGTGGTTTTACACTTAGGCTTGTATTAACTTGCAACTTCTTTTCTCCATAATTTTGCAACAATAGTTCTGTAGTACTTGGTACAGTTTTTCTGGAATCATGATAGAACACATATATATCTAGCCGTTTGTATTTCGACAGCAATGCTTCTAAAGATTTTAGAGTTATATTTTCACTATAAATTTGCTTTAGTAGTTCTGTAACTTCCAGAATATTTCAGTTAAGGGGTTCTACTCTTAGGCTTGTATAGACTTACAACATCTTTTATTTGCAATTTTGCAATGAGAATGGTTTCACAACTATAGACAGTTCAGCTTTGTAAGGCTATTGTATCCATGAAGAAATTTATTATTTATTTCTGAATACATCTCGTACTATTTATCTGTACATTGTAGAGCAACTCATATTGGTGTAGCAATGCATTTTAAGATATGGAATGAAGCTAGCTAAGGGCTTTTATTATTTCTAGCAGCATGTGATTCACCGAACAAAAAAAGGACTGCACTCACATATGAAATGCTTGCAAGTTTTAGAAAAATGAAGCAAAGGACCAGCGGTGTAGGTAAGGGCTTTAATTTGTTAGTACTCGACTTGCTATGCATCAAGATTCAATCAAGTAGGATTCCCAGTGTATTTGCAGTTTTTACATAGTGTTTTGCATGTGAATTGTGGTCACTACTGTCAATCCATGGAAAATTAAATGTATAGTGATGGATGAAACGAATGGAACCTATATCTTGGGTTGCAAGTACTATATTGTTGCTTCTAAAACACTTGTATGCACGGATAGTTTCTCTTGGTTATCATAAGTGAACATTCTTGAGATAAATTTCGCTCAGTTTTTTAGTGGGGAAGGAAAGCTTCATGATATTCCATTTAAAGCGCTGATATCTATTTGAAAATTAATTTATGTGCATACCTCCTCGATCCTAACAGTATTTGTGTACTGTATAGGAGAAATCTTCTCAGTTTCTGAATCGTGAGCAGTAGCAAGTCAGGTGCTTAATGGTGATCCTACCATGCATATGGCATAAGCAGGTTAGTTCTAAAAAGGTCATTGTTAATTCACCCGCATCTGTCCCGCAATTGCCACAACTTAGTGCAGTGAGATCAGAGGATGGTCATCAATTTAATCTAATTTGTGGCACTGAAGTACAAATGCTTTTATGAAGTGCAGTGTAAGTTCAGATGCTTTTATGAATATAATAGTCAGGTGCAGTGTAAGTTCAGATGCTTTTTGCTTGGTATTTTGCAAGTCCTCATGTGCTTAGTACTGCATTTAGAAATGATTGCGAATAGATTCTTCTCCTTGAGATTCATTTTTAACATAGGGAAAGTATGTATAACCTCCTGATGTACGTGGGTTTTTGAGAATGCTTTTCCCAGGGCATGCTGCACTCATCATTGAAACTCCTAGCTGTGTATTAGATAGTAATCATTTTGCCTAATGTATTGCCGTCTAGTGCAGCAAAGTGCGGTCTTTTCCACCCCAGAGAAGAAAAAGAAAGAAAACTAGTGCAGTCTTTTCTTCAAAAATGATTTTCGTGTGTCCGGTGGTGGATGTGTTGCTCCCAATAATTGGGTGTCTGGACATGTTAAATTGTTGCCCTGTGGCCAGATGATGCATATACTCCTTTTCCGTTTAATATACTTCCTGGTCTGCGGCTTGAGGAGATTGATGCATGCTATATGGTGGGTCGGTGTGGCATTGATGCTTTATTATGTCTAACACATCACAGATTCTAATTAGAACATGCCCTGTTTTTATAATACTAAAATCCGAGTTTGTTTTTGCCATTGATGCTTTATACAATTATTATTTTTGCCATTATCTCTATGAATGCATGAATTCACCGGTGACCTTTTTATCCTTTGTAGGAATGACATACAAGAGGACCGGGAAGGAACCATGAAGACGGCAGTTTGCATCAGCTAGACATTTTGTGTAATGGAGCAAATACAATGTGTCTTTTAGTTAGCATTTTGTAAACCTATATGGTGTCTTATCAATTGGGTACTTTGTGTAAAGGAGAAAACAATGAATCATCAGACATGCATCTATCATTTTATAAACCAATCAGGAGTCTTGGTGATTGAAACATAAATGTTTCCTCCTATCAGTTAGTTACTTTTTACCTATATAAGAATATTCTTCTTTGGTTCTGATTTAATATGTTTAGAGTTCATGCAAGTTTCTGTTGCAATGAGATATGCAATCGAATTATTGGTCGGCAAAAGATAACAACGTCCTACTGTTGGTCGGAAAAGTTTTATGGCAGGGCCAAGAGAAAGTTGGTCGGCAAATGTACTGCCGTCGGACAGTCGGTCGGGAAAGGTTTATGGCAGGGCCAACAGAAAGTCGGTCGGCAAAGAAAGTACCATCAGACAGTCGGTCGGGAAATTTTATCATCTGACAGTTGGTCGGGAAAGGTTCATAGCAGGGCCAACCGAAAGTCGGTCGGCAATCCTTTCGATAGCCGTCAAACAGTCGGTCGGGAAAGATATGTCGGTCGGGAAAAGGCTTTCCGTTCGATTTTCCCAACAGACTTGGTCGGTCGGCAATAGTCTTTCCCGACCGATTGTCTGTTGGTGAACGTTCTTTTCCCTACCAACTTGTGTGTTGGGGATGTAGTGTCGTGGTGTAGTGCATGTACTCGACGCATGACTTGCCGGCGTATGCGCTATTCGTTGGCTGGTGTGTGCATGGAAGGTTCCCGTGCCCCACATGCAAGGGAGCTCTTGAGTTTCGTTGGTGACGGCGTATGTAAGTATAGTTGCTTCGACTTGCATAGACCGCTTTCTACATCCTCGCCATAAGTTCAGAAAGACAAGAAGAACTTCATCAAAAGTAGAGTTGTCAAACACTGCACCACTGCGTTGACAGCCAATGCACCCTAGATCGCTTAAACGCCTCGAGCTGGATCCAGAGCATCCGTGGTATTTCAAGGGGTATAATAAGGAACACGCTGGACTCACAAGACATGCTTCGGGATCTACCTTACTTCAAAGACCTCCTTTGCCCACATAACATCGACGTGATGCACATCGAAAAGAAAATCGCCAAGCCATTTTTGGTACATTGTTCTAAGATAGAGGGGAAATCAAAGGATAATACTAAGGCTAGAGTCGATCAAGAGGAGCTATGTGATAGACCGTTACAAAACATGAAAGAACCAAAAGGAAAGGGGATCAATCGGACGGCGAAAGGCATGGTTCAATCTTGGAAGGCCACTATGAAGGAAATTATTTTGTGGGTGAAAATGCAGCTTGATGTTCCCGATGGGTATGCAACAAATCTAAAGAGGGAGCGAGTCTTCAAAATTGAAAATATTTGGTCTAAAAAGTCATGATTGGCACATATGGATTGAGCGGATAATGCCGGTGATGTTCGCGTGGCTTCATCCCCGAGGATGAATGGCTAATCTTGGCAGAGCCGAGCTATTTTCTTCGTGTTCTTTGTGCGAAAGAACTATCGCCTGCCTCCTAGAAGAAATGGAACAGTTGGCGCCGGAGTTGATCTGCAAGTTAGAGAAGATCTTTCCGCCAAGCTTCTTTAATCCAATGCAACACTTGATTTTGCATCTCCCGACCGAGGCACGATTGGGGGGGCCCTTGCAAAATCGTTGGTGCTACTCAACTGAGAGGATGCTGAAGACGCTTCGAGCAAAATGTAAAAATAAACGTAGAATAGAAGCATCGATGGCGGAGGCATTCATCACTAAGGAGGCGGCAAACTTCGCGGACAAAGACACTACGAAGCCAAAAATCGCTATTTCATAATCCAAGCCTCGATGCATTTAACCTCAAAAGGGTCAATCCAACCTCAGCCTATTCAAAGGGAATCTCGCACCACCGGTGGTTGGAAACCAAGAAGGTTGGATGTTGAAGAATGGCGGACCATTTCGCTGTATCTCTTGAACAACCTAACAGAAGTGCGGCCGTACATCGAGTAAGATCTCGGTACATTGTTTCGCAACTTCTAATTCCTTTGAACTTCTCTTATTCTTGGATATTTGATGCAGTCGATACGTCGCCATATTCTCATATGGAGCGGTGATCCAAAATGATTCCGTCGAAGAGTATGAGCTTCTGGCAAAACAAGGAGCCGGATATCCCGGTTTCATCTCTTGGTTCAAAAAACGGTAATTTCCGTTAGACCATTTCATTTTGTTGGCTAATTTGCGACTAATGAAACAATCCTTTCGTATTAAACTTTAGGCTAATTCAGAGATTATGGATGCCGAATTGAGACAAGTAGCTAATGGTTTTGACTATAAGGTCTGTTCATTTGACAAATACGACATCAACGGGTATCGCTTTCGTACCTATGGCAAAGAGCTATCTATGGCTGACCGAAAGTCTACAAATTGTCGTGTCTCTGCTATCGGCGAAGGATGTATCGAGTATTATGGAAGAGTTGAAGCAATTTATGAACTTGAATTCTATGGTGAAAACCCACCAAATGTCATAGTCTTCAGATGTTATTGGTTCCAGCTGAGGGAGACTAGAAGGACTCATGAACATATAGGGCTAGTCGAAATCAAACAAAGAACCCATTTGGATGTTCCCGATGTCTATATTACGGCTCAACAGGCAACCCAAGTTTTCTATCTACCGTGGGCCTGTCAAAGTGATCCAAATCTTAGTGTTTGGGACGTCGTTTATGAAGTGCCGCCACGTGTTAGACCACCTCCCCCAATGAAAAGGATTATGAACCTCACATTAACGAGGACACATATGACGAAGGAGAATTCTTCCAAGAAACACGTCTTTCCAAAAAATGTTTCAAGAACCGCTCTACTCCACCCCGTAACATTGAAGTAGACAACGATAGTGAATCCGACTTCACCCCCGAGCCGTAACAAGAAGAGCCGTAAGAAGAAGAAGTTATCGCTGCAGATGACCTGTCAATGCTTGAACGATTACGTAAAGGTGGCCTTCCACATTATGATGCAATTATTAATGTTGATTCTGAGCACGTCATTACCGTTAGTGATGATGATGATGCTCTTATTAATGATGATGTCGAGCACGTCATTAGCGATAATGATTATTAGGTATTCAATTTTTTTATGTTGTACTTGATTTATATAGTTATTTGTATGATTGTATGATTTATATAGTTGGTATTTATAATTTTCTTACTTTGTATGATTGTTTCTTATACATAGTGCCATGGTCTTGATTTCCGTCCCAGTCGGCCCTCGCCCTCTTTATGATTTAGATGTGGTAAATTCTCTTTCATAACTATTTGTTGCCATTTATGAAAATTATGGCCATCAAGTTCACATAGAGATATTTTAATCTAGGAGGTATGTGAACCGCAATTTGAAACGGACCCTCTTGTCGAGAAGTTAAATTTAGTTGAAACAGAAATTGAGTATTTGAAAGAAAAAATTAAAAGAATTGAAGAAGAGAAGATGACATTGGAGTTGTATGTTGCCGATGCCATCGATGATCACAAGATGAAGATGAATGCAATGCGCTTGAAGATGGATGCTATGCGCCTGAAGCTTAAGAAGATTAGAAAATATGCCATTGATAATGAGGCTTGGTATCATTATGCCGTTGGATCAATTGTTACCTTACTTGCGATCTTCATCACATTTGTTGTGATGAGGGTAAGTTTTCTCTAGTGTTTTGCTTTACAAATGGATACTTAGCTTATTTTCCTCCTAAATGGCATAATTACCTAAGTTAGATAAAATATAAGCTATACTTAGCTTATTCAGTTCATTTATGATTTACTTAGCATACTTAGGTAAAAAATGGCATGATAATCTTTGTTAGCTCCAAAATGATATAGACTTAGCTTATTTTCCTCGAAAATGACATAATAACCTTACTAAGCTCCAAAATGACCTATTTACCTACCTTAGCTCTAAAATGACCTACACTTAGCATTTTTACCTAGCTTAGCAATAAAATCACATTTTTACCTACCTTAGTTAGAAGAAGAAGAAGATAAAGAAGAGGAGAGGAGAAAAAGAAAGAGAAGAAAAAAAATCTTCTTCTTCTTCTTCTTCTTCTTCTTCTTCTAACTACTCTTCTTCTTCTTCTTCTTCTTCTTCTAACTAGTCTTCTTCTTCTAACTTTCATCTTTCCAATTTGCAGATTTGCTTTACATGAGGAAGCTTGGATTCATGGAGTGTACTATTCTGATTATGTTCAATATGTATGCATGGATATGTTGTTGGAAACTAGTTTCTGGTTATGCATGTATATATGGATATGTTGGACTTTGTTGAACTATGTTGGATTTGATGAAATATGATGTTGGATATATATGCTGTTGGATTTGATGAAATATGATGTTGGACTTTCTGTTATATGTTGTTGGATATGTTCCATATGTATGCATGTATATCCGTGTTTGAAACCCTGTCAAATTAAATGGATTAAAATAAAATCAGGGGATATGTAGCCTCTTTGCCGTCCGCTAGCGGACGACAAAGAGCTTTGTCGTCCGCTAGCAGATGACAAAGAGGACACGTGGTAGTAACCTGTGCAAACTGGGAACACTAGCTGCCTATTTGGTCATTTTGCCTTCAGCTGGCATACGGTAAAGTGAACAGCTATGCCGTCAGTCAGCGGATGGCAAAGATACATACCTCTTTGCCGTCTGCCGGCGGACGGCATTGCTGCACACGTGGCAGCGTCCCAGTTCTGCCTAGGTGAGCTCTTTGCCGTCCGTTGGTGGACGACAAAGAGCGCCGTTAAACCCCTAACGGCTCTCACGCCACCGCACTGCCGTCTGTAGTCTTTGCTGTCTGCTGGCCTCGGATGGCGGACGGTGTAATCTTTGGCCATCCGTTTCTGGGAAGCGGATGACAAAGAAGGCCTTTGCTGGCATGCGTTCATCCGGACGGTTTGCCGTCCGCTAGCGGACGACAAAGAGTTTTTCCGTCCGTGAACCAAGCCTTTGCCGTCCGCCATGTCGGACAGCAAAGAAGCTGATTCCAGTAGTGGTAGGGGCTGTTTAGATAAAGACACAACTAAATTAGTTTTAGTAAAGAGTTTTTTGTCACGAGAAGGTTATCTGTCCCTAGGCAATCGACAACTAGACCGGTAATCATTATTGCAATTTTATTTTAGGGAGAGGCATAAGCTAACATACTTTCTCTACTTCGATCATATGCACTTACGATTGGAACTCTAGCAAGCGTCTGCAACTACTAAAGATCATTAAGGTAAAACCCAACCATAGCATTAAAGCATCAAGTCCTCTTTATCCCATACGCAAACAACGTACTTACTCGGGTTTGTGCTTCTGTCACTCACGCCACCCACCATAAGCACATCATGAACATATTGCAAACCCTACAGCGGGAATCCCTCACGCTTGCGCGACACGGAGAGCACCATAGGACAGCACCAATAATAAAACATGCAACTCAAACCAATCTTGATCATAAAATAACCCATAGGACAAAACGGATCTACTCAAACATCATATGATAGCCATACATCATTGGGAAATAATATATAGCATTGAGCACCATGTTTAAGTAGAGATTACAGCGGGTAAGAGAGAGGTTACACCGCTGCATAGAGGGGGGAAGAGTTGGTGATGATGGCGGTGAAGTTGTTGGTGAAGATTGCGGTGATGATGATGGCCCCCGGTGGCACTCCGGCGCCACCGGAAGCGAAGGGGAGAGAGCCCCCTCCTTCTTCGTCTTCCTTGACCTCCTCCCTAGATGGGAGAAGGGTTTCCCCTCTGGTCCTTGGTCTCCATGGGATGGGAGGGGCGAGAGCCCCTCCGAGATTGGATCTGTTTCTCTGTCTCTCTCTGTTTCTGCATTCTCTCTGCTGCCCTTTCACCGTTTCTTTTATATCCGGAGATCCGTAACTCTGATTGGACTGAAATCTTCGCTGTGATTTTTTTCCTAAAAATTAGCTTTCTTGCGGCCGAAGAAGGGCATCAACCGCCTTACGGGGGGCCCACGAGGGTCAGGGGCGCCCCAGTGGGTGGGGCGCGCCCCCTGCCTTGTGCCTCCCTCGGTCACCGTCTCGCGTGGATTTTTCTTCCCATATTCTCTGAATATTCCAAAAATAATCTCCGTACGTTTTTATCTTGTTTGGACTCCGTTTGATATGGATATTCTGCGAAACAAAAACATGCAACAAACAGGAACTGCACTTGAGCCTTTGGATCAATATGTTAGTCCCAAAAATAGTATAAAAAGTTTCCAAAAGTATATGAAAGTTGTAGAATATTGGCATGGAACAATCAAAAATTATAGATACGACAGAGACGTATCACCTCCATCATCATATTCTGTTCCACCTATAGTGCTATGTTCATGGCTCGCGCTCATATATTGCGTGAAAGTTGAAAAAGTTTGAGAATACTAAAGTATGAAACATTGCTTGGCTTGTCATCGGGGTTGTGCATGATGGGAGCATTTTGTGTGACGAAAATGAAGCATGGCCAAACTATATGATTTTGTAGGGATGAGCTTTCTTTGGCTATGTTATTTTGAGAGGACATAATTGCTTGGCTAGTATGCTTGAAGTATTATTGTTTTTATGTCAATATTAAACTTTTGTCTTGGATCTTTTGGATCTGAACATTCATGCCACAATAAGGAAAATTACATTGAAAATTATGTTAGGTAGCATTCCACATCAAAAATTCTGTTTTTATCATTTACCTACTCGAGGACGAGCATGAATTAAGCTTGGGGATGCTAAATACGTGAGGGAGTCCTGGATTAGGGGGTCTCCGGACAGCCGGACTATATCTTTTGGATGGACTGTTGGACTATGAAGATACAAGATTGAAGACTTCGTCCCGTGTCCGGATGGGACTCTCCTTGGCGTGGAAGGCAAGCTTGGCAATACGGTTATGTAGATCTCCTCCCTTGTAACCGACTCAGTGTAACCCTAGCCCTCCGGTGTCTATATAAACCGGAGGGTTTAGTTCAGAGGACAACAACAATCATACCATAGGCTAGCTTCTAGGGTTTAGCCTCTACGATCTTGTGGTAGATCAACTCTTGTAATACTCATATCATCAAGATCAATCAAGCAGAAGTAGGGTATTACCTCCATCGAGAGGGCCCGAACCTGGGTCAACATCGTGTGCCCCCCCCCTGCGGCGGGTTACCAGCCGCCTGCGACGCACAGTTCGGGACCCCCTACCCGAGCTCCGCCGGTTTTAACACCGACATTGGTGCTTTCATTGAGAGTTCCACTGTGCCGTCATCGTAAGGAAGGATGGCTCGTCTCGTTGTCAGGGACAACATCACCTCTGGGGGAGCACTGGCTGTAGGCCAAACTCTCCGACTAGGCGGCTTCGTCATGACCGCCCGTTCGGCCGCTGCACCGACGATGACTTCTCGGGTCATCGAAAATAGCCTCAACATCGGCGCGGAGCTTACCGAGAAGATGAATCCAATGGAGCTCTCCTCTTTGAACGAGCTCTTGGATCGCATCGTCGCTTTGGGAGTTGCTACGGATAATGATAGGATTGGGCTTAAACCCGACCAAAGGGAGATTAACTCTCCGCCGGTCACCCATCAGATAGCGGTGGAGGAGCAATGCGGCGATTCTTCCTCTATCTTGAAGACAAGCTATGTCTGAATTCCCGAGCTCTCTGAGCCGGATACCTGTCCACAGGAGGACATCGCCCAAACCCTGAACCTAGAATCAGGCAACAAGCCAGATCCACTAGGCAGCAAACTGGAGCCCGAACTTCCAAGATCGGAAACTCCTCCGCCCCTGGGTCTCAAACCGGGTCAAGGTCCGGACTTAAATCCACCCACCCACCCAGATATAAACGATCTTTCCCACATTAGGAAAGAGCCCCAGGAGACAGTACATCACTATTGGGCCAGAATCCTCCTTGTAATGAACAAGGTTAAGGACTGTCACGAGGAAGACACAATTTCATTCTTTTGCAATAATTGCACTGACAAGGGAATCCTCAATGCCATAAGTCGCCGTGACATAACACGCTTCACAGACTTGGCGGCCATAGTACAGAAGTACTGTGCGATGGAAAGCGCCTGGAAAACCGAAACAAAATTTTGGGATGATCCGGCTCTGATAAAGCCCCCAGTCCGAATTAAAAGGGTGCACTCTCATAAGTCGGCCGACTCAATTACAAAGAAGCAAAAGCCCACTACAGGGCGTGGAACCGTATTGGAGGGATGGCTTAACGGGCCCTGCAGAATTCACAATACAGCGGATACCATACCAACACACAGCCTTAGAGCATGTTGGGTACTCCGGCAGGTGGCCAAGAGCGGTGAGGATCTCCTCATTCAAAACACCGCAGAGCACCATCCCGTGGATAACAATACAATATTGACAGTCTTCGAGACCTTCGCCTCAAATAACAGGCGTAAGCGAGCACTCCGCAGCCTTGCCGAAGTCTGCCACGTGGCAACAATAAATCCATGGAGCGACACGGCTATCACCTTCAATGCCAGTGCCGAACCTAAATTCCGAATAGTCCGAGCACCAGCCGCCTTGGTCCTCAGTCCAATTATGGACGGCTTTCGGCTTACTAAAGTATTCATGGACGGCGGCAGCGGATTAAACCTCATTTATGAGGAGACTCTTCAGAAAATGGAAATAGACAGAAACCGCATTGAGCAAAGCAGCATGATCTTCAGAGGAATCATCCCCAGTCGGGAGGCACGTTGCGCTGGGAAAATCACACTAGATGTGGTATTTGGCACTCCGGAGAATTACAGGTCCGAAGAAATTACATTCCAAGTGGCCCCTGCTCAAGATGGCAGATACCACGCCCTTCTAGGGCAGGAGGCATTCACGATCTTCCAAGCCATACTCCATTACGGGTACATGAAGCTCAAAATGCCCGGGCCCAATGGAATCATCACTCTAGCTAGTGATTCGGACACAACACTCCATCCCGAAAACAAAACAGCCGCACTGGCCCTCAAGGCGTTATCCGAAGCCCTCGCGGCTGAGAAATTAACTGCGCTGCGCTCCACAGTGGACAGGGACGACGTGATCCTCGACAAAAGATCCAAGTCCACCTCTTTTAAACCAGCGGATGAAATAGTCAAATTCCAAGTCCACCGGGGCACAGTTAAACCCCGTTGTAGACGCCGCATTACGGGAGTTCCTGCGCGAGAACTGGGACATACTCGCCTGGCATCCTTCAGATATGCTAGGGATCCCACCCAGGCTGGCCGAGCATAGCCTTAACATTTTAAAAGGATTCAAGCCGGTCAAGCAGGCTCTTCGGCGTTTCTTTGAACCTAAGCGACAAGCCATGGGAGAGGAGCTAGCCAAGTTACTGGAGGCCGGATTCATTAGAGAAATAAAACATCCGGACTGGCTAGCAAACCTGGTGATGGTACCAAAGAAGGATAAATCCTGGCGCCTATGTGTCGATTTCAAGGACCTTAACAAGGCTTGCCCCAAGGATCCCTTCCCCCTCCCCCGCATCGAACAAATTATCGACACTACTGCGGGACACGACTCACTGTGTTTCCTCGACGCATACTCTAGCTACCACCAAATTAAGATGGCGGAGTATGATCAAGCCGCAACAACATTTATTACTCCGTACGGCCCCTTCTGTTTCAACACAATGCCCTTCGGGCTCAAAAACGCCAGCGCGACGTATCGGCGCATGATTCTGACATGTCTGGAAAAACAGATCGGCAAAACAGTGGAGGCATACGGGGATGATGTAATCGTTAAAATCAGACACGTCGAATCCTTAATAGAAGACTTGAGGCTCACATTCGACAATCTCCGAACATACGACATCAAGCTCAATCCGGAAAAATGCGTTTTCGGTGTTCCCGCCAGAAAACTCCTGGGCTTCATCGTCTCCAGCAGGGGAAGTGAAGCAAATCCGGCTGAAATCCGAGCTCTGTCATAGTTGGCTATCCCAACTGACCTCAAGCAAATCCAGAAGTTAACTAGATGCGTGGCGGCATTAAGCCGCTTTATCTCCCGATTAGGAGAAAAGGCATTACCCCTTTATCACCTTCTTCGGCGCACCGAACACTTTGAGTGGACGGACGCGGCCACGGCCGGATTGGAAGAAATAAAAGCCATCTTGGCCACCAACCCAATCTTGGCTGCGCCAAGTGTCGGCGAACCAATGCTGTTATATATAGCGGCAACGCACCAAGTTGTAAGAGCAGTGCTCATCGTCGAACGAGAGACGGACGGACATAAATTCCCACTTCAAAAGCCGGTATATTATGTATCCACTGTCCTCACTCCATGCAAATCACGGTACCCACATTATCAAAAGATAGCATATGCGGTATTTATGGCATCCCGGAAACTACGACACTACTTTCAAGAGTGTTCAATCACGGTGGCCATGGAAGTACCACTCAACTACATAATACACAACCGCGATGCCACGGTCCGGATTGCCAAATGGGCCATCGAGCTCCTCCCGTTCGACATAACATATAGACCTCGGCGAGCCATTAAGTCGCAAGTACTGGCCGATTTTGTCGCCGAATGGACAGAAGCCGAACTCCCTAAAGAGTACGACGCGTACTCCAATTGGATCATGCACTTCGACGGCTCTAGAATGTTGGCTGGTCTGGGGGCTGGCGGCGTCCTAACGTCCCCCATCAGAGATACAGTTCAATACGTACTCCAAATACTATACACAGACTCGAACAACGCAGCTGAATACGAGGCCCTGTTACATGGTCTTCGGATGGCAGTTTTCATGGGCATTCGACGCCTGGAGGTGCGTGGGGACTTGAACCTCGTGATATTTCAAATAAATGAAGACTTCGATGCCAAGGATCCGAAAATGGCGGCTTATCGCAACGCCGTCCTCAAAATGTCAGCTTGGTTCGAGGGGCTTGAATTCCACCATGTGGCTCGGGAAAACAATCAGGCGGCGGATATCCTCGCCCGTATAGGTGCTAAGCGCGACCCTGTCCCACCTAACATCTTCTTGGAAAGGCTGTTTAAGCCATCCATGGTATGGGAAGGGGACACCGGTAACAATAGTCCGGACCCGGCCACAACACCAGATACCGAGCATTCTGACACAATCGGAGGCTCTGCCACCGAAATAACACCTTCAGCCGACGTGATAATGGTCGTCATCGCCCGTGGATGTAATCCATTCCTGGCCTACCTAACCAGCAGGAACTACCCAAGGACCAAAATGAGGCACGCTGCATAGTGCGGCGATCTAAAGCCTACAAGGTCCACGAGGGAGAGCTTTATAAGAAAAGCACTACCGGAGTCCTTCAAAGGTGCATCTCCGAAGAGGAAGGGCGGAAGATTTTGGCAGAAATCCATGCTGGACTCGGCGGCCACCACGCCGCAGCCCGGGCCCTTGTAAGCAAGGCCTTCCGTACAGGTTTCTATTGGCCGACGGCCCAAGCAGATGCACATGATCTGGTCCAACGTTGCGTCGGTTGCCAGCTTTTTGCAAACCAAAGCCATATGCCGCCTACCGCTCTCCAAACAATCCCCATTACTTGGCCCTTTGCGGTCTGGGGGCTTGATATGGTCGGACCCCTCAAAGGGGGAACCCATAAGAAAAAAATACTTATTGGTCATGGTGGATAAATTCACCAAATGGATAGAAGCCAAACCCGTTAAAACGGCTGAGTCCGGACCGATGATAGACTTCATATCTGGGGTTGTACACCGTTATGGCGTCCGCCACAACATCATCACTGATAACGGCACGAACTTTACAGCCGATGAGGTAAAACTTTGGTGCAGCAACATGGGCATCAAACTCGATTACACTTCTGTCTATCACCCGCAAACTAACGGTCAAGTCGAGCGAGCAAATGGTCTTATCATGAGCGGCATCAAACCCAGATTAGTGCGGTCCTTAAAGGAGTCAAACACGCACTGGGTAGAGGAGCTCGACTCCGTACTATGGGGGCTGTGGACCACGCCGAATCGCACTATCGGATACGCACCGTTTTTCATGGTGTACGATGCAGAGGCGGTTCTGCCCTGCGACATAATTCATGACTCACCTCGAGTGCGCATGTATGAAGAAAAAGAGGCCGAGCTCGATCGGCAGGACAGTTTGGACGCCCTGGAGGAGGAGCGTGACGTGGCAAAAGCCCGTTCCGCATTCTATCAGCAACAGGCTCGAAGGTATCAAAGCAGAGAAGTACGGGCCAAAACCTATAACGTTGGCGAACTAGTTCTACGCCTGTCGGAGAAGAAAAAGAACAAGCTGAAGCCCAAATGGGAAGGTACCTTCATTATTGACCAGGTTCTTACTGGCGGAGTGTACCGTCTGCGAGATGCATCGGACAATCGACTCGAGCCAAACCCATGGAACGCAGCCTGTGACGCCCGGATAATTAAGCTACAGTAACCATCTACTAATGATGCCACGTCACCTCGATTACTGATGCTAATCTCGCGTTAATTAAAAAACCGGTCCAAAATTCAAATTCAAAATGTGACAAACAAGGAAAGTTTTCAAAAATTGAAACAAAAATGTTCGGGCTGTGCCAATTATTGCATAAGTAATTATGGTGAGGTGAACACAATTTTAGAAAATGTCTAAATACTTAAAATGAATTAAAACATAAAAGAAAAATAAAGAAAAGAAAGAAAGAAAGAGAAAAGAAAACCCCCCCAAACCCCCCTGGGCCAACTGGCCCAGCTAGCCAGCCGGCCAGCCCAACCAGCCCATTCGGGTCGGCCCACTCCCCCCCGTTCCCCTGGTCGCCTCCTTCCCCGCGCCCTGTTCCCCCGACCGCACCATGAACAGGAGGAACAGGGGCGCGTCCCCGTCGCACGACCTCACCATCCCCGCCGAGGTGATAAGATCGCCAGCGCCATGCCTCCTCGGTTCTCCTCTCCACTCCACCTCGCGCTCCCTCTCGGCCTCTCCCTCTCCCCTCGTTCCCCACTCACCCGTTAGCCTCCGCCGCTCGCTGCCATCGATCACGCGCTCTCCGACAACATCGAGCACCGGTGAGATGTCGCGGAGCTTTGCCGCCCTCCGCTGCGTCGCCTGAGCCGAGCCACTGGAGACGACGTGCTCGGCATCGCGCGGATCGAGCTCGTCTCCTTCTTCTTCGTCGTCGGTGACCGCCGCTGTCTTCGTCATCCCCTGCTGCTACTAAACCCACCAAGGGCCTCTGTGTGTGCCACTCGGTGAGCTCCTCCACCTCCCGCCCCTCTCCGTTAGCTTCCTCACGCGCTGTTGCTAGATTGCCATCGTGCCATTTTCTGTCCACCGCCGACGAGCTTGTGGTCGTGGCCACATCCACCGTCACGCTCGCCCGAGCTCACCGTTGTGCTCCTAGGGTTCCTAGGAGCCCAACTCGCCTGCGCACGCTCCCTCCCGTGCCTCCTAACGCCGTCCCCGATGAGCGCCCGAACGCGTCGCTGCACGCGCTCATCGCCGGCAACCGTCTGGTGACCTTTTGGTACCGGGCTCGTGCCCGTTGTGCTCGTACGCACACGTAGAGGCCTCCTGGCCTTATAGAGAGCTTACTGCCACGTCGCATCGCCGTTCCCTCTCACGGACGAACTCCGGCGTCCGCCTCTCTGCTCGCTGACGCTGCTCCGGCGCGTCTCCGGCGTCGCCACCACCCCCCTTGATGCGGCCCGGCTCCAGCTTTCGAACGCGACCAAAAACACGGCGAACGGACCACCACAGCGGATTTCCGGCCACCTCTCGAGCCGCGCCGCCGCGAACGGGCTCGCCGGCGTGATTCCGACGAGTCGCCGGCCCTCGCTGAGCTGGCCTGACGCGTGGGCCCCCTTGTGTCGCTGACGGGTGGGCCCCGTTGGATCATTGACTCGGTCAGCGCTGACGTGGCTCCCCTGTTTCTATGACATGCGGGCCCCACGCCGTAAACAAATAAAAACAAATAGATAAATTGCTAATTAATTAAATTAGTTAATTAAAACCTTAATCTCTCACTGACTGCTGGGACCCACACACTAATTAACCCATTTAGTTAGTTTAAACCCCCTGATAGTGCCCCTGACAATGACATGTGGGTCCCACTTGACCCACTTGTCTGGTTTGACTGGTCAACCGACCATTTGACCTGCCGACATCACTCTAATGTCATGCTTGCAACATCGTTCACTATTCTTGATAATGTTGGATTTAGATAAATAATTAAAATCAGAAAATGATTAAAACTTTAGAAAATCATATAAAATAATCCGTAACTCGGATGAAAATACTTTCTACATGAAAGTTGCTCAGAACAACGAGACGAATCCGGATACACAGCCCGTTCGTCCGCCACACATCCCTAACATATCGAACACACAACTTTCCCCCTCCGGATCACCTGTCCAAAAACGCGAAACACCGGGGATATTTTCCCGGATGTTTCCCCTTTCGCCGGTATCACATACTACCGCGTTAGGGCACACCTAACCCCGCTCATTGTCGTGTCATGCGTCATCATGCTTATGTTTGCATTGTATTTACTATTTCTTCCCCCTCTTCTCTCGGGTAGACTACGAGACCGACGCTGCTGCTGCCCAGTTCGACTACGGTGTTGATGACCCCTCCTTCTCGGCTGAGCTTCCAGGCAAGCCCCCCCCCTTGATCACCAGATGTCGCCTATTCTTCTCTATACTGCTTGCATTAGAGTAGTGTAGCATGTTACTGCTTTCCGTTAATCCTATCCTGATGCATAGCCTGTCCTTGCTACTATTGTTGTTACCTTTACCTGCAATCCTACATGCTTAGTATAGGATGCTAGTATTCCATCCGTGGCCCTACATTCTTGTCCGTCTGCCTTGCTATACTATCGGGCCGTGATCACTCGGAGGTGATCACGGGTATATACTTATATATTATACATGATACCTGTGGTGACTAAAGACGGGTCGGCTCGTAGGAGCACCCGTGAGTGGATCTTTGTGGCGGAGCGACAGGGCAGGTTGAGACCGCCTAGGTGAGAGGTGGGCCTGGCCCTGGTCGGTGTCTGCGGTTGCATCATTAACACGCTTAACAAGATCTTGGTATTTGATCTGAGTCTGGCCATTTGATCTATACGCACTAACCAACTACGTGGGAAAGATATGGGCACTCGGCGTCGTGGTATCAGCCGAAGCCTTCATGAGGTCAGCGACTGAGCGGCGCGCGCCGGATTGGAACGTCAGCCTGCTCTTGTATTAAGGGGGCTAGTTCTGCTTCCGGCCGCGTACGCAACGTGCATGTGTGTTAAGGGTGATGGGCCCAGACCCCTGTGCCCTTAGGTTTAGACCGGCGTGCTGACATCTCTGTTGGCCTAGGTGGGGTTACGACGTGTTGATCTTCCGCGGCCGGGCATGACCCAGAAAAGTGTGTCCGGCCAAATGGGATCAAGCGTGTTGGGTTATGTGGTGCACCCCTGCAGGGAAGTTAATCTATTCGCATAGCCGTGATCTTCGGTAATAGGACGACTTGGAGTTGTACCTTGACCTTATGACAACTAGAACCGGATACTTAATAAAACACACCCTTCCAAGTGCCAGATACAACCCGGTGATCGCTCTCTAACAGGGTGACGAGGAGGGGATTGCCGGGTAGGATTATGCTATGCGATGCTACTTGGAGGACTTTAATCTACTCTCTTCTACATGCTGCAAGACGGAGGCTGCCGTGCGTAGTCTTCGACAGACTAGCTATCCCCTCTTATTCGGCATTCTGCAGCTTTAGTCCATCGACATCGCCTCTTTACACATATACCCATGCATATGTAGTGTAGCTCCTTGCTTGCGAGTACTTTGGATGAGTACTCACGGTTGCTTTTCTCCCCCTTTTCCCCCTTCCCTTCTACCTGGTTGTCGCAACCAGATGCCGGAGCCCAGGAGCCAGACGCCACCGTCGACGATGACTCCTACTACACCGGAGGTGCTTACTACTACGTGCTGCCCGCTGCCGACGACCAGGAGTAGTCAGGAGGATCCCAGGCAGGAGGCCTGCACCTCTTTCGATCTGTATCCCAGTTTGTGCTAGCCTTCTTAAGGCAATCTTGTTTAACTTATGTCTGTACTCAGTTATTGTTGCTTCCGCTGACTCATCTATGATCGAGCACTTGTATTCGAGCCCTCGAGGCCCCTGGCTTGTATTATGATGCTTGTATGACTTATTTATGTTTTAGAGTTGTGTTGTGATATCTTCCCGTGAGTCCCTGATCTTGATCTTGATCGTACACGTTTGCGTGCATGATTAGTGTACGATTGAATCGGGGGCGTCACACAGCCAGACTCCGAAGATTCTACGCCTAGTGCCGGACTCTGTGTTCTTCTCCTTACCCCCGTCCATTTTTTGCATATACGTTATCTGTCTTTTCTCTCTTCCTTTCTTCTTTTTCCTTCTCGCCAAGGCCTTCTAAGGCTAACTTGTGTCTTGACTACACAATCTTGACGCGCTAACCGTGCTCATTATACCTGGGGGCTTCTTATACAGAAGCTTAATATAACTATTTTTCTGGGCTTCATGCCCCACACATGTGTTATTCTTCCACATGTAATGCTTTTTTCGCCATTATATGCATCGATATGACTTAAGTTTTGGCCAAGCTGGGTTGCCTGGCTCTTGTATTTATGCCCTACATTCCCGTTAATTTGGCTAGGGCATAAGGGGAGCACCTCTGCGATTGTTACTGTCGGGTCAGCCGGAGGTGTACCTCAGACTGGGTGAAGCCAAAAGCTAGCATTCTTAAGGGAATATTCGGTCGGTGAACAAAAGAAGAATTTTATTTATTTTGATACATGCCCCCAGATGTTTATAGCCTGTGTCTCTTTTCGCAGTTCGGACATGCACATTAGGGCATGCGTACCAAGGGAAAGGAACCCTTAACGGAACTATTCTCCCTGGAAGATGTTTCTTACTATCCATGTAATATAACATAGCTAGTTGGGTACTTGTCTGTTCAAGCACTTATGACCCCTACGCCTGGTTTCCACGCGTACCCTGGTTTTTACATAACTGAGCGGTATTCGGATACACTTCGGACTGTCGGGTCCAGAGGTCGGGTTAAAAGGTCCGCCATGACAAATGATTTACAATCCGGCTAGGGACATTATATATGTCACTTAAATTACACAAATCACTTAGATCGACTAAATTCTTCTTCTATACCATCCAACAGGCTGTTTAGCCTACAATCCTGTTGGGAATACTTTATGCTAATTCTACTTGGTCATACACCAAACCGACGGGGATCTCTTTCCCATCGGGCCCCACAGGTCCGACCTCGCCATGTGGTTTGGGTCAGCCTTGGTATATCGCGTCTTCACCATGGCCTGTGCTTCCTTGCACCTTGTCGGCAGGCCGATATCTTCCATAATCGGAAGCGCCGCCGCGCTCCCTTGAGCTTCTCTATAAGCTCCTCCATGCCTCCTGGCGGGGAGGCGGATGGCCACAAGGCTTGGGCAAGGACCTGCATCACCTGCTGAACTTGTTCGTGCAGTTGTGAGAGCTCCGGTAGAAGATCACCCGCAGACCCGGGCATTTCCTCCGCGGGATGAACCGTCAGCATACCTGCAGTCATAACCTTGTTAGCCGGCTTCTTCGCCGAATTCTTCCAAAAGTTCGTTCAAGCACTTACTAAAAATGCTGCGTCGAAGCCGCTTATTCTCCATCATGGAGTCCGCAAGCTGGGCTCGAACATCTTTCAGTTCCACGCCCAGCTGGATATTGCCGTCCTGGAGATCATTTCTCCTGAATGACCCGCGTAAGCACGCGCTCGCCAACATTTAGCTGTCGATTAGCACGTTGAGCATCCCCTGGCACTGCCTCCGGATTCACTCCGGAGTCATCTGCAACATCTATTGTTAGATTTGCACGCATGCCGCACATTATCTGGTACCTGTCATTCTTTAAAATGGAAATCAGTGTTACCAGAGGGGGCCTTCTCGGGCTCCTTCAATGCAGCAAATCATGACCCGTAGCTGGGCTTTGCACTCTTCCAGCTCTTGAGACAATTGGGTATTCTTCTCTGTAAGAACCTGCACAAATAATGATCCTTAAATCAGTTGTGTCAACTGTTTCAAGTCTTAGGGGCTACTAATACATATAATCATCCGATTTTCTTACCCGTATATCCTTTACATACTGGTCCGTGGCTCTGGCAAGACCATTTCGAGCAGCACGAATGTACGCGTCTCCTGAGTTGAAGGCATCAAACGCCTCTTGGGAGAAACAAGCGTCACGGAGTACGGCCCGATGACGCCTGTGATTCATGGCGCTCTCCACTTCGGAATTTTTAGCGGATAGTTTATCCGCATCCTCTGTAGGAGGAGCATCCGGCGTTTGCCCCATGTTAGCTTCCGCCTCTATGTCTGGCCCTGGAGCCCGACTAGTGGAGGCGTGATCGGCAACCTCTCCGGATATAGTCCGGCGAGCGTTTTTCCTACTAGGAAACATGGATGTTATTATATTTTAAAAGACGACAACCACGGAGCGAGGTTCTCAGATCATACCTTCCGCACTGCATCTCAGCCCTGACCGCCTTCCTTTTTAGCCTACCCGCTTCGTGCCCCTTGTTGGCGAGTCACTGCTGGTTCGGCATGGCGTCCGAGGGCCTTTCTCAGAGAACACCATATGTGTACGGTAGGTGAAGTGCATAAAAGGAATCCTTCTCGGAAGTTGGGGCTCTGATTTTTCTTACATGCGATGCAGGGAGTAGCCCCGAATAGTCGGCTATGATGGCCACCATGGCATCATCGCAGCTCAATTGATAGAATGTCCTGTCGATCAGCTCCACAAATATGTCTGGATCCTCTTCGAGTCCGGGATCGAGGGCCCGGTCAGGGTCCTCCGGTTGTGGAGGTGGGATGTTGACCTCCCTTACAGCTTTTCGCAGTTCCTGCCATGAAACGGCAAGGTAAATACTTATGACGATGAATGCGGGAAGGCTGGGAGTAAAAAGTGACAGCTCACCCAGCTTGGAGGGTTGTACATGGAGAATCCATCCCGTGGCTTAATGCGGATGAACTCCTTTTCCTTTCCCTTGTACAGATCGGACAGAATTTTTGCTAGAGCAGCAACTGAGTCCGGTCCCTTGAGCCCGCAGCGGGTGGCATCATCTTCCCTGTTAAAGTGCCACATGGGGTTCCCTCGATATTGAAGTGGCCGTACTCCCCGCATTATACATATTGACATAACCTCGGTTATTGTCAGTCCTGATTGAGCCAGTACTTTTATCCGGCCCATCAGGTAAAGGACCTCTCCGTTATCTTCCTCCCGAGGGCTCCGTGGGCGCCAGCTTCGGTGTTTCTTCAAAGGGGCATTGTCGAACTCGGGAAGACCAATCCGAATAGGATCTGGAATGGGGACGTCCTCCAGGTAAAACCAATCCGAAGGCCAGTCTTGGGACGTCTTCTTCGGGGTGCCGGACAAGTATCCGGTCCCGGCGATGCGCCATATTTCGGCTCCGCCCACTTGATATATCACTAGTAGAAAAAGGGCCTATAGTCCCGGTTCATAAGGGCCTTTAGTCCCGGTTCGTGAACCGGGACTAAAGGGTCGGTACTAATACCCTCACCCTTTAGTCCGGTTCTATCCAGAACCGGGACAGATGGGCTCCACGTGGCTCCGTCCACGAGCTCAGTAGAGGGCCTTTGGTCCGGTTGGTGGCACCAATCGGGACCAATAGGCATCCACGTCAACATTTCTTTGGCTCTGGTTTTGTTTTTTTCAAAAGAGGGGGGGGTTTGGGGGTTTTGGGGGGTTAATTTAGGTGTTTCATATATTGTGCTATAGCTAGCTAATTAATAGAGAAAAGTGTCCTTTCTTTTGTCCGTGCTTGGTCGACGCCATGTACTATACATACGTATAGAGAGGACTAACTAGACATGCTAGCTAGCTAGTAATTAAGCAAAATGTAAGATCGCCATGAACATATATATGCATACAGAGAAGTGATATCGACCACCTCTCCTTCTCTCGAGAGATTGGTCGAACAACAAGTTCTCGTGATATCTATCCGACGCTACCGCTACATATATACAATAATTATCTTTTAAAATACAGACGCTGCGTGGTCCACATGGTATGCCCTGGCTGCAGCGATCACATAGTCAAGAAAGAATGCCGCCAATTCCTCTTGAATTGCTCGCATGCGATCTGGTGCTAGGAGTTCATCCCGCTGCCGAAACATCTAATTTTAAGAAAGGGGTCAATACACACACACACACATATATATATATATATATATATGAATGAATAAAACTCAACACAAATGATGGTAATAAAATAAAATTGTGAATATTTTTATTTACGCACTTCAAATTGTTTGTCGGAGTAGCCCCTCTCACAGGTCGTGTGGCGGATGGACTCGCAAACGTAGTATCCACAGAAATCATTCCCTTGTTCCTGCCACAACCACTTTACAAGAAACAGAGGTCAATCAAACTGATAATTATATATAGCAAGCACATGCTAAATGGTATTGATGAAACTAGCGCTTGAATCACTAGGAGATGCGCGTGGAATATGCTACTATATAGTACTTACTTTCGGTGTCTAAATTGCAGCTTCTTCGGTAGTCCCGAGCTTTTTGGTGAATTTTCCCAAGCCCTGCCATACAAAGAAAACAATTACTTGATATCAGAAATGAACAAAGTTGCTGATATGGTGGATAATGATCGATTTAACTTACTTCTCGAGCATTTCAGTCATTTCCGCATACTCCTTGGGATCTTTTCGTCTCGAGTCTAAGACAGTTACTACTCCCTGCTCAAGCTTAATCTCTAGGAGAATATAGTGGAACCTGCGCACGCATGCATAACTCATCAATATTACATTTCTATAACCTGGACTAAATAAGGGAAACCGAATATGCCATAAGACAAGAACACTCACGTGTAGTTGTAAGGAAAGAGTATTGTATTTTTGTGTTCATTTATTTCCAACGATCGTAGCAAGTTGGCCTCGGTTTCCTTGGCACGATATTTAACCTCATTTGCATCGATGAGATATGTGTTAATGAACCCAATATCACCCACTTGTTTTTCTTCATTTCTGCGATCTTCAATCTGCATAATATAGTGAGGATATTTATAAATACATGCAATGAAAGAGCTGAGTTATATAGAGATACTTAATGATGTAAGTAGTACTACTTACAGACGATGTGAGCAGGTGACCGTTGCTTTATCGATGGCCAATTGATTGAAACACTGATAGAACTCCTCAAATGGAATAGGCAACAGTTCAATTCCAAGGAGGTCATGCTCCTTTTTAACTCTCAAATACAAAGTATTCCTCCCGTCAGACTCTTTGCAGGTTTTCATGTACCAATCATGCAATCTTCGCATCATCGTTGTTAGAGAGCTTTAATATTTGACGAGAGGCTTCCCGTACTCGTATCTTTGTATCTGCACCTCCAAGAAATCAAATTGTACATCGTCGGGCAAGTAATCTTCAGGATTGCCATAACCGGGCACCATCCTCGGATCGACGATGTCGCTAGCGTGCACCTTGAGCGGGGGCACGATTCCTTCGCTTGTTCGCCGAGCTGGGCAATTTGTTTCCCAGCTCGTCGTTCTTTCATCCTTTGATCATCGACAAGATTTCCCGATCTCTCCGCCTCGGCAAATGCCTTTCCAATAATGCGCTCATAGTTGCCTTTCGCGGAGACTTGGGTGGTTTTGTCAGCAGCGAGTGCGCTTCGCTTTGACCGGATCTACCTTCTCCTCCGGAGGTGGATGTCTCTTTGCTTTCAACCCTTGAAACCAGTCATCCACTTCGGTCACGCGATCTTCGCTTTTCCTCCTCGCTCCTCTCAGACGGTAACTTCTCCGAGTCTTCAGAGAAGGACCGAATCAGATCTCCTCCCGCCTTTGAAGTACTGCTAGACGCCGCAGAGCAGACGGAGCGGATGTCTTCTTTCCTTGCTTACGAGGCGGAGGAGAAGGACTACGACGCCACGGGAGCAGCCGGAGCGGGCGGGTCTCTTCCGCCTTGCCGACGAGGCAGAGAAGGAGGAGGCTGGCTGCCCGGACGCCACGGTGCAAAGCGGAGAAGGAGACGGAGTGCCTCCATGCGCCGGAGAAGGAGCCGGCCGAGTGCCTGATCGTCACTCACGGAAGAGGAGGCGGTGGAGGAGGCGGAGTGCCCTGACTCACGGAGGAGGAGGAGGAGGCGGTGGAGGAGGCGGAGTGCCCTGACTCACGGAGGAGGAGGAGGAGGCGGAGGCGCCCAGTTCGGAAGGTTGATGAGATCCTTCCGCCATAGGCATGGAGTCTTCAGAGCGTAACCCAGCCGATACTCCCTTCACCGGTAGGGTGGTCAAGCCGGAGCTCCTCAAATCCTCCGTTATTTCATCGACCATCACCTTAGCATATCCTTCGAATCGGGCCGGCAGTGAAAAGTTGAGTCGGGTTTAGTGGGATAAACAGAGCCAACAGCCACCTTGACCTTTAAATTGCTCCATTGCGCCATAAGGTGGCAACTTTCAAGATCCGTGATAGCATCCACGGGATAGCCGGCAGGAGCCGCCAAGGCATGCTGCTCTGGTGAAGCAGCTTCGGTGGAAGCCACGCCGCTTCTCCGCCGAGATGGCGGGGTAGCTTCGGGAAGCTTCGCAGGTCGCTTTGTTGTGATCGGCTGCTTCGCTCCTCTTCTCGCTCCTCTAGCCCCATTACCCTTTCGCGCGGGCGCTCGTGCATTAGGCTCTGCTCCGCTTTCTTCCTCCTCTCATGGGTTTTGTAACCCCTGCGTCCGAAATCCAGCCTTCCACGAAAGGGAGCTCGGGCGTGCCTCGTGTCCGTCCGTGGTGCTCAGATTCCCGAGGGCCATTGTGAGCTCGTCCTTCTCCCCTGTCGAACGAACTTCCCTTGTCAGGTTGCTTCGATATAATGCTTAGGCCTCTTGACTGGTATGTCCAATTGTTCGTCCGTCCAAATGCACTTCCCGTTATAGGGTCGAAGGATCCGCCGCCCTCAAGAACCAAGTCCGCAACGGTGCCGCCAGTTCATTGTCTCGGTTCGATCCCTTTATCAAGCAGATCATTCTCAGCCTTGGACCACTTAGGCCGGGCTATGAGGTAGCCACTGACCCGCGGCGATGATGAAGCTTCTTCTTCGCAGCATTTCTCTTGTTTGTCGCTGACATCTTTTTACTCTTTTCCGATGTCTTGTAGGCCACAAATGCGGGCCGCCATCTCTGATCTTCTCATATTTGCCCGTGAATTCTAGTGTCTCATTTTTTTCGACATACGTATTGAGGCCTTTCTTCCAATTCCTGAATAGTTCTGCCATCTTCTTAAGAGCAAAAGACTTGATTAATGGCTCTATTACAGGCTTCTCCGGATCATCCTCTGGCGGTAGGGTAAAATTTGACTTCAGCTCACCCAAAGATCATTTTTCTGCATATCATTGACATAATACACCTCGTGGTCTTCGTTCTTAGGCTTATACCATTGGTGGATGCTGATCGGGATCTTGTCCCTAACCGTAACCCCAGACCGAGCAACAAATGCCTTCTTTGTCCGGTAGGGTTCAATCGGTTGGCCGTCATACGATTTGTATGATCTCAAACTTTTCATCCGAGCTCAACTTTTTCTTCGGGCCTCGTCTCTTTACCGGTTGTGCTCGATCCGAGGGCTAGAAAAAAGAACAAAGACGAGAGTTAATTAATATGTGTACATATATATATACCAAAACAAAGACGAGAGCTAGTCAGCACAGGCTTAACTAATATATATACTTGGCCGGACTCGGTTTGGTGATCACCGGAGCCGTCCTCACGGTCTACTTCTTGCACCGGCATTGGGTCATCGGAGCCATGTAAATCATAGCCAGCTGCTTCTTCACCCTCTCCTTCCAGACCATCGTTATCGACGTTGAGAAACA
Organism: Aegilops bicornis; assembly: GCA_021605145.1. Taxonomy (NCBI): domain Eukaryota; kingdom Viridiplantae; phylum Streptophyta; class Magnoliopsida; order Poales; family Poaceae; genus Aegilops; species Aegilops bicornis. The sequence goes on along the minus strand of CM038675.1, from coordinate 135,797,589 downwards.
TCATCGAGGAGACGGCATCACTTTCGTGTGCGATTATGTCCCTCAACAACGCTTCTTGTGCTTCGCCCTGGGTGTCCATAGTTTCTACAAATATTTACAACATGGCAATTATTATTCAAACATGACAGATATGGATATATTAGTGCCAACGTAGAACTAGCTAGCTAATCACAATAAGGAATCATATTAGTGGCCTCAACGCTGCTTCTCTAGGGTTTGGGGTGGCCTCGACAACGCTTCAAGGGTTAGGGGGTGGCCTCGAGAACGCTTCAAGCTAGGAGGGGGTAATATCGACCCCCCCCCCACGTGTTGAAGCTATCGGGAGGGGGTCGGCGTTGAACAGTACATCTATGTCCCACAAGTAGGGTAGAGGGTCGTGGATCGCCGAGCGGTCGAGGGTCAAGGGGTCGAAGATCGCCGAGGGGTCGGGAGGTTGCCTAGTGTCAAAGGATTCAACAAAACCATGTCTTCATCATTAGGCGAAAATAGTGTGCATGATGGTGCAAGCTCTCCAAAGTTGTTTTGAACGGAGTCCCGATAGGATAATTCGCTTTTGGTACAAATTTCAGCAAAAGGCAAATTATCCTATCCGGGACTCCATTCCGTAACAACTTTGGAGGACTTCGTACCATCATGCCATGGTTACGTCTGCTAATGATGAAGCGATGGATTTCTTCAATACTTTGACACTATAGGAAGAAGGAAGAAGAAGAAGAAAAAGAAGAAAATAGAAGAAAGGAATAGAAGAGAAGAGGAGAAGAAGAAGGAATAGAAGAAGAAGAAAAAATAGAATATTTTCTATTTTTCTTCTTCTCTTCTATTCCTTTCTTCTTCTCCTCTTCTTTTCTTCTTTTTCCTCTTCTTATTTATTTCTCCTCTTCTTCCTCTCCTCTTCTTCTCCTTTCTTCCTCTTCTTATTTTCCTTTTTATATGAACATATCATCATATATATGAACATACATTTTCTTTGCATATGCATATGAACATACATACATACATTTTTCTTTCATATGAACATACATACATACATTTTCTTTGCATATGACCATACATACATTTTTCTTTGCATATGACCATTCATACATTTTCTTTGCATATGCTTTGCATATAAACATACATACATATGAACATACATACATACATATAAACATAACATACATACACAAAAATTCTAAAAATCTGCCTAAAAAATCTAAAAATCTGCCTATAAATTATCCATCCATCCATCCATCCATATAATGAACATATATAATGAACATATAAAAAGCATGCATACATCATCCATATTATGTTCATATAATGAACATATATACATGAACATAAATCTGCCTAAAAAAATTATATGAAATTTTTTTTATGAAGAGGACGAGGGGACAGGGAGGAAAGGGGGGTCGCCGAGCCGGACCGAACGGGAGGAGGGCGGCGTCGAGGCAGGGGCGGCAGGGGGGCGCCGGCGACGACGAGGTGGGGCGGGCTGGGCGCAGGGGCACGGGCGGCGGCGTGTGGGGGCGCAGGGCGCGTGCGTGCTCGTGGACGGGTAGGGCACGGGCGGCGGCGTGGGGGGCGCAGGGCGCGGCCGTGCGGGAAGGGGAAGGCAGGGGCACGGCGGCCGGCGTGGGGGCGCAGGGCGCGGCGTGCTTTCGGGACGGGCAGGCACGGGCGGCGGCGGCGGGCTCGGGCGCTGGGCGGGGCACGGGAGACGGGGATGGCGGCCGGCGGCGGCGACGAGGAGCGCGATTTGGGCAGCCTGGCGGCGGGGGCAACCGGCTAGGGAGGCGAGGGAGATGTGAAAATTTCACAAGTCTTGCTTATATAGAAAGAGCATTGGTCCCGGTTCGTGGCACGACCCGACTAATGCTCCCTTTAGTCCCGGTTGGTGCCACCAACCGACCAGAGGCCAAATTTCAGCAGCCCAAAGGGCGGAAGCGGCGACCTTTGGTCCCGGTTGGTGGCACCAACCGGGACTAAAGTATTAGTCCCGGGTCGTGCCACTAACCGACTAAACCCACTTTAGTCTCGGTTGGTGCCACCAACCGACCAAAGGCCTGTGCTGCCTGGCCAAATGTTTAGTCCCACCTCGCTAGTTGAAGGGCGCCGCACTGGTTTATAAGCGCGGTGTGCGTCCCCTTTCGAGCTCCTCTCAAATGCAGGCTTCGGGCCTAATCATGCTACTGCTCAGGCCTATTGGGCCTCTGCGGGCCTGAATCCTGGCCCATGTAGGGTTTCTAGTCGTATTCAGGCCGTGGGGGCCTAGTAGGTGGTAGTTTTTTGCTTTATATTTTATTTCTTTTTGCTTTTAGTTTTAGAAAAATATAAACTTTCTATTAGTGCCATTAGTTTTAAAATTTGAGAACACTTTTTTGTTTTCTTTGTTGCTTTATTTATTTTATTTTATTTCTACTTACAACAAAATACTTATTGTTGCTATTTTTATTTTTTCAAGTTTTTTGTTTTGTTTTCTGCATTATTTATTTTCTTTTGGTTTTTGCTTTATTTTTTAATTCTTTTTGCTTTTAGGTCAGCAAAATTATAAACTTTCTGTTAGTGCTTTTAGTTTTAGAAAAAATATAAACTTTCTGTTTGTGCCATTAGTTTTAAAATTCAAAAACACTTTTTTTGTTTTCTTTGTTGCTTTATTTATTTTATTTTGTTTCTACTTACAACAAAATGCTTATTGTTGCTATTATTATTATTTTTTCAAGTTTTTTGTTTTGTTTCCTGCATTATTTATTTTCTTTTGGTTTTTGCTTTATTTTTAATTCTTTTTGCTTTTAGGTCAGCAAAATTATAAACTTTCTGTTAGTGCCATTTGTTTTAGAACAATTATAAACTTTCTGTTTGTGCCATTAGTTTTATAAAATTTGAATTCTTTGAAATTTGTGCGAATCACAAGTTTGTGAGCTCAACAAGGCGTAGAGGGACGGGCTTATAAACCGGTGTGAGCGCCCTTCGGTTGGCGAGGTTCTCAAAGTTGGCATAGTATGTTCATGAACAAAACGGACAATGGTATCATACTCGTGTGTTACAAAGTTGGCATGGTATCATCATAATAGTTGCGGAGAAAGTCTTCACTTTTTCTTCGCTTGTGTCGCTTGCTTATTGCTACCAGAACCATGGATAATCTTCATCATTTATCGGGATGCTTGGGTCAGCCTTGACTTTGAAGGGGGGAATTTCATGAAACTTTTCATACTCTTCAGATATGTCATCTTGCCCTCCACTCGAGGATGTCCCTTTTCCTGAAGAACTATGTGGCGCTTTGGCTCATTGTATGATGTATTCGCTTCCTTATCTTTTCTTTTCCTCGATGCCGTAGACATGTCCTTCACATAGATAACCTGTGCCACATCATTGGCTAGGACGAACGGTTCGTCAGCTGTACCCAAGATTTTTCAGATCCATCGTTGTCATTCCGTCTTGTGGGTCTACCTGCACTCGCCTCCCGACAGATTGACCCACTTGCACTTAAACAAAGGGACCTTAAAATCTACTCCGTAGTCAAGTTCCCATATGTCTACTATGTAACCATAATATGTGTCATTTCCTTGTCGGTTGTCGCATCAAAGCGGACACCGCTGTTTTGGTTGGTGCTCTTTTCATCTTGGTCAATCGTGTAAAATGTATTCCCATTTATCTCGTATCCTTTCCAAATCATTACGGTCGAAGATGGTCCCCTGGACAACAAGTACAACTCATCACAAACAGTGCTGTCACCTCTGAGACGTGTTTCCAACCAACTGCTGAAAGTCCTGATGTGTTCACATGTAATCCAGTCGTCGCACTGCCCCGGGTGTTTGGAGCGCAGACTGTTCTTGTGTTCATCGACATACGGGGTCACCAAGGTAGAGTTCTCAGAGAACTGTAGTGTGCTTGAGACCAAGAATATCCGCCCCCTGCATATTATTGAGTCTCTTCCAAGCGTGCCTTTTCCAAATCAGTCTCCCCTCATACCGCGATTTAGGGAGGCCTATCTTAATAAGGCCAGGAATGAAGTCAACACAAAACCCGATGACATCCTCTCGCTTGATGGCCCATGGAGATGCTTCCTTCTGGCCTAGCACGGTTACTTAACATATTTCTTTAGGACTCCCATGAACCTCTCAAAGGGGTACATATTGTGTAGAAATACGGGCCCCGTAATGACAATCTCGTCGACTAGATGAACTAGGACGCAAGGCCATGATATTGAAGAAGGATGGTGGGAACACCAGCTCGAAATCGACAAGACATTGCGCCACATCACTCCTTAGCGTTGCTACGATTTCTGGATCGATCACCTTACGAGATATTGCATTGAGGAATGCACATAGCTTCACAATGGCTAATCGGACGTTTTCCGGTAGAAGCCCTCTCAATGCAACCGGAAGCAGCTATGCGTCATAATCACGTGGCAGTCATGAGACTTTAGGTTCTGGAACTTTTTCTCCGACATATTTATTATTCCCTTTATATTCGACGAGAAGCGATCGGGACCTTCATATTGAGCAGGCATTGAAAGAATATTTCTTTCTCTTCTTTCGTAAGAGCGTGGTGGCGGGACCTTCATATTGCCGGAGGCATGCCCTCTTTTTTAGGTAAGCGTTGCAGGTCCTCTCGTGCCTCGTGTGTATCTTTTGTCTTCCCATACACGCCCAAGAAGCCTAGCAGGTTCACGCAGAAGGTTCTTCGTCACGTGCATCACGCCGATCGAAGAGCGGACCTCTAGGTCTTTCCAAAGAGGGTAGGTCCCAAAATATAGATTTCTTATTCCACATGGGTGCGTGATTCTCGGTGTCATTCGAACAGCTAGTCCGCCGACCCTTTCCAAAGATTACGTATAAATCATTGACCATAGCAAGTAATGCGTGATCACCGATGCACGCATGGCGGGCTTCTTCCGGTGATCTGCCTCGCTTTTGAAATGCTTGCCTTTCTTTCGACATTGATGGTTGGTCGGAAGAAATCGACGATGGCCTGTGTACACATTCTTCCCGCAGCTTCCCGGTATATACTATCGGTGTCAAGTAAACAGTGCGTGCATGCGTGGTATCCCTTGTTTGTCTGTCCCGAAAGGTTATCGAGAGCGGGCCAATCGTTGATTGTCACGAACAACAACGCCTTTTAGGTCAAATTCCTCCTTTTGTGCTCATCCCACGACGCACACCGCTTCCATTCCACAGCTGTAAAAGTTCCTCAACTAATGGCCTTAGGTACACATCAATGTCGTTGCCGGGTTGCTTAGGGCCTTGGATGAGAACTGCATCATAATGAACTTCCGCTTCATGCACATCCAAGGAAGAAGGTTATACATACATAGAGTCACGGGCCAGGTGCTGTGATTGCTGCTCTGCTCCCGAAAGGATTAATGCCATCCGCGCTTAAAGCAAACCATACGTTCCTTGGGTCCTTTGCAAACTCATCCCAGATTTCTCTCGATTTTTCTCCATCATGACCCGTCGTGGTGCTCTCAACTTACCGTCTTTCTTACGGTCCTCACTGTGCCATCGCATTAACTTGGCATGCTCTCCGTTTCTGAACAGACGTTTCAACCGTGTTATTATAGGAGCATACCACATCACCTTCGCAGGAACCCTCTTCACGGGAGGCTCGCCGTCAACATCACTGTGGTCATCTCGTTCGATCTTATATCAGCAATGCACCGCATACCGGGCATGCGTTCAGATCCTTGTAGGCACCACGGTAGAGGATGCGATCATTAGGGCATGCATGTATCTTCTCCACCTCCAATCCTAGAGGGCATACCACCTTCTTTGCTGCGTATGTACAGTCGGGCAATTCGTTATCCTTTGGAAGCTTCTTCTTCATTATTTTCAAGAGCTTCTCAAATCCTTTATCGCACAGCATTCTCTGCCTTCCATTGCAGCAATTCCAGTACGGTACCGAGCTTTGTGTTGCCATCTTCGCAATTGGGGTACAACCCTTTTTTGTGATCCTCTAACATGCGATCGAACTTCAGCTTCTCCTTTTGACTTTTGCATTGTGTCCTTGCATCGACAATGACCCGGCGGAGATCATCATCATGGGGCACATCGTCTGGTTCATCTTGATCTTCAGCAGCTTCGCCCGTTGCAGCACCATCGTGCACATCGTCTGGTGCAACTTGATGTTCAATAGCATCACCGTATTCAGGGGCACATAGTTGTCATCGTACTCTTCTTCCTCGCCGCCTTCCATCATAACCCCTATTTCTCCGTGCCTCGTCCAAACATTATAGTGTGGCATGAAACCCTTGTAAAGGTGTGGGTGTGAAGGATTTTCCGGTCGAGTAAGACTTCAGATTCCCACATATAGGGCATGGACAACACATAAAACCATTTTGCTTGTTTGCCTCAGCCACTTCGAGAAAAGCATGCACGCCTTAATGTACTCGGAGGTGTGTCTGTCACCGTACATCCATTGCCGGTTCATCTGCGTGCATTATATATAATTAAGTGTGTCAAAATCATTACGTAACATCATGAATAGATAATTAAATGACCAAATTAATAGAAGTTCATCATCACATAAAAACCAAAGTACATACATAGTTCTCATCTAACAACATAAAGCTCTGCAGAGCATCTAAATTAATTAAACCATACATTGAAACTATGTAAAACATTTCAATGTGAAAACAAATACGATCATAATCGCAACCAAGGTAACAACTGATCCAACGACATAATGATACCAAGCCTCGGTATGAATGGCATATTTTCTAATCTTTCTCATCTTCAAGCGCATTGCATCCATCTTGATCTTGTGATCATCGACGACATCCGCAACATGCAACTCCAATATAATCTTCTCCTCCTCAAGTTTTTTATTTTTTCCTTCAAGAAATTGTTTTCTTCTTCAACTAAATTTAACCTCTCGACAATAGGGTCGGTTGGAATTTCCGGTTCAACAACCTCCTAGATAAATAAAATCTATGTCACGTTGGTCGGCTTAATTTTCATAAACAATAAATGAACCAATAGTTATGAAAAGATAATATATACCACATCCGAATCATAGACAGGACGAGGGCCGACGGGGGCGGATACCAAAACCATCGCACTATATAAGATGCAATAATAAAAGTAAGAAAATAATACAAGTAAGAATATTTTTCCTTTCGTAAAGAAGATAAGAACAAGAGGCTCACCACGGTGGTGTCATGGCGATGAGATCGCCGCGGGTGATCGATGGCGGTGAAGACGGGGACGGGGTGTGACGGACCGCTAAACCTAGACAAATATTGAGGAAAATGGAGGTTAGAGGTCGAGCTTGGAGAGGAGAAAGCTTAAGTAGTGTGGCTCGGGCATTCCATCGAACACCTTGTGTGCATAGGAGGTGAGCTAGAGCACCACCAAGCCCCCTCCCCCTCGGCCAGAAAAAACAGGCAGTGTGCTCGCTTCTGCGCGAGGGGCTATATATAGGCAGCACCATTAGCCCGGTTGGTGGCATGAGCCGGGACTAAAGGGAAGCCTTTGGTCCCGGTTCATGCCACCAACCGACCAATAGTGGTGGGCCAGGAGCCAGACCATTGGTCCCGGTTCGTCCCACCAACCGGGACCAAAAGGTCCGGACGAATCGGGACCAAAAGGTCCGGACGAACCGGGACCAATGGCCCACGTGGCCCGGCCGCCCCTGGGCTCACGAACCGGGATAAATGTCAGATTAGTCCCGGTTCTGGATTGAACCGGGACTAATGGGCAAAACAGGCCTCAACGATAGCCCCTTTTTCTACTAGTGTATTGACACCTTCTGTGTACGGGGCACAAGGCAGAATAGCCTCTTCCATAGCTCGAAATGAGCTTCGTAGCCTAGTAACAACTCACAAAGGGCGACATAACCAGCGATGTGTAATATGGAAGCAGGGGTGAAGTTATGCAACTGGAGGCCATAAAACTCCAGGAGTCCGTGGAGGAACGGATGGATTGGAAATCCAAGTCCTCTTAATAAATAAGGGACAAGGCATACACACTCCCCCTTGGAGGGATTGGGAAAGCTCTCCGCTTGCTCCCCGCCATTATAGGTGGCGAGCTCGGCTCGAATGGGGACCATATACGCTAGAGGGAGAAAGCCCTGGGTCTGTAACTTTACTAATTGGCTGTGAGGGATATAACACTTCTTCCAATCACCGGGCTTAGGGCTACGCGAGCGAGAGGAGGAGCTGCGATGGCCGGCCATGTTGGAATGGATTTTTCCGGGCGCACTTCGATGGATACTCGCCATGGGAGGATGGTGTAATCTGGATCTAAAAATCCCCGTCTCTTTAATAGACAGTTTACTCGCATGGCTAGGGTGGCAAATGTAAAAATGCCCTGGCTTCTCGCATTCGCTCGACACGTGGAAGATGACCATTATTGGGTGCGGAAGCCAAGAAGTGCAACATTTATGGGAAGTCGGACACTACTCAGCAGGTATTTAGAATTTGGAGAAGAACCCGCCTTGCCAAATGCCAAAGACAATCTGCGCGTCGGACTCATCGTCATTGAAGCCTGGTTCGGGGGCTACTGAGGGAGTCCTGGATTAGGGGGTCTCCGGACAGCCGGACTATATCCTTTGGCCGGACTGTTGGACTATGAAGATACAAGATTGAAGACTTCGCCTCGTGTCCGGATGGGACTCTCCTTGGCGTGGAAGGCAAGCTTGGCAATACTGATATGTAGATCTTCTCCCTTGTAACCGACTACTGTAACCCTAGCCCCCTCCAGTGTCTATACAAACTGGAGGGTTTAGTCCGTAGGACAACAACAATCATACCATAGGCTAGCTTCTAGGGTTTAGCCTCTACAATCTCGTGGTAGATCAAATCTTGTAATACTCATATCATCAAGATCAATCAAGCAGGAAATAGGGTATTACCTCCATCTAGAGGGACCGAACCTGGGTAAACATCTGATACGTCCATTTTGCATCATGCTTTTATATCGATATTTATTGCATTATGGGCGGTTATTACACGTTATGTTACAATACTTATGCCTATTTTCTCTTATTTTACAAGGTTTACATAAGGAGGGAGAATGCCGGCAGCTGGAATTCTGGGCTGGGAAAGGAGCAAATATTAGAGACCTATTCTGCACAACTCCAAAAGTCCTGAAACTCCATGAAAGTCATTTAGGGAAATAATAAAAAATATCCAGCGGAAGAAGTTCACCAGAGGGGGCCCCACCTGTCCATGAGGGTGGGGGCGCGCCCTACCCCCCAGGGCGCGCCCCCCTACCTCGGGGGCCCCTTGTTGGCTCTCCGATGGCCATCTTCTGCTATATAAGGTCTTTTGTCGAGGAAAAAAATCAGAAGCAACCTTTCGGGACGAAACTCCGCCGCCACGAGGCGGAACCTTGGCGGAACCAATCTAGGGCTCCGGCAGAGCTGTTCTGCCGGGGACACTTCCCTCCGGGAGGGGGAAATCATCGCCAACATCATCACCAACGCTCCTCTCATCGGGAGAGGGCAATCTCCATCAACATCTTCACCAGCACCATCTCCTCTCAAAACCCTAGTTCATCTCTTGTATCCAATTCTTGTCTCCAAGTCCGGGATTGGTACTAGTAGGTTGCTAGTAGTGTTGATTACTCCTTGTAGTTGATGCTAGTTGGTTTATTTGGTGGAAGATCATATGTTCAGATCCTTTATGCATATTATTACCCTCTGATTATGATCATGAATATGCTTTGTGAGTAGTTACGTTTGTTCCTGAGGACATGGGAGAAGTCTTGCTATTAGTAGTCATGTGAATTTGGTATTCGTTTGATATTTTGATGAGATGTATGTTGTCTAGCCTCTAGTGGTGTTATGTGAACGTTGACTACATAACACTTCACCATTATTTGGGCCTAGAGGAAGGCATTGGGAAGTAATAAGTAGACGATGGGTTGCTAGAGTGGCAGAAGCTTAAACCCTAGTTTATGCGTTGCTTCGTAAGGCGCTGATTTGGATCCATATGTTTCATGCTATGGTTAGGTTTACCTTAATACTTTTGTTGTAGTTGTGGATGCTTTCAATAGAGGTTAATCATAAGTGGGATGCTTGTTCAAGTAAGAACAGCACCCAAGCACCGGTCCACCCACATATCAAATTATCAAAGTACCGAACGCGAATCATATGAACATGATGAAAACTAGCTCGACGATATTCCCATGTGTTCTCGGGAGCGCTTTTCCTTATATAAGAGTTTGTCCAGGCTTGTCCTTTGCTACAAAAAGGATTGGGCCACCTTGCTGCACTTTATTTACTTTCATTACTTGTTGCTTGTTACAAATTATCTTATTAGAAAACTATCGGTTACCACTTATTTCAGTACTGGCAGAGAATACCTTGCTGAAAACCGCTTATCATTTCCTTCTGCTCCTCGTTGGGTTTGACACTCTTACTTATCGAAAGGACTACGGTAGATCCCCTATACTTGTGGGTCATCAAGACTCTTTTCTCGCGCCGCTGTCGGGAGTGAAGCGCCTTTGGTAGGTGGAATTTGGTAAGGAAAAATTTATATAGTGTGCTGAAATTTATCATCACTTGTTACTATGGAAAGTAATCCTCTGAGGGGCTTGTTCGGGGTATCTTCACCCCAACCTGTAGAGCAAAGAGTTGCTCCTCAACCTACTGAACCTACTGAACATGAAAACATTCCCTTTGAAGTTACTTCGGGTATGATGGAAAAACTGCTAGCTAATACTATTACAGGAGATGGAACAAAGCATCCTGATGAACATCTACTCTATGTGGATGAAGTTTGTGGATTATTTAAGCTTGCAGGTATACCCGATGTTGTTGTTAAGAAGAAGGTCTTCCCTTTATCTTTGAAGGGAGATGCATCGACATGGTATAGGCTATGTGATGACACGGGATCATGGAACTATAAACGAGTGAAATTGGAATTTCATCAGAAGTATTACCCTATGCATCTTGTTCATCGTGATCGCAATTATATATATCATTTTTGGCCTCGCGAAGGAGAAAGCATCGCTCAAGCTTGGGGGAGGCTTAAATCAATGTTATATTCATGCCCCAATCATGAGCTCTCAAGAGAAATAATTCTTCAAAATCTTTATGCTCGGCTTCCTGAAAACAATCACACCATGCTCGATACTTCTTGTGCTGGCTCTTTTATGATGAAGACTATTGAATTCAGATGGAATTTATTGGATAGAATTAAACGCAACTCTAAAGATTGGGATCTCGATGAAGGTAAGGAGTCAGGTATGACACCTAATTTTGATTGTGTTAAGTCTTTTATGGATACCGATGTTATCCATAAGTTTAGCACTAAATATGGACTTGACTCTGAGATAGTAGCTTCTTCTCGTGAATCTTTTGCTACTTATGTTGATCTCCCAAAGTGAAGTGGTTTAAATATCATCCTCCCATAGAAGTAAAAGTAGCTGCACCTATTGAAGTTGAAGAAAAGATTGTCACTTATAATGATCCTGTTGTTCCTACTTCTTACGTTGAGAAACCACCTTTCCTGATAGAATAAAGGATCATGCTAAAGCTTCAACTGTTGTTCGTAAAAGTAATATTAGAACTTATACACCTCCTGAGCAAGTTAAAGTTGAACCTAATATTGCTATTGTTAAAGATCTCTTGGCTGATAATATTGATGGGCATGTTATTCAATTCTGTGGTGAAACTGCTAGAATTGCCAAACCCTGTGCTAAAGATAAACATAGACTTGTGGTAGGCGTGCCTGTTATTTCTGTTAAAATAGGAGATCATTGTTATCATGGCTTATGTGATATGGGTGCTAGTTCTAGTGTTATCCCTTATGATTTATATAAAGAAATTATGCATGATATTGCACCCTGAGATAGAAGGTATTGATGTTACAATTAAACTTGCCAATAGAGATACTATATCAGCAATAGGAATTGTTAGAGATGTTGAAGTCTTGTGTGGGAAAACTAAATATCCTACTGATTTTCTTGTTCTTAGTTCCCCACAAGATAACTTTTGTCCCATTATATTTGGTAGACCCTTCTTGAACACTGTTAATGCTAAGATAGATCATGAAAAGAATGTTGTTACTATTGGCTTGGATGACATGACTCATGAGTTTAATTTCTCTAAATTTAGTAGACAACACCGTCAAGAAGAATTGCCTAGTAAGGATGATATTATTGGTATTTCTTCAATTGCCGTACCTCCTAATGATCCTTTAGAACAATATTTTCTAGACCATGAAAATGATATGTTTATGAATGAAAGAAGGGAAATAGATGAAGTATTCTTTAATCACGAACCCATTCTGAAACACAATTTACCTATTGAAATCCTAGGGGATCCTCCTCCACCCAAGGGTGATCCCGTGTTTGAGCTTAAACCGTTGCCTGATAATCTTAAATATGCTTATCTTGATGAAAAGAAAATATATCCTGTTATTATTAGTGCTAACCTTTCAGAGCATGAAGAAGAGAGATTATTGAAAACTCTGGAGAAGCACCGTGCTGCTATTGGATATACTCTTTTTTTTGACAGAAAGACTGTAAGGGAACCCCTTACAGTATAATTGGTGCAACAAACCCAAATTGCAAGTACCATGCCTTGAACCTGGGTGGGTGGGAAGGCATCAGCCCCTTCCCACCACTAGGCTATGCCTTAGTCTGCTATTGGATATACTCTTGATGATCTTAAGGGCATTAGTCCCACTCTATGTCAACATAAAATAAATTTGGAAGAAGGTGCCAAACCGGTTCGTGATCATCAATGACGGCTGAATCCTAAGATGAAGGAAGTGGTAAGAAAAAAGAAATACTAAAGCTTCTGGAGGCAGGTATAATTTATCCCATTGCTGATAGTCAATGGGTAAGTCCTGTCCATTGTGTCCCTAAGAAGGGAGGTGTTACTGTTGTTCCTAATGATAAAGATGAATTTATTCCGCAAAGAATTATTACAGGTTATAGGATGGTAATTGATTTCCATAAATTAAATAAGGCCACTAAGAAAGATCATTACCCCTTACCTTTTATTGATCAAATGCTAGAAAGACTTTGCAAACATACACATTATTGCTTTCTAGATGGTTATTCTGGTTTCTCTCAAATACCAGACGGGCTAAGGATCAATCAAAGACTACTTTTACATGCCCTTTTGGTACTTTTGCTTATAGACGTATGCCTTTTGGTTTATGTAATGCACCTGCCACCTTTCAAACATGCATGATGGCTATATTCTCTGAATTTTGTGAAAAGATTTGTGAGGTTTTCATGGACGACTTTTCCGTCTATGGATCCTCTTTTGGTGATTGCTTGAGCAATCTTGATTGAGTTTTGCAGAGATGTGAAGAAACTAATCTTGTCTCGAATTGGGAAAAGTGCCACTTTATGGTTAATGAAGGTATTGTCTTGGGGCATAAAGTTTTTGAAAGAGTTATTGAAGTTGATAAAGCCAAGGTTGATGCTATTGAAAAGATGCCATGTCCCAAGGACATCGAAGGTATAAGAAGTTTCCTTGGCCATGCCGGATTTTATAGGAGGTTCATTAAGGACTTCTCAAAAATTTCTACGCCTCTGACTAATCCATTACAAAAAGATATACCATTTGTCTTTGATGATGATTGTGTAGAAGCATTTGAAATACTTAAGAAAGCATTGATCTCTGCACCTATTGTTCAGCCACCTGATTGGAATTTACCCTTTGAAATTATGTGTGATGCTAGTGATTATGCTGTAGGTGCTGTTCTAGGGCAAATAGTTGATAAGAAATTAAATGTTATCCATTATGCTAGTAAGACTCTAGATAATGCTCAAAGAAACTATGCTACTACTGAAAAAGAATTCTTAGTAGTTGTATTTGCTTGTGATAAGTTCAGACCTTATATTGTTGATTCTAAAGTAACTATTCACACTCATCATGCTTCTATTATATACCTGATGGAAAAGAAAGATGCTAAACCTAGACTTATTAGATGGGTTCTCTTGCTACAAGAATTTGATTTGCATATTGTTGATAGAAAGGGAGCTGAGAATCCCGTTCTGCGCACAACTTGTCTAGGTTAGAAAATGTTCTTGATGACCCACTACCTATTGATGATAGCTTTCCGATGAGCAATTAAATGTCATAAGCACTTCTCGTAGTACTCCTTGGTATGCTGATTATGCTAATTACATTGTTGCTAAATTTATACCACCTAGCTTCACATACCAGCAAAAGAAAAAGTTTTTCTATGATTTGAGACATTAATTTTGGGATGACCCACATCTTTATAAAGAAGGAGTAGATGGTGTTATTAGACGTTGTGTACCTGAGCATGAACAGGAACAGTTCCTACGCAAGTGTCACTCCGAAGCTTATGGAGGACACCACGCTGGAGATAGAACTGCACATAAGGTATTACAATCCGGTTTTTATTGGCCTACTCTCTTCAAGGATGCCCGTAAGTTTGTCTTATCTTGTGATGAATGTCAAAGAATTGGTAATATTAGTAGACGTCAAGAAAGGCCTATGAACTATTCACTTGTTATTGAACCATTTGATGTTTGGGGCTTTGTTTATATGGGACCTTTTCCTGCCTCTAATGGGTATACACATATTTTAGTTACTGTTGATTACGTTACTAAGTGGGTGGAAGCTATTCCAACTAGTAGTGCTGATCATAACACTTCTATTAAAATGCTTAAAGAAGTCATTTTTCCAAGGTTTGGAATCCCTAGATATTTAATGACTGATGGTGGTTCACATTTTATTCATGGTGCTTTCCGTAAGATGCTTGCTAAGTATGATGTTAATCATAGAATTGCATCTCCTTATCATCCACAGTCTAGTGGTCGAGTAGAATTGAGTAATAGAGAGCTCAAATTAATTTTGCAAAAGACTGTCAATAGGTCTAGGAAGAATTGGTTCAAGAAACTTGATGATGCATTATGGGCCTATAGAACTGCATATAAAAATCCTATGGGTATGTCTCCGTATAAAATGGTTTATGGAAAAGCATGTCACTTACCTCTCGCTAGAACATAAGGCTTATTGGTCCATTAAAGAGCTCAATTATGATTTCAAACTTACCGGAGAGAAGAGGTTATTTGATATTAGCTCACTTGATGAATGGAGAACCCAAGCTTATGAAAACGCCAAGTTGTTTAAAGAAAAAGTTAAAAGATGGCATGACAAAAGGATACAAAAGCATGAGTTTAATGTAGGTGATTATGTATTGCCATACAACTCTCGTTTAAGATCTTTTGCAGGAAAACTTCTCTCTAAATGGGAAGGCCCCTATGTTATCGAGGAGGTCTATCGTTCCGGTGCCATAAAAATCAACAACTTCGAAGGCACAAATCCAAAGGTGGTAAACGGTCAAAGAATCAAACACTATATCTCAGGTAATCCTATAAATGTTGAAACCAATGTTATTGAAACCGTAACCCGGAGGAATACATAAGGGACACTTTCCTAACGCGTTTAGGACTCAAAAGGAATAGGTATGTGGTACGGTAAGTAAACCGACTCCAAAACAATTTTTGAGGCAATATTTCTCTGTTTTGGAATATTTAAAAAATAGAAAAATAAGTAGCAGTCCGGGAAGGACACGAGGGCCCCACGAGGGTGGAGGGCGCGCCCTACCCCCCTGGGCACGCCCCCTACCTTGTGGGCACCTCGTGTGCCTTCCACACTCTGTTTTCTTGCACGATACGTATTTTGGTTGGTAAAAATTCATTATATATTCTCCCGAAGATTTTGACTCCTGTATCACGCGATTATCCTCTGTTTTTGTTTCGAGCTGTTGCTGCTGTAGATTAGAGCAAGATATCTTCTCAAGAGTCAGTCGGGGAGAGCCGGGTGTCTCATCCGGCATTGGAACCAAGGGCAAACAGCGATGCTGACCACTTTGGGCCAACAATGGAGGAAGAGATGGAGGCTGACTTGATGAGAGTAGATGCCATGGAGAATCAAGAAGTTACTTCTCGCTTCCGAGATGGGTTCATGATGGGGGAACTACAGAGCTCAGCTATTCCAAACTCGGTTATCCCTTCCAATGTTAGATTTCGTTCTTATGAAAATATGAAGAGGAGTGTCACTTGTTCTCCCGCAGCTATGCAAGACCCTTGGGTGCAAGGAGCCTTAGCTGTTACAGGAAAGCTTCGCAAGGAAGTAATGGACCTCAAGCAGCAAGTCAATAAGCTCGAGGAGGAGAATCGTATCCTGAAGGGCATCATCACCAAGAATATTTCACCAACAACAAAGAAGGAGACATAATCACATGGGTATGGGCACTCCCTTGGCAACTGCCAAGCTTGGGGAGGTGCTCCAGATCGTATCACAATCACATCTCCTATCTTTACCATTTTTCTTAGTTCAATCCTATTAGTAGTATCTTGATCTAGTAGAATAAAGTTTATGGCACGATCTAGTTTTGAGTTTTGCTTTATGATCTCTCTATGTAATCGAGTCCGTGAGCTATATAATAAAGATTAGTGTTGAGTCAAGGGCTTGATTGTTTTGCCATGATCTCGAGTGAATAAAAGAAAAGAAGAAAAAGAATAAAAAGGAACAAAGAGTTCATATTGATCTTATTGAGAGTCATGACTTCACATAGAAAGAGTATGATGATTAAAAGTTGTTGGGAGTTTACAAACATAGCTTTGGTCATCGTTGCAATTAATAGGAAGTAATAAAGAAAGAGAGGTTCATATATAAATATACTATTATTGACATCTTTTATGATTGGGAGCACTCATTAAAATATGACATGCTAAAGAGTTGACATTGGACAAGGAAGAAAACGTAATGGGTTATGTTTTCTTATATCTGAGATAAATTATATTGTCATGGATCATCCAACATGTTGAGCTTGCCTTTCCCCCTCATGCTAGCCAAATTCTCAGCACCAAGTAGAGATACTACTTGTGCTTCCAAAAACCCTTAAACCAGTTTTGCCATGAGAGTCCACCATATCTACCTATGGATTGAGTAAGATCCTTCAAGTAAGTTGTCATCGGTGCAAAGCAATAAAAATTGCTCTCTAAATATGTATGATTGATTGGTGTGGGGAAAATAAGCTTTATACGATCTTGTGATGTGGAAGAAATAAAAGAGACGGACTGCATAATAAAGGTTCATATCACAAGGGGCAATATAAAGTGACGTTCTTTCGCATTAAGACTTTGTGCATCCAACCCTTAAGCACATGACAACCTCTGCTTCCCTCTGCGAAGGGCCTATCTTCTATTATTATCCTCTATCTTATGCAAGAGTCATGGTGATCTTCACCTTTCCTTTTTACATTTTATCCTTTGGCAAGCACAATGTGTTGGAAAGATCCTGATTGATATATCTAATTGGATGTAGGGGGCATGAGTTATTATTGTTGACATTACCCTTGAGGTAAAAGGTTGGGAGGCGAAACTATAAGCCCCTATCTTTCTCTGTGTCCAATTAAAACTCCGTAACCACAAGTATCGCATGAGTGTTAGCAATTATGAAAGACTAAATGATAGTTGAGTATGTGGACTTGCTATTAAGCTCTGACATAGACTCTTTCTGATGTTATGATAAATTGCAATTGCTTCAATGACTGAGATTATAGTTTGTTGGTTTTCAATGAAGTTTATGATTCGTACTCTGCATTGTGAATGGATTATTACTTGAACGTAAGCAATCATATGACATTACCTATATATGTTGCTGTTATGAGAATAATCATGATGCCTTCATGTCCGTATTTTATTTTTATCGATGCCTCTACCTCTAAACATGGGGATATATTTATCGTTATCGGCTCTCACTTGAGGACAAGCGAGGTCTAAGCTTGGGGGAGTTGATACGTCCATTTTGCATCATGCTTTTATATTGATATTTATTGCATTATGGGCTGTTATTACACGTTATGTTACAATACTTATGCCTATTTTATCTTATTTTACAAGGTTTACATAAGGAGGGAGAATGCCGGCAGCTAGAATTCTGGGCTGAAAAAGGAGCAAATATTAGAGACCTATTCTGCACAACTCCAAAAGTCCTGAAACTCCACGAAAGTCATTTTGGGAAATAATAAAAAATATCCAACGAAAGAAGTTCACCAGAGGGGGGCCCACCTGTCCACGAGGGTGGGGGGTGCGCCCTACCCCCTGTGCGCCCCTACCTCGTGGCCCCCTGGCTCTCCGATGGCCATCTTATGCTATATGAGGTCTTTCGTCGAGGAAAAATCAGAAGCAAGCTTTGGAATGAAACTCCGCCGCCACGAGGCGGAACCTTGGCGGAACCAATCTAGGGCTCCGTGAGCTGTTCTTGGGGACACTTCCCTCCGGGAGGGAAAATCATTGCCAACGCTATCACCAACGCTCCTCTCATCGGGAGAGGAAATCTCCATCAACATCTTCACCAAAGAAAGCATCTCCTCTCAAAACCCTAGTTCATCTCTTGTATCCAATTCTTGTCTCCAAGTCCGGGATTGGTACTAGTAGGTTGCTAGTAGTGTTGATTACTCCTTGTAGTTGATGCTAGTTGGTTTATTTGGTGGAAGATCATATGTTCAGATCCTTTATGCATATCATTACCCCTCTGATTATGAACATGAATATGCTTTGTGAGTAGTTACGTTTGTTCCTGAGGACATGGGAGAAGTCTTGCTATTAGTAGTCATGTGAATTTGGTATTCGTTTGATATTTTGATGAGATGTATGTTGTCTAGCCTCTAGTGGTGTTATGTGAACGTTGACTACATAACACTTCACCATTATTTGGGCCTAGAGGAAGGCATTGGGAAGTAATAAGTAGACGATGGGTTGCTAGAGTGGCGTAAGCTTAAACCCTAGTTTATGCGTTGCTTAGAAGGCGCTGATTTGGATCCATATGTTTCATGCTATGGTTAGGTTTACCTTAATACTTTTGTTGTAGTTGTGGATGCTTTCAATAGAGGTTAATCATAAGTGGGATGCTTGTTCAAGTAAGAACAGCACCCAAGCACCGGTCCACCCACATATCAAATTATCAAAGTACCGAACGCGAATCATATGAACGTGATGAAAACTAGCTCGACGATATTCCCATGTGTTCTCGGGAGCGCTTTTCCTTATATAAGAGTTTGTCCAGGCTTGTCCTTTGCTACAAAAAGGATTGGGCCACCTTGCTGCACTTTATTTACTTTCATTACTTGTTGCTTGTTACAAATTATCTTATTAGAAAACTATCGGTTACCACTTATTTCAGTACTGGCAGAGAATACCTTGCTGAAAACCGCTTATCATTTCCTTCTGCTCCTCGTTGGGTTCGACACTCTTACTTATCAAAAGGACTACAATAGATCCCCTATACTTGTGGGTCATCAACATCGTGTCCCCCGCCTCCTGTTACCATCCGCCTTAGACACACAGTTCGAGACCCCCTACCCGAGATCCGCCGGTTTTGACACCGACAATACGTCTCCAACGTATCTATAATTTTCTATTGTTCGATGCTATTATATTATCCATCTAGAATGTTTTATATGCATTTATATGCTATTTTATATGATTTTTGGGACTAACCTTTTAACCTAGAGCCCGATGCCAGTTTCTGTTTTTTCCTTGTTTATGAGTTCTACAGAAAAGGAATACCAAACGGAGTCCAATTGACGTGCCAATTTTTGATGATTTTTTGTGGACCAAAATAAGGCCCCGGAGTAAA
Source organism: Aegilops bicornis (assembly GCA_021605145.1). NCBI lineage: Eukaryota > Viridiplantae > Streptophyta > Magnoliopsida > Poales > Poaceae > Aegilops > Aegilops bicornis. Next base: position 135,778,023 of record CM038675.1, on the reverse strand, counting down.
AGAGTTGGGCCAGAAGAGTCCTGGCCCGTCCTATATTCTGGCCCATTAACGACTCGTTAAGCCTGTGACAGAATTAAGCCTTTGCTATCCTACGACATGTTAACGGCCCGTTGTCGTGCTGGGCCGATACCAATTACGCCCGATTACGACCCATGTAGACCCATTTATCCGATGGCCCGAGGCCCACCGATTACAGGCCCATTTATCGACGGCCCGTAGGAGACCCATGGATGCTACGGCCCGTATATGGCCCATGGTAGTTGGGGCCACTAGCAAACCAGGGAAAAAGAAGACTAGGAAATAAATAAGGCCGAAACTAACGCTAGGCTATTAAGGCGATTGCACATATTACATCCACTCGGCATCAAAGATCGCCACCAGTGCAAATATAGGGAACACCCTACACTATACAAAAATGGCTTGCTTTTTTCTTCCACCGGTGGCTGCACGTTAAGAATAAATTTTGTATCGCACCAAAACAAATTACAACTATATAACAAAAGGAAGGTTGGCATAAAACTTAACAGTCTAGCAGATAAATGCACCACCTTTTCTTCAACCGGTGTTTTCAGAAGCAGTTCATTTGACCTGACTGTTACGTTTTCATGCTGTATTGTCCGATGGAGCACCATAACCCTCGCCTTCATTTCCCCTAGGCTCCTAAACAACATAGCAAATGTCTGATAGTCTGGTTTCAAAACCATGCATATCTTGACGACATTGAGCAATGTTTCTCCTTGTTTCACAAAGGGTCTCTGTTAGGGAATGGACTTGTGTTTGGAGCGCAGATACAACATTGCTTTGAGCTTGCATATCTTGATCATGAGGCAGTTTGGACGATATTGCCTTAACAACCAACCCAGTATTACGCAGGAACGTGCTTTTGGCACTATTAGTGGATGTGCATCTTGACCCACCGCAGAAGAGTCGACATTGCGGTTATAGTTGCCTCGCCACCTTCGTAAGGTGGCGGTTCCACCATTTTTTCCATAGCTCGCTGAAAAGTTGAGGTTTTATATTAGTAGTACCGAGCGTAAGATATTAAGGAGGCATCAAAACCAAACAAAATAGCTTTGGTCTATATATAGAACTTATTCGTGAACCCATGTAAAATATTAGTTGTATTTTATTGCAAAGTACACAATAAAACCAGGTTCCAAACATATGACCATGTACCATCGCTAATGTATTGTCTATTTCTTCACATTGTATTGAGGGCTAAGGATAAAGAGACGAAGTTTATAATAGGATAAGCATAGTATGACATCATTCATATCACAAAACAACCGAGAACAGACAAACAGGCAATTGTAACGTTGTTTGGGCAAGTCCAGCACATAACTAGATTACGGGTCAAGATCAAAGGAACATCACTCCTCTCTTTTAAACCTTGTAAGGTGCAATGATACGCTATGATAATTGTGTATAAAATTGAAAAGAGTAATAGACATTGGCTGCAAACCATGCAGTTCAAGGCACAAGTCAGAGTAAGTAGTAGTTAAAAGGCATGAGGATTAAGGACTTACAACAGCGGCTTTGACTGGTGTAGTCATGCCCTTCTTCTTGCTGGTGTGACAGTCCTTGAAGATTTCCACAACATTTGGTTCAGTTACTTTTTGGTCCTTATGGCTTTCCTCTGCATTTCGAACAAGTCAATATAGATCTGATAATATGGTACAACGAAAAGAGTGAAATAACAGCTAATTACAAGAGCCTCGCATAGTGCAATATAGCTACGAGATCCTGTCGTCTGTTGGAATTTCACTTTCGTACAGTTGGCCTTGTTCTTTGAACAGTTCACCTACAAGAAGATAGATTTTTGTGGCACATGCGTAAATAGGACTTCAACATGTGATCTGATCACATATATATAATGTACCTGATACTTAGGATCGCACCGGTGTTTAACAAGGCCCTCCAGTCTTCATCCGATATATTTTCCAATCGAGATGTTTGGGAAAGTTCACCGTTAGCCTTGCCTTCAAAGTTAGTTTTCCTCAAGTTATACCGATCTTGTCACAGAGCGGACTCGAGAACATGGGTGCAAGCTTGTCCGATTGCATCATCTTGGCTATCCAACTTGAACCTCATCTGTTGAAAATTATGGAGTCTCATTATCAAGAACCTAGAAAGTATGGGATGAGCAAGACGATATTACTAGTTTCCATACATAACCATACTTACAGATAAATGGTCGAGGAAGGTGTTGAACTGGTTTCGTCTTTGTCATTCTGTCTTTGAATCCATGTTGGGAGGATACGTACATGACACCTAACGACAACCGCTGCCTCTGATACTAACTTGGCTCACTCTGTAGCATCACGTGGCCTTTTTAAACCTGCCTCAAAACGGATCTCCATTCTTCCTCCTCTAGATTAAGTTAACCTATCGAGCATTATCCTTGATGTTTGTTTCCTCTTGCGCCTAGGTGCTAGTCCAAGTTCAAACATAGGAAGTGTTAGTGTACATCAAAATGTGAGACTACATATAAAGAAGCATGCAATCAGAACTTGACTCAAAGAACTACCTTCTTGCTGTTGAAGCTCACAAGGTTCATCTGATATTGCCAACTCGTCTTGTGTCAAGAGTGCTTGGGAAGTAGTGTCGTGGCAAGGGAGCTTGGGAACGGTCTTTGCTAGCTCAGTTGACGCACGAGTAAGTCGTGCAGCTGGTAGTACTGTGGTAGGTGTTGCAAGAACTAGGGTTGTCTCTGTTTGTTTGGTGGCAGCTATTTGTTTCTGTTTGGCTTTTTTTGCAACTCGTGTAGCATGGGATGCCGTGTTTGTAGAATTTTCCGCCGTACTTGGACCTTCTATTGCACCATCAGTACCAGCAGAATCTGCAGGATTCATCCGCTTCTCATTCCCTGCCATTCTGTGTTTCTTCCTCTTTCTCTTCGCCATGTTAAGTCAAGCCGACAAGAAAAATGAATAACAATTTAGTACTTCAGAACAAATTGATGCGTGATGAAGACGAACTGAACTTTGATGTTAGACAACCACATGATAGGAGGATGTAATATGTATGAAAAACAGGACAGAAGAGATAACCAGAACTATGATGTGTAAACTAAGAAGAAGACATTTCACCAAATTAGAAGCAATGCAATGGAAGGTAGACACCATATGAAAGATGCTACAAATATCGCCGCCATGTTAATGTTGTCCCATCATAAATGGCATTTAAACAAATGTGAAGCAGTACAAGAAATAAATCATATGCAAGATGCAAACAACATCACACTACCATGTTAGAGGTCTCTCGTGATTAGTGCCATTGCATATTCACAGCATTGCATATTCACAGCTTATGATGTGTAAACTAAGGAGAAGGCATTTCAAGAAGCAATGAAAGCTAGACACCATATGAAAGATGCAACGAATATCACTCTACCAAGTTAAAACTGTCTCGTCATAAGTGCCATTTCAACAAATTAGTAGTACAAGCTAGAAAAGAATGTGAGAAGTAACCTATATCACTCTCTGAAGTCAAACGTGTCTTATGATAAGTGATTGTTGCAGGTTACACAACAGTAATAATTTGATGTAAGAACATGGTGTGATAGACAGATATTGTATGTTCTAGAAACAGGACACGTGTCTTATTCAAGTATAATGTGAAAAGTAAGCAGATGGAATTCAACAAAATTAGAAGCAATACAAGCTAGACATCACACATAACATGCAACCACATATAATGCTGCCAAGTTAGAGGGAGCACCGGTGATGCTGCACTAGGGGAGACGTGCTCATCCTAAACACAGCTTTGTTGAGTGTCTATGCATGTGTTGTCTTGGAAATCATCTTGGGGGTGTGGAGGAGTAGAAACTGTAGAGGCCCTCCGTTCGGAAGGAGCACCTTTGTCCGCTGCCTTGCTAACTTCCTTCCGCTTTATTGATTTTGAATTGTCAAGTAAAACCGACAAGAAAAAGCAATAAAATTCTCTCTTCGTAACTCATTCATGCATGATAACGACAATCACTACTTTGATGTAAGGCAAACATATGATACCAGGATGGAATATGTACGAAAAACAGGGCGACATGGCATGTTCACAACTGTTTGTGTAAACTAAGCGAGAAACCATTCCAGCAAATAAGAAGCAATGCAAGCTAGACACCACATGAAAGATGCAACCAATATGACTGCCAAGTTAAAAGCGTCCCATCATAAATGGAATTTCAACAAATTAGAAGTAGCGCATGCTATAAATCATATGAAAGATGCAACTAATATCGCACTGCATATACTAAAGGTGTCTCGTCATATTGATTGATGCGGGATACAAAAAAATAGTTTTATGTAAGGACATGCTTAATAGACAAATGTACTATGTACTAAATACAGGAAGGCATGTCACATTAACAGGTATAATGTACTCCCTCCGTTCCTAAATATAGGGTGTATAGTTTTTGGCACGGAAATTAAAGAACGCACATGGAGGGAAAATTTCACAAGTTTTGGGCGAGATTGCACCTGACTAATTGACATGAGAAAATAGAGGAGCTTGACCTATATAAGGAAATGTAATCAAATCCCTTCAAAAATTATTAAAACGAGTGGTGAAACATAATACACCTTATATTTTGGACTTTTTCTCAAAAATCTATACACCTTATATCAAGGAACGGAGGGAGTATAAGCTAAGCAGACTAGCACATGCAGTTTAACCAGATTGGAACACCACACGCAACATGCAACCACATATCACGCTGCCAAGTTAGAGCAAGCACATGCGATGCTAGTGTAGGGAAAGTGCTGTAATCAACTACAGAGCTACGTTCACTATCTTTATCTAGCATTTCTGTTTCTTGAGAATCATGTCGAGAGGCTGACGCTGCATTCTTTAAATGAGGAGTAGTCCCCTTGCCTGCCTGCCTCGTCATAAGTGATTGATGAGGGATACACAAGAACATTAGTTTGATGTAAGAACATGGTTAATACAGATGTACTAGTATGTACCAAAAAAAATGTAAAGGCATGTCATATTTAAAGGTATAATGTGTAAGCTAAGCGGATGCAATTTAACCAAATTGGAAGCAATACAAGCTAGACATCCTATTTGGAGTGGTGAGCATGATCATCTAGGACCCGAGAGCCTGGTGGGAGCGGGCTGCTTCGCCACCATCGCAGCTTTTAGTTGGCTTCCGGTGGCGCCTATCTTTGTTGGGCTTGTCATCCGGCTCGGCCAAAGGCTCCTGACTAGCTATTTGTCTTTTGGTGCTCACGGGATGGTGGTTCATGTAAAAAAAATATCTTTCCTTATCTTACCGACTTCGTCCTTTCGAATACAAGCTAGACACCATATGGAACATGCAACCACATATGACACCGCGAAGTTAAAGCAAGCACCTGGGATGGTGGTTCATTGCGAGCGAGGTCATCAACTCCAGAGCTACGTTTACCGTCTCCATCTGCTGACACCGCACCCTTTATAGCGTTGTAACGTGTCTTGCCTACCCGCATACAAAGCTGGAGTGACTTCTCTCTTTTCTTTGCTGCTTCTCTTTCGGCAGGAGAGTCTGAAATACCCTTGCATAAAAACACAATAGTGAGAGTATGGGTGAAGTGTGTGCAAAACTAGTGCACTGTAAAAGTAGCAGATAGCAGGTGGCTGAAAAATATATGACAGGAGACATATGATAGCTCTACAACATTGCATGGCAAACAAAATAAGATTCTACTCCGTATGATTTTGTAATATATGAGCACAGGAAATGCAGGTACTCCTCCAGCACACCACCACATGTGGTCATATCTAAGATAACAGTCGACTGAAAATAAATAGGTCAGTCGATTTTTTTAATGAACCGTCCGATCTATAAGGAACGGGCAGATGGCCTTCGTCTACCTCACGCCAGTCACTGTTGACGATCTTTCTCGAACCGCCAGCGACCACCGGCCTAGACCCCTGCCTCCGCCACCCCGCCCTCCCATCGACCTCACACCACCGCCGTGCTTGGCAGCACCCCCAGGCCATCCCTTTAATCCCGTCCGACCTCCAGATCGGGCGCCAGTAGCTCTAGGCCGCACACGCCCCTAAGATAAACACCAAGGCGCTGCTTCCCGGGCGTAATAGGCGTACTAGCGCCTGTTATGCCGGGGAATGCTTCCATTAATTGGGAATCAACTGGCCAAAAATTTAAATTCAGGGGGGCGACGAACCTCTAGCTAAGGTGAAATAGTATATGAGGAGAAACCTTGTGCATCACGAGTTACTAGGAACATCTAGTATCAATAAGAAGCGGTCAACTAGCGTCTTCGGTGGGATGAATACCGTGCAAGCAGAGACGTAAGATTTGCACGAATAAGGGAAGAGGAGTACCTTTTTCGGTTTCCAGTGTGGTCACCTCCACATGTCGTGCCGATCTTCTTCTTTTTACCGGGGAAACCGATGTTCTGGAGGGTGCAGGCTTGGACGAACCCATGGCCAAATTGTTGACTGTGTTGCCGTGGTTGTATGTCGGCGGAGGGGAAGCAGATCCGAGGCGGCGAAGGACGGCGTAGCAGGAACAGCTCCGGTGCGGTGGAGGGTGGCGAAGTTGGAGCGGCAGCGGTGAGGCGCAGGACAGCGTGGTTGAACTGGCTCGGGTACGGATGGCTCGGCCTCGGCTTCAACTACTAGCCGTGGAGGGCGTTGAAGTTGAGGTTGCGGTGGACGACGATATCGCGGTATCGACTCCGGCGTGATGGAGGAGGGCGATGGTTGATGGGTGGGATGGGGTGGCGGACGGAGGACGCCGGGGTTTCGCGGCTGGTGGAGAGGTAGTTTTGGCGCCCAGGGAGTATGAATGGGGAATCGAACGGGTGGGGGGAACCATGTTTCGGTCTGGGACGCGCTTGTTTTGGCTTTTTTGAACAGAAGATGGGACGCGCTTGTTTGAAATTTGGGGAAAGTACAAACTTTGCCCCCCTCTTAAATTTCAGACTTACTGCGGGTCGCGGGTAGGATGGTAATCCCAGGTGTCCCAAATAGTGGGCGGGAGCGATTTCGGTCGCGCGCATGTGTGGTTAGGCGGCCATTGTGTATGAATGTTTTTCGGAGGCGGTTGCGTGGTGTCTAGATGAAGCTACAAACCTACCCCGGTTTAGACCTTTGGACGTCGGGCCGGTAAGTTTCACGGGTCGGAGTTATTAGAAAAGTAATTTCCTTGTACTACCAAACATTGGTCTCACGCGGTTTCAAGTAGTAGAGGCTCTTTGGCGCTGCTCAAATTTTTAAACACAAGCATTCACGTTTAGAGTACTCTTGAACTATGAGGATTGACCTAAATAGACAACGTTATATTTGACCTTGTATGTTTGAAAACCTCATTAAATTATCCGCTTCTTTTTGAAATTTTGACACTTGAAAATCCTATAACTATGATTATTTTGGAATGGAGGAGCTAAATTTGAATCTATTTTGTACACGACTACGTATGCTATTATGTACAAAATCGAGCAAAGTTTGGTGCCCCCATAATTTAGGTATGGTTTACAAATGCCATGATATCAAATTCAAATAATTGAATGGACTTCATGTTGAATTCGATTTTTTTAAACCACCTTAAGTTGAATTCAAATGTATGCTAGTTCATAGGTAGCTATTTATAATGTCCATTGTGTAACTTCCGTATGTATAATGTGCTTTACACACACAACATGAACTATACTCACGTTTATATTCGATTGCTAAAGTGATGCATTGTCTGGAGTTCAAAATACTAACTATGTGGATCAATTGTGTCGAATAATAACATAGACATGCTCAAATTCGATAGAATCTAGATGTCTGATGGATCAATGACCGGTCCTTACGCGAATTGCAAATATCATGATCCCATCCTAATATTTGGATACAATTTTTATCTTTAATCAATGTGTAGAGCATTCTTTTACGTGTAGTTTCACTCTCCATCGGTGGTCTCTCACAGATGCTCACACACTCTCTCCCGAGGTGTCTTTCTCGCACACATGCTCTAGATATAACCCTCCCTCCCTCTCGTAACCATTTACAACTGTTTTCACTAACCTTTATCACAAGCACTCTTCCTCTCGCAAACATACACACGCACAATCCTCATCGACCCTTTCTATATACATGGACCTGCCTACGTGTCTCATGTACGCACATTATCTTTACGCCTGTCTCTCACGCATTGTCTCACACCTCTCTTCCTGATCGAAGAGTATGTTTCTAGCAGAGCATTCTGTAGGATGCCCCTTAAAGTTAGGTTGGATGAATAGTAATATCAGAGATAAAGGGGTTACCTTAGTCCGAGAACCTAGGGTTACAAATCCTAGGCAGCTTTGTCAGTGGACACAGAGCCCTTCACAATTCTTCTATCTTTGTCTTGTACGACTAGTCATCCATGGTTCTTCCTAAATGCGTCACGGGCCGACCAATGTGGCGCAGGACGGAACCGAACGAAGGGCCTCACCTCGACCTTTGGACCTCACGCGGTGAAACACCCTCTGCCCCCACGTCTCATTATCTTCTCACACCCACACATACCAACACAAACACCACACACACAGAAAATTTCTCCTGGTGCCTCTATTCCCCCCCTTGCATATACACACTCAAGGGAATGGAATCTCTTGTCGTGACGTCATATTCGTCTTTCTCTCTCTCTAGACCACTCTCATTTCTCGTGCTATCTCTCCCACGCCCCACATCGCCCCCTCTATCCATGCCTCTCTCGAATACGTAATACACACACATACGTCTCTAGGCCCCGCCGAATGCATCAACTACACATTCACACATGTTACATCACGTACCCCATTGATCTAAAACGCCCTCTCTTCACGTTTATTTCGCATACAACATACCTTTTGAATAAAGTGTGGCCAAAAATTATTTTAGAGTTTCTACATATATACAACATTACAAAGTTATATGGAGGAGTACGAACGCTAATTTGCATTGCATGGTGCCCACAATGATATTTATTCAGCACCGTGAATTTGTATATTTTTATACTATATACAAAGTTAGTCATAATAAAGAGAAACGAAGAGCATCTCTCTCTCCATCGCATACCCCTGTCGCCCCTTTCACGTATGCACACAAAACTATCTCCGTGTCCTCTAAGAGTAAGCCCCTAGAAAATTCACGCATGTTTCATCTTTCTCTTGCGATATATGCAATGACGATCATTGTATTTGAAGCGAAAGCACGATACGTACATTGGACTTCAGAATCCACTTATTACAGTCACCATTTACGTTTAGTGGTTATTATACAGTCACGTGCTGTAACGCCCTCGATTCAATCATACACTAATCATACACGCAAATGTGTACGATCAAGATCAAGGACTCACGGGAAGATATCACAACACAAATCTAGACACCAAAATAAAATAATACAAGCTTTATGTTACAAGCCAGGGGCCTCGAGGGCTCGAATATATAAGCTCGAATACACAAGAGTCGGCGGAAGCAACAATATCTGAGTACATACATAAGTTAGACAAGTTTGCCTTAAGAAGGCTAGCACAAAATCAACATCGATCGAAAGGCAAGGCCTCCTGCCTGGGAGCCTCCTAACTACTCCTGGTCATCGGCGGCCTCCACGTAGTAGTAAGCATCGGCGGTGGCATCTGGCTCTTGGGCTCCGTCATCTGGTTGCATCAACCGGAAAGAAGAAGAAAGGGGGAAAAGGGGGAGCAAAGCAACCGTGAGTACTCATCCAAAGTACTCGCAAGCAAGGATCTACACTACATATGCAACATTATCAAAGGAAGGCTGTATATGTGGACTGGGCTGCAGAAATGCCAGAATAGAGAGAAGGCCTAGTCCTATCGAAGACTAGCATCTTCAGCATCTTCAAGCATCTTGCAGCATCAGAAGAGATAAGAGTAGCATAAAGTAAAGTAGAAGTGGTGTTATCAACCTCGGCCGGAGATCCTTTCTCGACTCCCTGCGAGAAAGAAATCCCAGAGCCATACTATCCAGTTATCATCACAATCCATTACTCATCACCATCCAATTCTCATCACAAGTATCCAGTTCTAGTTGTATCGATCGGGATACAACTCCAAGTGTCCGTTACCGTAGGGAAGGCTATCGATAGATGTTTCTTCCCTGCAGGGGTGCACCAACTTACCCACCACGCTCGCTTAACTCCGGCCGGACACACTTTCCAGGGTCATGCCCGGCCTCGGCCAAACAATACGCCGCAACCCGACCTAGGCTTAATAGAGAGGCCAACACGCCGGACTAAACCTATGCCCCGGTCATGGGCCATCTCCCGGGAACTCACCTGACGTTGCGAGGCGGCCGGTGAGCAGACCTAGCTACCTCCTTGAACAAGGCAGGCGCTTCACGCAGTCCAACCCGGCCTTGGCCACGCTCGCGACGTCTATTAAGCTTCGGCTGATGTATACGATGCGTAACGCCCATACTATGCCCACGTGATGGTTAGTGCTATCGGGCCGAGGCCCCTCGGATCAAATATCCAAATCGTAGTGGATTAGGAACGCAGCGGTAACAAGCGAGACTCACGAAAGATGTGACCCGTTGCCCGTCTCGAGGACTTGCGGCAAGGGCTAGGAATGCCCGCCACGCCTCGTAATTATCTCGCGGGCACCCTCCAGTCAACCCGTCTCCACATCACTCGCAATTAAGCTCGCGGGTACCCCTCGTATCGACCCGTCTTTAGTAACATGGCTCGATGTAAAGTCATAGTAATCATAGTAATTGTGTGTCTAAACATCAAGGGAAAGCCGAGGAATCACCCCGGTGAATTCCACTCGATGTAATCATCAAGGTGAACGTAAGAGGATTCACCCTCGAGGTCCACACTTGAGGGGTTGCACCACGTAGTCGTATCGAAGTGGTTAAAGAGGAAATCACCCTCGATGACCACGACCGAATAGCTACACTACAGGTTAACATCAGAAGTGCTGATGAGGACTCACCCTCGGTACTCGATAGTAACCTAGTATTGTCGAGCAACTAAGGGGAAAGTGATGTGCGGTGTCGGGGCCTGGTCTTCGATCCCGTTGATCGGGTCTTCAATGATGAAGCAGGGGCAACAAGGACAAGGTGGGGGTCACTGATGGATCACTAACCAACCTATACTAAGCAGTTTAGGATAAGAAGGTAAGGTACAACAGCAGATACAAAAGCAGGCTATGCATCAGAATAGGAGCAATCAATAACAGTAGCAAAATCTAATGCAAGCATGAGATAATGGCATGGGAGATATCGGGATGATCAAAGGGGGGCTTGCCTGGTTGCTCTGGCAAGGAGGGGTCGTCGTCGACGTAGTCAATCACAGGGGCAGCATCGGTCTTGGGGTCTACCAGAGAGAAGAGGGGGAAGAAACAGTAAATATAAAGCAAACATAGCATCACAAAGCAGAACGTGGCAATATGCTGTGCCGGGAGTGACCTAACGTATGGCTACACGATAAAGGTGAAGGGGGAAATTCAACCGGGAATGTTTTCCCGGTTCCGGACCTGTGTCATACAGATGACTGGAGGGGCATTGTCCCATGTTCAGCATGCTAGGGGCATGTGAAAGATGAACGGACCGCGTATTCGGATTCGTTGGATTTTTCTGAGCAACTTTCATGTAGAAAACATTTTCATCCGAGTTACGGTTTTAATTTCTATGAATTTCTAAAGATTTAAACATTATTATGGAATTATCTAAATTAACAAGAATAGAAATATGACGTCAGCATGACATGCTGATGACGTCGGCGATCAACAGAACTTCATTGACTGCTCAAACGACACAATGGGTCCAGGACCCACATGTCATAGACAGAGAGCTAATTGAGTTCATTTTAATATAAACAGAGCTAATTAAGGGGGGTGGGGCCCGGGTGTCACTGGCTGCATAGGTTAACTAACCATTTTAAATTTACACTAAGGTTAATTAGCGAGTGGGGCCCGCCTGTCATTGACAAGGGATGCCCACACGGCAAAGTCGACCGAGTCAACTTAGTCAATGAGGGCCATGGCGGTGACCTGTGGGTGGCCTTGACCGGCCACGCCGGCAGGGCACCGGAGAAGGCCCCGGCGACCTCTCCCGCCGCTGCACGACGCCGGAGACGGCCGGGATTCGCCTACACGGGGCCAACACGGGCGCGGGCGGGCGCGTTCGAACGGGGAGAGCCCGCCCGCTGTCGCGTCTTGAGGCCGAGGCTGGAGCTGCCGGAAACGGCGCCGGCGACGAGAGTGGCGGGGGCCCGAAGCATGGCGAGCTAGCGCGAGACGAAAGCGGTGGTAAAAGGACGACGCACAACTCCTACGTCGACTACTCGAAGCCACGAGCAGCGTTGGTGAGCTCGGCGGATCGGACGGGCTCTGGTGAAGGCCGCGAAGCTCAACAATGAGCCAGGTGCGGCAATGGCGGTAGCGTCAGCAGAGCTTGCTACGGCGCGGAAAGAGATCAAGGACGGGGAGAGGAAGGGGGTGGAGCTCACCGAGCGGCACGCCGATGGCCCTTGGTAGTTTAGGAGCGCAGGGGAAGCCGGAATCGAGGGATCTCGCCGGCGACAGGGGCGGAAGGGGGCGAGCTCGTGCGACGTCAGTGGTGCTTCCCAGCTCCACCTGGGGGCACCAGACGATGGAGTCGACCCGGCGGAGCTTCACGACAAGACGGGCGGAGCGAGGCGGTGGTCAGGGTGCTGTGACGACGGAGAACGCAATGGCCAGCTCGGGAGGAGTGAGTGCGTGAGGGAGAGGGAAAGGTGGATCTGGGGAGGGAGGAAGGGAAAGGGGAGTGGATTAGGGTTCCACGGGAGAGGGGGCGCTGCGGTTGGCCTTATCCCAACGGGCGAGGCCGGGCGAGGTGGTCGGTCGACCTCGCCCTATGCTTGGAACAGAGGAACAGGAAGGGGAGGGAGCGACCGGTGCAGGGAGTGGGCTGGATGGGCCGGCTCGGCCGGCTAAGGCCCAGGCGTAGGGGGTGGATCTCTCTCTCTCTCACCTCTTCTTTTACACATTTTTTTATACTTTTCTGTTTTCTTTTATTTTCAGAAAGCAAAATAGTTTTATAAAAACTAATCTTGCACCTAAAATACCAATTTAACTTAGGCCAGGGCTATAATTAACTTGGCACCAAAATAAAGTAGTTTAGTATTTTTACCAATTGGAAAGGCAATTAAATTAACGACTAGGACATTTTTTTATTTAGATTAGGGCAGTGAAACACTTTATAGAAATGTTGGTTCACCACCAATAGTAACAAATGATTATTTGCCACATGATGAACATTTTAAAATTCATGTTTGTTAAATTTTGAATTTCACTTAGTAATTGAATTTGAATTCAAGTGGAATTTGAAAAGAGATAGGATCAAGGAGGATCATGCATTGTTTAGCAAAAATATTAGATTAAACCCATGGGTTACTGTAGCATGACCCTGGGGGTGTTACACGTGCTCACCGTACAACTCTGTATTTGCTCATGACATGACTAGTTGACCAGTTAAACGCTCCACGTGGCACCTCTAGTGTTGCATCACATTATCTCACTACCATCGTGCCCACCTATCGACTTGTATCTACTCTACATCTACACTCTTATAAAATACATAAAATACACTCTTATAAAAACAGAGTTGGTGATGATGGTGTGCCTGCCATCCTGCAATAGAGGCCGTCCGATTTATATCGGCGGATAGGAAAAAACTATGGCAATTTTGCAAAAAGGTACCCACACACCTCTCCACATTTGCAAATAAGGCCTCCCTCGTTCATACTTTTCTCTCACAAGATAAACAAGTCATACAAATGCATCTTGATGTTACGTGCAACGCACGGGCATCTTGCTAGTAAGAATGAAAACAAACGACAAAAAAAATATTTGGACGGTGGTTCGAAGTCATGACCGCGGGCATAACGGACAAGGTGGCCTTGTATTGGTATGCTGATCCGTCTGTTTTAACACACATGAGCTGGTGTGGTGATTATACACACACGCACGCATGCACACAAACTGCATCCACGCAACACTCACACAAACACATGCACCCACGCACGCACGCAACACTCACACATACACACAGAGCCACGCACGCACGCAACACTCACACGCACGCACGCACACATGCAAGCACACACCAGTACACCACACGACCAACACACATTCTCATGGTCAAGTGCTCAACCTACACGTGCATGCACACACATAAGGCCCTGACAGACACATACACAACCGGGTGATTCCCGCGCACGGGTTGGAGCCTTGTCGCGCCTGCGTGAATTTGTGTTTATCTGACCTTTTCCCTATGTGAACTGACAGGTGGGACCCACAAGGAACGTGGTTAATTTAACTAGTCAACATGGCGCCACACAGACTATTTGGCCGATCAACAGAGTGCAATCCGATGCTGAACTGTGAGCAAGTGATCAGATAATCACCGCAAAACGTATATAGTGACCGTAATCAGCTTATTCTGAAGTTCGGTGACCGTATTACGCTTTTCTCTTTGTAGGCCCTCCAAAACTACATCTCTACATGTTCTCGCATGTTACATCTAACAACTATGTAATACAACACTACTACTACACTCTAACACAATAAATCATATGTGTTTTTAGTTTTACTAGATATCATATTGTTGCTTATAATTATTCAGTTTGCATACATTAAAATTGCCTTTGAAATGTATGGCCAGTATCATTTACCGCGTGGGAAAAATCCCGCCCTTTCCTGTTTAATCGGTTTGTATCGATGGATCGTGTGAAACAGCAAAACTATAGTACTATACAGTACAAGTGACAGTTCACTGGGCCGTCGTGTCGTCTACTCCTCTGTCGTAAGAGTGGAGCGCTCACTTTCATAAATCTTCTAGTCCCTTTCACCGACATGTGGGACATCAAGCTACCGGGTCCACGTGCCATACCGAATACAAAGGCGAGCAGCCGGGGTGAAGCACCCAAGTCATGGCGCCGGCGTAGTAATGAGCAATGAGGCGTCAAATCAAAAAGCTGCACCTTTCCCGCAGTTAAGTTGGAGGGACGAAGTAATAATGCTAAAGAAAGAAGTTGGAGGGACGAAGAAACCATCATTTCACTCGTTGCTGAATCCGCTTCTCCCTCATCTTCTTCAACTTAACCACGTGTTGCTTCTACTGTTGTTCTGCCTCATGTGGGATGCGGATCGGCTTGGTAAAGCAATGACACGTGGGACCGCATGTTAGCAAACCTCCAGGACAACGTCCTCCGAAAATAAGAAGCCCAATCCTAGACTTACAAAGGGCTATGTAGCTGCTACGTATACTTTCCATCTAATCTATATATGCCCCCCCCCCCCCTGATTTTCAGGTGGGGTGGGCCTAATCCTCTCCTTTAATCCAATCAAATAGTCCCACATCACATCAGTTCTTAACTTTACGTAAATCATTACGTGGATGTAGCATTTCTCAAATAAGAAGCCTCCCCTGCCATCCGCGCGGCAAAATCACCTCCTTTTTACTAATCTTGATTCTATAATTTTTTTGAACAATATAATTGAGATTTGTATAGATAGCACACATGAGCAAAACCAAGTGGTACGGTTAAGGGCATCCACAATGTGTAGCCAAATGTGAAAATAGCTTTTGGCATCGTGGGAACCATTGTGGACGGTGTTGCCAAAGCCAACAAGATGGAACCGAAGCTCCCTGATTGATTGATTGAAGGAATAGAAAAATGCAATGTCTCTCCTCTTTATCCCATGCTTGGACGCATGTAGTACAGTATAGAGCACAGAGTCTACTACCCTGTTCCTTCTATCACAAATCACAAAGCAGTGAGGCGTCAAATCACAAAAGCATGGACGAAGCAACCATCATTTCATTCTTTGCTGACTCCGCTTCTCCATCGTCTTCTTCGAGAAACCATCTCACTGCACTAGTACTCCTAGTAGTACTAGTAAAGGACTTCCTGGATGCAAATAAGGCGGTTGTCTCGGCTTGCAGGTGGTACTTGCGAACGACTTACCGTGGTCTCCCTCAATGGTGTTCTCTGTCGAACGCACTTCGCCAAACCACAAAAAAAAGATATCGTCGACGTCACCGCAATGGGGAAGGAAGTCAAATATAGTTACTACCTCCTTTTTTTTGTACACAAGGCCAGTATATCAATATTACAATTTGCAAAGGGCCACTAACACCAATCGAGGCAAAAATGATGGGTTTAGCAACCAAGGACATTAATATCCCCTGCATGCATGCGGAAGTGAGAAGGTTGGTTTGCATGGCGCTACATTAATCAAGCGATGAGGAGTGAGATGGTTAGCTCTTTGGTCTTTGGATAAAAAATACGCATTAATTGACACGTGAAACGAGGATTTGTATCGATTAAATCCTGCGAAGGAAAACCCCGCCTTTTTTTAACACTAGTACTCCTAGTACGTACGTACTTATCCTACTTGGGTCTTGGCCTTGCATTGCCAAACTTCGCCACACAATTTTGCCAAGCTTGCCTAAAGTTTTCAAAATGAGAAGGAGGTACACTTGCGAACGGTTGTCGCGATCGCACCGCACCCTCACACGGTCGCTCCTGCACGCCGCGGTCGCACCGCACCCTCACATAGTCGCTCATGCATGCTGCAAACCCAAACAAGGGAACGCACCCTCACTGACACGTGCTGGCGCATGTGAACAAACCAAACTCAGCCATCCTATCGCTGACACATAATTTTTGTTCGTAGAGTATGTTTATCCAACCGCATGTTGGGGAGTATCCGTACGGCCCGTGCGGTGGTCTGTTGGGGAAGAAGAAGAGGTGAGGAAGAAGGAAAGAAGGGTTAGGAGACATAGGATATTCATTCAACCGCTGAAATGGTAGATCGACCCAAGTCAGGCGACTTGCATAACAAATATATGTTTTTACACGTAAAAAGATCCATAAAACAACAACATAAAGAAAAACTATCCTTTGCTTTCGCGGAAAGAGACGGCCTCGTCGTCTTTGGCTGCCAGCCTTGAACCAGCCATCGCCGCCGGCGTGTGTCTCCCGCTGTGGTTGTCCTCGCCCTCCAGCTACTCGTTCAAGCGGAGCGTGCGGGCGCTCTGCACGGACGAGAGCACAGCCCGGTTCAAGTCGAGGACGTTTGGTTCCGCCTACAGGAGGGCCTCGATGGCAGCGGCATCCACGCGCTCCGCGTCGAGTCGAGCCTCCGCCGGCCGGTTCAAGTCCAGGACGTCCGGTTCCGCCTGCAGGAGGGCATCGATGAGAGCGGCATCCGCGCGCTTCACGCCGAGTCAAGCCTTCGCCACCCGGTTCATGTCCGGGGCGCCCGCCCGCCGCAGGGGTCCTCGATGGCAGCGGCATCCGCGCGCTCCGCCTCAAGTTGAGCCTCCGCCGCCCGGTTCACATCCACGACATCCGGTTCCGCCTGCAGGAGAGCCTCGATGGCAGTGGCATGCGCGCGCTCCGCGTCGAGTTGAGCCTCTGCCTCCCGGTCCTCCTTTAGTATCGCCATGTTGAACCGCTGGTGCGCCTGCACCATGGGGGACTCAGACTCCGGCACGAAGTCGACGTCCATCGTCTCATACCCATCGGGGGCCTTCTGCGCCGCGACCTCCGCCATGAACATTGGATCGGCTTCCTCCTCCTCGTAGCTTGGCTCCAGAGAACTCGGGGATTGGCCCGCTGCAAAGCAATCTTGGGAACGGAGGTCTGAGGCGCCGACTGCCGCCGCGATTTCTGCGCGTGAAAGCACAAGTGCTCCCTGGGTGGTTTTGGTAATTAATGTCAACATATCTCTTGTTGGACTAACACTTTCATCTAGTATGTTTCAGACAAGTTCAACAATGGAGTGGCATGGACTAGAGGATGTGTGAAAGCACAAGTGCTCCCTAGGTGGTTTTGGTAATTAATGACAACATATCTCTTGTTGGACTAACACTTTTATCTAGTATGTTTCAGATAAGTTCAACAATGGAGTGGCATGGACCAAAGGATGTGGGAACTCCTTCAAGATGCTAAGGACAAAGGATTGGCTAAAGCTTCAAGCTCAAGACTCTTCATTTTACATTTTAGTGATCCAAGATCACATTGAGTCTATAGGAAAAGCCAATACTATCAAGGAGGGATGAGGTGTTGCTTAATGAGCCTCTTGCTTCAAAGTGCTTAGAGATATGCCCCAAATACCCTCAACTACTTTCCCACTTCCACACATATGTCCTAAACCTAAAGTCAAGCTCGGCCCCACTGATTCTTTCTATCCGGCGCCACCGAGTTTGGATGTCTTAGCCACTGCCACAAACCCTAGGCAAATCGGTCTCACCGATAGGGATCTCGGTCTCACCGAGATGAGATTGTAATCTCTCTGTGTATTTCCATTATCAAAAACGGTCTCACCGAGTTTGAGCAATCGGTACCGAGATTACAATGCAAACTCTCGGGTTAACTTATTATCAAAATCGGTCCCACCGAGTTTGATAATCGGTCAAACCGAGTTTGCCTGACCAACTCTCTGGAAAGCTTATTACCAAAATCGGTCCCACCGAGTTTGTGTAATCGGTCTTACCGAGATTACATTATGCCCTAACCCTAACCGAATCGGTCCCACCGAGTTGCATTCCGGTCCCACTGAAAACACTAACGGTCATATTAATTGCTAAATCGGTCTGACCGAGTTTAACGATTCGGTCCCACCGAGTTTGGTAGATTGTGTGTAATGGTTAGATTTTGTGTGGAGGCTATATATACCCCTCCACCTCCTCTTCATTCATGGAGAGAGCCATCAGACTGAACCTACACTTCCAAAGATCCTATTTCCGAGAGAGAACTACCTACTCATGTGTTGAGACCAAGATATTCCATTCCTACCATATGAATCTTGATCTCTAGCCTTCCCTGTTGCTTTCCACTCAAACCCTCTTTCCACCAGATCCATATCCTATGAGAGAGAGTTGAGTGTTGGGGAGACTATCATTTGAAGCACAAGAGCAAGGAGTTCATCATCAACGCACCATTTGTTACTTCTTGGAGAGTGGTGTCTCCTAGATTGGCTAGGTGTCACTTGGGAGCCTCCGACAAGATTGTGGAGTTGAACCAAGGAGTTTGTAAGGGCAAGGAGATCGCCTACTTCGTGAAGATCTACCGCTAGTGAGGCAAGTCCTTCGTGGGCGACGGCCATGGTGGGATAGACAAGGTTGCTTCTTCGTGGACCCTTCGTGGGTGGAGCCCTCCGTGGACTCAAGAACTGCTACCCTTCGTGGGTTGAAGTCTCCATCAACATGGATGTACGATAGCACCACCTATCGGAACCACGCCAACCGTGTCTCCAAATTGCGTTTGAATCCTCCAATCCCTTCCCTTTACATTCTTGCAAGATGCATGCTTTATTTTCCGCTGCTCATATACTCTTTGCATGCTTGCTTGCTATATGTTGTGAATGTTAAACTTGTTCCTAAACTCCACTAAAACTTTAAATAAAATTAAAAACTGCAACTTTGGTACTTTGTGTCTAATCACCCCCCCCCCCCTCTAGACACCTCTTATCAAGGTCCTACAATGTGGAACCCCTTCAAGATGCTAAGGACAAAGGATTGGCTCAAGCTTCAAGATCAAGACTCTACATTTTATATTTTAGTGATCCAAGATCACATTGAGTCTATAGGAAAAGCCAATACTATCAAGAGGGGATGAGGTTTTGCTTAGTGGCTTGCTTGCTCAAAGTGCTTAGTGATATGCTCCAAAGCCCTCAACTACTTTCCCACATCCACATATGACCTAAACCCAAAGTCTAACTCGGCCCTACCGATTCTTTCTATCCGACGCCACCGAGTTCAGATGTCATAGCCACTGCCACAAAACCCTAGGCAAATCGGTCTCACCGATAGGGATCTCGGTCTCACCGAGATGGGATTGTAATCTCTCTGTGTATGTCCATTACCAAAATCGGTCTCACCGAGTTTGAGCAATCAGTAGTACCGAGATTACAATGCAAACTTTCTGGTTAGCTTATTACCAAAATCGGTCCCACCGAGTTTGTGTAATCGGCCTCACCGAGTTTGCCTGACCAACTCTCTGGTTAGATTATTACCAAAATCGGTCCAACCGAGTTTGTGTAATCGGTCTCACCGAGATTACGTTATGCCCTAACCCTAACCGTATCGGTCCTACCGAGTTGCATGTCGGGTCCCATCGAAAATCCTAACGGTCACTAGATTTGCTAAATCGGTCTAACCGAGTTTCTCAATTCGGTCCCACCGAGATTGGTAAATTGTGTGTAACGGTTAGATTTTGTGTGGAGGCTATATATACCCCTCCACCACTCTTCATTTGTGGAGAGAGCCATCAGAACGAACCTACACTTCCAATACACATTTTCTGAGAGAGAACCACCTACCCTTGTGTTGAGGCAAGATATTCCATTCCTACTATATGAATCCTGATCTCTAGCCTTCCCCAAGTTGCTTTCCACTCAAATCTTCTTTCCAC
The DNA here is from genome assembly GCA_021605145.1 of Aegilops bicornis. Lineage (NCBI taxonomy): Eukaryota > Viridiplantae > Streptophyta > Magnoliopsida > Poales > Poaceae > Aegilops > Aegilops bicornis. The sequence continues at coordinate 135,757,638 of CM038675.1, read as the reverse complement.
CAAATCCAAATCCCGTGAGAGAGAGTTGAGTGTTGGGGAGACTATCATTTGAAGCACAAGAGCAAGGAGTTCATCATCAACACACCATTTGTTACTTCTTGGAGAGTGGTGTCTCCTAGATTGGCTATGTGTCACTTGGGAGCCTCTGACAAGATTGCGGAGTTGAACCAAGGAGTTTGTAAGGGCAAGGAGATCGCCTACTTCGTGAAGATCTACCGCTAGTGAGGCAAGTCCTTCGTGGGCGACAACCATGGTGGGATAGACAATTCGTGGATGGAGCCCTTTGTGGATGGAGCCCTCCGTGGACCCTTCATGGGTGGAGCCCTCCGTGGACTCGCGCAACCGTTACCCTTCGTGGGTTGAAGTCTCCATCAACGTGGATGTATGATAGCACCACCTACCGGAACCACGACAAAAACATACGTGTCTCCAATTGCGTTTGAATTCTCCAACCCCTTCCCTTTACATATCTTGCAAGTTGCATGCTTTACTTTCCGCTGCTCATATACTCTTTGCATGCTTGCTTGAATTATGCATTGTGATTGATAAACTTGTGCCAAAACTCCACTTGAACTTAAAGAGTTAAAAACTGCCCTTTTTGGTACTTAGTGTCTAATCACCCCCCTTCTAGACACCTCTTCTCGATCCTTTCAATTGGTATCAGAGGTTTGGTCTCCATTGCCTTGGTTTAAACACCTTTCAAGGAAGATGGATGTGTCTACTTTAGGGAGTCTTAGACATAGAGTGCCTATTCTTGATGGAGAATATTTTCATGAGTGGAAAAATGAGATGCTTGTGATTTTCAGTCAATATCATTTGAACAAGTACATTGCTTGCCCTTGTGCACCTCATATTGACCCCTTGCATCCCACACCCGAAGAGGATCTTGACATGATTCGCAATCTTAGAACCATCAATCTTATCATAAGAGGATTGCCCAAAAACTTGATTGCTAGTTTGCCTACTCTTGATTGTGCCTATACTATATGGAAATTTCTTGAGTAACGATTTCCAGATTATTCCTTAAAAGATTTAGATGAAATTCTCCATAAATCTATTGCCTTGAGCAAGATGAATTCTACTCATCCTAGCTTTGGTGATTGTCTATTTGAGCTTACAAATCTCATGCGTGCCATAGGAGATGTTGAAATCATTAGCAATATCATATCCCAAGCTATTAGAATTCATAAAGATGACCATTGTGATGATCATTTATCTAATGTATTACCCTCTCTAGGAATTGATCAATCACAAGATGATGTTGAACATGGATACTATGATGAGGATGATGATAGTGAATATGATCTTGACGATGCAATGAGACACTTTGGTCTTATGGCAAATCTTCGCGGCTACATGGCTGGAGGAAGGGAATGGGTTCTTGATAGTGGATGCACTGATCATATGACCGGAGATAAAGACATGTTCCGTGAGCTTGCTAAAACGGCGGCCCTCGAAAATATGTCACTTTTGGTGATAATTCAAAGGGTAAGGTGGTTGGCCTTGGTAAGGTCGCCATCTCACATGATAGCTCCATACAAAATGTCATGCTCGTTGAATCTCTTGGCTACAACTTACTTTCAGTATCTAGACTTGCTGATTTCGGTTTCAATGTCCTATTTATCAAGTAGATTGCCAAGTGTTTCAGAGAGATAATCATAAAATGGTCTTTACAGGTAAGTAGAGGTGATCTATACATTTTTGATTTCACTAAAAAGGCTCAACCTAGAACTTGCTTTATTGCTAAATCTTCTAAAGGCTGGTTGTGGCATAGAAGACTAGGTCATGTTGGTATGCGAAACCTTGACAAGCTTATTAAAGGAAATCATATCCTTGGCGTTAACGATGTCATATTTGATAAGGATAGACTTTGCAGCGCTTGTCAAGCAGGTAAACAGGTTGGAGGAAGGCATCCTGTGAAGAACATCATGACCACAAAGAGGCCACTCGAGCTACTTCACATGGACCTCTTTGGTCCCAACGCCTACAAAAGTCTCGGTGGAAATTCTTTTGGTCTAGTTATAGTTGATGATTTTTCAATATTTACGTGGGTGTTCTTTCTCGATGATAAATCGCAGGTTCAAAAGATCTTCAAAACTTCGCTAGGAAGGCCCAAAATCAATTTGAAGTGAAGATCAAGAAGGTTCGCAGCGACAACGGAACGGAGTTCAATAATGTGGACACCTTTCTTGACGAAGAAGGGATTTCACATGAGTTCTCGGCTACGTACACACCTCAACAAAATGGAGTTGTTGAGAGGAAGAACCGGACGCTCATCGAAATGGCAAGAACAATGCTTGATGAGTACAAAATGTCGAAGCACTTTTGGGCGGAAGCGGTTGAGACAACTTGTCATGCAACAAAACGCTTGTATCTTCACAAGCTACTCGGCAAGACGGCATACGAGTTCTCACCGTTAACAAACCCCAAGTTGGATGCTTTCGAGTATTTGACTCAAAGTGTTACATTCTTGATAAGCATCATCATTCTAAATTTGCTCCTAAGTCTCATGAAGGTTTCCTACTTGGTTATGGCTTAAACTCTCACACATACCGTGTCTACAACAATTTCACCCGAAAGGTTGAAGAAACAGTAGATGTGAAGTTTGATGAATCTAACGGCTCGCAATTAGAGCAATTGCCAATTGATGTAGGAGACAAAGACCCCTCGGAAGCTATTCAAGACTTGTCTATTGGCAATATTCGTCCAACGGAGGTGAAGGAGAGTACCTCGTCCGTCCAAGTGGAAGCTTCTACCTCACGACAAGGTGAACCAAGAGTTGATATGGAAGCATCCACAAGTGGGACACACCAAGATGAAGAAAACGAGGAAGTGCACCAAGATGAACGTAAACAACCTCCTTCTCTACCACGACAAGAGAATGACAACGCCAACAATGAAGAAGGCCAAGAAGAAGAACAAGATGAAGAAGATGTTCAACCAAGACCCAAGCAAAAGCTTTCATGAAGTTCGAGCAAGAATTGCTAAAGATCATCCCGTTGAGCAAATCTACAATGATATCCAAACCGGGAGAATCACTCGCTCTAAAACTCGTTTAGCTAACTTTTGTGAACACTATTCACTCATATCTAGCATTGAACCTATGAAGGTTGAAGAAGCTTTGGAAGATCCAGATTGGATAGACGCCATGCACGAAGAGCTACACAACTTTGAGAGAAATCAAGTGTGGACATTGGTTGAGAAGCCCGACAACAACCACAACACCATCGGTACCAAATGGGTGTTTCGCAACAAGCAAGATGAAGATGGAAAAGTAGTTCACAACAAAGCACGTCTCATCGCCCAAGGCTACACACAAGTCGAAGGTATGGACTATGGTGAGACTTATGCCCCTGTTGCTAGACTTGAGTCCATTCGCATCTTACTTGCTTATGCTAATCACCATGATATCACCTTGTACCAAATGGACATTAAAAGTGCTTTTCTAAATGGTAAAATTGAGGAGGAAGTTTATGTTAAGAAACCTCCCGGCTTTGTCAATCCTAAGAAAACTGATCATGTCTACAAACTTCACAAGGCTCTTTATGGTCTTAAACAAGCTCCTAGAGCATGGTATAAATGCTTGACCAAGTTCCTTATTGAAAAAGGCTTTGAAATTGGTAAAATTGATTCTACTCTTTTTACAAAAAGGGTTAATGGGGAACTATTTTTATGCCAAATTTATGTCGATGATATTATATTTGGTTCTACTAACCCTCATTTTAGTGAAAAGTTTGGGAAGCTAATGTCGGAGAAGTTTGAGATGTCTATGATGAGTGAACTCAAATTCTTTCTTGGTTTGCAAATCAAGCAAACTAAGGAAGGTACCTTTGTCTCCCAAACGAAGTACACCAAGGACTTATTCAAGAAGTTCAATATGCAAGAATGCAAAGGTATGACTACTCCCATGCCTACTAGTGGACATCTTGATTTGACCAAAGATGGTGAACCGGTTGATCAAAAAGTTAATCGCTCTATGATTGGTTCATTGTTATATCTATGTGCTTCACGTCCCGATATAATGCTAAGTGTGTGCATGTGTGCACGATATCAAGCTGCTCCTAAGGAATGTCATCTTAAGGCCGTGAAAAGGATAGTGAGATACTTAATCCATACACCAAATTTTGGCATTTGGTATCCTAAGAGGTCTTCTTTCAATCTTGTTGGCTACTCCGACTCAGACTATGCCGGTGACAAGGTTGATAGAAAGTCCACTTCGGGTACTTGTCAATTTCTTGGTAGATCTCTTGTGTCTTGGTCTTCCAAGAAACAGAACTCGATATCCTTATCCACCGCCGAAGCGGAATACATTGCCGCTGGTTCATGTTGTGCTGAATTACTTTGGATGATCCAAACTCTTAAAGATTATGGGATATATGTGAAACATGTTCCATTACTTTGTGACAATGAAAGTGCTATCAAGATTGCTCACAATCCCGTGCAACACTCTCGAACTAAGCATATTGAAGTTCGTCATCATTTCATTTGAGATCATGTTGCTAAGGGTGACATTAATCTTAAGCATGTTCGCACCGACAAGCAATTAGCGGATATAATCACTAAACCACTTGATGAGAAAGTGTTTTGCAGGTTAAGAGGAGAATTGAACCTCATTGATGCTTCAAACTTGGAGTAGGAACTCCATTGGATACATGCAAGACTTGAGCTTATGACTAATCCTTGATATTTCTCTTATGATGATAATCTTATGTCTTGGATATATTTGCATCTTGCATGTTATCTAACCCTTGTAGGTACTTGGATGAATCTAAATCTATGAGATCGCAACTCACTCTCATCTTGAGCAATCTCTATATCACCAAGTCTCTACACAATGGTGGTTGAAGACAAGGAAGCATGAAACCGTTCAAACATATCCTTATACAAAATCTATGTTGAGTTTCATGATTGTCATTTTGGATACACAAGTGCTGAACTAATCCATGTAGGTAGATGAACTCAAATTCCGAGTGGTGCTCCCAACTCTTGATGAGCTACATCAACCTTGAGAAACCCACACAAGTTCAACTACATGATCACGATCAACACCACCACCCAAGGTATGTTATTCCATCTTAGAGAAGCTTTACTCCAAGTCATGAGTCAAAGCAACTCGACAAGATGTGAATACATCAAGATGCTTAAATGAAAAATGGGACCCCATTTTGAGCTTAAACGATGAGTATGACCCATGATCAAGTGATCTCACTGGACTCGTAAGTCAATATACTCTAACACAGGTGACTTTGTCACCGCCCAATTCTAGATGAAGTTCTCTTGTGTTTCCTTTTGCATTTGTCTCATGCATATTGTTTTCCCCTTTCAAATAAAAACTTCATCTAGATTTCTTTTTTCGTTTCTTTTCTTTTGTTCTGCATTCCCTGCATCCAATTCATTGCAAATCTTTCAGTTAATTCCTTGCAAATCCTTGTGAGATCTTACTTATCCAGAGAGCTGAGGTGACAAGTGTTTTTCTCTGTGATGAACTCGGTTCCACCGGTTTCTTGTTTTCGGTCTAACCGAATCCGTTCGGTGCAACCGAAGTATCCAACTCGGTGCCACCGATTTCACTACAGGAAAAACATTTTGCCATCTATTCCTGCACTACTCTTGATCCAGCTCCACTTAATAAATCTTGTCCTCTACACGCATCACATTTTTATCAGTGCTTTGTGATGTGACTCAAGGACCAAACCCATCCATGACAAATTCCAGAAGACCCTTCTTGGAAATTGATGTCAAAGGGGGAGAGAGAGATCACATCAAAGCTTATCACTTCAACAGGGGGAGAGAGATATCTCTAGGGGAGAGAATACTCAAGGAGAAAGTAATCTTCAAGGATCCCAGATGCTTGGTGTTCAAAGAGGAGAGATGCCACATGTCTTCTTGAGGGGAAAGACATGTTCATATGTGCTTATTTGCATTAGCTCTGTTCATTTCTTTCCTTGAGCTCTGATTTTGCATTTTGCTCTGATTTTCTGTTCCCTATCTTCTCCTAGTGTCCCATGCTAGATTCAGGGGGAGAAAGACATCTAAGGGACAAAAATTCTTTAAATTCATTGCACATCTTTACCTTTGGGGACATGTGTATGTTAAATGTGGTACTTAGTACTCACTCTCTACATGTCATCCTAGTCTCGGTACTCTTGTGATTTCTTTTGTTTGCTCTGGCTAGTAGGTGTATCTGTGTTATCTAACCTTGTTTACGCAGGTTCATTCCATCCTAGGCCAACTCAAGACCACAAAGTAAGTATATGCATCACAACCATGTGTATGAGAAATTCTTGCTGATGTATATATTGTTTGCAAGAAGGACTCATGAGCATGAAGGTACATCTCCCATATTCACATCATTTGCTCTGATGCATATAGCCAAGATACATGTAACACATTGCCTTCTCTGTCATGGTTATGCTCTCACATGCTTCTAATTTCCATATTCACATGATTGCATACATGTAGGGGAGCCTATGCTTGTTACAAAGCTTTACTTGCTATTCTTTATATCTGTATCTAAAGCTTTGATGTATGTTGTCATCAATTAACAAAAAGGGGGAGATTGAAAGCACATGGTTTTGGTAATTAATGTCAACATATCTCTTGTTGGACTAACACTTTCATCTAGTATGTTTCAGACAAGTTCAACAATGGAGTGGCATGGACTAGAGGATGTGGAACCCCTTCAAGATGCTAAGGACAAAGGATTGGCTCAAGCTTCAAGATCAAGACTCTACATTTTCTATTTTAGTGATCCAAGATCACATTGGGTCTATAGGAAAAGCCAATACTATCAACACTACAAAAAAAGACACATCCATGACATTTTGGGCCGAACGAATTTTTTTCTGTCATACATATGACACTTCTATGACGATAACTGTGATCAAACCCGGTATCATCATAGATGTGGTGGGCTCCTACTTCTATGACAAAAAATCATGACAGAAAATGGGCTTTTCGTCCTGGGCGGGCCGGAGACGCAGTTGCATGACATTCTTTGGGTCGTCCATGACGGAAAAAACCGTGGTAGAAGCGAGGGGAGGAAAATTTCAGGGAGTTCCCGCTTACGGTGGGAGGTCGGGGCCGAGCGATGCGCGTTTCTCTCGTACACGTATGCGCGTGTGTGCGAGGCGTTGGCTCTAATCAACTCGGCGAGGCGTTGGGCTCTAATCGAACCCGGCGACAGACCGCAGTTACGCGTTCTCGAACCCGGCGATCGATCGATGGTTGTTAATCAACCCGATCGAGCGGTTCCTTCGCCATCGCTGCTAATCAAGCCGATCGATCTTGGCTCTGGGATGAGCAGTGAGTGTTATGGGGATTGGATGAGCAGTGGCGGTGGCGTTTGCCTCTGGATGAACAGGACCCCTTGGTGTGGTGGAGGGCTGGATGAACAGTAGACGGTGGAGGGGTGCCCATGGAGGGGTGGTTGAACAGGACCCCGTGGTGTGGAGGGCTGGATGATCAGTAGACGGTAGAGGGGTGCCCGTGGAGGGGTGGTTGAACAGGACCCCGTGGTGTGGAGGGTTGGATGAACAGTAGACGGTGGATGGGTGGTTGAACAGTAGCCGGTTGAGTAGCACGCGGTGGAGGCTGGATGAACAGGAGCCCGTGGAGGCTGGAGGAGGTCGGCGGTAGCCCGTGGAGGCTGGAGGAGGTCGATGGTGGAGATGAACAGTTTCTCGTGGAGTCCCGTTTTGCGGTATGCCACACCCCTCCCGATGAACAGGACCCCCGTTTCGACCGTAGAGCTCCAACACAAGTCCGTTTCGTCCGTTTTGCGGTACGCCACACCCCTCCCAATCAACAGGACCCTCGTTTCGACCGTAGGAGGTCCGTTTCCTCCGTTTTGCGGTATGCCACACCCCTCCCGATCAACAGGACCCTCGTTTCGACCGTAGGAGGTCTGTTTCCTCCATTTTGCGGTACGCCACACCCCTCCTGATCAACAGGACCCCGTTTCGAACGTGGCCAGTCGAACACAAGGCCATTTCCTCCATTCTGTGGTACGCAGGCCTCGTTTCCATCGCCTGTTCCATCCAAGCCGGTTGGCTCCCACGCGTTCCGTTGCCTCCCGACGAACACGACGCATTTTGTTGCCTCCCCATGAGCACGACGCATTCTGTTGCCTCCCCATGAACACGACGATGACGCTGTTTCTCCGTTCCAACCCAGCCATGTACACGAGCCCTCTCCGTACATATGCGCGAGTAGGCGTTCGAGACCCTGCCCGTATGTACGTACGTGGCCGTATTTTCTTTCTTGCACCCTGGCGGCGTATGCGTACGTGTACATGCTACGTGCGCGCCTCTACTACGACACGTGCGCGCCTCTACAACAACCAGTATGTACGTACACGTTCGCGACCATAATGACAACGCTACGTACGCTTCGACCAGGTGGGTCCCGACTGTCAGGCACTTCCTTGCATGCGAAATATAGCTGGTGGGTCCCAGCAGTCAGAGGGGCGAATCGTAATTTTTTTTGCGCGGACGCACTTACTTTGCGTGCGAAGATGTAGCTGGTAGGTCCCAGCAGTCAGGAGGGCGAATCTTTTTTTTTGCCCGGACGCACTTCCTTGCGTGCGAAGATGTAGTTGGTGGGTCCCAGAGTCGAGGAAAGCGTTTTTTAAGTGAAATACGGTGGCCCGTCCGGTGGGTCCCCGCTGTCAGGTGGAGGAATCATTATTTTGCTCGTAATAAGGAGGCACTTCCTTGTTGCGGTTGTGGACCCAGCTGTCAGCCTCTCCACGTACAGTCCACGTCTGATGGAAGTCGTTCCTTGACCATGTTGACCACGCTGCGCCGAGAGCACCACGACGGTGGACGACGACGAGGCCTAGGAAGGGGACGACTTGGAGCCGGGGAAGACCCAGCAGTGGATGCCCACGCGAAGAGGAGTATGAGGTGTGAGGCTGCTGTCGCCGCGGAATAACAGGGGGTGTGGGTGAGTAGAGGGATGGCCTGGCCAGCGGTGGGAGTAGTAGGGGGCGGCGAGGCCTCCGCGGCATCACAGCCGGCCACGGGAGGCAGGAGCACACGGCACGACCGGCGCTGGTTTAGGCGACTAGAGCAAGAAGACCAGAGGTTGAAGAAGCACTACGGCAGTTGGATGAACATCCTACGGTAACAGGAGCTAGAATCGTTCATATTGACTAAGTTGACAAAGCCCTCCGTCCCCGTCAACTTGGTAGGCCCACAAGTCAGCCTCCCACTATGCTGGGTTCCAGCTAGCAGGGGGAGTATTCATTTTTTTTGTGCGTAATATGGAGGCACTTCCTTGCGTGCGAAGATAGCTGGTGGGTCCGACATGTCAGCGGGGGGCACATTTTTTCGTGAAAAACAGAGGCCCTTCCGGTGGGTCCCAGATGTCAGGTGGAGGAATCATTATTTTGCGCATAATAAGGAGGCATTTCCTTGTGTGCGGCCGTGGACCTAGCTGTCAGCCTCTCCACGCACAGTCTACTTCCGATGGTGTCGTTCGTTGACCACGTTGACCACGCCGCCATGGCGCATCCAAGGTGGTGGACGACGGCGAGGCCTCAGACAGCAATGAGCCGGAGATGGGAAGACGCGGGAGTAGAGTCACAGACGGAGAGGTGTACGAGGGTTAACTGGTTCTAGTGCGGTGTGGTTCGACAGGTGTGGAGGGATGGCCTGGCCAACGGTGGTGTAGCGCTTCATAGCAAAGCGTGCTAAGCAGAGCTGCTAGCAGCAGGAGGCGGGAGGTGGTCCCGGCGGTGCTGGAGGAAGAAGACGAGAGATTGAAGATGGATGCCGGTCGTTGGATGTAAATCCAACGGCTAACATGTCGTAATCATTTCTTGACTAAATTGACAACGACTTGCGTTGGCTTCGACCTATTGGCCCACATTTCAGCCTCCAAAAATGTGGCACGTATTCAACCCATTTTTTCAGAATTCTGATCTTTTTTGTGCGGTAGAATTTACAGTCAATTTGATCTTTTTTTTTGAATTACAGCCATTAGCTGGGCTGGGTGAACAAATAATGTAGCATCCATGCGGCCCGTTTATTTTATTTCCTAAAAAGTCACAGGCCATTTGCACTTTCTCGAAATACACGATTTTGCTGGGCTGATTCTAATTCTAATGTTGGGTTGGGCCAGCAATGTGACCAAATAATAAAAAGGGGCTGAGCACTTTGTTATAAATATATTTAAATAATAAGTGATATTATTACATTCGTCCTTAAATCTTAGCAAGCTTTTGTACACAATCACTAGGATTTTTGTGCCAAAACAATCCAAGATTTTATTTGTTAAGAAATTATAAGTTAATAAGATGTGGGATATTGTTTTCTTACATATGTAAGTATCTGTTAAATATATGATGACAATAAAAATAATATATAATAACATATAAAATATTTTTTAGAAAACAGGGAGCATCTCCCGGTTCCATTCTTTGAGAACGAAACCACAACATATTCTGATACAAGAGCTCAAAGAGAGCGGTTCGAAAGCAAAGGTAGAAAAGCTACAAACTAGGGGGTGGATGAACAAGTTCTCTGAATAACACAAATCACCCGGCGGTGCCAAAGGCAGAGCGTGGAGGACTCAAATGACACAAGGAGGGTCCAAATGAAGCCTTCATGGTCTTCAAATGAGGGCGTGTCGGCCAAGCGACTAGTAAGCAAGCGGAGACACCGGGCTGGAAGGCGTAGCATGTTGGATGTCCCTCTTTTTCGGCGCCAGGTGTCCATCATCTTCATCAGAGATCTTGAGACGAGCCCACGGGTCCAGCCCCAGAGCAGGTCGAGCCTTGTTCAGCCACAAGTGATCGCCAACGGTTTCTGGAGGGATCTTGTTAGGGTTTCCACAAAGCTCATCAACTTGTCCTTGTCCGATCTGGAGGAGAGAATCACCCAGTTCCTCACCATGTTCCTGATCAACCTCAAGACCTACGGAATGGAAATCCAGGAGGTGTTACTGAAAATCATAGCATTTCTATATTTCCAGAGGCACCAAAGGACAGCTGAGCTAACAGTGTTTAAAACTGAGCACTTTTTGGTAGCAATCCAGAATCCGACAGATTCGAAGGATGAGCCAATCTGACTAGAGAAATATTCCTGAATGTGGGCCTAGAGATGTTTAGCAACTATACATTCAAAAAATAGGTGAGAACAAGACTCTTGTTCCAAGTAGTAAACACAATCAAGGGGTTTGATGATGTGTCTCTTCCTAAGGTTATCCCTAGTCATCAATTTGTTTTTAGAGAGAAGCCAGAGAAATACATGAATTTTAGGGGGAACTCTCAATTTCCAGACAGCAGGGATAAACACGGGTTGAACCCCTCTAAAGTTGATAACATGATAGAGGAGCTGGAGGAATACTTCACCTTATTGTCCAAATTTGCCAAATCGTGGCATCCGCCTCGTGAAGAAAGGTAATGCTTTTGGCAATTTCCTCCAACTGGAACCATTGTTCCATGAGACTATCACTAAAGTTCCTTCTAAAAGAGGTTTTAGGCATTGACCGTCCCAAACTTCATTGACACTTTTGTTAGGTTCATTGCAGACAAAGTTAATAGGCCAAAATTGGACTGCTAGGGGGGATGTGCCAAACCAAGTATCTTCCTAGAACCTGGTTCTGCTCCCATCCCCTATGTTCCATCTGTAGCCAAATTTCACAGCATGCATAATAGATTTTAATCCTTTCCAGAATCTAGAGGTCTTAGGGTGGGAGGAAGGGACAAAAATATTAGGTTTATTTCCTAGGTATTTATGGGCAATAAGAAGCTTCGTGGTTTCATGTCTTCCTCATAGAATCTTTTAATCCAAGACCCTAGAAGACATATGTTAATTTCTTGGAGGTTAGGTATGCCTAGGCCTCCAAAATCTTTCATAGAGACTAGGGCCCAATTAGCAAGGTGTAGCTTCCTATTTCCCTCAAAATCATTCCACAAGCAATGAGACATCTGAGAATTGATGAGGTTCACTGCCCATTTAGGGAACTTGAAGAAGGAGAGGAGATACATTGGAATGATAGCCAAACAAGCTTGTATGAGGATCAATCTACCTCTGTAAGAGAGAAGTTTGCCTCTCTACCCAGCAATCCTTTTAATGATTTTATCCAGAAGGGGTTGGATATCCTCTCTCCTCAGTTTATCATAGTGGAGAGGGATACATATGTACTTAATGGGTAAGTTACCTTTATTACAGACTAGAATAGAGAGGAAGTCAGCTAACTCCTGATCATCCATGTTGATAGGGATGAGTTTACTTTTAGAGTAGTTGATTCTCATGCCTGAGACTTGTTCAAAACAGGTTAGAATAGTTTTCAGATTGCTAGCATGTGTGGATTCATTGTCTAAGAAAAGGATGGTATCATCTGCATATTGAAGGCAGATGATGCCACGTGGTAGACCTCGTGATGAGCCCTGCAATCAGACTATGATCAGCAGCTTTGCTCAGCATTTTAGTAAGTACGTCCAGTACTAAATTAAACAAAAGTGGGGAGATGGGGTCACCTTGCCTAAGGCCTTTACTAGCAAGGAAAAAATCACTTTCACTGTTATTTAACTCGACCCCAATAGACCCCCCATGAGTAAGTTGCTGGATCCAACTCTCCTCTATGAAAGGCTTGGAAAAGATCTAAGAGATCATTTTTCACCAAGTCCCAAAAATGCTGGTAAAACAAGAAGGGAATCCCATCAGGACCAGGAGCCCCATCAGGATAAGAGCTAAAAATGGCTTCCTTCACCTCTGTCTTTGAAAAAGTGGCTTCTAGCAGCTCATTTTCAGCAGGAGCGACTTTTTCAGAAGCAGAGAAAAAAAAATTGTAGAGAGAACCCAGAAGGGTTTTCTTTCTTAAAAAGGTCTTTGTAGAAGTCACTAGCCACTTTCAAAGATCTCATCTACCTCGATGCTTGAGGGCCATTAGGGCCATCAAGGGAGTGAATGAGGGTTTTCCTCCTCCTCTGGTTAGCTATTGCATGGAAGTAAGCAGTATTTCTATCACCCTCCTTAATGTTCCTAGCTCTAGACCTTTGTTTGGCTTTGATTTCTTCTTGAAGCCAAATTTTCTTGAGCTCTCCATGGACAAAGTTTAATCTATTAGTCTCAGCCTCAGAGAGGTCAGTGGTTTCTGCCTTAATATCTAGAATCAAACTCAAGGAGGAGAAGCCTTTTGTATCAGCTTCCTCATTGGAGTTCCACCCTTTGGTAGTTCTTCTAAATCTCCTGGTTTTGATCTGCCAATTTTCTAGGGGGCAGCTGCTCCCCGTAGGCTCATTCCAGATTTTCCTGACTAGCTCAGTAAAATCTTCTCTAAGAAACCACCACTTTTCAAATTTAAAACTATTGCTATTTGGAGTTTGGTTAAGACCAGAGTCCTAGAGCAAAGGAGTGTGGTCACTACCACATCTGGGCAGAGCTCTACAACTAGAAAGGGGAAAAACTATCTAATTCTCTGTCACAGAAAATTCTATCATTGGTGGCCATAATCCTAGATAAGCACTTCCAACATATCTAGCAGAACTGTGGGTTTTCCTTCTGACAGGGCAATTCTCAACTTTATGGGTAACCATTTTGCAGATAAAACAACTCTTGGGCTTGACACATTTATCCAAATGATGCCCTGGTTCCCCACAGTTGTAGCAGATCACCTCAGAGTATGCCATAAGGCCCGAAGCAGGGGCAGGAGCAGTTTTCTGGATGTCCTATCTCTTCTTTTGCTAATTCTTGCCTTTGAGATTTCCCACTGATCTGAGAGTCAGAACCACCAGCAGATTGATCTTGGGCAATTACAAGAGCCTGCCCAGATTGTGCCCCCATTTGGGGGGGAGGTGGGCCGTACCACTGCCCAACCGGCGCTCCCCCCATTGTGATAGGGGAAATTCATCGGAGTTCCTGGTTCCTTCTCATCCTCCAGCCAGATGTTGTCTCTCAGGAAGCAGAAATAACCACCAGACAACTCAATTGAAGCAGATTGCAAGCCTAATTTCAATCTTCTGCAGGTTTGGGGGAGAGGTAAGGTAGGGGATCCACCTGCTCCGGCTCCGGTGGCGTGCTGGTGGGCAGGAGTCCAGTCGAGCATTCCCATCTCGCAGCACGGCGTGGATCTCCTGAATTCACTTCTCCTTTCGCCCATCGAACGAACACAATTGGCGGCTCACTGGGGTGGGGCATCCTGTGCTTCTCCGAGAAATCTCCTTCGAAGTAGATCCGCAGGGCTAGATTCAGCAGCTCCCAATCCACATGATCCTTGCACATCCGAGCATACTGCTTGAGTGAGAGAAGCGGATTCGGTCCCTCCTCGGCTTCCTCCCTCGCAGCTTCCTCCTCTGCTTCCCTCCATTCGCGCGTGCACTGGGTCCAGGAGAGAGCGTCGTCGCGGATCCGCATCGCCCGCTCCCTCCGTCTCCTCCCTCGAGTCTCCCGCAGCACCACCGACGCGACGGAGTCGAGCGGCTGGAGCATCCGCGGGAAGGCTTTGTAGACATGTGGGACATGCATCTTGTACATCTGCCTGTCTTCCAGCCATTCCCCCGTGGATATGGCCGACGACTCCATGGGGCGCGCGAGCGAACTTTGAGGGGGCGTGCGCGCCGGGTCGAGGCGCGGTGCCGAGATCTATGGCGGTGGCGAGGGTGGAGGTAGTGGCGGGGGCGGCGGCGAGGGTGGCGGGGGCGAAGGGGATCGCGAGAGCGGTCATCTATTTGCCAATTATGTGAACTAAACAGTCAACATATAAAATAATTTAAATATATATAATATAGTTAGAAGGGAAACATAAGTTGGACCTGGCGTTCCTATTCTTATTATATAGAAAAATAGAACAGACCTCTGCGTTTTCTTCAAAAAAAATACATAAATTGGGCTGCCAAAAATAAAACCTCGGATGGGGTCCATTGGCCGGTCGATACATGACGGCCCTAAGAAAATACAAACAGGCCTATGGACCTCCCATCCGAGGTCGTGGGTTGCGCATGTTAAAAATGAAAGCCTAGACGGGGCAGCCCAAAACCACGTCCAACACTTGCGAAAACTTCGTCCCTAGTTTTCTCTGTGTTTCGCACACTCGACATTGTGTGGGCATTTTGACTGTGCATCATATGAAGATGTGCTATGCATGAATGTTGATCAGCATGATGTTAACTGGCTGGTAGTTCCATTTTCGACCATGAATAAAATTTCCAACATTATGTTAACCCTGTTTGAAAAGGCCGTGTTAATATAAATGCTCTGCTTCTGAAAGTTGCAGTTTCTTATCTGAAACTTGCAGTTTCTTCTTTGAGAATCACATTGTCTGCACTTTTATACTCCTATGAAACTACATTTTTTAAGTGCTAAAAATAGATCTCTAGAATTCATAAAATACTTCATATGCTGAATACTGCAAATATGAAATTCAAAAGACATTCATATCTGAAAGTACTCTCAAAATACACAACACAAACACAATTCACAAACTGCAAATACTGACAACCCTAAGCTCCTCCTGACAATTCACAACCTACCCGACTATTGGGCTGGGGGGCCGCCCCCTCCTATTCCTCGGTGGCACACAACAGCCCCGTGAGACGATGTGAACGACGAGGGAGACGATGGCGGGGAAGCGTCGTCGGGCCAACTGCTTTTCTCCTCTTGCAGTTGGGTTCTGTCGACGAAGACTCCACCGGCTCGCTCTGGCAGGACACCCTCACAAACGGCACCTGTAGATGCTCGATCCTTCAATCTACGGTGGATGGTCCATCACGGGATCGTCGCCCACCACCGCTCCCTCACGATCGGATTCGGTGAATCTTTTTGCTCCATGGCCCGGAGGAGCAGCTCTATGTACTCCTGCGACTCCCTCTGGGAGTATCGCCGCCTTTTTCGCTGTTGCAGATATTTGGCCATGGATGTCGCCGCCGCCGCTAGTTGGTCCTTGTTGTCAAACCAAGACTGTATCTCCAACATCCTAGCTAGCTTCACAGGTCGCCGTCTGCGATCCTCACGTGTCAGTTGTACTCCTCCATCGATCTACTTCTCCACAGCACCTTCACTACCGGGCGGTGGTTTTTGAATGGTCGCCGGGATGTCGCTAGGTGGGCGGCGGGAGGCCGGATCTGCCCACACTATGACAGCGAGGAAGAAGGGGTCGGAGGCCCTCCCTCGCCAGCGGTGCTTGAGCGAGAACGATAAGGCAGGCTGATCGGGACGCGCCTAGCAGTGGGTAAGAGCCATCGGCAAGGACGACCGCGTGAACATTGGACCTTCTCACCTTCCCCGGCGGAGAGGATCCGGCTGGATCTGTGACCAGTGGTGAGCAGAGAGTGGCCACCGCTGTCGTGTTTAGATCTGGAGAGGCCGAGACAGTGTGAAGAGAGCAACACTAGCAAGCAAGCGCGGAGGCTCCTGCCTATATAGTGGAGTAGTACTAGTTTTCTTTTGTCTACCGGAGCCGCTTGACCTCGCCAATGACCTGTCGAGTAGTCTTCATGCACGTGGCCCGGAGGCGTAGTTGTCGTCATTTTGATCTGAAGCGCCGGATTATAACATATAACACGAAAAAATGCCACATGACAAGAAATCGTAACCTCACTGCCCAGAGGAGGCAACATGAATCCCGACGGACAAACTAGACGAGGAACAAAGCTCAAATTAAAGATAAACTCGTAGAAAAGGGGTCCGTCGATATATGTCCTAATTAACATAGCCGGCTTGACCTAGATGGCAGCCGAGTTGTCACCTTTCGCGTGCATGTGCCCCCAATGACTAGCCCAACTCAGTTGTCGATGTTTAACCCTCGCAGTGATCCGAATCACATGACACCTAATTTTGCGAGATGACAAGAAACCTTTTTTAAGATTTCTCACCACAACTACAGCCATGTACAACACAGCCTGCACGATAGCCAATCCAGGCGTGTCTGCTGGAGTTTGGTCACATGCATGGACGAACTGATCTTCCGTGTCTTGCAGGGATCGTCCAGGCACCAACGTAGTACTAAACACTTCTCTAGTACTATCGCTCGTCTCCCTCTTCTATTAAGTCACCCGACTTGCGGAGCCGGGGAGTGTGCCTATGGCCGGTTCTCAATTGCCGTCCCACATGTGCGTGCGAACGCAATATGACGCGCGTTCCATTCAGAGAGCAGCGTGCCAGACCGACCGACCGTCTGGGGTGCGACACGAACGCGACGGGCGTGCTGTATACTCCATACATGTGTACCGCCGTTTTCTAGACGCTTTGCTCCATGGCGCGGGCGCAATCCATGGATACAAAATTAGTATACTGTATACTATTTAAAATTCGAGGGCGGGGCTTTTCCTGCGCGGTAGGTGGCGGGGCAGTTCCGCCTAGTCGGTTCGACAGAGACGCGACAAGACAAGGGAGTAGGCTGTTGCAAACGTAGGGCTGTGTGATTTGACAGCGAGTTACTGCTGGACAGGTGGGGCCCAGTGATTTGACTTGCAATTATCATTTTAACTGCGGCGCTACGACTGTCGTGAGTCTCCCGATTCCTGACCACCTCCATACAGGTGCCTCTCCCAATGCTCCACCATGTAGTAGAGGCTGGCTCTTGCATGAGAGCCCACTTCTCCACTTTTTCCTTGCCTCTCTTTCCTCCACATATGCAAAAATGCCATGTAAGGCGCACTATTGTACTTACTTGCTCCTACAGGTGCTTAAGCTTGCCACATAGGCATAAAGTCTAATGTGGCAAGTTAATCAAGAAGAGAGAGACTAGTTTGGTGACCCAAGGAAGAAATGGTGCTAAGCGCGTGTACCTAGGTGAAAAGACAATTTTGAGTCTATACATAATTAAATGAAGCAAACTTAGCAACACCATTTCATTGGAAGAGGTCACTCCTTGGCAAATGCAATAAATACTAGTACTCCCTGTGTCCCATAATCTAAGAATGTTTTTGGCACTACACTAGTGTCAAAAACGTTCTTATATTATGGGACGGAGGGAGTATGAAGAAAGAGATAGAGAGGAGTAAAAAAATACACTTATAGCCAACCTTATAGCCAACCTTGTTGTGGTATGAGTGACTAAGTGATGACTATGTATGACATGCCAACATCAGATAGCCTAACGATACGTTGTTAAATCTACAAAGGGTGCGACCATGAGCGACGCGACGGTCGTGGTAGGCGCGCCCATGATACGGGCTGCTGGCAGCCCTTGGATTTGAGATCAAACGGTCGCATGCTAAGTTGCTGAAAATCTGCAGAATAACCCTCCAGGATAGGATATTCACCCATAGGTCTAGAATCACGCCATGCAACCATTCGATCTCAGATCCGAGGGCTCTCAGAAGCCCGTATCATGGGAGAATGGAAAGCCACTACCCTGCCGTTCGCACGCTGGCAGTTCGCTCCTACTCGTCCCCGCACGTCCTTTAATACTACTGCAGTTCGCTCCTAGTCGTCCCGTCCATTCACATTACGGCAGTTCGACTAATCCTAACCCTCCTCCCAAATCCATGGCATCCCAAATCTCCCTGATCGGCGGTGAGTACAAGGTCAGAACCATCACCGGCGATGAGTTCGACGTCGTCTACACCCGTACTTCCGAGACGGTGAAAGGATGCCTTTATCGCTTCAGACGCATGTTCGAAGACTTGGATGATGAGTGGGTCGCTGGGCTAGATGTTGAGTACACCACAGTCCTGGGAAGAGAGAAGGATCTAAAGGACGAAGAGAGGAAGAAGCCCGCTGTGATCCAGGTTTGCATGCAGGACTTATGCTTGGTCTACCAGATATGCCATGCCGAAGTTGAGTGCCAGGATTTTAAGGACTTCCTCGAGAGCAACCTAGTCAAATTCACATCAGAGACTTTGGTAACGACAAAGAAGTCCTCGTCGGATAGGCCTCGTTATGCATAACACCTTCGACCTCCAAAAGAATTGGCTGGTGTCCTCTCGTAAGCCTTCACGCCGACCTGGCAGGAGCCATGGTTCATCCTTCAGACAAAGAACCGGAGAAACCTCCATACACGCTTTCATCGTCATGCATGGCAGCGGAATGTACTAGATATAGACCACATCCACTACGCTACAATGGATGGCTACCTTTGTTTCAATATCTACATGGGTTGGATGAAGAGCAACAACCAAGTTGGCGGTTCAAGCAAAGAAGTATCGCCAAGAGGAAGAGGGACAAGGGCGAAGTCGAGGGCGTGGACGAGGACTCCGAGTAAGGTGGCGATGTCGTTGCTTCCGGTGGTTCTAATGCAAAGGTGTCTACCGGGATAGTTGCAAAGTTTAATTTCAGGTGTGCTTAATTTAATTTGAGGGGTGTGTTGTCTTTGAGCCCCCAGTGAACTATGTTATGTTTCTTCTTGTTACTTTAACTTTTCAGTACGTACATACTAGTATTTCTTACAATTCATCTTTTAGTTGGTATAGTACTACCACTCGTTTCTTCACATTATATACGTACAATATATATGGCCAAAATCATATAGCCAGCAGTTTAGTTGTCAAAGAATTTCAGGGTGCTTAGTTTTGTCAAAGAATTCCAGGGTGCTTAGTTTTATTTGAGGGGTGGGTTGTGCTGGACACCATTATTGTGACTAGCCTTTTTAATAGTATTATATGCATAATTTAGCGACCAACGCTCTCTATATGTCCCACCTTTTTTTTAATTTCAAGTTTTGCTCCATGGCGCAATCCATCAATACTACTGTTGTACAAAAGTATACATTTTTAAAAGGCTAGAGGGCGGGGTAGTCTAGCTTGGTCGGTTTCACGAGAGGCGAGGGCCTTTGTGATTTGACGGCTCATTACTGCTGGAAGGCGGGGCCTTGTGATTTGACTGCTCGTATAAATGCGCCGACGACCTGATCGAGGAGGAGCAAAGAACCATGCGGTATACTCAAGTTTTCCAATCGGAGTAGTATCGCTGACGGAGGAGCACGAAACACGGCAGCCCAGTGCCATATGGCGATAAAAATGATCTAATTTGCTAGTCATCTCATTGTTAGCATTGTTCTATTCATTCCCTCAAAAAACCATTTTACTATTCATGCCTCGCAGAGAATGTGACACGTCTTGGCGAAACACCAAGCAAAAGATGAAACACAAAGAAGAAAAGAAGAAGGAAGATTATCACCCCAAATGATCTAATTTGCGGCGTAGTCGTGAATCGCTTCTTCATCGCCTCCACGACCTCCATCTCCTTGCGCGTCTCCTCTGCCATCTTCTTCATTATGTCCATGACGCGGGATTTCTCGACGCGAGCCTTCATCATCTGTTCCACGGCCGCATTACGTAGCTTGACAGCAGTCGGGTGCTCAATGCGGAGCTTCGCCAACTCCTCCTTCTGTTCCATGACGAGGGCCTGCAGCATCTTCATCGAGGAACTACTATTCTCATGCAGCTTCTTGCTACGTCTTGAGCTTGCGTTGGTTTTCCCCAAAGAAGAGAGGATGATGCAGCACAGTAGCGTAAGTATTTCTCTCAGTTTTTGAGAACCAAGGTATCAATCCGATGGGAGGCCACGCACAAGTCCCTCGTACCTGCACAAAGCGATAGCTACTACGCAACCAACGCGATTAGGGGTTGTCAATCCCTTCACGGTCACTTACGAGAGTGAGATCTGATAGAGATAATATTTTTGGTATTTTTGGTATATAGATGCAAAGTGAAAAGTAAAAGCAAAGTAAAAACAAAGCAAGTATAAAAGTAATGGAGATTGCTATGATGAGAATAGACCCGGGGGCCATAGGTTTCACTAGTGGCTTCTCTCAAGAGCATAATTATTCTATGGTGGGTGAACAAATTACTGTTGAGAAATTGACAGAATTGAGCATAGTTATGAGTATATCTAGGTATGATCATGTATATAGGCATCACGCCCGTGACAAGTAGATCAAACGATTCTGCATCTACTACTATTACTCCACTCATCGACCGCTATCCAAAGATGCATCTAGAGTATTAAGTTAAAAACAGAGTAACGCCTTAAGCAAGATGACATGATGTAGAGGAATAAATTCATGCAAAATGATAAATACCCCATCTTGTTATCCTCGATGGCAACAATACAATACGTGCCTTGCAACCCTTTACATCCTTTGAGTAATGACACCACAAGATTGAACCCAAAGCCATGCACTTCTCCCATTGCAAGAACTACCAATCTAGTTGGCCAAACCAAACGGATAATTCGAACAGACTTGCAAAGATAACTCAATCATCCATAAACGAATACAGAGAAGATTCAAATATTATTCATAGATAAGCTAGATCAAAAACCCACAATTCATCGATCTCAACAAACACACCGCAAAAAGAAGATTACATCGAATAGATCTCCACGAGAGAGGGGGAGAACATTGTATTGAGATACAAAAAAGAGAAGAAGCCATCTAGCTACTAGCTATGGACCCAAAGGTCTGAAGTAAACTACTCACAATTCATCGGAGAGGATATAGTGTTGATGTAGAAGCCCTCCGTGGTGGATGCCCCCTCCTGCGGAGCTCCGGAACAGGCCCCAAGATGGGATCTTGTGGATACAGGAAGTTGCGGCGGTGGAATTAGGTTTTGGGATCCTGTTCTGATCGTTTGGGGGTACGTAGGTATATATAGGAGGAAGGAGTACGTCGGTGGAGCAACAGGGGGCCCATGAGGCAGGGGGGCGCGCCCTAGGGAGGCGCCCCCCACCCTCGTGACCACCTCTCTGGTTCCTTGGCGTAGGGTCCAAGTCTCCTGGTGAGAAAATCACGTTTCCGAAGGTTTCATTCCGTTTGGACTCCGTTTGATATTTTGTTTCTTCGAAACACTGAAAAAGGCAAAAAACAACAATTCTGGGCTGGGCCTCCGGTTAATAGGTTAGTCCCAAAAATAATATAAAAGTGGAAAATAAAGCCCAATATAGTCCAAAACAGTAGATAAAGTAGCATGGAGCAATCAAGAATTATAGAGACGTTGGAGATGTATCGCATCCCCAAGCCTAATTCCTGCTCGCCCCTCGAGTAGGTAAATGATAAAAGAGAATTTTTTATGCGGAGTGATACTTTGGCATAATTTCAATGTAAATCTTCTTAATTGTGGTATGAATATTCAGATCCGAAAGATTCAAGACAAAAGTTCATATTGACATAAAAAATAATAATACTTCAAGCATACTAATCAAAGTAATCATGTCTTCTCAAAATAGCATGGCCAAAGAAAGTTCATCCCTACAAAATCATATAGTTAGGCTATGCTTCATTTTCGCCACACAAAGATTGTCCCAACTTCTATACCCCCGATGACAAGCCAAGCAATTGTTTCATACTTAAATAATCTCAAACTTTTTCAATGTTCACGCAATACATGAGCGTGAGCCATGGATATAGCACTATGGGTGGAATAGGATACGATGATGGTGATTGTGTGGAGAAGACAAAAAGGAGAGAGTCTCACATTGACGAGGATAATCAACGGGCTATGGAGATGCCCATCAATTGATGTCAACATGAGGAGTAGGGATTGCCATGCAACGGATGCACTAGAGCTATGAATGCTCAACAAAAGAAAACTAGTGGGTGTGCATCCAACTTGCTTCCTCATGAAGACCTAGGGCATTTGAGGAAGGCCATCGTAGGAATATACAAGCAAAGCTCTATAATGAAAATTCCCACTAGTATAAAAAGATGACTTATGAGACTCACTATATGAAAAACATGGTGCTACTTTGAGGCACAATATATGAGACTCACTACATGAAGAACAAGGTGCTACTTTGAAGCACAAGTGTGGAAAAAGAGGATAGTAACATTGCCCTTTTTATTTATTTTCTTTTTTTGGGCCTTTCTTTTTTTTTGTTTTTGGCCTTTCTCCTTTTTTTTGGGCAATGCTCTAATAATGATAATCATCACACTTCTATTGATTACAACATAAGGATTACAACTCGAAACTAGAACAAGATATGACTCTATATGAATGCCTCCGGCGGTGTACCGGGATGGTGCAATGAATCAAGAGTGACATGTATGAAAAATAATGCATGGTGGCTTTGCCACAAATACGATGTCAACTACAAGATCATGCAATGGCAATATGACAAAAGTAAAGTATGTCATGATGATGATGAACGGAACGGTGGAAAGTTGCATGGCAATATATCTCGGAATGACTATGGAAATGCCATAATAGGTAGGTATGGTGTCTGTTTTGAGGAAGATATAAGGAGGTTTATGTGTGATAGAGCGTATCGTATCACGGGGTTTGGATGCACCGCCAAGTTTGCACCAACTCTCAAGGTGAGAAAGGGCAATGCACGGTACCGAAGAGGCTAGCAAAGGTGGAAAGGTAAAAGTGCATATAATCCTTGGACTCAACATTAGTCAAAAGAACTCATATACTTATTGCAAAAATTTAGAAGTCATCAGAAATCAAGTACTACGCGCATGCTCCTAGGGGGATAGATTGGTAGGAAAAGATCATCGCTCGTCCCCGACCGCCACTCGTAAGGATGCACAAGCCAGTTACACTTCATGTTTCAAATTTGTTACACAACTTTAACCATACGTGCATGCTATGGGATTTGCTAACTTCAACACAAGCATTTCTCAAATTCACAACTACTCAACTAGCACGACTTTGATATTATCACCTCCATATCTCAAAACAATTATCAAGCATCAAACTTATCTTAGTATTCAACGCACTCAAAAGAAAGTTTCACATATCTTGAATACCAAGTATATTAACATTAAGCAAATTACCATGCTATTAACGACTCTCAAAATAATCTAAGTGAAGCATGAGAGATCAAGTTTCTTTAAAACAAATCCACCACCGTGCTCTAAAAGATCTAAGTGAAGTACTAGAGCAAAAATTATCACGCTCAAAAGATATAAGTGAACCACAAAGAGTATTCTAGCAAATTCCAATCAAATTGGCTTCCCTCAAAAGGTGTGTACAGCAAGGATGATTGTGGTAAACTAACAAGCAAATACGCAAATAAAACAAGACGCTCCAAGCAAAACACATATCATGTGGTGAATAAAAATATAGCTTCAAGTAAATTACCGATGGAAGTGGATTTAAAGAGGGATGCCTTCCGGCATCCCCAAGCTTTGACTTTTTGGTGTCCTTGGATTATCTTCGGGGTGCCATGGGCATACCCAAGCTTAGGCTCTTTCCACTCTTTGTTCCATAATCCATCAAAAGAATTCACCCAAAACTTGAAAACTTCACAACACAAAACTCAATAGAAATCTCGTGAGCTCCGTTAGAGAAAGAAAACAAAAGACTACTTTAAGGTACTGTAATTAACTCATTCTTTATTTATATTGGTGTTAAACCTACTTTATTCCAACTTCTCTATGGATCATAAACTATTTTACTAGCCATAGATTCATCAAAATAAGCAAACAACACACGCAAAACAGAATCTGTCAAAAACAGAACAGTCTGTAGTAATCTGTAACTAACGCAAACTTCTGGAACTCCAAAACTTCTACCAAAATTAGACGGCCTGGAAAATTTGGTTATTGATCAGAAGCAATTGGAATCAGTATTTTATCACGTTCTGGTGATTTTTAACAATTCGGGCACTGAGCGCAAAGTTTCTGGAAATTACAGCAAGATCAAATAACTATCATCCAAGAAGATCCAATAGGTTTAACTTGGCACAAACACTAATTAAAAGATAAGACCACATCTAAACAGAGGCTAGATGGATTATTTATTCCTAAACAGAAGCAAAAAACAAAAAACTAAATATAAAATTGGGTTGCCTCCCAACAAGCGCTATCGTTTAACGCCCCTAGCTAGGCATAAAAGCAAGGATAGATCTAGGTATTGCCATCTTTGGTAGGCAATTCTTCAATGAGGCATCTATCTTTTTTATAGATTTCTTTCCCTCTAGTAATTATCAAACTTTTATTCATAAGGTCAAAAAATTCATTTGTAGCAAATGGTTCCTTAATGATAGTAAAAAGATCGGGATGAATACTTATAGATTTAAGATACGCAGTTTCCTTACTAGATGATTCACCCTTATTTTTAGGAACATACATAAGCTTGGCAATTTTAGTGGAAGGACTAGGAGTATTCTTTACGGAAGAAAAAGCAGTTCCCAAGTTGGTAATGATACCCTCAAGTTTATCGATGCGAGTGGAATCTAGATTTATTTTCTCATTAACAATAGGTTCCTTCTCCTTAATATTTTTCAAAGTCATTCCTACCTTAGATCCATATTGAGTAATTTGATTATGGATCTTTTTATCTAGATTTTCAATGGATTCAATGGTAGCAACTTTGTATTTCAATAATTTAAAGCCTTTGCATAACATGCTCCAAAGTTAACATAGTTCCATTCATTGTTCGGGAATTTGGTAACTGGTAACTGCTCGGTCGACTACTGATTAGCGATTAATCAGTTAATCGGCCATTTAACTGAATTAATCGGTCGATCATTAATCGGCTGCACATGAGAATATATTGGCAACATGTAACTAGTTTTTCACGTATTGTACACCACATAATCCAATGCCCACATGTACATATTATACATTTATACTAAAATATGAGAAAACAACCCCACAATAGGTAGAATTGTTACCTGGACAGTTTGGTGATGATGCATCCAAACCGGAAGGCAACAAACCTACAGAATTGATGATAGAAGATAGATATGCATTTGTATATGCTCTAAACTTGTCAAGATAAATGACTAAACGACAGCCATACATGTGACAACAAGCAGCCACACATGAGACATGATAAGATAAATTAAAATGACAGCCACACAACTTGGCAATATGCAGCCACACATGTGAACATGGAATAATTCACTACAAGGTTCAACACAAATAGCATAATAGGTTCATAGACCACAAATACTCAAATAGTTACCTGACCCATCACCAATTAATCGGTTTGACAACCAGTTAATCGTCTGACAACCGATTAAATGCCAGTTAATCGGCTTGCCCATTTAATGAATCGAGTATGTGCTATTCGCCTCATTAGGCACTGAGTAGCGATTAAATGGGCATTTAAATGGTAACTCGGTCGAGTTCTTGAACAGTGGTTCCATTAACCAAAAGAGGTGGTGAGCCAAATAAATCTATTAAAGCATTATAAGAATAAAAAGTATGGCTACCCAAGAAATTCCCTCCGGTAATGGTATCACGGATATATCTATACCAGGGATTAGCACCTATGTAAAAATTATGAAGAAGAACTGAATTAGATTGCTTCCTGGTAGATCTATTTTGAGAATTGCAAATTCTATACCAAGCGTCTTTTAGATTTTCTCCCTCCCTTTGCTTAAAATTTAGAACTTCATTCTCGGGAGATAACGGAGAAGATATGAGACTAGTCATGACGACAAGCAAGCAAACTAACACACGAGCAAACAAACGGACGAGGAAAATGCAACGGGAAAAAGAGGAGGAGATTGGAAAAGAGAGGGCGAATAAAACGGCAAGGGTGAAGTGGGGGAGAGGGAAACGAGAGGCAAATGGCAAATAATGTAATGCGAGAGATAGGGATTGTGATGGGTACTTGGTATGTTGACTTTTATGTAGACTCCCGAACGGCGCCAGAAATCCTTCTTGCTACGTCTTGAGCTTGCATTGGTTTTCCCCGAAGAGGAGAGGATGATGCAGCACAATAGCGTAAGTATTTCTCTCAGTTTTTGAGAACCAAGGTATCAATCCAGTAGGAGGCCAAGCACAAGTCCCTCGTACCTGCACAAAACAATAGCTACTCGCAACCAACGCGATTAGGGGTTGTCAATCCCTTCACGGTCACTTACGAGAGTGAGATCTGATAGAGATAATATTTTTGGTATTTTTGGTATATAGATGCAAAGTGAAAAGTAAAAGCAAAGTAAAAACAAAGCAAGTATAAAAGTAATGGAGATTGATATGATGAGAATAGACCCGGGGGCCATAGGTTTCACTAGTGGCTTCTCTCAAGAGCATAATTATTCTACGGTGGGTGAACAAATTACTGTTGAGCAATTGATGAAT
Source organism: Aegilops bicornis (assembly GCA_021605145.1). NCBI lineage: Eukaryota > Viridiplantae > Streptophyta > Magnoliopsida > Poales > Poaceae > Aegilops > Aegilops bicornis. The sequence continues at coordinate 135,730,710 of CM038675.1, read as the reverse complement.
TGAGCATAGTTATGAGTATATCTAGGTATGATCATGTATATAGGCATCACGCCTGTGACAAGTAGACCGAAACGATTCTGCATCTACTACTATTACTCCACTCGTCGACCGCTATCCAAAGATGCATCTAGAGTATTAAATTAAAAACAGAGTAACGCCTTAAGCAAGATGACATGATGTAGAGGAATAAATTCATGCAATATGATAAATACCCCATCTTGTTATCCTCGATGGCAACAATACAATATGTGCCTTGCAACCCTTTCTGACACTGCGTAAGGACATCGCAAGATTGAACCCAAAGCCATGCACTTCTCCCATTGCAAGAACTACCAATCTAGTTGGCCAAACCAAATGGATAATTCGAAAAGACTTGCAAAGATAACTCAATCATACATAAAATAATTCAGAGAAGATTAAAATATTATTCATAGATAAGCTGGATCATAAACCCACAATTCATCGAACTCAACAAACACACCGCAAAAATAAGACTACATCGAATAGATCTCCACGAGAGAGGGGGAGAACATTGTATTGAGATCCAAAAAGAGAGAAGAAGCCATCTAGCTACTAGCTATGGACCCGAAGGTCTGAAGTAAACTACTCACACTTCATCGGAGAGGCTATGGTGTTGATGTAGAAGCGCTCCGTGGTGGATGCCCCTCCGTGAGCTCCTAACATGCCCCAAGATGGGATCTCGTGGATACAGGAAGTTGCGGCGGTGGAATTAGGTTTTTGGCTCCTGTTCTGATCATTTGGGGGTACGTAGGCATATATAGGAGGAAGGAGTACGTCGGTGGGGCAACAGGGGGCCCACGAGGCAGGTGGCGCGCCCTAGGGGGGGGCGCCCCCCACCCTCGTGACCGCCTCTCTGGTTCCTTGGCATAGGGTCCAAGTCTCCTGGATCACGTTCGGTGAGAAAATCACGTTTCAGAAGGTTTCATTCTGTTTGGACTCCGTTTGATATTCTGTTTCCTCGAAACACTGAAAAAGGCAAAAAAACAGCAATTCTGGGCTGGGCCTCCGGTTAATAGGTTAGTCCCAAAAATAATATGAAAGTGGAAAATAAAGCCTAATATAGTCCAAAACAGTAGATAAAGTAGCATGGAGCAATAAAAAATTATAGATACATTGGAGACGTATCACTTCTTCCAGCCTGCGTTATTCTCCTTCAACAGGTCGATCTTGTGGCAGAGCTTCACCTTGTCCTCCTGAAGTCACAGGATTTCGCCGGTCGCCTTCTTCTCCGAGGCAATGCCCTTCTTCAGCAGCATCACCAAGCCGGCGGTCAACTCCCCCTGCTGATTGAGCTCAGCGGGCATGTCGTCGAGGCTCTCCTTCAGCAACTCCATCAAGCCTTGGATGCACTCCTTCTGCTTATTGAGGTGCTTATTGAGCTGATCGGGCATGCCGTTGAGGGATAACGAATCCAGCTCCGCCGGCTCGGCATGTTCTCCTCCATGGCTAGGGCGCTCCTGGGAGCCATCGCCTGCCCGTGAGAGATCTTTCGAGGTCTCTGCGTGGCAGCGAGCCCTCTCTTTTTTTTTCTGCAGCCTTGGTTGGCGCTCCCTTGTTACGAGTAGTTCTCGACCTAGAGCTCTGCTCACCGGCCATGGCAACGACGGACGAAGAAGAAGCACTTATGAGGAGGAAAGGTAGAGTAATTTTCGGTTAGGTAGTTGCCCTTTTTATAACCTAAGTACTAGCACTAGTACTAATACCTGCATAGTGGGAACACGTTCAGGTTTGGTACGTACTAGTAGGTGTGAGCAGGCTTTCGAATGTGATGGGAACAAGGTAAATTAATTGATGGTTTTGGTTTCGAGGCCCGAAACGGCTCCCGATGAGTTTAGCGGAACATAAATTTCAAGTACTACACTGCTCAAATGCGTAAATATTATGTTACTCTAAAAAATTGGCACAAATACAAAGGAGACCAATGGAAGTACTACTTAGCAACCCACGATTTAACTACTCGCATGGGCGTAGTGGAGTAATAATGTGTTTCTTCCGCCCTAACATCCACTCAATTTGCATGCGCTGTATTAATTGACCATCAATGAAGTGAAAGACTTTACACGCGTCAAATTATCACATGGGGTGGATCTTGGTACAAAATTGCGTCCGCTCATGTACCCGCGTGTGCGTGCGAGGGATTGAGTGCATGTGTGGCGTGCGTGCACATCTTCGCTTCATGCATGTACCGCCAGTATGGCTCAGGGAGGACGAGTACATTCTTCTGGAACCAGCAGCACGTCACTGTGATCAATCCACGCAAGGATGTCGCGACAACGCCTCCACATGTGCCACATGGCTTCATGAACTGTAAGAGAGACACTGTGTAGCATGCCATTGGTATTCTAATTTACGTGCTTTGCACATACTCGAAGTACTAGTAAGGTACACGTGCATTGCACGCATCAGATTTTGCAACCAAATTATGAATAAATACCACACTATAGCATGTAAGCTCTGAGTCATATATGCCTGATGTATCCCTTCGTTTAATTCTTATAGTTCATCTCATTGAAAATCAATTAGAGGGTGCTTGGATATGTTTTAGTCCCATGACTAAAAGTAGTGAGACTAAAACATGCTAGCCTAATCCATGCTTGGATCCAAATACTAAGGAGACTAAAATCAAGTTAATGAGCATTTATTATCCTGCAAACCCTCCTATCCAGAACTCGCCCGTGTTAAAGGAGAGGAGTTAAATGTGGAGAGAGAGGACTAATCCACATTTTAGTAGGGGTACCCCTGACTAAAAAAAATTAGTCTCAAGACTAGTTTTAGCCCCTCTTTAGTCAGGGGTGCTTGGAACTTTAGTCTCTTAAAGAGACTATTTTTAGTCAGACTAAAATAAGTCCCTTGGATCCAAGCACCCTCTTAGTTTTTATAAAAAAGCTAAGAATGCGAGAATAGGAAAAACATGGGATTATAGTGGAATGTCGTCTTGAATCCTACAGGATTGTACGAGTGTTTAATTGTGCATGGAAAAAACGCAGAATTCTTTCAAAGAGGTTTGAGTGGATGGGATGTTTCCTATGAAATCTAGTGCAAATGAATCATATGGAAAAATTCCTATGGTTTACAATCCTACGAATCAAACAACCAAGATAGGAAAAATTCCTAATGATTAGAATCCTCCAAAATTCCTTTGAGAATCCTTTGAATCAAAGAAGCTCTTAATCAATTTTATGATTCATGGAATTGTGCGTTGTAAAGCATAAAGTAAAAACAAAGAATGGAAATTCAACTAGAAAAAAAGTTTGGCAGTTATGATACGGAAGATTCTAAAACAAAAGAGAACCATTGTTGTTTTGAGGTTTGTGCATTATGCTTAAGTTCAACTATGGAGTCTGCTAGATTGTACATGTGGAAAAATCCGGTGGGGGGCTAGAAGATGGTGCGAGGGGCCGAGTGGAGGGAGACTATGAAGGAATGCACAAGTGCGAGATCGATATTTAGAGATATGGGGCGAACACGTGCGCTGTTGCATGCAGTGGCGCAGCCATGAAAAATAAATGAGCTAGGGGGCCAAGCATTGCTAATCCTTTACGAGGAGGGTCAATTCATGAAATTAAACTGTTTTTAGCAGCAATTGTCTAATGATCACATTCATATTAGCCTCGATATATAGTGATGTTAGGGGGGGCAGGGCCCTTACTGCCCCATGTCTTCGCCATTGTGCACGTCCCCGAGAGATGAAGCGGAAGGCATGGATGATGAGGGGGACGTTGGATATATAATTAATGTGGGTGTATTAGCTATATATGTTAATCCTATATAGAGAGGTATAGATTGATCGATGTGGACATGGGAAAGAGGGTGAGACCTCACTGGATATATCGTTTGATCGGTTTGTGTGGAAAACTATGAAAGACCTAGCTATATACACACATACATAGAGGAACATCGATCGTTGCGCATGCACGCGTGAGAGATAAAGAATGCCCGATGAGGGAGTCCTGGATTAGGGGGTGTCCGGATGGCTGGACTATAACCTTTGGCCGGACTCCTGGACTATGAAGATACAAGATTGAAGACTTCGTCCCGTGTCCGGATGGGACTTTCCTTGGCATGGAACGCAAGCTTGGCGATACGGATGTAGATCTCCTCCCATTTGTAACCGACTCTATGTAACCCTAACCCTCTCCGGTGTCTATATAAACCGGAGGGTTTTAGTCCGGAGGACGAACAACAATCATACCATAGGCTAGCTTCTAGGGTTTAGCCTCTCTGATCTCGTGGTAGATCTACTCTTGTACTACCCATATCATCAATATTAATCAAGCAGGAGTAGGGTTTTACCTCCATCGAGAGGGCCCGAACCTGGGTAAAAACATCGTGTCCCTTGTCTCCTGTTACCATCCGCCTAGACGCACAGTTCGGGACCCCCTACCCGAGATCCGCCGGTTTTGACACCGACATTGGTGCTTTCATTGAGAGTTCCTCCGTGTCGTCATCTTTAGGCCCGATGGCTCCTCGATCATCAACAACAATGCGGTCCAAGATGAGACTTTTCTCCCCGGACAGATCTTCGTATTCGGCGCCTTTGCACTGCGGGCCAATTCGCTTGGCCATCTGGAGCAGATTGAAAGCTACGCCCCTGGCCATCAGGTCAGATTTGGAAGTTTGAACAACACAGTTGACGTCCGCGGAGACTTGATCTTCGACGGATTCGAGCCACTGCCAAGCGTGTCGCACTGTCACGATGGGCATGATCTAGCTCTGCCGCCGAATAGTGCCCTGGAGGCCGCACCAGTGTCCGCTCCGACCCTCAGCTCGGAGCTGACTGCGCCAATCAAGGACGGGTGGCTGGACACCGCCTCGGGGGCTGCAATATCTACGGCGATTGAGCCGAACACCAGCCTTGTCCTTTGCGAAGCTTGTGACTCCAAGGTGCCGGACTCCCCTCCGGACTCCGAACCTTCCGCGCCCCTGCCAATCGAATCCAATTGGGTGTCGATCATGGAGTTCACCGCCGCGGACATCTTTCAGCACTCGCCCTTCGGCGCCATTCTGAATTCACTAAAGTCTCTCTCTTTATCAGAAGAGCCCTGGCCGGACTATGGTCAGCAAGGTTTTGATGCGGACGACAAAGAAATTCAAAGCCCACCCACCACCCACTTCGTAGCCACTGTCGATGATTTAACCGACATGCTCGACTTCGACTCCGATGACATCGACGGTATGGACGCCGATGCAGGAGACGACCAAGAACCAGCACCTACAGGGCACTGGAAGGCCACCTCGTCGTATGACATATACATGGTGGACACCCCAAAAGAAGGGAACGACGATGGAACAACGGAGGATGACCCCTCCAAGAAGAAGCCTAAGCGTCGGCGTCAGTGGCGCCGCTCTAAATCCCGTCAAAGAAAAAACGACGATTCCGGCACAGGAGATAATAACACCCCGGACAGTGCCTAAGACAACCCCCTCCAGCAGGATTCAGCGCAGGAGGATGGAGAAACCAGCCCTCATGAGAGAGCGGCAGATAGAGAGGTAGAAGACGATAATTACATGCCTCCCTCCAAAGACGAGGCAAGCCTCGACGACGACGAATTTGTTGTGCCTGAGGATCCCGTTGAACAAGAGCGTTTCAAACGCAGGCTTATGGCCACGGCAAGCAGCCTCAAGAAAAAACAGCAACAGCTTAGAGCTGACCAAGACTTGCTAGACGACAGATGGACTGAAGTCCTTGCGGCTGAAGAGTACGAACTCGAACGCCCCTCCAAGAGCTACCCAAAGCGCAGGCTGCTACCCTAAGCACCCAGACCTACATCACCAGCGCATGATGCGACCGACCGGCCACCTCGTGGCCGCGACAAAGAGGCCTCTCGGCCCTCCATTCAAGCCGCACCCCGGCGTCGCTCAAAGAATACCAAGTCACGGGGAAATGCGCCAGACCTACGAGATATATTGGAGGACAAGGCAAGGCAAACAAGATCGATCTATGGATCGCGTGGGCGCCCCACGACACGTGACGATAACCGTCATGCCGGATATGGTAAATCCGGCCGGGCCGAACAAAGTAGACAAAGCTCGTTTGAGCTACGCCGTGATATAGCCCAAAGATGCAGGCGCCACACACCCACTATGCTTCACAGATGAAGTAATGGATCATCAAATCCCCGAGGGTTTCAAACCCGTAAAAATCGAATCATAGGATGGCACAACAGATCTTGCGGTATGGATCAAGGATTATCTCCTTCATATCCACATGGCCTGCGGTGATGATCTACACGCCATCAAATACCTCCCACTCAAGCTTAAAGGACCAGCTCGGCATTGGCTTAACAACTTGCCAGGAGAATCAATTGGTTGTTGGGAGGACACAAAGCCGCATTCCTCTACAATTTCCAGGGCACCTATGTGCGACCACCAGACGCCGATGACCTAAGCCACATAATTCAATAGCCAGAGGAATCGGCCAGAAAATTCTGGACACGGTTCCTAACCAAGAAAAATCAAATAATCGACTGTCCGGACACAGAGGCCCTTGTAGCCTTCAAACATAACATCCGTGACGAGTGGCCGAAATCCATGGCAGCCCTCACAACACTCATGACCCGCTTTTGCGCGGGAGAAGACAGCTGGCTAGCTCGTAGTAATAATATGACCAAGAGCCCTGGTAATTCAGATACCAAGGACAACAATGGCAGGTCGCGTCGCAACAAGCAAAAGCGCCGCATTAACGGCGACAATGCTGAGGATACGGCAGTTAATGCCGGGTTTAGAGGCTCTAAACCCGGTCAGCGGAAAAAGCCATTTAAAAGAAATACTCCGGGCCCGTCCAGTTTGGACCGAATACTCGATCGCTTGTGCCAGATACACGGCACCCCCGAAATACCAGCCAATCACACCAACAGGGATTGTTGGGTGTTCAAGCAGGCATGCAAGTTAAGTTTCGAAAACATAGACAAGGGGCTGCATAGCGATGACGAGGAGGAGCCCCAGCCGCTGAACAATAGGGGACAGAAGGGCTTCCCCCCACAAGTGTGGACGGTGAACATGATATACGCAGCCCAGATCCCCAAAAGGGAGCAGAAGCGTGCACTCAGGGACGTATATGCATTGGAGCCAGTCGCCCCAAATTTCAACACATGGTCCTCCTGCCCGATCACTTTTGATCGAAGGGACCACCCCACGAGCATCCGCCATGGCGGATTCGCCGCATTGGTTCTAGACACAATCATTGACGGATTTCACCTCACTAGAGTCCTTATGGACAGCGGCAGACCTGAACCTGCTTTATGAGGATACGGTCACGAAAAATGGGCATAGATCCCTCAAGGATTAAACCCACAAAGACGACCTTTAAAGGCGTCATACCAGGTGTAGAGGCCAACTGTACAGGCTCAGTTACACTTGAGGTGGTCTTCAGATCCCCGGATAATTTCTGAAGCGAGGAGTTAATCTTCGACATAGTCCCGTTCCGAAGTGGCTATCACGCACTGCTCGGACGAACCGCATTTGCAAAAGTTCAATGCGGTGCCGCACTACGCATACCTCAAGCTCAAGATGCCAGGCCCTCGAGGAGTCATTACGGTCAATGGAAACACTGAACGCTCTCTCCGAACAGAGGAGCATACGGCGGCCCTCGCGGCGGAAGTACAAAGCAGCCTTTCAAGGCAATTCTCCAGTCCGACTATTAAACGTCCGGACACCGTCAAGCGCGCCCGGAGTAACCTACAAGAAGACCGCCTGGCATGTTCCGAGCAAGCGTAGCAATGCGGCCCCAACCCCAGCCCTCACGAAATTGCGAAACCAGCACTACGCGTACATAACTACGCTCTGGAAATACCATGGGCATAGGGGGAGGGGAACGACCACGCCATGCCCAAAATGCGGCTCAACCGCACCAGGGGCTCCCGATTTTGTCATTCTTTTTTTCTTCTTACTTTCAGGACTCCACTCCACGGAAGGCATGTCCGTCAGTACAATCGCCGAACACACGATGCAACAGCCAGGGAGGCAGAAAGCTACGTCGAGTGTCCAGGTGGTCTCTATAACGAGCAGTATACTTGTTTCACATATCATCCCACAGCTCGCCCCTGGAGGGGGACATGTCAAATAGTCCCATCTCTTGCTTATCGCACTATTTGTATCGTCCCGCTTTTACCGCAGCCTTTTCGAATAAACAATACATAGCTTTCGTCTATTATTGCATTCCCTTTTAATAAAAATATATTCAGTTATGACATTATGCAACCGTACACTTGGGTACGGCCAATACACCAGGGGCTTACGTACCCCATAATATGGTGTGAGAAGTCCGAACACTCTCATGAGTGCGGCACCCCGAACTTATAGCATTATATGCATCGGCTCCGAATAATGTCTTGGGTCAATAGTTGGGTTTGCCCGGCTCCCATGTTTTGGTACCTTACGTTCCGTCATATCGGCTAAGGTAGCACTGGGAGAACCACAGCGATTGTGCCCCGGTTGAGCTGGGCTAAGCACCTCAGTGGAGAAAGCTAAAACTGACCGTCATGATAGGGCGAGAGCTGGTCGCTGTTCGAGAGGTTTTCGAGTCCCTAAAGACTTATGCCGCTTAGAGCGAGGAGTCGGCTTTGTCCGGTGCTACCTCTTGAGCACTGCGTTGGATTTCCTCGAAGAGGAGAGGATGATGCAGCAAAGTAGCGTAAGTATTTCCCTCAGTTTTTGAGAACCAAGGTATCAATCCAGTAGGAGACCATGCGCAAGTCCCTCGTACCTGCACAAAAAGATAGCTACTCGCAACAAACGTTTAGGGGTTGTAAATCCCTTCACGGTCACTTACGAGGGTGAGATCTGATAGAGATAATATTTTTGGTATTTTTGGTATAAAGATGCAAAGTAAAAAGTAAAAGCAAAGCAAGTAAATAAAGTGATGGAGATTGATATGATGAGAATAGACCTGGGGGCCATAGGTTTCACTAGTGGCTTCTCTCAAGAGCATAGATATTCTACGGTGGGTGAACAAATTACTGTTGAGCAATTGACAGAATTGAGCATAGTTATGAGGTTATCCAGGCAATGATCATGGATATAGGCATCACGTCCGTGACAAGTAGACCGAAACGATTCTGCATCTACTACTATTACTCCACTCATCGACCGCTATCCAAAGATGCATCTAGAGTATTAAGTTAAAACAGAGTAACGCCTTAAGCAAGATGACATGATGTAGAGGAATAAATTCATGCAATATGATAAAATACCCCATCTTGTTATCCTCTATGGCAACAATACAATGCGTGCCTTGCAACCCTTTACATCCTTTGGGTAAGGACATCGCAAGATTGAACCCAAAGCTAAGCACTTCTCCCATTGCAAGAACTACCAATCTAGTTGGCCAAACCAAAAGGATAATTTGAAGAGACTTGCAAAGATAACTCAATCATACATAAAAGAATTCAGAGAAGATTCAAATATTTTCCATAGATAAGCTGGATCATAAACCCACAATTCATCGGTCTCAACAAACACACCGCAAAAACAATATTACATCAAATATATCTGCACGAGAGAGGGGGAGAACATTGTATTGAGATCCAAAAAGAGAGAAGAAGCCATCTAGCTACTAGCTATGGACCCGAAGGTCTGATGTAAACTACTCACACTTCATCGGAGGGGCTATGGTGATGATGTAGAAGCCCTCCATGGTGGATGCCCCCTCCGGCGGAGCTCCGAAACAGGCCCCAAGATGGGATCTCGTGGATACAGGAAGGTACGGCGGTGGAATTAGGTTTTTGGCTCCGTCCCCGATCTGTTGGGGGTACGTAGGTATATATAGGAGGAAGGAGTACGTCGGTGGAGTGTCAGGGGGCCCACGAGGCAGGGGGCGCGCCCAGGCGGGGAGGGCGCGCCCCCACCCTCGTGACCGCCTCTGGCACTTCTTGGAGTAGGGTCCAAGTCTCCTGGATCACGTTCGGTGAGAAAATCACGTTCCCGAAGATTTCATTCCGTTTGGACTCCGTTTGATATTCCGTTTCTTCGAAACACTGAAATAGGCAAAAAACAACAATTCTGGGCTGGGCCTCCGGTTAATAGGTTAGTCCCAAAGTAATATAAAAGTAGAAAATAAAGCCCATTATAGTCCAAAATAATAGATAAAGTAGCATGGAGCAATCAAAAATTATAGATACGTTGGAGACGTATCAAGCATCCCCAAGCTTAATTCCTGCTCGTCCTCGAGTAGGTAAATGATAAAAAAAGAATTTTTGATGCGGAGTGATACTTTGGCATAATTTCAATGTCAATCTTCTTAATTGTGATATGAATATTCAGATCCTAAAGGTTCAAGACAAAAGTTCCTATTGACATAAAAATAATAATACTTCAAGCATACTAATCAAAATAATTATGTCATCTCAAAATAACATGGCCAAAGAAAGTTCATTCCTATAGAATCATATAGTTAGGCTATGCTTCATTTTCGTCACACAAAGATGTTCCCAACTTCTATACCCACGATTACAAGCCAATCAATTGTTTCATACTTAAATAATCTCAAACTTTTTCAACCTTCACGCAATACATGAGCGTGAGCCATGGATATAGCACTATGGGTGGAATAGAGTATGATGATGGGGATTGTGTGGAGAAGACAAAAAAGGAGAAAGTCTCACATTGACGAGGATAATCAACGGGCTATGGAGATGCCCATAAATTTATGTCAACATGAGGAGTAGGGATTGCCATGCAATGGATGCACTAGAGCTATGAATGCTCAACAAAATAAAACTAGTGGGTGTGCATCCAACTTGCTTGCTCATGAAGACCTAGGGCATTTGAGGAAGCCCATCGTAGGAATATACAAGCCAAGTCCTATAATGTAAAATTCCCACTAGTATGAAAAAGGACAACTTATGAAACTCACTATATGAAAGACATGGTGCTACTTTGAAGCACAATATATGAGACTCACTACATGAAGAACGAGGTGCTACTTTGAAGCACAATATCTGAGACTCACTACATGAAGAACATGGTGCTACTTTGAAGCACGAGTGTGGAAAAAGAGATAGTAGCATTGCCCTTTTATTTTCTTTTTTTGGGCCTTTTTTGGCCTTTCTATTTTTTATTTGGGCAATGCTCTAATAATGATGATCATCACACTTCTATTGATTACAACATAAGGATTACAACTCGAAACTAGAACAAGATATGACTCTATATGAATGCCTCCGGCGGTGTATCGGGATGGTGCAATGAATCAAGAGTGACATGTATGAAAAATAATGCATGGTGGCTTTGCCACAAATACGATGTCAACTACATGATCATGCAATGGCAATATGACAAAAGTAAAGTATGTCATGATGATGATGGTGGAAGTTGCATGGCAATATATCTCGGAATGGCTATGGAAATGCCATAATAGGTAGGTATGGTGGCTGTTTTGAGGAAGATATAAGGAGGTTTATGTGTGATAGAGTGTATCGTATCACTGGGTTTGGATGCACCGGCGAAGTTTGCGCCAACTCTCAATGTGAGAAAGGGCAATGCACGGTACCGAAGAGGCTAGCAAAGGCGGAAAGGTAAGAGTGCATATAATCCATGGACTCAACATTAGTCAAAAGAACTCATATACTTATTGCAAAAATTTATAAGTCATCAAAAATCAAGTACTACACGCATGATCCTAGGGGGATATATTGGTAGGAAAAGATCACCGCTCGTCCACGACCGCCACTCATAAGGATGCACAAGCCAGGTACACTTCATGCTTCAAATTTGTTACACAACTTTAACCATACGTGCATGCTACGGGACTTACAAACTTCAACACAAGGATTTCTCAAATTCACAACTACTCAACTAGCACGACTTTGATATTATCACCTCCATATCTCAAAACAATTATCAAGCATCAAACTTATCTTAGTATTCAACACACTCAAAAGAAAGTTTCACATATCTTGAACACCAAGTATATTAACATTAAGCAAATTACCATGCTATTAACGACTCTCAAAATAATCTAAGTGAAGCATGAGAGATCAAGTTTCTTTAAAACAAATTCACCACCGTGCTCTAAAAGATCTAAGTGAAACACTAGAGAAAAAATTATCACGCTCAAAAAGATATAAGTGAAGCACTATGAGCAAATTATCAAGCTCAAAAGATATAAGTGAAGCACATAGAGTATTCTATCAAATTTCAATTCATATATGGCTCTCAAAAGGTGTGTACAGCAAGGATGATTGTGGTAAACTAGCAAGCAAAAGACTCAAATAATACAAGACGCTCCAAGCAAAACACATATCATGTTGGTGAATAAAAATATAGCTCCAAGTAAATTACCGATGGAAGTGGATTTAAAGAGGGATGCCTTCCGGGCATCCCCAAGCTTTGACTTTTTGGTGTCCTTGGATTATATTGGGGGTGCCATGGACATCCCCAAGCTTAGGCTCTTGCCACTCCTTGTTCCATAATCCATCAAAAGAATTCACCCAAAACTTCAAAACTTCACAACACAAAACTCAATAGAAATCTCGTGAGCTCCGTTAGAGAAAGAAAACAAAACACTACTTTAAGGTACTGTAATGAACTCATTCTTTATTTATATTGGTGTTAAACCTACTGTATTCCAACTTCTCTATGTATTGTAAACTATTTTACTAACCATAGTTTCATCAAAATAAGCAAACAACACACGCAAAACAGAATCTGTCAAAAACAGAACAGTCTGTAGTAATCTGTAACTAACGCAAACTTCTGGAACCCAAAAACTTATACCCAAATTAGACGACCTGGAAAATTTGTTTATTGATCAGAAGAAATTGGAATCAGTATTTTATCACGTTCTGATGATTTTTAACAATTCGGGCACTGAGCACAAAGATTCTGGAAATTGCAGCAAGATCAAATAACTATCATCCAAGAAGATCCAATAGGTTCAACTTGGCACAAACACTAATTAAAAGAAAAAACCACATCTAAACAGAGGCTAGATGGATTATTTATTCCTAAACAGAACCAAAAACAAAAAAACAAAATAAAATTGGGTTGCCTCCCAACAAGCGCTATCGTTTAACGCCCCTAGCTAGGCATAAAAGCAAGGATAGATCTAGGTATTGCCATCTTTGGTAGGCAATCCATAAGTGGCTCTCACGATAGATTCATATGGTAATTTTATTTTCTTTCTAGGAAAGTGTTCCATGCCCTTCTTTAAAGGGAATTGGAATCTAATATTTCCTTCCTTCATATCGATAATTGCACCAATCGTTCTAAGGAAAGGTCTACCAAGAATAATAGGACATGAAGGATTGCAATCTATAACAAGAACGATAAAATCTACGGGCACATAATTCCTTTGCAACAATAAGAACATCATTAATTCTTCCCATGGGATTTTTAATAGTGGAATCCGCAAGATGCAAGTTTAGAGAGCAATCATCAAAATCACGGAAATCTCGCAAATCACACAAAGTTTTGGGAATAGTAGAGACACTAGCACCCAAATCACACAAAGCATGAAACTCATAATTTTTAATTTTAATTTTGATAGTAGGTTCCCACTCATCATGGAGTTTCCTAGGGATAGAAATTTTCAACTCAAGCTTTTCTTCATAAGATTTCATCAACGCATCAACAATGTGTTCGGTAAAAGCCTTATTTTGACTATAAGCATGAGGAGAATTTAACACGGATTGCAACGAGGAAATACAATCAATTAAAGAGAAATTTTCATAATTAAATTCCTTGATATCCAAAATAGTGGGTTTGGCAATATCTCGATTTTTATTTCTTTCAATCCCACTTTTATCAATTTCATCATCAAGATCTAAAAACTCCGACTTCTTGGAACGCCTTCCAGGTAGAGGAAGATCATATTCAGTTTCATAAAGATTCATATTGCAAACAAAGATTTAATAGGGGACACATCAATAACTTTTAGATCTTCATCTTGATTTTCATAGGAATTAGAAGAACATGCGTTAATAAAGGCATCTTTGGAAGCACGCATCCTAGCGGTTCCTTCTTTGCACTCATCAATGGAAATTCTCATAGCTTTGAGAGACTCATTGGTATCATGCTTAGGAGGAATAGATCTAAGCTTTAAAGAATCAACATCAAGAGAAATTCTATCAACGTTCCTAGCCAAATCATCAACTTTAAGTAATTTCTCTTCAAGCAAAGCATTAAAATTCTTTTGCAAATTCATAAACTCTTTAACACTACTCTCAAATTCAGAGGGAATCTTATTAAAATTTCCATAAGAGTTATTGTAGGAATTTCCATAATTATTAGAAGGATTACTAGGATAAGGCCTAGGATTAAAATTCCCTCTATAATGCGTTGTTTCCAAAACTATTCCTACCAACAAAATTCACATCCATAGATTCATTATTATTCTCAATCAAGGTAGACAAAGGCATATCATTAGGGTCAGAAGAAACACTCTTAGTAAATAACTTCATAAGTTCATCCATCTTTCCACTCAAAATGTTGATTTCTTCTATAGCATGCACTTTTTTATTAGTAGATCTTTCAGTATGCCATTGAGAATAATTAACCATACTATTATCTAGGAGTTTAGTAGCATCTCCTAAAGTGATTTCCATAAAAGTGCCTCCCGCGGCCGAATCTAAAATATTTCTAGAAGCAAAATTCAATCCGGCATAAATTTTTTGTATAATCATCCACAAGTTCAAACCATGAGTAGGACAATTACGTATCATTAATTTCATTCTCTCCCAAGCTTGTGCAACATGTTCATGATCAAGTTGCTTAAAATTCATAATATCATTCCTAAGAGATATAATCTTAGCGGGAGGAAAATACTTAGAGATAAAAGCATCTTTGCACTTGTTCCAAGAATCAATACTATTTTTAGGCAAAGATGAAAACCATGCTTTAGCACAACCTCTAAGCGAAAAAGGAAATAGCTTCAATTTAATGACATCATAATCGACATCTTTTTTCTTTTGCATATCACATAAATCGACAAAGCCATTCAGATGAGTAGCGGCATCTTCGCTAGGAAGGCCGGCGAATTGATCTTTCATAACAAGATTCAACAAAGCAATATTGATTTCACAAGATTCGGTATTGGCAAGAGGAGCAATCGGAGTGCTAAGGAAATCATTATTATTGATATTGGTGAAGTCACACAATTTGGTGGCATCTTGAGCCATCGCGACAAGCAAGCAAACTAACACACGAGCAAACAAAAGGCAAAGGGAAAAAGGCAAAGGAAAGAGAGGAGGAGATTGGGAAAGAGAGGGCGAATAAAACGGCAAGGGTGAAGTGGGGGAGAGGAAAACGAGAGGCAAATGGCAAATAATGTAATGCAAGAGATAGGGATTGCGATGGGTACTTGGTATGTTGACTTTTGCGTAAGCCTCCCCGGCAACGGCACCAGAAATGGCTCGTTGTCGGGAGTCCAAATCTTCACTTGACTTCACGTAAGCCTCCCCGGCAACGGTGCCAGAAATTCTTCTTGCTACCTCTTGAGCACTGCATTGGATTTCCTCGAAGAGGAGAGGATGATGCAGCAAAGTAGCGTAAGTATTTCCCTCAGTTTTTGAGAACCAAGGTATCAATCCAGTAGGAGACCACGCGCAAGTCCCTCGTACCTGCACAAAACGATAGCTACTCGCAACCAACGCTTAGGGGTTGTCAATCCCTTCACGGTCACTTACGAGAGTGAGGTCTGATAGAGATAATATTTTTGGTATTTTTGGTATAAATATGCAAAGTAAAAAGTAAAAGCAAAGCAAGTAAATAAAGTGATGGAGATTGATATGATGAGAATAGACCCGGGGGCCATAGGTTTCACTAGTGGCTTCTCTCAAGAGCATAGATATTCTACGGTGGGTGAACAAATTACTGTTAAGCAATTGATAGAATCGAGCATAGTTATGAGGTTATCCAGGCAATGATCATGTATATAGGCATCACGTCCGTGACAAGTAGACCGAAACGATTCCGCATCTACTACTATTACTCCACTCATCGACCGCTATCCAGCATGCATCTACAGTATTAAGTTAAAAACATAGTAACCCTTAAGCAAGATGACAAGATGTAGAGGAATAAATTCATGCAATATGATAAATACCCCATCTTGTTATCCTCGATGGCAACAATACAATACGTGCCTTGCAACCCTTTACATCCTTTGGTAAGGACACCGCAAGATTGAACCCAAAGCTAAGCATTTCTCCTATTGCAAGAACTACCAATCTAGTTGGCCAAACCAAACGGATAATTCGAAGAGACTTGCAAAGATAACTCAATCATACATAAAAGAATTCAGAGAAGATTCAAATATTTTCCATAGATAAGCTGGATCATAAACCCACAATTCATCGGTCTCAACAAACACACCGCAAAAAGAATATTACATCGAATAGATCTCCACGAGAGAGGGGAGAACATTGTATTGAGATCCAAAAAGAGAGAAGAAGCCATCTAGCTACTAGCTATGGACCCAAGGTCTGAAGTAAACTACTCACACTTCATCGGAGGGCTATGGTGATGATATAGAAGCCCTCCGTGGTGGATGCCTCCCATGAGCTCCTAACAGGCCCTAAGATGGGATCTCGTGGATACAGGAAGGTACGGCAGTGGAATTAGGTTTTTGGCTACGTCCCCGATCTGATGGGGGTACGTAGCTATATATAGGAGGAAGGAGTACGTCGGTAGAGCGTCAGGGGGCCCACAAGGCAGGGGGGCGCGCCCAGGAGGGAGGGTGCGCCCCCCACCCTCCTGAACGCCTCTCGCACTTCTTGGAGTAGGGTCCAAGTCTCCTGGATCACGTTCGGTGAGAAAATCACGTTCCCGAAGGTTTCATTCTGTTTGGACTCCGTTTGATATTCCGTTTCTTCAAAACACTGAAATAGGCAAAAAAACAGAAATTCTGTGCTGGGCCTCTGGTTAATAGGTTAGTCCCAAAAGTAATATAAAAGTAGAAAATAAAGCCAATTATAGTCCAAAACAATAGATAAAGTAGCATGGAGCAATCAAAAATTATAGATACGTTGGAGACGTATCATCCGGCCTAGGCGTGGATAGTGCCCCGAACTCGGTCTTTCGAATACCAGGGGCTTCGTCGAAATTTAAAATTATAGAATTCTATGGCTAAGTGAGAGTGTTCAAGCATTATAGTCAGATTGCCTTGTTCGTTGTGTTGAGCACCTCCCTCGAAGGACCCAAGAATGGGAAAAAGAGCGCTCAAGTTTATCCCAAACACCCCAGGACTCGTGGCATGGGGGCAGAAGCCGACGACTCGCCATCTCTAAAATTTAATAAACGGCCGCACAAAAGGTAATATTTTAAATTCAAAAGCGTTGCTTAGCGCATATGAACAAGTTTTCAGCGTTTACTCAAAAATTACATCTTTGGAGCATTCATCCGCTATAAGGCGGGCACCCTTCAGGACGCCCTCATAATACATCTCGGTCTTGCGATGCTCCTTGCCCGGCGGTGGCCCATCCGTCACAAGCTTCTCAACCTCCATCTTGCCCCAGTGCACTTTAGCACTGGCAAGGGCCCTACGGGCACCTTCGATGCATACGGAGCGCTTGATGACTTCAAGCCATGGACAGGCATCCACCAGCGGCCTCACCACCAAGTAGCTCCTGTGCATGGCTTCCTGTGCCGTGAGCCGGACTATGAGACCCTTCATGGCCTGTTCGGCCACCTTATGGAGCTCAACCAGCTGCTTCAGCTGGTCGCTCAAGGGCACCGGGTGTCCGGCCTCAACATACTAGGACCAGAACACCTTCTCAGTCGAGCTCCCCTCCTCGGCCCGGTAGAATGCGGCAGCATTGGACACACTGCGGGAAAGATCTGCGAATGCTCCTGAAGAGCTCCGGACTCGGGTAAGTAACAAGTAATTCACTTTAACGTGCTTGCTTTGCATAAAGAATGCCTTACCCGCCGCTATCTTCTTCATCGCCTCAATTTCCTGGAGGGCTTTTTGAGCTTCGGCCTTGGCTGATTAGGCGCTCTCAAGAGCCGAGGCAAGCTCAGACTCTCGAGTCTTTGAGTCAAGCTCCAAGCTCTCGTGTTTTTTCACGAGATCTTGGAGCTCTTGCTGCACCTCCGCCACCCGCGCCTCCTGCTTTTCTCGCTGGGTATGCTCCACGGCCGCATTTTCTTCGGCCTTGGACAGCGCTTCCTTCAGGGTTGCCACCTGGGTTATGGCCCCTCTAATACTCACGTTGGTCCTGTCATTTTTTGACACCACATCTTTTATATATATACTTAAATAAGGTATTACTTACCTTCCTTGTCTTCGAGCTGGTTCTTGGCAAGGCCGAGCTTGTTCTCGGACCGCTCGAGGCTCTGCTTCAATGCATCGACCTCCGCAGTCAGTGCGGCAGAGATCAGCAGCGTAGCCTGCATCCCCATATTGACATACTTATGTTAGACTCCTGCGTATATCTTTTTGATCCTTAGTTCGGCTTTTCTTTCCGAACACCAAACTGAGCATCAGTTGCTACCGCCTATCGTAATATTTTTACATATCTTAAATACATACCTCAAAGCCTGTTAGAAGGCTGGCACAGGCTTCAGTCAGCCCGCTCTTGGCGGACTGAACCTTCTGGATCACCACACTCATGATAGTGCGGTGCTCCTCGTCGATGGAGGCGCCGTTAAGCACCTCCAACAGATTATTCGGTCCCTCCGGTTGGACGGAGGTCACCGGCGTCGTAGGCTTGCCTGTTGGATGCCGGAACCGTTAAAGGTTTCGGTGCGGTGTCCGGCCCAGGGCCGGACTTAGAGCCCTTGGGGTTTTTGTCCCCTTTGCGCCTGGAGTACGGGAGGTCGCCTTGCAGCGCCTCCAGGACCACCTCCTCCTGGCTTGGCCCCTTTTGGGACGCCACCTCGGCATCATCCGCAGCGCGAGGAGAGGAGGCAGCCGGAAGTGAAGTGCTATTCACATCTGACGAACCCAGGGAGCCGCTCGATGAAGCATCGAGCCCGGCCTTGGGCGGACTGCATGATTATATTCGGCGTCAGAAGATAGTGTGCAACAAAGGAACGCCATGAGTTATTCTGGTATCCGGATACTTACGATTTCACCAGGGGCTTGGCCCTGGATGGCCACTCCTCTTTGCCGTCGTCGGTGTTGGTGGAGTAGTCCGGAGGAAGGGTCCTCCCCTTCTTGGACCCTCCACCCCCCCACCCCCCCGGTTGGGGCGGCCTTCCTTTTCATTCCTCCCCCCGCTGGAGGGGGAGAGGCCTCTTCTTCCTCCTCCTTGTCTTCGGAGGAGGAGTGCACCTCGGAGTCATCGGATGATGAATCCGACACCACCGGGCGCCGGGAACTCTTTCGAGTTCCCGTGGCCTTCTTCTTGGCCTTCTTCTCCGGCACCACGTAAGGTGCCGGAACCAGCAGCCCCGTCAAGCGGGCGTCCGCTGGGTCTTCGGGCAAGGGAGCCGGACAGTCAATCTGCCCGGACGTCTTCTGCCAATCCTGTCAAAGGTAAGGGAGTTTAGATCCCGCATAGAATCAAACTATGGAAAACAAGTAACCCGTAAAAGGGTAAAATAGCTTACCGCGTTGGCTTGATGCTGCGCACTGAATCCGCGATCCTCGGTAGCGGATGCGGGGGCCTCGGCGCCCTTGAATGAACAGCACCTCCCAGCGTCTTCGTGCGTAGTGTCAAGAGCCTGCCCAGGTTCAGTGCTGTGCGGATTAAACTCCCACAAGCTGAAAGCTCGTTGTTGGCACGGGAGGATCCGGGGATGAGCATGACCTGGACTACGTTGACGAGTTTGAGCTTCTTGCTCACCAGGTTTTGGATGCAGGTTTGGAGTCCGGTCAGCTCTTCCGAATTACCCTGACGACAAGCCCGTCTCTTTCCGAGGTGAGCCGTGTAGGGAAGCCAGATCGGAATTCGGGGGCCGCTGCCCATTCAGAGTGACGCGGCTCGGTGATGTAGAACCACCCCGATTGCCACCCCTTTATGGTCTCCACGAAGGAGCCCTCAAGCCATGTAACGTTGGGCATCTTGCCCACCATGGCGCCTCCGCACTCCGCTTGGCGGCCGCCCACTACCTTCGGTTTGACCTTGAAGGTCTTCAGCCATAAGCCGAAGTGGGGCTGGATGCAGAGGAAGGCCTCACACACGACGATGAACGTCGAGATATTGAGGATGAAGTTCGGGGCCAGATCATGTAAATCCAGGCCGTAGTAGAACATGAGTCGCCGGACAAATGGGTGAAGTGGGAAACCTAGTCCGTGGAGGGAATGGGTGAGGAACACCACCCTCTCATGGGGCCTGGGAGTGGGGATGAGCTGCCCCTTGTCGGGGAGCCGGTGCGCGATGTCATTGGACAAGTATCAGGCTTTCCTCAGCTTCTTGATGTGTCCCTCCATGACGGAGGAGACCATCCACTTGCCTCCCGCTCCGGACATGGCTGGAGAAGGTTGAGGTAAGATGTGCGAACTTGGGCGCTGGAGCTCGAGTGCGCGAAAATGGATAAGCAAAGGAGGAAGAAGGCATAGATGGAAAAGGTGGATCCTTATCCCCTTATATGGGCGGACGAAACTATGTGCCCCCACCAGCCTGGTAAAACTCGCTTATCTCCCAAGCACTGTAATTAATGGCACGGTTGGGTTACCCACGCCCGTATTGATGAGAATCCCGGAATAAGGGGACACAATCTACGCTCGACAAGACGTGCCAAGGAAACCGCCTCGCTAAGTGCAATCGAGGTGGGACAAGAAAAGCGATTCGACTAAAGGCTTGGCCTTGGTGTGATATCACGTTGCGGAATACGTCAGCAGATTGGATTTGTGTAAATATTATTCTCTCTACGGTGGTATGTGGAACTTATTTTGCAGAGCCGGAAACTATTCTTGTGTTCAAAATCTTCTATGAAGTATTCGGAGGAGCAACCCGCCTTGCAATGCCGAAGACAATCTGCGCGCCGGACTCATCGTATTGAAGCCTGGTTCAGGGGCTACTGAGGGAGTCCTGGATTAGGGGGTGTCTGGATGGCCGGACTATAACCTTTGGCCGGACTCCTGGACTATGAAGATACAAGATTGAAGACTTCGTCCCGTGTCCGGATGGGACTTTCCTTGGCGTGGAAGGCAAGCTTGGCGATACGGATGTAGATCTCCTCCCATTTGTAACCGACTCTATGTAACCCTAACCCTCTCGGTGTCTATATAAACCGGAGGGTTTTAGTCCGTGGGGACGAACAACAATCATACCATAGGCTAGCTTCTAGGGTTTAGCCTCTCTGATCTCGTGGTAGATCTACTCTTGTACTACCCATATCATCAATATTAATCAAGCAGGAGTAGGGTTTTACCTCCATCGAGAGGGCCCGAATCTGGGTAAAAACATCGTGTCCCTTGTCTCCTGTTACCATCCGCCTAGACGCACAGTTCGGGACCCCCTACCGGAGATCCGCCGATTTTGACACCGACACCCGATATGTTGGAGAGGGGGATGTGTGTGGGTGTGTGCCTTCATGGGAGACTGACCTGAAGAAAAAGATTGCATGCGTGCGATGGATAATGCCGACTGGTAGTGTGTGTGCATGCATGCACGAGAGAAAGTTAGTGGTACAATTATAAAGAGAAGACTACTGTGTGGTTGTAAAAGAATAGGTAAGGTCATAATCAATGTAAAGTGGAATTCAAATATTTGAATAAGAGATCCTGATGTTTGAAACCCATGCATGCGTGAATATAACGGAGATCTGTGCGGTGTGGTTTTGGAAACGAGCATGTTGTAATGTATACACATTGAACAAGGTCAGACTGATTTGAATTTGAGATGCCGATGGCAGACATCATTTGGCCACGTCGCATCCGTGCATGGACACACTATTCTAATTGCAGATGATGGGCGGCTTCGCATCACATATCTATATCTATACCCCTATATATATATATATTATCTTTTATATTTTTTATATTGTGTGCGGGTAACTTTAACTTTGAAAGATGGTCATTCGATGAGGCGAATCCGATGGTCCAAAGATGGCAAATTTGAGCACTATTGGCTGTTGGATATCATCTAGATTCCGCCACATTTTGCCACATGTATAATCTAGAAGACTCCATGGTTGAACTTAAGCATAATGCACAAACATCAAAACATAAGCACTTCTTATTTGTTCTAGAATCTTCCGTATCAGAATTTCCCAAATGTTTTTCTACATGATTTGCCATTATTTGTTTTTACTTTATGTCTTACAACGCACAATTCCATGAATCTTAAAATAGATTAGCTTTCTTATAAAAACTAGATGATTTTGAATGAAATGAACTATAAGAATTAAACGAACATCTACATCATGCATATATGACTCAAAGCTTGCATGCTATAATGTGGTATTTATTCATAATTTGGTTGCCAAATCTCATGCGTGCAATGCATGTGTACCTTACTCTAGTCTAAATGGTGTTTGTGTGTGTGTTGTGCGTGTTGTGGTGCAAATTGTCTTTTTTTGGTACACGTTAAGCTTGTTCTTCCGAAATTTCAAGCCGCGCCTTGTTATGCCGAAAATTCAAGCTAGCGTCTCTGTCTATCGTGCTGCGAAACTCCCGCCTCTTCAACCCGCGCCTTGTTAGCCCGAAATATTTAAGATATATCTTTGTCTCGTTGTGCTCCAACAACTCCCTCCATCTCAACCCGCGCCTTGCTATTCCGAAATTACAACGCGCGTGAAAACTCCCACCTCGTGTGAAATCCCGTGTGACACTCAAATTTTTTTGTTTGGTTTTCAACAAAAACTTTGTTGGATTTGAAGAAGGTCATTTAAATTCTTCCAAAAACCTCCCTCTCAAAACTTCTCCCTTGGCAAGGATTTCATTGTTGATGCCTTCTTCAACTCTGGTGTTTGGTTATTAAAAATCTTTCTTCTGTTTATCCCCTTCTCAAATTTATTTTTGGGAGTTATTTTTCTTTTAAAAGAAAACCCTAGGAGTTTTTGGGTCTTCTCTTATTTTGAAACCACCCATGGTTTTCCATGCCTCATGTGGTAAATCTTCCCAAAACCCCTCCTTCCACTTTGGGGCAATCCAAATATTCTGTCCCAACAAGTCCAACTCATTTTTGGATTTTATTCCATTTATTTCTTTCCCCAAAACAATTCTGTCCATTATTTTGAGCCTAGGTGATTTGCAAAGCAAGTACCTAATTGCCTTTGAACTTTGATCTCAAACCAACTCCTCTGGATAGTCCCTAGCACCCACAACCTAGAACCATCAAGATCCACTCCTCTTCTTTTCAAAATTTTCAAGTTTCAGCTTCTGCAAGTTTGGACCAGATTTGTCAAATTTGGTGAAATTCATATCTCCTCTTCTCCAAAAATTCCACCAAAATTCAGGCAACCCCCAGTTGCAATGAGGGGCCACTCCACGAAAAAATCAGCTCAAGAAAAAATCCCCACATGCCAAAATCATTCTGTCGAACACCTGGCCTGCACTGTTACTTTGCACTTTCAGAGAAATTCAGAGTTTCAGATAGTTCAGTTTAAATGAGTCCTCACACTTGTCAACAAGACGCCTTGGCGTGGTTGCGACGGCCCTTCTCCCTGGCGGGCGCCGCACGCCTTTGGACGGGTGCAGGCGTGGTGGCGGCGAGCCTCGGCCGGGCGTTAGCAATTCTGCGGTGGCTGCGCCACCCGTGGCGGCCAGCGAGGGCCCGAGCCAGCTCGCCACGCCACCCGTCGCCGCCCATCGCTCCCTGGCTCTCCGCGTGGCTCATGCACGCCAGCGCACTCCCGCTGCACCGTCGCCGTGGCCTGGCAAGCATAGGGCACGCCCTCTGCCGCCGATGGGCCCGCGCCGCCCCGTTCCATCGAACACCCCCCCAAAGCTTCTAATCCTAGCGCGTTTAGTGCCTAAATGGAGCCAATGGACCTCCACGATGACGCTCAACACCTAAACCACCCCGACCAAGCCCTGCGCCGCCGTAACCTTCGCCGGAGAACTCCGTTCACGGCCATCTCCTCTGATCGCCTATAAAAAGGGGCCCCGAGCTCGCCCTCGAGCACACACCATCCCTGCACCTCACCAACACTCCGCCAGGCCACTAGGAGGACATCGAGGAGGTCTCCTCCCCCAACTCCGGCCGCCCCGTTCCGCCTCGGCCTCCACCTCGATTCACTCCGGTGAGGCCGTCTCCGCACTCCAAACCTCACAAGACTCCTCGAGCACCCAAAGTAGTCTAACCCCACTTCAATTTGCCCTTCGCAGCACTCTCCCATGAGATCCAACCCTCCCGAATCACCGTCCACGAGCAAGGGTCATTGTCGACGTGGTGCTCGGCCACCACCACCACCCCCCACCGACACGGAATGTTGCAATGAGCATGGAGGTACCACCCGATCCCCTTGCCTCGCCGTGGATCGCCGTCGGCGACCACCGCAGCCCTCGGGCGCCGACGAGCTCCGTCCCCCCCCCCCCCCTTTTTAAATTTTCAAACCTGACGGGTGGCACCCGCCTGTCAGTCTCTCACCTATTTTAAACGAACCATTTTCTGAAAGCGTATTCTGGCAAAATGCGCTTTCCAGTCTGAATCGTTTTCTGGACTTTTCCGCTTAGCCCCCTGGGAAGTTTCTGTTTCATTACAGAGAGGTCCTTGGACTAAAACACTTATAATTTTTAAGCAAAAAAGGATTTTTGAGTGATTCTTTTTCTGCCCTCTTCAAAATTTTGTCTAGTTTTTATCAGATTTATTTGAAAAATATTTGGTATATTTCTGTACACCTCACGGTATTTACGATAGCGCGTGTATTTTTGTATACCGTAGATACCGAAGGAGGTGACGGAACCCCAAACTTCACCGAGCTAGGACCCGACTACTCCGAACCAGGCAAGCATGTTTGAACCTTTGATATGATGATTGTCTTGGCATGTTTGCATTTAGTAGTTCCATGGCATGTTTTTGAAGCATCTCGGTGAAGGTTATATTACATGCAAAGTTGAGGCAAATGAATTTCGATAATCCATAAGTTGTTGGATATGAGTTGCATGGCCATGAGATGGCATGAGAATGGGTAAGATGGCAGTGTTGTAGCATGCCAGTCTTATGCCAAACCGTTTGACCCAGTGCCAACATGAATCGGTCCAATTCCCATCTGTTTCCCTCCTATACTACCACATGTTTTTCCGCAAGGAAATATGGCTTAGTAGGTTGCAAACCGCTTTCTGGTACACACCAAATCGAGAGGCCGGCATGAGGGTTCCATGGCCCTGGATTAAAGCCTATCATCCGGTCAGGGGGCATGGGTGTTTCCGGTTGGGACCGAGAGGGGGGCACCCCTTAGAGCGCGCGTATATAAATTTGATCCCATGCTATTCGAGATTGTGATCTCCCCGTCTCAAAGTTTTTCTTGCACGTTGTGTTTGGTGATTCCTGGCATCGTGAGGTGGGATGCGTGTGTACTGGTTAGCCGTGTTTCCTCCGAAATACCGTAAACGGAACTAGTCCTTCGTGACTACGGAAATCCGTTGGCTGTGGATAATTTTAGTACAAACTCTGCAGAGTCAATAATCCTTGAAATCATCTTATCCATGTCCAAGTGCTGTGTTCATCTTATCTTGTCAAGTGTCAGTCTCGGTGACAGAAACTCCTGAGAACCACATGAGTGTTAAGTCCGATTTAAATGTTTATATTTCCTGTGGATGAACTAACCCATTTATTATCATGTGTCGAATGTTCTCCTATGAGTACTATTTCTTGCAAGTTAACAGATATGAAAAGTGAGTTATAAGCCCTTTCATGATGTCGCTCGACGTCTGATCATGCATTGTTATTATTTACTTTTGATTTAAGCCCTTTCTGTGATGTCGCTCAAACGTCCGACTGCGGCATTGTTATTATTTACTTTTGATTTAAGCCCTTTCTGCGATGTCGCTCAGACGTCCGACTGCGGCATCGTTGTTATTTATTTTCAATATAAGCCCTTTCTGTGATGTCGCCCCGACGTCCGACTGTGGCGCACATGTTTCTTATTTTCAATATAAGCCCTTTATGTGGTGTCGCTCAGACGCCCGACTGCGGCATGATTTATTTATTTGTTCACCCTTCGAGGCGTCGCTTCAGACACCCGGTCGGTTGTCAGTTATTTTTACTATCACCTGACTTCCTTCTTGCTAATTAATTGTTGTGTTACTTCCTCATTTGGATGTACCATACTAATTGTTCATGACGCATTCATGCATGCATTTGTTATATCTTATGTCCGAACTATTTTGCGAGTACTTTCAAAGTACTCACCTGGCTTGTTGATTTGGCCAGATGCTGACGAAGGCGATCTCATGGATGAAGAGTTCGATAGCGAGTCCGACGCCTAGAGGAATCCTAGTCAGTCTCGTGCAACCCCTGGATTAGTCACTGAGTTATATCCGCTTCCGCTACCCAAATAAATTCATCGAGCCTCACCTCGACGCTCGATGAGCTGCCAGTGTAGGAATCATATTATCCACTCCACTATGTTATTCCACCGCCAGTAGTATGCCACCCCACTCCATTGTGTCATATCCGCCATTATATATAATTATTGGTGTTCTTGTAATAAATGGTTGAGCACCCCAGCTTGGCCCTGTAATATATTATTACTGGCTTATTGTATCAAGATTTTGTCTACCAGTCAGGAGGATTTTTCCTCGTACTGGACTCAAAAGGTCGGTTTCTCAATAAGCTTTTTATTGGAAAAGCAGTCGTGACAAGCTTGGTACCAGAGCCAGGCTGACTGTAGTAAGCCACTAGGTGCGATCGCTAATCGGTTATTAGCATAATAGAGGTAATTCATATTTTTACAAATGTAGTCAATTTCTGACAGTCAGCATAAATTTATGATCTGACCACTCAGAATTTTTGGCCTACTTTTGTAGATGGCTGGCAACGACTGCGAGTCACAGATGTTCGCCAACATGCCTGATCGGTTCGTCAAGCTTCTCTCCTTCATCGTCCAAGTCGTGATGGGGCCATCTGTGCGCCCAGTCTTCACACTCTCTCAGCACAGGGTCAACGACAGTCTGACCATGCACCAAGCCGCGGTGCAATTCAAGGGAGGACGTGTTGAGTTACGCCGTTTCCGGTTCTTGGGGAGAGCCATGCCTACGGAGAAGCATGCGATGCAGATGGCAGCCCGTGAGGCGATAGCTCGTCTCAGGGATGTCCTTCCTTCGATGAAGACCCGTCGTTACCGCTACCTTCCATGTCACGTGGCATACACCTATCACTACACGTTCTCTTGCCCCAGAGGAGAACGAGACGAGGCTTTTGAGATGCTTATCGAGTATCTCCGGGCTCTGGAGGCAGCCTTCGACAACCTGGTGGACGACCTCGTGGCTGCCCGCGTAGACTCAGTCCATGGCTGTGCCGCCAACAGGAGGGAGCTCCTGCGCACCGCACCACCACTGACTTTCATCTCATCATCGGCATATTTTGCACCTACCTCTCTCGCCGCTACATGTCGCCTGCCTACCACTGAGGAGTTCAACCAAGTCATCGCACCTACTCTAGTTCGTTCTGCACCACCCCTTGCGCCCACTCATGTTCGTGTTGTCCCGCATAGGGCGCCAGCTCCACCAACTCCGCGCAGCACTTCACGCCTGGAGCCTATTAGCGAGGAGGAGGTTGAGTCCCCAGCCTCACTGCGCCTCACCTTCGGCAGGCCAAGGGAAATCCATACCATCTCCGACTGAGTATGCTTAGCCGCCATGTGATGTACCGACTTGTACGATATGTTTATATGTACATAGGCTGTGAGAAGTAGCTTGTGTGCGCATCATGTAGGAACTGGGAGAAGTGCACTAGCCTAAATAACATATCAGGTATATGTACGCATATCCTGAGTGCTGTATTGTATAATTACTGCTTGCGTGTAAGATATGTAATGAGCAGTCCTTCTCCGTGCACAAACGTTTATTCTCTTGAAAAATCTTGGAGCATTTAAGACCTTTTCCGTCTTCATGAATTTATTGACTTTTGCGACTCGATTTCTTTCTTATGAGTTTTACAAAAATATATCCCTAGAGTGAACAATGTCTCGTCCTTGGATGCGCTCCATGCCAACTCCGTCAGAGGAAAATTATGGCACACAACCAAGCAACAATTTCACACAGGGGCAGTCAAGTCAACAGGACAGTGAAACAACACTTTCCCAAATGTGCCGTCTTTATGAGCAAAGTCAGCAACAACATCAGGAAATGATGAACCAAGTCATCAATATGGGAAATCACCGTGGACAGTAGCAGCAGCAATCAAAGTTATGTGAGCTATAGAAGACGCGTCCCCAAACATTTTCTCATACTGACAAACCTCTTAAGGCCGAGGACTGGCTTCGAGACATGGAAAGAAAATTAATTATTGCCCAGTGTTCAGATCTTGAGAAAGTGCTATATGCACCGCACTATCTCACTGGAGCAGCTGCATCATGGTGGGAAAATTTCCTACACATGCACCCCAACAAATATAATATAACCTGGGAGGAGTTCAAAGAAGGCTTTCGTGGAGCACATATTCCTAAAAGTCTTATGAAGATCAAAAAGAGAGAATTTGACGACCTCAAGCAAAGAACCATGACGGTGTCAGAATACAACGAGGAGTGTATGTCCGAAAGCAAGAAGATGGAAAAATTCCTAGACGGTCTGGCGCCCGCGCTTAAATGCCAGCTGGTTGTGCACACCTTCCCAGATTTTAAGACGCTGGTGGATAAGGCCATTACCTTGGAAAATGAGAGACGCAGCTTGGAAGATTTCCGCAAGCGAAAAAGGGACCAGACTAATCATGCTCGCAACCACCGCAGCAGGACAGATTTTCAGAAAGGTGGAACACCCAAACCCACGACAAACATCCCACGCCCAATCAAGAATTTCCATGCAAGGGACAAGGAGTTCACATACCGCCCAGGCGTTACTTGTTACACTTGTGGAGAAGAAGGGCACTATGCCAAGCAGTGCCCCAAGCCAAGGAACTCGACCCGAAAGCCGAACAACGGAGGAAATAATTCGGCGCCAAAGCGCAACAATTTCAACCCAAATAACAACCACAGGAAGGGTCATCTGAACCACGTGACCAAAGAGGAAGCACAGAATGCCCCAGATATCGTACTCGGTACGTTTCCTCTCAACACAATACCTGCCATGGTTTTGATTGATTCTGGAGCTTCTCACTCATTCATTTCAAAAAGTTTTGCCTTGCAAAATAATTTTTCGATGCTTCCCTTGGAAAAATCTATGATCGTCAAGTCCCCTGGGATTAAGCAAGTTATCCAGAGTTATTGCCAAGGTGTGGTTATTGAGTTTGAAGGGTTGAAGTTTCACGCCAATCTTATTGTATTGGAAAATAAAGGACTGGATATCATCTTAGGGATGGATTGGTTAACCACCAACAAAGGTTTTATTGAGTGCTTCAACTGGACCGTGATTCTCACCCACCACCACGGGAAGACAATAAAAGTTTCGGCCAAAGAAAGAAAAATATCCCGGCAACCGAGATTGAACAAGGTGGATATTTCTGAATTAAGCACGGTTCCGATGTGTGTGAATTTCCAGACGTATTTCGAAGAACTACCGGGCATGCCACCGGACCGAGAGATAGAATTCAGCATTGAGCTAGCACCGGAACCGCCCCATATACAAGAAACCATACAGAATGGCACCATCCGAATTGGTAGAACTGAAGAAGCAAATAAAAGAATTACTGGACAAAGGATATATACGAGCCAGCTCCTCACCTTGGGGTTCACCAATTTTATTTGCCAAAAAGAAGGATGGAACACTGAGATTGTGCATAGACTATCGAGCGCTTAACATGGTAACAATCAAGAACAAATTCCCGATGCCACGAATAAATGATTTATTTGATCAGCTCGCTCAGGCCAAGGTATTCTCAAAAATTGACTTGAGGTCGGGATACCATCAATTAAAGGTACGAACAGAAGATATTCCCAAGACGGCATTCACCTCCAGATACGGATTATATGAGTTCATCGTAATGCTGTTTGGACTAACGAACGCCCCCGCATATTTTGTTCACCTCATGAACAAAGTATTTATGAAGTTTATGGACAAGTTTGTTGTGGTATTTATTGATGATATTCTGATATACTCCAAGACACCAGAAGAGCACGCTGAACATCTCCGAATTGTACTAGGGGAACTCAGAAACATCAATTGTACGCTAAATTCAGCAAGTGTGAGTTTTGGCTAAGGCAAGTAGGTTTTCCGGGCCCGCGTACTAACCCAAGAAGGTATTGCCGTAGACCCAGAAAAAGTCAAGGCCGTGCCTTGGCTGGAAACCACCAGCCAAACGTGACGCATCGAAGTTTCTTGGTATTGGCAGGATACTACCGAAGATTTATTGAAGGATTCTCCACCATAGCAAAGCCAATGACGCAGCTACTCAAGAAAGACAAGAAGTTTGAATGGACGGAAGCTTGCAAGAAAAGTTTCCAAGAATTAAAAAGGAAATTAACGACAGCACCAGTATTAATTGTGCCAGACATACAAAGAATTTTGAGGTGTATTGTGACGCATCCCGGAAGGCCCTTGGATGCGTGTTGATGCAAGAAGGCAAGGTAGTCGCATATGTCTCCAGACAACTTCGCAAGCATGAGGAAAATTATCCTACTCATGATCTGGAGTTAGCAGCAGTTATTCATGCACTCAAGGAATGGAGACACTTTTTACTTGGAAATCATTGTGAAATATACACGGACCATAAGAGCCTCAAGTATATTTTCACACCACCGGAACTGAATTTACGACAACGACGCTGGTTGGAATTTGTGAAGGATTATGACGTTGGAATCCACTACCATCCAGGAAAAGAAAATGTAGTGGCAGACGCTCTAAGTCGGAACCCTAGCCCAAACGAAGACAACCTACAAAGCTGAGACCTGAATTTCGGCAGGAGTTTACTAAACTCAACTTGCTGGTAGTCACTGAAGGTAGCGTATCAAATTTAGAAATACAGCCTACCCTGATGGAAAAGATTAAAGAGGCTCAGCATGGGAACCCTAGCATTGAAGGCATAAAGCGAAAGGTGAGTTTGGGCAAGGCCTCAGAATTCGTTATCGATGAACAAGGAATATTGTGGTACGGGGATAGACTTTGCGTACCAAATATCGAGGACCTTAAACATCAAATCTTAGCTGAAGGCCACACCGCTCCATATTCAATCCATCCTGGAGGGACAAAGATGTACAAGGATATTCAGGAAATTTTTTGGTGGCACGGTCTAAAAAGGGACATAGCCACGTTCATCGCATGTTGTGACTCTTGTCAACGCATCAAGGCCGAGCACCAGAAACCGGCCGGACTTTTACAGCCAAATAAAATACCCGAGTGGAAATGGGACGAGATTGGAATGGAATTTTATTGTTGGGCTACCTCGGTCACGGCACGGAAACGATGCCATATGGGTCATCACTGATAGACTGACTAAAGTAGCACACTTCATCCCCGTAAAGACAACCCACACCACTCAGAAGCTTGCCAGGCTTTATCTCTCCCAGATGCTCGCTTACATGGAGTCCCAAAGACAATAATATCGAACAGAGGCACTCAATTTATCTCCGATTTTGCGATCACTTATAACAAGCTCGAACTCAACTGCCATTCAAGATCGCATACCACCCCTCGGTCGATGGACAAACTGAATGCGTAAACCAAATTCTAGAAGACATGCTAAGAGCCTGTGTCCTCACCTATGGGACCAGTTGGGAAGAAAGCTTACCATACGCAGAGTTCGCATACAACAACAGTTACCAAGCCAGCACCAAATGGCACCATTTGAGGCTCTGTACGGGCGGAGATGTCGTACCCCGCTAAATAGGTCAGAAATCGGAGACAGCCATATCTTCGGCCCAGACATGCTCAAGGAGGCTGAAGATAAAGTTAAGGTGATTAGGGATCGACTCAAGACAGCCCAAAGTCGACAGAAGAGTTATTACAATCAAAAACATCGGGGAGTCAGTTTTGAACCCGGTGAGTTTGTGTACCTACGAGTATCTCCTATGAGGGCCCTGCAACGATTCAAGATTAAGGGGAACCTAGCACCAAGATTCATCGGACCATTCTGTATAGTGGCACGAAGGGGCACGGTAGCCTACCAGCTAGACTTACCCGAAGATTAATCCGACATCCACGACGTGTTCCGTGTCTCGCAGTTGAGGAAGTGCGTAAGCAACCCAGAGAAGCAGGTATCCCATGAAAACATTGACGTGCAGCCAGACCTCACATATCGGGAGCATCCAGTAAAAATCTTGGAGGAGTCTGAGAGGAGGACCCGACAGAAAACTATCAAGTTTTTCAGAGTTCAGTGGAGCAACCACACCGAGAATGAAGCCACTTGGGAAAGGGAGGATTTTCTTCGGATAGAGCACCCACATTTATTTGAGGATCAGCTGAAATCTCGGGGACGAGATTTTTCCTAAGGGGGTAGGTGCTGTGACACTCAAAAAATTTTGTTTGGTTTTCAACAAAAACTTTGTTGGATTTGAAGAAGGTCATTTAAATTCTTCCAAAAACCTCCCTCTCAAAACTTCTCCCTTGGCAAGGATTTCATTGTTGATGCCTTCTTCAACTCTGGTGTTTGGTTATTAAAAACCTTTCTTCTGTTTATCCCCTTCTCAAATTTATTTTTGGGAGTTATTTTCTTTTAAAAGAAAACCCTAGGAGTTTTTGGGTCTTCTCTTATTTTGAAACCACCCACGGTTTTACCATGCCTCATGTGGTAAATCTTCCCAAAACCCCTCCTTCCACTTTGGGGCAATCCAAATATTCTGTCCCAACAAGTCCAACTCATTTTTGGATTTTATTCCATTTATTTCTTTCCCGAAAACAATTATGTCCATTATTTTGAGCCTAGGTGATTTGCAAAGCAAGTACCTAATTGCCTTTGAACTTTGATCTCAAACCAACTCCTCTGGATAGTCCCTAGCACCCACAACCTAGAACCATCAAGATCCACTCCTCTTCTTTTCAAAATTTTCAAGTTTCACGCAAGTTTGGACCAGATTTGTGAAATTTGGTGAAATTCATATCTCCTCTTCTCCAAAAATTCCACCAAAATTCAGGCAACCCCAGTTGCAATGAGAGGCCACTCAACAAAAAATCAGCTCAAGGAAAAATCCCCACATGCCAAAATCATTCTGTCGAACACCTGGCCTGCACTGTTACTTTGCACTTTCAGAGAAATTCAGAGTTTCAGATAGTTCAGTTTCGTCAGAGTCCTGTCACTTGTCAACAGTACGCCTTGGCGCGTTGCGCACGGCCCCTCCTCCCTGGCCGGAGCGCCGCACGCCCCCTTGGACGGGTGCAGGCGTCGGTGGCGGTGAGCCTCGCCGGCGTTGGCAGTTTTTGCGGTGGCTGCGTCACCCGTGGCGGCCAGCGAGGGCCCGAGCCAGCTCGCCACGCCACTCGTTGCCGCCCATCGCTCGCTGGCTCTCCGCGTGGCTCATGCACGCCAGCGCACTCCCGCTGCACCGTGGCCATGGCCCGGCAAGCACAGGGCACGCCCTCTGCTGCCGACGGGCCCGCGCCGCCCCGTTCCGTCGAACACCCCCCCAAAGCTTCTAATCCTAGCGCGTTTAGTGCCTAAA
This sequence comes from Aegilops bicornis, assembly GCA_021605145.1. Taxonomy (NCBI): domain Eukaryota; kingdom Viridiplantae; phylum Streptophyta; class Magnoliopsida; order Poales; family Poaceae; genus Aegilops; species Aegilops bicornis. Next base: position 135,697,170 of record CM038675.1, on the reverse strand, counting down.
TGGAGCCAGTGGACCTCCACGATGACGCTCAACCCCTAAACCACCCCGACCAAGCCCTGTGCCGCTGTAACCTTCGCCGGAGAACTCCGTTCACGGCCATCTCCTCTGATCGCCTATAAAAAGGGGCCCCGAGCTCGCCCTCGAGCACACACCATCCCTGCACCTCACCAACACTCCGCCAGGCCACTAGGAGGACCTCGAGGAGGTCTCCTCCCCCAACTCCGGCCGCCCTGTTCCGCCTCGGCCTCCACCTCAATTCTCTCCGGTGAGGCCGTCTCCGGCACCCAAACCTCGTCAGCACTCCCCTCGAGCACCCAGTAGTCTAACCCCCACTTCAATTTGCCCTTCGCAGCACTCTCCGGCGAGATCCAACCCTTCCCGAATCACCATCCGCCGGAGCAAGGGCCGCCGTCGACGTTGTGCTCGCCGGTGACCACCACCACCACCCACCGACGCGGAATGATGCACTGAGCACGGAGCTACCACCCGATCCCCTTGCCTCGCCGTGGATCGCCGCCGGCGACCACCGCAGCCCTCGGGCGCCGACGAGCTCCGTCCCCCCCCCTTTTAAATTTTCAAACCTGATGGGTGGGACCCGCCTGTCAGTCTCTCATCTATTTTAAACGAACCGTTTTCTAAAAGCGTATTCTGGCAAAATGCGCTTTCCAGTCTGAATCGTTTTCTGGACTTTTCCGCTTAGCCCCCTGGGAAGTTTCTGTTTCATTACAGAGAGGTCCTTGGACCAAAACACTTATAATTTTTAAGCAGAAGAGGATTTTTGAGTGATTATTTTTCTGCCCTCTTCAAAATTTTGTCTAGTTTTTTATCAGATTTATTTGAAAAATATTTCGTATATTTCTGTACACCTCACGGTATTTACGATAGCGCGTGTATTTTTGTATACCGTAGATACCGAAGGAGGTGACGGAACCGCAAACTTCACCGAGCTAGGCCCCGACTACTCCGAACCAGGCAAGCATGTTTGAACCTTTGATATGATGATTGTCTTGGTATGTTTGCATTTAGTAGTTCCATGGCATGTTTTTGAAGCATCTCGATGAAGGTTATATTACATGCAAAGTTGAGGCAAGTGAATTTCGATAATCCATAAGTTGTTGGATATGAGTTTCATGGCCATGAGATGGCATGAGAATGGGTAAGATGGCAGTGTTGTAGCATGCCAGTCTTATGCCAAACCATTTGACCCAGTGTCAACATGAATCGGTCCAATTCCCATCTGTTTCCCTCCTGTACTACCACATGTTTTTCCGCAAGGAAATATGGCTTAGTAGGTTGCAAACCGCTTGCTGGTACACACCAAATCGAGAGGCCGGGATGAGGGTTCCATGGCCCTGGATTAAAGCCTATCATCCGGTCAGGGGGCATGGGTGTTTCCGGTTGGGACCGAGAGGGGGGCACCCCTTAGAGCGCTCGTATATAAATTTGATCCCATGCTATTCGAGATTGTGATCTCCCGTCTCAAAGTTTTTCTTGCACGCTGTCTAGGGTGATTCCTGGCATCGTGAGGTGGGATGGGTGTGTACTGGTTAGCTGTGTTTCCTCCGAAATACCGTAAACGGAACTAGTCCTTCGTGACTATGGAAATCCGTTGGCTGTGGGTAATTTTAGTACAAACTCTGCAGAGTCAATAATCCTTGAAATCATATTATCCATGTCCAAGTGTTGTGTTCATCTTATCTTGTCAAGTGTCAGTCTCGATGACAGAAACTCCTGAGAACCACATGAGTGTTAAGTCCGATTTAAATGTTTATTTTCCTGTGGATGAACTAACCCGTTTATTATCATGTGTCGAATGTTCTCCTATGAGTACTATTTCTTGCAAGTTAACAGATATGAAAAGTGAGTTATAAGCCCTTTCTGCGATGTCGCTCAGACGTCCGACTGCGGCATTGTTATTATTTACTTTTGATTTAAGCCCTTTCTGCGATGTCGCTCAGACGTCCGACTGCGGCATTGTTATTATTTACTTTTGATTTAAGCCCTTTCTACGATGTCGCTCAGATGTCCGACTGCGGCATTGTTATTATTTACTTTTGATTTAAGCCCTTTCTGCGATGTCGCTCAGACGTCCGACTGCGGCATTGTTATTATTTACTTTTGATTTAAGAACTTTCTGAGATGTCGCTCAGATGTCCGACTGCGGCATTGTTGTTATTTATTTTCAATATAAGCCCTTTCTGTGATGTCGCCCCGACGTCCGACTGTGGCGCGCATGTTTCTTATTTTCAATATAAGCCCTTTATGTGGTGTAGCTCAGACGCCCGACTGTGGCATGATTTATTTATTTGTTCACCCTTCGAGGCGTCGCTTCAGACACCCGATCGGTTTTCAGTTATTTTTACTATCACCTGACTTCCTTCTTGCTAATTAATTGTTGTGTTATTTCCTCATTTGGATGTACCATACTAATTGTTCATGACGCATTCATGCATGCATTTGTTATATCTTATGTCTGAACTGTCTTGCGAGTACTTTCAAAGTACTCACACCGCTTGTTGATTTGGCGGAATCTTGTGAAGGCGATCTCATGGATGAAGAGTTCGATAGCGAGTCCGACGCCTAGAGGAATCCCAGTCGGTCTCGTGCGACCCTGGATTAGTCATCGTGTTATATCCGCTTCCGCTACCCAAATAAATTCATCGAGCCTCACCTCGACGCCGATGAGCCTCCAAACAGAGGAATCATATTATCCACTCCACTGTGTTATTCCACCGCCAGTAGTATGCCACCCCACTCCATTGTGTCATATCCGCCATTATGTATAATTATTGGTGTGCTTGTAATAAATGGTTGAGCACCCTAGCTTGGCCCTGTAATATATTCTAATGCTACTGGCTTATTGTATCAAGATTTTTTCTACCAGTCAAGAGGATTTTTCCTCGTACTGGACTCAAAAGGTTGGTTTCTCAATAAGCTTTTTATTGGAAAACCGGTCGTGACATCCCGACATGCGAAATGCCCGTGGTACCCCTGAATCGAAAGAACCGCCTCAAATCGGTGGGGGGGGGGGTACTTTCGTAACTTACCCCACATTACGGACAAGCGCGTCTCTAAGCCATGGTTCCCCACTGCCATCCCATCCGCCCACCCATTCGTACATCGAGGCCACGAAAACCCGCGACGAAACCCCACACCCTGCTCCGTCCGCCACCCAGCCGGAGCCTCTTCCCCGACGACGTCGTCCACAGCAACACCTCGACGTCCCTCATCCACCGTACCAGATGAGGATCCGTCGTCGATCTCATCGCCCCGCCGGTTCCGCCACCCCGTCCTCCACCTCCAAGGAGTTGCCCCGATGTTCCCCTCTATCACGCCACCTCCATTTCCACACCGCTCTTCACCCGCACCAACGGAAGAGCATCATCATCACCGTTTCCTTGGAGGAAGCTGCGGCCTAATCGGCGCCACCAAAGAGGTTGTACACTAATCGACGCATTTTCTTCTTGATTCGATCTCACGGTGCTGCCAGCGCTCGGTCCCGAGCCGACACGCCGCGGCTCCATCCACGGTGGCATCGCCAGCCACTTCCTCCACGGCGTCGCTCCCTCGGCGGCGACGTCCACATCAGTAGGAGCTCCTGCTGCTTTAGCTCTTGCTCATGCTGCTGCTCTGCTCTTGCTCTCGGTCCCCTGCCTGGTCTGCTCTTGCTATTGCTCTTGCTTGCGCTGCTGCTTTCTCTCTTGCTCTTGCTTGCGACGCTGCTCCGATTTAGCTACACTTAAGTCGACTGAATCGAATTTTGGGTCAGTCGATTTTCAGGGGGGGGGAGGGCTTGCCGGGGTGAAGGAAGAACCAGCCGCAGCGGGGAGGGGGGCTCGCCGGAGAGGTACCCCACTATCTATCTTAGGGTTCAGGATGGGGGCCGGTGGTCGCCGGCAGTGGTGGGGCGTTGTCGGGGCGGTGGCGTGGGGGTCGCCGGAGAAAAGCTTCGGCACGGGGGCCTAGAGGATGGCCGGGCGGCGGCGGACCGGCGGTGGGGAGTGTTTTGGCGGGCGGGCGGTGCACCGCCGTCATGGGCGGCGAGGGGCTGTTTGGCCGGTGGTGGTGGCGGCTCACGGGTGGAGGTTGAAGATGAACCGCATGCCCTTGATTTCGTATCCAACGGCTGCAAAATCGATCGACCAGAGATGAAAAAGTCGATCGACCGACGTGTAGCCTCACCTTGCTAGTGCGTTCGGTTTAATGACAAAGTTCAGTTTCGACAAAGCAAAATTCAGTTTCGGCTTAAGTTCAGTTTCGACGATTAAGTTCGGTTTAACAATTAAGTTCAGTTCCGACAGTTAAGTTTAGAGATGAGCGGCTGATGTATTTTACATCTAGCACTTTGTGGTTATCTATTTTACGTCATGTATTGGAGATGCTATTAGAATTCCACTCCGGTTAATGTTGTTCGTTGCCTCTCTTGTCCTGCTTCAGCCTCGGCGTCCTCCAACTCACCGGAGCTGCTCCAACGACGAAACCCTCCATCACAACGGAGCAGTACCTCGGGCTCCATCTCCAGACGCTTAAGATCTTCTTCCCCTCCTCCGACAGCAAAGTCAGCCGGAGCATCCTCACCGGCCAACCCAATCACGCAGAGATCGACATGGCTTCGCCAAAGAGGTTGTACACTTGTTGCATCTCTTTTTTACTCTACATGTTATATATATTGTCCACTGAGCACTTGTAGTAAATGTAAAATACGATTATTTTATCCTACTATATGACAAGCAAAGGAGGTACTGTGCAACTTAGCTATCTGTGATGGACTCTCTTGAATACCATCATTATTTATCTCTGCGTGTTTGAGTTGTGCATTTGTCGATGGGCCTGGGAGTTGAGCTAGTATGGCAGTGCCCTGGATCCAAAGTAATAGAAGTAGCACAAAAACATTTTTTTAGTGTAGGATTTTCCTTGCTCAAGCCTGCCTACTAGAATCGCCAGTGCTTGAAAGGAAAAGTGAATGAAAAACATAGGAATTGGAAAGTTTCCTATGGTACTACTTTTCATGAATTTGGTGCAAAGGAATGGAGCAAAGGAAAACTGTAGGATTTGTTCCTTTAGTGTCTCCTTGAAAGAAAAACCGTAGGAATTCTATTTTCCACTTCTCCTCCTTTTCATATTCCTATTCATCAAGCACAAGACTAAGAGATAGTAGCATAATAGCATTATAACCGTACATTTTCTTGTGGTTTGACTTAATCTCACCATGCTTTTTTGCATCCTGTAATCTTCCAATTGTTGTGAATCAAACACCCAGATTGGCAGAAATCCTATGTTTCTAAATTCTCTGTTTTGCACGTGCATTCCTATCCTATTCCTGTCTATTTCCTATCCCTGCATTGTTAGAATACTCAAATTCAAACAAGCCCTTACTCAATTACTTCTGTTACAGATATGTGTCAAAGAAAACCTTGTGTGGTTTGTCCTACTCCTGCGGCGCTGTGTTCCACCCTAGCTCAGCTGCTCCAACGATGGAAGGGTTCACCACAGCAGGGATCTGCTCTCCAGAGTGTCTTTCGCCGCCTCAGATCTTCTTCCCTTACCGCAGCCACGACAACTGCATTACCATCATCAACTGAGCAGATGACCTTGAGGACTACACGGGTCCGCAAGAAAGGTCGCACTCTTCCGTGTCTGCTTACGTTATGCATCGCTTAATATGATGACATGCTACATTATCATCTTGTTCACCTTTTAGACTCCGAGTCTGGTCCAAACTAATGCTAAAACTTGAGTTTTTAAATGGTTGTGGGGTACATATTGGGGCAGCAATCAGTACTATCTGTCGACTATCTGGTTAATCTCCGGTGCCTACTATGAGTTTCATGTTGGGTGCAAACAAACATTAAAGGAGCGATTATCTGTATTTTTTAACTAAAGCTATTATCTGCCTGCTATCATTGGTTTTGGGTCTATCAACAGTTTGCTACCATCACTCTGGATTTGTGCATGCACTCCTTACATAATCTCACTATGTTTTATTCCTATGCATGCCAGTTATTGTACACAATGGAACTGATCATGTAGAGCAAAAGAGACGAGCCTTGCGTGGCAATAAAATTTCATGCAGACGTCATTCCATGGTGGGCGCAAAGGCAGCCCCCCCCTGAGGGAGTCCTAGATTAGGGGGTATCCGGACAGCCGGACTGTGTACAACGTCCGGACTATTGAAGTGTGAAGATACAAGACTCAAGACTTCTTCCCGTGTCCGGATGGGACTTTCCTTAGCGTGGAAGGCAAGCTTGGCGATCCGGATATTATATTTCCTTCCTTGTAACCGACTCCATGTAAACCCTAGCCCTCTCCGGTGCCTATATAAACCGGAGAGGTTGGTCCTTAGTAGGCCGATCACAATTACAATCATACCATCATAGGCTAGCTCTTAGGGTTTAGCCTCTATGATCTCGTGGTAGATCTACTATTGTACTACCCATATCATCAATATTAATCAAGCATGAAGTAGGGTTTTACCTTCATCGAGAGGGCCCGAACCTGGGTAAACATCTGTGTCCCTTGCTTCCTGTTACCATCAGCCTTGACGCACAGATCAGGACCCCCTACCCGAGATCCGCCGATTTTGACACCGACATTGGTGCTTTCATTGAGAGTTCCTCTGTGTCGTCGCTGTCAGGCTTGATGGCTCATCTTATTGTCAAAAATAACATTACTTCGGAGGTGGCTCTGGCTGTAGGCTAGACGCTCCGGCTTGGCGGCTTTATCATGGCCACCCCATCGGCGGTGGCGCCGACGATGACTTCTTGGGTCATCAATCATAACCTTCGCGTCAGTTCGGAACTTGCCGAACAGATGTATCCAATGGAGCTCTCCTCCCTTAACGAACTCTTGGATCACATCACCGCTCAGGGAGTCGCTACAAACTATGACCGGATTGGGCTTAAACCCAACCAGAGGGACATCAGGTCCCCGCCGGCCACCCACGAGATAGCGATAGTGGAGGAACCACACGCGGATTGCCCCTCAACTTTGAGGACAAGCTGTGTTCGGATCACCGAACTCCTTGAGCCAAAGACCTGCTCAGAAGAAAACCTGACCCAGGTCCCGGACTTAGAATCGGGCATCGGGCCGAAGAAATTGGGCACCCCGGATACTGAGCTGTTTAGCTCGGGGCTGCCCGCGCCCTTGGGCGCAAGATCCTGATCAAAATCCGGACTCTAAACCGGACCTAAACTATCTCTCTCGCATCAGGCAAGAGCCCCAGGAAACCGTACATCGCTACTGGGCCAGATTCCTCCTTGCGCTTAACAAGGTCAGGGACTGCTGAAGAGGACGTGGTCTCACATTTCTGCAAAACTGCACGGACGAAGGACTCCTCAATGCTATAAGCCGCCGCGACATAGTACGCCATGGACTTGGCAACCATAATGCGGAAGTACTGTATGCGATGGAGAGTGCTTGGAAGACCCAAACAGAATTCTGGGATAGTATCGCTCTCGCGAAAACCTTTGTCCGAACTAAACAGACGAACTCGTAAGTCGTCCGACCCAACCCCAAGAAACCAAAGCCCACCTGCGGAGATCCGTATTGGAAGGATGGCTCGACGGGCCATGTAAGCTCCATAGTACTCCGGATACAACACCTACTCATAGCCTTAAGGCATGTTAGATACTCCGGCAGGTGGAAAAAAGTGGCGAGGATCTTCTTGTGGGCCATAAAGCGGAACAACATCCCACCAGCGAACACAATAAGGTACTAACAGTCTTCGAGACTTTCGCCTCCAACAATAGGCACAAGCGAGCTCGCCGAAGCTCTGCTGAGATTTACCGTGTGGCAAAAATAAATCCTTGGAACGACACTGCTATAACTTTTAATGCCAGTGACGAACCCCTATTCCGGGCTGTCCAGGCACCAACCGCTCTGGTCCTTAGTCCAATCGTAGATGGCTTTCGGCTCACTAAAGTACTCATGGACGGCGGAAGCAGATTAAATCTGATTTATGAAGAAACACTCAGCAAGATGGAGATTGATAAAAGCCGCATTGAGCAAAGTGGCATGACCTTCAGGGGAATTATCCCTACTCGGGAAGCGCGGTGTGCGGGAAAAATCACACTCGATGTAGTATTCGGCACCCCAGAGAATTATAGGTCCGAAGAAATCACATTCCAAGTGGCCCCTTTCAGCAGCAGATACCACGCCCTTCTAGGGCGGGACGCGTTTGCAAGCTTTCAAGCAATACCCCATTACGGGTACATGAAGCTTAAAATGCCCGGGCCCAATGGAATCATCACCCTAGCCAGTGATCCGGATGTCACGCTTCGCGCCGAAAACAAAACCGCAGCACTAGCCCTGGAGGCATTATCCAAGGCCCTAGCAGCCAAAGAATTAACAGCACTACGGGCCACCGTGGACAGGGACGACGTAATAATCGACAAACGACCCAAGTCCACCTCATTCAAACCTGCCAACGAGATAGTCAAATTCCAGGTCCACCCAACGGATCCCACGAAGACAGCTTCCATCGGGACACAGCTGAGCCCCGCGATCGACGCCGCACTACGAGATTTCTTATGCGAGAATTGGGACATTTTCGCCTGGCACCCATCGGACATGCCAGGCATCCCACGCAGATTGGCCGAACACAGCCTCAATATACTAAAAGGATACAAACCGGTCAAGCAAACTCTAAGACGGTTTTCAGAGCCCAAACGGCAGGCCATGGGGGAAGAACTAGCCAAACTACTCGAGGCCGGAATCATCAGGGATATCAAGCATCCGTATTGGCTGGCAAACCTGGTAATGGTACCAAAGAAGGACAAATCCTGGCGCCTATGTGTCGAATTTAAAGACCTCAACAAGGCTTGCCCCAAGGATCCCTTTCCCCTCCCTCGCATCGATCAAATCATTGATGCCACAGCAGGACATGACTCGCTGTGTTTCCTCGACGATACTGGATACCATCAAATAAAGATGGCAGTAGTCCACCAAGCTGCTACAGCTTTCATAACGCCATATGGCCCTTTCTGCTTCAACACTATGCCCTTCGGGCTCAAGAACGCCGGTGCAACCTACCAACGCATGATTCAAACATGCCTGGAAAAGCAAATCTGCAAAACAGTGGAGGCATACATGGACGACGTGGTCATAAAAACAAGACACGTCGAAACCCTAATAGATTACTTGAGGCTTACATTCGACAATCTCTGGACATACGACATCAAGCCGAATCTGGAAAAATGCGTTTTTGGCGTCCCCTCGGGGAAGCTACTCGGCTTCATCGTTTCCAACAGAGGAATTGAAGCGAATCCGGCAAAGATCCGAGCTTTGTCGCAGTTGGCTATACCAACAGACCTCAAGCACGTTCAAAAACTAGCCGGATGCATGGCTGCTCTCAGCCGCTTTATCTCCAGGTCAGGAGAAAAGGCCATACCGCTTTATCGCCTTCTTCGGCGCACCGAACACTTTGTATGGACGGATGCAGCCGCGACTGGACTGGATGAAATAAAGACCTTATGAGCCAGTAATCCAGTATTAACAGCACCGAATATCGACGAACCTGTGCTATTGTACATAGCTGCAACGCATCAAGTCGTAAGCGCGGTGCTCGTCATTGAACGAGAGGCCGACGGATACAAATACCCGCTCCAGAAGCCGGTCTACTACATGTCCACGGTCCTAACCCCATGCAAATCCTGATACCCACACTCTCAAAAAATAGCATACGCCGTGTTCATGGCATCCCGGAAGCTACGACACTACTTTCAAGAGTGTTCGATTACAGTGGCCTCCGAAGTACCACTCAATGACATAATAAATAACTGCGATGCTACGGGCCGGATTGCCAAGTGGGCTATTGAGCTCCTTCCGTTCGACATAACGTACAAACCACGGCGGCCCATCAAGTTGCAAGTGTTTTCTGACTTCGTTGCGAATGGATGAAGCGAACTCCCTAAAGAGTACAACGCATACTCAAACTGGATCATGCACTTCCACGGCTCTAAAATGCTGGCCGGATTGGGAGCAGGTGTAGTCCTGACATCTCCCACCGGCGACAGGGTCCAGTACGTCCTCCAAATATTATACACAGACTCCAACAATGCAGCCGAATATGAGGCTCTGTTGCACCGTCTTCAGATGGCAATCTCTATGGGCATTCAATGCCTAGAAGTGCGCGGGGACTCAAACCTCGCAATATCACAGATAAACAGAGATTTTGATGCCAAGAACCCGAAAATGGCGGCCTACCGTAATGCCGTCCTCAAAATGGCAGCTCGGTTCGAGGGGCTCGAATTCCACCATGTGGCTCGAGAAAACAATCAAGCGGCGGATGTCCTTGCTCGCATTGGTGCTAAACGTGACCCTGTCCCACCTAACATATTCTTGGAATGGACGTTCAAGCCATCTGTAGTATGGGAAGGGGAGTCCGGCAATACTAGCATGGATCCGAATACATCCCCATATTCCGAACCATCAGACATAGTCGGAGGTTCTACCCCCGAAATAACGTCCTCGGCCCACGAAATCATGGCTGTAATCGCCCCGTGCACCGAGCCCTTCTTGGCCTACCTAAATAGGCAGGAGCTCCCCGAAGACCAAAATGAAGCACGCTGCATTGTTCGGCATTCTAAAGCTTACAAAGTCTACGAAGGGGAGCTCTACAAGAAAAGCGCTACCGGAGTACTACAAAGATGCATCTCCGAAGAGGAAGGGCGGCAACTCTTGGCTGAAATCCATGCCGGCCTGGGCAGGCACCACGCCGCGGCCCGGGCATTAGTCAGGAAGGCCTTCCGTACAGGCTTCAATTGGCCGACGGCCCGAGCAGACGCACAAGACCTTGTCGAACATTGCGTCGGTTGCCAGCTCTTTGCCAATCAGAGTCACATGCCCCCTACCGCTCTCCAAACAATCCCCATAACTTGGCCCTTTGCGGTCTGGGGGCGGGATATGGTCGGACCTCTTATAGGGGGAAGCCATAAGAAGAAATACTTATTGGTCATGGTGGACAAATTCACCAAATGGATAGAAGCTAAACCAGTCAAAACGGCTGAATCTGGACCAATAATAGACTTCATATCCGGGGTCGTACACCGATACGGTGTCCTCCACAGAATCATCACTGATAATGGCTCAAATTTCACAGCCGACGAAGTGAAAACTTGGTGCGCAAAAATGGGCGTCAAGCTCGATTACGCTTCCATCTACCATCCACAAACTAACGACCATGTAGAGTGGGCAAATGGTCTCATTATGAGCGGCATCAAACCCAGGCTAGTGCGATCCTTGACCAGTCGGATACGCCGGGTGGAGGAGCTCGACTACGTACTCACAGGGGCTATGGACCACGCCAAATCGCACCACCGGATACACACCATTTTTATGGTGTACAGCTTGAAGCGATATTACCTTGCGACATAATACATGATTCGCCACGCGTACGCATGTATGAAGATAAGGAAGCCAAGTTAGACCGGCAGGATAATTTGGATGCCCTGGAGGAGGAGCGCGATGTCGCAAAAGCCCGTTCCGCATTCTATCAGCAGCAGGCTTGACGATACCAAAGCAGAGAAGTGCGGGCCAAAACTTACAATATTGGCGAGCTTGTTCTACGACTACCGGAGAAGAAGAAGGACAAACTCAAACCCAAGTGGGAGGGTCCCTTCGTCATTGACAAAGTTCTCACCGGAGGAGCGTACCGCTTATGTAATGCATCCGATAACAGACTCGAGCCGAACCCATGGAACGCGGCAAGACTACGAAGATTCTATGCCTAGCGCCGAACACAGTGTTCGTCTCCTAACCCCTCCCTTTTAATTATGCCCCATCCAATTTTCCTTTCTTGACCTTTTTCTCTCTTCACACAAAGTATTCAATACAGTGCGGATTTCCGGATCACTCCGGCCACACTAAGTGTGTAAGCAATACCTGGGGGCTTCCCATACGGAAGCTAAAAATGATTACTCACATGGCTTTCTGCCCGTCGCATATGCATTATTTTTCCATATGTGCCTTTTCTTCACCATTATATGCATCGATATGACTTAAGTTGTTGCCAAGCTCGGTTGCCGGGCTCTTGTGTTTATGCCCTACGTTCCCGTTAATTCGGCTAGGGCATAAGTGGAGCACCTCTGCGATTATTCTTGCCCGGTTCAGCGGATGTGTACCTCAGATCGGGTGAAGCCGAAAGCTAGCTTCCTTAAGAGAATATTCGGTTGGTGAACAAAAGATGTATTCGTTTATCATAACATAAATCCCCGAAGTCTTGTATCCTGCGCCATCGCTACGCAGTCCGGACATGTGCATCATCGCATGCGCATCTGTGGAAAGGAACCCCTAACAGAACTATTCTCTCTGGAAGATGTTTCTTACTATCCATGTAATATAACATAACTAGCTGGGTACTTGTCTGTTCAAGCACTTATGACCCCTACGCCTTATTTCCACGCATACCCCGGTTTTGTATAGCTGAGCGGGTATTCGAACACACCCCGGACTATAGGATCCGGGGGCTGAAGCGAAAAGGTCCACCATGACAAATGATTTTAATCCGGCTAGGGGCTAATCATGCCCATTAAATCACACAGTCATTTGGACTGATTACATTCCTCTTCTATACCGTCCAATAGGCTATCTAGTTTACAATCCTGTTGAGAATACTTAGCGGCTAACGCTACCTGGTCATACACCAGACTAACGGGAATTTCTTGCCCATCGTGCCCCGCCGGTCCCACTTCAGCCATATGGTTCGGGCCCAGCTTGGTGTAGCGCGTATTCACCATTGCCCAGGCTTCTCTTGCTCCTTGCCGGCATGCTGATATCTTCCATAGACGGAAGCGTCGCCGGGCTCCTTGAAGCAGGTCCCCAAGTTCCCCCATGCCATTCGGCAGTAGGCTTGATGGCCACAAAGCCCGAGCAACAGCCTGCATCACTTGCCGAGCTCGCTCATGCAGTTGCGAAAGGTCTTGCAGTAAATCATTTGCAGATGAGGACATCTCCTCTTCAGGGCGACCCGTTAACATACCTGCAAGTGAAATTCTTTCAAAATACTTCTGCGCCGAATTTTACAACAGTTCGTCTAGGCACTTACTGTAAATGCCGCGTCGAAGACACTTGTTCTCCTTCATGGAGTCCGCCAGCTGAGCGCGGAGATCTTTTAACTCCACGTCCAGCTGGACATTGGCGTCTTGAAGATCGTTCTTCTCCCGCCTAACTCACGTAAGAATGCGCTCGCCAGCCTCTAGCTGCTTTTTGAGATGCGATGTGTCCTCTCCTACGCCCTCCGGACTCACTCCGGGATTGTATGCAGAATTTTCTGTTAGACTTGTCACATCAGCCATATACTAACTGGTGCATCTACTTGCAGTTGTGACAATTGTTACCAGATGAGGGCTTTTGGGGCTCCTCAAATTTAGCAACTGCGGCCCTCAGCTCGGCCTTGCATCCCTCCAGCTCCCGAAACAATTGCTCGTTCTTCTCTACAAGGACCTGTACATAAATTGATCCTTAAAACTGTTGTTTCAACCGTTTCAAGTCTCAGGGGCTACTGCTATACATACTTATCAAAATTTCTCACCCGTATGTCTTCGGTATACTGGTTTGTTGTTTGGGCAAGCCCGCCCCGAGCAGCTTGGACGTACGCGTCCGCCGAATTGAAGGCGTTAAATGCCTCTTTGGAAAAGATGTTGTTCCGAAGTACGGCCCGTCGGCGACTGTGATTCATGGCCCTCTCTACTTCGGAATTCGTGGCTGAGAGCATGTCCGCGCTCTCTGTTGGAGAACTATGCGGTGCTGGCCCCGTGTCCGCCTCCGCCCCTGAAGCCTGTTCCGCAACCCGGCTGGTGGAGGCGTGATTGGTAGGATCTCGAGATATAGTCCGGTTATTCCTCTTCCGGCCAGACACAAAGGGCGCTGTCATATTTTAAAATTCTATAATTACAGGACAGGTTATTGTTTTACCTCTGTAGCGGTGTGTCAACCCTCACCGCCTTCCTCTTGAGCCTGCCCGGTCGGGACGCCCGTGGTTGACGAGTCCCTAGGGGCTCGGCCCCTCGCTCCGGCCGTCGTTTCTGCAAATAGAACGACGCCTCAAAGGTAAATTATAACACCTGGGGGAGTCCTCCTCGAAGGATAGGGATTTCTAGTTCAGCTTACACACGAAGCTGGGAGCAGTCCAGGGTAGTCGGCCGTAATGGCCACTAGGGCGCCATCCCAGCTCGCCTGATAAAATACCCCGTTGACAAGCTCCACAGTGATATCCGGATCCACTTTAAGTCCCAGATCTAGGGCCTTTCCAGGTCCTCAGTTGCGGGAGGGCTGTAAATTCCTTCTACGGCCCTCCTTAATTCCTGCCCAGAAGCATTGATGCAAGTAATCTTAGCAGAAGAACGCTAGAGCAAAGCAGGGAAAAAGACTGGCAACTTACCCACGCCGGGGGTTGTACATGGAGAATCCGTCCCTCGTTTTTATGCGAAGGAATTCCTCCTCTTCCCCTTTGTACAGATCGGGCAATATCCTTGCTAGAGCGGCAGCGGAGTCCGGACCTTTACGGCCGCAGCGGGTGGCGTTGTCTTCCCCGTTCAAATGCCACATGGGCTTCCCCCGATATTGGAACAGTTGCACTCCCTGTCTTATGCATATCGCCATAACCTCAACTATCGTCAGTCCGGATTTGGCCAGTAACTTTATCCTGTCCATCAGGAGGAATATTTCCCTCGTGTCCTCTTCTTGAGGGCCCCGGGGGCGCCAGCTTAGGCGTGCCCTTGGCGGGCGTTGCTGAACTTGCAGAGACCTATCCGGACTGGATCCGGAAGGGGGACGTCGTTTATATAGAACCACTCTGAAGGCCAGTTTTCTGGTGCCTTCTTAGGAGTGCCGGACAGGTATCCGGTCTCGGCAATGCGCCATACTTCGGCCCCGCCCACTTGACATAGGGACTCCCCCTGGGTGCGGGTGACGAGGCAGAACAACTTCCGCCATAATCCGAAGTGTGGTTTGCAGCCTAAAAACAGCTCGCACAAGGCAACATACCCCGCTATGTGCATAATAGAGGCAGGGGTAAGATCGTGTAACTGGAGGCCGTAGAACTCCATGAGCCCGCGAAGAAACGGGTGGATAGGGAACCGGACACCCCTCAGCAGATGAGGGATCAGACATATACGCTCCTCTGGAGATGGGTTAGGAGATCCCTCAGCTTGGTCTCCTCTGTCATAAGTGGCTATTCCAGCTCGGACGGAGACCATGAACGCCGGTGGGAGAAACCCTTGGGTTTGTAACTTTGTCAAATGGCTATGAGGAACTGAACACTCTCCCCAATCCCCCGACTTGGAACGAGAAGGGCAAGCAGAAGATCTGCGACGGCTGGCCATGTTGGAATGGCTTTTCGCGGAGCGCTCTGTTGGATGCTGGCTCTGGGAGGGAGAGTGAGGTTTTGGATCTGAGAATTCCCGTCCCTTCAAATAGATGGTTAGCCCGGAGGATCGAGGGTGGAAAATGCAAAAATGCCTTGACTCCTCGCATTCGCTTGACACGTGGAGATGGTCATTACTGAGGCCCCGAAGCCGAGGAGCACAACATTGATTGGAGGCAGGACACTATTCACCATAATAGGCGCTTTGGAGTATTCGGAGAAGGAACCCGCCTTGCAATGCCGAAGACAATACTGCGCGCCAGACTCGTCGTCATTGAAGCCTGGTCCAGGGGATACTGAGGGAGTCCTGGATTGGGGGGTATCCGGACAGCCGGACTGTGTACAACGTCCGAACTATTGAAGTGTGAAGATACAAGACTCAAGACTCCGGCCAGTGTCCGGATGGGACTTTCCTTTGCGTGGAAGGCAAGCTTGGCGATCCGGATATTATATTTCCTTCCTTGTAACCGACTCCATGTAAACCCTAGCCCTCTCAGGTGCCTATATAAACCGGAGAGGTTGGTCCTTAGTAGGCCTATCACAATTACAATCATACCATCATAGCCTAGCTCTTAGGGTTTAGCCTCTACGATCTCGTGGTAGATCTACTCTTGTACTACCCATATCATCAATATTAATCAAGCAGGAAGCAGGGTTTTACCTCCATCGAGAGGGCCCGAACCTGGGTAAACATCTGTGTCCCTTGCTTCCTGTTACCATCAGCCTTGATGCACAGATCGGGACCCTCTACCCGAGATCCGCCGGTTTTGACACCGACACCCCCTCCACCCATTTCGGATCGTAATCAAGAGGAAGACAACTGTTCTGAGGGGGATTCAAAAGGAGAAGACCACTCCTATTTACCCCATGAGGTCTTCGCTCTAACTTGGCATGCTGATGTTGGTAATATCATGCATATGGTGCCTTGCATTGCTTATGTATACATTAAAGATGTCATCTGCTTAGTTTAGACATGCTTTGTGTCATGCCATCTGTTTAGTTTCTTTATCGTATATGTGAATCATGCAATGCCATCTTGTCTAGCCGGGCATCATATATGTGAATTTTGCAATGCCACCCTGGTTAGCCAGTCATCTTACATGTGAATTATATCATGCCATCATTTTTTTATCACGTGTTAAATTTGTCAACAATTTTAGTACATTCAATTACTCTTCTGTGCATCAGCCATTCGGCACGGTCATGGAAAAATCTGGAGTGGAAACAAGGTCTTCAGAGCAGACAATGCTATCTAACGAAGCGCATGTCTTGCTGGTTACCAATAGCTCCTCAGAGGAGGATTCCGAGAGAGATGACCAGTCATATTTCCCCCCGAGGTGCATGCCCTAACTTGGCAGGGTTATGTTGCTCATATCGTGCATATGGTATCTTGCATTGCTATGTCATTTGCTTAGTTTAGACATGCTTTGTGTGAATGCCACCTGTTTAGTGTCTAATTACCATATATGTGAATTATGCAATGCCATCTTGTTGCAGGACATTATATATGTGAATTATGCAATGTTATCTTGTTGCAAGGCATTATGTATGTGAATTATGCAATGCCATGCTGTTTAGGCAAGCGTCATATATGTGAATTATATCATGCCGTCCTTTTTTGTATTTCTCATTGCTTTTGTCGACAATGTTTGTATATTCAAATGCTCTTCCTGTGCATCAGCCATTTGAATTGGTGATGGAGAAATCTGGAGTGAAAACAAGGTCTTCAGAGCAGACAATGCTACCTGCTGAAGCAGATATCTTGCTGGTTACAGATAGCTCTTCAGAGGAGGATTCAGAGGCATATGACCAGTCCTATTATCCCCGAGGTGTATGCTCAAACTTGGCAGGGTTATATTACTCATATAATGCATATGTTGTATTGCAATGCTTAGTTTTTACATCATATACACAATATTGAATGCCATCTCCTTAGTTGACACATCATATATGCGATTGCCCTCTTCTCACTTCCTTAGTATATAATTCATATATTTTAATTATGTCATGCCATGATGTTTACATAGACATCATTTATCTGAATTATGGCATGCCAACCCATTTTCTAAAGACATAATATAGTTATATCATCTCATCCTGTTTACATAGTCATCATATTTCAAATTATGTCATTCTATCCGTGAATTATATCATGCCATCATGTTTCCATCGACGGCATGTTTGTGATTTATGGCATGCCAACCACTTTAATAGACACATCGTATAGTTATATCATGTCATCCTGTTTACATAGTCATCATATTTTGAAGTATGTCATTCTATCCTGTTTAGTTAGCCATAATACGTGTGAAATTGTGTCATGCTATCCTGTTTAATTAGCCATCATATATGTGAAATTATGTCCTGCTATTCTGTTTGCTTAGACAACATAAATGTGAATTATTTCATGCCCTGTTTTCTTCCCTACTATCCATTGCACCTGTCTATCAGACAGTGTCTGTACATTCAATTACTTTTCTTGTTTATCAGCCATTTCAATTCGAGGGAGTGATGGCAGTATCTGTGGGAGTAAATATCCTACCCCCTGGGCGCGCCCACCTACCTCATGAGCACCTCGTGTGCCCTCCGGACTCTGTTTTCTTGCACGATACGTATTTTGGTCGGTAAAAATTCATTATATATTCTCCCGAAGGTTTTGACTCCCATATCATGCAAATATCCTTTGTTCTTGTTTTGAGCTGTTGCTGCTGCAGACTAGAGCAAGATGTCTTCTCAAGAGTCAGTAGGGGAGAGCCGGGTATCTAATCCGGCACTAGAACCAAGGGCACACAACGATGCTGACCACTTTGGGCCAGCAAAGGAGGAAGAGATGGAGGTCGACTTGATGAGGATAGATGCAATGGAGGATCAAGAAGTCACCTCTCGCCTCCGAGCTGGGTTTATGATGGGGGAACTACAGAGCTCAGCTATTCCAAACTCGGTATCCCTTCAATGTTAGATTTCTTTCTTATGAAAATATGAGGAGGAGTGTCTCTTGTTCTCCCGCAGCTATGCAACACCCTTTGGTGCAAGGAGCTTTAGCCGTTACAGGAAAGCTTCGCAAGGAAATAATGGACCTCAAGCAGCAAGCCAATAAGCTCGAGGAGGAGAACCGTATCTTGAGGGGAATCATCGCCAAGAATATTACACCCACGGCAAAGAAGGAGATATAATCACATGGGTATGGGCACTCCCCTAGGCAACTGCCAAGCTTGGGGGAGGTGCCCCGGTATCGTATCACCATCACAACTCCTATCTTTACCGTTTTTCTTAGTTCGATCCTATTAGTAGTATCTTGATTTAGTAGAATAAAGTCATGGCATGATCTAGTTTTGAAGTTTTGCTTTATGATCCCTCTATGTAATCGAGTCCGTGAGCTATATGTAATAAAGATTAGTGTTGAGTCAAGGGCTCGATTGTTTTGCCATGATCTTGGGTGAATAAAAGAAAAAGAATAAAAAGAAACAAAGAGTTCATATTGATCTTATTGAAAGTAATGACTTCACATAGAAATAGTATGATGATTAAAAGTTGTTGGGAGTTGGCAAATATAGCTTTGGTCATCGTTGCAATTAATAGGAAGTAATAAGGAGAGAGAGGTTTCACATATAGATATATTATCATTGACATCTTTTATGATTGGGAGCACTCATTAAAATATGACATGCTAAAGAGTTGATGTTGGACAAGGAAGACAACATAATGAGTTATGTTTTCTTATATCTGAGATAAAGTATGTTGTCATGGATCCTCTAACATGTTGAGATTGCCTTTACCCCTCATGCTAGCCAAATTCTCAGCACCAAGTAGAGATACTACTTGTGCTTCCAAATACCCCTAAACCAGTTTAGCCATGAGAGTCCACCATATCTACCTATGGATTGATTAAGATCGTTCAAGTAAGTTGTCATCGGTGCAAGCAATAAAAATTGCTCTCTAAATATGCATGACTTATTAGTGCAGAGAAATAATATTTGTACGAACTTGTTGTGGAAGTAATAAAAGCGACGGACTGCATAATAAAGTTCCACATACAAGGGGCAATATAAAGTGACGTTCTTTTGCATTAATATTTTGTGCATCAACCATAAAAGCGCATGGAAACCTCTGCTTCCCTCTGCGAAGGTCCTATCTTTTATTATTATCCTCTACCTTATGCAAGAGTTATGGTGATCTTCACCTTTCTTTTTTCATTTTATCCTTTGGCAAGCCGAGCATGTTGGAAACAACATGATATATATATCTAGTTGGATGTAGGGGAGCATGAATTGTTATTGTTGACATTACCCTTGAGGTAAAAGGTTGTGGGGCAAAACTATAAGCCCCTATCTTTCTCTGTGTCCGATTAAAACTCCATAACCACAAGTATTGCGTGAGTGCTAGCAATTATGAAGGACTAAGTGATAGTTGAGTATGTGGACTTGCTTTTAAGCTCTGACATAGACTCTTTCCGATGTTATGATAAATTGCAATTGCTTCAATGACTAAGGTTATAATTTGTTGGTGCCCAATAAGGTTTCTGATTCATACTTTTGCATTGTGAAAAGGTCATCAGTTGAACATAAGTAATCATATGACAAAATCTATATATGTTGCTGTTATGAGAATAATCATGATGCCTTCATGTCCGTATTTTATTTTTATCGACGCCTCTACCTCTAAACATGAGGACATATTTATTGTTATCGGCTTTTCGCTTGAGGACAAGCGAGATCTAAGCCTTGGGGAGTTGATACGTCCATTTTGCATCATGCTTTTATATCGATATTTATCGCTTTATGGGTTGTTACTTCACGTTATGTCACAATACTTATGGCTATTCTCTCTTATTTTACAAGGTTTACATGAAGAGGGAGAATGCCGGTAGCTGGAATTCTGGGCTGGAAAAGGAGCAAATATTGGAGACCTATTTTGTGCAACTCCAAAAGTCATGAAACTCCACAGAATATCTTAGAGAAATAAAGAAAAATCATCGCCAAAGATGAAGGCCAGGGGGCCCACACCCTGCTCATGAAGGTGGGGGCGCCCCCCTGGGGCGCGCCCCCGACCTCGTGGGCCCCCTGGTGGCTCTTCGATGCCCATCTTCTCCTATATGAGGTCTTTCGATGAGAAAAAAACTTTAAGCAACCTTTCGGGACGAGACTCCGCCGCCACGAGGCGGAACCTTGGCGGAACCAATCTAGGGCTCCAGCAGAGCTGTTCTGCCGGGGACACTTCCCTCCGGGAGGGGGAAATCATCATCATCATCATCACCGACGCTCCTCTCATCGGGAGAGGGCAATCACCATCAACATCTTCACCATCACCATCTCATCTCCAAACCCTAGTTCATCTCTTGTATCCAATTCTTGTCTCCAAGTCCGGGATTGGTGCTAGTAGGTTGCTAGTAGTGTTGATTACTCCTTGTAGTTGATGCTAGTTGGTTTACTTGGTGGAAGATCATATGTTCAGATCCTTTATGTATATTATTACCCCTCTGATTATGAACATGAATATGCTTTGTGAGTATTTACGTTTGTTCCTGAGGACAAGGGAGAAGTCTTGCTATTAATAGTCATGTGAATTTGGTATTCGTTCGATATTTTGATGAGATGTATGTTGTCTAGCCTCTAGTGGTGTTATGTGAACGTCGATTACATAACACTTCATCATTATTTGGGCCTAGAGGAAGGCATTGGGAAGTAATAAGTAGATGATGGGTTGCTAGAGTGACAGAAGCTTAAACCGTAGTTTATGCTTTGCTTCGTAAGGGGCTGATTTGGATCCACTTGTTTCATGCTATGGTTAGGTTTACCTTAATACTTTTGTTGTAGTTGCGGATGCTTGCAATAGAGGTTAATCATAAGTGGGATGTTTGTTCAAGTAAGAACAGCACCAAAGCACCGGTCCACCCACATATCAAATTATCAAAGTACCGAACGTGATGAAAACTAGCTTGACGATATTCCCATGTGTCCTCGGGAGCGCTTTTCCTATAATAAGAGTTTTTCCGGCTTGTCCTTTGCTACAAAAAGGATTGGGCCACCTTGCTGCACCCTATTTACTTTTGTTACTTGTTGCTCGTTAGAATTTACCTTATCACAAAACTATCTGTTACCACTTATTTCTGTACTTGCAGAGAATACCTTGCTGAAAACCTCTTATCATTTCCTTCTGCTCCTCGTTGGGTTCGACACTCTTACTTATCGAAAGGACTACAATAGATCCCCTATACTTGTGGGTCATCAAGACTCTTTTCTGGCGCCGTTGCCGGGGAGTGTAGCGCCTTTGGTAAGGAAAAATGTATATAGTGTGCTGAAATTTTCTATCACTTGTTACTATGGAAAGTAATTCTCTGAGGGGCTTGTTCGGGGTATCTTCACCCCGTCCAGTAGAGCAAAGAGTTGCTCATCAACCTACTAAACCTATTGAAAATGAAACTCCTTTCGAAGTTCCTTCGGGTATGATGGAAAAACTGCTGGCTAATACTTTTATAGGAGATGGAACAAAGCATCTTGATGAACATCTACTCTATGTGGATGAAATTTGTGGATTATTTAAGCTTGCAGGTATACCCGATGATGTTGTGAAGAAGAAGGCCTTCCCTTTATCATTGAAGGGAGACGCATTGACATGGTATAGGCTATGTGATGATATGAGATCATGGAACTATAAAAGATTGAAATTATAATTTCATCAAAAGTATTATCCTATGCATCTTGTTCATCGTGATCGCAATTATATGTATAATTTTTGGCCTCGCGAAGGAGAAAGCATCGCTCAAGCTTGGGGGAGGCTTAAATCAGTGTTATATTCATTCCCCAATCATGAGCTCTCAAGAGAAATAATTATTCAAAGTTTTTATGCTCGGCTTTCTGATAACAATCGCACCATGCTTGATACTTCTTGTGCTGGCTCTTTTATGATGAAGACTATTGAATTTAAATGGAATTTATTGGATAGAATTAAACGCAACTCTGAAGATTGGGACCTCGACGAAGGTAAGGAGTCAGGTATGACACCTAAGTTTGATTGTGTTAAATCTTTTATGGATACCAATATTTTTCGTAAGTTTAGCACTAAATATGGACTTGACTCTGAGATAGTAGCTTCTTTCTGTGAATCTTTTGCTACTTATGTTGATCTCCCTAAGGAGAAGTGGTTTAAATATCATCCTCCCATAGAAGTAAAAGTAGCTGCACCTATTAACGTTGAAGAAAAGACTGTCACTTATAATGATCCTATTGTTCCTACCTCTTATGTTGAGAAACCACCTTTCCTGTTAGAGTAAAGGATCATGCTAAAGCTTCAATCATTGTTAAGTAAAAGCAATATTAGAACTTATACACCTCCTGAGCAAGTCAAAGTAGAACCTAATATTGCTATTGTTAAAGATCTCTTGTATGATAATATTGATGGGCGTGTTATTCAATTCTGTGGTGAAACTGCTAGAATTGCTAAACCTTGTGCTAAAGATAAACATAGACCTATGGTAGGCGTGCCTGTTATTTATGTTAAAATAGGGGATCATTGTTATCATGGCTTATGTGATATGGGCGCTAGTGCTAGTGCAATAGCCATTGAATTATACAAAGAAATTATGCATGATATTGCACCTATTGAGTTAGAAGAAATTGATGTCACAATTAAGCTTGCCAGTATAGATACTATTTCACCAGTGGGAATTGTTAGAGATGTTGAAGTCCTGTGTGGGAAAACTAAATATCCTGCTGATTTTCTTGTTCTTGGTTCTCCACAAGATAGCTTTTGTCCCATTATATTTGGTAGACCCTTCTTGAATACTATTAATGCTAAGATAGACTGTGAAAAGAATGTTGATACTATTGGCTTGGATGATATGGTTCATGAGTTTAATTTCTCTAAATTTGGTAAACAACATCGTGAGGAAGAATTGCCTAGTAAGGATGAAATTATTGGTCTTGCTTCTATTGCCGTACCTCCTAGTGATCCTTTAGAACACTATTTGCTAGACCATGAAATTCAGATGTTCATGAATGAAAGAAGGGAAATAGATGAAGTATTCTTTAAACAGGAACCTATTCTGCAACACAATTTGCCTGTTGAAATCCTAGGGGATCCTCCCCCACCCAAGGGTGATCCTGTGTTTGAGCTTAAACCGTTGCCTGATAATCTTAAATATGCTTATCTTGATGAAAAGAAAATATATCCTTTTATTATTAGTGCTAACCTTTCAGAGCATGAAGAAGAAAGATTATTGAAAACTCTGAGGAAGCACCGTGCTGCAATTGGATATACTCTTGATGATCTTAAGGGCATTAGTCCCACTCTATGTCAGCATAAAATAAATTTGGAAGCGGATGCCAAACCAGTTGTTGATCCTCAACGATGTTTGAATCCTAAAATGAAAGAAGCCGTAAGAAAAGAAATACTCAAGCTTCTGGAGGCAGGTATAATTTATCCCGTTGCTGATAGTCAGTGGGTAAGTCATGTCCATTGTGTCCCTAAGAAGGGAGGTATTACTGTTGTCCCTAATGATAAAGATGAATTGATCCCGCAAAGAATTATCACAGGTTATAGGATGGTAATTGATTTCTGCAAATTAAATAAAGCTACTAAGAAAGATCATTACCCCTTACCTTTTATTCATCAAATGCTAGAGAGATTATGCAAACATACACATTATTGCTTTCTAGATGGTTATTCTGGTTTCTCTCAAATACCGTGGTCGGCTAAAGATCAATCAAAGACTACTTTTACATGCCCTTTTGGTACTTTTGCTTATAGACGTATGCCTTTTGGTTTATGTAATGCACCTGCTACCTTTCAAAGATGTATGATGGCTATATTCTCTGACTTTTGTGAAATGATCTGTGAGGTTTTCATGGACGACTTTTCCGTCTATGGTTCCTCTTTTGATGATTGCTTGAGCAATCTTGATCGAGTTTTGCAGAGCTGTGAAGAAACTAATCTTGTCTTGAATTGGGAAAAGTGCCACTATATGGTTAATGAAGGTATTGTCTTGGGGCACAATGTTTCTGAGAGAGGTATTGAAGTTGATAAAGCCAAGGTTGATGCTATTGAAAAGATGCCATGTCCCAAGGACATCAAAGGTATAAGAAGTTTCCTTGGTCATGCCGGATTTTGTAGGAGGTTCATAAAGGACTTCTCAAAAATTTCTCGGCCTCTAACTAATTTATTAAAAAAAGATGTACCATTTGTCTTTGATGATGATTGTGTAGAAGCATTTGAAATACTTAAGAAAGCATTAGTCTCTGCACCTGTTGTTCAGCCACCTGATTGGAATTTACCCTTTGAAATTATGTGTGATGCTAGTGATTATGCTGTAGGTGCTGTTCTAGGGCAAAGAGTTGATAAATAACTAAATGTTATCCATTATGCTAGTAAGACTCTAGACAATGCCCAAAGAAATTATGCTACTACTGAAAAGGAACTTTTAGCAGTTGTATTTGCTTGTGATAAATTCAGACCCTATATTGTTGATTCTAAAGTAACTATTCACACTAATCATGCTGCTATTAAATATCTTATGGAAAAGAAAGATGCTAAACCTAGACTTATTAGATGGGTTCTCTTGCTGCAAGAATTTGATTTGCATATTGTTGATAGAAAAAGGAGTTGAGAACCCCGTTGCAGATAACTTATCTAGGTTAGATAAGGTTCTTGATGACCCACTACCTATTGATGATAGCTTTCCTGATGAACAATTAAATGTCATACGCACTTCTCGTAGCACTCCATGGTATGTTGATTATGCTAATTATATTGTTGCTAAATTTATACCACCTAGCTTCATATACCAGCAAAAGAAAAAGTTTTTCTATGATTTGCGGCATTACTTTTGGGATGACCCACATCTTTATAAAGAAGCAGTAGATGGTGTTATTAGACGTTGTGTACCTGAGCATGAACAGGAACAGATCCTACGCAAGTGTCGCTCCGAAGCTTATGGAGGACACCACGCTGGAGATAGAACTACACATAAGGTATTGCAATCCGGTTTTTATTGGCCCACTCTCTTCAAAGATGCCCGTAAGTTTGTTTTGTCTTGCGATGAATGTCAAAGAATTGGTAATATTAGTAGACGTCAATAAATGCCTATGAATTATTCACTTGTTATTGAACAATTTGATGTTTGGGGCTTTGATTATATGGGACCTTTTCCTGCCTCTAATGGATATACACATATTTTAGTTGATGTTGATTACGTTACTAAGTGGGTAGAACCTATTCCAACTAGTAGCGCTGATCACAATACCTCTATTAAAATGCTTAAAGAAGTTATTTTTCTGAGGTTTGGAGTCCCTAGATATTTAATGACTGATGGTGGTTCACACTTTATTCATGGTGCTTTCCGTAAAATGCTTGCTAAATATGACGTTAACCATAGAATTGCATCTCCTTATCACCCGCATTCTAGTGGTCAAGTAGAATTGAGCAATAGGGAGCTCAAATTAATTTTGCAAAAGACTGTTAATAGGTCTAGAAAGAATTGGTCCAAGAAACTTGATGACGCATTATGGGCCTATAGAACTGCATATAAGAATCCTATGGGTATGTCTCCGTATAAAATGGTTTATGGAAAAGCATGTCACTTACCTCTCAAATTAGAACATAAGGCATATTGGGCTATTAAAGAGCTCAACTATGATTTCAAACTTGCCGGTGAGAAGACGTTATTTGATATTAGCTCACTTGATGAATGGAGAACCCAAGCTTATGAAAATGCCAAGTTATTTAAAGAAAAAGTTAAAAGATGGCATGACAAAAGGATACAAAAGCGTGAGTTTAATGTAGGAGATTATGTATTGCTATACAACTCTTGTTTAAGATTTTTTGCAGGAAAACATCTCTCTAAATGGGAAGGTCCCTACGTTATCGAGGAGGTCTATCGTTCCGGTGCTATAAAAATCAACAACTTTGAAGGCACAAATCCAAAGGTGGTAAACGGTCAAAGAATCAAACATTATATCTCAGGTAATCCCATAAATGTTGAAACCAATTTATTGAAACCGTAACCCCGGAGGAATACATAAGGGACACTTTCCAGAACGTTTCAGACTCCGAAAAGGAATAGGTATGTGGTACGGTAAGTAAACCGACTCCAAAACAATTTTTAAGGCAATATTTCTCTGTTCTGGAATATATAGAAAAATAAGTGGCAGTCCGGGAAGGACACGAGGCCTTCACGAGGGTGGAGGGCGCGCCCTACTCCCCCTGGGCGCGCCCCTACCTCGTGAGCACCTCGTGTGCCCTCCGGACTCCGTTTTCTTGCACGATACGTATTTTGGTCGGTAAAAATTCATTATATATTATCCCGAAGGTTTTGACTCCCGTATCATGCAAATATCCTTTGTTCTTGTTTTGAGTTGTTGCTGCTGCAGACTAGAGCAAGATGTCTTCTCAAGAGTCAGTAGGGGAGAGCCAGGTATCTTCCGGCACTGGAACCAAGGGCACACAGCGATGCTGACCACTTTGGGACAGCAACGGAGGAAGAGATGGAGGCCGACTTGATGAGGGTAGATGCCATGGAGGACAAGAAGTCACCTCTCGCCTCCGAGCTGGGTTTACGATGGGGGAACTACAGAGCTCAGCTATTCCAAACTCGGTTATCCCTTCCAATGTTAGATTTCTTTCTTATGAAAATATGAGGAGGAGTGTCTCTTGTTCTCCAACAGCTATGCAACACCCTTGGGTGCAAGGAGCTTTAGCGGTTACAGGAAAGCTTCGCAAGGAAATAATGGACCTCAAGCAGCAAGCCAATAAGCTCGAGGAGGAGAACCGTATCTTGAGGGGAATCATCGCCAAGAATATTACACCCACGGCCCAGAAGGAGATATAATCACATGGGTATGGGCACTCCCTTGGCAACCGCCAAGCTTGGGGAGGTGCCCTGCATCGTATCACCATCACAACACCTATCTTTACCGTTTTTCTTAGTTTGATCCTATTAGTAGTATCTTGATTTAGTAGAATAAAGTCATGGCATGATCTAGTTTTGAAGATTTGCTTTATTATCCCTCTATGTAATCGAGTCCGAGCTATATATAATAAAGATTAGTGTTGAGTCAATGGCTTGATTGTTTTGCCATGATCTTAGGTGAATAAAAGAAAAAGAATAAAAAGAAACAAAGAATTCATATTGATCTTATTGAAAGTAATGACTTCACATAGAAAGAGTATGATGATTAAAAGTTGTTGGGAGTTGGCAAATATAGCTTTGGTCATCGTTGCAATTAATAGGAAGTAATAAGGAGAGAGAGGTTTCACATATAGATATATTATCATTGACATCGTTTATGATTGGTAGCACTCATTAAAATATGACATGCTAAAGAGTTGATGTTGGACAAGGAAGACAACATAATGAGTTATGTTTTCTTATATCTGAGATAAAGTATGTTGTCATGGATCCTCTAACATGTTGAGCTTTGTTGGGGAACGTAGTAATTTCAAAATTTTCCTACGCACACGCAAGGATCATGGTGATGCATAGCAACGAGAGGGGAGAGTGTATGTCCACGTACCCTCGTAGACCGTAAGCGGAAGCGTTATAACAACGCTGTTGATGTAGTCAGACGCCTTCACGATCCGACCGATCCAAGTAACGAACGTCACGGCACCTCCGGAAGTTCTGCACACGCTCAGCTCGATGACGATCCCGGACTCCGATCCAGCAAAGTGTCGGGATGAGTTCCACAAGACGACGGCGTGGTGACGATGATGATGCTCCACCGACACGAGCTTCGCCTAAGCTCCGCGACGATATGACTTCTCCGCGCAGGGCTTCGCCTAAGCTCATGACGATATGACCAAAGTGGAATATGGTGGAAGGGGCACCGCACACGGCTAAGGAACGATCCGTGGATTAACTTGTTTGTTTATGGGGTGCCCCTGCCCCCGTATATAAATGAGGGAGGGGGGAGGAGGCCGGCCCTAGGAGGGCGCGCCATGGGAGTCCTACTCCCACCTAGTAGGATTCCCTTTCCTAGTCCAACTAGGAGTCCTTCCATGTATTAGGAGTAGGAGACAAGGAAGGGGAAGAGAGAAGGGAAGGAAGGAGGGTGCGGCCTCCCCTAGTCCACCCGGACTAGGCCATGAAGCGCGCGCCTGCCCTAGGCAGCCCCTCTCTTTCTGCAGGCCCAATAAGGCCCAATACTTCTCCCGGCGAATTCCTCGTAACTCTCCCAGGTACTCCGAAAATTACTCGAATCATTCGGAACCTTTCCGAACTCCGAATATAGTCGTCAAATATATCGATCTTTACGTCTCGACCATTTCGAGACTCCTCGTCATGTCCCCGATCTCATCTGGGACTCCGAACTCCTTCGGTACATCAAAACTCATAAACTCATAATATAACTGTCATCGAAACCCTAAGCGTGCGGACCCTACGGGTTCGAGAACTATGTAGACATGACCTAGAACTATTCTCGGTCAATAACCAATAGCGGAACCTGGATGCCCATATTGGCTCCTACATATTCTACGAAGATCTTTATCGGTCAAACCGCATAACAACATACTTTGTTCCCTTTGTCATCGGTATGTTACTTTCCCGAGATTTGATCGTCGGTATCCAATACCTAGTTCAATCTCGTTACCGGCAAGTCTCTTTACTCGTTACGTAATGCATCATTCCGTAACTAACTCATTAGCTACATTGCTTGCAAGGCTTATAGTGATGTGCATTACCGAGAGGGCCCAGAGATACCTCTCCGACAATCGGAGTGACAAAACCTAATCTCGAAATACGCCAACCCAACATGTACCTTTGGAGACACCTGTAGTACTCCTTTATAATCACCCGATTCGTTGTGACGTTTGGTAGCACCTAAAGTGTTCCTCCGTAAACGGAGTTGCATAATCTCATAGTTATAGGAACATGTATAAGTCATGAAGAAAGCAATAGCAACATACTAAACGATCAAGTGCTAGGCTAACGGAATGGGTCATGTCAATCAGATCATTCTCCTAATGATGTGATCCCGTTAATCAAATGACAACTCATGTCTATGGTTAGGAAACATAACCATCTTTGATTAACGAGCTAGTCAAGTAGAGGCATACTAGTGACACTCTGTTTGTCTATGTATTCACACATGTATTATGTTTCCGGTTAATACAATTCTAGCATGAATAATAAACATTTATCATGATATAAGGAAATAAATAATAACTTTATTATTGCCTCTAGGGCATATTTCCTTCAGTCTCCCACTTGCACTAGAGTCAATAATCTAGTTCACATCGCCATGTGATTTAACATCAATAGTTCACATCTATATGTGGTTAACACCCATAGTTCACATCGACATGTGACCAACACCCAAAGGGTTTACTAGAGTCGATAATCTAGCTCACATCGCTATGTGATTAACACCCAAAGAGTACTAAGGTGTGATCATGTTTTGTTTGTGAGAGAAGTTTAGTCAACGGGTCTGCCACATTCAGATCCGTATGTATTTTGCAAATTTCTATGTCTACAATGCTCGCACTTGAGCTACTCTAGCTAATTGCTCCCACTTTCAATATGTATCCAGATTGAGACTCGAGTCATCTAGATTAGTGTTTAAAACTTGCATCGACGTAACCCTTTACGTTAACCTTTTCACTTCCATAATCGAGAAACACATCCTTATTCTACTAAGGATAATTTTGACCGCTGTCCATTGATCTACTTCCTAGATCACTATTGCACTCCTTGCCAAGCTTAGTGGTAGGGTATGCAATAGATCTGTACATGATATGACATACTTTATAGAACCTATGGCTGATGCATAGGGAATGACTTTCATTCTCTTTCTATCTTCTGCCGTGGTCGGGTTTTGAGTCTTACTCAATCTCACACCTTGTAACACAGGTAAGAACTCTTTCTTTGACTGTTCCATTTTGAACTACTTCAAAATCTTGTCAAGGTATGTATTCATTGAAAAAACTTATCAAGCGTCTTGATCTATCTCTATAGATCTTGATGCTCAATATGTAAGCAGCTTC
This sequence comes from Aegilops bicornis, assembly GCA_021605145.1. Classification (NCBI taxonomy): domain Eukaryota; kingdom Viridiplantae; phylum Streptophyta; class Magnoliopsida; order Poales; family Poaceae; genus Aegilops; species Aegilops bicornis. Next base: position 135,666,833 of record CM038675.1, on the reverse strand, counting down.
ACCGAGGTCTTTCTTTGAAAAACTCCTTTCAAACACTCCTTTATGCTTTGCAGAATAATTCTACATTATTTCCGATCAACAATATGTCATTCACATATACTTTATCGTAAAGGCTGTAGTGCTCCCACTCACTTTCTTGTAAATACAGGCCTTTCCAAAAGTCTGTATAAAATCATATGCTTTGATCAACACATCAAAGCGTATATTCCAACTCCGAGATGCTTGCACCAGTCCATTGATGGATCGCTGGAGCTTGCACATTTTTGTTAGCTCCTTTAGGATTGACAAAACCTTCTGGTTGTATCATATACAACTTTTCTTTAATAAATCCATTAAAGATTGTAGTTTTGACATCCATTTGCCAGATTTCATAAAATGTGGCAATTGCTAACATGATTCGGACAGACTTAAGCGTCGCTACAGTTGAGAAAATCTCATTGTAGTCAACACCTTGAACTTGTCGAAAACCTTTTGTGACAAGTCGAGCTTTGTAGATAGTAACACTACTATCGGTGTCCGTCTTCCTCTTGAAGATCCATTTATTTAACATGGCTTGCTGATCATCGAGCAAGTTAATCAAAGTCCATACTTTGTTCTCATACATGGATCCTATCTCAGATTTCATGGCCTCAAGCCATTTCGCGAATCTGGGCTCATCATCGCTTCCTCATAGTTCGTAGGTTCATCATGGTCTAGTAACATGACTTCCAGAACATGATTACCGTACCACTACAGTGCGGATCTTACTCTGGAAGACCCTACGAGGTTTGGTAGCAACTTGATCTGAAGTTTCATGATCATCATCATTAACTTCCTCACTAATTGGTGTAGGAATCACCGGAACTGATTTCTGTGATGAACTACTTTCCAATAAAGGAGAAGGTACAATTACCTCATCAAGTTCTACTTTCCTCCCACTCACTTCTTTCGAGAGAAACTTCTTCTCTAGAAAGGATCCATCTTAGCAACGAAAAACTTGCCTTCGGATCTGTGATAGAAGGTGTACCCAATAGTTACCTTTGGGTATTCTATGAAGACGCGCTTCTCCGATTTGGGTTTGAGCTTATCAGGTGAAAACTTTTTCACATAAGCATCACAACTCCAAACTTTTAAGAAACGATGCCTTAGGTTTCTTTGTTAAACCATAGTTCATATGGTGTCGTCTCAACGGATTTAGATGGTGCCCTATTAAACGTGAATGCAGCTGTCTCTAATGCATAACCCCAAAATGATAGTGGTAAACCGATAAGAGACATCATAGATCGCACCATATCAAATAAAGTGCGATTACGACGTTCGGACACACCATAACATTGTGGTGTTCCAGGTGGCGTGAGCTGTGAAACTATTCCACATTATTTTAATTGAAGACCAAACTCGTAACTCAATTATTCGTCTTTGCGATTAGATTGCAGAAACTTTATTTTCTTGTTACGATGATTTTTCCACTTCACTCTGAAATTCTTTGAACCTTTCAACTATTTCAGACTTATGTTTCATCAAGTAGATATACCCATATCTGCTCAAATCATCTTGTGAAGGTCAGAAAATAACGATACTTGCCACGAGCATCAACACTCATTGGATCGCATACATCGGTATGTATTATTTCCAATAAGTCAAGAGCTTGTTCCATTGTTCCGAGAACGGAGTTTTAGTCATCTTGCCCAAAGCGGCACGGTTACGCAAGCATCAAATGATTCATAATCAAGTGATTCCAAAAGTCCATCGGATGGAGTTTTCTTCATGCGCTTTACACCAATATGACCTAAACGGCAGTGCCACAAATAAGTTGCACTATCATTATTAACTTTGCATCTTTTGGTTTCAATATTATGAATATGTGTATCACTATGATCGAGATCCAATGAATCATTTTCATTGGGTGTGTAACCATATAAGGTTTTATTCATGTAAAATGTAACAACAATTTATTCTCTTACTTAAATGAATAATCATATTGCAATAAACATGATCAAATCATACCGATGCTCAACACCAAATAACACTTATTTAGGTTCCACACTAATCCTCGAAAGTATAGGGAGTGTGCGATGATGATCATATCAATCTTGGAACTACTTCCAACACTCATCGTCACTTCCCCTTCAACTAGTTTACATTCATTCTGCAACTCCCGTTTCAAGTTACTACTCTTAGCAACTGAACTAGTATCAAATACCGAGGGGTTGCTGCGAACACTAGTAAAATACACATCAACAATCTGTATATCAAATATACCTTTGTTCACTTTGCCATCCTTCTTATCCGCCAAATACTTGGGGTAGTTCCGCTTCTAGTGACCACTTCCATTGCAGCAAAAGCACTTAGTCTCAGGCTTAGGTCCAGACTTGGGCTTCTTCACTCGAGCAGCAACTTGCTTGCCGTTCTTCTTTGAAGTTCCCCTTCTTCCCTTTGCCCTTTTCCTTGAGACTAGTGGTCTTTGTCAATCATCAACACTTGATGCTTCTTTCTTGATTTCTACCTTCGTCGATTTCATCACGAAGAGCTCGGGAATCGTTTTCGTCATCCCTTGCATACTATAGTTCATCACGAAGTTCTAGTAACTTAGTGATGGTGACTAGAGAATTCTATCAATCACTATCTTATCTGGAAGATTAACTCCCACTTGATTCAAGCGATTGAAGTACCCAGACAATCTGAGAACATGCTCACCAGTTGAGCGATTCCCTTCCATCTTTTAGCTTTAGAACTTGTTGGAGACTTCATATCTCTCAATTCGGGTATTTGCTGGAAATATTAACTTCAACTCCTGGAACATCTCATATGGTCCATGACGTTCAAAACGTCTTTGAAGTCCCGATTCTAAGCCGTTAAGTATGGTGCACTAAACTATCAAGTAGTCATCATATTGAGCTAGCCAAACGCTCATAACGCTCTGCATCTGCTCTTGCAATAGGTCTGTCACCTAGCGGTGCATTAAGGACATAATTCTTCTGTGCAGCATTGAGGATAAACCTCAGATCGCGGATCCAATCCGCATCATTGCTACTTACATTTTTTTATACAATTTTCTCTAGGAACACATATAAAAACATAGGGAAGCAACAACGCGAGCTATTGATCTACAACATAATTTGCAAAATACTACCAGACTAAGTTCATGATAAATTAAAGTTCAATTAATCATATTACTTAAGAACTCCCACTTAGATAGACATCTCTCTAGTCATCTAAGTGATCACGTGATCCAAATCAACTAAACCGTGTCCGATCATCACGTGAGACAGAGTAGTTTCAATGGTGAACATCACTATGTTGACCATATCTACTATATGATTCACGCTCGACCTTTCGGTCTCCGTGTTCCGAGGTCATATCTTATATGCATAGCTCGTCAAGTATAACCTGAGTATTCCGCGTGTGCAACTGTTTTGCACCCGTTGTATTTGAACGTAGAGCCTATCACACCCGATCATCACGTGGTGTCTCAAAGACGAAGAACTTTCATAGCGGTGCATACTCAGGGAGAACACTTCTTGATAATTAGTGAGAGATCATCTTATAATGCTACCGTCAATCAAGCAAAATAAGATGCATAAAGGATAAACATCACATGCAATCAATATAAGTGATATGATATGGCCATCATCATCTCGTGCTTGTGATCTCCATCGCCGAAGCACCGTCATGATCACCATCGTCACCGGCGCGACACCTTGATCTCCATCGTAGCATCGTTGTCGTCTCGCCAATCTTATGCTTCCACGACTATCACTACCGCTTAGTAATAAAGTAAAGCATTACATCGCGATTGCATTGCATACAATAAAGCGACAACCATATGGCTCTGCCGATTGCCGATAACTTCGGTTACAAAACATGATCATCTCATACAATAAAATATAGCATCACGTCTTGACCATATCACATCACAACATGCCCTGCAAAAACAAGTTAGACGTCCTCTACTTTGTTGTTGCAAGTTTTACGTGGCTGCTACGGGCTGAGCAAGAACCGTTCTTACCTACGCATCAAAACCACAACGATAGTTTGTCAAATAGACTCCGTTTTAACCTTCTCAAGGACCGGGCGTAGCCACACTCAGTTCAACTAAAGTTGGAGAGACAGTCTTCCGCAAGCCATCTATGTGCAAAGCACGCCGAGGGAACCAGTCTACAGCGTAAGAGTACGCTGTAAGGTTGGTCCGGATCGTCTCGTCCAACAATACCGCTGAACCAAAGTATGACATGCTGGTAGGCAGTATGACTTGTATCGTCCACAACTCACTTGTGTTCTACTCGTGCACATGACATCAACGCATAAAACCTGGCTCGGATGCCACTGTCGGGGAACGTAGTAATTTCAAAATTTTCCTACGCACACGCAAGGATCATGGTGATGCATAGCAACGAGAGGGGAGAGTGTATGTCCACGTACCCTCGTGAGACCGTGGCGGAAGCGTTATAACAACGCGGTTGATGTAGTCGTGCGTCTTCACGATCCGACCGATCCAAGTAACGAACGACGGCACCTCCGAAGTTCTCGCACACGCTCAGCTCGATGACGATCCCGGACTCCGATCCAGCAAAGTGTCGGGATGAGTTCCGTCAAGACGACGGCGTGGTGACGATGATGATGCTCCACCGACAGGGCTTCGCCTAAGCTCCGCGACGATATGACTTCTCCGGCGCAGGGCTTCGCCTAAGCTCCGCGACGATATGACCAAAGTGGAATATGGTGGAAGGGGGCACCGCACACGGCTAAGGAACGATCCGTAGATTAACTTGTGTGTTTATGGGGTGCCCCCTGCCCCCGTATATAAAGGAGGGAGGGAGGAGGAGGCCGGCCCTAGGAGGGGCGCGCCATGGGGAGTCCTACTCCCACCTGGAGTAGGATTCCCCCTTTCCTAGTCCAACTAGGAGTCCTTCCATGTATTAGGAGTAGGAGACAAGGAAGGGGAAGAGAGAAGGGAAGGAAGGAGGGGGTGCGGCCCCCCCTAGTCCACCCGGACTAGGCCATGGGCGCGCTGCCTGCCCTAGGCAGCCCTCTCTCTTTCCCGCAGGGCCCAATAAGGCCCAATACTTCTCCCGGCGAATTCCGTAACTCTCCGGTACTCGAAAATTACTCGAATCATTCGAACCTTTCCGAACTCCGAATATAGTCGTCAAATATATCGATCTTTACGTCTCGACCATTTCGAGACTCCTCGTCATGTCCCCGATCTCATCTGGGACTCGAACTCCTTCGGTACATCAAAACTCATAAACTCATAATATAACCGTCATCGAAACCTTAAGCGTGCGGACCCTACGGGTTCGAGAACTATGTAGACATGACCTAGAACTATTCTCGGTCAATAACCAATAGCGGAACCTGGATGCCCATATTGGCTCCTACATATTCTCTGAAGATCTTTATCGGTCAAACCGCATAACAACATACTTTGTTCCCTTTGTCATCGGTATGTTACTTTCCGAGATTTGATCGTCGGTATCCAATACCTAGTTCAATCTCGCTACCGGCAAGTCTCTTTACTCGTTACGTAATGCATCATTCCGTAACTAACTCATTAGCTACATTGCTTGCAAGGCTTATAGTGATGTGCATTACCGAGAGGGCCAGAGATACCTCTCCGATAATCGGAGTGACAAAACCTAATCTCAATACGCCAACCCAACATGTACCTTTGGAGACACCTGTAGTACTCCTTTATAATCACCCGATTACGTTGTGACGTTTGGTAGCACCCAAAGTGTTCCTCCGGTAACGGGAGTTGCATAATCTCATAGTTATAGGAACATGTATAAGTCATGAAGAAAGCAATAGCAACATACTAAAGCGATCAAGTGCTAGGCTAACGGAATGGGTCATGTCAATCAGATCATTCTCCTAATGATGTGATCCCGTTAATCAAATGACAACTCATGTCTATGGTTAGGAAACATAACCATCTTTGATTAACGAGCTAGTCAAGTAGAGGCATACTAGTGACACTCTGCTTGTCTATGTATTCACACATGTATTATGTTTCCGGTTAATACAATTCTAGCATGAATAATAAACATTTATCATGATATAAGGAAATAAATAATAACTTTATTATTGCCTCTAGGGCATATTTCCTTCAAGCTTACCTTTACCCCTCATGCTAGCCAAATTCTCAGCACCAAGTAGAGATACTACTTGTGCTTCCAAATACCCCTAAACCAGTTTAGCCATGACAGCCACCATATCTACCTATGGATTGAGTAAGATCCTTCAAGTAAGTTGTCATCGGTGCAAGCAATAAAAATTGCTCTCTAAATATGCATGACTTATTAGTGCAGAGAAATAAGCTTTGTACGAACTTGTTGTGGAAGTAATAAAAGCGACGGACTGCATAATAAAGTTCCACATACAAGGGGCAATATAAAGTGACGTTCTTTTGCATTAAGATTTTGTGCATCAACCATAAAAGTGCATGGCAACCTCTGCTTCCCTCTGCGAATGGCCTATCTTTTATTATTATCCTCTACCTTATGCAAGAGTCACGGTGATCTTCACCTTTCTTTTTTCATTTTATCCTTTGGCAAGCCCAGCATGTTGGAAAGAACATGATATATATATATATCTAATTGGATGTAGGGGAGCATGAATTGTTATTGGTGACTTTACCCTTGAGGTAAAAGGTTGTGGGGCAAAACTATAAGCCCCTATCTTTCTCTGTGTCCGATTAAAACTCCGTAACCACAAGTATTGCGTGAGTGCTAGCAATTATGAAGGACTAAGTGATAGTTGAGTATGTGGACTTGCTTTTAAGCTATGACATAGACTCTTTCCGATGTTATGATAAATTGCAATTGCTTCAGTGACTAAGGTTATAATTTGTTGGTGCCCAATAAGGTTTCTGATTCATACTTTTGCATTTTGAAAAGGTCATCACTTGAACATAAGTAATCATATGACAAAATCTATATATGTTGCTGTTATGAGAATAATCATAATGCCTTCATGTCCGTATTTTATTTTTATCGACGCCTCTACCTCTAAACATGAGGACATATTTATTGTTATCGGCTTTTCGCTTGAGGACAAGCGAGGTCTAAGCTTGGGGGAGTTGATACGTCCATTTTGCATCATGCTTTTATATCGATATTTATCGCTTTATGTGTTGTTACTTCACGTTATATCACAGTACTTATGGCTATTCTCTCTTATTTTACAAGGTTTACATGAAGAGGGAGAATGCCGGCAACTGGAATTCTGGGCTGGAAAAGGAGCAAATATTGGAGACCTATTCTGTGCAACTCAAAAAGTCATGAAACTCCACGGAATATCTTAGAATAAATAAAGAAAAATCGTCGCCAAAGATGAAGGCCAGGGGGCCCACACCCTGCTCACGAGGGTGGGGGGCGCCCCCACTGGGGCGCGCCCCCTACCTCGTGGGCCCCCTGGTGGCTCTCCGATGCCAATCTTCTCCTATATGAGGTCTTTCGATGAGAAAAAAACATTAAGCAACCTTTCGGGACGAGACTCCGCCGCCACGAGGCGGAACCTTGGCGGAACCAATCTAGGGCTCCGGCAGAGCTGTTTTGCCGGGGACACTTCCCTCCGGGAGGGGAAATCATCGTCATCATCATCACCAACACTCCTCTCATCGAGAGGGCAATCTCCATCAACATCTTCACCAGCACCATCTCATCTCCAAACCCTAGTTCATCTCTTGTATCCAATTCTTGTCTCCAAGTCCGGGATTGGTGCTAGTAGGTTGCTAGTAGTGTTGATTACTCCTTGTAGTTGATGCTAGGTGGTTTACTTGGTGGAAGATCATATGTTCAGATCCTTTATGCATATTATTACCCCTCTAATTATGAACATTAATATGCTTTGTGATTATTTACGTTTGTTCCCGAGGATAAGGGAGAAGTCTTGCTATTAATAGTCATGTGAATTTGGTTTTTTTTTCGATATTTTGATGAGATGTATGTTGTCTAGCCTCTAGTGGTGTTATGTGAACGTCGACTACATAAAACTTCACCATTATTTGGGCCTAGAGGAAGGCATTGGGTAGTAATAAGTAGATGATGGGTTGCTAGAGTGACAGAAGCTTAAACCCTAGTTTATGTGTTGCTTCGTAAGGGGCTTATTTGGATCCACTTGTTTCATGCTATGGTTAGGTTTACCTTAATACTTTTGTTGTAGTTGCGGATGCTTGCAATCGAGGTTAATCATAAGTGGGATGTTTGTTCAAGCAAGAACAACACCCAAGCACCAGTGCACCCACATATCAAATTATCAAAGTACCGAACGCTAATCATATGAACATGATGAAAACTAGCTTGACGATATTCCCATGTGTCCTCGGGAGCGCTTTTCCTATTATAAGAGTTTGTTCCGGCTTGTCCTTTGCTACAAAATGGATTGGTCCACCTTGCTGCACCCTATTTACTTTTGTTACTTGTTGCTCGTTACAATTTACCTTATCACAAAACTATCTGTTACCACTTATTTCAGTACTTACAGAGAATACCTTGCTGAAAAACGCTTATCATTCCTTCTGTTCCTCGTTGGGTTCGACACTCTTACTTATCGAAAGGACTACGATATATCCCCTATACTTGTGGGTCATCAGTTTCTCTTTTAGAACGTGGATAAAATATTGGAGAAGAGTACCCTGTTATGCAATGGTAAAGGAAGTAATGAAGATAAGGTTCAAGATAGTGAGACATCCTTGTTGGTCTCCAAGAAAACTGATGAAAACTATATTGAAGACATTGAGACAACCCCAAAGTCATGTCTTGATGTAGTGTTCGAGTTACTGGCTACCACTGCTGGCACCAGCTCTTCGAACTCGTTGCCTGAATCAGTTCGGCTTCTTGAGTCTCAACTTCAAGTTGAAAGACATCGATCAGATATTATGCGACAGGAAGCCGAAGGACTCAGGAAGTCCTTGCAGAATTCAGATGCATACTTTCTAGTGCAACAGCAAGCACTGGAGGACTTAAGCGCGAAACAAGAGAAAGTTAATTAGCTTGCTAAGCATCTTGCCAGCATTATGGGTACCCAGGATATTGTTTCTTGAGCTCTTCTGAAGTGGTTTCAGTTGTGGACTTGTTTTGCTACGGCGTTTATATGCTGTTGTGTTCCCTATATTTGCGCTGGTGGCGAACTTTGATGCCCAGTGGATGTAATATGTGTAATAGCCGTGATAGCCTAGTGTAAGTTGCTTGCTTATTTATTTCCTTGTTGTCTTGTTTATTTGTTTGCTTGTAGTCAGTGCAGTTCTTTTTCTGCGGTTTGCTAGTGGCTGCAATAACCTATTTTTTAAAACTAGGCCACAATAAACGCCACAGTAGTGACACTGGGCCTACGGGCCGTAGAAACAGTGGGCCTTCTACGGGCCGTAGAAACAGTGGGCCTTCTACGGGCCGTAGAAACAGTGGGCCTTCTACGGGTCGTAGAAACAATGGGTGTTCTACGGGCCGTAGACACAATGGGCCTTCTACGGGCCGTATCATCCATGGGCCTTATACGGGCCGTATGATCGATTGGCCAAACATGGGCCAAACGGACCGCATTCTGGCCGTAAATGGGCTAGAGTTGGAATCGTCCGTTCATGGGCCGACCATAACGGGCCATTGTTGATAGGCCGTATTTGATGATGCTATGAAAACGACCCAACGTATTAATGGACCACAAATGGGCCGACTGTCACCACGGGCTGAATTTGGCCCACAAGCAGAAAATGACAGTAACGGGCTGTAAGTAAACGAATGCTGGAAATGTGCACTAGAATAAAGGGGCTGTGAGATGGCCGATAGATTACATGGGATGGAAAAGGCCCTACGGATGAACGTGCCGTTATTGGGTATTAAGTGATACACTGTTCTATATGAGCCGGTTCACCAGGGCCGTTAATGGGTGTAAAGTGATACATCGTTTCATTACGGGCCGATTTCACCACGGGCCGTTAATAGGCCAAGAGTTACATAGGTCCTCATATGGGCTGAAAGACGCCATGGGCCATACATGGGCCGGTGAGAACGGGCCGAATCATATTGGATGGCCCAGATGACGCCATCGGGCCTAATTCGAATAGGGCATAACGGGCCTTGGGTTAGCAGGCTGTAAATGGGCTATATGCGAACATGCCGTTAACAGGCTTTCCATGGGCCGGCCCGCCACCTTTTGACCAAGTCAAACGGGCCGGCCTTTTCACAACAATGGGCCTCTGTTGGGCCGTGCCATGTGTCGACGTATCATAGGCGCCTTCTGTCCAATGAGTGGATGACATCTGTCCCAGCGGTGAGCTGACACGTGTTTCCTCCAGACAATGATGATTTTACACGTGGAAAATCCCATTGGTCGGGGCTGTTAACGGTTATCGGATCCAAAACCCGACCGGATAGCTTAACGGCGTTCCGTTACGGTGGATGCCACGTGTCGGTCACCCTTGACGAAAGCACTTCTATGACGCGCGATTTATCATCATGGAAGTGGACACTTCCGCGATGATAATTTTCGTAATGTCATGGAACACTTCTACGACAAAGACAGTATGACTATCTTGATTCTGTCATAAATTTGTCATGGATGTACATGCATGACAAAAAACGCGACCTACTGTGACAAACACGTATCATCACGGAAGTGTTTTTTTTTGTAGTGCAAGAGGGGATGAGGTGTTGCTTAATGGCTTGCTTGCTCAAAGTGCTTAGTGATATGCTCCAAAGCCCTCAACTACTTTCCCACATCCACATATGACCTAAACCCAAAGTCTAACTCGGCCCTACCGATTCTTTCTATCCGGCGCCACCGAGTTCAGATGTCATAGCCACTGCCACAAACCCTAGGCAAATCGGTCTCACCGATAGGGATCTCGGTCTCACCGATATGGGATTGTAATCTCTCGTATCACGCCCATTACCACAATCGGTCTCACCGAAGTTTGAGCAATCGGTACTACCGAGATTACAATGCAAACTTTTGGTTAGCTTATTACCAAAATCGGTCCCACCGAAGTTTCAGAATCGTCCTCACCGAAGTTTGCTCGACCAACTCTCTGGTTAGCTTATTACCAAAATCGGTCCAACCGAGTTTGTGTAATCGGTCTCACCGAGATTACGTTATGCCCTAACCCTAACCATATCGGTCCTACCGAGTTGCGTGTCGGTCCCACCGAAAATCCTGACGGTCACTAGATTTGCTAAATCGGTCTGACCGAGTTTCTAAATTCGGTCCCACCGAGATTGGTAAATTGTGTGTAACGGTTAGATTTTGTGTGGAGGCTATATATACCCCTCCACCCACTCTTCATTTGTGGAGAGAGCCATCAGAACAAACCTACACTTCCAATACACATTTTCTAAGAGAGAACCACCTACCCTTGTGTTGAGGCCAAGATATTCCATTCCTACCATATGAATCTTGATCTCTAGCCTTCCCCAAGTTGCTTTCCACTCAAATCTTCCTTCCAACAAATCCAAGTCCTGTGAGAGAGAGTTGAGTGTTGGGGAGACTATCATTTGAAGCACAAGAGCAAGGAGTTCATCATCAACACACCGTTTGTTACTTCTTGGAGAGTGGTGTCTCCTAGATTGGCTAGGTGTCACTTGGGAGCCTCCGACAAGATTGTGGAGTTGAACCAAGGAGTTTCTAAGGGCAAGGAGATCGCCTACTTCATGAAGATCTACCGCTAGTGAGACAAGTCCTTCGTGGGCGACGACCATGGTGGGATAGACAAGGTTGCTTCTTCGTGGACCCTTCGTGGGTGGAGCCCTCCGTGGACTCACAAGAACTGCTACCCTTCGTGGGTTGAAGTCTCTATCAACGTGGATGTACGATAGCACCACCTATCGGAACAACGACAAAAACATCCGTTTCTCCAATTCCGTTTGAATTCTCCAAACCCTTCCCTTTACATTTCTTGCAAGTTGCATGCTTTACTTTCCGCTGCTCATATACTCTTTGCATGCTTGCTTGAATTATGTATTGTGATTGATAAACTTGTGCCAAACTCCACTTGAACTTAAAGAGTTAAAAACTGCCCTTTTTGGTACTTAGTGTCTAATCACCCCCCCCCCTTTCTAGACACCTCTTCTCGATCCTTTCAGCGTGGCGCTCCGGCGTCAGCATCTTGTAGTAAGTGATCTTGCGGCGCACCATGGATTTCCGGCGAACTAGGGGATGCTTGTTGCTGGCTAGGGGATCGAAAGGTGGGGGAATGGGCTGGAGATTTGGTGTGGTTTTAGGGCAGTGGCTGGCGTAGGCCGAGCAGCGAAGGTTCTGGTGTGAATAGTGGTTCCGGTGACGACCGGTCAATCGGTTTTGATCAGACATCGCTCTTGTCGTGTTGGCGTTGCAGCCCGCACGCTGGACCCTCCATGTCGCTCACCGAATGGAACGCTTCGTCTTGCGTTTTAAGCCGCTTAGGGACCACAATTGAGAGCAAACCGACGTCCCTCCCCCTCCCCCGCTCGCGTCATTTATTATACCACCACTCCCTCCGTTTTATGCGGAGTAAATAAAAATAGAGGGAATATACTACGGATGAGGATCCCCTGATGTGGCCAAACCCATTGAGTAACTGACATGCGGGGCCTAGCAAGCATGGGGTCCGCCAGTAAGTGACTGAAAGGGAGGGTAAGGCAGTATGTCAGAGGATCCACTTCCACTATACTACTTTGACCAAATGTTAGAGTAATAATATATGACTTGCAACTTACACAAATGTTAGAGTAATAATATATGACATGCAACTTACACAAATCATACAGGGTCTAATGCGTTTTTGGAGGCTAAGTTTGACCAAATGTAAGAGTAATAATATATGACATGCAACTTACACAAAGCATACGGTCAAATTCGTATGTGAAAGGAGTTTCCAATGATATAATTTTCACATTATACATCTCATGTACTATTAATCTTATCAATAGTCAAATTGGAAACCATCTCGAGTACAAATCTAGGAGTACGTCATTTAATCTAACAATATTGATTGGGCGTTGTTGAATGTTGATACCTTTTTGATCAAAGTAGAGATACTTTGACTAGACATAAAACTTATATGTAAACTAGAAAGGATAGGAGGGAGTATATTGTACGTTCAAAAACGAAACGAACATTGAATACCCTTTATATATGATTTGCGGATGCTATGATCACCGGTTCAAAATTTTGAATCCGCCTTAGGTATCACGTGTTTCACTCGTTCCCTCTCGATTTCATCTCGGGGTCCGGAGATCTATTGAAATAGGACTAGGGTGGATACATGCGAATGATACTTGGCGGAATGTTCAAATGAGGCATGCGGGAGGATGGACTCGACTGGAGGGCGACATGATCGATGGAGAAGAGGGTTGGAGAGGAATGAGAAATAAGCAAACACCACATGATTATACTTGAACGGCTCAAATAATCTATAAGTTATCTCGCTCGGCCTACATAGTGAAAGGCCTAATGCGCAATGCGGAGCATTGACGCTCGAATATGGCCGGGAAAACAGGGAAAACGACATGTGGGGCACACCCGTCGGAACAACGTAGCGCAGACTAGTCCGATGGAGGAGCTGGCCCACGACCTCCTCGCCACTGACAACCGTTCATGTGGGTCGTTGGGGCCAACAACGGGGCGCAGCTCCAAGACCGCCTGGACACGGCGACAGCGGTGAGCGACATGCTCATATCGCGTTGCTGAACACGGGTCGGTTTCAAAGGTGCCGAGGGTGGCGTTATTGTTGTGGCACGACCAACGGTATGTTTGGTTTGTGCCCAAGGTTGCCCCATCAAAGCATTGGTAGCCAAAATTTTGGTTGATGTATTGGTTGCCCATGATTTGGCCGACATTGGCAAGAAAAATGTACTAGAGTTGGCTAGAGTTCACTGGCATGCCAAAGAAATGGCAACCATCAAAACAAAGACCAATCTTTGGGTCATGACCAAAATTTTGGTTGAGGTATTGGTTGCCCATGATTTGGCCGACATTGGCAAGAAAAATGAACTAGAGTTGGCTAGAGTTCATTGGCATGCCAAAAAATGGCAACCATCCAAACAAAGACCAATCTTTGGGTCATGACCAAAATTTTGGTAAGATGCACTTTGGCCACAATCCAAACACACCCCAACACCCGGCTCGCCGAGGATGCACGGGCGACGCGGCGTCCGTCTGAGGAGTGGTGTAGCGTCCAATCGCATCCTTCCGACCTGAGACCATGCCGGGTCGTCTTGCTTTTTCAATGACATGCGGGGATCGCATGTGAGCAAAGGGCATCTCCAACGTTGCCACGACCGCAGCTGACTACCCTGGCACACCAAAACCCTCATCCCTCACGCCGTCGCGCGGTGCGTTCCCTATCGGCGCCAGCTGCCCGCATTCATGACGTCCGTTCGTATGTCGTCGTTAAGAGGCTCGGTGCCCGAGGAACCAACTCCGGCGACTTAATGACGCACCCGAACGCTTGGCCTCACCGGAATGCGCTACTTAAAGCGGCAACGCCCAGCTAACCTCCACACCATAACGCATAGTCCTCTTACCTGGCACCACATCCGCCATGACCGCAAGTGCGAACACTCTGCGGGAGAGCTTGTCTTCAGGGGTGAAGCTCGAAGTCGCCGCCCTCGCTCAAGTCGCCTCTCGCGACGCAATAGCAGCGTAGCCAGACGCGGACGTGACCGCACAAGCTGTGGCCACGCTAGCGACCGACGACTGGAGCACCGTCAACCACGCGTCCTACTTGCTGCCGTCCAACGTCCGGCAGCACCGAGGTCGGGGACTCCTCCGAGGATGAGTAGGGCATGGGAGGCGGCAGGGCATGGTGTGCCAACTGGCCGGTCCCTATCTCGTGTTCTACTCTTCCTCGCCGGAGACCGCACCTTCACTTCACGGGTCTTGAACCCTGCCCCCGTACATAGAGATCGCAGATGGAGGACGTCGGTCGCCACCATAGAATAGGTTTAGGGTCGGGTTTCTTTTATTTTTTTGTCCTATAAAAGTTCGAAATGTAATGAAAATCTGTCGTGTTTGCATTAATCTCGGCCGGTGTATATGAACTTTCACAATAATATACATATTGTAGGAGTACTAGCAAGATGCCCGTGCGTTGCACGGAAGATCAAGATCTTGTGGGAGAAAAGGATGAACGAGGGAAAGTGTTATCTGCAAATGTGGAGAGGAGTGCGGGTAAATTGTCATAGTTTCCTTCCTATCCGTTAGATATAGATCGGACGGCCTATATTGCAGGATGACAGGCACACCATCATCACCAACTCTGCTTTTTATTGAACCGAGACAAATCTAACATGCGAAGTAAAATAAACACATAGGGTCTATACATACAGAAATTATCTTAGGCACTCCAATAGTACGTCCACTGCACATTCACGCATTTCACATCTTTCTACATCTACGGGAACCTACGAAAGGGTTAACGTAAATTGCCTCTCTCTCTCTCCTCCCCTGATTTTCATGGTGGTGGGCCCCTCCCTCCCCCCAATCTACAATCAACAGCTCACACGTTTCACATTACGTTAATTACGTAACTGGGATTACGTAGGTGTAGCATTACTCGTCCTAAAAAACCCAACTAAGCCAACCTCCCAGCATATCGCGCGGGAAAAGACCCGGCCACGCCATTTTAGTCGGGATTACCGGATTACTAGTAGTAGTATCGATGGATAGCGCGAAGCAACAAAAAAAGTTTGAGGGGGCGAAGCACCTAGTTTGAAAGGAAAAAAGGGGGTACATTCACAGCACTCCTGTCCCGGTCGCATTGCACCCCACACACGTTCGGTCCTGCACACAGCTCACGCAAACGAAACGCGCTTCGGCTTGCCTCTTGACTGACACGTGGGACTGCACTTGGTTAAACCGACCATGCGCAAACCCCCCCCCCCCCCCCCCCCGCCCACCGCGCAAAAATCCTCCCCCACACACCCAAAAATTCCCTCCAAATCCGATTCAACCGCCCTTCGGCCAACTAGCCAATAATATTCCACAAACCCCCTCCCCCCCCGTCCCCTTCCACTCCATTCGCTCCGCCAAAGCCGCCCTCCCCGCCGCGCCGATACGTCGGCGCCGCGGATCGGTGATCCTCTCGCTCCCACAGTACGCTCTCGTAGACTGCCGTCCTCTAGCCGCGCCGCCACCTCTGGCTATATTCTTGTGGAGGCGCACAGCGGTCAGCACCGCCATCGCTGGCGATGTTCGTGTGGAGACGCACGGCGGTCAGCTTCTCCCACCCGTACGCGCATTCTAGACTGAGGCCCAGTTCATGTCGGTGTAGCACTGAATGTTAGCTGATAGACATTGTTAATCTCACTGTTTGCCGAAGTAGTTTACTGTCAATATGCTCAACTTAAGAAGCTTCCTTGCCCTGTTCTGCACTCAGTCTGATTAGCTGAGATGGCATGCCAAGGCCGATTAGTTGCTAAAATATCCTGCCATATATTTATTGTGACGTAGATTGCCATGGTCTAGTAGCCAATCTGTTAGGTGAAATAGCTCTACACCGTTTTATACTCGATCTTTGTTGCTGCGATGGCCTTCGATAGTTTGATGGTTGTGTGCTCGGCCTCATTGACTGTTGAAACAACCTGCCATAATTTAGCACTCAAATCTGTTTGCTAAATTAGCTTTACATATATTTCGTTACTTAGATCTGCTTGTCCAAATATCTTGCCATAGCTTTAGACATCGACCTAGGTATTTTTTTTCCGACTTCATAAAAAGCATATATGTTTTTCTTGTAATATCTAGTAGAAGAACTAATTTGTATGTCTAATAGATGGACAGGACTTGGATAACTTCTGCTCGAAGATTCTCCGCTGCATATGTCGAGGGGGTTGAAAACTTCATGAACTTTATCAAAGCTGAGTACGATGGTCCGAAATCAGATGTGCTCTGCCCATGTAGCAGTTGTATGAATTCAGTTACAAGACCCCAGTCAACTGTGCAAAATCATCTACACTTGTATGGGATGTCGGTCACATATACTAGGTGGGTTCATCATGGTGAAGATGTGAACGTCAATGTTATTGACTACGTGGAAGCAGCAGATCACCATCTTGATCTGCCTGATGCTCAGGTGGAAGTGGAGGATCGGTGGTGGTGGCGGAGCCAGTGAGTTTGACCAACATTGAAACAATGCTACGAAATCTCGTGCATTCCTTGAACTTTCACCTGCAGAAGAAAAATGGTGGGCCCGCATGTTGGAACAATGCAACGTTGCTGTCACCCCAGAAAATAAGCTGTGAGTATTCTCTGCTATGGTCACCTTTCTTCAGGTGAAGACATCTGAGCGGATGACCAACAAATCATTCGATGCGATGTTGGCTGCTTTCCGCAAATCTTTCCCAGATGCGTCTGAGCTGCCACACACACCTACAAAGAAATGAAGAATTTCCTTCGTGTAGTTGGAATTGGATATGATATGATCCATGTTTGTAAGAATAATTGTGTTACATTCCGTAAGGATTATGCCAACTTAAGTGAATGCCCGAAATGCAAATCATCAAGATGGAAAGATGGCGATGCTGTGAAGAGGATTCCTCATAATGTTCTGAGACATTTTCCAATTACACCAAGATTGAAGAGGTTGTTTCATGATGCTGAAACAAGAGAGGATGTACTGTGGCATTCTAGGAACCAGGAGTACAGAGATCAGAATGTAATGAGCCATCCATCTCATGGTAGTGAGTGGAAAAGCTTCAATGATAAACACAAAGAGATTGCTGCTGACCCGAGAAACATTAGACTTCGCTTAGCATCAGATGGATTTAACCCATTTGGCCACCAGAGCGCCACATATAGCATGTGGCCAGTGCTTGTTATCCCTTACAACATGCCTCCAAATGTCTGCACCAAAGAATCAAACTACATGATGGCCTTGCTCATCCCAGTCCAAAAATTCCTGGAAAGGATTTTGATTTGTTCATGGAGCCTCTTGTGGAGGAACTTCAACAGCTATGGAAGGGTGTTCTCACTCGAGACCTATATAGCAGCCCACCACCTGATTTCTTTCTGCGTCAGTTGTAATTTGGTGCATCCATGATTATCCGGCTTTGGGCACTATGTCGTAGGCGAGCGATACATGGTTACAATGCATGTGTTCGTTGTGACAGGAATCACTGTCATACGCAATACTTAGCAAGATCTGTTACATTGGACACCGCCGTTTCCTTGCCAAGGACAAGCCGCAACCTAGAAAATACCGAAGACATGTGTTCAATGCAAAGCATGAAAACCATGATGCGCCAAAGAGGCTCACCGCCGATGAGTTGCAAGTGGAATTAGAGAAGGTAAGGCATATTACACCAGGAAACCATTCTGGTAATGGTAGCGGGAAAAGGAAGCGTGGCAAGGTATGTAAGAGAGATTATTGTTTACCCGGAGGTCCACTTTGTGGGACTTGGAGTATTGGAAAGATTTGGATCTGCGGCATAATCTTGATGTGATGCACATCGAGAAAAATATATGTGACAGCATTATCGGCACACTTCTTAATATTGAAGGCAAGACGAAAGATATCTTAAAATCTAGGATTGATTTGACACACCTGGGTATCAGAAAGGATTTGCAGGTGCAAGATGAAGGTAAACCACGGGATATGGCACCAGCTGCGTACGTCTTGGACAAGGTAAAAAGAAAACAATTCTGTGAGGTCCTGTCACGTGTGAGATTCCCACATGGATTTGCTTCCAACCCTGAAAGGAGAGTCGGTCGAGATGGAAACAAGGTACAAGGGTTGAAAACTCTTGACCGCCACGTCCTACTTCAAAGGGTTTTACTGTTATCCTTAGAGGATTGGGCCTACGACTTATACAGAGCGAGCTGCGAGTTGGGACAATTCTTGAGGAACTCTGCGGAGAAATATCAGGATAGATGCTTAGGAGCGTCTTAGAGACAAGATACCAACTATCCTATGCGACCTTGAGAAGATATATCCTCCAGCCTTCTTTGATGTGATGGTGCATTTGGTTGTGCATCTACCTGATGAGGCACTACTTAGAGGTCCAGTACAATATGGCTGGATGTACCCTATTGAAAGGCGGCTAGGAACTTTCAAGGGCTATGTTAGGAACAGAGCTAGACCCGAGGGTTCCATTGCAGAGGCCTACATTGCTACAGATGCGTTGACATTCTGCTCAAAATACATTGAAACAAATTGATCGACTTAGCAAAGAGGTGGGTGAAGACAATCCCGGGCTCAATGTTTTCGATTATTCTGTTCGAGTTATAGAGAAGAGTCAACAAGAGGACAAACCTAAAGATTTGGACAAAATGGTTTGGTATGTGTTGAATAACTGTCCTGAGATACTACCTTATATCAAGTAAGTGCAGTACTGCGGCTTATACATCGTAATCTACTAAACTTGCAGCACATTCTTATATATTTAGATGTTTGACGCGATCACTATGTTGTGCAGCATCTACAAAGAGGAGTTACTGCCGCAAAATCCAAGAAACATTGACAAACTGGTTATGGCAGGATTTGCGAAATGGTTCAAGAACCATG
Organism: Aegilops bicornis; assembly: GCA_021605145.1. Lineage (NCBI taxonomy): Eukaryota > Viridiplantae > Streptophyta > Magnoliopsida > Poales > Poaceae > Aegilops > Aegilops bicornis. The sequence continues at coordinate 135,647,377 of CM038675.1, read as the reverse complement.
TAAGCTTTTGAAGTGCAGCCGGTTTTTAAATATATTGAGTACATAAGATGATCAGCTTGTCTATTTTCTAACCATAGGTTAAGAAGATGCGGGAGGATGGGCAGGCAGTTGATGATGCTCTTTACTCACTAGCAATGGGTCCTGATACTCGGGTAAGACATTATGAATGTTGCGTTGTTGGAGATGTGCGCTACAACACCCTTGCACGAGACGAAGGCAAAGACAAAAAACAGTGCCATCATGAGCACGGATATGTATGACAAAGTGACAACTGAAATGTATGCTAACATAACAGACATTGTTCAGTTGTAGTATATCTCCAGATTCGAGGATCATCGGTGTGTGGTTCTATTGTGTTGTTGTTGGTATAACCTGTTTTCTAGGATCGCAAAACCCAGAGTTGATGATTATTTCAAATCCATCAATGTCAAGGCGGCGTACCAGACCAACGAGCCTTTTATTTTAGCAAATCAAGCAACACAAATATTTTTCTTGGAAGACACATTTGCACGTAGCGATGACTGGAGATTATTGCAAAGGTTTGAGCAGAGGAATTCGTTTAATGAAGTTGCACAACAAGATGATGCTTACTCTGCTCCTGATGTACAACATAACACAGATGTTCCTAATATCTTTGAGAACCATCACGTCAATGACGCCGACGAAAAGATTGCCTGTCGTGCTGTGGACATACAAGAGTTGATCAAGAAGAAGCCAATGTTTGAGGACGTTGAGGATGAAGAAGAAGATGACACCATGGGGAATTACGATTTAGACTGATACACATGGCGAAGATGTTGACGCTGCTACTGTGGATGATGATTACATTGCTTTTGCCGTATTTGCCTGTCAGAAGACGTTTTTTATCTACTATGTGAAATTGTGTTTCCTATGACAACTCAAACCTGATGAACATGTTGTTTAGTATTTTGCTGAGAGAACATCACTTGTTATGTATGCTGATCAGTGTTTGGTGATTGTATGACAACTAAAACATGATGACATTGTTGTTTAGTTGAACTCATATTTGGCTGTGAGACTTGAATTTGATGACATAGTTTGCTGTTGAACTGCAATTTGCTCGATGTCTTTGAATGAGAACAAAGCTGACCCGACAGGGCCTCTACTATTTATTTATTTATATGAGAAAAAGGGGATACCCCCCGATTTCCGTTAATAGAAATCATTAGATGTTCACAACACTACGCCCAACCTGCTACATAGGTTTCATTCATTACTAGTTTCCGCAAAGTGCTCATGTCGTAGCCACTGAATACATCACGAGTGCTACATACACTGCAAATAAAGAGACAATCATCCTACAGAGCACATCGATTTTTCCCATTATCTTCACAAGCTCTTTCATATCCTCATTGTCATTAAGGTCGTTTAGCAGCTGTTGCTTGGCCATGATCAGAGGAACTGCATCTTTAACCTTCTGCTCTGCATCTTCCTCTTCTGCTGTTCCTTCAGTTACTTGTCCAACACCCCAACCTGCTGGTATTGGGATTCCTCGGCTAACCAAATAATCAGCGTAGTTGCATTCCCCCACATCAGCAACTTCCCAGAAATACAAATCACACGAATCTTCCCTTTTACGCATCGAATCAAATTGGAAGATCATCAACCAAACTATTAAAAAAAATCAGCAACTGAAAGCAGCAGAACAACACTTAAACATATTATTACCCCATGATTCGGGCATTTGTAGAAGACTTGGCCAGGGTTGCGGATTGTAGTTGAGACGCGACGGATGACTCTGCGTGATTTGCAGCAGTGGAACCACACCAATGGCAACGGGTTGCGATGAGCAATCGGCTGCGGTGCGGGTGCCGGCGGGGGTGTGATGAGACCCACAGGCGATGGTACGGGTGGCGACTTGGCGCATATCTTGTTGTTGCCTGCTGAAGAGAAGGTGGACGAGCAGCCAGCAGACATGGTTGTTGCGGCCAGAGCTTCTGATGCTAGGCAGAGTAAGTACAGAAGAGGAGAAGCGAATGTTGGATATGTCAGTTTCATTACTTGCAGAGTAGCATGGCACCATATATAGTCATAGTCTAGATTTGGATTCGAACCAGCTACGAGAGCACGTCTTTCTTTTTTCTAAAACTCGCAACGTCTCTTTCTTGGTACACTAGCTTGTTCTCAGACGCCTTCCCAAGTCTTTGATTTTCTTTCCCTTTTTTTGTGAGGAAGGAAGGAGGACAAAATTGAGAGTTCCTGGGACTCGAACCCAAGACTTCTCGGTTGAAAACCAAGGGTGCTAGTCACTTATGTGGCGAACGTTCCCGGTGAGGAGGACGGCAGCCGAACGCATTTTCCTCGCAGTTTTCTTCCTATATATAAAAAAGTATACTACTTGGTATCCGCTTAGTCAACAAACGATTGTGCCAACCTTGACCGTTGGATTGACATTCAACGTCTATCGCGTTTCTTCAGTTTCTTCTTACTCAAGCCGCCAAAGCCAAACCAGCGCCGGCGGGACCGCCTGCTCCCGCCTCCCACGGTTGGTTGTGATCTTCCCCGGCTCCCGTTCGTTCCCGTCGGAGGCCTCACCATCGTCCTCCGCCTTGGTTCGCTCGCCGCGGCGCCGCCCTCAAGTGTTGTCAACATGGTCAACAACCGAAAGGAATAAGGAGATGACTGTACATGGTGAGGATGACAGTAGGGACCCAGCAGCGCAGGCAGTAATTTTGTTTTTTCGGGACGGAGAAGGGTATCAACTGGGTTGTGCGGGACCCATGGCCCGTCTAGCCCAGGCTTTTATTTCATATGTTTAGCACATGACCAGCCCGTTTTTTTTCCTTTCTGAAAAATGGCTAGCCAGCTATTTTGTTTTTTGCAGAATAACCAACATAGGCCTGCTTGCTTTTCTACGCCCTGCTGGGCCGAAAATATTTCAAGACGAGGAGGGATGCATTTTTCCCAGAAAATGGGCTATAAGTAATAAGGAATGGGCTATAAGTAATAAGAAATGGGCTATAACTAATAATAAATGGGCTGTAAAATGAAAAAATACAGCAAACAGGCAATTAATTCCAAAATACTGTTTTCTTTCGGATTTTGATATTTTAAATTTCATTTTTTGTGCAGGTAAAATTTCATTGAATTTAAATTAAGGTATATTTAGATTTAAAATTAATTTGAATCTGGCTAGAAATTTCGGGTTGTATGCTGTTTGGGACAGATTTGGAGGCTCACTTGTGGGTCTACTAGGTTGACTTGTGGGTCAACTTAGCCCACAAACGATTCTAGCAGCAGTGGGTTGTGCTGCTTCTTCAATATCTGATCTTCTTGCTCCAGCCGCCCAAACCAGCTCCGATGGGACTGCCTGCTCCCGCCTCCCGTGGTCGGCTGTGCTGCCGCACAGACCGCACCGTCCCACCATACTTCATTGCTGGCTAGGCCATTCCTCTACTCACCCACACCTCCTGTTATTTTCCGGCGACGGCAGCCGGACCAAGAACCTCAGACTCCCACCGCGTGGGAAACCATTGCCGAGTCTTCCCCGGCTCCGTGTTGTTCCCTTCCTAGGCCTCGCCGTCGTCCAGCGCCATGGTGCTCTCGGCGCGACCTAGTCAACATGGTCAACGAACGATATCCATCGGCCGTGGACTGTACGCGCAAAATAATGATTCCTCTACCTGACAGCTGGGACCCACGGAAGGGCCTCTGTATTTCATGAAAAAGACGTTCCCCCGCTGACATGTCGGACCCACCAGCTATATCTTCGCACGCAAGGAAGTGCCTCATTATTACGCACAAAAAAAATGAATACCCCCTGCTAGCTGGGACCCACCATAGTGGGAGGATGACTTGTGGGCCAACTAAGTTGACGGGGACGGAGGGCTTTGTCAACTTAGTCAATATGAAAGATTCTAGCTCCAGTCACCGTACGATGTCCATCCAACGGCCGTAGTGCTTCTTCAACCTCCGGTATTCTTGCTCCAGCCGCCCAAAGCAGCGCCGGTCGTGCCGCATGCTCCTGCCTCCCGTGGCCGCTGGCCAGGCCTTGCGGCGACGGCAGCCTCACACTACAGTCGAACCAGTGAACCTCAGATTCTCTCCTCTCGCTGGCTTCCATCGCCGCGTCTTCCCGGCTCCGCGTCGTCCCTTCCTAGGCCTCGCCGTCGTCCACCACCGTGGTGCTCTCGGCCGCCTGGTCAACATGGTCAAGGAACGACTTCCATTGGACGTGGGATCATGCGTGGAGAGGCCGGCAATTTGGGTCCACGGACGCAGCAAGGAAGTGCCTCCTTATTACGCGGAAAATAATGATTCCTCCACCTGACACCTGGGACCCACCGGACGAGCCACTGTATTTCACGGAAAAAAACATTTCCCCCTGACTGCTGGGACCCACCAGCTTCATCTTCGCACGCAAGGAAGTGTGTCCGGGCAAAAAAAAAATGATTCGCCCCCCTAACTGCTGGGACCCACCAGCTACACCTTCGCATGCAAGGAAGTGCGTCCAGGCAAAAAAAATGATTCGCCCCCTGACTGTTGGGACCCACCGGCTACATCTTCTCACGCAAGAAAGTGCGTCCGGGCAAAAAAAAACGATTCGCCCCCTGACTGCTGGGACCCACCAGCTACATCTTCGCACGCAAGGAAGTGCGTCCGGGCAAAAAAACAAAACGATTCCCCCCTGACTGCTGGGACCCACCAACTACATCTTCGCACGCAAGGAAGTGCGTCCAAAAACGATTCGCCCGACATTGCTGGGACCCACCAGCTACATCTTCGCAGTAAGGAAGTGCTCGGCGATAGGGACCCACCTGGTCGAAGCATACGTAGCGTTTTCATTCTAGTCGCGAACGTGTACGTACATATATACTGGTGGATGTAGAGGCGCACACGTGTCGTAGTAGAGGCGCACACGTCAAATGTACACGTACGTATAGCGGCCAGGGTGCAAGAAAGAAAATACGGCCACGTATGTGTACATACGGGCGGGGTCTCGAACTCCTACTCGCGCATACGTACGGCGAGGGCTCGAGTACATGGCTGGGTCGGAATGGAGAAACAGCGTCGTCGTCGTGTTCATGGGTAGGCAACCGGCTGGGTCGGAACGGAATGCGTCGTCGTGTTCATCGGGAGGGCTTGGACGGAACAGCCGATGGAAACAGGGCCTTGCGTACCGCAGAACGGAGGAAACAGCCTTGTGTTTGATGGGCCACGTTCGAAACGGGATCCTGTTCATCGGGAGGGGTCTGGCGTACCACAAAACGGAGGAAACGGACCTCCTACGGTCGAAACAGGGGTCCTGTTGATCGGGAGGGGTGTGGCGTATCGCAAAGCGGATTTAAACGGACCTCCCTACGATCGAAACGGGGTCCTGTTGATCGAGGGTGTGGCGTACCACTATACGGACGAAACGGACCTCCTACGGTCGAAACGGGGGTCCTGTTGATCGGGAGGGGTGTGGTGTACCGCAAAACGGACGAAACAGACTTGTGTTGGAGAGCTACGGTCGAAACAGGGGGTCCTGTTCATCGGGAGAGGTGTGGCGTACCGCAAAACGGGACTCCACGGGATACTGTTCATCTCCACCGTCGACCTCCTCCAGCCTCCACGGGTTACCGTCGACCTCCTCCAGCCTCCACGGGCTCCTGTTCATCCAGCCTCCACCACGCCGCTTACTCCACCGCCACTGTTCAACCACCCCTCCACCGTCTCATCGCTCATCCAGCCCTCCACACCACGGGGTCCTGTTCAACCACCCTCCACGGGCACCCCTCCACCGTCTACTATTCATCCAGCCCTCCACACCACGGAGTCCTGTTCATCCGGAGGCAACGCCACCGCTCACCGCTCATCCAACCCCCCCCCCATAGCGCTCGCTCATCCAATCGATCAGCTTGATTAGCAGCGATGGCGAAGAATCGCTCATTCGAGTTCGATTATCAGCCATCGATCGATCGCTTGGGTTCGATGTCGTAGCAATCGCCCGGGTTCGATTAGAGCCCAACGCCTCGCTTCGAGGTTCGATTAGAGCCACGCCTACTTTTGCACACAGCGTACGTGTACAAGAGAAACGTGCATCGCTCGGCCCCCGACCTCCCACCGTAACCGGGAACTCCCCGAAATTTTCCTCCCCCTCGCTTCTACGACGGTTTTTTCTGTCATGGACGGCCCAAAGAATGTCATGCAGCTGCGTCTTCGGCCCATCCAGGACGAAAAGCCCATTTTCTGTCATGATTTTTTGTCATAGAAGTAGGAGCCCACCACATCTATGATGATGCCGGGTTTTGTCACAATTATCGTCATAGAAGTGTCATATGTATGACAGAAAAAAAATCGTTCGGCCCAAAACGTCACGGATGTGTCTTTTTTTTGTAGTGTATGCATAGGGGTTGGCACACGTTTTCGTCTTGACTCTCCGGTAGAAACTTTGGGGCACTCTTTGAAGTTCTTTGTGTTGGTTGAATAAATGAATCTGAGATTGTGTGATGCATATCGTATAATCATACCCACGGATACTTGAGGTGACATTAGGGTTTTGGTTGATTTGTGTCTTAAGGTGTTATTCTAGTACAAACTCTATGATAGATCAAACATAAAGAATAGCTTCGTGTTATTTTACTACGGACTCTTGAATAGATCGATCAGAAAGGATAACTTTGAGGTGGTTCTGTACCCTACAATAATCTCTTTGTTTGTTCTCCGCTATTAGTGACTTTGTAGTGACTCTTTGTTGCATATTGAGGGATAGTTATATGATCCAATTATGTTATTATTGTTGAGAGAACTTGCACTAGTGAAAGTATGAACCCTAGGCCTTGTTTCCTAGCATTGCAATGCCGTTTAAGCTCACTTTTATCGTTTGTTACCTTGCTGTTTTTATATTTTCAGATTACAAATACTCATATCTATCATCCATATTGCACTTGTATCACCATCTCTTCGCCGAACTAGTGCACCTATACAATTTACCATTGTATTGGGTGTGTTGGGGACACAAGAGACTCTTTGTTATTTGGTTGCAGGGTTGTTTGAGAGAGACCATCTTCATCCTATGCCTCCCATGGATTGATAAACCTTAGGTCATCCACTTGAGGGAAATTTTCTACTGCCCTACAAACCTCTGCACATAGAGGCCCAACAACGTCTACAAGAAGAAGGTTGTGTAGTAGACATCAGTGACCTTCCTCCCTTGTCAATCTCCATCACATTGTTGGGTATCGCAGTAATTTCAAAATAATTCCTACGCACATGCAAGATCCATCTAGGTGATGCATAGCAACGAGAGGGGAGAATGTTGTCCATGTACCCTCGTAGACCAAAAGCGAAAGCGTTATGACAACGCGGTTGATGTAGTCGTACGTCTTCATGATCCGACCGATCCTAGTACCGAAAGTACAGCACCTCCGAAATCTGCACACGTTTAGCTCGGTGACGTCCCACAAACTTTAGATCCAGCTAAGTGTCGAGGGAGAGCTTCGTCAGCACAACGGCGTGATGACAGTGATGATGAAGTTACCGACGCAGGGCTTCGCCTAAGCACTTCAATGATATGACCGAGGTGGAAATCTGTGGAGGGGGGCACCGCACACAGCTAAACAATCAAATTGTATGTCTTTGGGGTGCCCCCTCCCACGTATATAAAGGAGGGAGGGAGGAGGAGGCCGGCCAAGGGGTGGCGCGCCCAAGGGGGGGAGTCCTACTCCAAGTAGGTTTGGCTCCCCCCCCCCTTTCCTATTCCTATTAGGAGAAGGAGCAAGGAGGAGGAGAGAAGAAGGAAATTGGGGCCGGCCCCCCAAACCCTAAACCATTTCGGTTTGGGCCTAGGGGGCGCGCCCCACCTCTTGCCCGCTGCCTCCTATCTCCACTAGGGCCCATTAAGGCCCATTGACTCCCTGGGGGGTTCCGGTAACCTCCCGGTACTCCGAAAAATATCCGATACACTTCCGAACCCTTCCGGTGTCCGAATATAACCTTCCAATATATCAATCTTTATGTATCGACCATTTCGAGACTCGTCGCCATGTCCGTGATCTCATCCGTGACTCCAAACAACATTCGATCATCAAATCACATAAACTCATAATACAAATCATCATCGAACATTAAGCGTGCGGACCCTACGGGTTCGAGAACTATGTAGACATGACCGAGACACATCTCCGGTCGATAACCAATAGCGGAACCTAGATGCTCATATTGGTTCCTACATATTCTATGAAGATCTTTATCGGTCAAACCACATAACAACACACATTGTTCCCTTTGTCATCGGTATGTTACTTTCCCAAGATTCGATCGTCGGTATCATCATACCTAGTTCAATCTCGTTACCGGCAAGTCTCTTTACTCGTTCTGTAATGAATCATCCCGCAACTAACTTATAGTGATGTGCATTACCGAGAGGGCCCAGAGATACCTCTTCGAAACACGGAGTGACAAATCCTAATCTCGATTTATGCCAACCCAACAAACACCTTCGGAGACACCTGTAGAGCATCTTTATAATCACCCGATTCTGTTGCCAGACGTTTGATAGCACACAAGGTGTTCCTCTGGTATTCGGGAGTTGCATAATATCATAGCCAGAGGAACATGTATAAGTCATGAAGAAAGCAGTAGCAATAAAACTAAATGATCATTTATGCCAAGCTAATGGATGGGTCTTGTCCATCACATCATTCTCTAAAAATGTGATGCCGTTCATCAAATGAGAACACATGTCTATGGCTAGGAAACTTAAACATCTTTGATCAACGAGCTAGTCAAGTAGAGGCACACTAGTGACACTCTGTTTGTCTATGTATTTGCACATGTACTAAGTTTCTGATTAATACAATTCTAGCATGAATAATAAACATTTATCATGATATAAGAAAAATATAAATAACAACTTTATTATTGCCTCTAGGGCATATTTCCTTCAGTCTCCCACTTGCACTAGGGTCAATAATCTAGATTACGCAGTAATGATTCTAACACCCATGGAGTCTTGGTGTTGTTCATGTTTTGCTCATGAGAGAGGCTTAGTCAACGGGTCTACAACATTCAGATCTGTATGTATCTTGTAAATCTCTATGTCTCCCACCTTGACTTGATCGCGGATGGAATTGAAGCGTCTCTTGATGTGGTTCTCTTGTGAAATCTGGATTCCTTTGCCAAGGCAATTGCACCAGTATTGTCACAAAAGATTTTCATTGGACCTGATGCACTAGGTATGACACCTAGATCGGATATGAACTCCTTCATCCAGACTCCTTCATTTGCTGCTTCTGAAGCAGCTATGTATTCCTCTTCACACGTAGATCCCGCCATGACACTTTGCTTAGAACTGCACCAATTTACAGCTCCACCGTTCAATATAAATATGTATCCGGTTTGTGACTTAGAGTCATCAGGAACAGTGTTAAAGCTTGCATCAACGTAACCATTTACGACGAGTTCTTTGTCACCTCCATAAACGAGAAACATATCCTTAGTCCTTTTTAGGTATTTCAGGATGTTCTTGACTGCTGTCCAGTGATCCACTCCTGGATTACTTTGGTACCTCCCTGCTAAAGGCACACATCAGGTCTGGTACATAGCATTGCATACATGATAGAACCTATGGCTGAAGCATAGGGAATGACTTTCATTTTCTCTCTATCTTGTGCAGTGGTCGGGCATTGTCTCCGACTCAAACTCACACCTTGTAACACAGGCAAGAACCCTTTCTTTGCTTGATCCATTTTGAACTTCTTCAAAACTTTATCAAGGTATGTGCTTTGTGAAAGTCCAATTAAGCGTCTTGATCTATCTCTATATCTTGCTGTGCAATATATAAGTAGCTTCACCGAGGTCTTTCATTGAAAAAATCTTATTCAAGTATCCTTTTATGCTATCCAGAAATTCTATATCACTTCCAATCAACAATATGTCATCCACATATAATATTAGAAATGCTAGAGAGCTCCCACACACTTTCTTGTAAATACATGCTTCTCCGAAAGTCTGTATAAAACCATATGCTTTGATCACACTATCAAAATGTTTATTCCAACTCCGAGATGCTTGCACCAGTCCATAAATGGATCACTGGAGCTTTCACACTTTGTTAGCATCCTTTGGATTGATAAAACCTTCGGGTTGCATCATATACAACTCTTCTTCCAGAAATCCATTCAGGAATGCAGTCTTTACATCCATTTGCCAAATTTCATAATCAGAAAATGCAGCAATTGCTAACATGATTCGGACGGACTTAAGCTTCACTACGGGTGAGAAGGTCTCATCGTAGTCAACTCCTTGAACTTGTCAAAAACCTTTCGCAACAAGTCGAGCTTTGTAGACAGTAACATTACCGTCAGCGTCAGTCTTCTTCTTGAAGATCCATTTATTCTCGATGGCTTGCCGATCATCGGGCAAGTCAACCAAAGTCCACACTTTGTTCTCATACATGGATCCCATCTTAGATATCATGGCCTCAAGCCATTTCGCGGAATTAGGGCTCATCATCACTTCCTCGTAGTTCGTAGGTTCGTCATGGTCAAGTAACATGACCTCCAGAATTGGATTACCATACCATTCTGGTGCGTATCTTACTCTGGTTGACCTACGAGGTTCAGTAGTAACTTGATCTGAAGTTACACGATCATCATCATTAGCTTCCTCACTAATTAGTGTAGAAGTCACATGAACTGATTTCTGTGATGAACAACTTTCCAATAAGGGAGCAGGTACAGTTACCTCATCAAGTTCTACTTTCCTCCCACTCACTTCTTTCGAGAGAAACTCCTTATCTAGAAAGGATCCATTCTTAGCAACGAATGTCTTGCCTTCAGATCTGTGATAGAAGGTGTACCCAACAGTCTCCTTTGGGTATCCTATGAAGACGCATTTCTCCAATCTGGAGCCCCAAACTTTATGAAATGGCAACTTGAGTTTTTTTGCCAAACCACAGTTCATATGGTGTCGTCTTAACAGATTTAGATGGTGCCCTATTTAACGTGAATGCAACTGTCTTTAAAGCATAACCCCAAAATGATAGCGGTAAATCAGTAAGAGACATCATAGATCGCACCATATCTAATAAAGTACGATTACAACGTTCGAACACACCATTATGCTGTGGTGTTCTGGGTGGCGTGAGTTGCGAAACTATTCCACTTTGTTTCAAATGAAGACCAAACTCGTAACTCAAATATTCTCCTCCACGATCAGATCATGGAAACTTTATTTTCTTGTTACGGTGATTTTCCACTTCACTCTGAAATTCTTTTAACTTTTCAAATGTTTCAGACTTACGTTTCATCAAGTAGATATACCCATATCTGCTCAAATCATCTGTGAAGGTCAGAAAATAACGATACCCGCCGCGAGCCTCAATATTCATCAGACCACATACATCAATATGTATGATTTACAACAAATTTGTTGCTCGCTCCATGATACGTCTTCGTCGTATCTATAATTTTTGATTGTTCCATGCCAATATTATACAACTTTCATATACTTTTTGCAACTTTTTATACTATTTTTGGGACTAACATATTGATCCAGTGCCGAGTGCTAGTTCCTGTTTATTGCATGTTTTATGTTTCGCAGAAACCCAATATCAAACGGATTCCAAACGAGATAAAAACGGACGGAGAATTATTTTGTAATATTTATGATTTTTGGGAAGTAAAATCAACACGAGACGGTGTCAGAGGGGGCCACGAGGCAGGGGGCGCGCCCTGGACCCTCGTGGGCACCCAGTAAGGCGGTTGCTGCTCTTCTTCGGCCGCAAGAAAGCCAATTTTCAGAAAAAAATATCTCGGCGAAGGTTTCAATCCAATAGGAGTTACGGATCTCCATATATATACGAAACGGTGAAAGGGCAGAACACGAGAACGCAGAAACAGAGAGAAACAGAGAGACGGATCTAATCTCGGAGGGGCTCTCGCTCCTCCCACACCATGGAGGCCAAGGACCAGAGGGGAAACCCTTCTCCCATCTAGGGAGGAGGTCAAGGAAGAAGAAGACGAAGGGCCCCCCTCTCCCCTTCTCTTCCGATGGCGCCGGAACGCCGCCGTGGCCATCATCATCACCGCAATCTTCACCAACAACTTCACCGCCATCATCACGAACTCTTCCACCCTCTATGCAGTGGTGTAACCTCTCTCTTACCCATTGTAATCTCTATTTAAACATGGTGCTCAACGCTATATATTGTTTCCCAATGATGTATGGCTATCCTATGATGTTTGAGTAGATCCGTCTTGTCCTATGGGTTATTTGATGATCAAGATTGGTTTGAGTTGCATGTTTTATTATTGGTGCTGTCCTATGGTGCTCTCCGTGTTGCGTAAGCGTGAGGGATTCCTGCTGTAGGGTTTGCAATATGTTCATGATTTGCTTATGGTGGGTGGCGTGAGTGTAAGCCGCAGACCGAGTAAGTAGGTTGTTTGCGTATGGGATAAGGAGGACTTCATGCTTTAATGCTATGGTTGGGTTTTACCTTAATGATCTTTAGTAGTTGCAGATGCTTGCTAGAGTTCCAATAATAAGTGCATATGATCCAAGTAGAGAAAGTATGTTATCTCATGCCTCTCCCTCAAATAAAATTGCGATAATGATTACCGGTCTAGTTATCGATTGCCTAGGGACAAATAACTTTCTCGTGACAAAAATCTCTCTACTAAAACTAATTTAGTTGTGTCTTCATCTAAACAGCCCATATCTTTTATTTACGTGCTCTTTATATTCTTGCAAACCTATCCAAAAACACCTGCAAAGTACATCTAGTTTCATACTCGTTCTAGGTAAAGCAAACGTCAAGCGTGCGTAGAGTTGTATTGGTGGTCGATAGAACTTGAGGGAATATTTGTTCTACCTTTAGCTCCTCATTGGGTTCGACACTCTTACTTATCGAAAGAGGCTACAATTGATCCCCTATACTTGTGGGTTATCAAGACCTTTTTCTGGCACCGTTGCCAGGGATTCATAGTGTGAGGTGAATATTCTCGTGTGTGCTTGTTTTCTTTATCACTAAGTAATTTCTATTTGCTGTTCTTAGTTGTTCTTTATCTTTAGTTATGGATATGGAACACTAAATACCAAAAAACCCTCGATGGTGGTTATGTGAAAGATATTATGTACCACTTTAATAATCCTGAGAAAACCCCATTCAATTATGTAATGGGAGTAACGTTGGATCAACGTGAATACTTTAGGGATTATAGTTTGACACAAAAAGGGAAACTATTATGGGGTCAAATTCATATATTGAAGTGGTATGCTAGGCAACTATGCTTGAGATATGATTATACTTGTTGCTCTAGGATGAAGGCTCCACACCTTCCCTTTTCATGTGAATTTAATGATAATGAAACCTTGGCTTCTTATGCTAGAGGTATATATGATTACTATGATGTGGAACAAATAGAAGAATTTGTTGCTTTTATTTGTGCTTATGAAATTGAATCTATGTTCAAAGAGTTTGAAAATCTTTAAGATTATGTTTATAGACCTAAAAATTTAGCCATCCTTAAATATTGCTATGCCAATTATGAATTCAATTCCGATATTGATGCATTTATTGAGAAAGTCTCCGCTGTCCAAGAAGAGACTAATATTTTGCAGGAGTCTATGGGAGAAGAAATTGATGAAACTGTGAGCTCATTGGATGAAAAAGATGATCAGGAGAGCGAAGAACAAAAGGAGGAAGAGCGGATTAGCTACCCGGGCCCACCTTCTAATGAGAGTAACTCTTCAACTCATACATTGTTTAATTTCCCTTAATGCTTACCGAAGGATGATTGCTATGATGACTATTACGATCCCGTTGATTCTCTTGAAATATCCCTTTTTGATGATGCTTGCTATGCTTGTGGCCAAGATGCCAATATGAATTATGCTTATGGAGATGAACTTGCTATAGTTCCTGATGTTAAACATGAAATTGTTGCTATTGCACCCACGCATGATAGTCCTATTATCTTTTTGAATTCTCCCGACTACACTATATCGGAGAAGTTTGTGCTTATTAAGGATTATATTGATGGGTTGCCTTCTACCGTTGCACATGATGATTTTGATAGATATAATATGCATGTGCTTGCTGCTCCTACTTGCAATTATTATGAGAGGGGAACTACATCTCCGCCCCTTTATGTTTCCAACATGAAAAAATTGCAAAAACTGTTTATACTATGCATTGGCCTTTACTATGTGTGCATGAATTGTTCTTTTATGACATGCCGATGCATAAGGAGAGAGTTAGACTTCGTCATTACATGATATATGTTGCTTTGTGCTCACTACTAAATTACAAATCATTGCTAATTAAAATTGGCTTTGATATACCTTGGGATCCGGGTGGATTCACTACCTGAGCACTATATGCCTAGCTTAATGGATTTAAAGAAAGCACTGCCAGGGAGACAACCCAGAATTTTTAGAGAGTCATTTATTTCTGTTGAGTGCTTTCATATACTTTAAAAACAAGAAAAAATAAAGAGGGGAACCCAAAACTTTTCAAAAAGGGAAGTGAAAGTGAGAAAGATAAGCATTGTTGAAGTGGGAGCTAGCCTTGAACTTTGTTCATGCTCACGGAAACTTTGTGAATCTTGATTACAGAAACTTTTCAACAAGAATAATTATCCCCTTGTACAATTCCATTGTATTATAAAAATAATGTGCTAAGGTTTGCCTTTAGGATGTTTACAATGCTTGTTGGTTTGTACGGTGCAGGACAGAAACTTTGGCTGTAGTGCGCGATTTTTCATTTTTTACTGGAATGTCGAATGGTTGTGAAATTCTTGCAGTGTGTTTCTATACAAATTGTTTATTTTTCCTAATTTTGGTAGAAATTTTCAAGTACCAGAAGTATGTTTAATGTTCAGATTATTACATACTGTTCTGTTTTAGACAGATTCTATTTTTGATGCATAGTTTGCTTGTTTTGATGAAACTACTGATTTATATCAGTGGATTAAGCCATGAAAAAGTTATACTACAGTACACACAATGCAAAAAATATATGAATTGGTTTGCAACAGTACTTAGAGTAGTGATTTGCTTTATTATACTAACGGATCTTACCGAGTTTTCTGTTGAAGTTTTGTGTGGATGAAGTGTTCGAAGATCGAGGAAGTTTCGATATGAGGATAAGGAGGAGAGGAAATAGATCAAGCTTGGGGATGCCTAAGGCACCCCAAGTAAATATTCAAGGAGACTCAAGCGTCTAAGCTTGGGGATGCCCTGGAAGGCATCCCCTCTTTCTTCAACAAGTATCGGTATGTTTTCAGATTCGTTTCATTCATGTGATATGTGCAAATCTTGGAGCGTCTTTTGCATTTAGTTTTCATTTTTCTTTTACGCACCATGCTGGTATGAGATAGTCCTTGATTGATTTATAGAATGCTCTTTGCACTTCTCTTTTATCTTTTGAGTATGGCTTTATAGAATGCTTCATGTGCTTCACTTATATCATTTGAAGTTTGGATTGCCTGTTTCTCTTCACATAGAAAACCGCCATTTGTAGAATGCTCTTTTGCTTCACTTATATTTGTTAGAGCGTGGGCATATCTTTTGTAGAAAGAATTAAACTCTCTTGCTTCACTTATATCTATTTAGAGAGATGACAGGAATTGGTCATTCACATGGTTAGTCATAAAATCCTACATAAAACTTGTAGATCACTGAATATGATATGCTTGATTCCTTGCAATAGTTTTGCGATATAAAGATGGATATTAGAGTCATTCTAGTGGGTAGTTGTGGATTCTAGAAATACTTGTGTTGAGGATTGTGATTCCCGTAGCATGCACGTATGGTGAACCGTTATGTAACGAAGTCGGAGCATGAGGTATTTATTGATTGTCTTCCTTATGAGTGGTGGTTGGGGATGAGCGATGGTCTTTTCCTACCAATCTATCCCCCTAGGGGCATGCATAGTAGTACTTTGCTTCGAGGGCTAATAGATTTTTGCAATAAGTATGTGAGTTCTTTATAACTAATGTTGAGTCCATGGATTATACACACTCTCACCCTTCCACCATGGCTAGCCTCTCTAGTACCGCGCAACTTTCACCGGTACCATAAACCCACCATATACCTTCCTCAAAACAGCCACCATACCTACCTATCATGGCATTTCCATAGCCATTCCGAGATATATTGCCATGCAACTTCCATCATCATCATATCCATGAATCGAGCATTCATTATCATATTGCTTTGCATGATCGTAAGATAGCTAGCATGATATTTTCATGGCTTGTACGTTTTTTGATGTCATTGCTACGCTAGATCATTGCACATCCCGGTACATCACGGAGGCATTCATATAGAGTCATATCTTTGTTCTAGTATCGAGTTGTAATATTGAGTTGTAAGTAAATAAAAAGTGTGATGATCATCATTATTAGAGCATTGCCCCAGTGATCATATCCATGACTCGAGCATTCATTATCATATTGCTTTGCATGATCATAAGATAGCTAGCATGATATTTTCATGGCTTGTACGTTTTTTGATGTCATTGCTACGCTAGATCATTGCACATCCCGGTACACCACCGGAGGCATTCATATAGAGTCATATCTTTGTTCTAGTATCGAGTTGTAATATTGAGTTGTAAGTAAATAAAAAGTGTGACGATCATCATTATTAGAGCATTGCCCCAGTGAGGAAAGGATGATGGAGACTATGATTTCCCCACAAGTCGGGATGAGACTCCGGACTTTACAAAAAAATAAAAGAGGCCAAAGAAGCCCAAATAAAAAAAGGCCAAATAAGCCCACCAAAAAATAAAAAAATATAATAAAAAGAGAAAATAAAAAAAATGAGAGAAAAATAGAGAAGGGGCAATTTTACTATCCTTTTACCACACTTGTGCTTCAGAGTAGCACCATGTTCTTCATATAGAGAGTCTCTTGAGTTATCACTTTCATATACTAGTGGGAATTTTCATTATAGAACTTGGCTTGTATATTACGATGATGGACTTCCTCAAACGCTCGAGGTCTTCATGAGCAAGCAAGTTGGATGCACACCCACTTAGTTTTCAGTCTGAGCTTTCATACACTTATAGCTCTTAGTGCATCCGTTGCATGGCAATCCCTACTCACTCACATTGATATCTATTGATGGGCATCTCCATAGCCCGTTGATACGCCTAGTTGATGTGAGACTATCTTCTCCTTTTTGACTTCTCCGCAACCACCATTCTATTCCACCTATAGTGCTATGTCCATGGCTCACGCTCATGTATTGCGTGAAGGTTGAAAAAGCTTAAGCGCGTTAAAAAGTATGAACCAATTGCTCGGCTTGTCATCGGGGTTGTGCATGATGTAAATATTTTGTGTGGTGAAGATGGAGCATAGCCAGACTATATGATTTTGTAGGGATAACTTTCTTTGGCCATGTTATTTTGAAAAGACATGATTGCTTTATTAGTAGGCTTGAAGTATTATTGTTTTTATGTTAAATGATAGATTATTGCTTTGAATCACTCGTATCTTAATATTCACGCCATGGTTAGATACATGATCAAGATTATGCAAGGTAGCATTCCACATCAAAAATTATCTTTTTTATCATTTACCTACTCGAGGACGAGCATGAATTAAGATTGGGGATGCTGATACGTCTCCGCCGTATCTATAATTTTTTATTGTTCCATGCCAATATTATACAACTTTCATATACTTTCTGCAACTTTTTATATTATTTTTGGGACTAACATATTGATCCAGTGCCCAGTGCCAGCTCCTGTTTGTCGCATGTTTTATGTTTCGCAAAAACCCAATATCAAACGGAGTCCAAACGGGATAAAAACGGACAGAGAATTATTTTGGAATATTTATGATTTTTGGGAAGTAAAATCAACGCGAGCCGGTGCCCGAGGGGGCCACGAGGCAGGGGGCATGCCCTGGACCCTCGTGGGCACCCCGTAAGGCGGTTGCTGCTCTTCTTCGGCCACAAGAAAGCTAATTTTCGGAAAAACATCTCGGCGAAGGTTTCAATCCAATCGGAGTTATGGATCTCAATACATATACGAAACGGTGAAAGGGCAGAACACGAGAACGTAGAAACGGAGAGAAATAGAGAGACAGATCCAATCTCGGAGGGGCTCTCGCCCCTCCCAAGCCATGGAGGCCAAGGACCAGAGGGGAAACCCTTCTCCCATCTAGGGAGAAGGTCAAGGAAGAAGAAGAAGAAGGGTCCCCTTCTCTTCCGGTGGCGCCGGAGCGCCGCCGTGGCCATCATTATCACCGCAATCTTCACCAACAACTTCACCGCCATCATCACCAACTCTTCCCCCCTCTATGCAGTGATGTAACCTCTCTCTTACCCGCTGTAATCTCTACTTAAACATGGTGCGCAATGCTATATATTATTTCCCAATGATGTATGGCTATCCTATGATGTTTGAGTAGATCCGTTTTGTCCTATGGGTTATTTTATGATCAAGATTGGTTTGAGTTGCATGTTTTATTATTGGTGCTGTCCTATGGTGCTCTCCATGTCGCGCAAACATGAGGGATTCCCGCTGTAGGGTTTGCTATATGTTCATGATTTGCTTATGGTGGGTGGCGTGAGTGACAAAAGCACAAACCCGAGTAAGTAGGTTGTTTGCGTATGGGATAAAGAGGACTTGATGCTTTAATGCTATGGTTGGGTTTTACCTTAATGATCTTTAGTAGTTGCGGATGCTTGCTAGAGTTCCAATCATAAGTGCATATGATCCAAGTAGAGAAAGTATGTTAGCTTATGCCTCTCCCTCAAATAAAATTGTGATAATGATTACCGGTCTAGTTATCGATTGCCTAGGGAAAATAACTTTCTTGTGACAAAAAGCTCTCTACTAAAACTAATTTAGTTGTGTCTTGATCTAAACAGCCCCTAGCTTTTATTTACGTGCTCTTTATATTCTTGCAAACTTATCCACAAACACCTACAAAGTACTTCTAGTTTCATACTCGTTCTAGGTAAAGCAAACGTCAAGTGTCCGTAGAGTTGTATTTGTGGTCGATAGAACTTGAGGGAATATTTGTTCTACCTTTAGCTCCTCGTTGGGTTCGACACTCTTACTTATCGAAAGAGGATACAATTGATCCCCTATACTTGTGGGTTATCACTCCATTGTTCCGGAGAACGGTTTTTTAGTCATCTTGCCCATGAGGCATGGTTCGCAAGTACCAAGTGATTCATAATCAAGTGATTCCGAAAGTCCATCAGTATGGAGTTTCTTCATGCGCTTTACACCAATATGACCCAAACGGCAGTGCCACAAATAAGTTGCACTATCATTATCAACTCTGCATCTTTTGGTTTCAATATTATGAATATGCATGTCACTACTATTGAGATTCAACAAAAATAGACCACTCGTCAAGGGTGCATGACCATAAAAGATATTACTCATATAAATAGAACAACCATTATTCTCGGATTTAAATGAATAACCGTTTCGCATCAAACAAGATTCGTATATAATGTTCATGCTTAAGGCTGGCACCAAATAACAATTATTCAGGTCTAAAACTAATCCCGAAGGTAGATGTAGAGGTAGCGTGTCGACGGCGATCACATCGACTTTGGAACCATTTCCCACGCGCATCATCACCTCATCCTAAGCCAATCTTCACTTAATCCGTAGTCCCTGTTTCGAGTTGCAAATATTAGCAACAGAACCAGTATCAGATACCCAGGCACTACTGCGAGCATTAGTAAGGTATGTTGGAAACATGCCCTAGAAGCAATAATAAAATGGATATTATTATATTTCCTTGTTCATGATAATTGTCTATGGTTCATGCTATAATTGTATTAACTGGAAACCGTAATACATGTGTGAATACATATACCACAACATGTCCCTAGTGAGCCTCTAGTTGACTAGCTCGTTGATCAATAGATGGTTATGGTTTCCTGACCATGGACATAGGATGTCATTGATAACGGGATCACATCATTAGGAGAATGATGTGATGGACAAGACCCAATCTTAAGCATAGCACAAGATCGTGTAGTTCGTTTGCTAAAATCTTTTCTAATGTCAAGTATCATTTCCTTAGAGCATGAGATTGTGCAACTCCCGGATACCGTAGGAATGCTTTGGGTGTGCCAAAGCGTCATGGCAATCGGGTGGCTATAAAGGTACACTACAGGCATCTCCAAAAGTATCTGTTGGGTTGGCACGAATCGAGACTGGGATTTGTCACTCCGTGTAACGGAGAGGTATCTCTGGGCCCACTCAGTAGGACATCATCATAATGTGCACAATGTGATCAAGGAGTTGATCACGGGATGATGTGTTACGGAACGAGTAAAGAGACTTACCATAACGAGATTGAACAAGGTATCGGTATACTGACGATCGAATCTCGGGCAAGTACTATACCGGTAGACAAAGGGAATTGTATACGGTATTGATTGAATCCTTGACATCGTGGTTCATCCGATGAGATAATCATGGAACATGTGGGAGCCAACATGGGTATCCAGATCCCGCTGTTGGTTATTGGCCGGAGAGTTGTCTCGGTCATGTCTGCATGGTTCTCGAACCCGTAGGGTCTACACACTTAAGGTTCGATGACGCTAGGGTTATAAAAGAAGTTCGTATGTGGTTACCGAATGTTTTTCAGAGTCCCGGATGAGATCATGTACGTCACGAGGAGTTCCGGAATGGTCCAGAGGTAAAGATTTATATATGGGAAGTCCTGTTTTGGTCACCGGAAAAGTTTCGGGTGCTATCGGTAACGTACCGGGACCACCGGGAGGGTCCCGGGGGTTCACCAGGTGGGGCCAGCGGCCCCAGAGGGTTGCGTGGGCCAAGTGTCGGAGGGGACCAGCCCCAGGTGGGCTGGTGCGCCCCCCCACCAGGGCCCAAGGCGAAGAGAGAAGGGAAAAGGGGGAAACCCTAGGCTCAGATGGGCCTAAGGCCCACCTAGTGGTGCGCCCCCCTCTCTCCCCCCTTGGCCACCCCCCTAGATGGGATCTAGGGCTGGCCACCACCCCTAGGGGTGGAAACCTAGGTGGGGGCGCAGCCCCTCCCTTTCCCCTATATATAATGGGGGTTTGGGGCTGCCATACACATGAGAGCATCTCCCTCTTGGCGAAGCCCTACCCCTCTCCCTCCTCGTCTCTTGCGGTGCTTGGCGAAGCCCTGCTGGAGTGCCATGCTCCTCCATCACCACCACGCCATTGTGCTGCAGCTGGACGGAGTCTTCCCCAACCTCTCCCTCTCCCCTTGCTGGATCAAGGCACGGGAGACGTCATCGGGCTGCACGTGTGTTGAACGCGGAGGCGCCATTGTTCGGCGCTTAGATCGGAATCAACCTTGATCTGAATCGCTACGAGTACGACTCCTTCATCCACGTTCTTGTAACGCTTCCGCATCGCGATCTTCAAGGGTATGAAGATGCACTCCCCTCTCTCTCTTTGCTAGTATCTTCATAGATTGATCTTGGTGATGGGTAGAAAATTTTGAATTTCTGCTACGTTCCCCAACAGTGGCATCATGAGCTAGTTCTATTGCGTAGATTCTTTGCATGAGTAGAACACAAGTAGTTGTGGGCGATGGTTTGTACAATTTGCTTACCGTTACTAATCCTATCTTGATTCGGTGGCATTGTGGGATGAAGCGGCCCGGACCGACCTTACACGTACGCTTACGTGAGACAGGTTCCACCGATTGACATGCACTTGTTGCATAAGGTGGCTAGCGGGTGCCAGTCTCTCCCACTTTAGTCGGATCGGATTCGATGAAAAGGGTACTTATGAAGGGTAAATAGCAACTGGCATATCACCGTTGTGGCTTTGCGTACGTAAGAAACGTTCTTGCTAGAAACCCATAGCAACCACGTAAAACATGCAACAACAATTAGAGGACGTCTAACTTGTTTTTGCAGGCTGCTATGTGATGTGATATGGCCAAAACAATGTGATGAATAATATATGTGATGTATGAGATTGATCATGTTCTTGTAATAGGAATCAGGACTTGCATGTCGATGAGTATGACAACGGGAAGGAGCCATAGGAGTTGTCTTATTTATTGTATGACCTGCGTGTCAATGATAACGCCATGTAATTACTTTACTTTATTGCTAACCATTAGCCATAGTAGTAGAAGTAATAGTTGGCGAGACAACTTCATGAAGACACGATGATGGAGATCATGGTGTCATGCCGGTGACGATGATGATCATGGAGCCCCGAAGATGGAGATCAAAAGGAGCAAAATGATATTGGCCATATCATGTCATTATTTGATTGCATGTGATGTTTATCATGTTTATGCATCTTATTTGCTTAGAACGACGGTAGTAAATAAGATGATCCCTCATAATAATTTCAAGAAAGTGTTTCCCCTAACTTTGCACCGTTGCGGAAGGTCGTTGTTTCGAAGCACCATGTGATGATCAGGTGCGATAGATTCTAACGTTCACATACAACGGGTGTAAGCCAGATTTACACATGCGAAACTTTTAGGTTGACTTGACGAGCCTAGCATGTACAGACATGGCCTCGGAACACAAGAGACCGAAAGGTCGAACATGAGTCGTATAGTGGATACGATCAACATGAAGATGTTCACCGATGATGACTAGTCCGTCTCACGTGATGATCGGACATGGCCTAGTTGACTCGGATCATGTATCACTTAGATGACTAGAGGGATGTCTATCTGAGTGGGAGTTCATAAGATGAACTTAATTATCCTGAACATAGTCAAAAGGTTTTTGCAAATTATGTCGTAGCTCGCGCTTTAGTTCTACTGTATTAGATATGTTACTAGAGAAAATTTAGTTGAAAGTTGATAGTAGCAATTATGCGGACAGGGTCCGTATACTGAGGATTGTCCTCATTGCTGCGTAGAAGGCTTATGTCCTTAATGCACCTCTCGGTGTGCTGAACCTCGAGCGTCGGTTGTGGATGTTGCGAACATCTGACATACACGTTTTGATGACTACGTGATAGTTCAATGAGTAATGTTAAACGGTTTAGAATTGAGGCACCGAAGACATTTTAAAACGTCACGGAACATATGAGATGTTCCAAGAGCTGAAATTGGGATTTCAGGCTCGTGCTCATGTCAACAGGTATAAGACCTCCGACGAGTTTCTTAGCCTGCAAACTAAGGGAGAAAAGCTCAATCGTTGAGCTTGTGCTTAGATTGTCTGAGTACAACAATCACTTGAATCGAGTGGGAGTTAATCTTCCAGATGAGATAGTGATGTTTCTCCAAAGTCATTTCCACCAAGCTACTAGAGCTTCGTGATGAGCTATAACATATCAGGGATAGATATGATGATCCTTGAGCTATTCGCGATGTTTGACACCGCGAAAGTGGAAGTCAAGTAGGAGCATCAATTGTTGATGGTTAGTAAAACCATTAGTTTCAAGAAGGGCAATGGCAAGAAGGGATACTTCATGAAACGGCAAATCAGTTGCCGCTCTAGTGAAGAAACCCAAGGTTGAACCCAAACCCGAGACTAAGTGCTTCTGAAATAAGGGGAACGGTCACTGAAGCGGAACTACCCTAGATACTTGGTAGATGAGAAGGCTGGCAAGGTCGATAGAAGTATATTGGATATACATTATGTTAATGTGTACTTTACTAGTACTCCTAGTAGCACCAGGGTATTAGATACCGGTTCGGTTGCTAAGTGTTAGTAACTTGAAAGAAAAGCTACGGAATAAACGGAGACTAGCTATAGGTGAGCTGACGTTATGTGTTGGAAGTGTTTCCAAGGTTGATGTGATCAAGCATCGCACGCTCCCTCTACCATCGAGATTGGTGTTAAACCTAAATAATTGTTATTTGGTGTTTGCGTTGAGCATAGACATGATTGGATTATGTTTATCGCAACACGGTTATTCATTTAAGGAAAATAATGGTTACTCCGTTTATTTAAAGAATACCTTCAATGGTCTTGCACCTAAAACGAATGGTTTATTGAATCTCGGTCGTAGTGATACACATGTTCATGCCAAAAGATATAAGATAGTAATGATATAGTGCCACCTACTTGTGGCACTGCCATTTGAGTCATACTAGTATAAAACGCATGAAGAAACTCCATGCAGATGGACCGTTTGGATTCACTTGATTTTGAATCACTTGAGACATGCAAATCATACCACATGGGCAAGATAACTGAAAGACTCATTTTCAGTAAAATGGAACAAGAAAGCAACTTGTTGGAAGTAATACATTTTGATGTGTGCAGTCCAATGAGTGCTGAGGCACGCAGTGGATATCGTTATGTTCTTACTTCACAAATGATTTGAGTAGATACTGAGTATATTTACTTGATGAAACACAAATCTGAATTATTGAAAGGTTCAAGTAATTTCAGAGTGAAGTTGGAGATCATCGTGACAAGAGGATAAAATGTCTATGATATGATCATAGAGATGAGTATCTGAGTTACGAGTTTGGCATACAATTAAGACATTGTGGAAATTGTTTGACAACCAATACCGCCTGGACACCATAGTGTGATGGTGTGTCCGAACATCATAACTGCACCCTATTGGATATGGTGCATACCATGATGTCTCTTATCGAATTACCACTATCGTTTATGGGTTAGGCATTAGAGACAACCACATTCACTTTAAATAGGGCACCACGTAATTCTGTTGAGATGACACCGTATGAACTATGGTTTAGAGCAACCTAAGCTGTCGTTTCTTAAAAGTTTGGGGCTGCGACGCTTATGTGAAAAGCCTGGTAAGCTCGAACCCAAAGCGGATAAATGCATCTTCATAGGACACCCAAAACATTTGGGTATACCTCCTGTCTCAGTTCCGGAAGCAAAAGGGATTGTTTCTAGAATCGGGTCCTTTCTCGAGGAAAAGTTTCTCTTGAAAGAATTGAGTGGGAGGATGGTGGAGACTTGATGATGTTATTGAACCATCACTTCAACTAGTGTGTAGCAGGGCACAGGAAGTTGTTCCTATGGCGCCTACACCAATTGAAGTGGAAGCTAATGACAGTGATCATGAAACTTCAGATCAAGTCACTACCAAACCTCGTAGGTCGACAAGGATGCGTACTACTTCAGAGTGGTACTTAATCCTGTCTTGGAGGTCATGTTGCTAGACAACAATGAACCTACGGGCTATGGAGAAGCGATGGTGGGCCCGGATTCCGACAAATGGCTAGAGGACATAAAATCCGAGAGAGGATCCATGTATAAAACAAAGTGTAGACTTTGGAAGAACTACCTGATGGTCGTAAGGCTGTTGGGTACAGATGGATTCTAAAAGGGAAGACAGAGAATGATGGTATGTGTCACCATTAAGAAAGCTCGACTTGTCGCTAAGATGTTTTCCGACAAGTTCAAGGAGTTGACTACGGTGAGACTTTCTCACTCGTAGCGATGTTAAGAGTCTGTTGGAATTGTATTAGCAGTTACTGCATTATTTATGAAATCTTGCAGATAGAATGTCAAAACATTGTTTCCTCGACAATTTTCTTGAGGAAAGGTTGCATGTGATACAACCAGAAGGTTTTTGTCAATCGTAAAAGATGCTAACAAGTATGCAAAGCTCTAGTAGTCCTTCTAAGGACTGGAGTAAGCATCTCGGAGATGGAATATACGCTTTGATCAGATGATCAAAGACTTTTGGTTTATACAAAGTTTATGAGAAACTTGTAGTTCCAAAGAAGTGAGTGGGAGCACTATAGCATTTCTGATGACTATATGTTATTGACATATTGTTGATCAGAAATGATGTAGAATTTCTAGAAAGCATATAGGGTTATTTGAAAGTGTTTTTCAATGGAAAAAACCTGGATTAAGCTACTTGAACATTGAGCATCAAGATCTATAAGGATAGATCAAAATCGCTTGATAGTACTTTCAAATGAGTATGCACCGTGACAAGATTTTGAAGGAGTTCAAAATAGATCGGTAGAGAAGGAGTACTTGGCTATGTTATTAGGTGTGAGTATTGAGTAAGACTCAAGACCTGACCACGGCAGAAGAGAGAGAAAGCACGAAGGTCGTCCCCTATGCTTTAGACGTAGGCTCCACAGTATGCTATGCTGTGTACCGCACCTAAAGTGTGCCTTGCCATGAGTCAGTCAAGGGGTACAAGTGTGATCCAGGAATGGATAACAAGATGGCGGTCAAACATATCCTTAGTAACTAGTGGAGTAAGGAATTTTCTCGATTACGGAGGTGGTAAAAGAGTTCGTCGTAAAGGGTTACGCCGATGCGAACTTTGACACTAATCCGGATTATACTGAGTAGTAAACCGGAATCGTATAGTAGAACAATTATTTGTAATAGCTCCAAATAGAGCGTGGTAGCTGCATCTCGGAGATGACATAGATATTTGTAAAGCACACACGGATCTGAAAGGTTCAGACCCGTTGACTAATAAACCTCTCTCACAAGCGAGATATGATCAAAGCCAATGGGTGTTGGATTCATTGCAATCACATAGTGATGTGAACTAGATTATTGACTCTAGTGCAAGTGGGAGACTGTTGGAAATATGCCCTAGAGGCAATAATAAAATGGTTATTATTATATTTCCTTGTTCATGATAATTGTCTATTGTTCATGCTATAACTGTATTAACTGGAAACCGTAATACATGTGTGAATACATAGACCACAACATGTCCCTAGTGAGCCTCTAGTTGACTAGCTCGTTGATCAATAGATGGTTATGGTTTCTGACCATGGACATTGGATGTCGTTGATAACGGGATCACATCATTAGGAGAATGATGTGATGGACAAGACCCAGTCCTAAGCATAGCACAAGATCGTGTAGTTCGTCTGCTAAAGCTTTTCTAATGTCAAGTATCATTTCCTTAGACCATGAGATTGTGCAACTCCCGGATACCGTAGGAATGCTTTGGGTGTGCCAAACGTCACAACGTAACTGGGTGGCTATAAAGGTACACTACAGGCATCTCCGAAAGTATCTGTTGGGTTGGCACGAATCGAGACTGGGATTTGTCACTCCGTGTGACGGAGAGGTATCTCTGGGCCCACTCGGTAGGACATCATCATAATGTGCACAATGTGATCAAGGAGTTGATCACGGGATGATGTGTTACGGAACGAGTAAAGAGACTTACCATAACGAGAATGAACAAGGTATCGGTATACCGACGATCGAATCTCGGGCAAGTACTATACCGGTAGACAAAGGGAATTGTATACAGGATTGATTGAATCCTTGACATCGTGGTTCATCCGATGAGATCATCGTGGAACATGTGGGAGCCAACATGGGTATCCAGATCCCGCTATTGGTTATTGGCTGGAGAGTTGTCTCGGTCATGTCTGCATGGTTCCCGAACCCGTAGGGTCTACACACTTAAGGTTCGATGACGCTAGGGTTATAAAGGAAGTTTGTATGTGGTTACAAATGTTTTTCGGAGTCCCGGATGAGATCCCGGACGTCACGAGGAGTTCTGGAATGGTCCGGAGGTAAAGATTTATATATGGGAAGTCCTGTTTTGGTCACCGGAAAATTTTCGGGTGCTATCGGTAACGCATCTGGGACCACGGGAGGGTCCCGGGTCCACTGTGTGGGGCCACCGGCCCATAGGGCTGTGTGGGCCAAGTGTGGGAGGGACCAGCCCTGTGTGGGCTGGTGCGCCCCACCAGGGCCCAAGGCGAAGAGAGAAGGGAAAAGGGGAAACCCTAGGCTCGAGATGGGCCTAAGGCCCACCTAGTGGTGCGCCTCTCTCTCCCCTTGGCCGCCCCTAGATGGGATCTAGGGCTGGCCGCCACCCCTAGGGGTGGAAACCTAGGTGGGGGTGCAGCCCCTCCCTTTCCCCGATATATAGTGGGGGTTTGGGGCTGCCATACACATGAGAACATCTCCCTCTTGGCGCAGCCCTACCCCTCTCCCTCCTCGTCTCTTGCGGTGCTTGGCGAAGCCCTCCTGGAGTGCCATGCTCCTCCATCACCACCACGCCATTGTGCTGCTGCTGGACGGAGTCTTCCCCAACCTCTCCCTCTCCCCTTGCTGGATCAAGGCACGGGAGACGTCATCGGGCTGCACGTGTGTTGAACGTGGAGGCGCCGTTGTTCGGCGCTTAGATCAAATCAACCGCGATCTGAATCGCTACGTGTACGACTCCTTCATCCATGTTATTGTAACGCTTCCGCATCGCGATCTTCAACGGTATGAAGATGCACTCCCATCTCTCTCGTTGCTAGTATCTCCGTAGATTGATCTTGGTGATGGGGTAGAAAATTTTGAATTTCTACTACGTTCCCCAACAAGGTACACATCAATAACATGTATATCACATATACCTTTGTTCACCTTGCCATCCTTCTTATCCGCCAAATACTTGGGGCAGTTCCGCTTCCAGTGACCAGTCCCTTTATAGTAGAAGCACTCAGTCTTAGGCTTAGGTCCAGACTTGGGCTTCTTCACTTGAGCAGCAACTTTCTTGCCGTTCTTCTTGAAGTTCCCCTTCTTCCCTTTACCCTTTTTCTTGAAACTGGTGGTCTTGTTGACCATCAACACTTGATGCTCCTTCTGGATTTCTACCTCCGCGGCCTTTAGGATTGCGAAGAGCTCGGGAATCGTCTTATCCATCCCTTGCATGTTATAGTTCATCACGAAGCTTTTGTAGCTTGGTGGCAGTGATTGAAGAACTCTGTCAATGACACTATCACGGAAGATTAACTCCCAGCTGAGTCAAGTGATTATGATACCCAGACATTTTGAGTATATGCTCACCGACGTAACTATTCTCCTCCATTTTGCAGCTATAGAACTTATTGGAGACTTCATATCTCTCAATCTGGGCATTTGCTTGAAATATTAATTTCAACTCCTGGAACATCTCATATGCTCCATGACGTTCAAAACGTCATTGAAGTCCTAGTTCTAAGCCGTAAAGCATGGCACACTGAACTATCGAGTAGTCATCAGCTTTGCTCTGCCAGGCGTTCACAACGTGTGGCGTTGCTCCTGCAGCGGGTCTTGCACCTAGCGGTGCTTTCAGGACGTAATTCTTCTGTGTAGCAATGAGGATAATCCTCAAGTTACTGACCCAGTCCGTGTAGTTGCTATCATCATCTTTCAACTTAGCTTTCTCTAGGAACGCATTAAAATTCAAAGGAATAGTAGCACGGGCCATTGATCTGAGGCACCCCGGCTCAGAGAAACCGGAACGCCCCGTATTCCAGCCCAGAGATCGAGGAGAAGTCTCTGGAATACGGCACTGCTTGACATAGAACAAATTAGCTCTTATTAGAAGAATAATAATTACACGGGTCTGATGTTACAATGATCACATCAGCATGGCGACACTGCGCCTGCGATACTACACTTGCTCTATGCTAGCAGCAGAACATCTCATAGCAGCGGAAAACTACTAGCAGCGGAACAACGAAGAAGGTGGTGAACTCCACTCCGCAGGGACTCTGGCTGGGACACGATCTAGCTCGCACAAACGGAAACCACGACAAGCAATCAAGCAATCACGGCATCACCTACAATCTGGCATGATACACCAGGTCAGTACATTGAATGTACTTGCAAGCTCACAACAACCAAAAACATCAAGGAAAGACAATAACATAGCATTAACAGGTTAATTAATTATCAACTACCATGATGAAGCAACTACTAAGCATGAGATGAACTAATACAATGTTGATACATCACCATCTCAGATCTCCATAACCATATCTCTCTTGGCTAACCGGCCAAGCAATATACCATCTCGATCAACTCATGATCAAAACCATACAGTGATCTTTCCGGCGATCACTACCATGACCAACACTTGGTCTCAAACTGTGATCTTTCCGGCGATCACAACCACGACCAACACTTGGTCTCCAACATCATCGTCAACATCCTGCCAATCAATACTTCTCAACATATCAACATATAAATCACCTCTAAGTCATTCCATCATGTGAGTGTTGATCGAACGGTGGGACCTAATACGGACACGACTATTGATAGATTAAATACACTCTGCAGAGGTAGCACACTGTACCCACACCACGGAACCCATGGCCTCGCACTCCCATTCGGGTGGACCAACGGCATTCCAACAAAACCGATCTACTTCCATGACGCTCTCCCGGCCACTCCGACTCACTCCTCACTGGGCTAGTCCTGGGTGGCCCCGTGTCTACCAAAGACACCAACGACCACCGTCGTGGCCAAAACATAAACTGTCCCACACAGGGACACGCGCGCAAAATCCAACTACGGGCACACAAGGTTATGTCTGCTTACCGGGCCAGGGTACGCACGCCCATAACCTTCCCTAGTTGGAGGCACCGGCGAGAGGCACGACAATAGACCGCATTAGGGCCTTCCCAAAAAGGCAAATGTGGTTTACCTTTGGAAAAAAGCCGGTTCGTGACACACGACCAACTTAATGACGGAATTTATCCCCAAAAATATAACTGTGATAACTGATACTCCGATATCAACTACCAAACTATAATCCAAGTCATAGCAATATCCAACAAATAATCCAAGCATAATATCATCATCTCAAAATACTCCAAGGGTAGCACAACACTACTGTCATGATAAATCCGAAAACAGTAATCCTACTACTCCAACAACAAGAATAAAGCTATTCGGCTAAGATCCACATGTAAACATCATTTTCAAAAATAATACTCCAAGCAACAGAACATCAACTAGCATCATGAAAATAATCATACTAACCACTAATAATCCAAAGGCAGCATGATATCCAAAGTAACACTACCATCATGGAAATAATCATAATACCAACCACTAATACTCCAATGACAACATGATACTCATCAACTGCAAGCATAACTCCTAATAATCCAAACAATAACATGGCAACAACAAGATCAACATAATACTCCGAGAAAATGCCATGCACAAAGTCATGTAGCTAAAGCAATATCTTAAACAAGTTCAAATAGATTAAACCATGTCACTGCATTACAGTGATGCAAATAGAGGGTGTGGCTTGCCTGGGGTGGAAGAAATCATCGGGAGAAAGTGCGAGAAGCTCGCGAAAAGAATCGCCGGAAAACGTACTCTCTTGGAGGGGGCTGAATAAGGGCAGGGGCAAAATGGTCATTTTCAGAATGTCAAAACATGGTGAAAATGATTCCATCAGAACGGCCTCGACGAAACGAAGAAGTGATCGTTGGTTTCACCTCGATCGCAGTTACGGTTGCGGAGTTATGAGGTGTAGAAGATCAGGGACCTATTGGTGAAACTTTTTCAGCAAACCGGCCCCTGGTGGAAAAACAGAAAGCGCCTTCGGGACATTACGTTTTCTGTGAAGGGAAACGTATTTTCAGCCGCAATAGTAAGAAAGTACGCTTTCTCAAAACGAAAACGTATATGCGGAAAAGACGTCTCCACTTATCCATGTGGACCAGGGAACGAGAGGCTTACAGGTGGGGTCCAGGCGCAGGGGGAGGGGCCAGGCTCGGGGAAGCGGATCCTCTAACATCCTGAAGGGATGTCACGTAAGCTACAGTAACCGTGACATCCCTTCTTCACATCCATATGGTTAAGCCTAAAATGATTATAATTAATTTGCAATTACAAATCTATTGTATACATTTACAAAAATTACATACAAACAAAATTATGGTGCAATAAAATTATTTTTTTGATTTTTACAGACATGCTGATAAATCCATACGATGATTGATTTCACTGTAGCTCGTGACATCTCTTCTTCATTTTACATACGCATGTCACTGTATCTTCGTGACATTCCTTCAGGATGGTAGAGGATCCACTTCCCAGGCTCGGTCGTCTCCTTCCTCCCGCTCCTGTGCTCCCGTGCGGTACAGAGGAGGAGCAGGGGAGGAAGCGACGAGGGGGGCGGCCAACTCCGGCCGTCTCTGGCCGAGCCGAGGGCACCGGCGGGACCGGGGCGGCAAGTGGGTCCCGTTCAGAGGGAGCATGGCCGCCGGGGAGGAGAGGGGTGGAGGGGAGAGGTGGCGCCAGGAGGAGGACCGGGGCGGGTGGGCGGTGGTGCTCTCCGGTGAAGCAGGCACTCCGGCAAGGGGGCAAGTGGGTGTGGAGGCTGAGTGGAACAAGGGGAAGACATTGGACGTGGAGGGGAGGCGAGAGGAGGCTCGGGTTGGCCAGAATCATGCCGAGGCCGAGGCGGCCATGGTGGACAGAGGCGAACTCCGGCGAGATGGGGTGATTACAGAGAGCAAATGAGGCGGGGGAGGGATGAATGAGCTGCGGGAGGGGTCTCGGGTCCTATATATAGGCCCGGGGAAGGCTCTAGAGCTCACGAGCGAGCTCCCGACCAAGCTTTAATGGTGGGCAGAGGCTGGGCATGGCACGGGCATGGCGTTTGCGACTCATTGATGGCGAACCGAGACGAAGCAACGATTCAGCGCGACTCAGTTGAGCACGGGCGAGCTCCTGGACAAGGTTTGAGGTCGATACGAGGAGGGAGGAGACGAGCATAGTGGCCGGAACAAGCCAGAGCACGCCTTCAGCCATGACGCAAGCGTGATCACCACGTGCGCTGGCACAAGCGATGCTATTTGGCGTTGCCAACCATGTCCAGTGGATGGATCTTCGTACCCTTAGTCCAACTGAAGAAATAAATCGGTCCAGGGGAAAATAAGAGATTTGCAGTTAGCTCCAAAAGTAAATCAGTAAGAAGGTGTTTGTAACTTGCTGTAGTTAAACCAGCTTGGTAACGTGGTAAAGAGTTTGTCTGATGATGATCACACACTAAGGTTATGCTGATCACCAATAATCAGACTAATAGGATGAGTTTAGGTGAGGGTTTCTGTAGAAACCACTACAATGGCCAGAATTAGGGATTTGGATGATGCACTCACATTGAGAGGCAAGTTGATCTGAAATTGGTCATGGCCTAATGATTTGAAAATATGAAGATGCTCAAAGAGTTTCAGGCCATTTGGATGAACCAAAATAACACTTGCTACATATAGCTTTGATCTGGACAAAAACTTGGAAAATTTTCACAAGGAAAATGGTTTAATGGATTGAGACAAATTTTGGTGTGGGGAGTTTATATGGACAATAGAAAGCCCAGAGAAATTGGCAGCCATAATGGAGCAAGATAAAATATACTTGCTTCACAAACTCAAATTTGGGACAGAATCAAAGAATTCAAGATAAGCTCACATGGAGGCATAGCATGAGCTCTACTTTGGTGGAGGGATATTATATGATGATATGAGGGATCATGCAAAATGGAAACTCATTTGGATATGCTTAGCTTGCACCTCCTTCACATAGCTTCTTTCTGGATAGAAACTTTGGAAAATCATAATTAAATAATTACTAGGCAAATGAGGTTGCATTTTGTCATGTGGCAATTATATGGACATGAAAAGGTGTTCAAGGAGTTTGAGGTCAATTGGGAAAAGGAAAATGGCACTTGCTTCACATTCTACCATTCAGGACAAAATAGGAAATGAATTATATGAGCATGATGATAAACATGACAAATGAAATATTTTGCCATATTTGGGAAATATATGACCCAAACAATTTATGAGAATTATTTGGAAATTTTAGGAGTGACGGAAATAAAGGTTGCTTCACAACCTAGGGCAGACAGGGTTATTCCTTTAATAGAAAAAGGAATATTCCTGAGAAAAAAAGAGAAATTAGGGTTTGGTCAAGCAGTGAAGTGACATGATCTTGGCAGGGTTTTCAAAATGACGAGCCATTTGGGAAGGAAAACGAGGATGATTTCCCAGGTGACAAGGCCACAGAGCCACTCCTAAAAGAAAAACAGAGCAAAAACCAAATAAATCAAAAGAAAAAGAAAAGGGCCAAAATCCAGGCTGTGACATGATCTACAACAACATAGACATGCAAGATACTATCAGGTACTAAGTTCATGATACATTAAAGTTTAATTAATCATATTACTTAAGAACTCCCACTTAGATAGATATCCCTCTAATCATGTAAGTGATCACGTGATCCAAATCAACTAAACCATGTCTGATCATCACGTGAGATGGAGTAGTTTTCAATGGTGAACATCACTATGTTGATCATATCTACTATATGATTCACGCTCGACCTTTCGGTCTCGGTGTTCCGAGGCCATATTGCATATGCTAGGCTCGTCAAGTTTAACCCGAGTATTTTGCGTGTGCAAAACTGGCTTGCACCCATTGTTTGTGAATGTAGAGCTTATCACACCCGATCATCATGTGGTGTCTCGGCACGACGAACTTTTGCAATGGTGCATACTCAGGGAGAACAGTTGTACCTTGAAATTTAGTGAGAGCTCATCTTATAATGCTACCGCCGAACTAAGCAAAATAAGATGCATAAAGGATAAACATCACATGCAATCAATATAAGTGATATGATATGGCCATCATCATCTTGTGCCTTTGATCTCCATCTCCAAAGCACCGTCATGATCACCATCGTCACCGGCGCGACACCTTGATCTCCATCGTAGCATCGTTGTCGTCTCGCCAACTATTGCTTCTATGACTATCGCTACTGCTTAGTGATAAAGTAAAAACAATTACAGGGCAATTGCATTGCATACAATAAATCAACAACCATATGGCTCCTGGTAGTTGCTGATAACTTTGTTACAAAACATGATCATCTCATACAACAAATTATATATCATCACGTCTTGACCATATCACATCACAGCAACCCCTGCAAAAACAGGTTAGACATCCTCTACTTTGTTGTTGCAAGTTTTACGTGGCTCTTACGGGCTTCTAACAAGAACCGTTCTTACCTACGCATCAAAACCACAATGATTTTTCGTCAAGTGTGCTGTTTTAACCTTCAACAAGGACCAAGCGTAGTCACACTCAATTCAACTAAAGTTGGAGAAATAGACACCCACTAGCCACCTGTGTGCGAAGCACGGCGGTAGAACCAGTCTCATGAACGCGGTCATGTAATGTCGGTCTGGGCCGCTTCATCCAACAATACCGCGGAATCAAAGTATGACATGCTGCTAAGCAGTATGACCATTATCGCCCACAACTCTTTGTATTCTACTCGTGCATACAACATCTACGCATAAACCTGGCTCGGATGCCACTGTTAGGGAACGCAGTAATTTAAAAAAAAATTCTACACGCACGCAAGATCCATCTAGGTGATGCATAGCAACGAGAGGGGAGAGTGTTGTCCATGTAGCCTCGTAGACGAAAGCGGAAGCGTTATGACAACGCGGTTGATGTAATCGTACGTCTTCACGATCCGACCGATCCTAGTACCGAAAGTACAGCACCTCTGCGATCTGCACACGTTCAGCTCGGTGACGTCCCACAAACTTTAGATCCAGGTAAGTGTCGAGGGAGAGCTTCGTCAGCACGACGGCGTGATGACGGTGATGATGAAGTTACCGACGTAGGGCTTCGCCTAAGCTCTTCAAATATATGACCAAGGTGGAAATCTATGGAGGGGGGCACCACACACGGCTAAACAATCAACTTGTGTGTCTTTGGGGTGCCCCCCTCCCACGTATATAAAGGAGGGAGGGAGGAGGAGGTCGGCCAAGGGGTGGCGCGTGATAAACCACAAGTATAGGGGATCGCAACAGTTTTCGGGGCTAGAGTATTCAACCCAAATTTATTGATTCGATACAAGGGGAGCCAAAGAATATTCTCAAGTATTATCAGTTGAGTTTTCAATTCAACCACACCTGGATAACTTAGTATCTGCAGCAAAGTAATATGGGAGTAACGGTAACGGAAACAAAAGTAATATTTTTGGGTTTTGTAGTGATTGTAACAGTAGCAACGGAAAAGTAAATAAATGGAGAACAATATGTGAAAAGCTCGTAGGCATTGGATCGGTGATGGAGAATTATGCCGGATGCGGTCTTGAGATTTTGGGGGCCCGGGGCGAAACTAGAACTCGGGGCCCTTATATTATATGAGAATTATAATAATAGCAATGGTTCGAGATTTATAACAACCTCGCCTTCACTCCTATAGCTATTGCGGTAACTGCATCTTCGACATTGCATATAACTCATAACTTTTTATAAGTTAAATTCTAACCAACTTTAGGCTCAACATTCGAGGGGGCATAATAAATTCAAACGGGGGAATTTTGCGGCACATGTAGCACAACCCTCGCGCTCGTGTTGTATTTCGATTCTAATTAATATACAAAAATACAAAATGATACGGAAAGACGCTTAGGCAAAACCAGAAATATATTTTATAGGTTGAATGACACAAGATATGCATTGTGTATGCGAAAGTAAATATAATTGAGATTGTGAGAAACGCTAATATGGTATACCTGAGATCGATTGGATCAGACATCGGCGTCGGTGATCGGACCACAGTGCTCGACGATGATGCAAAGTAGACTGGTGCATAGCCCTGGCGGGAGGCCATCAGACATGTGCAATGGCGTCCAGCGATTGGGGCATCGCATCAGCCTTGAGTAACCCATCGATTCAGCTATCGTTGCGGCCTAGCTATAGAAACAGAACATGCTAGATCGCATCAGCCTTGAATAAGGATCTCAATTTTGAAGGGAGAGACCGACTAGAGTACATCTTTATACATACGACATACACCTGCAGATCCACTAGTTGAGATATGGAATAGCCACTATAGAAGAAGGGAAGTTGCGTATGCGTGCGTGACTTGTGTCTGCAAGATTAAAGGAAAGCTTCGTCTGCGTGCGTGACTTGCGTCTGCGAGATTAAAGGAAAGCTTCATCTACTGGCTGTGCGATCCCTGAATCGCTGGGCCGGCTACGCGCGCGCCTTGGGAAGGGGCCCCCTTGACCGTGGGGGGCCGGGGCGGTCGCCCCCCCTGCCCCCCCTCAGGGCCGGCCCTGCACAGAACTAGCTCCAATTCATCAATGTAATGTAGGCATGTATTCCGAATATAGTCATACATGCTTATGGAAAAGAATTTGCATGACATCTTTTTTCCTACCCTCCCGTGGCAGCGGGGTCCTAGCGGAAACTAAGGGATATTAAGGCAT
This sequence comes from Aegilops bicornis, assembly GCA_021605145.1. Classification (NCBI taxonomy): domain Eukaryota; kingdom Viridiplantae; phylum Streptophyta; class Magnoliopsida; order Poales; family Poaceae; genus Aegilops; species Aegilops bicornis. The sequence continues at coordinate 135,610,472 of CM038675.1, read as the reverse complement.
CCTTTTAATAGAGTTCCTGACCAAAGCATTAACACATAGTGAATACATAAACTCCTCAAACTATGGTCATCACCGGAAGTGGTCCCGATTATTGTCACTTTGGGGTTGCCGGATCATAACACATAGTAGGTGACTATAGACTTGCAAGATAGGATCAAGAACTCACATATATTCATGAAAACATAATAGGTTCAGATCTGAAATCATGGCACTCGGGCCCTAGTGACAAGCATTAAGCATAGCAAAGTCATAGCAATATCAATCTCAGACATAGTGGATACTAGGGATCAAACCCTAACAAAACTAACTCGATTACATGATAAATCTCATCCAACCCATCACCGTCGAGCAAGCCTACGATGGAATTACTCACGCACGGCGGTGAGCATCATGAAATTGGTGATGGAGGATGGTTGATGATGACGATGGCGACAGATTCCCCTCTTCGGAGCCCCGAACGGACTCCAGATCAGCCCTCCCGAGAGAGTTTAGGGCTTGGCGGCTGCTCCGTATCGTAAAACGCGATGAATCTTTATCTCTGATTTTTTTTCTCCCCGAACACGAATATATAGAGTTGGAGTTGAGGTCTGTGGAGCTCCAGGGGGCCCACGAGGCAGGGGGCACGCCCCCACCCTTGTGGACGTGTGGTGGGCCCCCTGGCCTTGTTTCTTTCGCAAATATTTTTAATATTTGCCAAAAATAAGCTCCGTGGAGTTTCAGGTCATTCCGAGAACTTTTGTTTCTGTAGATAAATAACACCATGGCAATTCTGCTGAAAACAGCGTCAGTCCGGGTTAGTTCCATTCAAATCATGCAAGTTAGAGTCCAAAACAAGGGCAAAAGTGTTTGGAAAAGTAGATACGACGGAGACGTATCAACTCCCCCAAGCTTAAACCTTTGCTTGTCCTGAAGCAATTCAGTTGACAAACTTAAAGTGGTAAAGAAAAACTTTTACAAACTCTGTTTGCTCTTGTTGTTGTAAATATGTAAAGCCAGCATTCAAGTTTTCAGCAAAGATTATGACTAACCATATTCACAATAACATTTAGGTCTCATGTTTACTCATATCAATGGCATAATCAACTAGCGAGCAATAATAATAAATCTCGGATGACAACACTTTCTCAAGACAATCATGATATGATATAACAAGATGGTATCTCGCTAGCCCTTTCTGAGACCGCAGAGCACCTTTAAAGATCAAGAACCGACTAAACATTGTAATTCATGGTAAAAGAGATCCAATCATAGTCATACCCAATATATATTAACAATAATGAATGCAAATGACAGTGGTGCTCTCCAGCTGGTGCTTTTTAATAAGAGGGTGATGACTCAACATAAAAGTAAATAGATAGGCCCTCCGCAGAGGGAAGCCGGGATTTGTAGAGGTGCCAGAGCTCGATTTTGAAATAGAGATAAATAATATTTTGAGCGGCATACTTTCATTGTCAACATAACAACCAAGAGATGGCGATATCTTCCATGCTACACACATTATAGGCGGTTCCCAAACAAAATAGTAAAGATTTTACTCCCCCTCCACCAACAAGCATCAATCCATGGCTTGCTCGAAACAATGAGTGCCTCCAACTAACAATAGTCCCGTGGGAGTTTTGTTTGCAATTATTTTGATTTGATTTGCGTAAAGCATGGGACTGGGCATCCCAGTGACCAGCCATTTTCTCGTGTGTGTGGAGCGGAGTCCACTCCTCTTGAGAATAACCTGCCTAACATGGAATATACGGACAACCCTAGTTGATACATGAGCTATTCGAGCATACAAAACAGAATTTCATTTGAAGGTTTAGAGTTTGGCACATACAAATTTACTTGGAGCAGCGGTAGATACCGCATATAGGAAGGTATAGTGGACTCATATGGAATAACTTTGGGGTTTAAGGGATTGGATGCACAAGCAAGATTACCGCTTAGTACAAGTGAAGGCTTGCAAAAGACCGAAGCGACCAACTAGAGAGCGACAACAGTCATGAACATGCATTAAAATTAATAAACATTGAGTGCAAGCATGAGTAGGATATAATCCACCATGAACATAAATATCGTGAAGGCTAGTTGATTTGTTTCAACTACATGTGTGAACATGTGCCAAGTCAAGTCACTTAAATCATTCAAAGGAGGATACCACCCCATCGTACCACATCACAACCATTTTAATAGCATGTTGGCACGCAAGGTAAACCATTATAAACTCCTAGCTAATTAAGCATGGCATAAGCAACTATAATCTCTAATTGTCATTGCAAACATGTTTATTCATAATATGCTGAATCAGGAACAATGAACTAATCATATTTACAAAAACAAGAGAGGTCGAGTTCATACCAGCTTCTCCCATCTCAATCAGTCCATCATATATCATCCTTATTGCCTTTCACTTGCACGACCGAATGATGTGAATAATAATAGTGCACGTGCATTGGACTAAGCTGGAATTTCCCCAAGCTTAGGCTTTTGGCCTAAGTTGGTCTATTGCCACGGTTGGCCTGGCGGATATCCATAGTTGTAGTTTGGAGGCGAGCTATCTCAGCCCTCCTCTTATACTCTTCCGCCTCCTCTCTGGTTATAAAATATCTCCCTTTTGCCTGAAAGTCAAAGAAAGTAGAAGCAGGGAGAGCGACGTGATAGGTGCGTCGTGTGTCAAAGATTAGTCGGTACTGGAGGAACTTATCGTTCCTCTCAACAAAATGATGATGGACCATAGCCTCATAATCCAAATTAGTAGGAGGTAACTCAATATCATCCTCACGTATGGCTACACCAAGAAAATTAGCTATACGGGTTGCATAAATTCCACCAAAGAAATCTCCATTAAATCTATTATGATGCAACCTACGTGCAACAATGGCTCCCAAATTATAATGTTTATCTCCTAACACAGCACTCCTGAGAACACTGAGGTCAGGGACACACATGTGACATGCTTCATCCTTACCATTTATGCACCTACCTATGAAGAGAGCAAAATAATGTATAGCAGGAAAATGAATGCTCCCTATGGTAGCTTGTGCTATGTCTCTAGATTCCCCCACAGTTATACTAGCAATAAAATCTCTAAATTCAGATTTGCGAGGTTCAACTAGTACTACCCCATTGCGGAAGTTTGCAAGCAGTGGTAAAATCCTCTAAGTCCATAGGATAAGAATTTTCATAAAGATCAAACAGGACAGTTTGAGAATTGCGTGAAGATGAAAATTCAAACCTCCTCACAACGGAACTAGTGAGATAGTGGTACTGACTGCACTTTTCTGCCTCGAAGCTCACAAGATCGGCGTTACGCAAATATGCGTTAAATTCTTCCTTAATTCCTGCTCGATCCATGAAGTCCTCTGAAGGCCATTCACAAGGCCGCACTGGGGCGTCCCTTGGTGGTTCATCATCAGCATCACGCATTGCAAGCCTGGGTCTTTGCTTCCTTGAAGGACCACCTTGGTACATTTTCCTAAACATATTTGTTCCTCTGAAATTTTTTAGTAACTTCAAAATAAAAGTGAACCAAGCTCAACAAAATTGATAGCAACTACTCCCACAAGTGCCTAGAGACTATATCATGCATTAGAACTACTTGGAACCATATAAATTTGACATGCAAGCTCAAGAACATGGTCACCTAGGCAGCACAAATTTGCAATGAATAGAGCACTAGAACAAAAACTAATTGCACCATTGGAGGAGTCACATACCAAGAAATAATCCCCCAAAGCAGTTTTCTGAGAGGTGCTTTGAGCAAGGAGATCGAAAATCGCAGCAAAATGAGCTAGAACTCGTGCTTGAGCTGGTTGGTGATTTTTTTGGGGGAAGAAGAAGTGTGTGGTGGCTGGCATAAGTGGAGGGGAGCCACCATGGGCCCACGAGGCAGGGGGCGCGCCCAGGGGGGTGGGCGCGCCCTGGACCCTCGTGGCCAGGTGCTTGCTCCCCCTGATGTGTTCTCAGTGCCAGATATTCTCAAATATTCCAGAAAAAATCATATTAAATTGGCAGGGCATTTGGAGAACTTTTATTTTCGGGGTAATTTTATATTGCATGGATAATTCAGAAAACAGACAGAAAATACTAATTTTACTTTATTTCAACTAAATAACAGAAAGTAGAAGGAGGGTACATAAGGTTGTGCTTTCTAACTTCATCCATCTCATGCTCATCAAAAGGAATCCACTAACAAGGTTGATCAAGTCTTGTTAACAAACTCATTCCGAATAACATGGAACCGGAGAAATTTCAAATAACACTATGTTACCTCAACGGGGATATGCACATCCCCAATAATAAGAATATCATATTTCTTCTTGACAGTAGGAAGTTGAAATTCAAAACCTCCAAAAATAATCGATGAAAATTTTCCAATAGAATTGATACTATGGACTTGAGGTTGTTTCCTCGGAAAGTGCACCGTATGCTCATTACCATTAACATGAAAAGTGACATTGCCTTTGTTGCAATCAATAACAGCCCCTGCAGTATACAAAAAGGGTCTTCCAAGAATAATAGACATACTATCGTCCTTGGGAATATCAAGAATAACAAAGCCCGTTAAAATAGTAACGTTTGCAACCACAACAGGCACATCCTCACAAATGCCGACATGTATAGCAGTTGATTTATCGGCCATTTGCAAAGATATTTCAGTAGGTGTCAACTTATTCAAATCAAGTCTACGATATAAAGAGAGAGGCATAACACTAACACCGGCTCCAAGATCACATAAAGCAGTTTTAACATAATTTCTTTTAATATAGCATGGTATAGTAGGTACTCTTGGATCTCCAAGTTTCTTCGGTATTCCACCCTTAAAAGTATAATTAGCAAGCATGGTGGAAATTTCAGCTTCCGGTATCTTTCTTTTATTAGTAACAATTTCTTTCATATACTTAGCATAAGGATTTATTTTAAGCATATCAGTCAAACGCATACGCAAAAAGATAGGTCTAATCATTTCAGCACAGCGCTCAAAAAACTCATCATCCTTTTTCTTGGTTGGTTTGGGAGGAAATGGCATGGGTTTCTGAACCCATGGCTCCCTTTCTTTACCGTACTTCCTAGCAACAAAGTCTCCCTTATCATAACGTTGATTCTTTAATTGTGGGTTATCAAGATCAACAGAAGGTTCAATTTCTACATCATTATCATTACTAGGTCGAGCCTCAACATGAACATCATCATTAACATTATCACTAGGTTCATGTTCATCACCAGATTGTGTTTCAGCATCATAAATAGAAATATCATTTGGATTCTCAGGTGGTTCAGGAATAGGTTCACTAGAAGCATGCAAAGTCCTATCGTTTTTTCTTTTTCTTCTTTTTAGAAGGACTAGGTGCATCTATATTATTTCTCTGAGAATCCTGCTCAATTCTCTTAGGATGGCCTTCAGGATAGAAAGGTTCCTGAGTCATCTTACCAGTTCTAGTCGCCACTCTAAGAGCATAATCATTATTCTTACTATTTAATTCATTGAGAAAATCATTTTAAGCTTTAAGTACTTGTTCTACTTGAGTGGTAACCATAGAAGCATGTTTAATGAGTTTAAGTTCACCTTTAACTCTAGACATATAATCACCCAAGTGTTCAATCATATAAGCATTTTGTTTTAATTGTCTACCAAAGTAAGCATTGAAGTTTTCTTGTTTGACAATAAAATTATCAAACTCATCTAAGCATTGGCTACCAAACTTAGTAGGAGGGATTTCAGCTTTATCATATCTATAGAGAGAATTTACCTTTACTACCTGTGTCGGGTTATCAAGACCATGAGTTTCTTCAATTAGTGATGAATTAAGATCATACATTTCTTCAACAGGCAGTAAATTAAGACCATGTATTTCTTCAATAGGTGGTAAATTCTTAACATCTTCAGCTTTAATACCCTTTTCTTTCATAGATTTCTTTGCCTCTTGCATATCTTCAGGACTGAGAAATAGAACACCCCTCTTCTTGAGTTGGTTTAGGAATAGGCTCAGGAATTGGCTCAGGAAGTGTCCAATTATTTTCATTTGTCAACATATTCTCTACTCCTAATGGATGAATTGGTTGAATAGTCCCACCATTTTCAACGGTTTATTTTCAACCGTTTATTTTCAACCGGTTATTTTTCGTCTGGTTTTTTTGTCCCACCTCCAACCACCCCCTTCCATCGGTTTTCCTCTTCTCTGGTCTGGCCGGCAATACTCAACGTATTTATGGTAATCAATCACAATTAATCCACGTATGGAAAGGCTAGAAACTCGTAAATCTCATCAATCTAGGTATGGTAAGGCCATAACTCGTAAAATTTCGAATATGGTAATCATATTCTAAAGGCTATCAATCCAGGTATGGTAAGGCCATAACTCTAAAGGCTATTTAAATTACCCTAAAGGCTATCAATCCAGGTATGGTAAGGCCATAACTCAGAAAATTTCAAATACGGTAATTATATGGTAATAGATTTCAATTACCTCAAAGGCTATCTCTACTCTTAATGGAGGAGTCTGCACACGAAATCACCTCAGAAATCACAATTATATCGTCGCACACGAAAAAGGAAACAGATCCCGTTTTCCGATCCTCTCCAAACCAAATCAATGATGGGGCACCCCTCAAAAGAAAAGCAACGCCCACATCCTTTGGGACTTCCGAGCAAGAGGTCTAACCTCTGCTTTCAAGACGCAGCTCCGCCGCCACTCCCGTTCTGCAGAATGGCGCCGTCCTTTCGATGGCTTTCGCTGCCGCCGCCACCGTCCCGCTCGCTGCTGGCCACCTTGCTCGGCGCCTCCCAATGCCACCTCCCCTGCCTCCGTAATGGCGAAGGGTCCGATTCCATGGACACGGATCTGGTAGAGTGTTAGTGTTGAGAGGAGACCAAAGAAGGAGTAGGCGAATCAAGAAGCGGCAGTTGCATCAAGTCAACTCCAAGTCACGGGTACACTAATTATCTCGATTTTTGTCAATCCTCCTGATCGTGTTTACGCATCGGATGCAACTTTTGCCTGGCCAGGTGAATTGAAACTGATTTGCGACTGGAAGTAGTAAACCAATATAGCTTCATAGTTTTGGCGTACTCAGATGAAGCGACGGGTTCAGCAAACATGTAGTTGCAGAAGTGTCTTGGCTGCTGGTCGTGTGGGGTTAATTAAGCGCATGCATTGGCACAGCCATCCAGCTGCAATGGCGTGCTTTTTGATTGGAAAATTTTCTTTGGTCAAATATGAGAATGCTCTTGGTGACCAAAATGCACTACTTCTCAATCTCTAGCTGGTTTACCTGTGTGATGTGTAAGTTTAGTGACATGATGTTAAAATTGTAAGACAAGATCCTCAAAACCATGTTTACTATTTCAACAAAATTAGAGAAACTACCGGGATAAGCAATGCCTTGCTTGGTGCTGATTTCCCAAAATTAGCAAAAAAAGAAAAAACCAAGTACATAAAAATTTGGATGTGCTTAATTAATTAGGCAGGCGATTAATCATGCCGAATCAGTTTGAAAGTGTTTGTGGGCAAGGACGGCCAGTAGCTAGGCTATCGCTGCCATTGGTGACTGCCAACATGCTCTCAACGACATGGTTGGCCAGCGTTTGCCAACATAGATAACAACCACCACGCCTCGTGACATGAGCGACCAAACATTCGTAAAGATGGATGATGACCGTCGTCTACACACTGATGGTTGCCGAAATGTTTTGCGGGCGAGGATAATAGATGCCATAGAACAAGGTCAGCGGTCGCGTGCTTGAGGAAGACCAAGCACTAACGGTCGAGGGTGGACATAAACAATCAATGGGCTCTCAGTTACATTGCAAAGCACCGAGAACCGCTTGCCAACATGGACAACGGCCACCATGCGCCGCGACATGGGAGACCTAGCATTCACCAAGATGGATGAAGTCTATGCTCCATGGGATGTCCACTCGATGATGGTGGCGAAATGTTCACTGGTGAGGACAACATGACACAACACTAGCTAGGTGGTTCATGCTATAGTAAATTGGCAGTGTTCCAAAAACAAGAAGGAAAAAGAACTGAAGCCAAAGTGGTGCATGGTGTTGGAGAAAGTAAGAGTGTTCCAAATAATAAGAGAAAAAAGAAAGAAAGAGTATTCTAGGAAATAAGTAGGAACGAGAACTAAAGTTGCCGAGGAATGAGAAAGAAGAAGATGAGGCATCGATGATGAACACATTAATGTTGACGTGGTGCTGGTTGGTGCCAATTAAACGGATTGACGAAGAGGCATGGAGTAGAAGACGTAGGGAAATATGAAAAAGAGAAGAACGACAATTATCCCTTCTAGCATATATGTGGGATGGAGGTGGAGCTTATTGGTGACTAGGAAAGATCTCTGTAGTTATTTGTTGTTTTGTGTCAATAGTATGTGTTAGTTTTTAACCCACTCTATTATATCGTAAACAAGAAAATTTCATCCTTACTGCAATGCATGGCGAAGATGAGTTGGCTGTCATCTGCTTTTAAAGGAGGTGGCGCCAGTGAGAGAAAAAACGAGAAATGTCTCGCTACGGCGGAAAATCGGTCAAGAATGAGAGGTTCCGACAGAAAAAGGGAAGGTGCGTCATTGAATAGGGTTTTTGTGTTGAACCCGGATGTTATAGATATTGCGGATAGCCCGTAGCAACGCACGGGCGTTCTGCTAGTATTCAATAGAATTTCAGCTTCATCTGGTGTCCTTTCCCTGAAAATAGAACCAGCACAACTATCCAGGTGGTCTCTGGAAGCATCGGTTAGTCCATTATAAAAGATATCAAGTATTTCATTTTTCTTAAGAGGATGATCGTGAAAAGCATTAAGTAATTGGAGAAGCCTCCCCCAAGCTTGTGGGAGACTCTCTTCTTCAATTTGCACAAAATTATATATATCCCTTAAAGAAGCTTGTTTCTTATGAGCAGGAAAATATTTAGTAGAGAAGTAATAAATCATATCCTGGGGACTACGCACACAACCAGGATCAAGAGAATTAAACCATATCCTAGCATCACCCTTTAATGAGAACGGAAATATTTTAAGGATATAAAAGTAGCAAGTTCTCTCATCATTAGTAAACAGGGTGGCTATATCATTTAATTTAGTAAGATGTGCCACAACAGTTTCAGATTCATAGCCATAGAAAGGATCCAATTCAACCAAAGTAATTATATCAGGATCAATAGAGAATTCATAATCCTTATCAGTAACAAAGATAGGTGAAGTAGCATAAGGAGGATCATATTTCATTCTAGCATTCAGATTTTTTTGTTTCAGCTTAGCTAATAATTTCTTAAGATCATTCCTATCATTGCAAGCAAGAAAGTCTCTAGCAGTTTCTTCATCCATAACATAGCCCTAGGGCACAACATGCAATTCATATTTATTAGGAGAGCCTTCATCATCAATTTCATCAATGTTATCAGTTTCAATAATTTCATTCTCTCTAGCCATAGCAAGTTGTTCATCAAGAAATTACCAAGTGGCACAGTAGTATCAAGCATAGAAGTAGTTTCATCATAAGTATCATGCATAGCAGAAGTGGCATCATCAACAACATGCGGCATATCAGAATTAATAGCAGAAGCAGGTTTAGGTGTCGCAAACTTACTCAAAACAGAAGGTGAATCAAGTGCAGAGCTAGATGGCAGTTCCTTACCTCCCCTCGTAGTTGAGGGATAAAATTTTGTTTTCTCGTCTTTCAAGTTCTTCATAGTGACCAGCAGATATAAATCCCAAGTTACTCGAGCTATGCTCCCCGGCAACAGCGCCAGAAAATAGTCTTGAAAACCCACAAGTATAGGGGATCACAACAGTTTTCGAGGGTAGAGTATTCAACCCAAATTTATTGATTCGACAGAAGGGGAGCCAAAGAATATTCTCAAGTATTAGCAGTTGAGTTGTCAATTCAACCACACCTGGATAACTTAGTATCTGCAGCAAAGTATTTAGTAGCAAAGTAATATGGGAGTAACGGTAGCGGTAACAAAAGTAATATTTTTGGGTTTTGTAGTGATTGTAACAGTAGCAACGGAAAAGTAAAAAAACGGAGAACAATACGTGAAAAGCTCGTAGGCATTGGATCGGTGATCGAGAATTATGCCGGATGCGGTTCATCATGTAACAATCATAACATATGGTGACACAGAACTAGCTCCAATTCATCAATGTAATGTAGGCATGTATTCCGAATATAGTCATACGTGCTTATGGAAAAGAACTTGCATGACATCTTTTGTCCTACCCTCCCGTGGCAGAAGGGTCCTAGCGGAAACTAAGGGATATTAAGGCCTCCTTTTAATAGAGTTCCGCGCCAAAGCATTAACACATAGTGAATACTGAACTCCTCAAACTATGGTCATCACCGGGAGTGGCCCCGATTATTGTCACTTCGGGGTTGCCGGATCATAACACATAGTAGGTGACTATAGACTTGCAAGATAGGATCAAGAACTCACATATATTCATGAAAACATAAAAGGTTCAGATCTCAAAATCATGGCACTCGGGCCCTAGTGACAAGCATTAAGCATAGCAAAGTCATAGCAACATCAATCTCAGAACATAGTGGATACTAGGGATCAAACCCTAACAAAACTAACTCGATTACATGATAAATATCATCCAAACCATCACCGTCCAGCAAGCCTACGATGGAATTCCTCACGCACGGCGGTGAGCATCATGAAATTAGTGTTGGAGGATGGTTGATGATGATGATGGCGACGGATTCCCCTCTCTGGAGCCCTGAACGGACTCCAGATCAGCCCTCCCGAGAGAGTTTAGGGCTTGGTGGCGGCTCCACATCGTAAAACGTGATGAATCTTACTCTCTGATTTTTTTCTCCCCGAACACGAATATATATAGAGTTGGAGTTGAGGTCTGCGGAGCTCCAGGGGGCCCACGAGGCAGGGGGCGCGCCCAGGGGGACAGGCGCGCCCCCCACCCTCGTGGACAGGTGGTGGGCCCCTAGCCTTGATTCTTTTGCCAATATTTTTAATATTTTCCAAAAATAAGCTCCGTGGAGTTTCAGGTCATTCCGAGAACTTTTGTTTTTGCACATAAATAACACCATGGCAATTCTGCTAAAAACAGCGTCAGTCCGGGTTAGTTTCATTCAAATCATGCAAGTTAGAGTCCCAAACATGGGCAAAAGTGTTTGGAAAAGTAGATACGACGGAGACGTATCAGCACGCCCAAGGGGGGGAGTCCTCCTCCAAGTAGGTTTGGCTCCCCCCTTTCCTATTCCTATTAGAAGGAGGAAGGAGGAGGAGAGAAGAAGGAAAGGGGGGCCGGCCCCCAAACCCTAAACCAATTCAGTTTGGGCCTAGGGGGGCGCGCCCCACCACTTGCCCGCTGCCTCCTATTTCCACTAGGGCCCATTAAGGCCCATTGACTCCCCGGGAGGTTTCGGTAATCTCGCGGTACTCCGAAAAATATCTGATACACTTCGGAACCCTTCCGGTTTCCGAATATAACCTTAAAATATATCAATCTTTATGTCTCGACCATTTCGATACTCCTCGTCATGTCTGTGATCTCATCCGGGACTCCGAACAACCTTCGGTCATCAAATCACATAAACTCATAATACAAATCGTCATCGAACGTTAAACGTGCGGACCCTACGGGTTCGAGAACTATGTAGACATGACCGAGACACATCTTCGGTCAATAACCAATAGCGGAACCTGGATGCTCATATTGGTTCCTACATATTCTACGAAGATCTTTATCGATCAAACCGCATAACAACATACGGTGTTCCCTTTGTCATCGGTGTGTTACTTGCCCGAGATTCGATCGTCGGTATCATCATACCTAGTTCAATCTCATTACCGGCAAGTCTCTTTACTCGTTGTGTAATGCATCATCCTGCAACTAACTCATTAGTCACATTGCTTGCAAGGCTTATAGTGATGTGCATTACCGAGAGGGCCCAGAGATACCTCTCCGAAACACGGAGTGACAAATCCTAATCTTGATCTATGCCAACCCAACAAACACCTTCGGAGACACCTGTAGAGCATCTTTATAATCACCCAGTTACGTTGTGATGTTTGATAGCACACTAGGTGTTCCTCCGGTATTTGGGAGTTGCATAATCTCATAGTCAGAGGAACATGTATAAGTCATGAAGAAAGCAGTAGCAATAAAACTAAATGATCATTTATGCCAAGCTAACGGACGGGTCTTGTCCATCACATCATTCTCTAATAATGTGATCCGTTCATAAAATGACAACACATGTCTATGGCTAGGGAACTTAACCATCTTTGATCAATGAGCTAGTCAAGTAGAGGCATACTAGTGACACTTTGTTTGTCTATGTATTCACACATGTACTAAGTTTCCGATTAATACAATTCTAGCATGAATAATAAACATTTATCATGATATAAGGAAATATAAATAACAACTTTATTATTGCCTCTAGGGCATATTTCCTTCACACATGTGCGATGATGACTTCGTTTTTCGAGGATTTGGTGACGATAGGCTATTGTCGCGGCTCAACTACCTGCTTGTACGTGCATTATCTTCAGCAAGCATGGTGGAAATTTCAGCTTCCGGTATCTTTCTTTTATTAGTAACAATTTCTTTCATATACTTAGCATAAGGATTTATTTTAAGCATATCAGTCAAACGCATACGCAAAAAGATAGGTCTAATCATTTCAGCAAAGCGCTCAAAAAACTCATCATCCTTTTTCTTGGTTGGTTTGGGAGGAAATGGCATGGGTTTCTGAACCCATGGCTCCCTTTCTTTACCGTACTTCCTAGCAACAAAGTCTCCCTTATCATAACGTTGATTCTTTGATTGTGGGTTATCAAGATCAACAGAAGGTTCAATTTCTACATCATTATCATTACTAGGTCGAGCCTCAACATGAACATCATCATTAACATTATCACTAGGTTCATGTTCATCACCAGATTGTGTTTCAAAGCATCATAAATAGAAATATCATTTGGATTCTCGTGTGGTTCAGGAATAGGTTCACTAGAAGCATGCAAAGTCCTATCGCTTTTTCTTTTTCTTCTTTTTAGAAGGACTAGGTGCATCTATATTATTTCTCCGAGAATCCTGCTCAATTCTCTTAGGATGGCCTTCGTGATAGAAAGGTTCTGAGTCATCTTACCAGTTCTAGTCGCCACTCTAAGAGCATAATCATTATTCTTACTATTTAATTCATTGAGAAAATCATTTTAAGCTTTAAGTACTTGTTCTACTTGAGTGGTAACCATAGAAGCATGTTTAATGAGTTTAAGTTCACCTTTAACTCTAGACATATAATCACCCAAGTGTTCAATCATATAAGCATTTTGTTTTAATTGTCTACCAAAGTAAGCATTGAAGTTTTCTTGTTTGACAATAAAATTATCAAACTCATCTAAGCATTGGCTACCAAACTTAGTAGGAGGGATTTCAGCTTTATCATATCTATAGAGAGAATTTACCTTTACTACCTGTGTCGGGTTATCAAGACCATGAGTTTCTTCAATTAGTGATGAATTAAGATCATACATTTCTTCAACAGCGATGAAATCAAGACTATGTATTTCTTCAATAGGTGGTAAATTCTTAACATCTTCAGCTTTAATACCCTTTTCTTTCATAGATTTCTTTGCCTCTTGCATATCTTCAGGACTGAGAAATAGAACACCCCTCTTCTTCGGAGTTGGTTTAGGAATAGGCTCAGGAATTGGCTCAGGAAGTGTCCAATTATTTTCATTTGTCAACATATTCTCTACTCCTAATGGATGAATTGGTTGAATAGTCCCACCATTTTCAACCGGTTTATTTTCAACCGGTTTATTTTCAACCGGTTATTTTTCGTCTGGTTTTTTTGTCCCACCTCCCACCACCCCCTTCCATCGGTTTTCCTCTTCTCTGGTCTGGCCGGCAATACTCAACGTATTTATGGTAATCAATCACAATTAATCCACGTATGGAAAGGCTATAAACTCAGAAATCTCATCAATCTAGGTATGGTAAGGCCATAACTCAGAAAATTTCGAATATGGTAATCATATTCTAAAGGCTATCAATCCAGGTATGGTAAGGCCATAACTCTAAAGGCTATTTAAATTACCCTAAAGGCTATCAATCCAGGTATGGTAAGGCCATAACTCAGAAAATTTCAAATACGGTAATTATATGGTAATAGATTTCAATTACCTCAAAGGCTATCTCTACTCTTAATGGAGGAGTCTGCACACCTAAATCACCTCGTAAATCACAATTATATCGTCGCATTACCTAAAAAGGAACAGATCCCGTTTCCGATCCTCTCCAAACCAAATCAATGATGGGGCACCCCTCAAAAGAAAAGCAATGCCCACATCCTTTGGGACTTCCGAGCAAGAGGTCTAACCTCTGCTCGCACGCAGCCCGCCGCCACTCCCGTTGCAGAATGGCGCCGTCCTTTCGATGGCTCGCTGCCGCCGCCACCGTCCCGCTCGCTGCTGGCCACCTTGATCGGCGCCTCCCAATGCCACCTCCCCTGCCTCCGTAATGGCGAAGGGTCCGATTCCATGGACACGGATCTGGTAGAGTGTTAGTGTTGAGAGGAGACCAAAGAAGGAGTAGGCGAATCAAGAAGCGGCGATTGCATCAAGTCAACTCCAAGTCACGGGTACACTAATTATCTCGATTTTGTCAATCCTCCCGATCGTGTTTACGCATCGGATGCAACTTTTGCCTGGCGGTGAATTGAAACTGATTTGCATTGGAAGTAGTAAACCAATATAGCTTCATAGTTTTGGCGTACTCCGGATGAAGCGGCGGGTTCAAGAAACATGTAGTTGCGACGTGTCTTGGCTGCTGGTCGTGTGGGGTTAATTAGCGCATGCATTGGCACAGCCATCCAGCTGCAATGGCGTGCTTTTTGATTGGAAAATTTTCTTTGGTCAAATATGAGAATGCTCTTGGTGACCAAAATGCACTACTTCTCAATCTCTAGCTGGTTTACCTGTGTGATGTGTAAGTTTAGCTGACATGATGTTAAAATTGTAAGACAAGATCCTCAAAACCATGTTTACTATTTCAACAAAATTAGAGAAACTACCGGGATAAGCAATGCCTTGCTTGGTGCTGATTTCCCAAAATTAGCAAAAAGAAAAAAACCAAGTACATAAAAATTTGGATGTGCTTAATTAATTAGGCAGGCAGTTAATCGTGCGAATCAGTTTGAAAGTGTTTGTGGGCAAGGGCGGCCAGTAGCTAGGCTATCGCTGCCATTGGTGACCGCCAACATGCTCTCAACGACATGGTTGGCCAGCGTTTGCCAACATAGATAACAACCACCACGCCTCGTGACATGAGCGACCAAACATTCAGTAAAGATGGATGATGACCGTCGTCTACACCGATGGTTGCCGAAATGTTTTGCGGGCGAGGATAATAGATGCCATAGAACAAGGTCAGCGATGGCGTGCTTGAGGAAGACCAAGCACTAACGGTCGAGGGTGGACATAAACAATCAATGGGCTCTCAGTTACATTGCAAAGCACCGAGAACCGCTTGCCAACATGGACAACGGCCACCATGCGCTCGCGACATGGGAGACCTAGCATTCACCAAGATGGATGAAGTCTATGCTCCGCGGGATGTCCACTCGATGATGGTGGCCGAAATGTTCGCTGGTGAGGACAACATGACACAACACTAGCTAGGTGGTTCATGCTATAGTAAATTGGCAGAGTGTTCCAAAAACAAGAAGGAAAAGAACTGAAGCCAAAGTGGTGCATGGTGTTGGAGAAAGTAAGAGTGTTCCAAATAATAAGAGAAAAAAGAAAGAAAGAGTATTCTAGGAAATAAGTAGGAACGAGAACTAAAGTTGCCAAGGAATGAGAAAGAAGAAGATGAGGCATCGATGATGAACACATTAATGTTGACGTGGTGCTGGTTGGTGCCAATTAAACGGATTGACGAAGAGGCATGGAGTAGAAGGCGTGAGGAAATATGAAAAGAGAAGAACGACAATTATCCCTTCTAGCATATATGTGGGATGGAGGTGGAGCTTATTGGTGACTAGGAAAGATCTCTGTAGTTATTTGTTGTTTTGTGTCAATAGTATGTGTTAGTTTTAACCCACTCTATTATATCGTAAACAAGAAAATTTCATCCTTACTGCAATGCATGGCGAAGATGAGTTGGCTGTCATCTGCTTTTAAAGGAGGTGGCGCCCGATTGAGAGAAAAAAGCGAGAAATGTCTCGCTTCTGGCGGAAAATCGGTCAAGAATGAGAGGTTCCGGTGAAAAAGGGAAGGTGCGTCATTGAATAGGGTTTTTGTGTTGAACCCGGATGTTATAGATATTGCGGATAGCCCGTAGCAACGCACGGGCGTTACGCTAGTATTCAATAGAATTTCAGCTTCATCTGGTGTCCTTTCCCTGAAAATAGAACCAGCACAACTATCCAGGTGGTCTCTGGAAGCATCGGTTAGTCCATTATAAAAGATATCAAGTATTTCATTTTTCTTAAGAGGATGATCAGGAAAAGCATTAAGTAATTGGAGAAGCCTCCCCCAAGCTTGTGGGAGACTCTCTTCTTCAATTTGCACAAAATTATATATATCCCTTAAAGAAGCTTGTTTCTTATGAGCAGGAAAATATTTAGTAGAGAAGTAATAAATCATATCACGGGACTACGCACACAACCAGGATCAAGAGAATTAAACCATATCCTAGCATCACCCTTTAATGAGAACGGAAATATTTTAAGGATATAAAAGTAGCAAGTTCTCTCATCATTAGTAAACAGGGTGGCTATATCATTTAATTTAGTAAGATGTGCCACAACAGTTTCAGATTCATAGCCATAGAAAGGATCCAATTCAACCAAAGTAATTATATCAGGATCAATAGAGAATTCATAATCCTTATCAAGAATAAAGATAGGTGAAGTAGCATAAGGAGGATCATATTTCATTCTAGCATTCAGATTTTTTGTTTCAGCTTAGCTAATAATTTCTTAAGACCATTCCTATCATTGCAAGCAAGAAAGTCTCTAGCAGTTTCTTCATCCATAACATAGCCCTAGGGCACAACATGCAATTCATATTTATTAGGAGAGCCTTCATCATCAATTTCATCAATGTTATCGGTTTCAATAATTTCATTCTCTCTAGCCATAGCAAGTTGTTCATCAAGAAATTACCAAGTGGCACAGTAGTATCAAGCATAGAAGTAGTTTCATCATAAGTATCATGCATAGCGAGTGGCATCATCAACAACATGCGGCATATCGTAATTAATAGCGAAGCAGGTTTAGGTGTATAAACTTACTCCAAACAGAAGGTGAATCAAGTGCAGAGCTAGATGGCAGTTCCTTACCAACCATCGTAGTTGAGGGATAAAAATATGTTTTCTCGTCTTTAAAGATATTCATAGTGACCAGCAGATATAAATCCCAAGTTACTCGAGCTATGCTCCCCGACAGCGCCTTAAAATAGTCTTGAAAACCCACAAGTATAGGGGATCACAACAGTTTTCGAGGGTAGAGTATTCAACCCAAATTTATTGATTCGGCGTAAGGGGAGCCAAAGAATATTCTCAAGTATTAGCAGTTGAGTTGTCAATTCAACCACACCGGATAACTTAGTATCTGCAGCAAAGTATTTAGTAGCAAAGTAATATGGGAGTAATGTGATGGCGGTAACAAAAGTAATATTTTTGGGTTTTGTAGTGATTGTAACAATATAGCGGAAAAGTAAAAAAACGGAGAACAATACGTGAAAAGCTCGTAGGCATTGGATCGGTGATCGAGAATTATGCCGGATGCGGTTCATCATGTAACAATCATAACATATGGTGACACAGAACTAGCTCCAATTCATCAATGTAATGTAGGCATGTATTCGAATATAGTCATACGTGCTTATGGAAAAGAACTTGCATGACATCTTTTGTCCTACCCTCCCGTGGCGGAAGGGTCCTAGCGGAAACTAAGGGATATTAAGGCCTCCTTTTAATAGAGTTCCGCCAAAGCATTAACACATAGTGAATCTTGAACTCCTCAAACTATGGTCATCACCGGGAGTGGCCCCGATTATTGTCACTTCGGGGTTGCCTGATCATAACACATAGTAGGTGACTATAGACTTGCAAGATAGGATCAAGAACTCACATATATTCATGAAAACATAAAAGGTTCAGATCTCAAAATCATGGCACTTTCGGGCCCTAGTGACAAGCATTAAGCATAGCAAAGTCATAGCAACATCAATCTCAGAACATAGTGGATACTAGGGATCAAACCCTAACAAAACTAACTCGATTACATGATAAATATCATCCAAACCATCACCGTCCAGCAAGCCTACGATGGAATTCCTCACGCACGGCGGTGAGCATCATGAAATTAGTGTTGGAGGATGGTTGATGATGATGATGGCGACGGATTCCCCTCTCTGGAGCCCTGAACGGACTCGGATCAGCCCTCCCGAGAGAGTTTAGGGCTTGGTGGCGGCTCCACATCGTAAAACGTGATGAATCTTACTCTCTGATTTTTTTCTCCCCGAACACGAATATATATAGAGTTGGAGTTGAGGTCTGCGGAGCTCCAGGGGGCCCACGAGGCGGGCGCGCCTGGGGACGGCGCCCCCACCCTCGTGGACAGGTGGTGGGCCCCTAGCCTTGATTCTTTTGCCAATATTTTTAATATTTTCCAAAAATAAGTTTCGTGGAGTTTCAGGTCATTCCGAGAAATTTTGTTTCTGCACATAAATAACACCATGGCAATTACACTTTAAAAAGCAATCGGTCAAGGTTAGTTTCATTCAAATCATGCAAGTTAGAGTCCCAAACATGGGCAAAAGTGTTTGGAAAAGTAGATCTGACGGAGACGTATCAAGACGCCAAGGGGAGTCCTACTCCAAGTAGGTTTGGCTCCCCTTTCCTATTCCTATTAGAAGGAGGAAGGAGGAGGAGAGAAGAAGAAGGGGGGGCCCCAAACCCTAAACCAATTCAGTTTGGGCCTGGGGGGCGCGCCCCACCTCTTGCCCGCTGCCTCCTATTTCCACTAGGGCCCATTAAGGCCCATTGACTCCCCGGGAGGTTTCGGTAATCTCGCGGTACTCCGAAAAATATCTGATACACTTCGGAACCCTTCCGGTTTCCGAATATAACCTTAAAATATATCAATCTTTATGTCTCGACCATTTCGATACTCCTCGTCATGTGCATGATCTCATCCGGACTCGAACAACCTTCGTCATCAAATCACATAAACTCATAATACAAATCGTCATCGAACGTTAAGCGTGCGGACCCTACGGGTTCGAGAACTATGTAGACATGACCGAGACACATCTTCGGTCAATAACCAATAGCGGAACCTGGATGCTCATATTGGTTCCTACATATTCTACGAAGATCTTTATCGATCAAACCGCATAACAACATACGGTGTTCCCTTTGTCATTGGTGTATTACTTGCCCGAGATTCGATCGTCGGTATCATCATACCTAGTTCAATCTCATTACCGGCAAGTCTCTTTACTCGTTGTGTAATGCATCATCCTGCAACTAACTCATTAGTCACATTGCTTGCAAGGCTTATAGTGATGTGCATTACCGAGAGGGCCCAGAGATACCTCTCCGAAACACGGAGTGACAAATCCTAATCTTGATCTATGCCAACCCAACAAACACCTTCGGAGACACCTGTAGAGCATCTTTATAATCACCCAGTTACGTTGTGATGTTTGATAGCACACAAGGTGTTCCTCCGGTATTCGGGAGTTGCATAATCTCATAGTCAGAGGAACATGTATAAGTCATGAAGAAAGCAGTAGCAATAAAACTAAATGATCATTTATGCCAAGCTAACGGACGGGTCTTGTCCATCACATCATTCTCTAATAATGTGATCCATTCATAAAATGACAACACATGTCTATGGCTAGGGAACTTAACCATCTTTGATCAATGAGCTAGTCAAGTAGAGGCATACTAGTGACACTTTGTTTGTCTATGTATTCACACATGTACTAAGTTTCCGATTAATACAATTCTAGCATGAATAATAAATATTTATCATGATATAAGGAAATATAAATAACAACTTTATTATTGCCTCTAGGGCATATTTCCTTCACACATGTGCGATGATGACTTCGTTTTTCGAGGATTTGGTGACGATAGGCTATTGTCGCGGCTCAACTACCTGCTTGTACGTGCATTATCTTCATTTGCATGGCATGTCAAGACCATGATACACATGTAGTTACTGGAATCGCGGAAAGTGGTGGTAGTAACAACACATGATGACTTTGATTTGGTGGTGCTTCTCGAGTACCCGATCTCGAGCTCTGGGTGAAAACCCTAAGTCTGAACTAGTTGTATACCTGACAATGGTGATGATTTTGCGTTGTTACCTTATTGACGACATTGCTCTAGGTTGATCTTCAGGGTGAAAACCTAGGATCTGACCTTCTATGGTTGGATCCGGCAACAGCAGACCTTGAACATCATTCCCTTCCTCAAGGCGTTGCTGTTGGAGAACATTTTTCATTGTCCTTGTGATGTCAAGAGATGGTTGGTGTGGATATGTTTGTGTTACAGTTCGTCGATCGCTATTATGATCGCTTTGAATTTTTTCCTCCACCTAGGCATAGATTTGGTCTTGTATGACTTTGCTCTTTGTCCACGTGTTTCTTTGTGTGTGTTTGTGCATTGGTGTTGACTTTGTGCATCCTAATTATGTAGAGGCCGGATATGCGCTCATTGTGTTTGTATCCTCTTGATGTTCTTTTGAATCAATAAAATCCATCATTTATCAAAAAAAAAGTTAAGGTGACTACAACCGAATTTGCATTCAAAATAAACAAGAAATGGCGGCAGCTACAACAATAGGATAGAGAGGAGCGAAGGGAAAGAGTAAAAGAGTACAAGGAAAGGAATGAGACTCTGCATCTGAGCTCTGGACGCCTCAACTAAAACAGAGTTCTTCAACTCCATTTTCATCTAACCAAGGAAATGTACTAAGGTTGGACGATCCAAGATTCAAACTCATCGTAACTAATATCCATGACGATCAATGGAAATGCTTCTAGCTACACTTGATTGTCAAACCGTTGAGTACTGAGCACAACACGCAGTAGATTTAAGGTTTCCATGTACATCTTGGCACATACGTACGCATGTACAGCTCGACCGCAAGCTCCAAGGTCGTCGCTGCATTGTCAACTCAAGCTAGTTCATCGTTCGGCGCATGGAATCTTATGGGAGTTGCAGTCAACTTGATCAATCCGCTAGACAACTGCAACTACTACTGAGCCAGTAACCAGCTAAAACTAGAGCGCCCCTTGCGCTCGCGGCACTATAAGTACCCATGCAAACTTCCACGTACCATATTCATCTCAGCATCCACTTTACAAGTTTACAACACACACCAACAATGGCTGGTACCAAACTTGTAGCACTTGGTTTCGTTGCCCTGCTAGTAGTTGGACTATCCAATGCTGCACGGGTAGCTAGATTGTCTAGCGCAGAGGGGCAAGGTCAGGGAGGGGGAGCGGGAGGTGGAACCGGAACCGGTGCCGGGGCAGGGTCTGGGAGTGGCGATGGGTCAGCTGGCAGTAGCGTTAGTACGTCTGGGTCGTCGGATCATGCCCGGGCTAGTTCCGGTGGTGGCGGTAGAGGTGGCGGTGGTGGCGGTAGTGGTGGCAGTGGGTATGGCTCTGGGTCAGGGTCAGGATCTAGCTCAAGTACTAGCCGTGGTGCCGGAAGAGCATGGATTGGCCGTGGGCGCACTGAAGCCGGAGGTGCCGGCGGTGGTGGGGGCGCCGGAAGAGGAGACGGTGACCAAGGTTCTAGTGGCCATGGCGATGGCTCTGGCTTTGGGAGCGGCTCCAGCAAGGTGGTCAGTGAAGGCTATTATGGGGCAACTGGCTATGCTAACCGTGGCGGCAATGGTGATGGTGGAGGTCATGGCGAAGGTGGTGGATACGGCAATGGTGGAGGGAATGGGTCAGGTTATGGCAACGGTGAATTCCCTTAAATTACTTCATAGATCAGCAAACTAAACGTGGAGCCCGTAGTAGTCTGGTGATTTGTCTTTTTTTTAGTTGTCTGGTGATTTGTCTTAGTATGGGACGTAATGTACGTCTCGTTTTCCACAAATCAGCATCATTTATCTTTGTGTATTGTGCAATAAGGAATAATGCTCTATCCTTGCTGAACGTGGTTACATTTAGAAGTTACGCATGCAACTTATGAGAAGATAGAACTATGTGTTGTACTTCATCCCTAAAATATAAGATGTGTTTTGACAGACTTGTTAATATGTACTCCCTCTCGTTTCAAAATATAAGACCATTTTTTATACTATCATAGTGCCAAAAATAATCTTACATTTTAGGACGGAGGGAGTATTTTATAGGATACATCATGGATGTATTAGATTCGTATTGAAGGAATAATTTTAGAGATGGATGAAGCGATTATCTGAGAAGATTGTAACTTATATTCGAGCCTCGCTGCAGGGCAGTGTTTATTGTACTCAAATAGTATGGAATTCTCGGGGGGCATGCAGGGACAGGGACAGGAGCACGCATGCATGCAACTGTTCAATTGCTTTAAGAATTGTGAACATGTTTGATTTAAGCCATTTGATTACTGTAGGTTGGGTTCTATCCATACATGTTTTTGGCAGCTTTTGCTAGAGCAGCATCGCCATCCATCCCACCTCTAATACCTTTTTCATTTCATCTTTATTTTAATCTACTATATCTTTTGAACCAAAAATCCAAATTAAGTTTTGTTTGCATATTTGTGTTCACTGCAACGAGAACTTTTGAGAAAGACCAATCTTGAATACATTTTGATAACTTAAAAAAAAGTCCAAGTTTCAAAATTTGTATTTGATAGTCGTAAGGTTACGTTTTACCAAGTTTCATCTGCTTTTAGGGTTCTGGGGTTAGAGCTTAGGGCCTATGGTTTAGGGCTTAGGACTTACGGTTTATGCTTTAGGGTTTAAGTTTAAGTTTTTGTAATTTGCTGAATTTATTGTTGTTTCTATCAAGTTTTAGTAGTTGAAACTTGCCTGGACGCCTAATAGACTCGCGATCCGCAAAGACGTTGGATACCGCACGTGGGCGAACCAAGTTTTAAGTTTCAGTTTCTGAAACTTGCGATTTTGTCGTTTGCTTGTACCAAGGTTGAAGAGTTGAGACTTAACAAAGTTTCATAAACTCATCAAAACATATTCAAAATGGATCTTATTTCAAAGTACTCATCACAAGAAACACAAATATGAAAACAAAATGTAAATTAAAATTTTGGTAAAGATATAATAGGTTCAAATTTGAAAGTAAAACGAAAAAGCATGTGATGTGGGATGGGTGGAGCTACGAAAAGCTGCACGCATGGACCCATCTAAGGTAAATAAAGGTTAAAGCACACGCAAAGATCAAACAAGTTTCTGAATCCTAAAGCAATCGAATGGCCAAAAATTTGTGTGTGGCCCTACATATATGCCACAAATCCGCGTCCCGAATAGTATGGTGGTTTACCTCCACTGATGTTGTTACTTGTTGTGAATGCGCGCCACGGCATGCCACACAACGCGGTATGTTTGTGGAGTGATGTGTAATATTTTCCAACAACCGGCAGAAGCTTTTCCTGTTCATTAAGAATTTTTCTTTGACTAGTTAATAGTAAAAATCAATCAAAAATCCCACACATTTGCAACACAGGCACACGCCAGCTTCGAAGCTGCGCAGCAACCGCGTTCACGATAGTGCCACAAAAGGTGCCACATGCTACACCCTACTACCTTCGTTCTAGTTTATGTCCCCTTTGTATTTTGTACCAAATTTTAACTAAAGATTTAACTAACAAAATATTAATGCATGTCATCGTAGGATTCTTATTTGAACATAGTTTTCAATTATATTATTTTTTATGACATGCATTAACATTTTGTTAGTTAAATTTAAAGTCAAAATTAGGCATAGAATACAAAATGACTAATAAACTAGGACGGAGGTAGTACATCACAATGGCGGAGCAACTGCTCCAGCTGGCAAGAGGCGCGGAAGATTACCCTCAAAGCACGCTGAGGTGAGGTGACCGATGCAAAGCCTTGGGGAGTACATAAATGCTAGGCCATTGGTTCAGTTTGGTCTTAGTAATCGTAGCAACCCTGGAAATCGAAGGGGGCATGGTTGGACAATGAATTTCAGCACAACGACGAGGTTTTCTTTGGAGCGTGCGAGCCAAGTTATCTATTGCAAAGTACTTTATTTTCGTACAATTGCTTAATATTTATTTTGAGATCCATGCGCACAACTGTACAAGGTTGTAGGTGAACCTTCTCCTTGGCCTATTCCATTGTTTAGCGTAAACCTTTCCTGGTTTTTGAAGTTTTGTGTTGCTAACCTTTGCGGTATACCTCAAACCTGGCGAAATATCAAAGGTGATGGCAAGGTGAACCTGCTCCATCGAAGCACTAGGTGTTTGGATAACGTCACCTTGCCATCGCCTATAAACCTAAGTCTGGAATTAGGATGATACTTCACGATTCAAACTAGATCAAAGGAATAAGAGGCATGGTGGCATGAGCAGTAACAATTGAGCGCAACGACGTCCTTCTTCGAGCAGCCGGTGCAATGGCTCACGTAGTACCATGACGGTCTCCACCTCCAATTCCTCGATGCCATGGATTGATGGGAAGTCGAGCGCTCAATGCGTGATGAGGCATGGTATCGGTAGGAGGCTGGCAAGTTCAGGCATGAGGTTGTTGGTGCGCGCTCATGACCGTGCTAGTCAATACCGCCACTCCGGGGTCCGCCATCATCGCCTACCAAGCTCTCAGGGAAGACCATCACCCTGCCGTTGGCCAACACATGCTTGCACATGTCAACAGGCGACGCGGTGAGATAGGACGACACTAGCGTCCGCAGTGACACAACATTTCCGTTGACGCACTTGTCATTGTAGTGGCCTAGCACGAGGTGGAGGCGCTGATCTTGTTGCGGTCAGGGCTAGAGAGCCGGTTCCAGGAGCCCAGACTTTAGGGACCATTGTGGGAGGAGGTGAGTAAGAACATGGCGGCCATGTGTATGACGGCTAGAGCACCACATGGTGCAAGAATAGCAAACAAGAAGCATCCATGAAAAATCGCCTCGCGTCGCCTAGCCCTGGGCGACTCGGGCCCGGCCAGAGGTGGGCCCACCTCAATTCAAGGGTATTCAGCTGAATACCCATTATTTTTACCAAAATACTAGGTATATCTATACCTATTATTAAAGAGGATAGTTATTCTTGATTTGGTTCCGCTTTGTTTGGTCTTGTTTAAAATATTTTTATTATTTAGTACACTATTTCGTACTAAGCAAACCGGACGTACAAAGAAAACCGGGACGTATGTGTAAAGGAAACTTAAAACTAAACAAAGCAGCCAGCCGGCCAGCCTATATCTCTATTTTTCAGTTGCGAAACAAAACCAAGCCGCCGGCCCACATGTCTATTTTATGATTGCTAGCCTATATCAAGAGGATGGTTGCTCGTGAATCAACCTGTGGTTGAGTTGGTTAGGTGGACAGTGGTATTCCCAACCCATCAGGGTTTAAATCCTGGTGCTCGCATTATTCCTGGATTTATTTCAGAATTTCCGGCGATGCGTTTTCAGTAGGAGGAGACGTTCCCATCGACGACGAGGCACCTATGGTGACTTCGTAAATCTTAAGATGATATGCCGGCTCAGTCTCTCGGAGGTGTTCATAGGAATGAGTGTATGCGCGTGTATATGAGCGCTTGTGTCTGTACTGATGCTAAAAAAAAAGAAAATGGTTGCTCCGTGGAGGAAAGAACGCACGGTGTACGGCGGCGTACGGCACCACCGCCCGCTGGCTTCACTGAAGGCATGTTCGGATCTCCGTAGACGGACGTGCACCGGTGAGATGTCTTCGCATTGAAGGTGCGTGCATAACGTGTTCCCGGCAGCGCCAGCAACGGTGCTGGGACAGAGCAGGTTGAGCTTGACTTAAATTTGCAGCTCGTCTGCAGCGAAGTACATGGCGCCGGCTACGGTGACACAGACGTGCAGCTGACGCGGCGGCAGAGCTGCAGGCCGAGCGTGGGCATCGCGGTCGTTGTGATGCCGACGTGTAGCCCGCGCGATTGCACTGCACGAGCTGTATGTTAGAGCAGTCCGAAGAGGAAGAAGAAAGGACACACACAAGAGCTTGAGGTAGAAGAAAAGCGCACAGGGAGTTTTGCGGCACCGCACACATTTGTGCCTTTTCTCTGTTTCTTCTCAACACACACAGCTGATTACAAAGTCTTTTAATAGAGATACACACGTACTACTCCCGGCTACGTACTGCCTGATCCGCTATTTTCTCTCCACTAGCCGGTAGCATGGCCACGAGTAACAACCTCTTTGACACGGCCACACGATTCAGCCGGCATCATGCTTATCTCCTAATTACTCGGTCCACATCTAAGCCACTATCGGCTATACAGCACGTTCATGCAACGGAAATACGCGTACGTGCATGCTACTAACCTGATGGACGCCCTTACATGCATCCATTCTCTACTGACTTCCTCTTAACTAACTAACTCACTCTATCAACCAGCTTTGCACCGTGTACGTGATCACAACTTGACGTACACAACCTGCCGCAGCTTAGACTAAATGCATGACCGAAACTAATGCGATGAAATAAACATGATGAATACCTAGACAACAAGGTAAACTCTATCAATCACCCCCTTAACCTTGTTGTTGTTTATTCGAACACCTCCATGTCGATCTTCAAAGCAGCCCCGGCTCGTCGTCGGCCGTCGCGGCAGCAAGAAGCACCCGCTCCTTCCTTGGCTCGGTGCAATCCTTGGAGTAATGCTCGTACTCTTGACAGTTGTAGCAACGCACCTTGCGTATGTCGAAGTTGCCCTTCTTCTTGTCGGTGCCGCTGCGGTGGCGAGCAAGCCAGTCCTCCTCCGTGAGGAGCAGGCGACTCCCACCACCCTGGTCGTAGTTGCTGGCGCCCTCGTCCAAGTCGCTACGGTCCTCCGCCGTTTTGAGCCTTCCCACAAGCTCTTCCATGGACATGGTTTTAAGATCAAGAAGCTGTTCAATGGCGATAGCTACCTGGGTATACTTGGACGGCACGATGCGGAGAAGCTTCTTCACGACCTTCACCTCGTCGAGGTTCTCACCGAGCGTGTGCAGCTTGTTGGCGATCCCGTTCATGCGCATGGCGAGCTCATCCAGGGTCTCGCCACTCCTCATGCGGACGGCATCAAACTCCTTGAGGAGAGTCTGTGCCTTGGCCTCACGGACGCGGGCATCGCCGACCCGCTTGATCTTGATGGCATCCCATGCCTCCTTTGTCGTCGTGTTCATGACAAGCGTGGAGTGCATCTCGTCCGGCACGGCTCGCAGAATTGCCGCAAGCGCCGCCCTGTCCTGGCTAAAGCTCCCGCCTCCCTCGATGGCGTCCCACATGCGTTGGGCCTCCATGTTCACCTTCATGATCAACGACCACTCGAAGTAGTTCGTCGCCGTCAGCGGCGGGTAGACGACGGTGCAGCTGGCCTGGTGGACGACCTCCTGCTGCACCACCACCTCGCGGCAGCCACGCCGCGTCGGGCTCCGTCCTCGGCGCACCACCGGCGAGGCCGAGACACGGCGGCGACCCGACGACGGAGTACGTGAACCTTCAGTCACCATGGCTCTGATACCAAATGTTGGAGCAGCCCCAGAAGGAAGAAGAAAGGATACACACACAAGAGCTTGAGGTAGAAGAAGAGCGCATATGGAGTTTTGCGGCACCGCACACACATGTGCCTTTTCTCTGTTTCTTCTCAACACACATACAGCTGATTACAAAGTCTTTTAATAGAGACACACATGTATTACTCCCTGCTACGTACTGCCTGATCCGCTATTTTCTCTTCACTAGCCGGTAGCATGGCCACGAGTAACAATCTCTTTGACACGACCACACGATTCAGCCGGCGTCACGCTTATCTCCTAATTACTCGGTCCACATCTAAGCCACTATCGGCTATACAGCACGTTCATGCAACGGAAATACGCGTACGTGCATGCTACTAACCTGATGGACACCCGCACATGCATCCATTCTCTACTGACTTCCTCTCAACTAACTAACTCACTCTATCAACCAGCTTTGCACCGTGTACGTGATCACAATTTGACGTACACAACCTGCCGCAGCTTAGACTAAATGCATGACCGAAACTAATGCGACGAAATAAACATGATGAATACCTAGACAACAAAGTAAACTCTATCAATAAGAGAAGGCAGCGGCAGTGGTTGTGATGCCGACGTGTAGCCGGCGCGGTTGCACTTCACAAGCTGTACAGAGGGCAGCGGCAGTGGTTGTGGATGTGTAGTGAGTTATCAGCTATGACTGGCGGCGGCGCAACAGCACGAAGAAGAAAGGGTCCGCTGGGCAAGGTACCACTACTAGGAAAAAGCCTAGCAGCAGCGCGGGTTTTAGACCTATCAGTAGCGCTTGAAGGAGCGCTATTGGTACGGCGCTACAGCTAAAGGTTAGCAGTAGCGCGCGTTAACCAGCGCTGCTGCTATATCGACTTAGTAGTAGCACTTTCTTCAAAGAACGCTACTGGTAGTTACTAGTAGCGCCTCTCCCTGCCCGCGCTACTATTATTATTTCGTATTTTACTTTTTTTTATGTTGTATTCATACTCCTTTATACAAGTTTTCATACAACAGGGATTTAGGGATTGTTTTTACATCATAATGAGTTATTACATCACGAGGTGAAAGAACCGTGGACTAGTTTCAAGTGGATGGACATCCACTTGAAACTAATCCGTGGTTCTTTCACCGAATGATATAATAAATATCATCATCATCATCATCATCATCATATCATTAACAACTTATCATCATAATAGATCATTGTCATATAACACCTCCTCATGATCATCGTTTTCATCAATGAGACATCACATAGCAAATTGGTCACTAGTCATAATCACAACTACTCCTCATCATCAACTCTAAGATATTGTACCACATAATAAACATATTGTACCTCATAGGACCTACTACATTCTCTTAGGACCTACTATATTCTCTAAGGTAAAATAGCATAAAACAAGATAGCCCCTGACTCTCCGTTATGGAGAATGGCGATTATCCTATCTTCAATTCTTGCCTTTCGCTTAATGTTGCTTCCAAGAACCTCCTTACGACTGTCCAAACATTTTTTCCATTTTTTGATTAGCATGTGTTCACCGGATTTAGAAATCCGATATGCATAGGTGAGATCCGTAGGATGACCTGGCTGTATGTTCAGAACATCAAGGCGACCATTCTGATACATCAGATGAGGCACACAATCCATCGGGATTTTCTGTTGAAAAACATATAGTAATAACTTCGTAGTTAGCAATGATGTACTAGTTTTAGAAGTATGCAAAAGATGCACGGATGTCGTAATAGTAAAAAATCTGAGCAGAGTATCTCCATAGAAGTTACCGTGGTTCAACACGTGCACTAGTGGCACGTATTCACCATAATTTGGAGGAGTTCGATAATAGGTATTGTAATTCTCAAGATCAGTACAAAATGCGACCAGATGATTTTTCTCCTTATAAGTTAATTCGGAGCCATCGGTGTAGTGGGATTTGTCTACCATCTTCCGCACATTGTTTGAAGAATAAAATAAGTTGTCAATGAAAATAAGCTGTCAACTATTTTGAA
Organism: Aegilops bicornis; assembly: GCA_021605145.1. NCBI lineage: Eukaryota > Viridiplantae > Streptophyta > Magnoliopsida > Poales > Poaceae > Aegilops > Aegilops bicornis. Next base: position 135,580,778 of record CM038675.1, on the reverse strand, counting down.
ATAAACAATATAAATTAGTTAATAACTATGTTTGAGAAACTCACATAGCGGTAGAATCGGAAGCGTATCAACAAAGACCCAAATGTCCATATTGTCTTGCTCGATGTCAGGATCACCAAGATCCATAGTGACAATTATATCCTCATAAAACCCATACATCTTGCAAAGTGCTTCCCAATTTTGACACCCAAAATGGGCTACGCTCTCAGAATTGTACAGATTTACTTCAAAATCCATATCATGATGGGTCCTTAGGTGTATTTTCTTTTTTTCAAAATTTTCATGGTCTTCAAAACCCATCCTCTCCAAGACATAGCGTCTTGCATGGCATGCGATAAGCTAGTCGAATTGTAAAAGATAGAAATTAGACGTTGAAATAGTTGAAGTCGTGCTTAATTACGAAAAAACACTTGTGGTCGTTGCGTACCATTTCAACATCGAAGGTCTCCTCGAGCTTAATGCTGAAGGGTCGATCTTCGTCCAGGTGAGGCCTGTCGCACAGACCTCGATCGTCGTGGCACCAGCTGCACTCCCACGGGAGACTTTCGTCGTCCGAGTATGACATTTCCTACATTCATAATTCAAAGATTAAACTTGTACAATTAAATATATGTACTAAAAAACCTAAATTACATCATTATTATTCATCACGGGTTGACTATCGGTCTGTCGAGTCTTTTCTTGAAAACTCTCAGCTCACGTGGTGTATACATTCGACCGTTGGTGATGGTCGCTCCTCCTTTCCTTCCCGAGTGCATTACACCAAAATGTCTAGCACAGGGAACGAAGGAAAAGCGACCCCCACGACAACAGTCGGGATTCTTCGTCCTCTCATATATGGTGGAGACTCTCCCTCACTGATTCCTCTCTGACATTTGCGACCGTCGGTGATGGCGTTACTCCTCCTTCCCCTAGTGCATAACAAAGGTCTAGCACAAGGAGAAGAAGGAGAAATGACCCCCACGACAACAGTCGGGATTCTTCAGCATTGACAGACTTAAAGTCAACCCGAAATGTCGTTTAATTATTTTTCGAGAAAATCCAGGCCACTCGATATTTCCCACATATTCTAGCACAAGTCATGCCAAAATTAACGGAAAATTCCTGCATGACCTTTGCTAAAAATGGACATATCGAGCGCCTGAAATTTGCCGGAGCGGAAATTAATCAACACTCCAGCAAAACATAGGCCACTCAGAGGTGTAACCTGAACATGACCGGCCACTTGGGCAACCACATATTCTATTTGAGCAACACAAGATATACATGTTTTTATATACATCATATCTTATAGGACTCATATTGACATGGAGATTTGGCTAGTGTCACCTCGAGGCCGGAGGGGGTCGGTGACGGGGGCAACGGCTGGGATGATGGAGGGGCTCCTTGATTTCTGCAAAAACAAAAACCCTATAAGTTATCACTAATACATCCCGAATAATTGCTTAAACTAAAAAAATAACAACAAATATGACATGTTCAACTAGTTCTATTAATTCAACTAGTTCTTACTAAATGTAAACTTACTATAAATAAAAAAACTAGTTCTTTCTGAAAGTAAAGTAATTCAACTACTTATATTAATTTCCTTACTAAAATACATTACTTCTATTAATTCAACTAGTTCAACTAGTTTATTAATTTACTTACTAAATTAGTTCAACTAAAACTAAACTAGTTCAACTACTACTAAAAGTCATTATCTATGAACCCTAAATTAACATCTACTACTACTAAAAAACATCTACTAACTAAGCAGAGAGAGGGGGTGGGGGAGGGCTGGGGGGCTTACAGAGCGGGGAGAGACGGTGGCGGGGAGGTGCTCGGCGACGGAGGTAGGGGTGGCGAGGGCGGGCTCGGGATCGGGAGGCGGCGGTCCTCGGTGGGCTCGGGCGGCGACGGTAAGGTCGAGGGAGGCGACGGTGAGGTCGACAACGGCGGCGGGCGGCGGCGGTGAGGGCAGGCTCGGGCTCGGGCGTTGGTGATAGAGGAGTAGGGGAACAGGGAGAGAAAGGAGGGACCTAGCAAAATTTTGTGCCCGTGCGGGTGGTTAAGTCGAACTAGCAGTAGCGATCATTAGGAAACGCACTATAGCTAATTTAGCTATAGCGTGTTTCAAAGATAAACGCTACTGCTAATGGAAGCAGTTATTTTTTTAGAGAAAAACGCTATAATTCTAAGCAATGTAAAAACATCAAAAATATGCATTGGTCATCATTGATCTTTTTGTGTAGAATCTAAATAGTCAACATGAATCCTCACTGTACCTGTATAGGTACAGGCAAGGATTCATATTGCAGCCACAAATCATACACATATAGTTCAATGAAGACCAAGTGCCCGAGATAGTTTGAGAAGTAACATATTTAAGGTGGTAAACACCTTGTTCGCTTAGCAGTATGGGACTAAACTTAATTAGTTGCGGTGATACTTAGCAGCAGCGAGTTTTGAAGAAAAACGCTGCTACTAAGTACTTTAGCAGTAGCGCGTTCAGGATAAGGGCGCTGCTACTATATCTAGCCTGGAGGCAACGCCGTGGCAATTATAGTAGTAGCGCTCGTTTCACCTAGAGCGCTACTGCTACTGAGCTATTAGTAGCGCGGTTTCCTGAAGCTCGCTACTGCTAATTAGCAGTAGCGTTTGTTTTTAAACCACGCTGCTGCTAAGATTCTGTGTATAAGGTTTTTCCTAGTATTGTACGGTCCACAGGGCCAGGGTTGCACCGGACCACGTGAATCTTGAGCTAGCAGCAATGCCATTGAGATTGAGTGATCTTGTGAAACTTGAAGAAGAAGAAGAAGAAGAAATTAGGGAATCACTGGTCATAATCCATGCACGTAAATTATGGACATGGCAATCAGTTGGATCAATGTATTCCTGAACATGTGCAGACGGAAACTACACATCGAGAGAATTGTACTAGCAAACATGTAACACAGCTGAGAGGTACTCAAATTCCTTGATCATTACGCACATTAAAACGTATGACTGGAATGCACTTTTAGCATTCTTTTCTTAGGGGTAACTAATTTGAGCTAAGACTTCAAGTTGCTTTTTCTTTCTCGGTAGTACCACATCTAATTATGTGCATGATCATTTTCTTTTGAATATATTGACAGACTAATTACTCACACCAGTAATCATCTATGTAAAACTTGAAGTCTATCGGGAGCAAATATAGCCATCTCATGGCATTACTTGAAGCCAATTGCAGAGGCCGGGGTCATCCTCTTTTTTTGAAGCCAATATATGTCTTTGTTTTGATCTAGACGGATTTGTAGTTGTGCACTAGGTAAACACTCGAATACGACACAAACTATGAAATTTATTTTATACAGGTTGCAAGGCACGGGTTGCTTATAGGTGGAACCAATTAACATGTTTATTTGTTAGAGGCAGCCTCTAAAGCTAGAAGGACGCTAAGCTTGGAGATATCGACGCCAAGGCTTGCACAGTATGAAGGCTACCTCTATAGGCTGTGATAACACCATATATTTTTAGTATTTTGAAGAGACATTTACATTTTTTCCCTAATCTTGCCCCAGCCTCATCTTTACCCCTAAAAGAAACAAGTGCTCAACTTTGCCCCTCTTCCATCTGGTGTCGTTTCAGAAATACCTCTCCGTACCCTCACCGTCCAGTCAAAGAGCTTTGACCGTGCAGGAGTCAAATTTCGGACAATTTACCCCTGGTACTTACATGTGGGGCCCTTTGGACAGAGTCACTCACTCATAGATATCCTCTCCTCTCATCTCTTCTCTTCTCTCTGGCGACTTGAACCCTAACCCTAGCCCGCCCGTGATTTGGTTCGCCATCGGCCGCCGTGGAGGGATAGCATGGGGATCGAGATGCGCGGCGGCCGGATCTGACCCGCCACTCCTCTTCACCGAGGGATTTCGCGGATGGCTGCCATTCGTGGAAGTGGCGCCGGCAGCGGCAGAGCTGAGAGCTCTCAGACCACAGCGGGGACCACACTGGTTGTTCCAACGGGGTAAGTGTCTCCATTAGCTTACTCGCGTGAGTCCTATGCTCACTGTCTTTGCCTTCCTATAATTTTTCTCAACATTTACCGTATGATGGATCCAGCTAGAGCTTTCTATCTCAGTTGTAGGATGGAAGCCGCCGTGTTAGGCAGTTCTGGTACAAAAGGATCTGGCACAGGGTTTAATTTTCGTCTTGTAGTTGATTGCACATCAACATTTGTGAAGTTTAGATCTGCAATCTCAGATAAATATCCATGGGGCCTCTATGATGTTGTACAATTTAGGTATTGGGACATGGGAAATACTAATTGGGTGCCAGTGCAGTTTGATGATGAATTGGGAATTATGTTTGCAACCAATGCTGAAACTAAGACAATAGATTTAGAAATTAATGTGATACAAAGGCTTAGAGGAGAGACTGAGAGGAGAGGAACTAGATCTCAAGCTCACAGTTCTCAAGCTAGGTGCAGTCAAACAACAGGAAGAGGGAGTTCATGAAGGAAATATGCCCTAGAGGCAATAATAAAGTTATTATTTATTTCCTTATATCATGATAAATGTTTATTATTCATGCTAGACTTATATTAACCGAAAACATAATACATGTGTGAATACATAGACAAACAGAGTGTCACTAGTATGCCTCTACTTGACTAGCTCGTTAATTAAAGATGGTTATGTTTCCTAGCCATAGACATGAGTTGTCATTTGATTAACGGGATCACATCATTACGAGAATGATGTGATTGACTTGACCCATTCCGTTAGCTTAACACTTGATCGTTTAGTTTGTTGCTATTGCTTTCTTCATGACTTATACATGTTCCTATGACTATGAGATTATGCAACTCCCGTTTATCGGAGGAACACTTTGTGTGCTATCAAACGTCACAACCTACCTAGGTGATTATAAAGGTGCTCTACAGGTGTCCCCGAAGGTACTTGTTGGGTTGGCGTATTTCGAGATTAGGATTTGTCACTCCGATTGTCAGAGAGGTATCTCTGGGCCCTCTCGGTAATGCACATCACTTAAGCATTGCAACTAATGAGTTAGTTGCGGGATGATGTATTACGGAACGAGTAAAGAGACTTGCCGGTAACGAGATTGAACTAGGTATTGAGATACCGACGATCGAATCTCGGGCAAGTAACATACCGATGACAAAGGGAACAACGTTTGTTGTTGTGCGGTCTGACCGATAAAGATCTTCGTAGAATATGTGGGAGCCAATATGAGCATCCAGGTTCCGCTATTGGTTATTTACCGGAGACGTGTCTCGGTCATGTCTACATAGTTCTCGAACCCGTAGGGTCCGCACGCTTAACATCACGATGACAATTTTATTATGAGTTTATATGTTTTGATGTATCGAAGGTTGTTCGGAGTCCCGGATGTGATCACGGACATGACGAGGAGTCTCGAAATGGTTGAGACATAAAGATTGATATATTGGAAGCCTATGTTGGACATCGGAAGTGTTCCGGGTGAAATCGGGATTTTTTCCGGAGTACCGGGAGGTTACCGGAACCCCCCGGCAACTTAATGGGCCTTAGTGGGCCTTGGTGGAAGAGAGGAGAGGAGGCCAGGGCAGGGCCGTGCACCCCTCCCCCCCCCCTAGTCCGAATAGGACAAGGAGAGGGGGGCGGCGCCCCCCTTTCCTTTCTCCCCTCCACCTCTTCCCCCTCTCTCTCCTAGTCCAACATGGAAAAGGGGGGAGTCCTACTCCCGGTAGGAGTAGGACTCCTCCGGCGCGCCTCTCCCCTTGGCCGACGGCACCCCCCTTGCTCCTTTATATACGGGGGCAGAGGGCACCCCAAAGACAACAATTGATCTGTTTGCGGTGCCCCCCTCCACCATAGTCCACCTCGATAATACTGTAGCGGTGCTTAGGCGAAGCCCTGCGTCGGTAGAATATTAACATCGTCACCACGCCGTCGTGCTGACGAAACTCTCCCTCAACACTCGACTGGATCGGAGTTCGAGGGACTCATCGGGCTGAACGTGTGCTGAACTCGGAGGTGCCGTACGTTCGGTACTTGATCGGTCGGATCGTGAAGACGTACGACTACATGAACCGCGTTGTGCTAACGCTTCCGCTTTCGGTCTACGAGGGTACGTGGACAACACTCTCCCCTCTCGTTGCTATGCATCACCATGATCTTGCGTGTGCGTAGGATTTTTTTTGAAATTACTATGTTTCCCAACAGTTCAGGTGGCAGAGGTAGTTCAGGTGCAAGAGGGAATTCAGGTGGCAGAGGTAGTTCAGGTGGAAGAAGGAATTCAGGTGACAGAGGTTGTTCAGGTGCAAGAGTGAATTCATGTGGCAGAGGTAGTTCAGGTGGAACAAGAAATTTAGACACTAGTGTTGTGCATGAACCAGGTCCTAGCAGTAGCAAGCAACCAGATGCTGATCCAATCATAGAAGAGGAACAACCTGATGATGTACCAACAGATGATGAGGATGAATTAATGCATCCTGAATTTGTAATAGGGAAGAAGCCAAAGGGGAAGGAAGCAGCTCAACAAGATGATTACATTTCCCCTCCAAAGTTTGCTGAGACAGATTCAGATGAGAGAGAGGAGGAGAATGACATGGGTTATTCTGAGAGTTCTTATGAGGCCAGGACAGATGTGCATTTTAACAGAGATGATCCTTCTCTTGCAGAAGGAACTATATTCTCTGATGTTGTAGAGTGCAGAAATGCATTAGCCACTTATGCAATCAAGACTCAAAGTGAATTCAAAATTGACAAGAGTGAGCCTGGTAGGCTAACAGTACACTGTGCATATAGAAGGTGTAAGTGGAGGTTGCATGCATCCTTTCTGAAAAATACCAAATTATTTCAGGTACACTAACAGTTAACTGTGCATGTTCTTTATGATTGTGATGTTGTTTATGATTCTGATCCTTGTTACAATGTTTAACTACAGGTCAAAGTAAACAGAAATCCTCACACATGCCCAAGTGTGACAAGAAGACAAAGGTTGAAATCAGCAAAGTGCAGATGGATTGCAGATGCAGTTAAGAACTGGGTGAGAGAAAACTCCAATATAAGTGTCACACAACTTCAAATTGACTTGAAGAAGAAGTATGGATTGCAGCTGCTATACATGAGAGTATTTTATGGTAAGCAGATGGCCATTGACAACATATATGGTAAGTGGACTGACAGTTTTCAATTATTGTACACATTCAAGGCTGAGGTAGAGAAAGCATCACCTGGTAGTGTAGTTCACATTGATAGGCACACTGTTCAGTTTGAAAAGAATGGTCAGAGCAGGTCCAAAGAGTGCTTTAGGAGAGTGTTTGTTTCATTTAAGGCATGCTGGAAGGGTTTTTTAGAAGGTTGTAGGCCATATCTGGCAGTAGATGCCACTGCACTCAATGGTAGGTTCAAAGGACAACTAGTCAGTGCCCGTGATGTAGATGCAAACAACTGGATATTTCCAGTTGCATATGGTGTGCTAGAGGTAGAGAACCTGGAGAGTTGGACATGGTTCTTTGAGCACTTGAAAAACCTGATAGGCCACCCATATGGTCTAGTCATACACACTGATGTCTGTAAAGGATTAGAGGCAGTTGTAGATGATGTTTTCCCTGGAGTAGAGCACAGAGAATGCATGAGGCACTTAGCTGCAAACTTCACCAAGAAGTTTAAAGGGAATTTTTTTGATGAGAACCTGTGGCCCTGTTCCCTAACATTTAGCTTAAAGAAACACAATTACCATCTCAGGCAGTTGTATAGCAAGCCAGATGTAAAGGATTATCTAGATGAACATCACAGCAAGATATGGGCTAGGGCACTGTTCAATGAGAAGTGCAAGTTAGATTATGTGAGCAATAACCCTGTAGAGTCTTTCAATTCCAAAATCAGAAAATGTAAAGGACTACACATTGTAGACCTGCTAGACGAAATCAGGCAAGTCTTAATGGAGAAATTTGATCTAAGGCAAAGCATTTCTGCTGGCACTTATGGAGGGCATATCATAGTCCCCAAAGTGATGAAACAGTTAATGGCAAAATCAAAGACCTTAGATATGAGCATTGTTAAGAGAAGTACTCATGAGGCAAAGGTGACTGCAATTGATAAAGAGAAGAGGGAGTGGAGGTATTTGTTGATCTACAAGCACAAACTTGTAGCTGTAGAAAATGGCAAATCACTGGACAACCTTGCATTCATGCATTATACTTCATTACTTCACTCAGAGGTCTAGCAAGTGAGATTGATCAGTATGTGCATGAATTTTACTCTGTGCATAGATTCAATCTTACTTATGTAGAGAATTTGCCTGCAATGGAGGGGAAGCAGCAGTGGGACATTGTTGATATTGGGTTTAAGATGTGTGCACCAGTGCAAAATAGACCACCTAGAAGACCAAGGAAAACTAGGATAAGGGCACAGGCAGAAGGAAAAAGTCTTGGAGGAAGGCAAAAGAAATGCAGTAGATGTGGCAGAGTTGGTCACAGAGGCACCCATTGCAAAGAGTCAATTGATCCTGCATTTGGAGAAGATGAGCATTGGGGTGTAGAAAATGCTCCAGAAAATGCTCTTGCAACTGCTCCAAGCTCTCCACCAACTGCTACAAGCTCTCCACCAGCTCCAAGCTCTCCACCAGCTCCAAGCTCTCCAACAGCACTTGTCGGGTATGTTTTCTACTACATGTTCATGCATTCATTGTGTAACTTCATTATTTCATACTCATCTTGATTGTTTACATGCTTCTCAGTCCAAAGAAATGTACTAAGAGAGCTGCTGAGAGAGGAACTAGGTGGGGGTCACCACAGAAGAAGGCGAAAGGCGGCAACTCTGCTGGCAACACAAGGAGCAAAGCTGCAAATCCTGCTGCCAACACTAGGAGCAAGAGGGCCAAACTAGTGTGATCAGCTTAATGTTGGTTTTTTTCAACTAGAGTGATGAACTGCTATGTTAGATGTAATGTGTTAACTGATGCGGGTTGCTTTGCATGTTGTCGAACTGTTGTGAACTCCTGTGTAATGTGCTCATATTTGCCCTGTGCTACACTTCTGTGCTCATATTTGTCACTGTGCTACACTTGTGTGCTCCTATTTGTCCCTCTGCTACACTTGTGTGCTCTATATTTGCCCCTGTGCTATATTTGTGTGCTCATATTTGCCTCGATTGATATATATATATATATATATATATATATATATATATATATATATATATATATATATATATATATATATATATATTTGTGCTCATATTTACCACATGGAAACATCACTAGCCAAAAGTACCTCAATGTGCATTCATACAGGATTTAAACCACATTAACCACATTAAGCATTAGTACACATTCAAAGATCACAACATACCATTACATCTACTACAATTCATAGTTCACACCATTATATAAAGGCTCCATCACATAAAGGCTCCAGAACATAACAACATAACCTAGATCAGCAAACACTTAAATAGCCTAATTTGACCACACAGAAACAAGACTAGCCACAATGCATATGCCAAGAACAATGACAAAGCACATTGTGTCCATCAGCTCATTCTTTTTCTTCAACTTTTGCTTCAACTTCTTGTTTTTAGTGGTAAGATCCACAACCCTCCTCTCCAGATTGCTTGCTTTCACTACAAAAAAATACACTTCCGTGATGATACGTGTTTGTCACAGTAGGTCGCGTTTTTTGTCATGCATGTACATCCATGACAAATTTATGATGTAATCAAGATAGTCATACCTGTGCTGTCGTAGAAGTGTTCCATGACATTACCAAAATTATCATCGCGGAAGTGTCCACTTCCATGACGATAAATCGCACGTCACAGAAGTGCTTTCGTCAAGGGTGACCGACACGTGGCATCCACCGTAACGAAACGTCGTTAAGCTATCGGGTCGGGTTTTGGATCCGATAACCCGTTAATGACCCGACCAATGGGGATTTTCCACGTGTAAAATCATCATTGGTCGGAGGAAACACGGTCGGCTCATCGTTGGGATAGATGTCATCCACTCATTGGACGGAAGGCGCCTATGATACGTCGACACGTGCACGACCCAACAGAGGCCCATTCACGTGAAAAGGCCGGCCTAGTAAAAATTAGCAGGCCAGCCCATATAAGGCCTACTTGTGTCAGGTCCATTTAAGCCCACGGCCCATACGAGATGTGCCAATTCGACCCGTCAACGGCCCGTTAAAGATTTCAGACCATTGCAGCCCATCGTCAGTTCGAGCTTGTTAACAGCCCACTATATATTTGGGCTCAATATCGGCCCGATGAGATTTTGGCCTGTTAACGGCCCATTTAATGGATGGGCCAATTTTCAGGATGTACATCTTTCGGCCTTTTAGCGACCCATTTAAATGTTGGGCTAGTTTATGGCCCGGTGTGTCTTTCAAATTTATTGACGACCCATAAATCTGATGGGCCATTTGTTGTCGGACTGAGTTTCGCCTTTTAGCGGCCCATTTAAGTGTTGGGCCAATTTTCTCGCCGGTGTCACTTCGACTGTTGCTGACGGCCCATAAATCAGTTGGGCCATTTGTAGTCGGACCTGAGTTGGCCTTTTAGCGACCCATTTAAGTGTTGGGCCAATTCTCGGCCCTGTGTGCCTTTCGGCCTGTTAACGGACCATAAATAAGTTGGGCCATTTGTAGTCGGACCTTAGTTTTGGCCTTTTAACGGCCCATGCCCTTCATGGTCCAATACCAGCCTGGTTTCTCTTTCGGCCTACTAAAGGCCCACAACACAGTTGGGCCATTTACAATACGACCTGACTTTCGGCTTCTTAGCCGCCCATGGTCTTCATGGTCCAGTACAAAGCCCGTTGTATCTTTCGGCCTGCTAAAGGCCTACAGTATAGTTGGGCCATATGTAGCCCAAACTTAGTAACGACCTGTTAACGGCCCGTAAAATAAACTGGGGCCACCTGTTGCCCGCTTTGATGTCGGCCTGTTAACGACCCGGGAGGTAAGAGGGCCGACCATTAACTTCCGGTCTGGTAACGGCCCATTAACTTAATGGGCCCACTAAAGTTCGGACATGTCTTTAGGCCAAATTAGATAATTTGAGCCCATTACGACGAGCAATTATGCACAGGACCAAAACCGATCACGCAAAGGTACGACATACAGGGAATAACGTTCCACATCCAGCATATACTACAGGAAATTACATGCACTGGGCAATCAAAGATTGATGCCAGTGCAAATAAATGAGCAGAACCTAACCATCTACAACGTCACAATCTGCAACCTCGGCACAGATGACCCCAATAAGCATGTTGGCAAGTTCTTTCTGCTTTGCTACACTTTCTCTGAAAAAATTGATCAGTTGTTGTGTCGCACGACTCTCCACCTCTGATTCATCCACCATTTTCATCATTGCTTCAGCCATTAATTGGTTCACAAACATACATTTATTCCGTTGCATTCAAGACAGAGGGTACTGAACAGATTCAGATGGCGATTTTGGCAGGCTTGTATTATTGATAGTGGAGAGTGTCTCGACCACTGCATCATAACATACATTAGGACGGGAACCAAACAGATTAATCATGAGTTATTGCCATATTACCTGGCCTAGATTTACTGGAAAGAAACAATGGGGTTGCCTTGCTGTTTTCGTAGTTTGTCTTCTTATCTTCAAAGCCTGCACAAAATTAACACACTAGCATTGCTATCATTGGCCAAGTCGGATAATAGGAAAGCAACATTGACACAACGAATGTTTGGGCAACTAGCCTACACCAAATTAACACAATATGGCACAGCTATCATCAGCCGTAAGGTAGTACGAAAGCAACATTGACACAATGAATGAATGGGCAATCGGAGAAGCACTACAATTCAGTAATGTGTGTGATATGAGATAGTACATTCATGCAGCTCGAAGATGCAAAACTACTGAGCAGTTTTCCTTACAAAAATCAACATTGACGCCTTTAACATTTTGCTACAACTAATTTTAGATCAGATAAAGGTTAGATTCATGCCGATTAACAAAATACATGTTGATGTAAAAATATAGTGATATACAACAGTGTACTTACATCAGCATTGGAGCACGTAGAATTCCGCAAGATATTTTCCTCGAATACGATCCCAATGGAGGAAGTCTTATATCGTTTAACCTTATTTTCTAAAAGAGAGATGGGTAAGAAACATGTAGAAAATATGATCAGAATGCTATAAAATTTCATGATGCGAGGATACGCACACGCTTCTTAGAATGGAGTTGACATTCTTTTCTTTGATGGAGCGGACTAGTTCTTTGGCCACCGAATCGCTTATTATCGGTGGGACTTGGGTTTCTCTCTTTGGAGCAAGATCTATGAAAAATAGAGTTGGTTTATTATCTCCACGGCTTTTGGATCTTTTGCAATGACCTGGTTTGTAACCCTTCAGATTCTAACATAGCCGTCTTCCCCTTGCATGCCTTATATAGAAGAATGGTGATTCAGTTATAAAACATGCTACAACAGAGATGGACTAGGTACTGAAGAATAGAAAGGCATGACATATTGACATTTATTCCCTCCATCCGGAAATAAATGGACGGGTCTAGGCGTATTTCAGTTCTAGATACATCCAGTTTTATCCATTTCTGCGACATTTAATCCGGATGGAGGGAGTATGATGTAAGAGCTAGGGATACGACAGGACAACACAGGAAAAAAAACACTAAAAAACCCACTGCAGAACCAAAGTATTCAAACCCACTGATATAAGATAATACACTCATGCAGCTCAGGATGCAAAACTGCCAGGCAGTTTTCCTTACAAAAATCAACATTGTGGCCTTTAATCATACATTTTGCTACAACTAAATTTCGATCAGATAAAGTTTGGATTCACGCCGATTAACAAAATACATGCTGATGTAAAAATATAGTGATATACAACATGTACTTACATCTACATTGGAGCATAGAGAATTCCTGCAAGAATCTTTCCTCATAAATGATACCATTGCAGAAATTCTTCTATCTATTAAGCTTATTTTATAAAAGAGACATGGGTAAGAAACATGTAGAAAATATGATCAGCATGCTATAAAATTTCATGATGCAAGGATACACACATGCTTCTTAGAATTGAGTTGACATATTTATGCTCGACTGGAGCGGACTAGTTCTTTGGCCACTGGAATCTGCTTATTATCAGTAGGAGTTGGGTTTCTCTGTGCTGGAGCAGTATCTATAAAAACTGGAGTTGGTTTATTATCTCCTGGCGTTTGGATCTTTTGCAAAGGCCTTGTTTGTAACCCTTTAGATTCTAACATAGTCTTCTTCCCCTTGCATGCCTTGTATAGAAGAATGGTGCTTTAATTATAAAACATGCAACAGTACAGAGATGGAATAGGTACTGAAAAATAGAAAGGCATGGCATATTGACATATATTCCCTCCATCCGGAAAAAATGGATGGGTCTAGGCGTATTTTAGTCCTAGATACATCCTTTTTTATCCATTTCGGCAACATGTAATCCGGACGGAGGGAGTACGGTGTAAGAGCTAGGGATACGACAGGACAACACAGCAAAAAACACTAGTTGAATGTAAAACTATATGCTAGCGGAATACGTACAGAAATAACTAAGGCAACATACACGTGTATGATTGGGAAAATAAGATGGCATTGCAACAGAGCACTAGAACAACACTTCAATGTAAAAAAACATGGTATGGCAGACAGATGAAGTACATACTGATGAATAACAATGCATAAGATATTCAGAAGCATGATGTACAAATTAAGTAGATGGCATTGCGATAGAGTAGAATGACAAGATTTGAATTTGAAAACATGTTATCATGAATGGAATAGGTCTTGAAAAACAGGAAGGCATGACATATTTACATGCATGATCAGCATGCTAAGCACATGGCATTGCAACAGAGTAGATACACTCCAGACATTATATGCATGTTGTACCCATATCACAGGCCAAGTTAGAGCAAGGACCTTGTGGGGTGAAGAGGATTCATCATCTTTCTGCAAGTCTTCTGAAGAACCGCCTTTACATGTTCCATCATATTGGGTATCATTGACATCAAGTTTATTGGCCTTTACATTGCTCCGTGAGGTTCTTGTGGATATATTAGTGTGTGCAATTATATTTGACATGCATGGAAGACAACTAGTAGTTAGATTTATGTAAATGAGTGCATGTAGGAGACGACATAAATAGTAGGAATGGGGTTAACTAGCAGCAACAGGTCTCATAAACTAAAGGGAGAACACAGATGAAAGCTACAGAATATGTATCGTTTGTACTCGAGATTAACTAGATGGCACACAAAAGTATTAAAGAACAACATAGGTAATACTAGAAGTGGTAAATACTATAATCACCAGCCTGTGGGATAGCATTGGCTGATGGATGATAACTATGGAACAGTGTTACCTAAAGAACAAGTATCTTAGCTGAACTATGGAACAGCGTGAACTCCTGAATAAGACCCGTAAGAGATCAGCTTGAACATACAGTCAAATGTGATGATCTATTTTCCGTGCTTAAATGAATAACAAAGCCATAAATATTGCACACAAGTAAGATGAGGGTACAACCTATCTGGCTGCCATCCATAGGAGTGAGCATCATGTGCTGACTTGTCGATGGCCCTGCAGTTGTTGTGGATGTCCATGTCGGGCACGCGCATTCGATGCAGGGAACTGTTGAGTGGGGACTGTAGCTCCCTTCTGGTGTATGCTTCCCTTGTTGGAGCAGCTGCGATGAGTCGGAAGACGGTGTGTCTGAAGATGCAGATAAAACATAATGTTAAGAACGACGTATCTCTTTGGTCCGAAGGAATACACTAAGAGATCAACAACAAGGTACGAGAGTGGTCACACGTCTGTTGACTGAATCCTAAATTGGGGTCACACTATTTTATTTTATTTTGGTACCGTTCGATCTATGTCGGATGGCTTGATGGCCGTCTTGTGCCTCCCGGCTGACACTGTTCGGAATCTTCCCCGAAGAGCCAGCAACCAACGGCAGAGCAGCCTGCCTCCGCCGTCCGTGGCCCCGGCCAAAACCCCGCTCCCCGCCCCACCGCACTGTCGTGGTTGCGCCGCCCCCGGGCCAATCCACAAAGACTCCCCGTCATCCAGATCCGGCGGCGGCAGTACCTTCAACCCATGCAACTCTAAAAGATAGCCATCTAAGTGCTGCTCATGAACTTGTGGCCCCGCACCCTTACGTTAGACACCAGCCAACCGGCAGCCTAGGAGCTCCGCCGCCTCAAGGGGTGCTGCTTCCCATTGGGAATCGATTGGCCCAGAATAAAAATTCTGACAACTGACGCCTAAATAAAGTGATTTCAGATGAGGGTGCGACCTATCTGGTGGCATGGTGAAGTAAGCAGGTCCAGCCGCCGAGTCGGTGAGGCCGCGTGATTCTTGATGGCGACCGGCGGCAGGGAAAGAGCGATGTCGCCACGACCGACGGCTACGCGGAAGCAGCGCCGGGACTCTGGACGGATCAGAAGTTGGAGCCGCTCCGGCGCCGTGAACAACGGCGGGGATGAATCAGCTCCGATACGGTTCACGTGACCGTCGTCGAGGCAGCACCAGCAGCACGGAGTAAGAGGCACACGGCCCAGTGCCCGACGGCAATTGGACAGCGTCTCCGGCATTAGGGAGGAGGGCGGCTGTGAAATTGGTGCGGTGGGGGGAGCCATGGAGGTGGGGCTGAGGTTTCGCGGCTCGGGAGAAGGGAGCTTCCTCAGGAGAAGGTGATTTGATGCCCACGAGGTATGAATGGGGGCGGGCGGGGGGGGGAGAATTGGGAGGGGAGTGGAACCATGTGTTACGGACGCATTTGTCTGAAATGTGAGGGGGAGTTACAGTTCTACCCTTGCCTATAGGCTTCTCGGCCTGGGTCTATGTACCGAGGGTCGTGGATAGTAGAGTAACTTTGCTTCTCCCAAAATAGTGGGCGGGAGCGATTTCGAGCGAGGAGGGCGTGTTTTGAACTATAGTGGGCGCGAGCAATTTCGCGAGAGGAGAGCGTGTTTTGAAATAGTGGGCACGAGCTATTTCGGGCAAGGAGAGCGTGTTTTGCCGACCATGGTTTATAAATTATACGGCACATGTCATTTTGGCCGAGGAGAAGGCGCGCTTGGATGAAGTTACGAACCTACTCTCGATGTACAACGGGCCAATTGATGCGTGTCCCTCATAGGACGGTAATTTCGCGTCTCCCATTTATTTGCTCGGGCAAATTCCACCGAGCAGAGAGGATGTTTAACGGTTCCCCAAATTTTGGGAGAACGAGCATCCACGTCTACCTTACCAAGTCGATTCGAATCAAATTTTGAAGTATTAGCTTGCCACTTCTTTTTTAGATGGAGAGATGATGCTCGGGAATAATGTGCTTTTACATGCTCGTTGCTAGCGATTTACTATATGACAAATAGTTGACCCACTCAAAAACGCATAAATCAAACCCAAAATGAAATATCTCGATTCAATGAACTAGCTTGTTCAAGAGGGTCAAAATAGTGAACTGAATCCAAAATTGAACACCTCAATCGAGTAGCATGTTGTACAGTGTTATAGTACTCCATGAACATGTTGAAAGTCAAATTAATGAACTTGTTTGATATACGCATATATCCGTTCATGTGTGGATTGCAGACAACATGTTCTCCAATTTAAATATTTGAATGCAAGTTTATATCAAAACATGGTTTATATCAGTCTTTGATGCATAAAACGCGACCTCCCCCTCTCCCGGACTCCTATTCTCTCTCTCTCTCTCACTCTCTCGCCGACAATCTTCAATTCTGTCGCACACATCCGACACAAAAACCTTGTTGGCCCCTCTCCCTTTCTCTCTCTCTCTCTCTCTCTCTCTCTCTCTCTCTCTCTCTTTGTGTGTGTGAGTGGGGGTGTCTTTCTATATCGCATTCATATATACACCATCTATAGGTCTGTCTCAAGACACTATGTATGATACTCTAGCTAGTCCAAGCTAGATATCTTGGGTGCACCCATCGACGCACACAAATTCCTTGGCTCTTTGCCCGTAACTCTCTCACACACCACTATGTCGTCTGAGCTCTCCCCCCTCTCTCAAACTCTCCATCCACAGGTCACACATACACATGCATATATCACTGCACTTTTCGATAGGCCCATCTAAAACTCTATCTCTCTCCCTCGTTCTCTCTCCATCTCACACGCACACACACACACAATCGCATGCCTAACTAGCCAAGTATGATGGTCTCTCACTCAATTGTAGGCACACGCAGTCCCCCCCTATATGTATATGACTAGCTAATCTTAGTCTCCATCACAAACATGTGCATGGTCTATCTCGATTTCTCTCGGGGCATCTTTCTATCACGCACGCACTCCCTCG
Organism: Aegilops bicornis; assembly: GCA_021605145.1. Lineage (NCBI taxonomy): Eukaryota > Viridiplantae > Streptophyta > Magnoliopsida > Poales > Poaceae > Aegilops > Aegilops bicornis. The sequence goes on along the minus strand of CM038675.1, from coordinate 135,563,437 downwards.
ATATACCACCCATATAGTCCCCTCACGATATAGAGGGGATCTCTCTATCACAAACACACCCTCTCTCCCTCCCCATGCGTCCATGCCATCCATGTGTCCCTCTCGACCTTTTTTCCTTGTTGGCCAGACCTCTATTGGACATGTGCTACAGGTGTCTCTCTCCGTTGCAAACAATCACACACTAGCTATCTTCGTGTATCTCCTCGCCTCGCTTTTCCATCTCGGAGATGCATGCGGGATATGTTCGCATAAGAAACGAAAAAACACGCACTCTCTCTAATTTATCGTTTGTTGTCACTTTCTCTTTCACACACATACTCTTTTTGCACACTTACTCATTCTCCTTCACACGCACTTGATCTGTCTCGACTGAGGCATTCTCCTCCGTCCATAGGACATAGATTTATTGAAAAGTCAAACATCACAAAGTTTGACCATGTACGTGGAGAAAAAGAATTACATCTAGTACGGCTAACATATACCATTAGATTCACCATGAGATGTAGTTTTGTATGATGTATCTTTGGTATTGTAGATATAAATAACATTTGCGTAAACCTGATCAAAGTTTCCAAAGTTTGACTTCTAAAAATTTACATGCAACCTTTGCATTATCGGCGGATGGAATATCTCTTTCCCCTCTCAGCTATCTCGGACGCACCACTCAGCCTTATCGGGCTCCTCAATCTCTCTCAAACTTTATTGGTCAGTTTGGTTTGTGACCGACCCTCATGCCTTGATGGCCGGTATCGCCTGGTGTGGACGTGAGATGTAAAATGTTTACTGGCCACGCTTGTGTGGTGTCAAGCGTTTGGTTCATGCCCGGCCAGCAAAGCATCAACGTCCCATCAATCAATCCATGCATCAATTATTTAATGCTAATATCCATCCATGTTGTTGTTAGCCTCATGGCACATCGACCGAGCACGGCCAGCGTTTGAAATCGATCGCTTGGGCTGTGCTACTTGCAGTGTCTGGAGTTCAGCCAGGCTAATTAAAGTGCAAGGGAACCCAGCCCAGGCGGGCTTTCCTTTTCACAGGGTAGCAACCAAACAAGCGTGCATGAAATCCAGCCACAACCTCAGGCCACACAAAAGATGCTCACGACACAAGCCAAACTGGCCTTATATCTCCCTGGTTCACGCATACACATGTCTCGCTCGCGATCCAACACTCTCCGCCCTTGTTCTCTCTCCATGTGACACGCACCCCCCTAAGTACCATAATCCCTCACTCCATCATCGGCTCTGTTTGGATCCATGGGTTAGAGTTAGTTTGGGTTAGTTTGGAGTCAACTAACCCAAAAAGATCCAAACAGGAGGGTTAGTTTAGGTTAGATGCATCTAACCCATCCAAGAGGTGCTTATTTGGGTTAGTTCTTCTCGGGACCACTAATAAACACTTTTTTCTCTCGCTCTCCCCGCAGCAGATCCCTCCCCACTTCCTCGAAGCTTCTCGTCCTCTCCCTCCCACCCACTCGCACCGCCCGTGAAGGTGCCACGCCGTATCCGCGCTCCATCTAACCCTGCCATCCAAACACCTCTTTACTTAGAGTTAGTTCAGGGTTAGAATCTAACTCTAACCTCTAACAGAGTTAGAGTATCCAAATAGGGCCATAGGCGCAAGCACTCCCCCCCCCTCCTAAGTATGATTACCTCTTACTAGCCATCAGGAACACACATATTGTCTCCTTCCATCCATACGTCTATCTCGGTATCTCTCGGGGCATCTTCTATCACGCGCACACCTTGTCACTTGATCTCCCACCCATGTAGTCCCATCACGATCTCCAGGGGATCTCTCTATGACAAACATACACTATCCCCATGTCTGCATTTTCTCCATACGTCTCTCTCGACCTCTCTCCCTTGTTTGTCAGACCCCTCTTGGCCACGTGCTAGGGGTCTTCCTCTCTCGGTTCCAAACAACCACACACTATCTTCTCACCTTGCCTCCGTTGTCAAAGATGCATGTGTGATATGTTTGCATAAGACACGCACGCCTTTTCTCCACTTTCATCGTGTGTTGTCCATGACTCTTTCACACACGCACACACACTTTTTTCACTCTCTCTCTCTCTCTCTCTCTCTCTCTCTCTCTCTCTCGCGTTAGGGACTCTGTCACGTCCATAAGCATATGGATGTTTTGAAAAGTCAAACCTCAGAAAAGTTTGACCAGGTATATGTGGAGAAAAAACATTTACATCTGGAACGATCATTAGATTCATCACAACATGTACTTACTTCATACTATCATTTATCTTTGGTATTGCAGATATAAGTAATTTCTTTATAAACTTGGTCAAAGTTTCAAAAGTTTGACTTAAAAATGTTGTAACTACATTATTGAACGGAGGGAGTAGCTCTTTCTCTCTCTCTCTGCTGTCTCTCACGGGCCTCCCCTCTCACTCGAACTCTCTATACCGACGGATTATACGCTCACTGTGTCAGCGTATAGCTCCGTATATTGTTTAGTTGACCGGTCAACCAATCCACATGCTGCGTTGTCAGCTCGTGTTCTGTATCTTGGTGTGCTGGCCCATGTGACAGTGGGTGAAAATAAGTAAACTAGAGGGCAAACTTATTGCGCGCGAAGGATGCACTCGCGCACAATTCACCACCAGCTGGCGGCATGCATGTAAGACGCCTTTTCGCACACACCCAAAGACACAACACACACCAGCACTGCGTGTACACGGCGTCGCCGCCGGTTGAGATGGACGGCGAGGCAGCCAACAAGCGGAGGCGGCTCGAGCCAAAACCGCATCCGCGAGCCTGGACTTCATCGGCCAGCCTCCCGATGACATGCTCGTCATCATCGGCCTCCTCCCCACGAAATATGCCGTGCGGACCGCCCCTGCTCTCCGGCGGTGGCGCCCCCTCTGGTTGTGTCCCCTCAACCTCACCGTCGGCGATACCTCTGCGACGGGGATTGCAAATGCATGGCCGCAGTCTCCAAGATCCTTTCATCGCACCCTGGGCCAGCCAGACGCCTTGACATCCGCATGTTCAGTACCAACTGCAAGGTCCAACCCAAGTTCGACGAATGGTTCTTATCCCCCGACCTAGATCAGCTCGAGGAGCTCAACTTTGAAGCTGGACGGTGTCGCTCTCTGCCGCCGTCCGCGCTCCGCCTCACGCCAACGCTGCGCCGCGCCAGCTTCAGCTCCTACTATCTTCCCCAGATTAATGCCTCACCCCCCCTTCTTCTCCCTCAACTCAAGCAGCTCTACCTCTTCGACGTTGTCATCTCGAAGAAGGCTAAGGAGCACCTGCTCCGCGGCTGTACTGCGCTCGAGTACCTTCGTCTTGAGCAGATCCACGGGTTCATTAGCCTCCACATCGCCTCAACGAATCTCCGATGGATTTATGTGTCTTGCTCGCCCCGCAACAAGACATCAATTGGGAAGAGATCACTCCAGCTGTTCCATGTTATGGTCATTGAGAATGTGCCTTTCCTTGAGAGATTGCTTGTATCGGATCTAGAAGGTCCAACAAAAATCAGGGTCATTGACGCGCCGAAATTGACAGCGTTGATGTACTCGTCTGCCAAATTCTCCGAACTCTTTATTGGATCCGTAATCGTTCAGGTACAGCACTCATCTTCTTCTCCGTCTTCTTGAAATTCACATTTTTAAATTTCTTCTTGATGTATTTACGACCGTCTTCTAGAAAATGATTCCCACAAGCTTGACCCAGTCCATGCGCACAGTGAAGATCTTAGCACTAAAATCTATCGGCCCCAATCTGGATCAAGTTGTTGGATTCCTTACATGCTTTCCATGCACGGAGAAGCTACTCATCGAGGTGAAACTTCTTTCCTATTAGTAAACGGTGATCACAATGTAGCTCAATTTTTTCGTAGTTTTCCAAAATTATGATGACAAGTGTAGTGTTCAAAACTACATCTACGCACTGCACTGAAAGAAATGTTTTTAGTATTTTTTCTCACGTGATCACCTGCATCATTTTTATGTTGTACTACTATAGTAGCCTAGGCTAGTCATAGTGGAAAGTAACTTAGACTACTCCAGTAACTCTATGGTTACCCTAAGGGCAAGTACTACCTCCGTCTGGTTTACTCTTCCAATTTTGTAGTATCAAAATTTGACCATAGATTTAACTGACAAAATGTTAATGCATGTCACTAAGAACTATATCATTGGATTCATATTTGAACATAATTTCAAATGGTGTAATTTTTAGTGACATGCATTGGCATTTTCTTAGGTAAATCTATGGTCAAAATTTTATACTAAATCTGAGTAGTATTCCTCCGTCCCAAAATTCTTGTCTTACATTTGATTAGATACGGATGTATCTAACACTAAAATGTAACTAGATACATCCGTATTTAGACAAATTTAAGACAAGAATTTTGGGACGGAGGGAGTAGAAAAGTGGGCTATGTAGGCCAAAACACGTGCCAAATTCACTTGTGATGCATTTGGTATTGATGCCCCTCCATTGCTCACCTGGTGCCCCAATCTGGATCACCTACTTTGCTCTGGTGCCAAATTAACTCACGCAATGAAAAAACACTGTGTGGGAGAGAGAGAGGACCGAGGCAATAAAAAAACACTTGTTTGGGAGAGTGAGAGGCTGGTGTAGTTGGTTTGATTGATTTGTTTATACATGTGGGTCTGTGTGCATAGCGGTGCCAACTCTCTCACATAGCGAGAGCGGTGCCAAAATCTTTTGATTTGACATCGATGCGTATTATGTGGCATACTTATGCGAAATATGGCATCGGCCACATAGTGGAAGGCAACAAATGCCCAAGCTCTTCACGCGCTCCTAGTTAAATGAGAGAAAACAGAAAGATAGAGAGAGAGAGGGAGAGAGAGAGAGTGAAAAAATATCACTAGCCAGCCAACCCTATTGTATGAGCGAATGATATTGGTACCTCTTGATGACATGGCAATCTTATGCAGCCAGCTGCTCTAATATGTTCTCTTCTTTTGCAGATAAAAAATACCCAAAAGTGAAAAATGTGCTGCACTATAACAATCTCATCGAATGCCTTGATCTACATATTACAGAAATTGATTTGATCGACTACCGAGGCAGCACATCTGAGATTAAATTGGCCAGGTTCTTTGTTCTGGAGGCAAGTGTGCTCGAGGTAATGAGGTTTGGCGTTATCTGGCGCAATAATGAATGGCGTGCTGATCACCGCAAGCTTCTAAGCCTAAATGACAAAGTCTCCGCAAAAGCTGAATTTGTTTTTGAAACATCAAGTGGCCAGAGACTCGAAAACTTATTTTCCCATTAGTGACTTGTCAGGCGGTGGATTTTAGTTTGTACGATAACGCTGCATCCACCTAAAGTAACGAAAGTTCTTACGTAAATTTCCTAGTAATTCCCTGTTCCTAGGTACAGCATTACTCCTAACATTTGTAATATCAGTTTGAAACTTGTAATATTGCTGTGTCCTATTCCCGCGTTTTCAAAATCCTGCGAAACAAACAGGTCCTGAGTTGGTGATGATGTTGTGCCTCCCATCTTTCACCAATAGCCGTCGGATCTAGATCTGGCGCATACAAACGAAGCTTCTCCATTTTTGCAGAAAGATGCCCGCACTTGTTCCCTATTTACAAACAACTCCTTGTCTCTCACAATCAGCCTTATCTCCTCCCCACCACATCTATAAGGCCGTGGCAAAATCTGGAGTGATGGCCGCTGCCGGAGCCGTCCACCCCCAATCTTGGTGTTCCGTGCAATGCACGGGCATCTACGCACGGGAAATTATGTCAAACAGGGCTAGTTGTAAGCAGGCTAGCTCTACAGCCATGATGATAGTGACTGCAGATGGTGAGGCTGACTATGGTATGCCAAACACGGCGCCTATACTCAGGTGTCATCTCCGGCGCAGGGTCTTGTCACTTCACTGTGAGGAGCCGCACGTAATAATTTGACCAACGGGTAGTACAGTGCTAGTACTCCTATTACTACATCGGTAGTACTACTACTAGTACTAGTAGCACCACCGTCTGGATTTAGGAGTACTACCACGTCCATCCGATTTTAGTATTTGACTAGCAATATCTAGTAATGCATGTCACAAAAATGTACTACTCCCTCTCAGAATAAATACTATGGTGACAACCTCTTCGACGACCGGTGGCCTCGAGATCGCCCGCCGTCACCGGAGAATGTCCACCTCGAGGTCGCGATTGCTGCGGAGCGCCTGGCGCAGCAAGACACCATCGACGTAATCACCCACGTCTACGCGCATGCAATAGGATGACGATAGGACGCTGGCCTTCTTGGACCGCAGGGCAACCTTGGACGGCACTGTTCAGAAGCATGTTGAGCTCGCCGCCAACGCCGCTGCTCCTCACACGTCGGTTGGTGACCCGGCGCACTAGGGCGTGAGGATGTCGTTGATGGATCCGTATGTATTTTCTTTCCGTCAAATCCATGTAGTAGTATATGATACTACAGTAATTATCTTACCTTTCGCATCAACTTCATAATTTTCGTACGTACTCCATGCATGAACGGCGCCAGAACCAAACTTCTCATTACTCTATCGATCACGCCATGGAGCAGAACCAAAATTTACAAGTTACGAGTTCAAAAGGAAAAGCCTGCCGTGTTCGCGTCTCACCCCCACACGGTTGGTCCGGCACGCCGCTCAAGCGGGAATGTGTGCGGTGTTGCATTTTCACTTACAAGTGGGACCATAGTTGAGCAAACCGACTATCGGCAAACCCCCATCCCGCCCACCGCGCGATGGCTGAGAAAACAGGAGGGAGAAGAGATGGCTGTAGCACGGACTCCAAGAAAATTGGTGTCGGATGGGACTCGTGTGGGTGGCGTGTGCCGTACTACTAGACGTGAATGCTAGTTATGGCCCATGCACCCCACTATATCGAGGTACGTAGAACAAATTTCCTGCAGTCCGTGCTCAGCACTCCTGTATCTCTCTTCTCAGCCAGCCATCGGACCCGCGAAGCCCATCGTCTGTTTGCTCACATGCGGTCCCACATGTCAGTGAAAACGCAAGCGGACCCACTGAACCTGCACATCTTTCACCTCGACGTCTTTGGTGATGAAAACAAATCCAAGAAAGATCTTCGGTGGCTGCTTTTGGAGTTACTCAGGAGTAGTAAGATTCTATTTACAGTTTAACCCAAGATGCACATCTCGTGGATTCAACTACCACTCTATTTTCTTTGATGACACGACCTGGATGCTGGATGTCCCACGTGTCGGCAAAAGGAGGAAGAACCCGACCAAATCTTTGGTTGTGCTCTCGGATTAGACTAGTTGTGTTAACTTAAAAATTTTATTGTGTACTCCCTCCGTTCCAAAATACTTGACTTCCATTTGTCCAAAAATGGATGTACCTATATACTAAAACATGTCTAGATACATATATATTTTGACAAATAGAAGGCATGTATTGTGCAACGGAGGGAGTAGAATGGATGCAAGTTTTGTATTGGGAAGAAGAGTACATCCATATATTGATAGAGCGCAATTTAGTAGATGTTCTATTACTTTTAGCTAGCACAGAGGCTATAGATGAGATTAGTGCACTTGTTGATACTCCTACTTGGTATGGGTGTTGCTGCTTAGACGCAGAGAAAAACAGACCGGAGGGAGTACTAGAATAGAGGCTAGACATGAGACTAGATGCGAGGAAGCAACGTCTACTTCTTTACACTCGAAGAAGAAAGAAGCACGCAAGATCAAGCCTCCGCAGATCAACAATGAATTCATCGAGAAGGCACTAATCCAACTTACAGGAGTAGTAAAATGTATTCTTGTGGTTCTTGTTTTCTTTGGTCTTGCTTTTCTAGGCAAAATTATAATTGGAGTTCATGCAAAACGGAGGTCCGTTGTGACATCCCAAAAAATTTAACCTTGTTTTGTTAATTAAAATCTTGCCAGGAGATTTAACTTTCCTTTTCTTGGTTTCTCTTGATTTCAGAACCATTCTTTTCTTGGTTATCTTGGAGTTGTTCCCTAAGATGAAAAACTTTCACTTATGATTTTAGACTTGTTTACCCTCTCAATAAAATCTTTTCTTTTATCAGAAGAATTAATTATATAATATTCTTCCTGATCTTTATTTTCTTGAAAAATGGTTTCCCATAGTTTTATGGTCCCATTTGTACTACAACCCTTCTATAAATCCTTTCAAAAATCCCACCAAAATTTGGAGATGTCATATGGAGTTTTTGAATCACTTTTGTGCAAAAATATCTTCTTCCCATTGAATATTTTGAGCTCTACATTTTTTAAAAAAAATCTGGTCCAGTGGGCAGATTTGCACTACAACCTATTTAAATATTTCTTAAGAGCCTTCACCAAAATTATGGGAGATCAGTGGTAGCATGCAATTCAGCCTTATGCAAAAATCCAGCCTTGTTATTTGAAAATTTTGAGTGAATCAACCTCTTTTCTATTCCGGTCCAACTTGAGGTTTTGTACAGCAACCACATTTTTAGTGGCTCCTTTATCCTTGATTTCTTTTCATACTTGTAGTCCTACCTGTTAAACCCCTAAGTCCAGGAGAGTGGACCCATTGGATGATTCCAAGTGCTTGCAACAATGCCATTTGCTTTCTGTCTAGAATTGAAGTTTTGCAAAACTTGCACTAGCAAGTTTATGCTTTGGACAAACTAACCTTACCACCCTCTCTTTCATCTAAAGAGACCCCACTCTGGAAGTTTTGGCCACTCCAAGAAATGCCTAAGTGCCCTTGGCATTTTGTCAAACACCTTATGGGCATGATCTGTTTTGACATGAGTTTTTGTTTACATTATGAACTTAGTCCCCTGACTGCACCAAAGCATGTCCAATGGTTTTGCCTTAGACTATAACCCCACCTCGCTAACTTCCTTGTGGTTTGGAGCCCCTAACATGCCATAGCATTTCGTCGAAAGCACGTCCCCTGCAGGTTCGCGAAAGCAGAGCATCGCCAGATTGCACGTGTTGCGTGCCCGAGCCGACGCCACAAGACTTCTGTTTTGCCACCGCCCTGCGGAGCCACGCCACTCACTAACCTTCTCCCCGCATCACGCCAAGCAGCCCCTGGTGCCCTACAGCACCGCCGTCAGAGCCCTTGGCGGCACGCCGGCGTCCGCAGCGCGTCTCGGCCAGGTCGGTGCCGCCCAAGCCGCCAGCACTCGCCACCTGCCTCCTGGAGCAGCGCGAGCTCATCCACAAGCTTGTCCTATAGCACACGTCGCCGCCATGTCGCCCATGCTACAGAAAGATGGTCGTCGGCGACCTTATCCGCGGCTGCCGCTGAACCGCCTTGACTCGCCTATTTAAGGAAGCCCCGAGCCCGTCCCTGCACGCAGGCAACCTCATGCCACCCCAATGGCGCTTCCCTAGCTCGCATCGACCCGGGAGGTCTCCGTCCCCATCTCCTGGCGACCGCATCCGCCCGCTGCTACCTCGGCCATTCCAAGGCCACCAGGCCTCCCCACTCCACTCTCTTCACCAGAACTCCCCTCCCTCTCATGAGTCCATCCCCTATTCAATCTTGATATGGACACGCCGAGCGCAGAATTTCACTTTGAACGACGACCACCGAACGACCCGAATCTCACCGCCGGCAGCTCCGTCCACCCCAGAGACCATATCCACCACCGGAGTGACCGTCTTGATCCCCTGAGCCCGCAGATGGCCTCCGTTTTCCGAATGGTGCCATCATTCGCCGGCGAGCCTCGCCGGAGCTCCGCCTCTGTTTCGGCCGGAGGAGGCGACGCGCGCGTGGACTGGTCAAACCTGACCAGTGGGCCAGGCGGGTCCACTGTCAGTGACCCAGTACCGATCCACGCAGGCATAAGTGGAAGCGTATTTTTAGAATACGCCTTCGACGTGGTCAGTTCGAATCGTTTTCTTTTTATTCTGTTTTATTAAAAAAACAGATTTTGACCACAGCTTTGACTGCCTATAACTTCTTAAATATAACTCCAAATGAATTGATTCTTTTTCCTACCTCTCTCAAATTTGATCTAGTTTATTTTAAGATTTTTTTGAAAAAATTTCAGACAACGTTTTTTTGTGCTGTTTTTAAAGTATGTGCTGTTTGAATATTTTTGAAAATAGGACTTTTGGAGAAGAAGAAAGCTGCAAAAGTTTTTAGGATGCACCCTGCCTCTACACAACCTGAAGGCAAGCATTCTGAGCCCGGCATAATATTTTTGGGTGTGTTCGTTGACACGTTTATAACACCACCTCATTTCGGTATACTTGTTATTTCATGTGATATGATCTTTTGCATGGATGCATATAGTGATTTCCATGCTGTTGGAAATGGACACACTTGTGTTGGTAATCATCCTCATATGCCTTGCATGCATACCGAGGAATCCGGGAAAACCTCTGCCTTGGGTAGGCATGAGTTTGTCGCCGTTCTCCGTCGAGGCGGTTATGTCCGGTATGGCATAGTAAGGTATAATGAATGTTGATTCTGTTGGTTGATATATATTGTGATACATGTCATGCAGGGAACTTATGAACCTCCTGAGTCGACCGTAGATCGAGTCTTGTACCAGTAACCCCATACTTGTTTCGTACTACCACTTGTTCCTACCAGAAGTAGGGTACAGTTCAGTCAGTCATCAACCCCTTTCTAGCACACACCGTACAGAGAGGCCATGGTGGAGGATATCGGTTGAAGCCGGTAGGCAAGCCACCTGGTCTGGGGGCATGGGTGTTTCGGTTGAGACCGAGAGGGGAGGCCACCCCTTAGAGCGCGCAATATAAATTTGATCCCATGCTACGCGAGGTTGTAGCCTCCCCACTTAGAGTTTTGCTTAACAAGTGTCATGGGTGATTCCAGGCACCGGTAAGTTAAGCTGGTGTGTGCAAGTCAGGTGTGTTTTCAATTAAAAGACCGTAGACGGAATTAGTCCCGATGGACTAAAGGAATCCGTTACTCATGGGAAAAGAGTACACCCTCTGCAGAGATTAAACCTATTCGTAAAGCCGTGTCCATGGTTAAGGATTACAGTCTGGGATGGGTCAAGTGTCGGTCTTAGTGTCGGTCTTCGGAGGAGAAACGGTTAAACCAGAACTGGGATCGCGACTTGAGACTTGTAATGATTATGATTATTATATTGTTATGGACTAACCCGTTATATTATTTGAATTATCGAGTATCCCTCGGATGGTTCTACCTCCTGGATATTCACTGTGATTATTTATAAGCCCTTTATGTGGTGTCGCTCAGACGCCCGACTGTGGCATTGTTTGTTTTTACTTTCTTTCATAAGCCCTTTATGTGGTGTCGCTCAGACGCCCGACTGTGGCATTGCTTGTTATTTATTTATTTATAAGCCCTTTATGTGGTGTAGCAGTGTCACCCTACTGTGGCATTGCTTGTTATTTTTTTAACTTATAAGCCCTTTATGTGGTGTCACTGAGACGCCCGACTGTGGCATGCTTGTTATTTATTTTACTTTATGAGCCCTTTATGTGGTGTCGCTTAGACGCCCGACTGAGGCATGCGTGTTATTTACCATCAATTCGAGACGTCACTTCAGACATCCGAATGATGTGTTTTATTCCTACCTGTCATTACATATTCGTTGTTACATACTAATAACCTGCCTGCATGCATCAAGGATTTATTTTATGACCGACGTTGTGATCATAGAATATTTTCAAAGCTTGATTATCGGTTGTTATATTATACCTGTGTTCATAATGTTTGCGAGTACATTCAAAGTACTCACTGGCTTGTCCCTGGCTATTGTCTTGGCCAGATTTCTTGCATGAAGAGGAGCGTTGCCAGGACAACCCCGGAACCTACCCCATGGTGATAGTAGCCTCGCGAAGATAGGAGTTGTCCTGGTCAGCTATTCCTGTGGGAAATGGAGTCCCATAGACGCTGGTGATCCACAACCCGCTTCCGCCGTCAACCACTAGAAACCTTATGTTGTACTCCCAGGCCAGAATGGTCTTGTACTACATATTTTTGTATTTTTCTTGGAATTTCTGTATCAACTTGATGCCTCATCAGCTAACAGTAATCCTGGGGCTGGTGAGCATGACGGCCATTTTCTGGAAATTAATATCCAGAAAAACCGGTCGCCACAGACATGGTATCAGAGCCAGGCTGACCATTGGCTAATCCTATCTTAGTCAGGTCAATAAACTTAGGCACACCAACCCACCAGACCGTAACCAAACCCCAGCCAAGCCTCTCGTACAAGATAACCACACAGTGACCCGACGCATTTTGGCAGTCGGTGCCCAACCTATCAACCTAGCCTCGTCTATCACAAGACTGGGACCAAAGCACCAAGGTGTCTTATTCATAGCGTGAAGGAAGACTCCGTCCGCTTTTACTATAAAAGGGCACGCTAGCCCCAACACAGCACAACTGCTACCCCAAACCGAGCCACAATGCCTGGCCCCGTCATGCACAATGAGACCACAGCAACCAACCTTGGAGGCTTTGTGACCATACTCGCAAACCTCACCCGCCGTGCCTATGCGTTAGAAGAGCCTCCCGAATATGTTGTGTACCAAGGGCCCATGAGTGGTGAGAGCCGTCAATTCTGGGCCACTGTACACATCTACGGTAGGGGTCTAGCGCCCGAGCGCCCCTACAGGTTCAACGGAAGAACAACTTCCTTTGAGCCACAAGCCATCCAACTAGCTGCTCGAGAGGCTATAGTTCATCTCCGGCACTTGTCGCCCAGAGTTAACTGTCGCTCGTTCCACTACTACCCCAGACGTGAAGGGTATGGCAGACCACCCCAGGTTGCCAACGGAGATCACGAGACGGATCCTGCATTGCTACACCTAGTGCGCTATGTAGGTGCACTGGAGGAACTGTTCGATCAAGTCATCATTGATCTGATCGCAGCTCGTGGAGAGCTGGTTCGTCGAGCCCCGACGAGAGAAGGAAACGAGCCCAACGCCGACAACCCAGTCGTGCTGTTCGGACACCCGATCGAGACCCTGAGGTCAGCCACATCCATCAACCAAGGTGCTTTGATGACCCCAGAAGTGCTTAAATGCGCCTTTCGGTGCACACTCCAACGGGGTTGTGGCCAACAATCGCGATGGTCATCATCGCTACCGAGCCTGCAGCCCCTCAACCCTCTCCGACTAATTCGACGGTGAGAGAACCGTGGAGAAGCCTCGACATCCACAAGGCACGCCCGCTTGGATGTGAACGAGGTAGACTAAGTCACTCGAGTAGTGACGAGTTCCAATGTATCCTCGCTTTGTAATCCTCTGATCACTTATATTAACGCAGCCTGTCGTCGTGCATCCGTTTTAAATAGTAGCCTTGCATGGATATATTAGCATGAGTGTGATTTTTCTATCCCAGGCACAGCTACCAAAACCACCCGACATTTCCCACAGTGATACGTCACTTTAGTGAGATATGTGTATCTGTGGTTTGACCCCGACCCTTGGAGCCGACCCAGCTAATGCATTACCTTTCACCATGGAAAAATGACCCAGCTCTAGTGCTATATAAAGGCCACCGCGTGACCTTGCCAAGCGTCCCTCGCCTTGTGCACCCTCCTCACAACCATTTCTTGCCATGCCGAGCCCTAGTATTTATCTGAGAACCCCAGATGCAACCCCGGGTAGTTTTGTCAAAATATTGTGGGATTTTACCTGCAGTACCATGGGAGCTACCCAGCCACCCCCAGTACGAGCTGTTCAAATCAAGGATCACCCCTTCCACCTCGAGATACTGGAGGTCTCCTTCGTGGGGAAATCTATGCCGACCCCACATATGGCCGTAGAAGCTGCGGCATACGAAGAGCTTGCTCGCCTTCGATTCGCGGTACCCTATGCCAGCGAACGAGGGTATTATTAATTTCCAAGCCATGCAGCACCCGGAGGAGTAACATCTTTTCCAGGTGGACGAATTGAGAGAGACCCGGTCCTGGCCAACCTCGTCCAGTACGTCATCGCTCAAGAGAGTTTAACCCAACGCGTGATGGGTTATCTCCAGTCTCGCTGGATTTAAATCCTCGAGATCGCCATCGGCGAATCACCGAGGCCCGACCAGGAGAGGCACATTCATCGTCTGGTCAATCCACTTTCCTCGATAGAAGAAGAGTGTATCCCGATGCAGAGAGCGTTTTCTCGGGACCCCGTCCAGTTACCGTTTTCATTTTAGACGTCACTGCTGTGTTCGTTGCTGCTACATTTGTTTGTGTGTTGTAACTTATGCGTGGTACCCCGAGTTTGTGCGGCAAGTAAATTATTTAGTTTCTATTAATGTGAGTAGCTCTGTTGCGGTTTGACTCTAGTGTATTACTGTTTTCTCTCGCAAGAGATTTCTTTTCCCTGAATTACTGCATCATACATCTCCTCGCGACCTGGATTATTTTTATTTTTTCCGCGGCACCACAGCAGCAGACTCACAACCACAACTACTCGAACAGACACACACTGCTTGCAAATTTTTTGCAACAGTGTTACATCTAACAGAGCACCTCCCGACAACAGTTAGCACCCGACACACCCCACCTACTCGTCGTGATCACCACCACCGCAGAGAGCCAACACCCGAGAAGCAGCATCCCGATGATCATCGAGGATCATCGCGCACAGGAGCACGGAGAGCCCCGGCACCGCTGCCAGCCCTTCGCACAACAGGATCACGTACCAGTCCGGCACCACCGCCGCCATTAGAGCCTCGCCTCGAGCTTCGACAAACAGAAACAGAGGAGAAGGAAGGAGGAGGAGAAGCGAGGCCAGGTGTGAGGAAAAGAGAAGAACACCTCGGCCGTTTTATAGCTCGAGCTTGGTGTACGGTGGGCGAGGTCCACCAGCGCTGCTCGTCGCCCGATCGCCCGGTGTTAGGCGAATCCTCGAGCAGGCCGACAAAGACACCGCCCGCTGAAGTGAGTGCACGCTGCACCGGCAGCTAGCATGTCGCGCACTACCGCGGTACGGCCTAGATGCCCTACGCGCTAGGCGTCACCGATGGAGAAAGCGCGGGAAAGCACGCGGGAGAGAGGAAGAAGAGAGAGTCGGAGGAAGAAGAAGAGGCTGACAGTGGGTCCACCTGTCAGCCAGAGAGAGCACTGTGCTCTTGGGTGCGACCAGCGTATTTTGAGATTTAGAATTTATTCTAAATCTATATCCAGCGTAGAAATCTCTCGTTTTTGCTCCTAACCATAGATTTTCCACGCAGCGCCAGTGTCCCCACACTGTATTTTTGCACCACTTATTGCCCTCTCACTGTAGCCGCTTTTGTTTTGATGCAAATTTTGCTATAGAGTTAACTCTTAGCAAATCTCGAGGACGAGATTTTTTCTTAAGGGGGGGTAGTGTAGTGACACCCCAAAAAATTTAACCTTGTTTTGTTAATTAAAATCTTGCCAGGAGATTTAACTTTCCTTTTCTTGGTTTCTCTTGATTTCAGAACCATTCTTTTCTTGGTTATCTTGGAGTTGTTCCCTAAGATGAAAAACTTTCACTTATGATTTTAGAATTGTTTACCCTCTCAAGAAAATCTTTTTTTATCAGAAGAATTAATTATATAATATTCTTCCTGATCTTTATTTTCTTGAAAAATGGTTTC
This sequence comes from Aegilops bicornis, assembly GCA_021605145.1. Taxonomy (NCBI): domain Eukaryota; kingdom Viridiplantae; phylum Streptophyta; class Magnoliopsida; order Poales; family Poaceae; genus Aegilops; species Aegilops bicornis. The sequence goes on along the minus strand of CM038675.1, from coordinate 135,547,903 downwards.
CCATAGTTTTATGGTCCCATTTGTACTACAACCCTTTTATAAATCCTTTCAAAAATCCGACCAAAATTTGGAGATGTCATATGGAGTTTTCGAACCACTTTTGTGCAAAAATATCTTCTGCTCATTGAATATTTTGAGCTCTACATTTTTTTTTAAAAATCTGGTCCAGTGGGCAGATTTGCACTACAACCTATTTAAATATTTCTTAAGAGCCTTCACCAAAATTATGGGAGATCAGTGGTAGCATCCAATTCAGCCTTATGCAAAAACCCAGCCTTGTTCTTTGAAAATTTTGAGTGAATCAACCTCTTTTCTATTCTGGTCCAACTTGAGGTTTTGTACAGCAACCACATTTTTAGTTGCTCCTTTATCCTTGATTTCTTTTCATACTTGTAGTCCTCCCTGTTAAACCCCTAAGTCCAGGAGAGTGGACCCGTTGGATCATTACAAGTGCTTGCAACAATGCCATTTGCTTTATGTCCAGAATTGAAGTTTTGCAAAACTTGCACTAGCAAGTTTGTGCTTTGGACAAACTAACCTTACCACCCTCTCTTTCATCTAAAGAGACCCCACTCTGGAAGTTTTGGCCACTCCAAGAAATGCCTAAGTGCCCTTGGCATTTTGTCAAACACCTTATGGGCATGATCTGTTTTGACATGAGTTTTTGTTTACATTATGAACTTAGTCCCCTGACCAGACCAGCATGTCCAATGGTTTTGCCTTAGACTATAACCCCACCCTGCTAACTTCCTCGTGGTTTGGAGCCCCCTAACATGCCATAGCATTTCGTCGAGCCCGTCCCGTGCGTGCTCTGGGCGCGAGCAGAGCACGCGTATTGCATGTGTCGCGCCCGAGCCGACGCGTCGCACCCCTAGTTTGCCACCACCCTGCGGAGCCACGCCACTCACTAACCTTCTCCCCGCATCACGCCAAGCAGCCCCTGGTGCCCTACAGCACCGCCGTCAGAGCCCTTGGCGGCACGCCAGCGTTGGTAGCGCGTCTCGGCCAGGTCGATGCCGCCCAAGCCGCCAAAGACTCGCCACCGCCTCCGGAGCAGCGAGCTCATCCACAAGCTTGTCCTATAGCACACGTCGCCGCCATGTCGCCCATGCTACAGAAAGATGGTCGTCGGCGACCTTATCCGCGGCTGCCACTGAACCGCCTTGACTCGCCTATTTAAGGAAGCCCCGAGCCCGTCCCTGCATGCAGGCAACCTCATGCCACCCCAATGGCGCTTCCCTAGCTCGCAATCGACCCGGGGAGGTCTCCGTCCCCATCTCTGGCGACCGCATCCGCCGCTGCTACCTCGGCCATTCCGGCGCCACCAGGGCCTCCCCCACTCCACTCTCTTCACCAGGAACTCCCCCTCCCTCTCATGAGTCCATCCCCCTATTCAATCTTGATCGGGACTCGCCGCGGGCAGAATTTCACTTTGCCCGACGACCACCGTCCGCCGCGAAGCTCACCGCCGGCAGCTCCGTCCACCCCAGAGACCATATCCACCACCGGAGTGACCGTCTTGATCCCCTGAGCCCGCAGATGGCCTCCGTTTTCCGAACGGTGCCGTCATTCGCCGGTGAGCCTCGCCGGAGCTCCGCCTCTGTTTTTTCGTGAGGAGGCGACCAGCGTGGATCTGGTCAAACCCTGACCCGGTGGTCGGCGTAGTCCAATCATCGGTGACCTAGTACCGATCCATGCAGGCATAAGTGGAAGCGTATTTTTAGAATACGCCTTCGACGTGGTCAGTTCAAATCGTTTTCTTTTTATTCTGTTTTATTTAAAAAACAGATTTTGACCACAGCTTTGACTGCTTTTAACTTCTTAAATATAACTCCAAATGAATTGATTCTTTTTCCTACCTCTCTCAAATTTGATCTAGTTTATTTTAAGATTTATTTGAAAAAAATTCAGACAACTTTTTTGAGCTATTTTTAAAGTATGTGTTGTTTGAATATTTTTGAAAATAGGACTTTTGGAGAAGAAGAAAGCTGCAAAAGTTTTTAGGATGCACCCTGCCTCTACACAACCTGAAGGCAAGCATTCTGAGCCCGGCATAATATTTTTGGATGTGTTCGTTGACACGTTTATAACACCACCTCGTTTCGGTATACTTGTTATTTCATGTGATATGATCTTTTGCATGGATGCATATAGTGATTTCCATGCTGTTGGAAATGGACACACTTGTGTTGGTAATCATCCTCATATGCCTTGCATGCATACCGGGAGGAATCCGGGAAAACCTCTGCCTTGGGTAGGCATGAGTTTGTCGCCGGTCTCCGTCGAGGCGGTTATGTCCGGTATGGCATAGTAAGGTATAATGAATGTTGATTCTGTTGGTTGATATATATTGTGATACATGTCATGCAGGGAACTTATGAACCTCTGAGTCGACTGTAGATCGAGTCTTGTACCAAGAACCCCATACTTGTTTCATTACTACCACTTGTTCCTACCAAGTAAGGGTGCAGTTCGATCGATCGTCAACCCCTTTATAGCACACACCGTACAGAGAGGCCATGGTGGAGGATATCGGTTGAAGCCGGTAGGCAAGCCACCTGGTCCGGGGGCATGGGTGTTTCCGGTTGAGACCGAGAGGGGAGGCCACCCCTTAGAGCGCGCGGTATAAATTTGATGCCATGCTACGCGAGGTTGTAGCCTCCCCACTTAGAGTTTTGCTTAACAAGTGTCATGGGTGATTCCAGACACCGGTAAGTTAAGCTGGTGTGTGCAAGTCAGGTGTGTTTTCAATTAAAAGACCGTAGACGGAATTAGTCCCGATGGACTAAAGGAATCCGTTACTCGTGGGAAAAGAGTACACCCTCTGCAGAGATTAAACCTATTCGTAAAGCCGTCTCCATGGTTAAGGATTACAGTCTCGGATGGGTCAAGTGTCGGTCTTCGGAGGAGAAACGGTTAAACCAGAACTGGGATCGCGACTTGAGACTTGTAATGATTATGATTATTATATTGTTATGGACTAACCTGTTATATTATTTGAATTATCGAGTATCCCTGGGATGGTTCTACCTCCTGGATATTCACTGTGATTATTTATAAGCCCTTTATGTGGTGTCGCTCGCACGCCTTGGTATGGCATTGTTTGTTTTTACTTTCTTTCATAAGCCCTTTATGTGGTGTCGCTCAGACGCCCGACTGTGGCATTGCTTGTTATTTATTTATTTATAAGCCCTTTATGTGGTGCCGCTGAGACACCCGACTGTGGCATTGCTTGTTATTTATTTACCTTATAAGCCCTTTATGTGGTGTCGCTGAGACGCCCGACTGTGGCATGCTTGTTATTTATTTTACTTTATGAGCCCTTTATGTGGTGTCGCTTAGACGCCCGACTGAGGCATGCGTGTTATTTACCATCAATTCGAGGCGTCGCCTGCACATCCGTATGATGTGTTTTATTCCTACCTGTCATTACATATTCGTTGTTACATACTAATAACCTGCCTGCATGCATAAAGGATTTATTTTATGACCGACGTTGTGATCATAGAATATTTTCAAAGCTTGATTATCGGTTGTTATATTATACCTGTGTTCATAATGTTTGCGAGTACATTCAAAGTACTCACTGGCTTGTCCCTGGCTATTGTCTTGGCCAGATTTCTTGCGTGAAGAGGAGCGTTGCGAGGACAGCCCCGGAACCTACCCCATGGTGATAGCAGCCTCGCGAAGATAGGAGTTATCCTGGTCAGCTATTCCTGTGGGAAATGGGGTCCCATAGACGCTGGTGATCCACAACCCGCTTCCGCCATCAACCACTAGAAACCTTATGTTGTACTCCCAGGCCAGAATGGTCTTGTACTACATATTTTTGTATTTTGCTTGGAATTTCTGTATCAAGTTGATGCCTCATCAGCTAACAGTAATCCTGGGACTGGTGAGCACGACGGCCATTTTCTGGAAATTAATATCCGGAAAAACCGGTCGCCACATCCGTTTGGGGTCGTGCGTTGCAGTTGGCCTTACAAGTGGGACCGCAGTTAAGGAAACCGACTATCGGCAAACCCCCACCTCGCCCGCCGCGCGATGGTTGAGTTAGAGAACGATGAGGTTGAAGAGATTGCTCTAGCACGGACTCCAAGAAATATGGTGTCAGATGGAAGTTGTGCTAGTGGCGTGTGCCGTACTCCTGGACGTGAATGCTTGTTCTGACCCATGCCACCCTACTACTCCTACTACTTACTATATGGGCCCTGTTTGGATACTCTAACACAGTTAGAGTTAGAGTTATTTTCTAACCCACTCTAACCCAAATAAGAACCTCTCCACCGGGATAGTTGGGTTAGATGGAACTAACCCACTCTAACCCTCCCTGTTTGGATACTTTTGGGTTATTTGAGCCCCCAACTAACCCAAACTAGCTCTAACCCCATGATCCAAACAGGGCCATAGTACTACTAGTATCGAGGATTCGAGGTGCTGGCTATGTAGTATAATATGGCTAAAGTAAAAACACCCGCACGACGCGTGAAGCATGTGAAGCTAGTACAAATAGTGTAGTACTACTATTGTTGATTGGCCTCATCCGATAACCTGTTGCAATGCATGTACAATTATGTATTCGGAAAATATTTTTTTGCCTCGTCGCACCACTCACTCACAGAAGCAACTCGAAAGCCATTCATAAATTTAGTAAGTTTATCACAGGCATATCATTTTATTACATACAACAGGTCATCAACCCACATCGACAACGAGGATACATTATAAATACTAAAGTTTTCACCACACAACAAATAACAAGCAATGAAATGAACTTCAACTCAACCATTCCTCGGCTTTGGAAACGCTTGCTTTGAACCACAAGTGATTCTCTAGGACGGGCCATCCATTGTCGATCTGGAGACCAACGCAGGACTGAAGCGGCCTACTATATCAGTACCAGGGTAGGGAACCACCCAAATGTCTGAGGTATAGACACAGTTGCTTCTCATAAATGGTAGTAATGTTGTGTCAATAGCAGTTGGATCGCCTTTCACCATCATTGGATAGTTTTCTCCAAGGAAGAGCGAGTTTTCTCCAAGACTATCAATTCTGTACCAGGGAAGGAGTTGGCGCTAGCACACTAGTATCCATCCCGAATACCATGCAACGGGTGTTGGAATAGGTCCGGAGAGTGCGACCATGGGAGACTACACATGCTTCCTTAGCAGTAACATCATCAGTGGGTTGTATACACACGAGAAGAGGTGATCCATCGGAATTAGTTGCCAGGCGCCAAATAGTATATGGGCGCTGCTCGTCCTCATGCTCGTGATCATCACCATCATCATCTCCCCCTTGGTTATAAAAATCTTCAAGTATAGGTGGTGGAATGTTCACAGGACCTTGGAAACACAAGAAGAAGGTTAATTAGTAAGGCTGGCCATAGTGGGGGTAACATAAGTAGTATCATGCACTTGGGACTCATAAACATGCTTATGTGGCAGGCAATTAAGGAAGAGAGAGGTGGTTATAGTAACATAGGTAGATATCTTAACATAATAAATGTGATGCTACTACGTGTCATGCATGGCAATAAATGAGACCACCTATGATACTAATCTAAGATACTATGCACTAAAGGGAAACTTGCTAACCTGCATGCATGTGGATGAAATAATTATAATTACGGTGGAAGACAAACGTACCGAAACAACGAGGATGCCATGCAAAAACAGTGCCACGAGTGGTGGCAGCAAACACAAGGCCCTCGTATTCAATTGCAGCACAGTACTCATCCGTGTCTGAAACTGATTTTTGAGCAATATCCATCCAAATAAACCACCGAGGGACGGCAAAAAGCTTGTCGAAGATAGCAACAACTTCATAGTTGTTGTAATTCCAAGAGCGGTTGGGGACTTGAGAAATTGCTATCTTCAAGAGAAGACAGTCACCATGATTGTATTTGAATGTGCGTACAATACGGTGTGCTCAACCTCCGGGCGATCTGCTGAGATTTTTGGAAGTGGAACCCGGTCACGAGTGTACACATTCACAAATTCCCACTCGCAGTTGGACCCAATGTAATCAACCCAATCTCCATTTGCGCCTGCCCAAGCCTTGCCCTCAAGCGATGGCATCTTAACATCATACGTATCATTATCAAGCGGCATCAACTTGCACGAGGCGAGGCCTCCGTCGTGGACGGCGCCGATCATCGTGGTCACGGCAAAGAAGATAGGGGAGATCAAACCGCTCCTTGACTCTTGGGTTCCTTGTAATGATGTTATTAGTTGAGTCGAGAATGGGCTTGAGCAGAACCTGCCATGCTAGCCGAGGTGATGACGTCACACCGATCAATGAGTTCCTCCACCACCTCATCTTTCGGATCGGGGCAAGAATAACGGGTCGTTTCCGTCTGTTCCCTCCATGGAGAACACGATCGAACAATGGCGAGAAGAAAGGGTGAAGGGCTAAAGGAAAATGGAGGAGGGAGAGGAAGAAGCGTGCGGCAATGATTCAAATCGAGAGGGAAAGGCGAAGAGTCGGTGGGCGGTTGCCGGTTGCCACCAGTTCACGAAGGCGCCCGGCCTACACGTCGATTCGAAATACTCCTACTACTCGCCGTCGTCTCACCGATATGTGGAGCGGGACCACATGTCAACGAAACATGGTGTGTAATTTCTCGTGCAAAATGCGATCTGGCGTGTTGGCCCGAGGTGCCGCATTAGTTATCGACCTTTATTTTTTAATGGTGTGTCGTTCAGTTTTGAAACACGACTAAATGGTACCGTCTGTGAGAAAATATAAACTACTCTACCACTACTCCACCTCCAAAGACTAGTAGTATAAAGAAGATATATATTTGGAGCTTGGCGCTTTCTTGCCAAGGGCTGCCCACTTGCTTCACACACTACCACCCTCTCTCCGGATCAAAAAAAAGCGGCCCCTCTCTCCCTCCTCACGGTGGTCACAGATCCGCCGGGGAAGAAAAGGGCGATGCAGCGTTGGCCTTGCCTAAATGCGTCGGCCAGCGAGTCGCATAGCGGCGACAAGGACGTGCTCTCAGACCTAGCGCCCAGGCGGGATGGCCTCTGTCCCCAAGCTCGTTGCCGTAGTGTGTGCGGAGGACGACGACCACGAGCGAAGCCACTTCCCGCCGACCCTCAGGTATGCTACCTCTTTTCGAACCATACCCTTGTTCTATGTCAGAGTAATGGGCCACGGGTAGGCAAACCCGAGCCCCCGGACCTTTCAAGACATCAGGGCAGGCTGCGCCCCTCAAGACCCCAAGACGAAGAGCCGCCTTCTGAGAGTCGGACCCTCAAGGCCGAGTCCCAGAGACGGCTTCGAGATAAGCCGACTCCCAACTGGCGGCTTCTAGAGAAGCCGACTAGGGGGAGACGGCCCGTGACTTCAACCACCTCCTGCCTACGCAACTACAGACGGGATAGGGTGCGGCTGCCGTGCGGCCCATCCCTGCCTCGTTCACGAAGGGCAGGCATGGCCCTGATCGTCAGATCTTGGCGGAGATCTCCGTCGCGGCAACCTTGCTATGCCATGCGTCTGACATCAACCCGTGGTATGCCTGAGCCCACGACGGCTGTCTATACGACCGGAGGCAGCGGGACCCGCTGTCGGGTGTCTTGAAAAAGCGGCGAACGCCACAAAGACGGGCCCGTTGGGAGTCGGCCCCCAAGAGTCGGTCGGCCCCTCCCGTAGGCTCCGCACGCCATTAACCAGAGAAGACAGGGAATGGCAACAGTGATCGCCCGTCAGGCGGCGGCACTGTTGCCATGACCCCATGACCAAGCCCGCGTCATTAGAGGCGCGGCTACAGTAATCCGCAGCCGGAAGGACCCGCCCACGGCGGACAAGGCTTGTCGGCCCCATGCTGGATCATCGGCGGGGCCCACTAGTTGGCGGGCCCCAGCAGTCGGCGGAGAAGACGGTGACCAGAGAAACAGACGGCTGGGACCCGCGCCCAGCCGGATTACCATTGTACCCCTGGGGGGTAGGCCTATATAAACCCCCCGGGGCGCCCATGCAAGAGGTTGGACCCTAATAGTTTTAGACACACATAGAGGGGAGAGAAGAGCTAGTCGTGCCCTTCTCCTTCCTCACCTCGAACAGCTCAAGGAGCAACCTTGTACCCACTTTGCCATAGTGATCATGCGGAGACCCCGCAGAGCAGTAGTAGGGGTATTATCTCCACGGAGAGCCCTGAAGCTGGGTAAGATCCGCCGGCGAGCATGCCTTCGCCTCACCCCGTTTCCAGGCAGCGGCGACGTCCTACTCGCCCCCACCATGATAAGCCATCCTTTGGCATATGTCGCACCCAACCCCCGACATTTGGCGCCCACCATGGGGCTAGGTGCACCGTCGTCCGGAGACCTGCTCTGGACGGGAACCCTTTTCCTCCCTGGAGAGAGCAGCCAGCCCGGCATGCCAGACGGAGTCTGCGCCGACGCGCTGCACGACGCTGAGATCGCCTGCGCGGCCAGCTGCCTCGCCGAACTTGTCGGCGAGTTTAGCCTCTCCGACGAGCCTGCATCCGACGCAGGCACGGGTGGCCCCGAGAGCCTCCTCGCGGGCCTCCTCAAGCAACTCCACGTCGCCGGCGAGCCTCTCACGGACTTGGAGTCTGTAGGCTCCACCGACCCGATGCTGGTCGACTCCGACACCGCGTCGCTCGACGCGTACCCCACCAATGTGGTGGTCTACGACGAGCCGCTCCCTCACGCGGGGAGCGACGGAAGCACCGTCCGCAGAGGTGCTCGCCATCGGTCATGGCGAGCATTCCGGCGAAAGAGCTCATGACCCCCTCGGCGGCTCTCTGTGAGACTGACCGCGCCTATTCCGGAAAACGCCGGCGCCGAGATGCTTTGGAGGCACGCCGCCTTCAGCTCGTCGAAAGTCGCGAGAAAAGCAAGCATGAGGCGCTTGTCGAAGCCTACCAGCGTGAGATGGCTCGTCTTTGTGGGCGGCTCGCCCGGCCCGGCGAAAGCCTAAGCTGCCTGAAACGCGATCAACAGCCTTGGCGTGGCCATCACCAACCTGTTCGGGGCCAATCGCCCTGTACGCCACGCTGCGGAGAACATCCACGCCCGCCCAGCGGCGGCGGACGAAGCTGGACAACCGAGGTGAAGAGCGCCGCTGATGAGCGGGCGAGTCCAGCAGCTCCTCGGCAGCGGTTGCCGCGAAGCGAGGCCGGCTGCGCCGCGAGGCGCCCGCAATGACAGAACGGCGACCTACCTCCCCGCCGAGACCAAGGCGCGACGTCTCGGACACCGACTGGCGGTGTCCGCGGAAGAAAAAACAAGGATCCGGCTGTCAGCCACAGTCGGACTCACATCTCCATCGAGCGCGACCAAGACGGCCGCCCAAGAGCAGTGGAACGGCGGGACGACTATCTGCCTCCTCCTCCTCACAAGGAAAGGTGAGTCTCCCCACCACCCATGGAGCATCCTACTCTCGGCGACCACCTTGGCCGCCGAGAGGGAGTCGGAGAAAATGACGCCCGCCACTGGATCGACCGACTCCACCGATCCCTGGCGATGGAAGAAGAAGACGAGTTCGGTCCGCCCTGTTTCGGACCTCGCATCCGAGACGAACCCTTTCCCAGAGGGTTCACACTCCCCCGAGATACGCCCAAATACACTGGCTCCGTGAAGCCGGAAGACTGGCTGGTCGACTACTCCACAGCTGTCAACATAGCGAACGGCAACAAGTGTGTTGCCGTAAAGTATGTTCCGCTCATGCTCCAGGGCACGGCCCGGACATGGTTGAACAGCCTGAAGCCCCACAACATCAACAGCTGGGTCGACTTCACCGAAGCCTTCGTCCGCAACTTCACAAGCACGCATAAGCGACCTCCCAAGCCTCGCCCGGCTTTCCTTGTGCGTGCAAGGCCCCAACGAGTCGACTCGCGACTACCTCACACGCTGGGCGAGCTTGAACTCCTGCGAGGGCGTGCACGAGGTGCAAGCTATCGAGTACTTCACCGCGGGTGCGTAGAAGGCACCCTCCTCAAGCACAAGCTCGCTTTGCGGCAGCCGGAGACCCTCGACGAGCCGCTGATCATAGCAGAACAAATGCCATGTACCGACTCCTCCATGAAGGCGGAGATTGAAGTCGCGGCGACCGCAAGGTGGCCCTCAGGCTCCCGTAACTCCATTTGGAGACACCAATGGGCAACAAGAATGTAACGATCACTGGCGCAAGGCCCCCACAGCGGCTTCCGGCACGGCAGGTTACGATCGAAGACCAGAGCCGGAGGGGCAGCCTCCGCCATGCAATGTAAAGGCGGCAAGTCCAACTGGTTGCCGGCCTTCTCTTCTGAAAGCAGACTCTAGATGGTCCCTGCAAGTTCCATAAGCGGCGCAAGCCGTCGAACCACGCCACCGGAAGTGTCACTGGCTCACCAGGATCGCCATGGAGACGGCCTCCTTCCTCCCCCTTTCTTTGGCCGCCGCCTCCACCGCCGCCCGAATGCATTGTCAGTCGGCGGTCAGCGGTGCAAGACGAAAGTACCGTAAGAGCATGGAGCTTATGTAGTGTTCACTAGTGTGGCTAACGACCGACGCAGTTAGAAAGTGGTCAGTTGGCAAAGAAGAAGTGAATGCGGTAGCATCAGATACTCCAGAGTTCATGCACTGGTCCGAGAGGCCTATCAGTTGGAGCAGAGCTGATCACCCAGAGGTGATGCCGAATCCGGGCTCCTACACCCTGGTCTTGGGAGCCACCCTTGCCACGGATAGGCGGGTCGCTCGCTTCTCGCGAGTGCTGATAAACAGAGGCAGCAGCATCAACATCTTGTACAAGGACATGATGGAGAAGTTAGGAATCAAGCAAAGACACCTTCAGAGCAGCCGGACTGTGTTCCACGGCATTGTACCTGGCCTTTCCTGCTCACCGATCGGCAAGATCCTGATAGATGTCCTCTTTGGTGACAAAGATCATTTCCACCGAGAGCCAGTTTGGTTCGAAGTGGTGGACCTCGAAAGTCTGTACCACGCTCTGCTTGGCCGACATGCTTTGGCCAAGTTCATGTCGGTCCCCCACTACGCCTACCTCAAGATGAAGATGTCGAATTCCAAGGGGATTCTGACCGTAGCCGGCGACTACAGAAAATCGTCCGCTTGTGCAACTGAAAGCAGTCGGCTAGCCGAGTCCCTGGTGATCGCAGCTGAGAAGCGGCTTCTTAATCGGGTTGTGGCGATGGCCGGCAAGCAGCCCGAAATATCGCCCAACCCCAAGGAGTCGGAAGCTGAGGGCTCGTTCAAGCCGGCCAAAGAAACGAAGAAGATACCCTTGGACCGGAGCACCCGGAGAGGTACGCTGTCATAGGTGCCAACCTTGACAAGCAAATAGGAAAGCGAAGCTCGTCGATTTCCTTGTGAGAATCGGGACATTTTCGCATGGTCCCCTAAAGACATGCCGGTGTACCGCCGGAATTCGCCGAGCACAAGTTACATGTCCGATCTGATGTGAAGCCGTCGGGCAGCCCTTGCGCCGCTGTCGTAAAAGAAGAGAAGAGTTGTTGGAGAAGAAATAGCCCGGCTCCTAGCAGCGGTTTCATTATGGAAGTGTTCTTTCCGAATGGTTAGCAAACCCGTCTGATGCATCAAGAAGAACAAGCGATGGCGGATGTGTATTGACTACACAAGCCTCAACAAAGCTTGCCCCAAGGACACATTCGCTCTACTAAGAATTGATCAGATGATAGACTCCACAGCCGGATGCGAGCTGTTGAGCTTCTTAGATGCATATTCAGGATATCACCAGATCAAGCTGAACCCGGCTGACAGACTGAAGACCGCCTTCATCACGCCGTTTGGAGCCTTCTGCTACCTGACCATGACGTTCGGCTTAAGGAATGCTGGCGCCACCTTTCAGCGTTGCATGCAGAAGTGCCTCCTCAAGCAGCTCGGCAGAAACGCCCACGTCTACGTGGACGATGTGGTGGTGAATACGGAAAAGCGAGGAACAGTGCTGGAAGACCTCAAGGAGACCTTTGAGAACCTGCGCCGATTCCAGATCAAGCTCAACCCTGAAAAGTGCGTCTTCGGAGTACCAGCCGACCAACTCCTTGGCTTCCTGGTCTCTAAACGCGGCATAGAGTGCAACCCTGTGAAGATCAAGGCCGTCGAGAGGATGGAAGTACCTCGCCGACTGCTAGATGTGCAAAAGTTCACCGGCTGCTTGGCGTCCATCAGCCGATTCATCAGTCGGTTGGGCGAGAAAGCTCTCCCTTTATACCAGCTCATGAAGAAGACCACCTTCTTCGAATGGAACCACAAGGCGGACGAAGCTTTTCTCCAGTTGAAGAAGATGCTGACTACTCCCCCTGTGCTGGCGGCCCCGACTCCCAAAGAGCCCATGCTCCTGTACATTGCTGCCACCAGCCGGGTAGTCAACCTGATCATTGTAGTTGGCGCAAGGAGGAAGGCAAGGCGCTACTGTCCAGAGACCAAGTATATTACATGAGCGGAAATCACAACCTCCAAGCGTAACTACCCCCACTACCGGAAGATGTGCTACGGCGTGCACTTTGCCGCCAAGAAGTTGAAGCCTTACTTTCAAGAGCATCCGATCACTGTGGTTTGCACAACCCCACTAGCCGATATCATCAGAAGCCGAGACGCTTATGGCCGAGTGGCCAAATGGGCCATAGAGCTGGCCCCCTACACCATCTATTACCAGCCCCGCACCGCCATCAAGTCGCAAGCACTGGCCGACTTCCTCGTTGACTGGGACGAGACCCAGTACCTGCCGCCAGCGCCCGACTCCACCCATCGGCGGATGCATTTCGATGGCTCCAAGATGTGCACCGGCTTGGGAGACGGCGTTGTCCTCACTTCCTCCAAAGGCGACAAGCTCAAGTACGCGCTGCAGATCCATTTCGCCGCCTCCAACAACGTCGCCCGAATCTGGCGCTCATTCGACGGCTCCGCTTGCCAAAGAACTTGGCATTCGCCGGATCACGTGTTATGGCGACTCAACTTGGTGGTCCAGCGGTCATCCGCGATTGGGACGCCAAAGATGCAAACATGGCGAGCTACCGTTTCCTGGTACAACAACTCAGTGGATATTTTGAGGGGTGCGAGTTCCTTCACGTGCCAAGAAATGACAACGACCAAGCAGACACCCTGGCACGAATCGGCTCCACCCGCCAGGCAATACCATCCGGCGTCGCCCTTCAGCGCCTCCTCAAGCCATCTGTCAAGCCTTCACCAGAATCAGATTCCATTTTGTGCTTTGGCTCCCCTCGAAGAAGTTGGGTCCGACTCCAAAGCCTCGTGAGACGGCACAAGAATTCTTACAGATGGCTCCAAGAATGTCAGATTTGAAGCCGGCCCGGGACTTGAGAACCCGGCCGGGATCAAGGGCGACCATTGCGAAGACTCCAGAGCTCAGCCCGGGGACTGCACCAGTTGGCCCGGGGACTTCATCAACCCAGCAAGCGGCCGCAGACTCTAGCCCGCCGCCTCCCTGCCCAGCCGCCCTCGTCCAAGTAGCAGTACTGGCAGTTGAAGAAATAGCAGCACCCTCATGGGCCCAGCCCATCCTGAAGTTCCTAGTGAGCAGAGAGCTACCAACAGATGAAATCTTGGCTCGGTAGGTACAACACCGAGCGGCAGCCTACACCATAGTCAACAGAGAGCTGGTCAGCCGCAGTATTACTGGTGTCTACCAGCATTGCGTCGAGCCAGAGCAAGGCCAAGCGATTCTCGAAGACATTCATCAAGGCGAGTGCGGTCACCATGCGGCCTCAAGAGCACTCGTCGCCAAAGCCTTCCGACACGGTTTCTTCTGGACAACTGCCCTAGAAGAGGCCAAGGAATTAGTGCAAAAATGCAAGGGGCGCCAGATGTTCCGCTCCAAGCCGTATCAGCCGGCTTCCGCACTCAAGACTATCCCCATCGCCTGGCACTTTGCTGTTTGGGGCCTGGACATGGTAGGACCATTCAAAGCAGCACGAGGTGGCCTGACTCATTTACTTCTCGTGGTGGACAAGTTCACCAAGTGGATAGAAGTAAAGCCCATCAAGAAGTTGAATGGTCCAACTGCAGTGACTTTCATCGCCGACATCACGACTCGGTACGGTGTACCACACAGCATCATCACCGACAATGGCACAAATTTTGCCAAAGGCGCCTCGCCCGCTTCTGCTGACGCAAGGCATCCGACTGGACTTAGCGTCCGTTGCCCATCCGCAGTCAAACGGCCAGGTGGAGCGAGCAAACAGCCTCATCCTGTCTGGCATCAAGCCTCGACTGGTCGAACCACTAGAGCGTTCGGTCGGCTGTTGGCTTGAGGAGTTGCTAGCCGTCCTATGGAGTTTGCGCACGACTCCAAACAAGTCAACCGGCTTCACACCCTTCTTCCTCGTCTACGGTGCTGAAGCCTTCATCCCAATGGACATAGAGTTCGACTCCCCGCGAGTCACCATGTACACCGAGGAGGAGGCAGAAGAAGCACGTCAAGACGGCGTCGATCTGCTGGAAGAGGGCGGCTGTTGGCACTCACCGGTCCGGCATCTACCAGCAGAGCTGCGCCGCTACTACAATAGGAAGGTCAAGCCGAGATCTTTCCAAGTGGGCGACCTTGTGCTCCAGCTGATCCAGCGAACAGCCGGCCAGCATAAGCTGTCGGCACCTTGGGAAGGCCCCTTCATTATCAGCAAAGTGCTGGGCAATGACTCCTACTACCTGATTGACGCTCAGAAGCCCCGAGCACGCAAGAGGGACGACTCCGGCAAAGAGACGGAACGGCCATGGAATGCGAATCTTCTCCGAAGATTTTACAGTTGATGCAGTATGTACCATGCTACTTTTTGTGTTAAAGTACCAAGACTTCGGGGGCCCCGAGACGAGCTCGGGGACTGCCCTTTTCTATTATCTGTATGATAAGAATTATGCCTTCGAGTATGTTACTCTTTATTATGCCGCTTGGTACCGGGTTCGACTAGTCGGCCCGGGGACTCGCCGCCTTGCGCTATGAAATGCTTCCTGCAGTCGGACAAGTAGTGTGCGGTGCCTAAGCCGCCTCTGTCAAAGCCGCATGACTTGCAGAGTATTTGTTGGTGGGCAGGAGTAAGGAAGAATGGGCGCCCACATGAAAAATGGCTAAGGACCCAAAGCATAAACATAGCCTAAGCCGGTTTCCAGCCCCTCTTCACAAAACCGACTCTTGAGTAGTCGACTCGCTGCTTTCTATCCAACTTGTTAAAAGGACTCTAAAAATGGCCAAGTACTTGCCTTTCGAAGAGTAGCCAAGCACTTGATCCAAACGACAGTCCGCAGAGCGGTTGTCCGGCCCGGCAAAGGCGGCAACTAAGGGAAGGCGGCAAAGGAAAAAGCCATAGGAGCAATGTGCAAGGAAAGATAGAATTAGGATAATATTTACACAGCATAGGCCCTCTGCCGAATCTTCGAGCAGAAGTTCAAAATACACCCCGCGGGTGGAATTGTGCGAATTAACAAGTTTTTCAATGACTATCAAAGCAGATAAAATAAAGGCAAGACGGCAGCCTAGGAAGCGGCAGACGGGTTCGGAGGGCCGGAGGAGACGGCGCTTTCAGGCGCCGGGGTGGCCGGCTGGACAGTCTCGGCTTGATCATCTCCGGCGGTAGCTGGCCCAGACGGGCGCGGCTCGTTGCTGGAGGCGCGGTCGAGCTGAGGCTGGTCGCCCGCTCCGTCTTCTGGCGCCTCCGTCTCATCTCCGTCCTGCGCCTCGCCTTCCTCCTCGGCACTGGAGCCGATCACCTCCGCCGAGTCCTCGTCATAATCCGGGTTCATCCCGAACCACTCCGGCGGTGCCTCCCCACCGTCCTCAGCCCGCTCAGGGACAAAGATGCTGGTGTCGGTGTAGTCGGCGATCGCCGCCGCACGCTCGACAAGGGCGTCTTCCGCAGCAACTCCGCTGGGCCTCTGGACCGAACGCAGCCAGCCGGTCGAGATCCAGCCCGGATACCACGCCTTGGCGAATTCCAAGGCCCGGCGCTCCGGCCAGGCGCTGAACCTTCCAGCCTCAAGACGGCCAGCCGCGACCTCCGGCCGGTCGGCGGTCCGGTACGGGAAGTGAAACCGACATATGTCCGCCATAAGGCAGCGATCGCCTGGGCGCCGACACGTTTAAGCCGGCGCTGCATCCGATGGGCCGGCCGCAGACGAGCCTCGATGCTCAGAAGCTGCTCGTCAAGGGTCCGGGGGGCGTTGGCAGCGATCTCCGCACCATTTTCCCTCCGCGCCTCGCGGTCAGCCTTGATGGCTTGATTGGCCGCCTGCGTGTGGCCGGGGAAGAAGTCTGCCAAGACGGAAAAGAAGCAAGTCAAAAAACCAGGAGTCAGCCCGACCTATAGTCAGCGACTCAAAGAAAGAAAGAAAGTAAAGAAACTCACCGTCGATGATGTCCTCAATTTCATGGAAGTCGGAGGTCAGCTGCGCCTCCTTGTCGGTCCAGGAGGAGCGCTCACTTTCGAACTCGCCCAGGAGAGCGGCCTCTCTCTTCTCCGCCTTGTCCTGCGCCTTCTTAAGCAGCTCCCTTTGCTCTGCCAGCTGCGTAGCCAGCAGGTCGCGCTCTGCGGCGAGCTTGCTGCACTCCTCCCCCTTGGCATGCAAGGAGGTGTCGGCTGCGCCCAGCTGTCGTCGGAGAGTTGCGTTGGCCTCTGAAGAATAAAAGAAAAAGGACGTTATGTCGTCAACTAAGAAGGTCGCTGGGAAGATCCGGCCCATCGCTCGGTGATCGGCCCGAATCTCGAGGGATTACAGCCAGCTGGTGCGCCCAGTAGCGCCCCTTGAAAGAAAGAAGACTCACCTCGGCTCCTCGACAAATCGGCGGTCCGCTTGCCCAGCTCCTCAACATTGCGGTTGAAAGGCGATGCGCGGAGGTTGTGATACTCATGTGATAAGCATTTCGCATAAAGGTAAATGTTTGGAACTTCGCCAGATAGAGTTCCGCGCCTTCTCGGCGGCCGAAACTCGGGGACTACACCCAGTGGAGGCTGTTGGCCTTGAAGAAGAGCAAGAAAAACTCAAAGAAGAAGCGTGCCGAGCGGCGGTCCGCGGCGCCAGTGCGCTTGGTGCGATTACGGATGGCGTCGCCCTCGGCTCGCAGCTTAGCTCGACGTCGAGCGCTGGTTCAGCGGACTGTGCCGCCTCCTCGCACCACCCACCAATGGGCGCGGCGCTTGTCGCCTCGGCGTCTGGGATAACCGAGCTGGCGGCGCCCGGTCTCAAAGGCGTGGCGCGAAATCGCCTTCTCAAGACGGCGGCGCTGTGGCGGCGACTTGAAGGAGCAACCGCCACGACCTCGTCTTCGATCGGGCCGGCGGCTCCGCCTGCTGTTTACCTTGCGCGCTCTCAGACGGCGGCGGGGGCGGCACGGCCGTACCCGACATCGAGGTCTCGCCGCCTTCCCTCCCCATGATGGGGAACCCATCGCCGGCTCCCTCCGTCTGCCCCATGAACTCCGGCGGCGGCGGCGCGGAGCTTAGCGGGGTGACGAGCAACGCCGATTGGAGGCGCGCGGCCTCCTCGGCCCGCCTCTTAGCCGCGGCGGCGGCTTCGGCCTCTTCCAGCTTCTTCTAGGCGGAAGCCGCCGCCTTCTCGGCGTCCGCATTCTCCAGGCGGACGGCTTCTTCCTCGTCGCGCTTCTCCTGCGCGTTCCGCTCCATCGCCTCCCGGAGGTCGGCAGCGGGGTCAATCCGCCGAGTATTGGTGGACGTCTCTGCCGACCCCATGACGGAGGCGGCGGCGACCCTCTCTAAAGTAAGGGGAGCCCTGATGCAAAGAAGACTTGTAAAAGATTTGGACAAGATTTACCAGAAGAAAACAAGACAAAGCAGAAGCACTTACGCGGAGACCAGCAGCGCCTTTTTCACTTACTTGCGGAAGCGGTTGGCCTTTGCGACCGCCTCTTCCCGCTGTGTCGCGGCGGCCGTCCCCTTGAACTTCTTCGACCGGCCGCCTGGCAAGCTCGGCCCGGCCCGACACTTCTTCGCGCCGCCTCGACCACCCAAGCCGGCGGAGGAATTCGCGCCCGGCTGGCCGACCTTCGGTTGGCGACGGGGGACGACTTCCCCCTCGTCGTCTTCCTCAGGCCAGTCGGCGAAGGTAGCCGAGGGCCTGAAGTCGTCAGCCCCTCCTCCTCCTCCTCCTTCGGCGTCGGCCTCCATCGCCGCCGCTCCCAAGTCAGGGTCGTCGACGTTGCTCTCCGCCCGGTCGGGGACGAACTCACGGGCCAGCCCCGTGGTGCCGGCTGAGGGCTGCATGAGGGGGTTCTGACTCGAAAAAACCAAAGAAAATCAGAGGTCGGATTCGGCTGAAAAAAGAAAACAGAAGAGGAAGAGAGATGAGTTACCACAGGTGGGGGGCTGGCGCGCGAGTATGGCTCCTTGCCGAACTGCCAATCCGCCGTAAGATTGCAGTTCGCCAGGAAGTTCACCGTGTCCGCCACCTCCGCGTGGGGCATGTCCTTCGAGCACATCCGGCTGGGGTCCCGGTGGCCGCTCATTTGACAGATCATATGAGGTCGGCCTTGGAGCGGGAGGACTCGGCGCGCCACGAAGGCGGCCAGCAGGTCGGCCCCGGTCAAGCCCTCCGACTGCGTCAGCACTCGGAGTCGCGCGACGGCGGCGGCGCCGGCAGGAGTCAGCGTCCTGGCCCGGTGGGACCAGCTGGGGAGCCTCCCCGCAAGCACGCCGGCTCCGTAAGGCGGCAGATTGACCCAGTCGCCTTCTGGAGCGATGTTCTTCACGTAGAAGTAGGATCGCTGCCACATCTTCACCGACTTGATCAGTGGAATGGCGGGGAAAGGGTTGTCGCCCACCGGCCTCCGCATCGCGATGAAGGTGCCGCACAGAGTCGGCACGCCGGCGACGTGCGTGCCGAGCTTGGACTGGAAGAATTCCCCCCACAGCTCGATGGTGGGGAGAACATCAAGGAAGCCCTCGCACAAGGCGGCGAAGGCAGACAGCAGCACCACCGTATTCGGAGTGAGGTGGTGCGGCTGGAGCCCGTGGAACTCCAAGAAGGTGCGGAAGAAGCCGCTCGCCGGCAGCCCTAGGCCGCGCCTGAGGTGCAAGCGGAATACGACCGGCTCGCCCTCCTCCGGCGCCGGCGTTATCTCACCCGCCGGCGCGGCGCGGGTCCGCACTAGGCTCTTGCCGGGGATGCGGTGCATCTGGCGGAGGAACTCGATGTGGTCGTCATCCACCTCGGAGCCGTCCCACACGCCGGAGCGCACGGCGGAGGAAGAGCTCATCTCTGCGGCGTGGCGTGGTTCGGTGCGACGGCGGCAAGAATAAGAAGAAGTGAGAGGAAGAAGGAGCACGAAGAAGCGGGGGAAGCGGGGAGATGGGTGCGCGTGCTTCGCCGCCCCCCCCCCCCCCTCCCCACCTCATCCCGCCTACTTAAAGGCTCACGGGCTGAGAAGCCGATGGGGCGGGCGTGGGATTAACTGCGCCTAGTACCCCACGCCCCCACGATTTAACCCACGAAGTTACTGCACGCAGTAACAACGTGGGAACCCCAACCGCCGCCACGACCATAGCGGATCCGTTCGCGTCCCAAAGGCGCTGATGATGGCGCGTCCCACCTGACAGCCTGTCTCGTCACGCGCGTGGGTGGGCAGACTGACCCTGCCGCGTGGCGTCGCGCGACGGGCCTGCAACGGGCCGCCGCCGGGAAGCTTATCAGGCACGCTGCCTGGTTCCCGCTGCGACTTTCAAACCTTTTAAGGAGCAAGACGGCCTCCTGCGAGTCCGACTCCAGCTAGACAGCCTAGAGGAAGATGGCGAGCAAGGCCCCGACTCTTCCACCAGAGGGATGAAACTGTTGAGGCTCCTGGACATGTTGCCCTTGGCGCCTCACCACCCGGGGACTCTTTGTCGAGTAATGGGCCACGGGTAGGCAAACCCGAGCCCCCGGACCTTTCAAGACATCGGGGCAGGCTGCGCCCCACAAGACCCCAAGACGAAGAGCCGCCTTCTGAGAGTCGGCGGCAGAGCCACCGACTACCCCTCAAGGCCGAGTCCCAGAGACGGCTTCGAGATAAGCCGACTCCCAACTGGCGGCTTCCAGAGAAGCTGACTAGGGGGAGACGGCCCGCGACTTCAACCACCTCCTGCCTACGCAACTACGGACGGGATAGGGTGCGGCCGCTGCGTGGCCCATCCCTTCCCCGTTCACGAAGGGCAGGCATGGCCACAGTGCGCCGTACTGGCGGAGATCTCCGTCCGGCGCGGCACTGTTGGCATGCCGGCCCTGACATCAGCCCCGTGGGCGGCGCCCTGAGCCCACGACGGCCTGTCTGTACGACCCGGAGACGGCGGGACCCGCCTTCGGTGGGGGTGCAGAAGGCGGCTAGAACGCCACAAAGACGGACCCGTTGGGAGTCGGCCCCCAAGAGTCGGCTGGCCCTCCCGTAGGCTCCGCACGCCATTAACCAGAGAAGACAAGGAATGGCAACAGTGATCGCCCGTCAGGCGGCGGCACTGTTGCCATGACCCCATGACCAAGCCCGCGTCATTAGAGGCGCGGCTACAGTAACCCGCAGCCGGCAGGACCCGCCCGCGGCGGACAAGGCTTGTCGGCCCCATGCTGGATCGTCGGCGGGGCCCACTAGTCAGCGGGCCCCAGCAGTCGGCGGAGAAGACGGCGACCAGAGAGACGGACGGCTGGGACCCGCGCCCAGCCGGATTACCATTGTACCCCTGAGGGGGTAGGCCTATATAAACCCCCCGTGGCGCCCATGCAATAGGTTGGACCCTAATAGTTTTGGACACACATAGAGGCGAGAGAAGAGCTAGCCGTGCCCTTCTCCTTCCTCACCTCGAACAGCTCAAGGAGCAACCTTGTACCCACTTTGCCATAGTTATCATGCGGAGACCCCGAAGAGCAGCAGTAGGGGTATTATCTCCACGGAGAGCCCTGAAGCTGGGTAAGATCCGCCGGCAAGCATGCCTTCGCCTCATCCCGTTTCCAGGCACCGGCGACGTCCTACTCGCCCCCACCATGATAAGCCATCCTTTGGCATATGTCGCACCCAACCCCCGACATTCTATTGCCCCATCTGGCACGTCGTTGCATATGGATATTTTTCCACTCCACCATCTTCCCAATTTGCTATCCTCTGCTCTGCTGGCCATGCAGACGAAAACCATAATTTGCATGATTAAAGGAAACCCTACTTCATGCAGACTAATGCATGTCTGGGTTGAATAAGGAAAGGAAGGGAGACTGTACTGTCCAACAGAGTAGGCATCGAACCCGCATCTAGGTTGAAAAGGGGAAAATCAGTAGCTAAGGAACCTAGTCTCGTGTCTCTTGGTTGAAGAAGGGTAGAAAGGCATGACAACGCAGTAGAGAATGACCAGGTCGATCGGTTTGTTGTCCTCACATAGGAAAAAGGTGGCTAAAGAGAACAAAAATGGGACGTAATCCACATATGCTTGTTGGATATTTGTTGCTCACGGGCAACCATACCTCCCTCACCACTCTGCGTCCGTGGAGGTACATCGTACTGGTGCACCCACTATCCGAATGGGCCTCCCATGCTCTTATTGCCACTTTTTTTGCTGTTAGTATAACGCCAGCAGTCAAGTCAAGCAATGCTACTGCTAAAGTGATGCCACATTTAACTAATGCTGATCTCAGTCTAATGCCACATATAAATTTAAGCAGCGCCATTTAATGTCACTGGATCATTTCAGGGTTAGCTGTTGATTGTGGATGTATTAAATATTTTTCAGCTAAGGCATTCTAATGTTGTTGCACAGCTAGTATACCAACGATGAAACTTGTTACTACCTTCAGATTTTTGCACTGTTAATGCTTATAGATTACATACCTCACTTTCATGAGATAAGTTAACTTTTTTGTACAGTGTCACCAATATGCCAAGGCGCTGATGTCATTTTATTTTGGTTAAAGTGCACAGACAATTATGAAGGCAAGAGGAAAGGTCAAGAGTGGGCACCTCCTCCTCCGGCTGTTCTCTTGATTCGTTCGATCAAGTTTCTATGTTTGATCGGTTATCAAGATTGGGATAGCAATTTTTAAGGTCCCCCCGAGTTCGAAATGATATTTATCTTGGAGGTACATGGTTTGCAATTTTTTTATACTGTCATTAGTTAGTAATGCTAGTTACCTTCAGACTTCTATATTTGGATTAATGCTCATGCACAGCTAGTATACCAATGCTGAAACTTGTTACCTTTACGTTTTGTATTGTTAATTCTTATAGAAACATTCCAGTGCTATCGGAGGAGGTCTGTATGTTTGTCTCTAATGCCTGTCTACTACATATCCGACATCATGATGAAATGTTAAGTCATTTCCTTTTGTACAATGTCACTAAATTGTCAAGGCGGTGATGGCATTTTATTTTAGTAGAACTGCACAAAATTTTCTTAAAAGAAGAGGAAAGGTCGAGAATGGCTCGAGTTTTTCGTAAAAACCATGTATGCCTTCCTGACATCAGCCGTTGTTGCTTTATTTATTCCTTCAAACAGGTGGTTAGAAACAGTCTTGCTACCTTTTCCCATTAAGAAATTGGAATGCTTATATTTGTGAGTCTATGCTTCAACTAGTGCCACTTTTATAGTAATCACACTTTCAATATCTATGCAAACAGGGATGCTCGATTTTAGTGGAGCTTCACAAAAGTCCAACTGGTTCAACATTAGGAGCATGTTTTTTTCCAAACCTTTATATCCAATTGGTGGCACTATGAGCTGGTCATTACGAAGGTACATGGTTTGCTACTAACTTGCTACTCTTTTGTACTGTCATAAGATATTAATACTAGTGGTTTGCATGTGAATTTATTGGCAGGTGGACCTACATTGGAGGTGCAGGACATGATTCAATGATTGGATGCTCAATTTCGGTTGAATCGATTTCACCTCTTCCATCACTGCGAACATGGTGTGGTATATGTTTACTAGCTGCTTGATATTTGTGCGACGAGAGATGTACGCCCCTTGCTATTTGGCAAACAAACAAAGTGTCCGCAATTTTGGTTGAACTGCACAAGAGAATAGTATAGTCAATGCATGCAGTGCCATTTGAAAATAGACATAAAGATTGGATAGTCACTTCATGGACTGCAGAAAAGTAGTATTGTACTATTTACTGGCCAACACTAGGTGCTTCATTGCTTTGGTATGATTATACAATGGGCATCATTTTCCCTAAGTTAAAGTTTGTATTCCGAAAATAGTCTCGCGGTGTGATCGAGAGAAGACCAAATCATATTGCAGTGGATGTTCCTCCATCATGTGTGGTTCATTCTCATGGTTCCAGCCGTTGGTGAAACCACTTACGTTTGCAAGAGGAATTGTAGACTTCACAAACAAATTTGTCTTTCGATGCATCTTTGAATGTTGGCCAAGAGAATCATCCATGTTAGTAGGAAGAACAGATGTTGTTTCTAGATCTTTGCTTTTGGAGCTACATATTTGTATATGATCTGTGAATCATTGAGATGCATTAACATGTTGATCTTATGTATGGGAATCGTACTAGTTAGTTTTAGTTGTGACGCAAGATCCGAAGTGGCTGATCTTTGCTTTTGGAGCTCATATTTGTATATGATCTGTGAATCATTGAGATGCATTACAGTTACTTATTTTTGTTCGCTCAGTATTTACAAGTTACTGATCGATCACTAGCTAGGCTACAAATGTGCTCCTGGCGGTTTTATTTGCGACGCAAGATGCGAAGTGGCAGTTTTTTGAATAAAAATGCCTACCTCTGAAGAAACTGACAAGCTACACTATCGATCCTACAAGGATAAAAATGCCTACCTCTGAAGAAACTGACAAGCTACACTATCGATCCTACACGGATAAATAGCGGATCACGCACGTACTACCTCGTTTCCGGTTTGCAGGGCTCAATTCAAGAAACGACCTACTCGATCCTACACGAATAAATAGCGGATCACGCACGTACTAGTACCTCCTTTCCGGTTTGCAGGGCTTAATTCAAACCTCTCACCAACCAAGGTACTCCCTCCGTCCGGGTTTATGAGTCCCGTGAGCAAAGTAGCAAGACCAAGGCATGGCAATAATTAACGGCATGCAGAAGTTTAAGCCTAATTAATTCCAGCGATTTAAGTGGCTGCATGCGTGCCCTCGGCTGTGACTCGTTGCATGCTGCTTCGCGTCTTCGCTGCGGCGATTACGAGTGCTGCATGTAGCCGGCCGTAATTAAGGCAGCTAACTGATGCGAAAAAAGATACGCTTTAATTGTTGCGGGCTTTTTAAATCCGTGAAATTATTATTGACAAGGAGGGAGATTATTCGAGTGCACTCGTTTGACCGCCATGCCGGTGCGTATGCACCTGCAGACAGGACGGCACAGTCATAATTTCAGTTTCCCTAGTTTTCCACGGCAAGCTGGCATGCTAAGCCATTATGCATTGAATTCCGATGACCGTCGCGCTACCTTCGCCCTATAAGTACTGTTTCCCGGCCTTGTCCAGTGCCACCGTGACCCAACTCACCATATCCTCATAAGCCCCCATCGGCCCGACGTCGCTCTCCACGTCCGCCATGCCCCCGCCTGTCCGCGGTAGGCGACGCCGGAGGCGGTCACCGCCGGAACTAGTGTTCGGTTTTTCACCGGAAGGCAGACGGAGGGAGGAGGCATTCTATCTGTCTTTAGATGGCAATGCGCAGATCGAGGAGTTGTTGAGCGCGACCGCATGGCGGAGGAGCAGGAGTTGTTGAGCGCGACCGCTGGCGGAGGAGCAGCGTATCGCCGATTTGCGCCGCCAGACATGGAGCAGCAGCACACCGACGCCTGAGTCGCGGCGAGCGCCAGAATCGGGCCGACTACGTGGAGACCGGCGCCCGGCAAATAGCCCTGGAGGCTGACGGGCACGCACGCGTTCCCGACGCCGATTTTTACTACCAGCTCGTCAAGTGGGTTTCCTGCTTGGAAGACAAATCTTCGGTGGACCACGCCGGCATGGAAAGGGCCAACGTGCGCGAGCAACGCGCCCTATCGCACCTCTAGCAAGTCCGAGGCGAGGCGCAGGACGCCGGTGCCGGCGTTTAGCGTGTATCGTCGGCATCGTCAAGTTAGCTAAGAGTAAGTTAGTACTTGTCTAGTGGGAGTAGATAGTTAACTTGGCTATGATGGTTGTCAACGTGGAAGTTCAGTACTTTATATGTGGATTAGACCTGTTACTTTGCTCTGAATGTTGAACTTTCCGTTTGAACATATGGAATGGGCTGTTATTTTTTTAAATGGGTTGTATTTGTCCTCCACGGGTTTAGAGGCTGACTTGTTGGCCTAGCAAGTTGACGCGTACACAATCAAGAGATGATTGTACGTGGAGAGGATGACAACAGGGACCCGCCAAGGTCATGGTAGTACCCAAGCAAGTGCCTCCTTATTTCAAGCCAATAAAAAATGGCTCCTAGTGGATTTCTGACATCTGGGTCCCATGCCATTGTCAACGTAGTCAATAAACGAGAGAATTGTACTGGCGGCTGACACCAGGGACCCAAAGAGCTCGCCCGATTATTTTTGTTTTGGGTTAATTTGATAAATGCCTCCGAGAAATGCCACTGCAATTTCCAAACTTTGAAAAATGCCATTTCATGCCATTTCTAGTGGCATTTTTTGAAGTCCGGAGTGGCGTTTTTCAAAGTTTGCAAACTGCAGTGGCATTTTTCAAAGTTTGTAAAAATTGTAGTGGCATTTTTCAAAGTTTGGAAATTGCAGTGGCATTTTTATGAATCGCCATAATTGGAGTGGCATTTATCTAATTTGTTTTTGAGATGTAAGCGAGGTGTCAACTGGCTGTGCGGGACACTCTGGCCTGTCTAGACAGCCTTTTCTTCTATGTTTACCACAGACCAGCCCAGTAGTTTTTTTTCTTTTTGAAAATGGCTAGCCCAGTATTTTTGTGATTTGTCAAGTAAGTCACTTTATCAGGCCTGTTGGGCTATAAATCTTTCAAGACGAGGAGAGCTTCATTCGGCTGGCCGAGAAAATGGCCTATCAGTAATGAGAAATGGGATGTACATTTTTAAAACACATCAGACCGGCAATTAGTTTCAAATATCTTTTTTTCATTTCGAGATTTTAAATTGCATTGATTTTTATGCGTGGACAATTTATTGGATTTTATATTGATATACATTTATTTTTAAAATCAGTCTGAATGTGACTCGAAATTTCAGGATTAAAAACAGTTCGAGGCGCACCGACATATGCAAAATTTCGTATAATTTTTTAACCGTATACAATATGGGCTGTAATGCTAACAAAAAGAATATGGGCTCCAAAAACCTGTAAGAATTAGCTAATGGGCTGTAAACTATTTGAAATAATGGCGAGATGGGTTGTATGCTGTTTTCCACAGATTTGAGGCTTTCCACAGATGGCAGATATCGTTGGATGTCCATCCAACGGTCGTCGCTTCTTCGCCTGCTCTTCCTGCTCCAGCCGCTCAAACAAGCGCCGGCGGGACTGCCTGCTCCCTCCTCCCCGCGGTCGGCTGTGCTGCCGCGCAGGCCTCACCGCCCCACCGTACTCCCATCGCAGGCCTCACCGCCCCACCGTACACACCCGGAGGATCAACCCTAGCCCTTCTAGCCAGCTCATGAGCCACGCGATTCGAATCACGCGCACAATGCTCAAAACTAACATGGCCAAAATTATTACAAATCTCAAAGCAATCATTAAGAATAGGGGCCGCTACTGAATTAACTGAAATGCCTCCTTATTACGCACAAAGTAATGATTCCTCCACCTGACAGCTAGGACCCACAGGAAGGGCCTTTGTATTTCGTGAAAAAAACGTTCCTCACCGGCAGTGTCGGACCCACCAGCTATATCTTCGCACGCAAGGAAGTGCCTCCTTATTACGCCCAAAAAATGAATACCCCCCGCTAGCTAGGACCCACCATATTGTTGGGCTGACTTGTGGGCCTACTAAGTTGGACGGGACGGAGGGCTTTGTCAACTTAGTCAAAACTCCAAAGGACCGTATGATGTCCATCCAACGGCCATAGTGCTTCTTCAACCTCTGGTCTTCTTGCTCCAGCCGCCCAAAGCAGCGCCGGTCGTGCCGCCTGATCCTGCCTCCTGTGGCCCGGCTCCGCGTCGTCCCCTTTCTAGGCCTTGCCGTCGTCCACCGCCGTGGTGCTCTCGGCACGGCGTGGTCAATGTGGACAACGACCGACTTCCACCTAAGAGTATCAGACGTGGAGAGGTCGATACCGGGTCCACGGCAGCCGCAAGGAAGTGCCTCCTTATTACGCAGAAAATAATTATTCCTCCACCTGACAGCGGGGACCCACCGGACGGGCCAACAGTATTTTGCAAAAAAAATCGTTTCCCCCTGACTGCTGGGACCCACCGGACGGGCCACCGTATTTCGCAAAAAAAAACGTTCCCCCCGCTGTCAGCTCGGACCCACCGGAAGTGCCTCCTTATTACGCACAAAAAATGAATACTCCCCCGGCTAGCTGGGACCCACCTTGGTGGGAGGCTGTCTTGTGGGCCTACTAAGTTGACGGGGACGAAGGGCTTTCTCAACTTAGTCAATATGAATGATTCTAGCTCCAGTGACCGTACGATGTCCATCCAACGGCCGTAGTGCTTCTTCAACCTCTGGTCTTCTTGCTCCAGCTGCCCAAAGCAGCGTCGGTCATGCCGCATGCTCCTGCCTCCCATGGCCGGGTCTTTGCCGCGGAGGCCTCACCGCCTACTATTCCCACCATCGGGCGAGGCCTGCGAGGACGGCAGCCTCACACCGCAGCAAAACCGGTGAACCCTCGTACTCCTCTCCGCGTTGGCTTCCACTGCCGCGTCTTCCCCGGCTCCGCGTCGTCCCCTTCCTAGGCCTCGTCGTCGTCCACCGCCGTGGTGCTCTCCTCGCGGCGTGGTCAACGTGGTCAAGGAACGACTTTCATCGGAAGAGTATTGTACGTGGAGAGGCTGACGGCTGGGTCCACAGCCACAGCCCAGTTTTTTTGTGATTTGCCAAGTAAGTCGTTTTGTCAGGCCTGTTGGGCTGCAAATCTTACAAGACGAGGAGAGCTTTCATTCGGCTGGCCGAGAAAATGGCCCATCAGTAATGAGAAATGGGATGTACATTTTTAAAACACATCAAACCGGCAATTAGTTTCAAATATTTTTTTCGTTTCAAGATTTTAAATTACATTAATTTTTTTGTGTGGAGAATTTGTTGGATTTTATATTGATATACATTTATTTTTAAAATCAGTTTGAATGTGAGTCGAAATTTTGGGATTAAAAACAGTTAGGACCGAAATATGCAAAATTGTATAATTTTTAACCGTGGCCACAATATGGGCTGTAATGCTAACATAAAGAATATGGGCTCCAAAAAACCTTAAGAATTAGCCAATGGGCTGTAAATTATTAGAAATAATGGCGGATGGGTTGTATGTTGTTTTCCACAGATTTGAGGCTTTCCTAAAATAGGTTGATGCACAAGCGGTGGCGGTTGGATGTCCATCCAACGGCCGTCGTCTTCTTCAATCTCTGCTCTTCCCCTGCTCGGACGCTCAAACAAGCTCCGGCTGGACTGCTCGCTCTCCTCCTCTCAAGGCCGGGCCAGCTGCCAAGCAGCCTCACCGCCCTTGTCAGACTCCCATCGCTGGCCTAGCCATCCCTCTACTCACCCACACTGTTGTTATTCTCCGTGACGGCAGACGAACCAAGAAACCCTTGTACAACGTACTCCCCTCCGTGAAACAATGCCGAGTCTTCCCCGCCGTGTTGTCCCCTTCTTAGGCCTCGCCCGTCGTCCACCGTCGTGGTGCTCTCGGCGTGGCGTGGTCAATGTGGTCAACGACCGACTTCCATCGGAAGAAATCTTTGTCGTGGAGAGGTGACAATGGGTTCACGGCCGCAACAAGGAAGTGCCTCCTTATTACGCGCAAATAATTATTCCTCCACCTGACAGCGGGGACCCACCGGACGGGCCACCGTATTTCACGAAAAAAACGTTTTCCCCCTGACTGCTGGGACCCACCAACTACACCTTCGCACGCAAGGAAGTGCGTCCGAAAAAAAAAGATTCGCCCCCCTGACTGCTGGGACCCACCAGCTACATCTTCGGACGCAAGGACGTGCGTCCGTGCAAAAAAAAACGATTCGCCCCCCTGACTGCTGGGACCCACCAGCTACATCTTCGCAGGCAAGCAAGTGCGACGACGTAGCCTGCGATGTAAATAGTAGTAGCGCATGTAGCATGTACACGTACGTACAGCGGCCATGGCCATGTATGTGTACATATGGGCGGGGTCTCGACCGCCTACTCGCGCATACGTACGGCGAGGGCTCATGACATGGCTGGGTCGGGACGGAGAAACAGCGTCGTCGTCGTGTTCATGGGGAGGCAACGGAATGCGTCGTGTTCATGGGGAGGCAACGGAATGCGTCGTGTTCATCGGGAGCCAACCGGCTGGGTCGGAACGGAATGCGTGGTCGTGTTCATCGGGAGGGCTTGGACGGAACAGGCGATGGAAACAAGGCTGGCGTCTGCGGAACGGAGAAAGCGGACCTCCTACGTTGAGCAGGGTCCCGTTGATCGGGAGGTGTGGCGTGCCGCCAAAACGGAGGAAACGAACCTCCCTACGGTCGAAACGGGGTCCTATTGATCGGGAGGGTGTGGCGTACCGCCAAAGCGGACGAAAGCGGACTTGTGTTGGGCGCCACGGTCGAAACGGGCGGTCATGTTCATCGGGATGGGTGTGGCGTGCCGCAAAAGCGGGACTCCACGGGATAATGTTCATCTTCACCGTCGACCTCCTCCGGCCTCCACGGGCTCGCTCATCCAGCCTCCACCGCGTGCTACTCCACCGACTCTTGTTCAACCACCCTCCACGGGCACCCCTCCGCATCTCTTGTTCATCCAGCCCTCGCACCACGTGTCTGTTCAACCACCCTCCACGGCCACCCTCCACCGTCTCTGTTCATCCAGCCCTCCACACCACGGGTCCTGTTCATCCAGGCAACGCCACCGCTCCTTTATTCATCCAACCCCCCGCCCGCAACGCTCACTGTTCATCCAATCGATCGGCTTCAGTTAGCAGGAGCAGCGAACGAATCGCTCCATCGGGTTCAGTTAATAGCCATCGATCGATCGCTCGGGTTTAGTAACGCGTAGCCTACAGTGCAATCGCTCGGGTTTAATTAGAGCCCAACGCCTCGCTCAGGTTCAGTTAGAGCCAACGCCTCGCACACGCTGCAGCAGCGTCGTCTGAGAAAGCAGCGCATTGCTCGGCCGCCGACCTCCCACCGTAACCGGCAACTCCCTGAAATTTTCCTCGCCCTCGCTTCTACCACGGTTTTTTCCGTCATGGACGGCCCAAAGAATGTCATGCAGCTGCGTCCCCGACCCGCCCAGGACGAAAGCCCATTTTCTGTCATGATTTTTTTATCATAGAAGTAGGAGCCCACAACATCTATGATGATACCGGGTTTTGTCACAATTATCGTCATAGAAGTGTCATATGTATGACAGAAAAAAAATCGTTCGGCCCAAAATGTCACGGATGTGTCTTTTTTTGTAGTGTTTGATCCAACTGTGTTCAAGGGCAGCATGTAAATCCTCAAAAGCAAGCCCAACATAGTCAGTAGGAGGGGGGTCAATCCATACAACCCAATCACATTCATCGGGAAGTTGTAAAAGCATAGTTCAAAAATGATGTCAAACTGAAACCATCAATTCGACAAAAAAATATATCAAATTTAGGGAAAGATAGCACTTACATCAACTGGACAACCCAAAAAACGTCTACCAGTGCTTGCTCCTCCCCAAGCTACACGGCGAGCCGGAACTAGCCCATTCCCTGGGCATCTATGCTTCAAGCGCTCCTCAAGGCCACAGAAGATGGGATTGGGAATGAAATGCTCTGAACTAAACTGCACAATGCCGCAACCATCCACCTACAAACAAAATCGGATGCACATGGCTAAAAAATCCCAAATCCGCACAAACCCTAGATCTGAAATCCCCAAATATGTAGACTTTACTAACCTGGTCCTCCGCGGCTGAAGTCGCCAAGCACTGAGCCGTCGAGGACATGGAAGCCATCTTCCTTTCCTAGCTCTCCAGCACTGAGCTATCGAAATTGCCTGAGCGGCTGCCTCCTCCTACACTTTGTTCTTAGCGTCGGGAGGAAGAAGAAAACCGAGAGAGATAACTGTTCGGTCGGCCCCCCACATGTAAGTAGGGGCAAACTTGTCCAAAAATTGTCCCGAAAGCGTTCAAACCACTTTTGACCGGACGGAAGCTGTAGCGGAGGGTATTTCTGAAATGGCACCGCACGGAAGAGGGGCAAAGTTGAGCACATGCTTTTTTAGGGGTAAAGTGAGGCTGGGGCAAGATTAGGGGGGGGGGGGGGGGGGGAATTGGCCCTATTTTGAATGGCCTTTTAAAATTTCTTTTCTCAATTTAGGTTTTTTAAGTCTCTACGATGTCTCCACCGCCTGAGTTTTAACCTTGCACGATGTGTTTTGTTAGTACCAAAGTGCGGTCGGATGTGTATATTTTATGATTTAGATAGGACGAAGAAGGTGTATGAAACCATCTGTGGAATTTTTAATGAATTGCCAACTGTTGCCATCAAGCTTCATCGTGTAAGGCCTTTGTTATTTGATTCAAAATTTTCCAACAGTAATTCTCTCTATTATATATCGTGCACCGTGAGAAAAAGGGCAATTGCATACAATGCAGGGACGATGCATGCATCAAGTAAAGATGAGATAAGGATAACACTCACCATCATCATAATTAATAAATCCGTAAATTTATAAGTCAGTGCAGGTAGGGGCTCAAGAAGCGGCGTTCCAGAGTATGATCACCTAGCTTAATGCCTTGGGTTTGAACACTTTCACCGCGAATAAGTGATAGCATGATTATCATTGGCGACGATAGTGAAGAGGAGAAGCGGTAATACAAATGGGTCACGGCTAGGGACATGAAAAGATTTGTTTCTTCCGTTGCAACGCATGGGTATATTTCCTAGTATATATAGCGTATATCATATGTGTGTACAAGAGAAAACGAAATCTACGCAATAGACGTGCTAGCGAACTAATTCAGGGACGATGCATGCATCAAGTAAAGATGAGATAAGGATAACGCTCATCATCATCATAATTAATAAATCCGTAAAATTATAAGTCAGTGCAGGTAGGGGCTCACGAAGCGACGTTCCAGAGTATGATCACCTAGCTTAATGCCTTGGGTTTGAACACTTTCACCGCGAATAAGTGATAGCATGATTATCATTGGCGACGATAGTGAAGAGGAGAAGCGGTAATACAGATGGGTCACGGCTAGGCACATGAAAAGATTTGTTTCTTCCGTTGCAACGCATGGATATATTTCCTAGTATATATAGTGTATATCATATGTGTGTACAAGAAAAAACGAAATCTACGCAAAAGACGTGCTAGCGAACTAATTCAGGCTAAAAACGGAGGCTAGCCCAGCTTTGCTATTCTCCCACACCATCCACGACATTGGCCCATAAGCCCAAAACGCTGTAGGCTGCAATCGTGTGCACGCATCCATCGTTGATTCAGTTTTACCATCGCCAAAAATCGATACAAACCGGGGCAAATCCTAAACGGCGCTCGTAGCGCCCGTTATAGTGTTAATGGTACATGGCGCACACCCCCCGTCCCCGATGGGCCAGCCCATGTTCATTTCTTCTCCTTCGTACGTACACAACTGCAAAAGATAGGCGCTGAGGAGGGTTCGATCCCGCGCCGCGGGGTTACAGCGCAGCACCCGCTAACCACCCGAGCAAATGAAGCTCTTTGATCATCTATAGCTTCTTCTTTCTTCTATTCTTTCTCATTTTTCCTTTTCCTTTTCCTTTTCCTCTTCCTTCTCTTTTTCTTTTTTCCTTTTTTCTTTTTATTTCTTCTATCTTCATTTATTTATTCGTTTCCTTTTTCCGTTTTCTTTCTTCTTTTTATTTTTTTTCTAATTCGATATAAAAATTTCACTGGATTTTATGAACGATTTTTCAAATTCGATGAACTTTTCTCAAAATTCATGAAGGTTTTTCAAATTTGATGAACTTTTCCTTTTCCAAATCTGTGAAGTATTTTTCAAATTCGATGAACTTTTTTCAAAATTCATGAATTTTTTTTTAATTTGATGAACTTTTCTTTTTTCAAATCTGTGAAATATTTTTCAAATTCAATGAACTCTTTTCAAATAAGATGACCTTTTTCCAAATTCGGTGGTCTTTGTTGGAATTCGATGAACTTTTTCTCAAGTTTGATAAAAAAATTGAAGTTTGTGAACCTTTTTCAAAACCGATAACTTTTCTGAAAGTTCATCGGTTGTGAAAAAGGTTCACAAACTTCAATAAGATGAACTTTTTTCAGAATCGATGAACTTCTTTCAAAATTGAAGAACTTTTTTTTCAAATTTGATGAACGTTTCTCAGATTCGATGAACTTTTTTCAAAGTCGATGAACGTTTTTTCAAATTCTATAAACTTTTCTCAAATTTGGTGAACTTTTTCGAAATTCGATGAACTTTTTTCTGGATCGATGAACTTTTTTAGAGTCGACGAACTTTTCCCCAATTCGATGAACTATTCTCAAATTTGAAGATTTTTTCCAAATTCAATGAACTATTTTTCAAAATGATGAATGTTTTCAAACTCACGATCATTTTTCAAATTCTTGAAATTGTTTCTCAAATTAGTGAACTTTTTTCCATGTTAATGAACTTTGTGAATATGTGAACGTTTTTCTAATTCGTGAACTTTGTTTGAATAGACCAATATTCCTTTGCTTGTTCATGAACTCTTTTTGAAATCTGTGAACTTTCCTTTTTTGGAAAGAAAATCATGTTTATCCAAATTGACTTTCCTTTTTAAAAAGAAAATCATGTTTATCCAAATTCTTGTCAATTAATTCCAAAAATAGAATTGATACACAAATAGCGCGGCTACTATTATTCTTATAATGTTCACGGTGATTTAAATCACGAGTATGTTCATAGTCCAGTGGTTCGCAAGATGCATAGAGGAATCTAGCGTGCGGGTTTGATTCCTCGCTTAGCTTCTTTTTCGAGCGTTTTGGTTGTGAGCAGCGAGCGCTTCGGTTTTTGCCATGTCATGGGCCGGCCCATATTAGGAAGAGCGTGGACGCCAGAAGCTCCAGCCGGCCGAAACTCGCTCCACTTCCCTGTTCCCCAAATTCTGCTCCCAAGCAAGCCGCCAGGCAGCCGGCTGATTGTCGCATGCGGCGCGACGCGGCGCACCATGCAGATTCCGGCGGCATGGTATCCGACCCTCGCCCCTATGATACTGATCTTACATGCACCGGTCTTTAATTTTGAAGCCATAGGTTCAACTAGTAGCAAGTATTTTTTGTTCATCGAAAATAGATGTGTTCATATGGCCTAATACCTTTTTTTTGCGGAAAAAACTTCCAATCTATTCATCTTCAATCATGGTAGTACAACGATACTAGAAATAATAAAAATTACATCCAGATCCATAGACCACCTAGTGACGACTACAAGCACTGAAGCGAGCCGAAGCAATTTATTTTCTATCTCTATATTCTTAGATGTTGCCACTTCCGCACTACGATATGTTTAACAAATAGTATTTCTATATGGTGTAGAATTTGAAGTTGTGATCAATTATTTAAATATATTATATTATTATATATCTTTATGTACTTATACAATTTGTATAACTGGTACTAGAATCAATTGTATACACGAAACAAGGCTTTAGTCTATCAAAAAACTGCCTTTGAAATTTTGAATACACACTCTTAAAATCCTGGGCCCGTCCTTGGGCGCGGCTTGCAACCCTCGCACCACCATCATTCCTTTCCCCCTCCTTTCACCGCGCCGCCTCCCAAGGACGCCGCCTAGAGAAGCCAATGCGACCGACGGTAGCGGCGGGGCCTCCTCTTGAGGTCGCCTCCGCTTGTAGGGTACCCCTTCTAAAGTGCAAAGTAATTTATATTGTACTATATATTAGAAATTAATTATCTAACAACTTGATGCTATTTGAAGACAATTAATTGGAATCATGATGGCATTTAGATCAAATAACATTATTTGGCACCTCTTGTGATGCAGTCCTAGGTATGCCACTTCCTGGGGGCGCGCGGTGTGCCACCACAGTGGTGACGCCGTACTCCTGGTACTAACATGGGCGGAATGGTTTACGGTGGTGATCGACACAACTAGGGGTGCAAGCCCGCATATTCCCACATAACTACAAAATTAGTTCAAACTAAACTAAATCCTAGCTCAAAAGTTATAACTAACTTACTAACACGATTGACTTTGACCGTTCAGCGGGGCAGATCGGACACTGCTCTGCACCGCTACACATAACTATTGCATTGGCATGCCTGCGCCAGTCGTTCTGGTCGGCAGTCGCCAGTGATCCACGGGGCGACGAGTGGTGGAGTACGGCAAGGACAACGTGCTCGTACTACTCGTCCAGGTGCGGCTAGGATAACGACGTGGCGGCGAAGTGTGTGAACCCGGTGATGCACGGAGGGTTTCTGGAGGAGGAGGTGATGCTGGTGCACGAAGGAGGTAGTCCATGCTAGTAGTGGGCTTTCTCCAAGAAAAGGAACTAGTAGTGGGCAGAGTCGTTTGTTTGGTGGCAGTTGGCTCAAATCAATAATTAAGCAGTACTTTTTTCAAAGACCACCGATGAGGCAGAGTTGGAATTGCTGCGGTCAGGCCCTCTCATTGACGAGGCGGGAGACAGGCAGAGAATATTGCTAATGGAGATAGAAGAAAATTTGGAGAAGGAATAGATCTATTGTGTACAACGTAGCCGCGCAAACTGGCTAAAATTCGGTGATCGGAACACTAGTTTCTTTCATAATTTTGCATCGGCTAGGAAGAAAATAAATTATATTAAATGCTTGCTTGATGACTCAGGTGTATGGAGAGAGAACAATGAAGCTATGCGAAGTTTGATTACTGAGTACTTTCATCATCTCTTCTATGCTGAAGTTAATGTACCAGCAATGAATGTTATAAATAAAGTTAAGAGGCGTGTTACGGATTATATGAATGAGTCACTTATGGCTCCATACATAGAGGAGGAGGTCAGGAAAGCTTTATTCAGTATTGGTGATTTGAAAGCACCGGGACCGGACGGATTACATGCTATCTTTTATAAAAAGTTTTGGCACCTGCTCGGAGGAGATCTAACGAAGGAGGTTCTTGCAGTTGTCAATACAGGTACGATCCCTGAAGGTTGGAACTCTACTACTATCGTGTTGATTCCCAAAGTGGACAACCCAGAGAAGATCACCCAATTTAGGCCTATCAGTTTATGTAATGTGGTTTATAAGGTGATCTCAAAAATGCTCGTAGCACGCCTGAAGGTTTTTCTTCCAGATATAATCAGTGAGACACAAAGTGCATTTGTGCCAGGGCGCATCATTACTGATAACGTCATAGTGGCATATGAGTGCTTACATACAATGAAGAAGAGAAAGAAGGGAAGTTTGGAACATGTGCAATCAAGTTAGATATGCACAAGGCATATGACAGAGTTGAGTGGGTATTCTTGGAGGCCATGCTCACCAAATTGGGATTTCATGCTCAGTGGATTCAAATGGTGATGACATGCGTAAGGTCGGTTGAGTATAAGGTTCGGTTCAACTCAAATGAAAGCGTTGCCTTTTCACCTGTGAGAGGTTTGAGACAGGGGGATCCCCTCTCCCCATATCTGTTTCTCTTATGTGTTGAAGGACTGTCGGCCCTTATTGCTCATGAGGAGGCTGGTAACTTGAATGGTGTGCAGGTGTGTAGAGATTCGCCAACGATTTCTCATTTACTTTTTGTTGATGATTCTCTTATTCTCATGAGAGCAGACACCCACAATGCAAACACCCTGCATGGGATTTTAGATGAGTACTGTGCAGCCTCAGGTCAATTGGTGAGTGAATCAAAATGCTCTATATTTTTAGTCCTAACACAAATGTAGAGGTGAAGGCAGAAGTATGTCAAATTCTGAATATTATGACAGAGTCTATTTTAGACAAATATTTGGGTCTACCATCCATGATAGGGGTGGACCGTGTTGATTGTTTTAAACACATAATAGAAAGAATTCAAGCAATGGTGAATGGATGGAAAGAGAGAACCCTCTCATTCGGAGGCAAAGAGGCTTTGCTGAAAGTGGTGGCCCAAGCCATCCCAACTTATGCGATGGGCGTATTTAAATTTCCGAAGAAAATTTGCAAGGGAATCACTGATGCAATGTCGCAATATTGGTGGGGTGATGAGGAGGACCAACGAAGGATGCATTGGTTTGCATGGTGGAAGATGTGTATTCTGAAGGAGACAGGAGGTATGGGATTCCAGTATATTCATAGCTTTAACTTGGCAATGTTGGCATAGCAGTGTTGGAGACTAATGGAGAACTTTGGTTCATTATGTGCATGAGTTCTGAGAGCCAAGTACTATCCTACAGGAGATATTCTGAATTTTCAACTGAAGAAGGGGTCGTCCTATGTGTGGCCAAGCATTTGGTCTGGAATTCAAATGTTCAAGAAGGGTTACATTTGGAGAGTAGGCAATGAAGAAAAGATTAATATATGGGATGACTGTTGGATCCCGAATAGTGCCTCCAAAAAAGTTTTAACAGTAAGGGGGACCCGAGTACTTACTAAAATGAACGAGTTAATTGACCCAAGCACGGGAGAATGGGATGAGATGTTAATCTGGGAGAATTTCTGGTACATTGATGCTGAACGCATACTACAAATCCCATTATTCCATGTGGAGACAGAGGACTATGTGCATGGCTTCTCACGAGGAGCGGCGTTTTTTCAGTACGTTCTGCCTATTATAAGCAATGGGAAGTGAATTATGATACAGATGACAGCGGTCTGGCCCGCTTCTCCATGGCGCCCCATCCAGTTTGGAAGAAGTTGCGGAGTCTGAGAGTGCCAG
The DNA here is from genome assembly GCA_021605145.1 of Aegilops bicornis. NCBI lineage: Eukaryota > Viridiplantae > Streptophyta > Magnoliopsida > Poales > Poaceae > Aegilops > Aegilops bicornis. The sequence continues at coordinate 135,509,980 of CM038675.1, read as the reverse complement.
TGAAAGTTAAATTTTTTATCTGGAGATGCTTGCACAATGCCATCCCATGTCAAAGTACTCTTATGAATCGCCATGTTGGAAACTTGTCCCAATGCCAATACTGTACAAATGGTGTGGAGGACTTAGACCATATGTTGTTTAAGTGTGCAAGGGCGCAAGCAGTTTGGGAAGCTTTGGGAATCGCAGCAAATATTAACTTTGCTTCATTGGCTGATCGAGCAGGTTCAATAGTCTTGGAGTTCATTTTATGTGATGATTCTTATCGGCGAAAATATTCTGGATTGGTCGAGCTACCAGAGCTCATATGAACGGTTTGTTGGTTCATGTGGTGGCAAAGAAGACAGTTCGTGTGAGGGGAAGAAATATTGACTCCAGAACAAACAACGCCGGCGGTGGTTGCCCTAGCGATTAATTATGTGCGCAGAGCACAAGCTAAATCTACACCCAAGATCAACAGGTGGCCGGCGTTCCTAGCAGGACAGCTTGTCCTCAATGTCGATGCTTCATTCACAGAGGGTGATTATGCTGGGTCTTGTGGTGCTGTCATCCGTGATCATCGGGGATCTTTCATGTCGGCGTCCACGGCGAGATTAGAACATGTAGCTGATGTGTTCACGGCAGAAGCGGCAGCTATGCTTGAAGGACTAAAGCTAGCAAGAGATACGGGATGCAATAACTTGGTGGTCAGATCGGATAATATCACAGTGGTGGATGCACTTAGATTCAATGAAGGTTATTCTATGGTGGCAGCGCCGGTTCTTGATGAATGTCCTAGTTATCTAGTAGATTTCGGGAGGTTTACTATTGAGCATTTTATTAGAGAGTCAAATTATGTAGCTCATGAGCTGGCTAGATGGGGACGTGCTAATAATCCATCTCGTTGGATTGATGCCCCGCCTGATTTCATTGTGAGTCTGCTGGCAGACGATATATCTGTCCTTTGATTAATAAGGTAAGCTTTCCTGTAAAAAAAGACCACTTCAACCTTGCCAGGTTGCGACAGTGGCATTGCATGTGCGCCACTTGACGCAATCTAAGAGTTTTTCTTTTTTCGTAAATTCATTAATTCAAAACCTTTTTATCGTTTAAAACTGTACATCCAAATCTCGAACTGTTTTCATTGTTGGGTCCCTCATGTCGAGATCTACAAAACTAGATCCCATGTTAATTGGTTTGGGTGAACTGTTTTTCATGAAAAAACGGACGAAAAAACCCGAACCGTGAGCATGTATTTTTTTCCTTCCCGAAGAGGCACGCGTTCTTTCCCCTTTCCGAGAGGCACGTACACGCCTCTCGTGGAAGCAAATCTGTGTCTCCACGAGTAGTAAATCTGTGCCGCTTGCAAACAGAAAAAAAACACGTTGTTTCGCTTTTCGAGAGGAGTAAGTTTGTGCCTATCGCGGAACGAAAAAAAGACATGTTTTTCGCTTTCCGACAGGCACAGACTTACTTCTCGTGGAGGCACGGATTTGCTCCGCCAAATCCTGTTTGGTGCCCACTGCGCCGGTTACTTTGTAATCGGTAGATTGCGTACAACCCCTCCCTCGCTAGATTTCTTTTTATGGGCCAACCTATTCAAAGCATGAGCGAGAGAGCTCCCTTTCCTGGTTTTTGGAAGCTCCCAGAAGCTTCTTGTGCCGGTTTTGGGTAGCTTTTGGAAGCTTCATGTTGTCTGTGTTTCGGTTTTTCTGGACCAGTATTTTTTGGGTTATTATACCTTTTATCCTATTTTTTACTTTTTCCTTTATTTAAAATGTGAGAACTTTTTTCAACTTCAAAATCTTTTTTCAGATTCGTGAACTTTTTCCAAATCTATAACCTTTTAAAACTCATGAACTCTTTCTCAAATTCGTGAACTTTTTCAGAAAACCCGTGAAATTTTTTCAAATCCGTTTACTTTTTTTGAATGCATGAATACATTCAAATCAACTTTTCGTCCAAAATTCGCAATTTTTTTCAAATGCATGAATATAAAAAATCAACAAAACTTTTTCAAATTTACGACCTTTTCAAAATCCGTGATATTTTTCAAATTCTTAAACTTTTTCTCAAAATCGATGAACACTTTCTCAAATTCGTGAACTTTTTTAGAAAACCCGTTAACTTTTTTCAAATCCGTTTACTTTTTTTGAATGCATGAATATATTCAAATCAAAAAAATTTCCAAAATTTGCAATTTTTTCAAATGCATCAATATAAAACATCAAGAAATCTTTTTTTAATTTATGACTTCTTTTTTTCAAAATCCGTGATATTGAAAAAATTGTTGAACTTTTTCTCAAAATCGATGAACCTTTTCCAAATTTGTGAACTTTTTTATCAAAATGCATGAACTTTTTCAAACTCCTGAATAAGTTTTGCAAATTTAATAAGTTTTTAAAATTGGTGATAATTTCCAAATTCGTGATTTTTTTGAATTCCTGAACATTTCTCAAGTTTGGAAACTTTTTCAAGTACATATTTTTTAAAAATCATGAATTTTTTCCAAATTCGTGATTCTTTTTGATGAATTCATGAACTTTTCATAAATTTGTGAAAAATTCTTTTGGATTTCATGTTTCTTTTGGACTTTTTCAGAAAGTCAACTATCAATGGTTTGCCGGCCAACTCGTCCATCAGTCGATCTCTTTATCTTTCATTCGGTCAAACGACGACTGAGCTAGCAACCTCGCTCTATTGGGCCAGCTTGCACAAGCAGAACCATCAGGTCATGGAGGCAACAAATGATTCCACTACAACTTCTTTATCCATGATTATCAGGTCATCCATTCAAGATTAAGAGCATATCTTCTTAAGATAGGAAATGTAGGCATACACCCTTTACTAAGTTTACACATGCTATGTTTGAGGAACTTGGCAAGCAAGATAGGGCTACGACTCAACTTATTGTAGATGTTAAAACTAGGAACACACTTCCTCTTTCACTCTATGAGGAATCTAGTCCACCAACATCATCAAGAAAAAGTAAGGCACACAATAATTATTTATATAGTCATCGTATCAGTGCTTCATTGCTTGCTATTTGCTCAACGATGCATGAGAGGGTAGAGGTGCACAGGAAGGCGCGGCTCAGCATGTAGCACTAGCGGTTTATCCACAAAGAGGTCATGCTTGGACTCCCTGAGATTAATGGCTGCCAGTTTGGTCCAGGTGAAGTCATGCAGGAGCCTGCCTAAAGGGCATGCCATTTATGGTTGTTCCAATAGATGCCGCGATGTTGAAGGAGATGAACTGCAACTCGCTCTCAGTAAGCACCACATTGATGTTGTCTTTTATACTCTGGCTTGAGTGGTGAGGTTCGTCCCAAATGGTGGGGTTCTGGCCCAGGCATGCTACCCTTGGGCATGTGATAGCCCGCATTACAACCCATACTAAGACAAATCACCTACATACAACTAAAAAAAAAGACAAATCACCAGACAACGAGCTTCATGTTTAGTTTGCTAATCTATGAAGCAATTTAAGGGAATTCATCGTTGCCATGACCTGACCCATTCCCTCCACCATTACCATATCCACCACCTTCGCGATGAACTCCACCATCACCATTGCCGCCACTGTTAGCATAGTGAAAGATCGTGGATGTCTCCTAGAGGAGGGGGGGGGGGGGGTGAATAGGCGCTTTAAAATAATTACGGCTTATGCTTGAACAAATGCGGAATAAACCTAGCGGTCAATTTGTCAAGCACAAAACCTACAACAATTAGGCTCACCTATGTGCACCAACAACTTATGCTAAGCAAGATAAACTACTAGGTGATAACAAGATATATGACAAGAAACAATATGGCTATCACAAAGTAAAGTGCATAAGTAAAGGGCCCGGGTAAGAGATAACCGAGACACGCGGAGACGATGATGTATCCCGAAGTTCACACCCTTACGGATGCTAATCTCCGTTTGAAGCGGTGTGGAGGCACAATGCTCCCCAAGAAGCCACTAGGGCCACCGTGATCTCCTCACGCCCTCGCACAATGCAAGATGTTGTCATTCCACTAAGGTACCCTTAAGGGCGGTCCCCGAACCCGTACAAATGGCAGCCCTTGGGGGCGGTCACCGAACCCGTACACTCTGGCAACCCTTGGGGGCGGTCACCGGTACCCGTCAAATTGCTCGGGGCGATCTCCATAACCTAATTGGAGACCCCGACGCTTGCCCGGAGCTTTACACCACAATGATTGAGCTCCGAACACCACCAACCATCTAGGGCACCCAAGCACCCAAGAGGAACAAGCTCAAGGGTACCAAGCACCCAAGAGTAATAAGCTTCTCAACTTGTAACTTCCATGTATCACCGTGGAGAACTCAAACCGATGCACCAAATGCGATGGCAAGGGCACACGGAGTGCCCAAGTCCTTCTCTCCCAAATCCCACCAAAGCAACTAATGCTAGGGAGGAAAATGAGAGGAAGAACGAGAAGGAGAACACCAAGAACTCCAAGATCTAGATCCAAGGGGTTCCCCTCACATAGAGGAGAAAGTGATTGGTGGAAATGTGGATCTAGATCTCCTCTCTCCTTTCCCCATAAAACTATCAAGAATCCATGGAGGGATTGAGAGATAGCAAGCTCGAAGAAGGTCAACAATGGGGGAAGAACGCGAGCTAAAAGGGATAAGGCTCAATGGGGAAGAAGACCCCCTTTTATAGGTGGGTAAAAATCCAACCGTTATGCCACATCTCAGCCCGCATAGAGCGGTACTACCGCTTGAAGGAGCGGTACTACCGCACTAGGTAGCGGTACTACCGCTAGGCCCAACGGTAGTACCGCTGGAGGTTTGCATAGAGGCTGGAAAGAAGGGGCAAGGAGGAGGAGGCCCCCGAGCGGTACTAGTAGCGGAGGTAGAGCGGTACTACCGCTCAGGAGCGGTACTACCGCGCCTACTGCCGCTCCTACTACCGCCCAACCCGACACGAGAGGCGACGCCCTCGAATCGAGCCAGTACCAGCGCAGAACAGGAGCAGTACTACCGCTGATGGCCACGAGCGGTACTACTGCTGAGAACAGCGGTACTACCGCTTGAGGCTATCAGCGGTACTGCCGCTTGCTACCTCTTGAGCATGCGTTGGTTTTCCCTTGAAGAGGAAAGGGTGATGCAGCAAAGTAGCATAAGTATTTCCCTCAGTTTTTGAGAACCAAGGTATCAATCCAGTAGGAGACTACACGCGAATCCCTAGTACCTGCACAAACAAATAAGAACCTTGCAACCAACACGATAAAGGGGTTGTCAATCCCTTCACGGCCACTTGCAAAAGTGAGATCTGATAGAGATAATAAGATAAATATTTTTGGTATTTTTGTTGTATAAATTGAAAAGTAAAGATTGCAAAATAAAATAGATCGGAAACTTATATGATGAAAGGTAGACCTGGGGGCCATAAGTTTCACTAGTGGCTTCTCTCAAGATAGCAAATTCTACGGTTGGTGAACAAATTACTGTCGAACAATTGATAGAAAAGCGCATAGTTATGAGAATATCTAGGCATGATCATGTATATAGGCATCACGTCCATGACAAGTAGACTGAAACGATTCTGCATCTACTACTATTACTCCACACATCGACCGCTATCCAGCATGCATCTAGAGTATTAAGTTCATAAGAACAGAGTAACACATTAAGCAAGATGACATGATGTAGAGGGATAAACTCAAGCAATATGATATAAACCCCATCTTTTTATCCTCGATGGCAACAATACAATATGTGCCTTGCTGCCCCTGCTATCACTGGGAAAGGACACCACAAGATTGAACCCAAAGCTAAGCACTTCTCCCATTGCAAGAAAGATCAATCTAGTAGGCCAAACGAAACTGATAATTCGAAGAGACTTGCAAAGATCACAAATTATAAATAAAAGAATTCAGAGAAGAATCAAATATTGTTCATAGATAATCTTGACCGCAAAAAGTATTACATCATATAGATCTCCAAGAGAATCAAGGAGAGATCTTTGTATTGAGATCCAAAGAGAGAGAAGCTAATAACTATGGACCCGAAGGTCTGTGGTAAACTACTCACACATCAATGGAGAGGCTATGGTGTTGATGTAGAAGCCCTCCGTGATCGATTCCCCTCCGTGGAACTAGGAAAAAGGCCCCAAGATGGGATCTCACGGTCAGGAAGGTTGCGGCTGTGGAAATAGGGTTTCGTGGTGCTCTCGGATGTTTTCAGGGTATATGAGTATATATAGGCGAAAGAAGTAGGTCGGTGGAGCTACGAGGGGCCCACGAGGGTAGGGGTGCGCCTACCCCCTGGGCGCGCCTCCCTGTCTCGTGGCCGCCTCATTGCTTCCTTGACGTCCACTCCAAGTCTCCTGGATTGCGTTTGTTACAAAAACGATCCTCGCGAAGGTTTCATTCCGTTTGGACTTCGTTTGATATTTCTTTTCTGCGAAACACTGAAATAGGCAAAAAACAACAATTTGCACTAGGCCTTCGGTTAGTAGGTTAGTCCCAAAAATAATATAAAAGTGCATAATAAAGCCCATTAAACATCCAAAACAGATAATATAATAGCATGGAACAATAAAAAATTATAGATACGTTGGAGACGTATCACCGCTCAGGCCCGGCGGTACTGCCGCTGACTCCTCCCAAGTGCCACTTCCACGAAAACAGATAAACTCCAAGGAAAACCAAAACTGCCACAACTTCTGCAAATGAGTTCTGAATTGAGCAAACTCAAGCTTGTTGGATAGATGACGACGAGAAGCATCCAACGACGACTGGTTATAGTAAGAAGAGGCAGCGGAGGTATGCCTAACATATAGAGGAGTTAAACCTCCAACAAAGAAGAACCGACATAACCTCCAACATCGAAAACATAATAGAAGAAGCAAGTGAACTCCGTTTTCGATGAACTCGAGCTTGTCATCAAGATGACCATAAGCTCTAAGACTCACAATGAGAACCAAACAAGAACAAGAAAGATGATGCAAGGATACAATGGTTTGAGCTCTCAACGAACGATACGATCAAGCTACTCATCGTGAGCCCCCCTTGATAGTACGGCAATCGATCATATAACCCGGTCTCCCAACTACCACCACGAGACTGGTAAAATATAAAACCTATCAAGGGAAAACCTTTGCCTTGCGCATGATCCACTTGTGCTAGATAATGACGATCTTGTCCTCCTCAAGATGGACCACCTTTCTTGATTGCGTTGGGTCGATGAAGACCAGTTGATTGCTCCCCCATAAACTATGGGTGAGCCACTCTTCGGCACATCTTCACAAGTCCATTGACACCAAATGGACGACAAGCTTGAAGGATGATCTCTTCGTGATGCTCCACTTGAACTTGCACACCGCAATCTTGATGACGATCACCACTTGATGTCATCCTCCATGGGTTGTATGAGATCTTCCTCTTGATTCAAACCCATGGACACGTACGTAACCCCACATAGAACTCTCACATAGACCATGGGTTAGTACACAAAGCGTAATGGACAACGCTTACCATACCATGTGATCACCTGATCCCTCTCGGTACATCTTCTACGCTTTGTGAGTTGATCAACTTGATACACTCTTGACTTAGTCTTGATCAACCTTGAATCTTTCCAACACTCTTCATTTGGATGATGCCTTGAAGGTAAGCATGAATGATCACACAATCTTGTTCTTCAAGACATGCTTGCAATAAGCTCAACTTTCACATGACCAATCTTTGGATAATTCCTTAATAGCACCTTGGTCAACACATAAACTCCTTGAAACCAACACATGGACTTCAAGAAATGCCTATGGACAAATCCTTCAAGTATAACTCAATGCAACCATTAGTCCATAGAGAATGTCATCAATTACCAAAACCACAAATCAGGGCACCGCATGTCCTTTCACATAGCCAGTTGCCCAATAATAGCCTTCACTGTCCACCTTGCTAGAGCCACTCCCAAAGCCAGACCCATCGCCATGGCCACTAGATCCTTGGTCACTTTCTCCTCTTCAAGCACCCCCACCACCGCCGGCACCTCCGGAGTCAATGCACCCACTACTAATCCATGTTCTTCCAGCACCATGGCTAGTACTTGAGCTAGATCCCGACCCTGACCCAGAGCCATACCCACTGCCACCACTACCGCCACCACCGCCACCACTACCGCCACCACCGGAACTAGCTCGGGCATGATCCGGTGACCTAGACGTACTAACACTACTGTCAGCCGACCCATTGTGATGCCCCCGATTCAATCATACACTAATCATGCACGCGAAGATGTACGATCAAGATCAGGGACTCACGGGAAGATATCACAACACAACTCTAAAAACATAAATAAGTTATACAAGCATCATAATACAAGCCAGGGGCCTCGAGGGCTCGAATACAAATGCTCGATCATAGGCAGCCAGTGAAACAACAATATCTGAGTACAGACATAAGTTAAACAAGTTTGCCTTAAGAATGCTAGTACAAACCGGGATACTGAGATCGAGCAGCGGGCCTCCTGCAGGATCCTCCTAACTACTCACAGTGCGTCGTCGGCCGGGCTGCTGCGTAGTAGTAGGCACCTCCGACATAGTAGGAGTAAATGCGTTGGCGGTGGCGTCTAGCTCATGGACTCCGACATCTGGTTGCGAAACCAGAAAAGAAAGGAAAGGGGAAAAGGGGAGAAAGCAAGCTGTGAGTACTCATCCAAAGTACTGCAAGCAAGGAGCTACACTACATATGCATGGGTATATGTGTAAAGGGCCATATCGATGGTGAACTGCAGAATGCGAGAATAAGAGGGGATAACTAATCACCGTCGAAGACTACGCTTACGGCAGCCTCCGTCTTCTGACATGTAGAAGAGAGTAGATCAAGTCCTCCAAGTAGCATCGCATGACATAATCCTACCAGCGATCCTCCTCGTCGCCTGTTAGAGAAGCGATCACGGGTTGTATCTAACACTTGAAAGGGTGTGTTTTATTAAGTATCCGATTCTAGTTGTCATAAGGTCAAGGTACAACTCCAAGTCGTCACTGTTCAAGATCACGGCTATTCAAATAGATAAACTTCCTGCGGTGCACCACATAACCCAACACGCTTGATCCCATTTGGCGGACACACTTTCACAGGTCATGCCGGCCTCGGAAGATAACACGTCGCAGCCCCACCTAGGCCAGCGAGAGAGGTCAAGACGCCGGTCTAAACCTAAGCGCACGAAGTGCAGGCCCATCGCCCTAGCACACCTGCGTTCGCGAGGGCGACCAAAGCGAACTAGCCCCTTAATTCAAGAGCGGGCTTACGTTCCAATCCGGCGCGCCTTTGCTCGATCGGCCGGCGTCCGCGAAGGCTTCGGCCGATACCACGGCGCCGAAAGTGCCCATATCTTTCCCACGTAGTTGGTTAGTGCGTATAGACCAAATGGCCAGACTCAGATCAAATACCAAGATCTCGTTAAGCGTGTTAATGATGTAACCGCGGACACCGATCAGGGCCAGACCCACCTCTCACCTAGGCGGTCTCAACCTGCCCTGTCGCTCCGACACAAAGACCCACCCAGAGGGCCGTCGGGACAAAGGTCCTTTCAGCCCCCAATCTGTGAATCACTCGCGGGTGCTCCACGAGCCGACCCAACTTTAGTCACCACATGTATCATGTATAAAGTATATAGTATATACCCGTGATCACCTCCCGAGTGATCACGGCCCAGTAGTATAGCATGGCAGACGGACAATAGTGTAGGGCCACTGATGGAACACTAGCATCCTATACTAAGCAGTAGGATAGCAGGTAAGGGTAACAACTGTAGCAACAATGACAGGCTATGCATCAGAATAGGATTAACCGAAAGCGGTAACATGCCACACTACTCTAATGCAAGCAGTATAGAGAAGGAATAGGTGATATCTGGTGATCAAGAGGGGGGGGGGCTTGCCTGGAAGCTCAGCCAAGAAGGAGGGGTCGTCAACACCATAGTCGATCGGGGGTCGCCGGCAGTCTCGGGGGTCTACCGGAAAGAAGTAACGGAGGGGGAACACAATAAATAACAGAGCAACCAAAGCATCACAAAGGGGAAAAACATCCGGGAAAGTATCCCCGGTGTTTCGCATTTTCGGACAGATGAAGCGGAGGGGAAAAGTTGTGCGTTTTCTATACTAGGGATGTGGGGCGAACGAACGGGCTGCGTATCCAGATTCGTCTCGTCGTTCTGAGCAACTTTCATGTACAAAGTTTTTTCATCCGAGCTACGGTTTATTTTATATTAATTTTCTATAGTTCTAAACATTTTCTTTTTATTAATTTCGAGAATAGAATACAAAATTACCCTTTTGTACCCAGGGACAGCTAGAACCATATGCTTATAGGTGGGGTCAGGTTCTGAGTTGACCCAGTCAATACTTGACTAGTCAACTGATGCAGAGTGCCAGTTGGGGCCCAATTATCATAGACTTTGTTTTTATTAAGTCAATTAATTAGAGATAACCAACACAGGTGGTCCACATGTCATTTGCTATTAAAGTAAATTAGCACTAATTTAACACAAACTAATCTAATCCTAACTTAACAAGGGGCCGGCCGCACTGGACAATGGCCCAGCCGGCCACACATGTAACACACACACACCACACACGGATGGCCAGGGCATGGCCATGGCTAGTAGCAGTAGCAGTCAGCGGTAGCAGGCAGTAGGAGCACAGCAGCGGAGCAGAGTTAGAGCATCTTCAACAGCCGCGCTATAGTGCCGCGCGCAAAAAACCTTTTAGCGCGCGCGCTGCGGCTGGTTTTGCGGCCCGCCTGCGTTGGCTTCAGCAGCCGCGCCATAATGCAGCGCGCGCCTCGTTCCGGCAGAGCGCAAAAATACAGCGCGCGCGACTCGCCGGGCATTTTGCATATATGGATATTTTAGACAAAAATGAACATGTAAAATTTGACACAAACAAGTTGATGAATAAAAGTTCATGCCCACAAGTTCATCAAAATCATGCCCACAAGTTCATCCAACCAAGTTCAAATGTAAACTAAAAGTTCAAGACATGAAAGACACATCAAGCTTCATCTTCATCTTCCTCTTCTTCGTCTTCGTCCTCATCTTCCGAAGACGACTCTTCCGCCTCCGAAGATGAACCTTCCTCCCTATCCTCATCATGCACCGCATCACGCACCGCATCATGTGAAGCTCCGACGGTGTTGGCAAGATCTTCAACGGCATCTTCATGGGAATGTGTGTGAGAAGCCATGGCGGAGGTGCACCAATGCCTCCCATGAGAGAAGCAAAACTCATGCCTCCCATGACGGCCATAGCGTCGGAGGGTGCTCCAAAGCCACCCATGCCTCCCATGGCGGCCGGAGGTGCACCCATGCCTCCCATGGCGGCCATAGCGTCGGAGGGTGCTCCAAAGCCACCCATGCCTCCCATGGCGGCCGGAGGTGCACCCATGCCTCCCATGCCTCCAAAGCCACCAATGCCTCCCATGGCGCCGAGGCCACCGCCTCCCATGTCGCCGAGGCCACCCATGCCTCCCATGGCGCTGAGGCCACCGCCTCCCATGGCGCCGAAGCCACCCATGCCTCCCATGGCGCCGAGGCCATCGCCACCCATTGCACGAACCAAGGCTCTTTTTCGGATCAAGACTTCTTGTTGGGCAAGATTGACATACTCCTATTGCGCCGCATTGAGGTTAGATGTGTCCATGAAGAACAAGTGCTTCTCCCATTCCAACAACTTAGCTCGCTCCTCGTTGCTCACTTTCCTCTCCTCCAAAGTCACCTTTCTCTCCTCGGCCGCCACCCTTCTCTCCTCGGCCGCCAACCTCCTCTCCTCGGCCACGGCATCTTGGTTCCTTGCCATTTTCCTCACCTCATTCGCTTCGACCCTTGCCTTCACAATAGCTTCCATAGCATTTTTGAGCTCATCATCTGTTGGGGAACGTAGTAATTTCAAAAAATTTCCTACGCACACGCAAGATTATGGTGATGGCATAGCAACGAGAAGGGAGAGTATTGTCCACGTACCCTCGTAGACCGTAAGCGGAAGCGTTATGACAACGCGGTTGATGTAGTCGTACGTCTTCACGATCCGACCGATCCAAGTACCGAGCGTCGGCACCTTGAGTTCAGCACACGTTCAGCTCGATGGCGATCCCGGACTCCGATCCAGCAAAGTGTCGGGGATGAGTTCTGTCGACTGGCGGCGTGGTGACAATGATGATGCTCTACGGCGCAGGCTTCGCCTAAACTCCGCGACGATATGACCGAGGTGGAATATGGTGGAGGGGCACCGCTGCAGCTAAGGAATGATCCGTAGATCAACTTGTGTGTCCATGGGGTGCCCCTGCCCGTATATAAAGGAGTGGAGGAGGGAGGGCCGGCCCTCTCTATGGCGCGCCCTAGGGAGTCCTACTCCCACCGGAGTAGGATTCCCCTTTCCTAGTCCAACTAGGAACCCTTCCATGTAGTAGGAGTAGGAGAGAAGGAAAGGGAAGAGAAGGAGAAGGAAGGAAGGTGCGCCCCCTCCTAGTCCAATTCGGACTAGTCCAAGGGAGGAGTGCGGCCACTCTTTTGGCCCTTTCTCTCCTTTCCCGTATGGCCCAAAGAGGCCCAATACGAATTCCGTAACTCTCGGTACTCTAAAAATACCCGAATCACTCGGAACCTTTCCGAACTCCGAATATAGTCGTCCAATATATCGATCTTTACGTCTCGACCATTTCGAGAATCCTAGTCATGTCCCCGATCTCATCCGGGACTCCGAGCTCCTTCGGTACATCAAAAACTCATAAACTCATAATATAAGCATCGCCGAAACCTTAAGCGTGCGGACCCTACGGGTTCGAGAACTATGTAGACATGACCTAGAACTGTTCTCGGTCAATAACCAATAGCGGAACCTGGATGCTCATATTGGCTCCTACATATTCTACGAAGATCTTTATCAGTCAAACCGCATAACAACATACATTGTTCCCTTTGTCATCGGTATGTTACTTGTCCGAGATTCGATCGTCGGTATCCAATACCTAGTTCAATCTCGTTACCGGCAAGTCTCTTTACTCGTTCCGTAATGCATCATTCTGTAACTAACTCATTAGCTACATTGCTTGCAAGGCTTATAGTGATGTGCATTACCGAGAGGGCCGAGATACCTCTCCGAGCAATCGGAGTGACAAAACCTAATCTCGAAATCGCCAACCCAACATGTATCTTTGGAGACACCTGTAGTACTCCTTTATAATCACCCGATTACGTTGTGACGTTTGGTAGCATCCAAAGTGTTCCTCCGTAAACGGGAGTTGCATAATCTCATAGTTACAGGAACATGTATAAGTCATGAAGAAAGCAATATCAACATACTAAACGATCAAGTGCTAGGCTAACGGAATGGGTCATGTCAATCACATCATTCTCCTAATGATGTGGTCCCGTTAATCAAATGACAACACATGTCTATGGTTAGGAAACATAACTATCTTTGATTAATGAGCTAGTCAAGTAGAGGCATACTAGTCACTATATGTTTGTCTATGTATTCACACATGTATCATGTTTCCGGTTAATACAATTCTAGCATGAATAATAAATATTTATCATGAAATAAGGAAATAAATAATAACTTTATTATTGCCTCTAGGGCATATTTCCTTCATCATCTCCTTTCTTCTTCTTCTTTTCGGTTTTGTCTTTCTTGCACCCATCCGTTCGTTTTGGCTTCGAGTATGAAACCGAGTTGGGTGTGGGGCTTCTCTTGCCGTCATCACTTGATGCATCATCCTCCTCCTCATCATCATTCATCTCAATTGCTCGCTTCCGTTTGTTGCTCAAAGTCAAATCCTCCAAACCATCATGCTTCTTCCATTTCTCATCATCCTTTAATACTTCATAGCAATGAGGCAAGGTAAAGATCCTGCCTTTCTTGATCTTCCCCTTCTTGGTTGTCCTTGTCTCTTCTTTAAACAAGTTTTGTGCAATGTTGTACTACAAGAAAAAAAAACAAGTTAGCACTTCGGTCACCAAAAACAAGTATGATGAACATATATGAGATGCCACTTACTCGATCATCCTCATTTGTGCCACTTGGGTTAATCTTGTCCACCGACTTTTCTTGTGCCGCCCACTTTTGATAATCCGAGTTGATTGTCGACCATCGGGACCGAAGTGATCTCTCGGGCGGTAAATTCCACTCTTGTTGTGAGCATTAAAGTGTTCTGTCATTCGCCCCCAATACGCGTCTCTACTTTGATCACCTCCAATGGATGGATCCTTCGACACATGCAAATAAGTGTAGCATAGTAACTTGTCATCGGTGGTGGAGTAATTGCCCGCTCTTCCTCTCGGCGCCTCGACAATTCCCTCACTCTCCTCGTCCACCTCAAACTCATGGTCTTCGAAATGGATGTCATTGGTTTGAGACCAATGCGAATTGTTGGACCCAACACCCATAGTGGACATGTATGCATCATCGTTGAGACTACAATTTTTTTGAACAATGCAAATAAGCTATCTATATGTAAAATGATGATGCATTGAACAAATAAGAAGAAAAAATACTTGGAAATTTTTTTCACCTTGGGGCATTTAAATCGAACACGTGGTGCGCGTCGGCGGCCGGCTCAACGAGTGAGCTCGCCGGCGCTTGATAGCCCTTGTGGCCGTCGAACGCATACAAGCTTTTTCCCCCTCGCCATGCCGGAGCCGTCCGCCGCCTTGTTCTTCTTCGCGGATGTTTTGCCCTTCTTCGCCCGCGCCGCATTGGGTACCTTCTTCGACGGTGCGGCGGCGGCACGGGATGGCGCCGGCGCGACGCCACCCGGCGCCGGCGCCATAGTCATCCGCGGCGGCAAGAAGAGGCTGCGCGAGCCGACGCCGCGGAGCTCGTGCGGTGGCGCCCGGCCTTCGCCAGCTTAGGGTTTCCGGCGGCGGCGGCTGCGGCGGCGGCGGCGGGGGTCATGATGTACAGCGGGTGGCGGGCGCCCGGTGTGCGCGTCCATGGCGGGGGGCAGGCGCCAGCCGGGCTTAGGGCGAGAGAGGAGAGAGTGCAGCGCGGCGCTCGAGTGTGCCGCGCGCTGTAGCTGGCGCTCCAAATACACCGCGCGGATAAGTGTTTTTGACCGCGTGCCCAACCCGTTATCGCGCGCGCCGTTTTTGCGCGCCCGCTGGAGCGAGCCGCCGTGTTGCGCGCGCGCTAAAAAGGCCTATTTTGCGGCGGGGCGCTAGTTTAGCGCGTGTGTTGGAGATGCTCTAAGGAACGTAACAGGCTATTGGGCTACCCCACTAAAGGGTCTGCTTGAGACGAGAGAGGTGGCAGTTGGGACTAGCAGGAAGCGAGACATGAACGCTCCCCTTTTTTCCAATGTCTCAATTGTTTTGTCAATTGTTTTGTGAACAATTTAATCCATGGGTTTCCGGTAGATTTTTAGGCATGGTTTTCATTCTATTGTGAATTCTAGTTTTTACTTTTTACTTTTTTTTTTCAATTTGATACATTTTTGTGGTCTCTTTTAATATTTCTTTCAAGAAAATTATATAATCAAGTCCTTTTCTACACTTTCCACTGTTTCCATTTTCCTTTTATTTATATCTCATTTGAATTTTTCCATTTCCCTGATTTCCCTCTTTATTTTCTGTGTTTTCCTTTTTTAATGTTAACAAACTGTTTTTCTATATAATATATGACATTTTACTGAAACTACATGAGCATTTTTTGAAGATGCTAAAAGTATTCTAATCGCATGAACATATTTTAATGCATAAATCTTTTTAACATTAAAAAGAGACATGGAAACTTTTTTTAAATCCATGATTTTTATCTAAAGTACATGATTATTTTTTATTACATGAACATTTTCTAAAATATATGAAACTTTTGAATTGCGTGAAAAATTTGTAGATGCACAATGATTATTTTTAAATACAGATTGATCATTTCTACACAAATCATTTTTAGACTATGTGATGAACATTTTGAAAATACATGTTGAACATTTTGTAAACATATGCTGAATATGTTTGAAATATAGAATAAAATTTTTGTACAAATATTTTCTAGCGGACACGATGAATATTTTATAAATATACGTGTTGAACATTTTTATAAATTTAGTTAATAAAATTATTATTTTCAATTATATCTTCTAGAACATTTCTTCTTTTTGTTGCGACCAGATCTTTTGTAGAAGTGTAACGAAAGTACAAAGCATCTCAAACATAATAAAAATTACATCGAGATTCTGACCACCGAACGACCACTACTGCTGCCAGAACAAGTTGCTGATGCATCGCTGTCGTCTCTCCCCTATCGGAGCCGGCTTGACCTCTTCGATGACTCCTGGAAAGTCTTCATGCAAATGCCCCTAAGGACCAGCACCCTCGAGCCACAATTGTCATCGTTGAACCCTTGCATAGATCTGAAGCACCTGACACCAAATGTTGCCACATGATGAGATACCCCAATCTCACCCTGCTAAGGTGCCGCCAGAAATCTATGCCGGAACTCCATCTACTACATTTAGGAGAGCGAACTCGAGGAGGATTGGAGCCCAAAATATAAAATCAAAGAAAAAGCATCGCCATCTGCCCGAGCGCCGCACCTGCAAGGACTAAAAACCCTAACCTAAACTACTAGTTGGACTGAAGGCACTGGGATCACCCTCCCCGTCATCGGTCGTCGGAGCGGCAGGTAGCGAGGAGGCGAATCCACAGGCTCGCCAATGAAGTCTGGAGGGAAGAGTTTGTCCTAACTGCCTAGGGTTAGGGAGGAAAAGAAGAGGGAGTCTGTAGAGAGGATAATGCACAATATACTATCTTCTAGGACATTTCTGGAATACTAAAAAAATAAAACAAAAAATGAGAAAATAAGAAAGAGAAACAAAAATTCTAGAATATTTTTAAAATGCATGTTCGACATTTTATGAATGCACGTGGCTTGTTGACACACTCTTGTATCCCTCTCAAGTTGCTAATGATATGGAAATCTATAAGGTTGGGGATGGTTGGTTTGAATTTTTTTTGCTAGTGAAGATGTTGTATTTAAAAATACATTAGCTATACAATAACCTTATGTTTATCATCTTTCTTGTGGTAATGAATTTGATACAAGGAATGAATATGAACTTTGTAGACCTCTTGGCCCTTGCATGGAAGATAAAACTTATTGTGGTGAGAATCCACCTCCTAATTTTGTTGATTACATTCTTATTGAAAATGGGTTTGGAGATGTCATGGTGAAAAGGTGCATTGGGTTACATGGGAAAAGATGTGTACTATGAAGTGTGAAGGTGGGATGGGTTTTTGAGAATTTGAGGGTTTCAACCAAGCTCTTCTAGCAAAGAAAGCACGGAGGTCCTTCAATTTCTAGCCTCTGTGTGTGCTCGTTTATTGAAGGTTGGATATTTTTGAGAGGGAAACATAATTAGTGCAACATGTCCTAATAGTGTATCCTTTACTTTCAAAAGCAACATGCGCAAATGGGACTTGTTGCAAGAAGGTGCAATATGAAGGATTGGTGATGGAAATAGCATCAATATCCATCACGACAATTGGTTGCCACACAGTGGAATCCTCAAGCCACTAGGCAAGGACCACATGTCGGGCATATATTAGTCGTGTGAGCTCCTGAATATTCATGGGACAGCTTGGGATAGAGTGAAAGTGGAGCGTATGTTCTCCTCGAATGATGCACAAGATGTCTTATGTAACACCCCGTTTTTTTTGCCATTTCTTTTTCTTTTTGATTTATTTGGTTTTTGCTCTGATTTTCTTTTTGGAGCAGTTCTATGGACTAGAAACCTAGGAGATCGTCATTTCTTCTTCTCCCAAGTGGTTCATCGTTCTCAAATCTTCCCCAAGATCATGTCATTTCTATTCTACCCAACCCCAAATTTTTTTCTTGGGAATATTCCTTTTTCTATTAAAGGATTAACCCCTGTTTGATCTAGGTTGTGAAGCAACCTATATTTCTGTCTTCCACAAAATTCCCAGATAATTCTCAGAATTTTTTTGATCATGTATTCCCCAAATATTTCCAAACCCTTCCTTGCCTGGTTCAAAAGTAATCTAGAAATATTCATTTTACATTCTGTCCAGAATGGAACTTTCATGAAGGAAGTGCTATTTATCTTTTCTTAATTGCTCCCAAACTTTTTGGGGCACTCTTTCCTATTAAAATAAGTTCCACATGCCAAAATTCAGCTCCATTTGGCTAGTAAGTCTTACTCAGCAAATTTCCAAAGTTTCTGTTCAAATGGAAGCTTTGTCAAGGAAGTACTAGCTAGAGTTATCCGAATGAGTTGCAATTTTGCAAGCTCCTTCATATGCTCAAATCTTTACCCTCCACCAAATTTGAGCTCCATACAACTATCCTTGTGAGCACACCATCCAATCTTTGTTTCTGGTGATATTTTCAGTTTGTGAAGCAACTATATTTTATATTGCTTTATTATTGCTGAAAATTACCAGAGCGTTCTCCTAACTATATAATATCTATCCACCAAATTTGGGCTCATTCCATCAAGCCCGTATCCTTCCATAATTTTCACAAGTTTTTGGACAGAGAAGACCACTGTGAAGGAAGTTCCATTTTGGCAAGTCCAAATGGTATGAACTTTTTACAGCAACTTCATATGTCTATATCTACATGCCATGCGAAATTTAAGCCCAATTCAACACTCCATGTGAGTGCCTCATCTAAATCAAGTTCTTGGACCACTTTGTCAGTTGTGAAGCAACAATGTTAAGTTGTGGTCGAAATCCTCTCAAACTTCACAGGATTATAGTCCTTCTTACCCTAAATCTCATGGACATCAAGTTTACTTTGTTACCCCTCACTTTTTACCACAACATCATGCCCAAGTTTGCTACAACAAACTTCACTTCATGCATCCCATCCATCCAGAGCTCCTTCTATTGATCTATCACCTCATAAGGGTCCCAGGATGCAAGGACAACACCTGCGACATCTTTTCCCTGGATCTCGTGCCCTCTCCTTGCTATGTGATACGTCCATTTTGCATCATATTTTCCTACTGTTATTTATAATGTTTTTATGCATAATAATGCTTTGTGGAGTAATTCTAAT